>LATX02000035.1:0-1395659 GCA_001466705.2 Moniliophthora roreri | reverse complement strand
CTCAACCAGACGGAGGTACTGAAGAAAGGGCAAGGGCACGTCATGCTGCAACCCCGATTATTCCGAGAATTTTTTTTCTCACGTCATCAGATCATCTCTTCCTTTCCAACTACCAACACTGGCAAGCAGTGGCTTGCCGTAGGGTTACCTGGTCCCCAAACGACCCACGATACACCGCTATTTCGTACATTCATTTCATAACCTAATCCCGAGCACAGGTAACCGGATGTCCGAGCCATCCTCCAGTCTGAAGTTCTCGAAGGAGGACGACGAGCTTCTTGTCACATTCATAGCCAAGAACAACCCATCAATGGCGGGAAGAAAAGGCAAAAATTTGTATAAACGTCTGGTTGAAGAGGTAGGCGAACATCTCCACAATTTTCTTGCTGTGCCGGATCACGGTAATGTTGGTACTGTAATCCAATCCAGCATATCAATTGACCGAGTTATTATTCTGTTCCTCTCTATAACTTTCTTTTTCCCATGTTTCTGATTGTTTTTGTTCCCAATTTCATCTACATAGCATTCAACACGCCAAACCTGGAGTCAGTGGAAATCGCGGTACATGGCATATGCAAATTACTACGATAGCCGTGTTGCTCAAATCCTAGGTCCGGACTTTGTTGCCCCTGAGGTGAAAGGCCGTAAACCCTACACTTCTGAGGATCGCCAGAATTTTATTGAATATCTGGCGAAACATAGCGGGCCCAGCAAACCAGCGCGTGGCATCGCTATCTACAGACAGCTAGCAGAGAACGTATGTACTTCAAGACACTCGGTGAACGAATCTCACATTATCCTTGGGCCAGGTTACTGGAGATGCACCATGGGGATCAACCAGGACCGCTACAGGATGGCGCGAGTTCTATAAGAGGAACGCGGAGACGTTTGAACCTCAGATAAAGGAGTATCAAATGTTACATGGAATCGTGACAGACCGGATTCCCGGTGACTCGAATGATGGACCTGCAGCAGAAAGCGATGATTCAATACCGTCGCGGGTCCTTGCCTATATTGATGCAGTTCAAGAGGACAATCGTGTCAAGAGAGCTCCCAAAAGCCCCAAGGTAATCCGATCTAGCTTAACGTCATTCGGATTACCCAATCCTTCTCTTTGCAGGACAAGAACAACACCGGGACGGGTTCCCCAGCTACTACCGACGGAGAATTTGAGATGCATCCGCCATCTGTACCAGTATCACCTTCAGTAGGCTTTGGGTCATTTACAGTGCTCGAAAGCCCGCATGCTTCTTCCTCACAAATTGGTTTTAATAACTCGGAACCAAGCATCTCGGTCGCTCGCTCGGAAGTTATTCCAGAGCCTGTAGACTCTGATACCGAGTATTTCATCTATGCGGTGACCCAAATCCCTCGATACGGCATTTTTACACCTCAAGACGATCTCGTTCTATTGAAATATATGTCGAAGAAGCGTACACCAAATAGGAAGGCAGAGAGCTTGTATCAAGAGATGGTTCAGACGATCCCAGTACGCCTTCAACGCTGCATTCTCTTCTTTGTTTCTTCATCTGACTGTAATTTTAGGCAGCTGGTAGACATACAGCTCAGGCATGGCGTACTCGCTATGTCAAGCACCAACATGTCTTCGATAGGCTGGTATCAGACTATCAATCGAAACATCGCCACAGAGGAAAAGAGAAGCGTAGAAATACTTTGCAGCAGCAGCAGCAGGAGCCGTCGACTTCCTCCCTGCAGCCCGTCACGGAGGATTCTCGAGAGATCTCTATCGGGGATTTATGGGGTATAACTCAAAACAAACGGAAGAGAGAGTCGGAGAACACGTACGAGCCGATCAAGAGGCAAAACGAAGCTAGTCCAGTTTCAGAAGAAGTGACGGAATCGCCTTCTCGATGGGCGCTGACAGGTATACTCCTGACTTTCTTTGCCGATAGTTGACACGGTCATCTCAAAAGCTTTATTAGATGAAAGCCACGAGGTTCTCAGTGCACCGCAGCGAATAAGTGCCTGGACATCGAACGTCCATGGTGAGTTGTTCCCTCGTTTTACGGATCAAGTTGACCTTTCTTACATTGTGGAGTAGAAGCAGATCAACTGGAAACGGAGGATGAGTTGGCTGAAGAAAAGGAAATCTCTCAGTACTTGCTTGGGTAAGAGTACATATTGTAATAACATTAGTAGACGTCAGTACGACCCGGATTGCTTTCCCAGACTTCGGTCAGATATTGTGCTATATATATTTTTTTTGAACGTGAATACCCGAATTTTATTTCCTACTGTCTAAATTTTTAGCTGGCGTGGATGACTCCTGAGTGACTTCAAATTATCATGCGTCGTATTACATAGAGTCACTTTGAGCACGGACTTTCTACTACCACGGTCCGTTCAAAGCTCTCGAGTCGGTCGATTTTACGAGCCTTGAGCAGTTTCTCTGGTGGTTAAGAATCCAACTGACGCTGAGTGCAACTTGATTGAAGCAAAAGATCCAACGGTGATGATAGCTATTCCAATAATCATAGAGACTCTTTTTTTTCATGATGACCAATCCTGTTCCCACCTTACAATGCCTTCCGACTGAGGAATAAGGTATCTGAGGGTAGCGTGTCCTTGGTGGTGGCTGGTTGACACGTTGGATTGCGTCGAGCGCCCCATAACTGAATGAGAGGCGGTGCGCTTGGTCATCAAAACTTCTTTTTTCCCCAAAGCTTCTACGGTTATTAGAATAAGCTGGAAGCGAAGAGCGAAGAAGAACGCTTCATTTCGTATCCACTACCATACATTGTATATCATATCATACGTCTCGATTACAAATTCCATTAACAATAGAACCTAGGCGGCTTATTACCCAAACGCAAAAGTAGCACCCACGTCGCATCCGCTCGCAACTCTACTTCAACCCCATGAAACGCAGTAGCACTTCCAAGAAGATCACACCTCTTGAACGTTGCATGCCACGTAATGTCATGTGCCATCGCCACCGCTTCTAACCCTCTAGATTGTGCGCGTTGCATCCTAGCAACGTTCATCCTATCCAGATTACTTGAACTAGTTCCAGTTTTCTGGTTTATCGCCTGCCGGTACTCTACCAACGTGAGCGGTTTATCGAAAAAGTCGTGTATAGCTGAAAACACGTCTTGAAGGGTAATCTTGTCTTTTTGCTGTATGACGATAGGACCCCAAGCAAAGTCCATCCACCACTTGAGAGCAGGGGAAGCTAAAGGATGAGCTTGTATCCAGATCTTGTGTTTCTTGGTTTCCGACTCGGGGAACACGTTGAGGTTACAGTCATCTTTGGGTTTGACTGCCTCTTGGTCCAATACTGGAGCGGTGATGATCCCCCACTGAGTTCGGAAAGTGGCTTCTTCGGCTTTTTGGGTAACGTCCCAGCGGACACCAGCAAAGCGAAAGTGATACGGACTGGGTCGTAACGTGGGGTGTACTTCACCGGGGAACGGGGTTTGAGAAGGATCGGGATGAGCAAGAGGCGGGAGGTTGTGAGCGTAGAATGGTCTGATTTCGCAAACGGGTGGATGTAGGTCACGAAATTCGGGTCGGAGTACTGAGTCGAAATCTGGTGGTTGAGAGCCTTCTCGGTCTCGGTCTCGGTCTCCTTCGCGTCTGTCATTGCTATCGCTGCTCGGTCCGCTAGGTCTATTTCTGCTTCTACCACCTCCGCCAG
Organism: Moniliophthora roreri; assembly: GCA_001466705.2. Lineage (NCBI taxonomy): Eukaryota > Fungi > Basidiomycota > Agaricomycetes > Agaricales > Marasmiaceae > Moniliophthora > Moniliophthora roreri. The sequence continues at coordinate 1,392,001 of LATX02000035.1, read as the reverse complement.
CACCAGCCTCGGGAGGCGGACTGGGCCCGTTCCTATTCCCATTATCACTACCACTAGCCCTGGGCGGCGGACTTGGGCCCCTGTCACGACTACTACCAGGCGGTGGGCTCGGCCCACGCCGATGACGATCAGGTGGGGGGCTGGGCCCACTACGACTCGCACCACCAGCACCAGCACCAGCACCAGCACCCCCTGCTTCTTCTACACCTCCGCCGCCACCTCCACCAGCATTCAACGACGGCGTCGGATCAGCCTGTCGTGTCCAATACCCAGAACCGGGCATCGCTCGGGTCGACGGACTCGCGTTCATGGGTACCGAATCACCAGGTTGTGTCCGATAGTCTAAATCAAGCAGACATCAGGTTTTTTTTTTCGTCCTTGCGATGAGAAAGAAAAAGAAAAATACCAGGATTAACTTGGTCCTGTGTTCGCTGCTGCTGCTGAGAAGGTGAAGGTGAGGTTTGATTCGCTTGTGTTGTAGACTGAGATACTAACAAATGATAACATTCAAAAAGTTGTTCGTCCCAAAAAGAAAAAAGAGAGGCTCACCATCAACTCCTCGCACAGGCGTCCTTTGAGCATGATCCTCCCAATCAGCACCTTGGACTTGAGGTGTAGGAACAGGACGGAATACTAGATACACATTCGATTCAGCCAAAAAGAAGAAGAAAAAAAAAAAAAAAAGGAATCCACGATGAGAAAGGAAAAAAAAAAAAAAAAAAAGCACGTACAATGAATACCAGTAGGCACACGACGTTCATGATTCGGCCTCGAAGTGAGATCTTCCCAGTCTGAGCGTTGACTACCGGGTGTATAAGGGGTTGGAGGAGTTGGAGCTGGAGCTGTACCGTTTTCGGGTCGGGTTGAGTCGTCGTCAATGTGAGAAAGAGTGCGGTTCCGAGGAGAGTGTTGGTTGTCTATCCAGATACAGATACATATAAGCAAAAAAAAAAAGATACTTGGATCCCAGGTGATTATAAAACGTACAACTCGGTATCGCAGAAGGATTGGAACGACCCGGACTCGTTTGAGCGGTACATGATAGAGGATCTGTATCTGAAAAGATGAGATGAGATGGAGAAAACACAGACTAGCTGACGGAGTAGGAAGAACTAACATGGAACCGGTACTGCGGTATGTGAAGGTGTTGCCGACGTATCATTCTGTCGTCCTGGTGAAGATCGCCCAGCTCTCTCAGATGCCATAACCGGCGTATGCCAAGGGGTAGTAGAACCGGGATGGCCAGGAGTAGACGTCGTCCCATCGGGGGAGGGGGAAGAGTTGACCACGGGGGGAATATCCATAAACGGCCTGGATAGCGGTACCCCAGCTACCTCCCGAACTGTGATATCCGCATTGAATTGATAAAAAGTTGACAAGATGAATCCCTGGACTTACCTCTAAAAGCATGTAACGCCATTCCTTCAATATGTTCATGAACGAAATCTAAAAGCGATTGAATACTATTTGGGAATCTGTCGACGAGGTCTGAAGAGGAGGAGCGTGTCAATAGTCTGTTCAGCTGATGATATGGAACCCTCACTCTGAAATCGCACCCGCACCTCAGCCAATACCGCTTCACGTTCCCGTGGATTTGGGTGAACATAGGGCACTAACCGCAAAAACGTCAATAAACAGATCGAGAGTAGGAGAACTGAAACGTACTATGCAATAGCAAATGACGACTCGTATCCATGAGAGGAACCATAAGCCTATGTAAATCACGAATCGTCCATTCCGTGGCTGCAAAAAGGGAAAATCCATTAGAAGAAGGAATGGTTTGGGGTACCTAGTGCTAAATATCATCACCATACCTGATAATCCCGAATGTAAGTAACGATCTCGTTGATTGAGGAATTCCTCTGTTAGCGGTATCAACAAGTCAAAGTCGGGTATTTGCCCCGATTCGTTCGGGTTGTTATGGTGCTGCGGTGATGGTGGTGAAGGTCGTTCTGCATGCTGAGGGGGATGTTGGGCTTGGTGGTGGTTAAGTTCGGGGCGAGCTTGTCCTTGGCCATGTGGCGACGTTTGTTGTCTACCTAGAGCACAAGTAGCGGGTTCAGTATCAAGATAAGAGGTAAAGAAATAAACAAACAAAACATACCATCTAACGGCGAAGCATGCCCTGGGGCTAGTGGAGATGCAGGAACATATCGCGTCGTACGAGGGAGAGGGTTTCTTGAAGGTAATACTCCGGATCCCAGGGGCCAAGGAGGAATAGACACGGTGGGGTAGTACCAGGGACTTTGTGGTAAAGGATTCGAGAAAGCACCAAAGGGACTAGCATCGGTCTGTAGCGAAACAGGTAGACTGACGATCGTTGATGGCGTTCGAGGCGTTTGGGGTGCACCTAATTGAAGCATCACACATGTGAGTTTGAAAACTCGGGTAATGGAGTGGATAGGAAAGAAGCAAACCTTGTCGTTGTCGTCGAAAGTCCGGCGAGATGGAATTTCGAAATTTCCGAAACCAGTGATCGAGAGGTAAAAGATCACTGTAAACCTCCATGAACTGGATATATTGTGAGACCGTCATACGGGATATTGGCCTTGAGAAGGTTCGGGCTGTAAAAATGGAGGCTGTTAGGATTCACAGTCAGACGAGACGACAGAGACCAAGACACGTTACCGCAGTCATGACAAGTCTCGATTAACTCTCTGACCATCTCGTATGTGAGCTGTTGTTGAGAACCTAAGAAGGAATGTTAGCCGAGGTGGCACGAGAAAAAGAAAATAGAGGGTAACGGGCGTACTGTGCATCGACGAAGTGTACTGGTCTACGAATCTTTCATAGCAGTCAATAAAGTCCATGACGAGTTTCATATCAGCTTGATCATGTTCTGCGTCAAGTCATGAGCTTCTAGGTTCGTTGCAACACATTGGTGAACCACAAACTGGGTTGGTAATTGTGGGCATAGGCAAAGAACAAGAACAGTGTATCAAGGATGATGGATTTGTGGATTTCTTCCAACTCAAACGGCGCGGCGTTGTCTAAAAGGTTTGACTGTCAGACAAAGATTCATAATTGTATATAACAAGTCTTTTTTAACGCACCAAAGGGCCACCTATAACTACAGTCTAATGCTCTTGTCTTGATCAATGACGCTAATGATTTCAGTTTCAGGTGCTGGTCTATAAAATGAGGCATATTTCAGCTTATATGAACCGAGAAGAAGAACTTTTGACTCACCAGGGCCAGGATGTCCCATTTCCGTCGTAGAAAAGAAAACGAGGTGTAGCTTGGGCCTGTCTTTATGACCTTTTGTAAAGTCGCGTATAAATGCCGGATATGGATTTGGGAGAGTTTCGTAGCATTTTGTTTCCGTATTGGACAATAAGGTCGGCCGCGGCCATGGTAACGAGGAGAGTGGGAGGGAGGACTTGATATGGGAGGCTGTGGGCGTTCAGAATAAACAAGGCGGAACGGAAAGAGCGCGGTGGGAAATTTTTTTTTTCCTGATGAACGTTGACATCACATGGACCCACATTCGGGTTCGTCGTATTGTATAATTTTGACAGCGTTGCTAGTACTGTCATGGAAACTTTTGTACTCGGACGGCGAAGAAGGATTGCGATTTGGGTACTAGTGTTTATAGTGCTAGGCGGAGGTCCATTTCGTCATTCAATATTCAATTCCGATCTGTTCAATATTAATATGTGCTTTGATTACAATCCTTGGAGAAGCGCAAATCATATATCGCACTCTGACGACTCAAGCTTTTGGATGTCATCCTATACTATGTGTCTCTTTTCAGCGCACGTTGCGTCTCAACACGTCTATTGGATAGATGGCATAGAACCCGTGTGGACAGTGGCATTCTGGGGACCTTTGTGGACCACTAAATGAAGCGGCCATGGCAATAACAATGGTCCTTCGACCCGACCACGACCACAACTATACTTTATACTACAAAAAGCACGTTCAACAACCTCGACCTTTGGCATCTCTTCAACATGAACCTCCTGGTAAGGCTTGTCCTTCCCATCTAAATTCCCGAGGTGCTCATTAATTTAAACCTACTTTAGGACAAACAAGAAGCACTCGCACCCATGATCCCCATTACGACATACGATGACATATCCAATAGTGAATTCACCGAAGACGAACGTTCCGATAGTGAAGAAGATTCAGACGATAGCGAAGAAGATTCAGATGATAGCGAGGAAGATTCAGATGATAGCGAAGAAGATTCAGACGACAGCGAAGACGATTCAGGCGATAGCGAAGAAGGTTCAGACGACAGCGAAGGAGATTCAGACGACAGCGAAGGAGATTCAGACGACAGCGAAGAAGATTCAGACACGCTCAGCGAGGTCATGTCAGAGGCGACGGATTCGTACGATGACACGCCATCTGAATCGGACAGCGACGAGGAGTACGAAGAAAGTAGTAGCGATGAAGGAGAAGAAGTGATTATTTATGCTGACGAGGTCGAAGATATGACAAAATCTGCGCTCTTTACTCCTGTTCTGCCTCTCCCGCAAACTGATGAGGAAACTACTAGTACTACTCCATCATCATCACCACCACCAGATTCCACCGAGCCTGAAGATCCACCAATGTTCATTAACCCCTTTAACCCATACGAGGGGCCTCTCTACATCGCGAAGTATACCATGAGTCCGGACGAAGACATGGAGAAATGCGAGAGGTTGGCGTTTGAAGTTATCGAGGGGTTTATAAAGTTGGGTGCGATAAGGCGAGCAGAGGTTCGTGCAACGGAGAAGATTGGTCCTCTGAGTGACGTCGACTATGAAGGTGACTCGGAGGAGGAGGAAGAGGTAGATGAACTGGTAGATGGAGAGTTGTTCTGAACCGGGCTGTGGTGAGGATGTGGAATAGTCTGTTGGGGGAGGGGGCTATTGAATCATGGTGCCTCCAAAGCGATGGAAGTGAAGGGCTTTGCCGATATGTAGCTGGGTATTGGCTTCTGTGTTGTTTTCGATATAAATCTTCCTTTTTGTATCTCGTCAGGTAAACTATCATATATAAAGACATTACAACGTACCATAATAGTAATTCTCAGCAGAACAGGGACATCCTTGGTTGCTCGTGTTGCTGTACTCCTGATGTTTAGGCGTCAGCTGAATGCTTCAAGGTGTATCCTTCTTCCAATGTGGGGCAATTAAATGAGCCTAAGAGCCTGAGGGCCGAGGTACGTGTTAGTTCAACCTTGGAGATTGAGATCAAAGAGACGTACTACATAATCTGCGGGCTACCAAGTCGACGCGCAAACATGTTCAGCAGATGAACTTTGGCGGAGTTCTTAGCCAGTTAGAGGGATCAGGATGACGACGGCAGAGGGTGAGAGGGATCAAATTTGATAATCCCATCTCAAGGGCCCAGACCGCAGCCGTTTATCAGCGCTCTTTGATCCCAACGCCGACAACACGGAAGTACATCATCTGCTTTAAAACACGGTATGCTCACCCAAATCTCCCATCCTGCACTACCCTTCGTCGTCGTTGCTATTGCTTCGTCATCGCGACTTGGTTTTATCTCCCAACAGAACTATAGTATTCACGGCGTTCTGCCTCAAGGCCCAGCATCATTGTCAAATTTAGGCGAATCAACAGTGCTGCCTATCCTCTTCAACCGAAGGCGCGCCTATTTCGACCAAAATACTTCCCCAGTAGATCGCTACCAGCTAGGCGCGCGCATCGCCTAGCAACTTCTTTGATACATCATCATATGCTGTCCTGATTCAGGGGCCGAGGATATAAAGCGGGTCGCACCCGGATGGAGTTCTTTCACACACTCCCTTCTCAATGCGATCATCACCTGCCATGCCAAACTCGACACTTGTCGCGGACCCTCCAAAGTTTTTCATTCCTTATGCTATCGACCTTTCCATAGGTGTAGACCGCAATTATTTCGGCAAGTTCTTTCTCTCTTCTGTGATGCGAATAGCCTTAATGTTGATTTCCTTTTTGACAGATGGGTTAATGTTGGCTTCGTGAGTAGTACTAGGTCTCCCCCAAAGTTGATCGATTCGAATTTCTGACGATAAACTACTAGGTTTATTGGGCTCAGCGTACTCAGATGTTGGTTATACACCAAATCTTCCGACGAGAAATGGCCTCTTCGGAGTTTCGTAAGTCCATTATCGGCAGTATTATCCCGGTATTTCATTGAATAGCGTTCAGGTTGCAGCTTCCATGTAAGCACTTCTTCAATCCTTATGGTATGCGACATTACCAAGATATATAATCCTTGCTAGCATTTCGGAAATTGCCCATACCGTTGTGAACTGGAACATCAAACGCGGCGACTTTGCTGTCAATAAAGCAATCTCGAATTATATGATCGGGGCAGGACTCTTGTTATGGTACGTGCTATTACAGCCCATGTCAAGCATCCCAAAATAACACAAGTTTTTTATTAGCATTCAGGCCTTTTTCGCAGCTCGCATTTACTACGGTGAGCTACGTCTCTCTAGGCTGTCAAGTTTTCACGCCGACTGAAAGTAAAATATAGCTGGTCTCATCCATCGCTTCGTCCCAATGATCATAGTAAGTCATTACCACAAGTTTTTAGATGATGGATCACCGCTGACCGTTTCCTTAGCTATGCAGTGCATTTTTTGCATTTGGTTAGTTACCACCACCTAAATCGATACGGTTTATTGACCGTCTTAATAATGCTCTTCAGCCGCCAGTAATTGTGAGTCTTGCTCTCGGGCCTTCGTTACTGTATATACGCTAATGGAGGAATAAATCAGACGGAAACGACTTTCGAGCCGATCCTCCGTCTCCAGCTGCTTCCTGGGTTAGTAACCCAGTGTTCGTGGTGAGTCTCTTCCAATAACGATCAACATCAAAATCTCACGGAAGGTCTTTATTTTTTTTTGCAGAACGGAATGCTCGCCCACACTTTCTTCTCAATGATGAGTGAAGCTGTTGTACCCGCAGCTTTGGCATGGTCCCTAGGCAGACCCGATGAATATGGCGTCAAGAAGTAAGCGTCTGATGAACGATCGAGAGATTGATGTTACGCTGAAACCAATTCAGAACAACACCGATGCTGGAGAAGCTGCTCTACTATATTATCGCCCGGGGTATTTTGGTAATGCTAGCTCATATTTTTTTCCTGGTCGAGTATCCTGGGCAGCCACGTACACTCAGCTGGTGAGTCGATGAACAAAGATGCGCATGCTCGAGAGATAACACCGAAAACTAGGATTCCGTTATTCAGCTCCCAATCTAAAATATTTGCTTTCATGACAGGTACGTTTTCCGACTTGTTCATCTCAACTTTTTCTTATTCATCTTTTGATTCTTCAGTGGTGATGTACATCTGGCTTTTTTCCCATCTCCGAAACCAAGTCTCAATATATATATCTTTTCCCGATAGCCTGACGAGTCGTTCGAATTTCCAAAATCTCGATTTGATGGAGCTCTCTAACCGTATTCGCGCCAATGTGCGGCCCGAGAGCGCGCAACGACCTCAACCGGTAATCTATCAGCAGAATGGTGCCCCGTCGAGTAGCCAGGAGGTAAAGTTTTCTTTGTCTCTCTCGTTGCGCTTCGCTTACATTTTTATCTTAGGCTAGAGTAGGCGAATCTCCGAGTCCCTCCACGGACACTACCAAGAACAAAGCTGAGAAGGTGGCTCTAGACGAGAATGTTTAGCTTGGGAATCATATTAGAGGAGTACCTCATTACAAAGTGCTAATGTACCCCAATATCGATGAATCAACCAATCGATTGTGTTCTGTACCCGATTACTGTGGCAGGACCACAGTCATGATCAACGTGTTCAATATACAGTAACAATGCCACCACCACCAGCATCCTCATTCAACCAACATGGGCTGAACAATGGGAGGTATGCCACGACGATGGCCATTAATAAATAAAACATGAATGGTTGATTTCGGGCGGTCATACTCAACCTTCCATTAATGACTTTGACTCGCGAACTTGAGGGACCTTTTTTAATCCGAGCTCGTGTGGTACTTCGTGAAGACCATCGTAAAGTCTACTTGGTGAGTTGTCATTGTTCCACTTACTGCCATAGCAAGCCTGACGTCTTTTTTTTTTTTTTTTTCCTAATGATAACAGGGAGACTGGGAAGCACTTGCCTCGTCTGGCATTCCACACAAAACTCGACCCGACCTCCACGTTCCTTCCACACCTCTACCTCTTCAAGTCGAGGTTGCTACAAAGCCACAACCAGAGTCGAAGCCACCACAGTCCCAGGACAATTACAAATCAGATGCAGAAAAATTTCACGAAATCTTTCTCCCCGGTGAGCAAGAAAACTGGAAATTGAACAATATTCCGAAGGATATAGACAGGAGAAGGAGTTGCCCACTCTTTGCAGATGACGCGTACATTGACTGGATCGCAGAATACGCTGTTCCTCCAACGCAGGGTAGAGCAAATTCAGCTCCTCACGCCCTCATGACGCCTCCTTTGCCTCCACTTCCCGTAGAAGATGCTGCATCTCTTCCAATGTTTATCGACCCGTTCTTCCCTGGAGAACCGATTTTCGTCACGGGTTGCGATGAGTCGGCGCATCCCGAAAATGCATCTGATCAGGAAGAGTATGAGTTGCAGTGGAAGGACAATTTCTTTGCCGAGGCAGAGAAACGAACGAGGGAAAGGGAGAAAAGGGAGAATGTAGGACCGCTGGATGTTGTGAATGAGAAAGGCGATATTGTTGCTGTGCCTCTGAAGCGAAAGAGACGTTTTGCCTGTGAGCATGTGCTGCCTCGCCCTAGGAAGGTGTTTATCGTTGGCGAGGAGGAAAAGGACATGACACTCCAGTATGAGGAAAGACGGTATATTGGATGAAATGGCAATATTTTGTCTTCTCGTGCTTTGGGGTGTTTCTGTGGATGGTTCAAGTGTGTACTTTAATTGCTTATTTATACTTTGGTGTGGTATTGGAATGTGTATGTTATTGTTCCACCGATGTGAATGTGGAGCTTCCGGTTTGAAGTGATCGCTAAAGGTCACAGCGAAAGTAAATTCCCAGAATTGACACCATGACATCCCAAGTGCTGAAGTACAATTATGTCGCGCTAGCCATCATTAAGCATCCAAAAGAGGGACCGTAAGCGAACTGGGGGCCCTTAGCGGTATCATGTACTACGCCAATCTCCTTCAGACCGTCTTCCGCACATTCGCTACTTGCTCGTCTTTATCTAAAGACAATGATATTAGTACCAACGCGAGAAGAGTAATTATCAGCTTTCGTTCCGTCAAAAAGCTAAGGTCTTCATCCCACTATGCCCAGTTGACGTTCAACGGCTCGGAAGGGACAAGTAGCAGAATATAACGCAGCCAAAACACGAGTCGTTCTGAACCGATCCATAATGGGTATCTAGCTCGGATACGGCGTAGACACCTCTCCAAAGGCAGGGGAATGGCTAGGTCCAGCGAATAGCTGGTACTGCATGATCTGGGCCGACGGCGACAAATTCGACGCTACACCCAAGGTTTGGATTCCTCTAAAGGCGCAGGGTAGCACGAAATTGCTTGGCGGGGGGAGCCTAAAGTCGGCCGGGACAATTACATCAAAGCCCGGGGATTCTCAGACCCCTCAAAGACACTGAGGTTCTCCGAGATCGATATGGGGAAAAATCTGCCTGCGGATAAGTAGTCCTCATTACCAGATGTTGATCCCTTCGGTATTGTTGATCTTCAAGTCGTTGGACATATCGGTCGAATGTCGGAATAGCTTACGAAATTGCCTGAGATTGGATTACTGGACGATGAAGAATATAAGAAGCGAAGCCCCGCTGAATCCAAAGTGCGGTAACAAATTGGTGGAATATGGTGAAGCAGAGAGAGATGAAGCTGCCACGATGAAGAGTCCCAGTTGCTCAACGAAAAGTAAAGTTGAGCCTTAGAGGTGACCTGAGTAACCGCTCCTAATCTATCAGTTTTTGTTTGAAAGTCAACGCAATGTATGGTAGTCTACGTACGATGTCAAAAACTAGGCTTTAACTAGACGTCGTAACCGCATAGGCAACACTATCCATGGTCTTTGCCACCAACAGAATGCCAATACTTGACTCCGGAAGCAATAGCATAATTGAAGAACCGAATACCTGTTCACGGGGTGGTGTCGGGTACCACGGATGGTATAGTCATGGTTGCGAGCGAACGGACGAAAACCGAGCGCTTGTTTTATCCCAAGTTCGGCGTCGGTCCGGCTGTTGGGGTGGGTCCTTCCTGGCCTCTTCTACGCTTCCTTCTTGCTCCGCGACCAAGCGCTAGTCATAGCCCCACATTGGAAAATTTTCAGGGACTATACAATGGATGATATGGTGAAAGGATTGTTGGAAGATATCTAGGTTACGGAGGTTCCGGATGAAGGTTGGTGAGTACTGCCATTTTTTTCTTCGGATGGTACCAATCTCACTTGGTTCTTGCATTGATAGGGATGGACAGGGCTTGCTCTCAAGGACAATCTTTGCATATTGCAAATTTCATCAGTGATATTGACAGGAGAGTTTTTGGTCACTCTAGTAGTCTGTTCGCGGCTTTTCACTCTTTGCGTTACCATTTTTTTTCACTGACTTTTCTGGATACAGTTCGACTTGAAATCTGAAACCGAACGGGAAATTGTCCTTCTCAACCAATGGAAATTCATTATATGGTTTTTGGACACATGTACAGGATGGACTGAAGCACTTTCAACGGTTCTGAATGGGAGATTAGGGCTGGCAATTGAAGGAAGCTCCTTTCCACTGAATTTCCTACTCCCCAGCATATTCAGATCTGGAAAACGAGATCCGTAGCCCAAAGAATGGCATGTCACATTAATTACATTCAGAAGGTACGTGCTACTACTGTTACGGATTTGAAGACTATCCTAATCGATACATACATACAGCTGGACATGGATCAAAACATGATACAAAGCAAACGCATCGAAACGAAATCCAATCCTACCCCTCATTGCTTCCCCGAATCAGTCAGCGCATTCCGATTAGGAGACACATGGCAGAGCAGTTTTGGGAGCGAAGGTACCTCCGCCTTGTCATTCTCCTTGTCCATCACCGTTTCCCTAGTCGGACTGACCTCGATAATGGACTTCCTGTGGAGGTGGATGGTCGATAACGGCTGACCTGCTCGACCTCTGCCTTCCCCCCCATCGGACTCCCTCTCTTCTTCGTTTCGGAATTCAAGCTGCTTCAAGGGGTCACGAGGCGAGCCGCTAGTCCTTGGAATCAGTGACAACCCAACCTCGAAATCGTCGGATAGCATTTCGCAGTATTGTTTGCTAGGGGATACCAGTGTGTCCTTGTCCTCGTCATGCGGGCCTGGTGTTTCGGCACTGTCAGGGATAGTCGTGTCGGCCAATACCTTCTGGCCGCTCTGGGCGGTAGTGGCTATTGACGCAGGGACAGGTACTCGGTTCTCCTTTACCTCGTCGAATATACTTCCGGGAACGTCTTTCAATACGTTGCAGGGGTAGCTACGAGTCGAAGTGGTGAATGGAGACACGTTCTCCTTGTCTTCGTGATCGAGCAAGGGAGGCGTGTTCTCTTTGTTCGCATCGCCATTATCCGTGGCATGGATGTCACCAAACACGCTGTGAAGGGTAGCAGGAACAGTAGTGAGGCTGGCGTTATTCCCTTTATCGGAATCGCTATCAAAGTCGGGGAACACAATGACGGGAGGAGAGTTCTCGTCAACGTCGCCATCGAAGGATAGACCATCAGATGTAGGCGAGGTGCAGGTGGTATAGCCATGTACATCGTCGTTCTCAGCATCTCCATTGTAGTCGCTGTTGCCGCTGCGGACCTGAAATGAGCCAACGGTCGGGTTCTCCTGATCCCAGACTTCATTCTGCGGCACCTCCTCATCGCTCTCCCAAAAATCCGACTCTGAATCGTCATCAACATCCTCCTCGCCAGTCTCTTCAACATCAGCGAGTACCCCAGAGTCCAACTCTCCGTTCCTTGGCTTCCGAGCTTGCTTCGCTGCATCTCTACCATTGAGGATCTCGTCCATAAGCGTTTGGTAGCGTTTACCATATCGCTTCTGATGCTCTTCCTCCTGGATTTGAAAGAAAGCGTCCATGAGGGTTATAGGTGCTCTGGCTGGAGGCATCGGGAGTGTTTCGGCGGGAATGACGAGTGTGGTCTTTGGGTTTCGGGTTTTGGATTTGATGGTAGGGAAAAGCTGGTTGCGGTACGGTGATTAGTGGCGTGGAATGGTGAAGGCGTTGAATGGACTTACGGGAGATCTTTCAAACTCCATAGCGAGAGCTTTTACGCGAAGCATCTCGATTTTGACTGAGAAGTCTTGGGTTTGGGAGATGTTGGACATTACGAATTGATTTCGGGTCGGGTGGCTCGGGAGGTGGCTCATTAGGACTTGATCCTGATACTTTCACAGAAGGGGCCCATTTATAGTACGGTTTGGTTGCCCGGGGTCCTGGTCACAGCACGACTGGATTTAGAAGGTCTGAGGGACAATGCCACAAGCGTGATAAGCCTTCATTGTTATCGCTGTGCCATGGGCTGAATTCCCCTCTCGCGACTCAAAAAACCTCGTACTATGGATGGTGGAGGAAATTCCGACACAGTGAGAGGGCTTGAGCAGGAATACGCTCCAGGTACGTGTTGATTTTGAATTTTGGTCATTACGCGAGCTTATGCTCATTTCTATAGTTGTCCCCGGAGAGTTCAGTACAAGCGCTCTTCACGGAAGAACCAGCTAGTTTCGAGCAAGTATTTGGCTAGCCCCTGGACAGCTCTACCCTTAGGCTATGTTATCGTGCCTAATACACATCCCAAATGCCGTCGCTTCGAATTTATCGTTCCATGAGGCATGATGGCATTGACAGTAGTCGCTGGTACTGCCTGGTAAGCATCCTCTGCTCGGCTGGTTAGTCTTGTCTCTCAACCACCATGTCGACAGCCAGCACTCGGAGTCCTCCAAAACGAATAATTCGACTTCACGCCAAGTCTCGAATCGGGTGTGTAACTTGCAAAAGGAGGCATATCAAGGTGAGCATCAGCTATGGCTCTTTCTTTTACTCTGCTTACCTTCCCTTTATTAGTTACCAGTGCGATGAAACAGAGCTAAGATGCAATAACTGCCGTTGGCGAGATCTCGACGGTGTATAGAAGAAGACGAACGACAAGCAGACACCCTACAAACCCCTACAAACCCCTGTCAGCACCGAGACTCATACACATAGATATCACCTCCCTTCGCATTATCCACCGCAAACCTCCGCTTCTGTTCATCACGACTCTGAAACCATTGCCACAGCTTGCATTGTTGTATCTCAGTCATCATTGGCACGCCTTGCACGCCTTGTTATCCTTCACGGTACTTCGCCTCAGCCGACTCTACTCTAAGGAGCCTAAGTGGGCATACCTCGCCTCCGCTCATCGAAAAGCTGTGATTGATGTCCTGCCTAGTGCTGACAGCCCCAACGCCAAGTTCGTAGCCATAGGGTTCTTCACGATGCAAACGATCTCATCGTCGTCAGCTTCGTCACCGGAGAACATTTTCTCACTGATAATCCCACTGCATAACGTCTGGTCGCCCTTGGAGGGTCACCATCGGTACGGGAATTAGAGGCTAAAGACTCTAGGCCCTTTGTCATAATCTCACGTATGGACTCGGAGATGAACGCGCTAGGGCATTTACAGCGGATATATGACTTCTCTATGTTCGGCTTCTTGGATCGGAATCGGAGGATCTTTTCGATCCGGATATCAGGGTGGAAGCACTCTATACTACGTACCTGCCCAGTCAGACAGAATGCGAAGCGAAGAGAGGGCTGTTTATGGCTAGCGCTTTTTGGAGAGGTTCTTGATGCTGTTGAATGAGAGGAGGCAGAGGGCATTGGTGCTGCTGTATTATTATTTGGCGATGATGAGGCATGTGAGTGAAAGATGTTGGGCAACATTGGTAGGTGTCAGAAGTACGGACGACGTACCGCGCCCTGAGACCCGGCCAATCACCCAAATAAATAGATATTATTCGGCTATTCAACCTCATAGCATATCCCTAGTTGAGGTTTCATGGATAGAGTGATAGAGTTGGCTTTGGTATTGCGAGGAACATCACCGAGAGTAGTGAGAACATGCACGTGCACTTGACGCGTATCGGCTGACAAGACCGAGTGATAAGACGTGCTCTGTTCCCGAACTACGATGTTGATCAACATCATTCACCAGGAACTGTTGAGCTCTTCGTCTTATGAGAATCTAACGTACGACTCTTCTAAACTCGAACATTGTCCCTAACTAGTTTTTCGAGGTCCCTATAGAACAACTTTCTGGATTCCGGATGTAGTAGACAACCGAAGTAGGGGAACTTGGAAATCCATATCCATTGTAGGAGTCTGCCGTCAAGTTGGTGGTGTTCGCTGAATATGGCAGGTACTAGGATCGTGTTTGAAGTGTCATAATTCGTTATTGCTGGATCACTTTCATCATTCCCGGGTGTTTCGCTGGTTAAAGGCTCATGAGCACGTGGATCTGACTGTGTCTAAGCCATGTAGAGACGCTCAAGTTTTTCTGGAGCAGGCGGAATTTACACGGTACCGACCATTCCGTTGACAGGACTGATGATCCAATCATTACTCACGATGCATGGTGACCGGTGACCAACCAGACGACAACACGTTAAAGCCTCCTGACACTACTCCCCTTCCCCGCACTTTCTCTTTTACAACCGAGCTTATGGCCTTCAATGGGGGCTCGGGAGCCACTGTTGGACGAGATGCCAATAATATGGTCCAAGGAAATCAAAACAATTACAACCAAATCCCATCTGTCTCCGTAAATATAAGTCAGTAACTTCATCCATACTTGGCAGACGTTTTGCTAAGGACGTGTGACCGGAAGACTCGCTAACACAGGAGAAAGGAACGATACGATCTTGCAGTATCGTCCTCCTGATATTCACCCACCATTGACCAGTGCTAGTCGTTATGTTCGTCTCCTCTTGCAGGAGAAATCCGGTTATCCACTCTGGCACCCCTATCCTAATTCCGAACGTCCTCAAGCGTGGGTCAGAGAGGGCATCAGAATTGGCGATGTCGGAATTGTTTATGACAATGCTCCCTTTGACTTTTTATTCAATATTACCTGTCCCGCCAATGATCCTGTCAACGCGAAGGGCGTCCCAGTTGGCTTCCAACCAATACCTCTACAGGACTTGGATTTCACCTCAACTGATAGAAGCAGAGACGTCGTTCAGCCTAGAGAGTTGATAGAGAGGTGTACGGTATCAGCTGATCGATTGAATGAAAGGTTCGTCTCACGCCCTGCACTGCTTATCACACGGTCAAATCATCGTTGTGCTTAGCTTCAGATATGCCTATGAATTCAGTTCATCGGCCTCTCAGGGTGCTATTCTTATGCTCCCCGGCGGAAGTAGGCACCGAAAGCTGGATAGCAGGGGTACATTTGAGGAATGTGCAAGGGAAAATGCTGCAGCGTGGTTCTCTTATGCGACCAAGAAACGGGGAAGATTGTTCAGGAATGATCGTAACCCATACTTGTATCTGGTAACAGGTTGCGAGAAGTCTATGTCTTGGGGCGTAGCTTCATTTGGCAATTCAGACTCTCAGGGAAGGGCGGTCGTCTTACCCTTCAACTTCCTGGCTACTGAGCATGGCAGATATGATCGTTATAGTTGGGGAAATGCCATTGATGCACGATCCGATCATCGCTGTCATCCCAATGGTACATGGAGCAAGGAGGCACTCTGGAATCAGTGCATCTTTGTCCAAGGTTTCTGGATTTCCCTTGTTAAACGTCGTTTCAGGCCCGACAAGATCAAGATTGAAGTAACGGATACTGTGAAAGGATACACAGAACCCGAACAAACACGTCAGAGATCACAAATGCCGTGGTCCGGTTATAGTGGCTACCAGCATTCTATGCCTCCTATTGGTACTTCAACTGGTTATGGACGACAACATTTTGATGCCCAGGAGGTCAGCTCTGATGATGAAGACGTCGAAGATGAAGGAGATATTGTCATCAAAGATGACACTGCGACTTCAGATGAGTTGGTGGTGAGTGTCTTGTAAAAAAATCAAATCAGCCAACTTGAACTTTTATTTTTCCAATCAGTTATTTCATCCTTGCAATCTCATAAACCACTTCATGCTCAACTTGGCTTCAAAAATCAACACATCCCAACCAACAGCAATTGCAATATCTCACGATGATGACTGGTGTACAATATTTGATCAGGTCTGTACACAAAGTAAAGTCTTGATTGATTCTGATCCAACTTTCAGAGTAGTTCAGCGAAATACCTAATCAAAGACAATTCCTGATTGAACTCCGTTCACGCTACAAGTTTGTCATCAAAGGAGGTGAGACTGAATCTGGCTTTCAGTACTTGCATGGCTGAAAGTATCTATTAGAAGCTATCTATACCAAAGACATATCCAAAGGCTCTGTCCTGACCAATCCTCCCTCATATATGGAGAGTGAAGTTGATATTGTTGCCTTGGTAGACATAATATCAGAGAGGGAGAGACAGGCAGCTGAGTGGTCATCATCAACCCAGGCTCAATCCTTTTCTTCACTACACTCTTCTGAACTCCAGCACCCAGGCCATGAAACAAATGTGTCTGTTTCAACTTCTCATCTTCAGACATAGTCTCACTCAAAAAGCCCTGGAAGCTTGGACCCACTACTCAGCAGCAGGACTGTGGCCTCACCAGGCAGAGTGCCTTTAAGCCGGTGGGGTGAATCCTCACTTGAATTTGAGGATAGGAAGGAAAAAGGGCCAGAGATTGAGAGGGGGCCTTGGATTGAGAGGGATGTCCAGAGTGATAATATAGGAAAGAAGGTGCCTCCAGAGCAGGCTGATCAGTGGAATGTCACTAGACAGGTACAGAATCTTTCTGTTTGTCAACATGCTTTTATTGACTTGAATCTGGCAGCATGTCTACTTGGCTGTTCACTCAGTCTTTGGTTCAGCCCTCAATGTCACCTACAAAGCTACTGCCTTCCCTGCTGGTACACTTGAATTTGCACCTGTTACTGAGCTCAGTACATGTGCGAGAACATTGTTGATGACCTGGGACTCATTACAGATGGTTGATGTTTGTCATTTTCCTGTTTTCATAGAGTTGTACTAACTAAAGATGTGATACAGTTAAATAGACTCCAGTGTCTTCGCCTCACTGAGCGATGTGCTGATATCCTCCTTAGCATTTGTGAGGAAGTCAGTGAAGTCAGTGACCAGGTTACAGAGGTGCTGAGAATGTCTATCTTGAAGTTGATTGAGTAAGCATCCTTTTTATGCTCTTGTTCAGTTAAGAGACTGACAGGTGCAACAGGGCATTCAACTCTGTCTACATCTTTCTTCAAAAACAGGCACATTGTCCATTTTTGGAACAATACCTGAAAAGAGAGGAGATTCTGACAGATATTGAAGGATGCAACACCAAGTTGCAAGAGGTGTTGGGCATATTCTCTGTAAGTGCCGTTTTTCCTACCTGATTTTACTATTTCTTTCACTCTTTGACTCAACTTTGGGCTTCATTCCACTTATATGAACATATTGCTAACATCAATTCTAATAGCTCTCCATCCAAATCCGAATCCTTAAAAAAGTTCAAGCTTCTAAAGCTCCCCAGCAACAAGACACCAAGATACTCTTGGACAAAGTCATTGATGAGTATCAACAACACAAACAGCTCAGTTCCATGTCAAATCTTGGAAAAATAGCACAGCTCACACACTCCTCTGCCTCTGGCGGTAGCAAGATGGGTGTTGGAATTGTTGAGGATGTACCTGTCAATGCTATTGGTGGTATCAGTTTAGGCCTTACAGGCACAAGTGGCACTGGTAATGCATTGCAACTGACTGATGTAGAAATGCACCAGAGGCAAGGACAGGTGCTCTCTATGCCATCATTGACATTGTTTGACAGTTTGGGGAGTACATCTACTGTCAGTAGCAATACAACTGTTACCACTCTTGCTCCCACTCCTGCTCCAGTGCCTCCAATGCTGACAACAGTTTCCGAGGTATTCCCTACCTATCCCAGTTCACCTGGAATGTCCCCACCTGTACAATCCACCTCCCAATTACCTCCTCTACTATCTTCACCTACCTTCTACATTAATCCCAATCCAGACAACAAGAGTATCTTGAGGAGGAGTATCAATTCTCTCTTGACAGAACAGAATGTGTCTGATGCTGTGCTGGATGCACAGGATCTCCAAAACCTGATGAGAGAAGCCTTGGCCAGGGGGAGCGATGTGGAGATGTTGAGTGTCTTGGGTGTTGATAGAGAGGAAATGCCTGAAGTGATCAAAGCCATGCAACATGTACTTGAAGGGCTCATTGAGTGTGAGCAGGATGAGGAGGAAGGTCTTGAAGATTTCTGGGCTGGAAATGAGGTGAGGAGGAGTAAGACTGTCTTGCCATCTACAGGGTCATCTTCCTACTCTGCAACAGCTAGTAGTGGTTTTGGTTCTGGTCAAGCAAGGAGTGTAGGGAGAGAGAATACACTGGATAGAGAGTTCATTGAGAATGGGATTGATGCACTGAAGAAGCTGAGTAGGACTTATAGCACTGTGGAAGGTGATAGTCTCCCTAGTTGGACAATTACAAGGTATGAAGTGGACTGTGAGAAGATTGGGATTGGGACCTTTAGTGATGTTTATCAAGGAAAGTGGAGAAATCTGACAGTTGCTATCAAGGTTTGTGGTTTCTACTCATTACTTTTGTCATTCTGTGATGCTAATAGTGATTTGGTGTAGGTTCTTCCTGAAATGACACCTCGAAACCTCTTTATACACAAGATGGAGGTGTGGAAAGGGCTCAAACATGCCAACGTGTTGGAGCTACTTGGAGCAAGCAGTGCTTCTGGAGAGCCTCCATGGTTCTTTGTTAGTCCATATATGAAGTAAGTTTGCTTTCACTCATTCATCTATGCATCTGATTCTGAAGGTTGTGAAAACATAGAAATAGAAGCCTATCGAACTATCTTCACCACATTATTAATTGCAAAGAAGGACCTCCAGCTGGGCTTAGCCTATCTGCTTACCGCTACTCTTTTACTTCAGCTACTATGACAGGTTATGAACATATCCAAACAGCAAGCAATCTCAGATCCAACTTGACTGGGACGACGATACCAAGGTCTTCATCAGACCAGCAAAGGAGCGGAAGCTTTAGTGATGC
Organism: Moniliophthora roreri; assembly: GCA_001466705.2. NCBI lineage: Eukaryota > Fungi > Basidiomycota > Agaricomycetes > Agaricales > Marasmiaceae > Moniliophthora > Moniliophthora roreri. The sequence continues at coordinate 1,372,857 of LATX02000035.1, read as the reverse complement.
TGCACTAGGAGAGGTAGAGAGGGAGTGGGATCTTTTGAGGTTTATGCATGAGATTGCAAAGGGCATGGATTATCTACATGGCAATAGGGTGTTGCATGGTGATTTGAAGGTTAGTCATTCCTTGCATGATGATCAACAGTGTACTGAGAAACATGGATAGGCAGCAAATGTGTTGGTTGATGATTGGATTCATTGTGTCATTTCAGATTTTGGTCAGAGCGAGATGAAGAGTGAGGCTTATAGAATCAGTGGAACACCTGTTTATTGTAAGTGTTGTTTTTCTCAATATTACCTATCCAGAGAATTGATGCCTGCATATAGATGGCACTCTTCGCTGGCAAGCACCCAAACTCATGGATGGACAGTCTCACAGCCAGCTCACTGTGGAGATGGATGTGTATGCATTTGCTATAACATGTATAGAGGTGTTGAGTATGGGATGTATGCCTTGGCCATTGATGGATGACTATGTGGTTAGGTGTTTTGTTCTTAGTACATCTTTCCTTTCTTGTACTTCTCTCTGTTTGCTAACGTGAAACTGCAGTAGATGGCACCTGCCCTACAATCCCACAGACCCAATTCAGCACACCAGCCATCCAAGATATCATTCAAAACTGTTGGAAGACAAATCCATTTGAGAGACTACCTTTCAGTATTGTTGCGAGGGATTTGAAGGCACTTTGCAAAGGTATTGGGGCTGATGATATCATGTCACCTACCCTTGTTCAGAACCCTATAGAGTTGGAGCATGGTACCTCAAGGCCTAGTCCTGATATAAGGCCAACCAGACCTTCCAGTAGTAGCACACTGTGTGAGTGGCCTTCTCTTAATACTTCCAATATTGGCTCATTGTTTAAGTTATAGCTTCTTCAATGCCACTTGTTCCGCTTCCTGATACATCCCCCAAACTGATATCAGACACATTAATCCAAACAGCCAAAGAACAACAGAGAGAGATCTCAACAGGTTCATTGCCTGCCTTTCCAACCATTTGTTCGCACCAAGATAGGCATAGAAGGGCTTTCTACCCATCCCTTCATTCAGTTGACCTGCCCCTTTGTTCAGTCGACCCAGTAGTCCATGAGATTAGTAGTGGTAGCCAGTTGGAAGAGGATGGCACTACTAGCAGTGTGGACAGCTCAGCAGAAAATGAATATGATTCATCTTCACTGGCGAGGAATGAAAGGGAATATCGAAGGTTGCTGGTCCATGAGTTTCATCTGTCGTGTGAGTACCTCCCCTATATTTGCCAAAGCCAATCCCTAATTCAACATTCATAGTAACATTACCTCTGTGGTCGCCGTCGCACATTGCAATCGGTGCTGTAGGTTATCTATCAAAACCAGAAGGCGTATTTGTTACCTTATTCAATGCATTCCAACCTGAGAAGAGCAGTGAGGCTGAGATAAAAAACATGCCTGTCGTAAATTGGTGGTTTTAGGAAAATGGTAAGGAATTGATTGATTGTCCATAGGTAAAAGTAGATACAGTTTTTATAGTAAATTTTGTATTATATGTACGAAACATGTTGGAATACTAGAATTTGTATAGTAGCTGAAACTAGAGGATAAGACAAGTAAGAGGAATATGAAAAATATTGAAATGAGTCTGAGTATGCAAAATACCATTTCACAACACTCCCCTGCAGACAAGGACTCACATTGCATAGTGATTAGCGAAACTCAAAGTCAGTGTAGTCTGGGTCGTAGAGCCGTCATTTCTTCTGAGTCTAAGATACCACTCTGGGTACTGCCCCTCCTTCTCTAAAACACTCCTCGATTGTATGGCCCATGCGCCAGCACTTTGGATTCTTGCATTGAACAACTTTTGAATTAGCCGCCAAGGCCACAACTTCACTTTTAGTGATCATTGGTACTTCCCTGGACTCTGGACACCTATCATCCTTCAAATTCTTTGCCTTCCATACGATTCTAAGCTCGACATTGTCCACCTCCAATTCTTCTTTCAAAGACTCCAGATTCGTAATAAGATCACTAAAACTGGAGTATTCCACAATGGAATATAGCATGATGGCAACGATCTGTGTATCACTAGGTCGGTTGTTATGGATTCATTTGAGGTTGTTGGCCAGAGATCGGATCCATCCCATCACTATTGTCATCTCCTCTCCTCTATATTTCACATTTGAGAACTCCCTCCACATCCTAACAGCTGCTCCTACTCCTGACCCTCTGAATATTGCTGTCAGATAAGCCCAAAGACCCACCGGATCTTCATCAAATCCCTTGGCATGTGTCAATACTTTATCCTCCAGATGTTTCACCAACATCTCCGTGGCTGCATCTCTTCTACTCTTCCAGGCCTTCACTGTTTTGCTGCTTGGTCCCCTATTTGGCTTCTCATCTTCACCCATCAATGTCTCTAATAAATTTGCAGCTTGTGCTGCCACCCTAGTTCTATATTCCCATGCCCTGTAATTCTCTTCTCCCTTCAGCTTCACAATATCCTTGTCAGAGTTTCCCATCGTCGTCTGATTTCAGATGGTTATATTGTTTGGGGTTGGTCTGGGTCGCTTGTTTGGGGTCAGTTGTTTGTTCAGGGTCAGTCATTTGTTCAGGGTCAGTTGTTTGTTCAGAGTTGGTCATTTGTTCGGGGTCAGTTGTTTGTTCAGAGTCAGCCAGTTAGTTGGTTGGTTGGTTGGTTGGTCGTTGGTAGATTAGGACAGTGATGCAGTGGTTTAGGCTGAACTGGGGCCCATAACCTGTCGTAAATTGGTGGTTTTAGGAAAATGGTAAGGAATTGATTGATTGTCCATAGGTAAAAGTAGATACAGTTTTTATAGTAAATTTTGTATTATATGTATGAAACACGTCAGAATACTAGAATTTGTATAGTAGCTGAAACTAGAGGATAAGACAAGTAAGAGGAATATGAAAAATATTGAAATGAGTCTGAGTATGCAAAATACCCTTTCACAACAATGCCTAATGTCAGTGGCTATAGCAAGGTGGCTATGGAGAATCAGAGGCAGGACAAGCGGAATGCAGTTTTGAGAGGCATGGATAACATTGCGGGACTCCTGACCTTCGCTGGACGAAAGAGGGCGGGAGAGGGCACTAGGTGAGTTTCTTTCATCACAAAAAGAGAGTAGTAGCTAACAATGAGCTTCTATGTAGTCAATCTGTCACTCGACGCTACTCCTTCTCTCTGAGAGCTGGACATAAGGCGGCATACTTGTGCACTGAAAAAATAGTCTACCACTATGTGGAGAATCTGGATGCACCAAAGAAGTGGTTCAAATCCAATGTGGACACAATTTTGAAGGTGTTTGGTGAAAAGTATCGCCTTCAAAGGGAAGATCTGTACTTTGGTGAGTGATCCCATTTGTAAGTGATAAAAAATGTGTTCATGTCTCGTTGTAGTAATTGGAACCCTTGACATCCCAAACTATGCCTTGTTTGTCAGTCACAATCATCCCGATGGAATGGTAAGCTGAATGTACCAGCCTGCATCCTACCTGTACTAATTGCTTGCTCGTAGGCCCACTTTAATGTATACTTGTTTGCGAAGTCTAAACAGCCTTGGGGTACATTTGCCACTGATACTGAGGCTCTGCCTGGGGGCTTTGGGGGGTCCAGTGTGAAAACTCTTTTGGCCAGTAAGGTTTCAAACAGTGGTGGCCCTTGGAACATGGTATTAGTGGCTAGGTTAAGGTTTAAGCCAGACACATTGGAACCTATGAGTCTTTGAGTCAGTTTCTCATTCCTCCCCTTTTCATTTCTCTTTTCATCTTGTCATTTTACCTTGAATTGGAACACACCAATTCCCACATCCCCAACTCTATAGTAGACGCCAGAGATAGAGACCTTCAGTGTAGATGCTGGGTGGCAAGAGGTGTATGTAGCGGTGTCTTGTCCAGATTGGAAGTTTTCATAGGTTGGGAGGTTTGTCAATGAAGAGGAGTACATGAAAGATGGATTGTTCAAAGACGTGATTGGCAGATTCTAATGAATTGCAATATCAAGTAGGATGTCATAAAGTCCAGCTATCTAGTCATTCCCTTTAAATGAAATCTCGTCTACGTGTAATCCCATGTTCCTCTACCCTGTTCCTCTTTTTCCATCTTGAGGTAGTATTGTATCGAATAGGTGCACATCCAAGATAGAAATTGCCCCATTTGCAATGTTGGCCATGTTGAGGTCCACAACTCCAGTGCAAAAGCTCTGAAAGCTCCAGCACCAATCGCTTACCACCACCCTCTATTCATGATGGTGTTGTTCGAAGTTGTCGGTCCAGTTAGTATCCATTACCTATGCTTGTTTGTGTAGCCAGTATTGACAGTGAGCCTGGACTGGTCGAGACAATCGAGGATGTAAGAGCACTAGAACTAGAACCAGAACCAGAGCTAGAGCCTGTTGCGCTTGCTGAGCCAGTATTTGCAATCAAAACACCAGCTAGAAGTTTGAACCAATGTCAGCATCATATGTGACTCTCGCAATCTGAATAGACAAATGTACCACCACCACACTCCTATGCCTGATGCCCCAGTATCATTCCTATATCCTGCAGGTAACCTTCCAAGCAAGTTCGGAGGGTTTCTTGGTACATTTGTGATTGGTAGATGGATGTAAAGTCTTGTCTATGAGTTTCATTGCATCTGTGAAATGCAGAAGATGAATGGAAGAAGAGAACGTATGAGCTAGAGCAGGTGGCAGCTCAGAAGGCTTGTTGACCGCAGGTGTGGGAGCAAGGCGTATGTGGGGCCTTGTGCATTAAAGAGGACAACAAGGAGGCTGAATATCATGCTTGAAAGCTTCACTCTGGCAGCAAGCATTGCTGTGGGGACATGAGGACAAGTCTTCATGTGTCTCTTCTGTTATTACTAGTAATGCATCAGGCCAATTTTTTTTTTGACAAAACAATCCATGAAAAAATGCACCATGAGCCAATTTAGCTGCTAAACAGCATTCCTTTCTCTAATGAGCTATACTAGGTTAGTTCTTCAGGCAGAAGCATATCGAGGGGGATGCTGTATCAATAGCTAGAATCTTGGGAAGACAGAACTGAGAGCTACACATGATGGTAGTTGCAAAAAAAGCACATGGTTCAGACCATCATGACATTAGAGGCTAGGATTACTGTTTTAACTTTTGACAGGAACCTCCACCATCAACACATCCTGGCAGCCTGAGCCCTGCTTCGGTTCAAGAGAGCATCATAATAAAATTCATAAACTTCACATACTAGGAGCATCCAGCTATTTATATAGATGAAGGGGAACCTTTTCGGTGTGTCCAATCATAATTCATGCTTACTATGTTTCAGCTGCTAGCCCAAACATTAACTTCTTAGAGGCCTAGTCGAGCTGAAATATTTTGTTTCTCTCACTAAGAGAACTCCAAAATCAACTGGAACGGCAGAAAGTATGTTTCGATTTGCACTAGTATGCTGGGCAGTGGTGACGATTGACACAGGGACAGGTATTCAGTTCTCCTCTACCTCATCGAATATACTTCCAGGAATGTCTGCCAATACATTGCCAGCGTAGCTGCTAGTCGAAGTGGTGAACAGAGACACATTCACCTCCTCTTTGTGGTTGAGCAAAGGAGCTGTGTTCTCTTTGTCCACACACCACATGGATGTCACCAACTCATGCTGTGAAGGTAGCAGGAACAGTAGTGATGCTGGTGTTATTCTCCTTATCGGAATCACTATCAAACGGTGATCTCACAAACCCTTCTTGAAGATCTGATAACTTTAGACATTTTAGAGATTAGACTTCTATAGCGCTATTCGGTAACCCAACTTCACAGTCTGACCCCCACACTGGTGTCAAGCTTTCCCTATCACCACAGCCTGCTTTCACTATCGCCAGTTCTGCTCTTAGGCACATTTCAGAAGCCATCGATATGAATTCATTTTCCTGAAACATTATGAAATTATATGGGAGTGCAGACACAACACAGACATCGCCTGGCAAGCATCCCTGAGTGCTTTGGGTAAATACCATGGTTATCAGACCATGCACAGCTGGTTGAACTTGTCCTTAACCACGATAGCACTCAGGAACGAATGATTCGATGCCATGTCAAGTCACAAACCAGTTGTATAACTCGCAAAACGAGACGCAAAGAGGTGAGCATTAGCTTTGACTCTTTCATTTATACCCTGCTTACCTTTCTTGACAGTGCGATGAAACAGAACCAAGATGCAATAACTACTGTTGGCGAGGTCTCGACTGTATGAGCGAAGGCAGATAAGCAGCATGGCCTTACACTCTACAAACCCCTGTCAGCACCAAGACCCATACCCATAGACATCACCACCCATCGCCTGAGAGGAGTATATGTAGCCTCATTGTAATGATTCAGGCGGAACACTACAGTCGCCATTACAATGATAATTGGAATGTAACCATATATAGAACTCACCCATTCTCATTCCAATGAGTATCCTTCTGAACACCTCAGTTGCCCTTCCAATGACAGTTTGACCAGTGTTCATTTCAATGATTTTCCTCCATTTACTCATGTGAAGTTGAAAATTGTCCGTCAGCTACATTTCAATGATAAAGTGATCAGCGTATCATTCGAATGGAAGTGAGAGTACTGAGATGCTTTACGTGTTATCCCAATGACCATGTGGGTAGGGATGCATTTGAATGAGTGTCTGACATCTGTGCTTGATGCGCTAGCACTCAAGAAATGTTTTCTGAGTTTTCTGAAACTCTAATATGTCAATTACTTCAATCGTCATAGAAAACAGCATTACTCCCTATGAGCCGAACCACTCCGCATACCCAGGTTTTGGGTCTTGACTCTTGAACAACCGACTTGGATTCATCAAAGTGACTGGAGGCAGATACTATTGGAATACCATCCTCATCCTGACTTTATACCATCCAGACATGATTTTTACAGCTCTACATACCAGATACCTGTGTTATGCACCTTCAGAACAGAGGCGTCTCAACCTGTGACACATATATCATACATGAGGCTGAGAGTGCTAGGTGCCAGGAGGTTAGCGCTTGTTAAGCGCTGGAAGACCGGCTTGTTGGAACAGAAATCGGAAACATTTTCTTCTTGTTGTTGCTCTGCATGTCCTCAAAGCCCTTAGTAAATGCTACCATTGAACTTGGGACACTAAATAGGTTAAATACCCTGCTTCCTGAGTCATATCATGCTCTAATGAAAAGGTCAAACAGTTGAACGCGACTTCGCTCGCTCCTTCACTACTACTTTCATGTCTCAATAGCATCGGGTCAAACACTCCCACATTCAAAAGTTCAAACGTCGGGCATCCTTCCACTCTATCAATATATCAATGCTCAGCATGGTCTCAGGTGCATTTAAAGTGCTTTGTCGTCACCGTACATGTTCATTGAGCAGCAAAATAACCTAAAACAGGGTGCAAGATTTCCCTGCCTCAAACCCCTCTTGGTCACTCAGCTCTTCGTGCTATGGAAAAGCCTCTGGAATGTATTGCTTGGGCTTTTGGGAGCTAGGGAAGTCATATTAAAGGATTGGAGAGGTCTAAATAAAAAGTCTGATATCTCCTATAGTGCATGTTCAATGCTCTTGTTGCCTATTGCCTCTCTGAATCTCATCCCAGATGAATAATCATGTATTTTATCTGTTCTATATAGTCAGCCTCGAATATGAACATTCAATATTCTTCAAACATTGCCGAGAAAACTAATTCAAAATCGAACATCGTCGATCTGAGTCTGTCTCAAACTCAGTTGCTCTGGGCCTCAAATTCAATACTGCGTTGTCAGTGCTCAAAATATGAAGCCGCTCTCCATGTTGTCTCGCCTGAGCCAGTAATTCAGCATCAATTTAGAGGGATTTGTAGGCTGTAGCATCGCTCCAGGTGGACTTTGAAATTTGTCCCTGGCCCCCTTCGGTTCTCAGATGTCAGCATATGGTCTCTCTAGTCACTCAATACAACCCATTCTATCGCAGTACACCGGTTCTATTGCCTCATCATCTCAANCGATAACAATGTCTAACTCCAATCAATCTCGTATCCCCCAAGTCTCTCTTGTTGACCCAACAACTGTCCGAATTCGAAACTCGGATGATGGGGTCGGCATTCCGGTTTACAGTTACCATCCTTTGGAATTACTTGAACCAGTTCAAGTTTTTGATACTTCTGTTGGCAATACATCGGGATTATCAGTGGTTCCAGTCTTTAATGGTGACGACTTCAGAGAATGGAAGCACAGAGTCTTGGCATATCTCAATTTGGCTAAGGCAGCTTACACCCTTACCAATACAATGCCCGTGACTGTCACCACTGGAGATACTACCGTTACTCCAGACATGGAAGTTGTCAAAGAATGGAAAACCTCCAACGCCCAAGCTCTTGGCCTTTTTCAGCTTAAATTGAGTCCTACTTTGCAGTGGATTATTAAAGATACTGCTAAAGAAACATGGGACGCCTTGAAAGCTGAATATGACATTCCAAGCCTTCCGGAAATTTTTACCTTTTNTGTTGGCAATACATCGGGATTATCAGTGGTTCCAGTCTTTAATGGTGACGACTTCAGAGAATGGAAGCGCAAAGTCTTGGCATATCTCAATTTGGCTAAAGCGGCTTATGCCCTTACCAATACAATGCCTGTGACTGTCGGCACTGGTAATACTGCCGTTGCCCCTGACGTGGAAGTCGTCAAAGAATGGAAAACCTCAAACGCCCAAGCACTTGGCCTTTTCCAGCTTAAATTAAGTCCTACTTTGCAGTGGATTATCAAAGATACTGCTAAAGAAACATGGGACGCTTTGAAAGCTGAATATGATGTTCCAAGCCTTCCGGAAATATTTACCTTTTTCCAAGGCCTCGTCTTGGCACGCACTGCCGAAGGTCAAAATCCCGATCATAGTGCCAATCTCATCAGACAATGTGTTGCGAAATTGTCTGAAAACGATTTTCCCGTTCCCTCCAATTTCCAGGCAATGTTCCTTCTTAACTCTCTTCCCAAGTCATATGAAGGAGTTAAGACCCAGATGTTTGTCTCCAACAAAAGGAAGGATCTTACCTTCGATAATATCCTCCCCTTCATCAAACAAGAATATAATAGACGACATATGGATGGGGTTGCAGCTTACGCCACTCAGATCTCTGGTGTCCAACGATACACCGGACAGAGTCCGAATTGGAACGGACAGAAGAAATTCCATCCTCGCAATCCGAATCCAAATTCTGGTAAACCAAATAATCAAAACCAGAACACTGGGAATAAAGGGAACAAAGGCAAACAGCCTGCGCAACCCCAACAAAATCAACAGAAATCTGATGGGAAGAAGAATAACAAGAAGAAGTCGAACAAGAAAGGAAAAGGGAAAAAGCCTAATGGAGCAATCTCAGTCATGATGGCTGAAATCACCAACTTGCCTAAAGAAGAAGAACCTCAATCTCCAAAAGAGGAAAAATCTTCTGATGATGGCAAAGTTCCAACCAAATGCATCAACCATTTTTGCACTAGTCCAGATAAGACCGTCTATGGTATCTTTACTACTGGACGAAATCGCAAAACATGGTATGTCTGCAAGCAATGCTACAATATGCATTCCCATTCCTTCGCTAGGCAGAAAATTCTCCAAAAAGCAGCATTAGTACGCCTTCCTATCAATGAGATGGCATACGCTTTTCTCTGAGGAGATTTTCAGCTTAGCAAAACTTTCACTGTCCTCAAAACGGATAAAATTCCTCCCAAGACTCCTCCCACTACCAAGGATGAAGTCAACATAGGAGATATTTTTCCATCAGAATCATTTGAACATATTTTTGGAAATCTGCCATCCGGAAAACATCTTATGACGCACAAGTACCCTAACCAGGTACGAGATGTTATTCCAACCGAAACTTCGGAGTCCACTGTTCCTCGAAATCCTATTAATACATTCGAGAACAAACAACCTCACAAATCGGACCATGGTCGTGCCATGAGGAGATGGTCGCGACACATGGAAGCCAAAATTCAGGCCCAGATTCCGAAAGCCCAATATGACCCGACAATGATTCCCATGCCCGAGAATGTTAAATTCCACATCGAGCTTCTAAATAATAATCCATCTATTGATTCAACACTTTTTGCATCACATCGATTTGCAAAAATCATACTTGATTTAATAGAAACCAAAAAGGATTATATATGAAATAGAGCTCAACAACTCGGTCATGATTACAAGAAGCAACCTGCCATTGTTGACTTCTTGGATGCATTGGACGTATATGCAAAGTACCCCCAATCGACTTCCTTCGCCCCTCATTCCACTCCAATCTCTTTTTGCTCAGAAGCCTGTCATAAATGTACTTGGCGAGATGAACGCCATACAGAATTTTGTGGCATGGGACTCTGGCAAATGGCCGATCATGATGACACTGGTGACAGGTACTGGATCTTCTTCACTCGGATCAGAAACACTCTGTTCCGACTCCGTGATCCGATCGAACCACTGGTCGAGATCCTAAACTGTGTTGTGACGAAAGAGCATAATCTCTATATGCGGAATTATGCCAAAATGGAATTCCATCGTCATCCTTCAGCAGTTTGTGAAGCAGATTGCCAACGCTGTACCAGTGGACTACCAAAGCATATCACATACCTTAGTAAGGGGGAGTACAAATTCAATCAAATCGCTCCAGGAAAATACGTTCATGAAGACCCAACTAACCCTGGGATCGAAACGGGTGAACGGTTCAAATTTGGTGATCATCCTGTTGACTATATCGACTGGAATACACCAAATCCATCCAGAGCACCAACCCCCAAACTAAACCAAGACTTTAAAACAGTCTTCTGTGTCACATGCAATTATCCACATCATCTTGATAATTGGCCAGTCGCTGCTACTTGCATCCCAATCATGTTTAACTNTTCACACGAATCAGAAACACTCTGTTCCAACTCCATGATCTGATCGAACCACTCGTCGAGATCCTAAACTGTGTTGTGACGAAAGAGCATAATCTCTATATGTGGAATTATGCCAAAATGGAATTCCACCGTCACCCTTCAGCAGTTTGTGAAGCAGATTGCCAACGTTGCACCAGTGGACTACCAAAGCATATCACATACCTTAGTAAGGGGGAGTACAAATTCAATCAAATCGCTCCAGGAAAATACGTTCATGAAGACCCAACTAACCCTGGGATTGAAGCAGGTGAACGATTCAAATTTGGTGATCATCCTGTTGACTATATCGACTGGAATACACCAAATCCATCCAGAGCACCAACCCCCAAACTAAACCAAGACTTTAAAACAGTCTTCTGTGTCACATGCAACTACCCACATCATCTTGATAATTGGCCAGTCGCTGCTACCTGCATCCCAATAATGTTTAACTCTGTTCAGGAAGGCTTTCCTCCAAAACGTAATCCACACGGCTTTAACAACAAATCTATTAAAAAGCCATTTACGGAAGCTCTTTCTTCAGCAGATGATCCGATTCTCCTTAAAGACCCCTGGAAGAAGGAGAAAGATTATGCTGAAACATGGTTGAACAAAGAAAAGAACAACAAAGTCTGGGATTCCCTTAATTCCAAAAATCCTTGGAATGCTAGTCTTCCTCCGAAACCCAAAAAAGAATGCCCTATTGTCAAGAAGTCTGAGAAGGAACTTCAGGAACAGCGAAAGAAGATCGCCCAAATGTTCCAAGACAAGGGATTAGCTGCCGAGCACCGATGTGACTCACCGGCATGTCAAGCTAAACACCCTGATGTCATTGACAAGCGGATGGGCAAGAGACCATATCGATCAGCAACAATGGCTGATGATATTCGGATCAAATCAAAGGAAGAATCAGCAGCAATTCAAAAAGAATTAGAAAAGAACCGGCAAACTACCAAAAACTTCTTTGGTAATATTTCCAAATGTTTCCCTACAATCCAGTCTAATCTTTTGCCACAAGTTAAAATTGGTGACAAAATGTTCCAATTTGGCAAAGAACCGACTCCACCTCCTTACGAGTTCAATGTTGGGGAAAACACTTTTAGGAAAATCACCAAACAGGAAGCCTGGAATATGGTTTTAGAACACTTTGGGGATAGGAAACTATTCCAACCCAAACCAGTTCGGCCTCAAACTCCTTACCGTTTGAAAGGAGATACCCTTGAGGTTCCCAATATTGATATAGAGGCACCATCACCGCCTCCCAAACCAGTAATGCCGGATCTGGAAATAAACATTTCTTCCATAACGGTCAATAATCCTCAACCGGAAGTTCCCGAATTTATTCAAGGTTCTTCAAACATCCAAGCTCGTGTCGATATCGACATTGCGGATGTTGTTCCTCTTGATAATAAAGATTCTCAAGGGAAAAATGGAGGGAAGAACCTGAATATGGGAGACTTTGATAAAGAAGATTGGGACGAGAATTATAATGATTACATTCATAATGAAGCGGACTACTACGATTGGTATGATCAAATTGATCTTAAGAGCAGCATCACTAATGAATTACTAGAAACGAACATTGATTCCGAGCCACCATCAGTGCTCGATGAACAATTTCTTTCTAACTCTGTAAATAGTAACATTGTACAATGTATGATGACTAAAATTAGTGATAAAAACGTTGTATCTGTAGAACCACAAACAAATGAATGGGCTCTTGATACTGCTGCAACCAATCACATAACGCCTTTTAAGTCCGATTTCCTCGAGTTAAATGAAATTCCTACAGGACCCAAGCAAATCATTGGTGTCACTGGTTCGGATGTCATAACTCATCAAGGAACAGTAATCATTCGTCATACCAATTCACTTGGAGAAACCCATACGGTCAAACTTTATCCGGTGTTCTATTGGCCTAAAGCAAATCATAGACTTCTAGCTGGGAATAAATATATCGTAAATGGTTACGATATTAAATATTCGTTCCCAGAAACCTCTATAATTACGAAAGCTAATGGTAAACTCTTTATGTCGCTATTTGCGAAACCAGAAAGAGATGGGTATACGTACCTACATGCTTCCTCTGTCAAGCAGAACGAAGCAGTTACCATTCTTGCTTTCAAGATTAAATCAACTGATCCTGTAATTGCTCATAACAGATTTGGTCATATACCCTATCACGTATTGACAAACTGCATGAAGCATTGCAAGGGATTTTCCATTGAGAAACAAGGATCTAAAAAGTCTTTGTGTAAGGGATGTGCTGAAGGAGGAACAGCATCTAAACCTTACCATAGTTCTCATAAGCGTAAAGAAAATATCCTAGAACTCATTCATATGGATATTAAGGAGTTTCCCATTAATTCTTACCACCAAAATCGTTATACATTAGTTCTAATTGATGACCATTCCTCAGTAGGATGGATTTATCATCAACGAACTAAAAATCAATTTGAAACACTTACCAGCTTTAAACGCTTTCGTGCTCTAACTGAAAAGCAAACTGGTAAAATCATTAAATGTGTTCAAACTGATCATGGTGGAGAATTTTTTGGAAATGAGTTCCAAACATATCTTAAAGATAATGGAATTCAAATGCGTAACTCTGCTCCTCATATACACCAACAGCAAGGAAGAGTCGAACGTTCAATTCGAACTCTAGCGGAAAAAGCAGAAAAATTCCGCAATCATGCCTCCTTACCACAATCTTGGTGGGAATTTATGATGAACAACGCTGTACATGTATATAATCGCACTCCAAATAAACGCTTAGAGTGGAAAACTCCAACCAAAATCTATAGTAAGAAAGTACCTGATGTCTCTTATTTCCGAACACCAGGATGTTCAGCATATGTCTTTATTCATAAAGAACAACACAAGAACAAACTTTCAAAGAAAATGGAATGTATGACCTTTTTAGATTACGCTCCTAACACTAAAGGATATCGGTTCATGTGACAGGATAAGACGATATTTACGGCTGCTCAAGCAGACTTCGATGAAGAAGATTTTCCGTACTCGTCTAATTCAGTTGATCGAACCTTACAATCAACCAATGGAATCTTATCTATTCCTTTTACTGGTATTAATCGACCACGATCGGGTGATGATGATGACGATCATCAAAATCACGATCAAGAGGGAGGAAATGATGATGATGACGATCATCCTGATTTCTCTCAACCTAATAATCCCAACAGAGGTAATGATCCTGTGGATCATCATTATAACCAGAATGATGGTGGGGATCAATCACGACCTAAAAATACTGCACCGCCACAAAATTAAATAGATCCTGAAATAAATAATATAAACAGGAGAATGCGACGAAGGGTACAGATGTTTGACCCAAGTCAACATCAACAAAGTCGTCCTAAAAGACAGACTCGTATACCACAGCGGTATGGAGACGCAATGGGTTGTATGCCTATTCAAGATAGATTACGTCTACGTACATATAACAACTTACCTGATTCTAATGATCAAGGTGATAGTCCTGATCAAGAATTCATACAAGGTAGTAGTCGTGACCATGAACAGGATATTCCACCTGCTGAACATCAAATACAACAGTCAAATGAGAATGAAATGGAACAAGATCATAATGACATAGAAATTGATCGGACTCCACCTCAGACTGATGATGAAATGGTCAACTATGTACAAATTCTTTCTCAAGAAGGGGGAGTTCGTTACCTTGATTACATAATGGCATCAGCATTGTCGATTGACAATGTACGTCAATGGCAATATAAAGACATTCTAACTCTGTCAAAAGATGAACAGAAGAAATGGATGGCTGCATGTCATGACGAACTCAAATCACTACAAGAACATAATGTTTACAAACTTGTAGATTTACCTCAAGGTCAAAAAGCGATAAAATCCAGATGGGTTTTTGATGTCAAAACAGATGGCCATTATAAGGCACGACTTGTAGCAAAAGGTTTCTCACAAGTCGAAGGAATAGATTATGATGAATTGTTCTCTCCTGTAGTACGCTTTGAAACCATTCGCGTACTACTTGCACTAGCCGCCCTTGAGGATTGGGATATCCAAGTGCTAGATGTCAAAACAGCCTTTCTCTATGGCGAACTTGACAAGGAGATTTACATGGAACAACCACAAGGATTCGTCAAAGGTTCAAACAAAGTTTGGTTATTACGCCGTGCACTATATGGTTTAAAACAAGCCTCCTTATCATAGTGGTACCAATGCACTAAATCCATGGCAAAACTAGGATTTAAGCGCTGTATATCAGATGCTGGTGTATATTACTTTGTACGTGGAAATGATATTATCATTGCCATTGTATATGTAGATGATGCGATTTTCATGGGTTCAAATTCTAGCCTTCTTCACTCAAAGAAGAAAGAATTCATGAAAATATGGGAATGTAGAGATTTAGGCGAACCTAGAGAATTCCTACGAATGCAGATTACTCGAGATCGAAAGCGACGTACTCTTTCACTTGATCAAAGTGACTATCTCGAGAAAATCATTAAACGCTTTGGTATGGAAAACGCCAATCCTACTCGTACTCCATTACCTGCCGGTTACAAACCCACGGCAAATAAAGGAGAAGCGAACTCTACAATTAGGTCCCAATTCCAATCAGTGATCAGATCACTTCTATATCTATGCTTAGGTACCTGACCAGATATAACCTTTCCAGTCATCAAACTTTTGCAATACGGGACAAATCCTACTCAGGAGCATCTCAACAAAGCGAAATACATCATTCGATACCTAATTGGAACCCGCAAATATTCTCTTACTTACAAAGATAAGCAAGGAGAACAAGGTTTCATAGCATATGCCGATTCTGACTGGGCTACAGATGAAGACACTAGAGTCTCACAAACAGGTTATCTTATTAACTTCGCTTGTGCTCCAGTCTTCTGGGTTTCACAAAAACAGAAATCCGTAGCATTATCCAGTACTGAAGCCGAATATATGGCTTTATCTGACTGTGCTAGACAGATCAAATGGATAATTAACCTATTCTCTGAAATCGAATATCCTATAGCAAAACTACCATTGCTTAGTGATAATCAAGGTGCTATCTTCATCAGTAAGAATCAAGTTACTGAAAAACGAACAAAGCACATTGATATTAAATATCACCATATTCGAGAATGCGTTGCCAAGAAGAAAGTAGAAGTATTCTTCATCCCTACAAATCAACAACCTGCGGATCTTATGACGAAGAATCTACCTTGGGACAAATTTCAACGCCACAGAGAATTTCTCAGCCTTACATTCTTTAAGACTGATTCCTCCATATAGCTCAATCACTACAAAGTTTATCACAAACTTAGTGAGGGGGAGTGTTGAAGCACTGTACCTGTACTATACTAAACTAGGTACATTAGGAACACTAGTTATTGTATTACTTGCATCTGTGATCAACTACGGAACTTACAAAGTATGTTCCTGAGCTTCTCCGGAGCTTGCACTACAGTCATAGGAGTGCTCCCTCGTCCAGTAGGAGTATTGTAGCCTCATGCACAATACAGTAGAACACATGTAGAATTCATGTATAGTTCCTTCCGCTGTCAAAGGATTGTATTGTGTCTCTCCAAGACACATTATTCTTGGATACTTCATCTCACAAGTATTCAGTAGCTTACATCCATAGCTTACCAGGTTTCTCCGTTTATCTACGGAACTTATCCTTTAGAGTAATATAAAAGCAAGCATGTATGTAGCTACATTCCCCAGTTCAATTTACATTGACTACTCTGCACATCGCACCTCTACAACCCTCAAGGTTCTAACAAGCTCTCGTACAAATGTGAGTTGAGCACACTCCACTGCGCTTTACGTCTCCGTTCTGTCTCAACATCAGGGTCATTGCACATTCAACCTCCTCTCCGACATCATCTTCATCCGATGAGTTCCAATGCTGACAGGCCCTCATGACGTTGTCTGCCCTTTGTTGAGGTAGGAATTCCACATCAGACTCCACAGGGGGGCGCAACTGCAGCCAGCTTTCACAGAATCATCAGGCCTTCTGTGTCTGCCTTCGAAGCATGTACGCCAAGTAGTGATGCAGCCAACTCGTTTCAGTACTGTTCGAGACGTCATGGTTCAGATCCGAAGGCACTGTCCTTTGACTTGCTCATGAACGCCAGCTTTCTCCTCGTGGTTGCCCCGTTTCTCCCACCTGTCCCATATTCTCTGAGCGACAGAGAAGCTAGACGACGAATCATGATCGTCGTAGCATTTGGGTAGTAGATAACCAAATAGAAAAATATCAGGCTGCACCGTCAATGCAAGCGCATTTTGTCTGTGTTGCATCGTCACCGCCAATAGATCCAACACGACGTTAAAGCTTGCAATCGGTACACTCTCATCGTGCAAAGCAGTATCTAGCCGCAGCGAGAATGCCAAGACCAGATTTTGGAATAGGCCGTGCTGTCCATTTGTCAAAGGCACAGGTGTTAAAACTTACTGCTGATATATTGAATGTAAATAGAAGTACCTGGATTTGCAATAACCCGCCTCAGCAAGGCTACATGGCTANGGTTCTAGATGGTCTTTGATTTGCTTGGAGGGATGGTCAAGTTTTTTCTTTCTTTATTAGTAGACTTTAAGCCCAGTAAAGCGGCTTCTAACGTATATACAAAATTCATTCCCCTGTATTCGGAATTACCCGGATTACAGGCAGAACCAACTGTTGGCCTTATTTCCTTAACTGGAACATGGGTTAGCTCATTCAGCAATAAACCGGTAGTCATCCCGGTGAGCTGGAGGGTCACACAACTGGGTTCTGGCACCTAGATAGAACGGCCTTGTGCTAAAGCCTTCATCTATGGAAGGGGTCGTTTATATAATTACGTATCATTTTCGTAAATAGTCCCCCTGATTGCCTATAAGTCCCTTAAACGTCTTCTTAAGGATTTGATGGATCTGGCGGATCAGGATCCTTAAAATCAAACCTTATTTAGACTTTCATTTGCAATCAGATCTTGTAAATACCGTTTACAGCTACGTCAGTCCGGGTGATGAGACCGGATGACACGAAGAAAACACCGTTGACCAAACGTATGAGGATTCATTAGCATTCTTGTTAATCAATCTCGTATCCCTCAAGTCTCTCTCGCTGATCTAACAACTGTCCGAATTCGTAACTCGGATAATGGGGTCGGCATTCCAGTTTATAGTTACCATCCTTTGGAATTACTTGAACCAGTTCAAGTTTTTGATACTTCTGTTGGCAATACATCGGGATTATCAGTGGTTCCAGTCTTTAATGGTGACGACTTCAGAGAATGGAAGTGCAGAGTCTTGGCATATCTCAATTTGGCTAAAGCGGCTTATGCCCTTACCAATACAATGCCTGTGACTACTGGCACTGGAGATACTGCCGTCGCTCCTGACATGNCTTACGCCCTCCTTTCCTATAGCCTTTTATCGATAACAATGTCTAACTCCAATCAATCTCGTATCCCCCAAGTCTCTCTTGCTGATAACACTGTCCGAATTCGAAACTCGGATGATGGTGTCGGCATTCCAGTTTACAGTTACCATCCTTTGGAATTACTTGAACCAATTCAAGTATTTGATACTTCTGTTGGCAATACATCGGGATTATCTGTGGTTCCAGTCTTTAATGGTGACGACTTCAGAGAATGGAAGCGCAAAGTCTTGGCATATCTCAATTTGGCTAAAGCGGCTTATGCCCTTACCAATACAATGCCTGTGACTACTGGAGAAGGTGCTTCTACGGTCACTCCTGATATGGAAGTCGTCAAAGAATGGAAAACCTCCAACGCCCAAGCTCTTGGCCTTTTTCAGCTTAAATTGAGTCCTACTTTGCAGTGGATTATCAAAGATACTGCTAAAGAAACATGGGACGCCTTGAAAGCTGAATATGACGTACCAAGCCTTCCGGAAATATTCACATTTTTCCAAGGTCTCGTCATGGCANGAAACTCAGATGATGGGGTCGGCATTCTGGTTTACAGTTACCATCCTTTGGAATTACTTGAACCAGTTCAAGTTTTTGATACTTCTGTTGGCAATACATCGGGATTATCAGTGGTTCCAGTCTTTAATGGTGACGACTTCAGAGAATGGAAGCGCAAAGTCTTGGCATATCTCAATTTGGCTAAAGCAGCTTATGCCCTTACCAATACAATGCCTGTGACTACTGGTGAAGGTGCTACTACCGTCACCCCTGACATGGAAGTCGTCAAAGAATGGAAAACCTCTAATGCCCAAGCTCTTGGCCTTTTTCAGCTTAAATTGAGTCCTACTTTGCAGTGGATTATCAAAGATACTGCTAAAGAAACATGGGACGCATTGAAAGCTGAATATGACATACCCAGCCTTCCGGAAATCTTTACCTTTTTCCAAGGCCTAGTCATGGCACGAACTGCCGAAGGTCAAAATCCCGATCATAGTGCCAATCTCATCAGACAATGTGTTGCGAAATTGTCTGAGAACGATTTCCCCGTTCCCTCCAATTTCCAGGCAATGTTCCTTCTTAACTCTCTTCCCAAGTCATATGAAACAGTTAAGACCCAGATGTTTGTCTCCAACAAAGGGAAGGATCTTACCTTCGACAATATCCTCCCCTTCATCAAACAAGAATATAATAGGCGACACATGGATGGGGTTGCAGCTTATGCCACTCGGATCTCTGGTGTCCAACGATACACCGGACAAAGCCCGAACTGGAATGGACAGAAGAAATTCCGTCCTCGCAATCCTAATCCAAATTCTGGTAAACCAAACAATCAAAACCAGAACTCTGGAAATAAAGGGAACAAAGGCAAACAGCCTGCGCAACCCCAACAAAATCAACAGAAATCTGATGGGAAGAAGAATAACAAGAAGAAGTCGAACAAGAAAGGAAAAGGGAAAAAGCCTAATGGAGCAATCTCAGTCATGATGGCTGAGATCACAGATTTGCCTCAAAAGGAAGAACCACAACCTCCCAGAGAGGAAAAACCTTCCGATGATGGCAAAGTCCCTAGTAAATGCGTCAACCATTTTTGCACCAGTCCAGATAAGACCGTTTATGGTATCTTCACAACTGGACGAAATCGCAAAACTTGGTATGTCTGCAAGCAATGTTACAATATGCATTCCCATTCCTTCGCTAGACAGAAAATTCTCCAAAAGGCAGCTCTAGTATGCCTTCCCATCGACAAAACGGCATACGCCTTTCTCCGAGGAGATTTTCAGCTTAGCAAAACTTTCACTGTCCTTAAGGTGGATAAAATTCCTCCTAAGACTTCTCCAAATACAAAGGAGGAGATCAATATTGGAGATATTTTTCCATCAGAATCATTCGAGCATATTTTCGGTGATCTACCATCAGGAAAACATCTAATGAGGCACAAGTACCCTAATCAGGTACGAGACGTTATTCCAACCGAAACCTCGGAGTCCACCGTTCCTCGAAATCCTATCAATACATTCGAGAACAAACAACCTCACAAATCGGACCATGGTCGTGCCATGAGGAGATGGTCACGACACATGGAAGCCAAAATCCAGGCCCGGATTCCGAAGGCTCAATATGATCCAACAATGATTCCAATGCCCGAAAATGTGAAATTTCACATCGAGCTTCTAAACAATAATCCATCTATTGTTTCAACACTTTTTGCATCACATCGATTTGCAAAAATAATACTTGATTTAATAGAAACTAAAAAGCATTATATTCGTGATAGAGCTCAGAAACTCGGTCATGATTACAAGAAGCAACCCGCCATCGTTGACTTCTTGGATGCATTGGACGTATATGCAAAGTACCCCCAATCGACTTCCTTCGCCCCTCATTCCACTCCAATCTCTTTTTGCTCAGAAGCCTGTCATAAATGTACTTGGCGAGATGAACGCCATACAGAATTTTGTGGCATGGGACTCTGGCAAATGGCCGATCATGATGACACTGGTGACAGGTACTGGATCTTCTTCACTCGGATCAGAAATACTCTGTTCCGACTCCGTGATCCGATCGAACCACTCGTCGAGATCCTAAACTGTGTTGTGACGAAAGAGCATAATCTCTACATGCGGAATTATGCCAAGATGGAATTCCATTGTCACCCTTCAGCAGTTTGCGAAGCAGATTGTCAACGTTGCACCAGTGGACTACCAAAGCATATCACATACCTTAGTAAGGGGGAGTACAAATTCAATCAAATTGCTCCAGGAAAATACGTTCACGAAGACCCAATGTACCCTGGGATCGAAGCAGGTGAACGATTCAAGTTTGGTGATCATCCTGTTGACTATATCGACTGGAATACACCAAATCCATCCAGAGCACCAACCCCCAAACTAAACCAAGACTTTAAAACAGTCTTCTGTGTCACATGCAACTATCCACATCATCTTGATAATTGGCCAGTCGCTGCTACTTGCATCCCAATCATGTTTAACTCTGTTCAAGAAGGCTTCCCTCCAAAACGTAATCCACGCGGCTTTAACAATAAATCTATTAAAAAGCCATTTACGGAAGCTCTTTCTTCGGCAGACGATCCGATTCTCCTTAAAGACCCCTGGAAGAAGGAGAAAGATTATGCCGAAACATGGTTGAACAAGGAAAAGAACAACAAAGTTTGGGATTCACTCAATCCCAAAAATCCTTGGAATGCAACTCTTCCTCCGAAACCCGAAAAAGAACGCCCTATTGTCAAGAAGTCTGAAAAGAAACTTCAGGAACAGCAAAAAAAGATCGTCCAAATGTTCCAAGACAAGGGATTAGCTGCCGAGCACCGATGTGACTCACCGGCATGCCTAGCTAAACATTCTGACGTCATTGACAAACGGATGGGCAAAAAACCATATCGATCAGCAACCATGGCTGATGATATTCGGATCAAATCCAAGGAAGAATCAACAGCAATTCAAAAAGAATTAGAAAAGAACCGGCAAACTACCAAAAACTTCTTTGGTAATATTTCCAAATGCTTCCCCACTATCCAGTCTGTTACAAACACATCGGATCGATCGAACACGGATGTTAACCAAACACGGACATTTTTCTTTTCTTCCTGTAAACTATCATGCGCTCCAATCCCTCGTGTACCATCACCAGCTGACTATTTCCTTTTCCTTCTCTCTCTCTCCTGATACTTCGAAGTAGTATTACTCAGCGTTCTACAACTTTCTACAAGGTTCTAGTAGATACAAACGAGTACATACATTGTACCTATTTAAGACTGCAGAAACTGGGTCGTAGCTCTCCAGCTTGACCTGGTTAATCATACCTTGTGCTAGCAACGAACCGTTGGAACTCAGAACCTCAGAGAGCCCTCTGAGCGAACTCGAACTTGAACCTTAGACTCTTCATTGCCTTCGGGTTTTGTAGAGTAGGTGACGTCGCTGCGCAAGTGACGTAACATAAGGTCAAGCTGTCAGATCGCCGACCCATCGAGGTTTAGGCATCACTCACCACGACGCCTCCAAAGTCGCCATTGACTGCGGAGCAGGAAGAAAAGATCGACAAGGACATCTCTCTAGCAGAACGGCTAGCGAAACTAGGGATCGCAATCCCGGGGAACCCCACATCGACTTCGCGTACAATTATAACCCGCCATCACCGTCAGAGCGCTCTCCGACACGCGAGCGAGCTGCTTGGGCAAGAAGGAACGATCGACATCGACGAACCGATAGCCGAAGAGATGTCGAACAACTCGACCCCAGAATCCACCGAACAAGACTTGCCGTCGAGCAAGAACTCAAAAACGCCAGACGAGAAGAACGCGAACTTACCAGAAGGATCGACAGGCTCATCATTCTTCAGCGCCTTCGAAAAAGAAACGATGTCCGAAATTGGCAGCTCAACCCCGAAACCCAAGCCGAGAGAGGACCGGACTCAGACCCAGATGATGATCGAGATCTCAACTGCGGTCTTGGAAGAAATGGACAAGAAGAAGAACAAGGGATCGAAGGTCGCGACACCGGACCCCTTCGAAGGGGACAGGAAGGACACTAAGAGGTTCCTAATGGAGGTTGAAATTTATCTCCGCATGCATCCCGACGAATACGACACCGACGAAAAGAAATGTTTATTTTTGCTCTCTTACCTAAGAGGGAAGAACACCGAATCATGGAAGAAAGGGCAAAGCACCAAGATATTCGAGCCCAAGAGTGGGGTGACACCCCCGACGTTCCAGAGACTCAAAGATGAGTTCAAGAAACATTACCTACCAGCAGACATACAGGCTGAGGCACAGATCCGGATCAAAGAAGCGAAGATGACCGATCACGCGGATAATTATGTAAATGACTTCCGAGTCATGGCCGATGAATCTGGATACGACGATCAGGCGCTCATCCACATTTTCCGCAAGGGATTACCCAACTCCCTATCAGCAAAGATTTTGAATCAACCGCAGGGACGACCTGCTGATCTGGAAGGATGGTACGAAGCGGCCATCCGATACGACGAACAATACAAATACTACGAAGCTGTCCAAAAACCGAAGCGATTCCGAATCGCCGATGACAAGAAAAAGAAGGTCTTCATCAATCGCATGACCAATCAGCTGAGCGAAGAAGAACGAAAGAAATACATGGCTGACGGGCGATGCTTCCGATGTGCTAAGCAGGGGCACATGTCTCGGGATTGCCCGACGAAGCAAAGCGGAGAACTCAAAGAGGAGAAGAAGAAGCTTAGCGCCTGAGAAGCATATGCAAAGATCCGAGCCATTGTACGAGACCAGGACACGGAGAAGCAAACGGAAATCCTGGATATCATGGAAGCGGAGGGTTTTTGAAGTGGCGGAAGAGGCCGACGCTCTCCCCGCCACCCCCAATATCTATTTCGAACGTTGTATTGGCTAAGCAGTCACGAAACTCTATGCACATTCCCCTTGTTTACAACAACGAAGTAGGAAAAGTCGGAACGAATGCGCTCCTAGACTCAGGAGCAGGAGGGCTCTTCATGAGCCCCGGAAAAGCCCTAGAACTAGGGCTCGAACAAACGAAACTCCCCCAACGAATCAAGGTATTCAATGTGGATGGAACGGCAAACAAAACGGCATGGATCACGAAATCGGTAACGGCAACATACACTGTCGGGACGAAGCAATTAACGGACACCTTCCTTATCTCGGGCCTGGGCAGCGAAGACGTCATCTTAGGGCTGCCCTGGTTACGAAAGTATAATCCGAACGTGGATTGGAACACCGGACGAACCGAATTCCCAGTGAAACGATACATCAAGATACCCCGCTTCACGGGGGTCCTTGATCGCGAAACACCTGAGGAGCTCATTCACAGAGTCGATATCAGAGCTAAGTTGTCCACGTCCAAAAGGCTACAACACGACGCTGACAAGGAACAACCGAGCATGACCGCAACGATACCCGAATACCTATCCCCATATCAAGGGCAGTTCGAGGACAAGCAAGCCGAACGTTTCCCGATATCCCGATCATATGATCACGCCATCGAACTTAAACCAGAATTCACCCCACGGGACTGCAAGGTCTACTCTCTTACGGCTTTGGAACAGGCGGAACTGGACACCTTCCTCGCAGAGAACCTTCGAAAAGGATACATTCGAAAGTCCAAGTCACCAATGGCGTCACCATTCTTCTTCGTAGGAAAGAAGGAGAAAGGGAAATTACGACCGACTCAGGATTACAGGCGGCTGAACCACGGGACAGTGAAGAACATGTATCCTTTACCCTTGGTTTCCGATCTGATCGATAGGTTAAATGGCGCCACGGTATTCTCCAAACTGGATCTCAGGAACGGCTATAATAACGTCAGGATCAAAGACGGCGACCAATGGAAAGCGGCGTTCAAAACTAACAGAGGGCTGTTCGAGCCCACCGTTATGTTTTTTGGATTGATGAACAGCCCCGCGACATTCCAGGCATTCATGGATGACGTGCTACAGGACTTCATGGCCGAAGGATGGTGTCTGGTATATATAGACGACATCCTGATCTACTCGCAGGACAGAGATCAACATCGCGAGCGAACCATACGGCTCTTGCAGCGGTTGAAGGACCAGGACCTGTACCTGAAACCGCATAAGTGCAAATTCGACGTCACCGAAATCGATTTTCTGGGGCTTGTGATTAAGCCAGGACAAGTCGCGATGGATCCCACTAAACTATCAGGCATCAGCGACTGGCCAGCACCGAAGACCGTGACAGGGGTACGAAGCTTTACGGGATTCACGAACTTCTACCGGAAATTCATCGGAAATTACTCGGCAATTGCGAAACCGCTTTACGACCTGACGAAAAAGGGAACAACTTTCGAATGGACTGCGGACTGCGAACGGGCGTTCACTACGCTGAAACAGCGTTTTCAGCAGGAACCTATCTTACGGCTACCAGACCCAAAACGAGCATTCATCATCGAGACCGATGCATCGAAATGGGCGACGGGAGGGGTCTTACGACAAGAAGGACCGGACGGAGAACTGCACCCATGTGGATACATCTCCCATGCTTTCGACGCGGCAGAATGGAACTACGAGATTTACGATAGAGAACTCTTCGCCATTGTGCGGGCACTGCAGACGTGGCGACACTACCTGATGGAAGGACCCTACCCGGTGACAGTTCTTTGTGATCACAAGAACTTGACTTACTTCCGGACAGCGCAGAAATTGAATCGTCGTCAAGCCCGCTGGAGCCTTATCCTGTCTATGTTCGATCTGCGGTTGGTACATGTCCCGGGACGAGAAATGATCCAGTCGGACGCACTATCACGACGGGACGACCACGTTAAGGGAGTGGATACCGATAACGACGATGTCATCTTGCTGCCGCAACAGCTGTTTATCAATGTCATCGATCTGGACTTACAAGCTAAGTTACGAGATCGATTAGGATCCGATGACTTTCACAAGATGACGTTAGAATCATTAACCACGAACGGGGTGCCACCGATCAAATCAGCACTATCAGATTGGGAAGTCAACGACAGTCTCATACGATATCGAGGACGAATTTACGTTCCGGACGATATAGTATTGCGAAGAGAAATCACGAGGACCATTCATGAAGGACAACCATTTGGTCATCCCGGACAGTTCGGCACCCTCGACTTGATTCAACGAGACTATTGGTGGCCTGGAATGGCCAAATTTGTGAAGAATTTTGTGGACGGCTGCGCGGTATGCCAGCAGATGAAGATCAATACCCATCCTACGAAGGTCGGATTGCAGCCGATTGCTGCCGTACCCAATGCGACCCCTTTCCAAATCATCACCATGGATCTGGTAACGGATCTCCCGGAGTCCAGGGGCTTTGACACCATTATGGTCGTGGTCGACCATTCGTCTTCGAAGGGGGTGATTTTTATTCCATGCACCAAAACACTGGACGCCCCCCAAGCAGCAGAGCTCCTTTTGCGAAACGTGTACAAATGTTATGGGTTACCAGACAAGATCATATCGGATCGGGACCCCAGATTTGCGGCGGCTGTCTTTCAAGAAACGATGAAGCTCCTGGGAGTGAAACACGCGATGAGTACCGCTTATCATCCACAAAGTGACGGAGAGACTGAAAGAGTTAATCAGGAGATGGAAATTTATCTGAGAATGTTCTGTTCCAAAGAACAAACTGAATGGAGTTCTTACCTTCACATGGCCGAATTCGCCCACAACAATAGGACCCACTCCGTCACACGGAATTCTCCATTCTTCATGATCATGGGTTACAACCCGAGACCATTACCCACCGCATTCGAACCGACCTCCGTCCCATCTGTGGAAGAACGATTGAATAGGCTGCGGAAACTAAGAGGAGAAGTGGTGGCGATGATGGAGATAGCACGGAGAAAGATGATCGAACGGACAGAAAAGGGGACCGACAGATTCGTAGAAGGACAGAAAGTCTGGCTAGAAGGGAAGAACCTGGACTTTGGATACCCGAGCAAGAAGCTCTCCCCGAAACGGGAAGGACCTTTTGTTATCGACAAGGTCATGGGACCGGTGACATACAGACTCAAACTCCCGCATCAGTGGAAGATCCACCCCGTTTTTCATGCCGCGCTGTTAAAACCGTACAAGGAAACTGAAGCACATGGACAGAACTTCTTGGAACCTCCGCCGGACATAGTCGAAGGTCATGAGGAGTTCGAGATAGAAGCCATCATTGGTCACAAGCCGCTACGGAAACCACGACGCTTCCTTGTCTCCTGGAAAGGATTCGATTCTTCCCACAACGAATGGAAGACCAAACCGCAGCTAGAACACGCGATGGACTTGTATCTTGACTATATAGTCAAGAACAAATTGTGATGAAAGACCCATCCTCATCATGCCTACCGCCAATAGCCAGACGACCACCACGACCGCTCACACCCTTCCCCACCGACTCAACTCGGGGAACCTGCTCAACCTACGCACTTACGCACCGATCCCCATCGCCGCCATCCCTGTTGACACCCCTCATAACTTACCCTTCACGAGACCCTCCACGATCGACCATCGTTTTGAAATTTGGAACCCACCTTTCGTCATCGAAGAAGTGGACTACGCCGCCGAAGCACCCGACGTTTGCGAAGCACCATGTTGCTATACCCCGAAGCAAGGAAACAGACGCCCGGTTGGCGTATTATGCTGCCACCATCCCGACATGGTTGACGAAACCATCGAGTATTATGTCTGCAAGCAATGCTATGGGTTGCGACATCATTTCTGTGGAATGGAGGTCAAGAAACGTTGGAGAATCGATGAACCAACATTAGGTAACGAACAGCGAGGACCTAGCAATGCAGCATCCCAACCGACGACTCGAAACGAAGATCCACAGGTCGTAGACTGGTGGAAGGATCCAGACGAATGGGCCGAATGGAGACGGACGGACGGCCCCAGGAAGCGACCCCGCACAGATTAACCACATCGATAGATTGGGATCTATCGCGTAAAAACGGGGGTAGTGTTACAAACACATCGGATCGATCGAACACGGATGTTAACCGAACACGGACGTTTTTCTTTTCTTCCTGTAAACTATCATGCGCTCCAATCCCTCGTGTACCATCACCAGCTGACTATTTCCTTTTCCTTCTCTCTCTCTCCTGATACTTCGAAGTAGTATTACTCAGCGTTCTACAACTTTCTACAAGGTTCTAGTAGATACAAACGAGTACATACATTGTACCTATTTAAGACTGCAGAAACTGGGTCGTAGCTCTCCAGCTTGACCTGGTTAATCATACCTTGTGCTAGCAACGAACCGTTGGAACTCAGAACCTCAGAGAGCCCTCTGAGCGAACTCAAACTTGAACCTTAGACTCTTCATTGCCTTCGGGTTTTGTAGAGTAGGTGACGTCGCTGCGCAAGTGACGTAACACAGTCTAATCTTTTGCCACAAGTAAAAATTGGAGACAAAATGTTCCAATTTGGCAAAGAACCGACTCCACCTCCTTACGAGTTTAATGTCGGGGAAAATACTTTTAGGAAAATTACCAAACAGGAAGCTGGCAATATGGTACTAGAACATTATGGAGATAGGAAACTCTTCCAACCCAAACCTGTTCGACCTCATACTCCTTATCGTCCGAAAGGAGACACACTTGAGGTTCCTGATATTGACATAGAGGCACCATCACCGCCTCCCAAACCAGTAATGCCGGATCTGGGAATCAACATTTCTTCCATAACGGTCAATAATCCTCAACCGGAAGTTCCCGAATTTATTCAAGGTTCTTCAAACATCCAAGCTCGTGTTGATATCAACATTGCGGATGTTGTTCCTCTTGATGATAAAGATTCTCAAGGGAAAAATGGAGGGAAGAACCTGAATATGGGAGACTTTGATAAAGAAGATTGGGACGAGAATTATAATGATTACGTTCATAACGAAGCGGACTACTACGATTGGTATGATCAAATTGATCTTAAGAGCAGCATCACTAATGAATTACTAGAAACGAACATTGATTCCGAGCCACTATCAGCGCTCGATGAACAATTTCTTTCTAACTCTGTAAATAGTAACATTGTACAATGTATGATGACTAAAATTAGTGATAAAAATGTTGTATCTGTAGAACCACAAACAAATGAATGGGCTCTTGNTTCGTGCCCTAACCGAGAAGCAAACTGGTAAAATAATTAAATGTGTTCAAACTGATCATGGTGGAGAATTTTTTGGAAATGAGTTCCAAACATATCTTAAAGATAATGGAATTCAAATGCGAAACTCAGCTCCTCATATACATCAACAGCAAGGTAGAGTCGAACGTTCAATTCGAACTCTAGCGGAAAAAGCAGAAAAATTCCGCAATCATGCTTCCTTACCACAATCTTGGTGGGAATTTATGATGAACAACGCTGTACATGTATATAATCGCACTCCGAATAAACGCTTAGAGTGGAAAACTCCAACCGAAATCTATAGTAAGAAAGTACCTGATGTCTCTTATTTTCGAACACCAGGATGTTCAGCGTATGTCTTTATTCATAAAGAACAACACAAGAACAAACTTTCAAAGAAAATGGAACATATGACATTCTTAGATTACGCTCCTAATACTAAAGGATATCGGTTTATGAGACAGGATAAGACAATATTTACGGCTGCTCAAGCAGACTTCGATGAAGAAGATTTTCCGTACTCGTCTAATTCAGTTGATCGAACCTTACAATCAACCAATGAAATCTTATCTATTCCTTTTACTGGTATTAATCGACCACGATCGGATAATGATGATGACGGTCATCAAAATCACAATCAAGGGGGAGGAAATGACGATGATGACGATCACCCTGATTTTCCTCAACCTAATCATCCCAACAGAGGTAATGATCCTGTGGATCATCATCATAACCAGAATGATGGTGAGGATCAAATACGACCTAAAAATACTGCACCACCGCAAAACCCAATAGATCCTGAAATAAATAATATAAACAGGAGAATGCGACGAAGGGTACAGATGTTTGACCCCTGAACATCAAATACAACAGTCAAATGAGGATGAAATGGAACAAGATCATAATGACATAGAAATTGATCGAACTCCACCTCAGACTGATGATGAAGTGGTCAATTATGTACAAATTCTTTCTCAGGAAGGGGGAGTTCGTTACCTTGATTACATTATGGCATCAGCATTGTCGATTGACAACGTACGTCAATGGCAATACAAAGACATTCTAACTCTGTCAAAAGATGAACAGAAGAAATGGATGGCTGCATGTCATGACGAACTCAAATCACTACAAGAATGTAACGTTTACAAACTTGTAGATTTACCTCAAGGTCGAAAAGCGATAAAATCCAGATGGGTTTTTGACGTCAAAACAGATGGCCGTTATAAGGCACGACTTGTAGCAAAAGGTTTCTCACAAGTCGAAGGAATAGATTATGACGAATTGTTCTCTCCGGTAGTACGCTTTGAAACCGTTCGCATATTACTTGCACTAGCCGCTCTTGAGGATTGGGATATCCAAGCGCTAGATGTCAAAACAGCCTTTCTCTATGGCGAACTTGACAAGGAGATTTACATGGAACAACCACAAGGATTCGTCAAAGGTTCAAATAAGGTTTGGTTATTACGCCGTGCATTATATGGTTTAAAACAAGCCTCTTTATCATGGTGGTACCAATGCACTAAATCCATGGCTAAGCTAGGATTTAAGCGCTGTATATCAGACGCTGGTGTATATTACTTTATACGTGGAAATGATATAATCATTGCCATTGTATATGTAGATGANTCAAAGTGACTATCTCGAGAAAATCATTAAACACTTTGGTATGGAAAACGCCAATCCCACTCGTACTCCATTACCCGCCGGTTATAAACCTACGGCAAATAAAGGAGAAGCGAACTCTACAATTAGATCCCAATTCCAATCAGTGATCGGATCACTTCTATATCTATGCTTAGGTACCCGACCAGATATAACCTTTCCGGTCATCAAACTTTCGCAATATGGGACAAATCCTACTCAGGAGCATCTCAACAAAGCGAAATATATCATTCGATACCTAATTGGAACCCGCAAATATTCTCTTACTTACAAAGATAAGCAAGGAGAACAAGGTTTCATAGCATATGCTGATTCTGACTGGGCTACAGACGAAGACACTAGAGTCTCACAAACAGGTTATCTCATTAACTTCGCTTGTGCTCCAGTCTTCTGGGTTTCACAAAAACAGAAATCCGTAGCATTATCCAGTACTGAAGCTGAATATATGGCTTTATAATTTGACTAAAGGTAATTTACAGTCCAATGACTTGATCAAGTCCGACCACTCCAGTTGACTTTCTTTATACACCAGGAAATGTAGTGATGTTGCAAGCTCGACTCGGCTCAAAGCCCCAGGCCTAGGGGTGGCTTGAAGGGGCTCAGGCTCACCAAACATTGAGCCCGAGCCGTAGGCAGGGCCCGGCTTAGGCTAGGGTTTTTGGATATCACTTGCCTACAGCCACGGGTTGCACGGTGCACCTTCCATCATATCGTCTAGGGCTCAAGCTCTGAGCCCGGTCAAAGCCCTACAGTAGGACTCGGCTTGGCTTTGTGAGCTCTGGCTTGAGCCGAGCCCCCAACATCACTAAGGAAATGAATCGCTCCTTACCACTGTCAATCTTTCCAATGTCGCTCAATTTGGGATCATGGACACCGTTGGCGCATTCATCAAGAACCCATTATTCAAGCACATTGTGAGGACGATTGTCAATCAAGTTTTCATATGACATTCTATACCAACTGTTGCTTCAGTTCCAGAATCTGCTCCAAGACATGTTATGGACACCATCGGTGCAATGATCACGAACCCAATGTTCATGCAGGCAATTCGTGACATTAATGCCGAATTCACGGGCGTAGATCCCAAAGATCCCCTCTGTGGAAGACTTTCGATCCCATTAAGGCCTGTCTGTATGGTGACCTGACTCCGCGAAGAAGAGGGCCAGGAAACTGAGTTATTCTGAGTGAAGGGTAGGTCCACTAAACGTTTCTCCATTATAACTGAAATAGTACACCTAGATATCAGCAAACACATTTCCAAGTACTCTGCGACAACGACGATGTACCATGAATCTTTCTCATATTTTGTATAAGTACTGCCAAAGGATGGATTAATATGATACGACATTTGTGGACAACAAGATGAATTCAAGCAAAAATCTCACTAGACGCTGTTTTGTCGAGTTTGGGCCCGCTGGAATTGGGAGAACCAGCATTGAACGCCTGAGATTCAGAGATGAGACTGTTCAAACGTGACCTTTTTTCACGCTAGCGGACACTTGATCAGATGGTGCAATTCCTTGGTTTCCAAACCTCTGGACTGGGTCTTGATGACCGTTCAAGACCATACACATCGATTCTTGCGCCAGTATCCTTTGGGATGCCGTTCCCCGTGAACGTGTCGAGCGAGTTTGGGGACGGAAGCACTGGAATGATGCTGGGAAGAGATATGTTACAAAATACATAGGGATCGTCGTTATACTGCTCTTCGGAGCCTGCCTAGCCACCTACTTATATCTCCAACCACGAGTGTTGGTAGGAGTTCCTCTTCATACTAGAGCAGCCGGTGTTCGTAAGATGACGACAGCATACCATTCTCGATGACTCAGACAAGAACTTTAGTCGAAGGCTCGAAGCCCGGAGAACGAGGCCAACCGTCATCCGAGGACGAAGACTGAGAACCCAGCGCCAGGCGAAAGAGGTGTGCTCAAAGAAAGGGAATCGAAACATGCAATCCAACTTGGATGTAGCATGGGCGTTGGAGGCAAGCCGAGCGCCGAAACACGGAACATTCGACGAGGGAATATGTTCGCCGTCGTGAGGGCAATTTTAGAACACGCTTTCACGAGATGTTGACATATCTCTTGCAACGTAGAGAGCGAGTAGATTCGTAGCCTGTTGAGACAGAACGGAGACGTAAAGCGCAGTGGAGTGTGCTCAACTCACATTTGTACGAGAACTTGTTAGAACCTGGTTGGTTGTAGAGTTGCGATGTGCAGAGTAGTCAATGTAAATTGAACGGAGGAATGTAGCTACATACATGCTTGCTTTTATACTACTCTAAAGGATAAGTTCCGTAGATTAACGGAGAAACCTGGTAAGCTATGGATGTAAGCTACTGAATACTTGTGAGACAAAGTATCCAAGAATAATGTGTCTTGGAGAGACACAATACAATCCTCTGACAGCGGAAGGAACTATACATGAATTCTACATGTGTTCTACTGTATTGTGCATGAGGCTACAATACTCCTACTGGACGAGGGAGCACTCCTATGACTGTAGTGCAAGCTCCGGAGAAGCTCAGGAACGTACTTTGTAAGTTCCGTAGTTGATCACATATGCAAGTAATACAATAACTAGTGTTCCTAATNTCCTAATGTACCTAGTTTAGTATAGTACAGGTACAGTGCTTCAACACTCCCCCTCACTAAGTTTGTGATAAACTTTGTAGTGATTGAGCTATATGGAGGAATCGGTCTTAAAGAATGTAAGGCCGAGAAATTCTCTGTGGCGTTGAAATTTGTCCCAAGGTAGATTCTTCGTCATAAGATCCGCAGGTTGTTGATTTGTGGGGATGAAGAATACTTCTACTTTCTTCTTGGCAACGCATTCTCGAATATGGTGATATTTAATATCAATGTGCTTTGTTCGTTTTTCAGTAACTTGATTTTTACTGATGAAAATAGCACCTTGATTATCACTAAGCAATGGTAGTTTTGCTATAGGATATTCGATTTCAGAGAATAGATTAATTATCCATTTGATCTGTCTAGCACAGTCAGATAAAGCCATGTATTCAGCTTCAGTACTGGATAATGCTACGGATTTCTGTTTTTGTGAAACCCAGAAGACTGGAGCACAAGCGAAGTTAATGAGATAACCTGTTTGTGAGACTCTAGTGTCTTCATCTGTAGCCCAGTCAGAATCGGCATATGCTATGAAACCTTGTTCTCCTTGCTTATCTTTGTAAGTAAGAGAATATTTGCGGGTTCCAATTAGGTATCGAATGATATATTTCGCTTTGTTGAGATGCTCCTGAGTAGGATTTGTCCCATATTGCGAAAGTTTGATGACCGGAAAGGTTATATCTGGTCGAGTACCTAAGCATAGATATAGAAGTGATCCGNTTCGTTTTTCAGTAACTT
The DNA here is from genome assembly GCA_001466705.2 of Moniliophthora roreri. Taxonomy (NCBI): domain Eukaryota; kingdom Fungi; phylum Basidiomycota; class Agaricomycetes; order Agaricales; family Marasmiaceae; genus Moniliophthora; species Moniliophthora roreri. The sequence goes on along the minus strand of LATX02000035.1, from coordinate 1,338,917 downwards.
GATTTTTACTGATGAAGATAGCACCTTGATTATCACTAAGCAATGGTAGTTTTGCTATAGGATATTCGATTTCAGAGAATAGATTAATTATCCATTTGATCTGTCTAGCACAGTCAGATAAAGCCATATATTCGGCTTCAGTACTGGATAATGCTACGGATTTCTGTTTTTGTGAAACCCAGAAGACTGGAGCACAAGCGAAGTTAATGAGATAACCTGTTTGTGAGACTCTAGTGTCTTCATCTGTAGCCCAGTCAGAATCGGCATATGCTATGAAACCTTGTTCTCCTTGCTTATCTTTGTAAGTAAGAGAATATTTGCGGGTTCCAATTAGGTATCGAATGATATATTTCGCTTTGTTGAGATGCTCCTGAGTAGGATTTGTCCCGTATTGCGAAAGTTTGATTACCGGAAAGGTAATATCAGGTCGGGTACCTAAGCATAGATATAGAAGTGATCCGATCACTGATTGGAATTGGGATCTAATTGTAGAGTTCGCTTCTCCTTTATTAGCCGTAGGTTTATAACCGGCAGGTAATGGAGTGCGGGTAGGGTTAGCATTTTCCATACCAAAGCGTTTAATGATTTTCTCGAGATAGTCACTTTGATCAAGTGAAAGAGTACGTCGCTTTCGATCTCGAGTAATCCGCATTCGTAGGAATTCTCTAGGTTCGCCTAAATCTCTACATTCCCATATTTTCATGAATTCTTTCTTCTTTGAGTGAAGAAGGCTAGAATTTGAACCCATGAAAATCGCATCATCTACATATACAATGGCAATGATAATATCATTTCCACGTATAAAGTAATATACACCAGCGTCTGATATACAGCGCTTAAATCCTAGCTTAGCCATGGATTTAGTGCATTGGTACCACCATGATAAAGAGGCTTGTTTNCGTTTTCCATACCAAAGCGTTTAATGATTTTCTCGAGATAGTCACTTTGATCAAGTGAAAGAGTACGTCGCTTTCGATCTCGAGTAATCCGCATTCGTAGGAATTCTCTAGGTTCGCCTAAATCTCTACATTCCCATATTTTCATGAATTCTTTCTTCTTAGAATGAAGAAGGCTAGAATTTGAACCCATGAAAATCGCATCATCTACATATACAATGGCAATGATAATATCATTTCCACATATAAAGTAATATACACCAGCGTCTGATATACAGCGCTTAAATCCTAGTTTAGCCATGGATTTAGTGCATTGGTACCACCATGATAGAGAGGCTTGTTTTAAACCATATAATGCACGGTGTAATAACCAAACTTTGTTTGAACCTTTGACGAATCCTTGTGGTTGTTCCATATAAATCTCCTTGTCAAGTTCACCATAGAGAAAGGCTGTTTTGACATCTATTGCTTGGATATCCCAATCCTCAAGAGCGGCTAGTGCAAGTAATACACGAACAGTTTCAAAGCGTACTACTGGAGAGAACAATTCGTCATAATCTATTCCTTCGACTTGTGAGAAACCTTTTGCTACAAATCGTGCCTTATAATGGCCATCTGTTTTGACGTCAAAAACCCATCTGGATTTTATCGCTTTTTGACCTTGAGGTAAATCTACAAGTTTATAAACATTACGTTCTTGTAGTGATTTGAGTTCGTCATGACATGCAGCCATCCATTTCTTCTGTTCATCTTTTGACAGAGTAAGAATATCATTATATTGCCATTGATGTACATTGTCAATAGACAATGCTGATGCCATAATGTAATCAAGGTAACAAACTCCCCCTTCCTGAGAAAGAATTTGTACATAATTGACCATTTCATCATCAGTCTGAGGTGGAGTTTGATCAATTTCTATTTGATCATGATCTTGTTCCATTTCGTCCTCATTTGACTGTTGAATTTGATGTTCAGCAGGTGGGATCTCCTGCTCATGGTCACGACTACTACCTTGTATGAATTCTTGATCAGGACTATCACCTTGATCATCAGAATCAGGTAAGTTGTTATATGTACATAGTTGTAGTCTTTCTCGGATAGGCATATGACCCATAGTGTCTCCATACCGCTGTGGTACATGAGTCTGTCTTTTAGGACGACTTTGTTGATGTTGATTTGGGTTAAACATCTGTACTCTTCGTCGCATTCTCCTGTTAATATTATTTATTTCAGGATCTATTGGGTTTTGCGGCGGTGCAGTATTTTTAGGTTGTGATTGATCCTCACCATCATTCTGGTTATGATGATGATCCACAGGATCATTACCTCCATTGGGATGATTAGGTTGAGGGAAATCATGATGATCGTCATCATCATTATCAGATTCTGGTCGATTAATACCAGTAAAAGGAATAGATAAGATTCCATTGGTTGATTGTAAGGTTCAATCAACTGAATTAGACAAGTACAGAAAATCTTCTTTATCGAAGTCTGCCTGAGCAGCTGTAAATATTGTCTTATTCTGTCGCATAAACTGATATCCTTTAGTATTAGAAGCATAATCTAAGAATGTCATATGTTCCATTTTCTTTGAAAGTTTGTTCTTGCGTTGTTCTTTATGGATGAAGACATATGCTGAACATCCTGGTGTTCAAAAATAAGAGACATCAGGCACTTTCTTACTATAGATTTCAGTTGGAGTTTTCCAATCTAAGTGTTTGTTAGGAGTGCGATTATATACATGTACAGCGTTATTCATCATGAATTCCTACCAAGACTGTGGTAAGGAGGCATGATTGTGGAATTTTTTTGCTTTTTCCACTAAAGTACGAATTGAGCATTCGACTCTTCCTTGCTGCTGATGTATATGTGGAGCTGAGTTATGCATTTGAATTCCATTATCTTTAAGATATGTTTGGAACTCATTTCCAAAGAATTCTCCACCATGATCAGTTTGAACACATTTAATTATTTTACCAGTTTGCTTTTCAGTTAGAGCACAAAAGTGTTTAAAACTGGTAAGTGTTTCAAATTGATTCTTAGTTCATTGATGATAGATCCATCCTACTGAAGAATGGTCATCAATTAGAACTAATGTATAACAATTTTGGTGGTAAGAATTAATAGGAAACTCCTTAATATCTATGTGAATGATTTCTAGGATATTATCTTTATGCTTTTGAGAACTATGGTAAGGTTTGGATGCTGTTCCTCCTTCAGCACATCCCTTACACAAGGACTTTTTGGATCCTTGTTTCTCAATGGAAAATCCTTTGCAATGCTTCATACAGTTTGTCAATACACGATAGGGTATATGACCAAATCTATTATGAGCAATCACAGGATCAGTTGACTTAATCTTGAAAGCAAGAATGGTAACTGCTTCGTTCTGTTTGACAGAGGAAGCATGTAGGTACATGTACCCATCTTTTTCTGGCTTTGTGAATAGCGACACAAAGAGTTTACCATTAGCTTTCATAATTATAGAGGTTTCTGGGAATGAATATTTAATATTGTAACCATTTACGATATATTTATTCCCAGCTAGAAGTCTATGATTTGCTTTAGGCCAATAGAACACTGGATAAAGTTTGACCATATGGGTTTCTCCAAGTGAATTGGTATGATGAATGATTACAGTTCCTTGGTGAATTATGACATCCGATCCAGTGACTCCAATTATTTGCTTGGGTCCTGTAGGAATTTCATTTAACTCAAGGAAATCAGACTTAAAGGGTGTTATGTGATTGGTTGCAGCAGTATCAAGAGCCCATTCAATTGTTTGTGGTTCTATAGATACAACATTTTTATCACTAATTTTAGCCATCATACATTGTACAATGTTACTATATGCAGAGTTAGAAAGAAATTGTTCATCGAGCGCTGATGTTTGCTTGGAATCAATGTTCGTTTCTAATAATTTATTAGTGATGCTGCTCTTAAGATCAATTAGATCATACCAATCATAATAGTCTGCTTTGTTTATGATATAATCATTATAATTCTTGTCCCAATCTTCTTTGTCAAAGTCCCCTATATTCAGGTTCTTCCCTCCATTTTTCCCTTGAGAATCTTTATCATCAAGAGGAACAACATCTGCAATATTGATCTTATCAGAAGATTCAATACAAGCTTGGATGTTTGAAGAACCTTGAATAAACTCAGGTACTTCTCGTTGAGGATTATTGACCATTATAGAAGTAATGTTTATTTCTAGATCTGGCATTACTGGTTTAGGAGGTGGTGATGGTGCCTCTATATCTATATCAGGGACCTCGAGAGTATCTCCTTTGGGATAGTAAGGAGTTTGAGGTTGAACAGGTTTGGGTTGGAAAAGTTTCCTATCCCCAAAGTGTTCTAAAACCATATTACAGGCTTCCTGTTTGGTAATTTTCCTAAAGGTATTTTCCCCAATGTTGAATTCATAAGGAGGTGGAGTTGGTTCTTTGCCAAATTGGAACATTTTGTCTCCAATTTTAACTTGTGGCATAAGATTAGACTGAATTATGGGGAAAAATTTGGAAATATTACCAAAGAAGTCTTTAGTAATTTGCCAATTCTGTTCTAATTCTTTTTGAATTGCCGCTGATTCTTCCTTTGATTTAATCTGAATATCATCAGCCATGGTTGCTGATCAATATGGTCTTTTCCCCATCTGCTTGTCAATGACATCAGAGTGTTTAGCTTGGCAAGCTGGTGAGTCACATCTGTGCTCGGCAGCTAATCTCTTGTCTTGGAACATTTGGGCAATCTTCTTTCACTGTTCCTGAAGTTTCTTCTTGGACTTCTTGACAATAGGGTGATCTTGGAGTTTTGGAGGAAGTCTTGCATTCCAAGGGTTGTTGGGATTAAGGGAATCCCAAGCTTTATTGTTTCTTTTCTTGTTCAACCATGTTTTGGCATAGTCTCTCTCCTTTTTCCAAGGGTCCTTAAGGAGAATCAGATCGTCTACCGAAGAGAGTGCTTCTGTAAATGGCTTATTGATAGATTTTTTGTTAAAGCCACGTGGGTTTCGTTTCGGTGGGAAGCCTTCTTGAACAGAGTTGAACATGATTGGTATGCATGTTGCAGCGACTGGCCAATTATCAAGATGATGTGGATAGTTGCATGTAACACAGAAGACTGTTTTAAAGTCTTGGTTTAGTTTGGGGGTTGGTGCTCTGGATGGATTTGGTATATTCCAATCAATATAGTCGATGGGAAAGTCACCAAATTTGAATGGTTCACCAGCTTGGATTGCAGGATTGGCTGGGTTTTCATGAACGATTCCAGGAGTGATTTGATTATACATATACTCCCCCTTACTAAGGTATGTGATATGCCTTGTTAGTCCACTGGTGCAATGTTGGCAATCTTCTTTACAAACTGCAGAAGGGTGACAATGGAATTCTATTTTGGAGTAATTCCTTGAATAGAGTTGTTTTTCATTTGTCACAACACAGTTTAGTACCTTCACAAGTGGTTCAATTGGGTTGCGAAGTCAGATCAATGTATTTCTGATCCGTGTGAAGAAGATCCAGTATTTGTCACCAGTATCATCATGATCAGCCATTTGCCAGAGTCCCATGCCACAAAATTCTGTATGGTGTTCATCTCGCCAAGTACATTTATGACAGGCTTCTGAGCAAAAAGAAATTGGAGTGGAATGAGGGGTGAAGGAAGTTGATTGTGGAAACTTTGCATAAAGGTCCAATGCTTCTAAAAAGTCAACAATGGCAGGTTGCTTCTTATAGTTATGTCTGAGTTGTTGAGCTCTATTTTAGATATAATCCTTTTTTGTTTCTATTAGATCAAGCACTATTTTAGTAAAGCGAGTTGATGCAAATAGTGTTGAGTCAATAGATGGATTATTATTTAGAAGCTCAATGTGAAATTTGATTTCCTCAGGCATTGGAATCATTGTTGGGTGATATTGAGATTTTGGAATCCAGGCCTGAATTTTGGCTTCCATGAATCGCGACCATCTTCTTAGAGCATGACCATGGTCCAATTTGTGAGGTTGTTTGTTCTCAAATCTATTAATAGGATTGTGAGGAACAGTGGACTCCGAAGTTTCGGTTGGAATAACATCTTGTACCTGGTTAGGGTACTTGTGTGTCATAAGATGTTTTCCGGATGGAAGGTTACTGAAAATATGCTCGAATGATTCTGACAGAAAAATATCTCCAATATTAATCTCCTTCTGTGTAATTGGAGGGGTTTTTGGAGGAATTTTATCCGTTTCAAGAACTGTAAAGGTTCTGCTAAGCTGAAAATCTCCTCAGAGAAAATCATATGCCTTCTCGTTGATAGGAAGGCATACTAGTACTGCTTTTTGGAGAATTTTCTGTTTAGCAAAGGAATGGGAATGCATCCTGTAGCACTGTTCGCAAACATACCATGCTTTGCAATTTCGTCCAGTAATTAAGAAACCATAAATGGTCTTATCTGGACTAGTGCAAAAATGGTTGACACATTTAGTCGGAACTTTGCCATCATCAGAAGGTTCTTCCTGTTTAGGAATTTGAGGTTCTTCCTTTTGAGGCAAATCTGTAATTTCAGCCATCATGACTGAGATTGCTCCATTTGGCTTTTTCCCTTTTCCTTTCTTGTTTGACTTCTTCTTATTATTCTTCTTCCCATCAGATTTTTGTTGATTTTGTTGGGGTTGCACAGGCTGTTTGCTTTTGTTTCCTTGATTCCCAGAGTTCTGGTTTTGATTATTATTTTTACCAGAATTTGGATTAGGGTTGCGAGGACGGAACTTCTTCTGTCCATTCCAATTCGGACTCTGACTGGTATATCGTTGGACACCAGAGATCTGAGTGGCGTAAGCGGTGACCCCATTCATGTGTTGTCTATTATATTCCTGTTTGATGAAAGGAAGGATATTGTCGAAGGTAAGATCCTTCCCTTTGTTGGAGACAAACATCTGGGTCTTAACTCCTTCATATGACTTGGGAAGAGAGTTAAGTAGGAACATTGCCTGGAAATTTGATGGAACAGGGAAATCGTTCTCTGACAATTTCGCAACATATTGTCTGATGAGATTGGCACTATGATTGGGATTTTGGCCTTTGGCAGTGCGTGCCATAATGAGACCTTGGAAGTATGTAAATACTTCCAGAAGACTAGGTACATCATATTCAGCTTTTAAAGCATCCCATGTTTCTTTAGCAGTATCTTTGATAATCCACTGCAAAGTAGGACTCAATTTAAGCTGAAAAAGGCCAAGAGCTTGAGCGTTGGAGGTTTTCCATTCTTTGACAACTTCCAGATCAGGGGCAACAGCAGTATCTCCAGTGCCGACAGTCTGAGGCATGGTATTGGTAAGAGCATAAGCCACTTTAGCCAAATTGAGATATGCCAAGACTTTGCGCTTCCATTCTCTGAAGTCGTCACTATTAAAGATTGGAATAATAGATAATCCCAATGTATTGCCAACAGAAGTATCATAAACAGAGATTGGTTCAAGTAGTTCCAAAGGATGGTAACTATAAACTGGAATGCCCACACCATTATCTGAGTTGCAAATACAGACAGTGTTGTCAGCAAGAGAGACTTGGGGGATAGGACGTTGTTGGGTGGAGTTAGACATTGTTATTGATAAAAGGCTATAGAAAAGGAGGGTGTAAGTGCTGGTTTGACTTTTAGGTGTATGGAGCCTTTATCGACAAGAATGCTAATGAATCCTCATATGTTTGGTCAACAGTGTTTCCTTCATGTCATCTGGTCTCATCACCTGGACTGACATTACTATGGTATATACAAAATCTGATTGCCATAGAAAGTCTAAATAAGGTTTGATTTCAAGGATCATAATCTGCCAGATCCATCAAATCCTTATAGAGATGTTTAAGGGACTTACAGACAATCAGGGGGCATTATTTACAAAAATGATATGTAATTATTTAAACAACCCCTTCTATAGATGAAGGCTTTAGCACAAGGCCATTCTATCTAGATGCCAGAACCCAGTTGTGAGACCCTCCAGCTCACCAGGATGACTACTGGTTTATTGCTGNAGACTCTAAGTGTGTCACTACCTGATACCCAACATAGGCCACACTCCAAGTGCCCAAGGCTCCTTCTTGGTGTAAAGTGTCTCTTAGAAAAGTGCTACAATGCACTCAAGATGTTACTCTTATCTCTTATGATGCAAGTTTGTTATCTCTCTGGAGTCACTCAGGACCAATCTCCAGGGCCTGAAATGAGGAAGCAAAACTGGAATGGCACACAAAATTATACACCAAACAAACTCATCATGTATTCACAATCAGACACTATGGACAAAGGGTTCTTTTGAGATAGTTTCCCAAAGAATTTAGTCAACTGAAAATGTTTATATAGTACAGATAGATTTGATATGAAAAAGACAGTCTTAAAATTATATGCTTTGCTTTTATACTTTTTTTGTCCAAATTTTATAAAAATTAGATTAAAATCTTGATACTTTTCTATTAATTTTAGCTAAGAGGGAATTATCAAATATTCTAGTAGTTTTTAGGCACATTTAGCACAAATATTTTATATGTTAAAGTTTTGTTTTTTCCTACTGTTTTGCAACTGTTTTAGGTGTACTAAATTGGCATATGGTAATTTGATTAAGTTTTACTTCTGTTTTCCCAGAACAAAAAAATCCGGATTTTTGACCCAATTTGGTCTGGATTTCACACACTTTTGATGTACAGAAAAACACAATAACTTGGGCACATTTTAATACTATTTTCAGTGTAAATAATATAGTATATATTCCTATAATATTGCATTAAGGAAATGTTTTATTAATATAGAATAATTTACAATAAGTTTAGAGCAAATATTGCCCAGAAGAATGTATTAGTTTTTAGCAATATTTCTCAAATATTTTAGTAATCTCCAAAAGGACCTTTTGTCCATAGTGATAGGTACCTCTTGCAAGATCTCAGGTTATGAGTGCTTGACAAGAGTAATGGTCCCATTCAACATTGACCAATGAGAATGAGTGTCTATTAACACAGTTGTCAATGCAGGGCCCATAACCTGTTGAGACAGAACGGAGACGTAAAGCGCAGTGGAGTGTGCTCAACTCACATTTGTACAAGAGCTTGCTAGAACCTTGAGGGTTGTAGAGGTGCAATGTGCAGAGTAGTCAATGTAAATTGAACTGAAGAATGTAGCTACATACATGCTTGCTTTTATACTACTCTAAAGGATAAGTTCCGTGGATAAATGGTGAAACCTTGTAAGCTATGGATGTAAGCTACTAAATACTTATGAGACAAAGTATCCAAGAATAATGTGTCTTGGAGAGACACAATACAATTGTCTGACAGAGGAAGAAGCTATACATGTGTTCTACATGAGTTCTACTGTATTGTACATGAGGCTACAATACTCCTACTGGACAAGGGAGCACTNGCCTTAGATCTAATTTTTAACCAAACTAAATTCTTTTTTTTTCTTTTTTTTTTTTTTTTTCTGTGAGTACACCCCCTGTTCCTGAAACAGTGCACATATCAAGATGAACTTGTTGTGTGTTATTCTGGGATACTCAATGACAATGCTGATAATTTCTCAGAAGGAGATTCTAAGGTATTGAAGGAATAGGAGTCCCCATTGCAAGTACTAGAGGTTGACTGTACAATAGTGTCATATTCCTAGTGATATTGTGGGCCTGGCTTGAGAGGGCTCAGGCTCACCAAACATCAAGCCTGAGCCTTGAGCCACCAGAAGCCCAAGCCATAGGCAGGGCCTGGCTTAGGCCAGGGCTTTTGGATATCACTTGCCTACACCCACAGGCTGCACTTTCCATCATATCATCTAGAGCTCAAGCTCTGAGCCTGGTCAAAGCTTTACAGTAGGGCTTGGCTCAGTCAGGCCTGGCTTCAGGGCTTGAGCCGAGCCCCCAACATCACTACATATTCCTCTTGACTATCTACACACTCATTATCTACTACATTCCACATCACCAGCTCTAGTGAGTGTTCCCATCTTGTAGCAACCCCTGTGGGAAAAATCAACTCAATATCTCTTCCCAATGTCAGGTTGGCTTTTCAATCTTCCATACAGCTGGACTCAGTTGGTCAGTTTGGAGAAAAAATTGGAGTAGCTCACTGAATCTGTATCTGGTAGCTTTCTCTGTTTATCTCTAAGTTCCAGTATCTCTTGAGGTACTTGAAAACAGTCTAGGAAAGAGAAGATAGGGAAACATATATTCTACCATGTACTTTGGATCTGCCATTCTAACTTCCACATTGACATTATGGAACAATAGTACACTGTACCTCAGCCCTTTCTCTGCCTATTTTTCTCTAGGCAACAACATGCAATGTCTTTGGTAGCAAACTCCAGCACATGTCCAAAGTTGATCACAAATGTCTCTGGAATGGGAGATGCATCAAGCCATTCACCTGTTAGTACTTGGACTTAAAGGCCTGATGTTGCATCTTCTCCAGTTCTGCATAAAGTCTTGCTAGACCATCTGATCCTAAACCAAGTGCTTTGGCAATGAGAGTAACTAGTGTATTGCTGACAGTGGTTAACTGGGCCTGGTACATGTTAATGGTCTCTTAAAATCTGGGTGAAGCAACAGACACCACAGACAAAGGGTTCTTTTGAGATAGTTTCCCAAAGAATTTAGTCAACTGAAAATGATTATATAGTACAGATAGATTTGATATGAAAAAGACAGTCTTAAAATTATATGCTTTGCTTTTATACTTTTTTTGTCCAAATTTTATAAAAATTAGATTAAAAACTTGATACTTTCCTGTTAATTTTAGCTAAGAGGGAATTATCAAATATTCCATTAGTCTTTAGGCACATTTAGCACAAGTATTTTATATATTAAAGTTTTGCTTTTTTCTACTGTTTTGCAACTGTTTTAGATGTACTAAATTGGCATATAGTAATTTGATTAAGTTTTACTTCTGTTTTCCCAGAACAAAAAAATCCGGATTTTTGACCCAATTTGGTCTGGATTTCACACACTTTTGATGTACAGAAAAACACAATAACTTGGGCACATTTTAATACTATTTTCAGTGTAAATAATATAGTATATATTCCTATAATATTGCATTAAGGAAATGTTTTATTAATATAGAATAATTTACAATAAGTTTAGAGCAAATATTGCCCAGAAGAATGTATTAGTTTTTAGCAATATTTCTCAAATATTTTAGTAATCTCCAAAAGGACCTTTTGTCCATAGTGAGAGAATGTAGATTTGAAAGTTTACTTTCTACAGCATATCTACTGTGGTGTTGTTCTATTTACACTTACAGTATGGGTCTGAGGTCTATTATTTTGTTAGCTACTCCCCCACAAATGCTGCATTCCTACAAAATTTCATTCCTCACCCAAGCTGTCATAATTTTGTCCATTCCCCACATCTTAGTCAGCATCCTCCATAATTTTGGGCCTCAAGCTGAACATTATTATATTTTTCCCTGTATTAGAAAGAGGTCACCAGTTGCCAGAGGAACAAAATATCACTGCTCATGGTAAGCAATGAAATTTGAGTGCCTTTTCTATGCCTTGAAGCTATTCCAAAATTCTGATTCTCAAGCTGACCTTCAAAATTTTGTTCCTTTTGTCCTAGCCATCCTTAGCTGATGATGCAGACAAAATTTTAATGCTTATAGTGGACAAACTTATATACATTTGCACTCAACTGAGGTAAAGGTTTTAAGTGCAGCAACTCTGATCATGCTGGATCACACCCTGCACCTCCACCATATCACATGCAGGAAGCAGGAGAGTAGAATCCTATCAACAGATTAGCTCTCTGGTATAGTAAGATTAAGTAGTATTAGTGGGAATATTATAACATGTCAAAGTTGAAAGGCTGGGGTAAATGATTAAAGGACTGCATGGTATGCTGACACTATGTGAGTGATCCAGAAGCTTATAACACCTCAAGGTCTTCATTTTTAATAATTTTTGAAAGGCAACAAGATATGTGCCACACTTTGGCATTCTGGATGCTTCCATTTAGTTATTCTAGTTAAGTTCATCAACATGTTTTGCTACTAGTACACAAGAGTGCAGATAATTCTAGCTGTTCATACTTTTTCTCCCAGGATGCCCAATCAAAAGTATTAGACATCTGGGCATAGTGGACTCTTGGCATTGAGTTGATGCATGCCTAGGCCACAAGTGAATAGAAGGCAGCAATTATTGGCTTGATGTTGTTTGCAGTCATTAGACTAGGAAAAGCATCATCCTTTTACATGAACTACACAATGGAACTTGTAACTGCTCCCCCAGTGACCTGCTTTAGCAGATACTACTGATTTGAATGATAACTGTTAACCTGTTGATCACCAACATATTGAGCCTTGTGGGACCCATCCTTGAATGGAGCTGCATACACTTGGTATTTCTGGTCATTGTGGCCTGCAGGCACTTCTGTGAAGTCATTAGGACAGTGTTGGTAAGGCCAGTGGAATTCCAGTGACCTTCCACAAGGCTACCAAGCTGCTGACCTTGAAGCTGTTTTACTGGCCTTAGTAGAATGACATCATTTAGTGAGTTGCATTTTTATATTGTTGTGAATAAAAGTACAATAGATACAGCAGATTCACAAGTAATAGTACACAATGTAGCTAATTGTCAATCAAGGCTTGAATTCCATTGTCGATACCCACTGCTACCCCATCTGAACCAACCAATTGATAAGCATGACTTTTACCATTTTTTTCACATGCAAACAGAGAATATTTTACACTTTTATGGTTGAAAATAAAATATATAAGGGAATTGAGGACTAGTGTGGGCCCTGAGCAGCTAGTTAAAGTGAGTAGTAGAGAAGGATACAAAATATTAGCAGAGTAATAGTTGATGGTAGGCCATATAAGGGTGCCTAACCACTGCTAGTATGAAAATAAACAGTGAATCTGAACACAGAGAAGCATCCTGAAACCTGTAGAGAATAATGCCACATTATACTTCTCTATTAAAAGCATACCAAAGGGAATATTTTTACTTTTAAACAATATTTTTGATCCATGTCCAACTTGAAGGAAGAATAAAAGCATTTAATGATACACCAATGAGAATATTACCAAGAAACAGATATGAAACAGAGAATGACAAATTATTGGTGGAGGATTGTATTATAGAAAAGCAGAAGACAAAGCTGTATGATGAGAATATAGCACAGCTGAGCTTACATGTATGCTTTAGACAAGAAAATAAAGGCATATTATATGTTCACAGAGCAGATGACAGTAGACAGAGAAGGAAGGAACCATGTGGAGTGGCATGGAAGTATAATATTTGCAAATGGGGTCAGAAGGAGAGCCATTTGATAGAGAGAATTGCAAACAATTGGTGTCAGAAGACTACCCAATTGTTATTAAGAAAGAATAAAAGAGTTTATGGCTATGAAGCCTGACTACAATTGGACACTGTAACAGAGAAAATACCAAACACAGCTCAGTTTATATAATATTTAGCACCCAACTCAGTTTTATTTTTATATGTGACAGATATATTAGATTATTTATGTTGTAGGGTATATAAGGGGGCATGTTTTGTAGGTGGAAAGCAGAAGAGATACTGCCCACCAATTACCAGAGTGTATGAGGTTGTTGTTCAGGTAGAAGAGCTACTGGCAATCAGTATTTTTCAACCACTTTAGGCTCTAGCTTATTTAGTTGTGTAAGAGGTGCAGGCTAGCTGAGACTCTAAGATTGTATTCCAAACTAGAGATCTGAATAAAAGCTAGGAAGAGCTTAGTTTTTAATACAAGAGGCATGTTTTCTGATAAGAAGAACATTGTATCAGTCTACTAAAAGGGTAGCTGACATACATCAGTATAGTCTGGTGTTTTAACATGAATCAGAGAGGGTTTCAGGCTAGCAGTGTCTAGAAGATTTGTCCTCTTGAGAATTGTTGCAGAAAATAGCTAAGAGGGCTATATTCATATACAAGGGGTACTTTTGTTCTCACTTAGAAGAAGTTTGTTCTTTGAGCAGTTTCTGGTTGAACTTTATACCAGTTTTGCTTTCAAAGTGATTAATAAATCCACATACTCAAGAAAATATTTACAAAAATGAACACCAATCTCAATCTGAGAAGTTGTTTTGAAGGCAATCATCTCTGAACTACCAAGTGAGACACTGAGAATTATTCTTAATGTTGCAGTAACAGTGAACCACACCAAACCAACTTGCAAAACAAAACTGAGAATCAAGAACTTATATACCTTTTTTAGGGTATTTTGGCACCACAGGCCTTATGTTTTCATAGTAGAGGCATAGGTTTTTGAGCATCTTCAGTGCTTGCTGAGCTTCTGCCTGACTTGGCTCCCTCCTGCTGATCCTCTTTACCTTCATGCTGGTCAATGCTATCTACATCTTTATTGGTATGTGTCCACTGGCATCTTTGTCTTACCAGTACTCAAAAGAATATCACAGGCTGATTACTGAGTCAATAGGAATGCCTAATACATCTCTTGAAGCTGTGATAGGGTTGGGAGTCTGAGTTGTAAGGTGTAAGGAAGAGTGTAAGACAGAGATTGTTCTCAGTCTTTGTGAGTCACCAGTCCTCTCTCCTGTTTCTCATTCTCTGACCAAAATCTGCTGCATAGCTCACTACCTGCAATATAAAAGCTGTTCCAGGTCAAGACTCAAAGAACAACTCAACTCCCAGCCATGAGCACCATTTCCCTATCCTCAGCTATCTCCCACCTGACCTTCCAGCTATATGATAATATGGCAAACCTAGAAAAGACCCAATTTCATTCATTTTACATTACTTCTGAATTAGAACACTTTAATATGACACAAGATAATGGGTAACAAGAACTAGAGTGAGCCCAGCCTGCTAGTTATTGCCTTAGAGAAGCTATAGTACATNTAAAAACAAGACAATATTGTTTGACAATTGAGCTGGACAGGACCATCTTGTTCAACAGAGTTCAGCAAGCCTTGGATGTTCATGGGAGTTAACAAGAGTTGTATTGTAGCTACATTATGGACAGTAACAGGATGCCACTCAGTGAATACAGTCTCAAGAGAATTTAAGAATCAGAGAATCTAGGACAGCATGTGCATACTTGCCAGCAAGGATCGAGTTATAGTCCCAAAGGAAGCAGACTGCAGAATTCTCTTTAGCAACAGTAATATGCATAACTTTCACTTTTATTTTTGCACACAAATAGAGAATATTTTGCACTTTTATGGTTGAAAATGAAATATACAAAGGAATTGAGGACTAGTGTGAGCCCTGAGCAGCTAGTTAAAGTGAGTAGTAGAGAAGAATACAAAATATTAGCAGAGTAATAGTTGATGGTAGGCCATACAGGGGTACCTGAACACTGCTAGTATGAAAATAAATAGTGAATCTAAACACAGAGGAGCATCCCAAAACCTGTAGAAATAACACCACATCATACCTCTCTGTTGAAAGCATACCAAAGGGAATATTTTCACTTTTAAACAATATTTTCAATACACACCATTTGAAGGAAGAATAAGTGCCTTCAATGATATGCCAATAAGAATATTACCAAGAAATGGATATGAAACAGAAAATGACAAATTATTGGTGGGAGATACTCAAGATACTGATATCAAATTAGATGAATGAAATAGATGATCAGTTACCAGGAAGGTACCTGTATCATGGAAAAGTAGAAGACAAAGCTGTATAATAAGAAGATAGTATGGCTAAGCTTATGTGTACATGGTAGATACAAAAATAGAAGCATATTGTGTGTCCACAGAGCAGATGACAGTAGATGGAGGAGGAAGGAACTATGCAGAGTGGTATGAAAGTATAATATTTGCAAATGGAGTCAGAAGGAGAGCTGTTTGACAGAGAGAATTGCAAATGATTGGTGTCAGAAGACTACCCAATTGTTATTGAGAAAGAATAAAAGAATTTATGGCTATGAAGCCTAACTACAATTGGACACTGTGACAGAGAAATTACCAAGCACAGCTCAGTTTATATAATATTTAGCACCTGACTTAGTTTTATATTTATGTCTGACAGATATATTAGATTATTTATATTGTAGAGTATAAAAGAGAACATGTTTTGTAGGTGGAAGGCAGGAGAGATACTGCCCACCAATTACCAGAGTGTATGAGGTTGTTGTTCAGATAGAAGAGCTACTGGCAATCAGTATTTTTCAACCACTTCAGGCTCTAGCCTATTTAGTTGTGCAAGAGGCACAGGCTAGTTGAGACCTGAGATTGTATTCCAAACCAGAGATCTAAATAAAAGCTAGGAAGAGCTTAGTTTTTAATGCAAAAGGCATGTTTTCTAATAAGAGGAACATTGTATCAGTCTACTAAGAGAGTAGCTGACATACATCTGTATAGTCTGGTATCTTGATGTGAATCAGAGAGGGTTTCAGGCTAGCAGTGTCTAGAAGATTTGTCCTCTTGAGAATTGTTGCAGAACATAGCTAAGAGGGCTATATTCAGGTACAAGAGGTACCTTTGTTCTCACTTAGAAGAAGTTTATTCTTTGGGCAGTTTCTGGTCGAAAATATACCAGTATTTGCTTTCAAAGTGATTAATAAAACTACAAACCAATAAATATTATACCAAACAAACACTAATCTCAATCTGAGNAGGGTAGCTGATGTGCATCAGTATAGGCTGGTATTTTGATGTGAATCAGAGAGGGTTTCAGGCTAGCAGTGTCTAGAAGATTTGTCCTCTTGAGAATTGTTGCAGAACATAGCTAAGAGGGCTATATTCAGGTACAAGAGGTACCTTTGTTCTCACTTAGAAGAAGTTTATTCTTTGGGCAGTTTCTGGTCAAACCTTATACCAGTTTTGCTTTTGAAGTGATTAATAAAACTACATACTAAGAAAATATTTAAATCAACACCAATCTCAATCTGAGAAGTTTTTATGAATGCAATCATCTCTGAACTACTAAGCAAGACACTGAGAATTATTCTTAATGTTGTGGTAACAGTAAACCACACTGAACCAACTCATAAAACAAAACTGAGAGTCAAGGACTTATACATCTTTTTTGGGGTATTTTGGCACCACAGGCCTTGTGTTTTCATAGATAGTAGAGGCATAGGTTTTTGAGCATCTTCATCACCTAATAGTATTACTAATGTCCAGTATATACCAATAAATGTCTGGATATCTCTTCTTCACTTATGAGTGTCACCTTTCTAAGACATTTATTAGCCCTCAAAAGGCATATATATCCATTAATATTCTCTTTGACTCCTATCCAAGCCTTCACTTTCTGTGTTATGGATCTTATAGAAGTCCTATTATTATATTATTGTCCATAGAATGGTTCATTTCTCCAACCATAATATGTGCCTAGCCATTTTACTATCCATTGCATTGGCATTAATCTGCTTTGAATGTCCTTTCTTAGATTTTGATTGTGTTCAATTGTCTCAAACACCCAAGCTATGTTGTATCTGTTGTTGATAAGAAGCCATATCAATTCAATTTTAGCTATGTACCTTGCTAGGATTTGAACCCAGTAGTGTGGCTCCATTCTGAATATGACCTGACTACACATCTGATGCACTATCAAGGCTTTGTTGCATATCTGATCACATCACTCTTTCTATAGTATTTTATTATCTTTTCAATATTATGCTTTCCTTCTTGCATAGTTATTTGCAAAATGTAACCAATATATCCAAAAGATTTACCAGCTAACAAATTCTACTGGAGTGGACTTGAACCCACAACCTTAAGCTGTCAAACCTGGTCCATACATATTCATCCATCTTGCTCTATCCAATTGAGCTATCTGGGCGATACATTCATAGTTTAATGTATGTACCTTATCTTCTCTAACCAGATGTCTCATATACTTTGTCTTATTCACTTCTATTTTCTATATTCATATCTAGTCTCCAAAAATTCCAGTTAGGATTTATCTATATCTTGTCCAGAGTGAGATTTGAACTTAGAACCTTTTCAGATGATCCATGTTTATACCTAAGGCACATATTCATCCATGCTCTAGCCTATTGAGCTATCTGGGCAATACATGCCTCACCTAAGGTACAGATTACTTTCTGATATCCGAAGTTTTACTTCTCTGAAGACTCCCTGCCTTGTGTTTTATTATTAGTTGCACTCTTTATGCCTTTCTTCTATTTTCGCTTTCATTTTACTTTCTTTGTTGTCTTCCTCATTTTCAGAACTAGGTACCTCATTTTCTTCCATGTCATCATCTACTTCTTCTTTTCCCAGGAGTGGCTGTTTTATTTTAGGCACTTTGATGAATGCAAAGTCTTCACCATCATACTGATCTACATTATCAGTCTCAAGCATCTTTTCCAGTTGCTCTTTTGATAAGTCAATTAAATTATGTATATTCTCCAGTAGTTTAATTGGTTCATAGCAAGCATGGTGTGGTAAAACTCTGAAAGCCACCATCTTTTCCTTCTTGACAGCTCAGTTTATATCCACTAAAATGTATGATCCCTCTTGGTCCTTCTGATTACTATCATTGGGCCCAAATATCTAGAGTATGTCTTGCAATCCAATTTCTTTTCTATAGTTATGTTACACAGATCTGTGGCATTGGGGATAAGGTTTTCAATAGTGCAGAATGCACTGGAATGCACTATTAAGCCCACAGTCCAACAGGTAACATGCTATGAATGTTTGAAATCCAAAATGTGTAACTCAGTGAGTTGAGCACTTTGATGTTCAACTAAGTATACTGGATGATCTAGAAATGCTATAAGATAACTATATGTGCAGAATTGAAAACAGATGTTCCCCTTACATAAACCTGCAGTGTCTGACTACTCAGCCATACCAACAGAGGGGGAACCTTGAGAGTGGCAGTGTCAGTCAAGAGTACATAAACAGGAACAAGCAAAGCTTACCAGTAACAGCTGGCAAGACTACTTGAGAGACCAGAAGTTATCAGTGAGAAGAGGATTTGATGATGTGAGATAAATGCACTAGAGTTTCCAATTAGCTCAACACCTTCATAATCATATCAGTTTAGTCTAGAAGGACAGCATTAGCACTAATATCACAAATAAAAACCCAGCTCATACTTTTTAGAAGCTCTTGCAAGTACATTGAACAGTTGGACTCAACAAGACAAAGTATCACAATATTTAAGTATTTGGAACAATGGTGACAGTGATAAGAGGGCAACAATGAGGGGAAGGAAGATAGTGGTAGTATGAAAGAAAGAAACAGCAGAATTCCAAAATTGTTGAGCAAAATGAACAAATGATTGCAGGGGTCTTCACTCACATGATAATGCATCACCCAATCATCATTCCTATAGCCTTTCCTGCTTTCCAACATCTCCCATGTGACCTTCCGTTCAAGTGACAGTAGTCTGGCCTCCTGACTCAATACAGGGTTTATGAGTGACCTGAATGATACTATATCCTGTTAAAAATAATGTTCAGCTGAGTTGATACTGGGTTTTCTTTTGAAAAACATCATTGAATTCTTTTTTTTTTCAGTCTTTTTAACATTTTTTAATACATTTCATTGTGATATTCTATTACTGTATATAATAGCATACTATTGACAGAATAAACAACTTATGACAAGGGAAATAATAAGCAGAAGGCCTTGGCTACTGTCAATGGTGATGGTTCAGAAAGAGTCAAAAGAGTGGGAAAATGTTTAACTTACAGAATTTGCCAACCAGATTGAAGGAGTCTTGAGGCACATGCCTCAAGACTCCTTCAATCCATGGCATCAATATGCTGTTGCATCACAGATTAAACTCTCTTCTCTTCTTGCTGTAAGAGGAACATCTGTTTTTCTTATTACCTTACTATACTAGAGTAGTGCACTTAGTTGCTCTATTACAAGTTGTTGTGATGAGATACAGTGTCTGGAGTGTTGTACATATATTCTCTTTATATTCCCCTTCAATTCTGCATCTATGGTTATCTTATACCATCTCTAGATCATCCAGTATGTTCTGTTGAACATCAAAGTGCTCAACTCACCAAGTTATGTATTTTGGATTTCAAACATTTGTAGCATGTTACCTGTTGGACTATGGGCTTAATGGTGCATTGCAGTGCATTCTGCACTATCAAAAACTTTATCTCCAACATGGCAGGTCCCTACATCCATCCATTATTGTGTAATGTCTATTTTTCAGTGCAAGTCTTATTGGCTCATTTACAGCACTTTGTGAGTTTTATTTTGTATACACTTTCACTGTTCTACTATACATGCTGTGATGTTTTACATGTTATAGCTTCATTGTTTATATGTTCTTCTACTGTCTGGACATGCATTTTAGTGCTCTGGCACTTAGATATGCCATAGTTCCCACACCTTCTTGAGCATGTCATCATATATGATATAGTTTAAGTCATGTGAGTCAAGACTCCCTAATACTCCATCATATATACTGTATGTAACCATGGCAGTGGAATCCTTTTAGCCTTTTCTCTTTGGATCCCCCACTGCTAGGCTTGTGTGATAGCCTCCAGAGGTTGCCCTTACAGATCCAGACAATTCACAAGAGCATAGAGGAGATAGTCTTCCCAACTCACCCAGACCAGGTACCAAGCAATCTTGGAGATAAGTCTCATAGAAGACTTAAAGCAGCTGATTATCTGAATATCTTCACATTGATTTTCTCTCTTATTCTTCCTTAATTATGGTCAGATGAAAATTGGCTCANCTTCAATCCATGGCATCAATATGCTGTTGCATCACAGATTAAACTCTCTTCTCTTCTTGCTGTAAGAGGAACATCTGTTTTTCTTATTACCTTACTATACTAGAGTAGTGCACTTAGTTGCTCTATTACAAGTTGTTGTGATGAGATACAGTGTCTGGAGTGTTGTACATATATTCTCTTTATATTCCCCTTCAATTCTGCATCTATGGTTATCTTATACCATCTCTAGATCATCCAGTATGTTCTGTTGAACATCAAAGTGCTCAACTCACCAAGTTATGTATTTTGGATTTCAAACATTTGTAGCATGTTACCTGTTGGACTATGGGCTTAATGGTGCATTGCAGTGCATTCTGCACTATCAAAAACTTTATCTCCAACATGGCAGGTCCCTACATCCATCCATTATTGTGTAATGTCTATTTTTCAGTGCAAGTCTTATTGGCTCATTTACAGCACTTTGTGAGTTTTATTTTGTATACACTTTCACTGTTCTACTATACATGCTGTGATGTTTTACATGTTATAGCTTCATTGTTTATATGTTCTTCTACTGTCTGGACATGCATTTTAGTGCTCTGGCACTTAGATATGCCATAGTTCCCACACCTTCTTGAGCATGTCATCATATATGATATAGTTTAAGTCATGTGAGTCAAGACTCCCTAATACTCCATCATATATACTGTATGTAACCATGGCAGTGGAATCCTTTTAGCCTTTTCTCTTTGGATCCCCCACTGCTAGGCTTGTGTGATAGCACCCAGAGGTTGCCCTTACACTTGCTTACTACTACCACTATCAACAACAGTAAGTTTTTTTTTCTATAGTATAATAGTGATAAAATTATATTAAAACTGTTACAAATTCCCCTCATTACATACATATGCTTCTTCTTTCCTTGGACTTATTACACCTTCCCAGCTCCCTTTCCCTTCTTATCTATGTTTTCTCTTACATCAGACCCATCCACCTTCCTAGCCCCCTTCCATTCTCACATTTGTAATACTACACTGTCAGTAAATCCCAACAGAGACAGACAATTACTCATATTTTACCAACTCTACTGCTTACATGAACAGTATCTCATAGCTATTGGTTGTACATATTTAAGCACTCATACCATGGTCTTAGCTCTTCAGCTTGACCTGGTTAATATATCTACTTGTGTCAATGCATTGAAGAATGGAACTCTGAACCTCAAAGACCCCTTTGAGCATACTCAAACTTGACTTGTAAAACTTGAGCAGTAATGTTGACTGACTGTAGTGTTGCTGTGCAGGTAGTGTAACAAAAACTCTTCAACTACTCAAATGAAATAAGTTGATAAAATATTAAGTACATAGTACATGCCACAATATAGTGATTTACACTGTCTATATACTGGAAAGAATGTTATTGAACCCTGTATTTAGTATGCAGGATATATGAAATTAAGGATACATTTGGCCATAACACAATTGCATTGATGCAAGTGTAAGACACATCAAACTATCCTAGGAGAGGCAATAATGCAAGCTAAAATTGTGGTCAAGGTGTATGCAGGAGTTATGCAAAGTGGCTTGTGAGTATGAAGGATCAATGAAGATGGAGACTAAAGAGAAATACTATTTACAGTTATGTTTGTTATGATAATCAGCATGTCACCATCACAAAGGGCCTGAGTACACATGAGATATTCCCTATTTTAAAACATTCTATGTTTATCATGTCACCATTGTTCTTCCAAAAACCAGTATCAAGAAACAGCAGCCAGATGTTACAAGTTGTCTTCCCAAGTCATTGTCACAAGCTTCCGCCTTCAATCTGAGTCAAGTTGCCATCTATTCCTCACATTCTCATCAGGCAGGTCATCCACCACAGAGCCAGAAATAGGAAGACCAATGTTCAGATGTAATCAAACAATAGCAACTATAGATCTAGCCTATATTCAAATCAGTCCTTTGGGAGCACACCTACTACAATATTGCAGCTTGGAGGCAACAAGAGAACACTGGTGTGAACTACTGCCCAATTGACATCCTGGAATCCATGGTCATAATCCACAATGCTTTAAGGACAACATGCTCAAGTAGTGAAAAGATGTTAACACTGCCTGCTGGGAAGATGGTTTGTATGAAAATGATGTCAACATGAACATGCTTGATTTTTGAAATGGGTTTGGAGAAAAGTATGGGTGATTCTAAAAATTCTGTCAGTTCATACTCTACTTATAACTGTGTCATTGCATTTAAACTCACTGTCTGGAGTAAAGGTAGATGAAAATGCTTTCAATGTTTCCACTGTATCTCTGTACTTCCATCCCAAGCCTGGCATGCCTGTACTGCTTAACCTTCTGATTATCACCAGGGTTGAAGGGCAACAGAGCAATCATTGCAATGTTCCTGCACATGATCTCTGGTGAGGGTTGGAGTATTCTGTGTCTTGAATGATAAGAGTTTTTAACCTCATCAAGGTGATTGTATGTTTCCAATTCTTCAAATCTACACAGCCTACTTCAAAAAGAATCTCCATGACCTGATTGCAGAAACAGGACAGAACAAGCTTCTGTATTGCACTGGATAATCTGAAAATATGAAGACAATGAAGGTTGAAGAGACCAGTGAAACATTTCTCCAGCTAGAAAGATTCTTGAGTTGACCAATTCCTTTTTGAAGAAGATATTTTTACCTTGGTGATTAGTTCAGGTAGAACAAAGTATTCAATAGCTGGTTTTGTGAGCAATAGGTCTATGCTGATATCCAAATCTACAGACTTGACTTAACTGAGAGCAACAGGATATCTGGATTGGGTTATATAGGATTTGATTGTGTTTTTATGATGGACAGATAGAGACAGGTGCTTGTGAAGGAAAACATAGATTGAATGGTGGAAAAATTGGCTAACATAGCAGAGAGAGAAGTTTAACTTTGTCAAGTTGTTTGAAAAATTTTTGGAGGATCTTGATGGTTTGAAATACTCCTTCCATAATGAAAGGTACATGATCATAGGACCAGATTATTATCCAGTCACTGGTTCACCTTTTTCCTCCTTTAAGGAAGATGCAATGATAAACTACTTGTTCTTATAGTCTACTTGGCTACTTGGCTACCTGGCTATCTGACTACATGGCTTTTGTTATATAACAAAAGGATATTATTGTACACTTGGAGACCTATCTAGATTCACATATGAATAAAAGGATAGATGATGGGCCCATTGCTAGCAAGCAGTTGAGAATTGAGCTGTGAGCAATAGGCAGAAAGAGAACAATATCTCCAGGCTAATTATATAAGCAACCTCAGGAATCTGTTCCCCTATTGCTCTACTTGCTACTGCATATGTTCCCATTGCTTCTAAAGTTCTTTCTTTGCATGAATCTGCTGATGATTGGTGGCAAACAATTATTTCCAATCTCAATCTCTGACTACTACCAAATCCTACAAATATACCATGAGATGCTCAACAGATGTTGGCTCACAAAAGAGGGAAAGGAATATTTAGAAGGTATTTGAACACCACAAATATATAGTGGACACTGTATCAGCAAGTTTAAGAGAAGTTCTAGATTTGTCTGAAGATTATACAAGGTTGCAAAACTTTCAGGTATGTCCATCTTATATATTTGAATTTAACTAATTTCAGTCCTGTAGTCAATTCATGTAGAGCAAGCCTTCAAAGAGGAATGAGAAGCTCAAGAAGCAGATAATGAGATACACAAATAACAGCAAAAAACAACATCAGAATGTTGTGATGGGAATGACAGTTTTACTAGGGCTGAATTCTTGTTTTCCTCAGTAATCCTATTGAAATATAAGAATATAATATGATGATGAGACTGAATATTGTCTACCATAATCCCTGGGCATCATTCTGAGTCTCTTCTTTAGCCTGCCCTCCAACCCTTTCTCAAGTGCAGTCAACTGCTCATTTCCAATCCACCTTCCCATTGCAGTAGTAAAATGTACTTTAGACACCAGCTACAATCAGATCATCATTAGAGGAGAGCTGCAAGTTTGGTAATAGGCCTTACCAAGAACAATTCCTTCCATCTCTGCATCCTCTGCCATAACAAGGATGACCTTGGTCATACATCCTTTCTACTCAAGAAGCATTAGTAATCCTCATTCCATGCATTCTATCTGACAATTTCTCAATGAGTTCTGGACAAACATGTTTTCCTATTGTAAATCTTGTAGAGCAGCAAGACAGAGTAGAGTAGACAAATACTTGTGAATTGTAAGGGGAACATCTATTTGCCTTATTATCTTACTATACTAGAGTAGTGCACTTAGTTGCTCTATTACAAGTTGTTGTGATGAGATACAGTGTCTGGAGTGTTGTACATATATTCTCTTTATATTCCCCTTCAATTGTGCACCTACAGTTACCTTATAGCATCTCTAGATCATCCAGCATGTTCTGTTGAACATCAAAGTGCTCAACTCACCGAGTTACGCATTTTGGATTTCAAATGTTTGTAGCGCGTTACCTGGTGGACCGTGGGCTTAATGGTGGATTCCAGTGCATTCTGCACTATCGAAATCCTTATCCCCAACGCGGCACGTCACTACGTCTATCCATTATCGCGTAATATCTATTTTTCAGCGCAAGTCTTACTAGCTCATTTGCAGCACTTTGTGAGTTTCACTTTGTATATCCTTCTACTGTTCTACTACACATGCTGTGACATTTTTATATATTATAGCTTCATTGTTATATGTCCCTCTATTGTTTAGACATGGATTTTAGTGCTCTGGCACTTAGATATGTATAGTTCTCATGCCTTCCTGAGACATCATCATATATGATGTAGTTTAGATCATGTGAGTCAAACCCCCTCAATACTCCGTTATATATACTGTAACCATGGCAGGCGATGTTTTTGTGTTTTTATGTATTCTAGTGTTAATATACTTTGGATTCCCCACTGCTAGGCTTGTGTGATAGCCTCCAGAGGTTGCCCTTACATGAATGGAAAGTGCATTTGGCAATGTCAACTCCATAAATATATGTGCCTCCACTTTATTCTTAGATATGGATTCCCTCTTGTGCTGGTCAGAGTGAGGCTGATACAAACAATCCACCTCAAGCTGTTCACAAGCATTGCATGGAGAGCCCCTGCTACATGAATATTTGAAGAATTGTTCTTCTTTCCATGACCACTTGGATACTAGCATTCAACTGCTATACATGCTTCAATACACACTCCACATGGTTTTCTCCTGTTGCACCAGATGTTAAGATTGTAACAGGTGTCACAAGAGGGTCCTGTTTTGACTGTTATCAAAACAGTATGTCAGAAAATAGAAAATATGGAATAGATACACACATACCAAACTCAAATATACCTGGTTTGATAAGTTGATATGCTTTGAACCACTGTCTCTCCAGCTCACACCTGTCCTCTTCCTGTGTCAATTATAGAAATTTTCGATCTTTTTCTTCATATTTTCAATATTATATTCCTTGCATTCAGGAAGAGACTATGTCAATTTGATGTAAATATGCTAATTTTGTAAATCAACCAGAAGCTCACACATAATTTTTGGAGAAGACTGTTGCATTACCTGTTTCATGGGGTAGGCATTATTATTGAACACATCTGTTATGATTCTCTGGTCAGTTCAGTATAAAATCAGAAGAGGTTGGTTACTTCTCAATATAATCTGTCCACCTAGTGGTAAGGCTTCCCTTTCAACTGGGTTTGACCACTTACTCAATATAACCTCTATAAGACTCATACTGACCTTCCAAGACTTGCATTGGCCTTTCAAGACTTGTATTGGCCTCCTTTAACTCTTTAAGTCTGGTTTGAGACTGTTAAGATTGGTTGAAGGGGTTATAATGCCCTTAACCACTCTTAACTAGTAATGGTGGGTAAAGAGGTGGTCACAAGAGGGTCATATTCTATACAAAACTGGTGAGTATGAATCATATGGTTGGTTGTCATGGCCTTTATTATAGTTATACTATGGATACATTGACCTATTATCAGGTGTTAACAAGTATCAGGCATTTTAGCTGCCCATGCCCTGTCAGCCCCTTTTGACATTTTGTGCAATAATTTAGCAGTAGAAGAACCAGAAGGTGGAACAGAAGGTAGCGAAGCTGAAGGTGGGGAGGTGGTTGTTGTGACAAAGTTTTGAGTTGTTCCATAGTTGATAGTAGCACTCTCAGTGCATTCTGTGTAGCAGTGTGCTCTTGTGACAGCTTCAACTCTGCTTTAATCTGGGACAACCTATCTCCAATATCCATTCTTGACTAGCTTCAATGGCAATAGTAGTAATAAGAGTAGTGGTGAATAAGAGGAGTAGTGTAGGAGTTAGAAAGTAGTTGGGAAGTGAAAACTTTGAAATGAAGTTGAGCGGCTCAGTGGCTTAGTAGCAACCACCTGGTAACTCAGAATTTAGCTTTTTCTACTATAAGAGCAACCTCTAGAGGCTATCACACAAGCCTAGCAGTGGGAGATCCAAAGTATATTAGCACTACAATACATGAGATACACAAAACATCACATCTAGTAGTGGGAGATCCATGATATATGATGACATCTCAAGAAGGTGTGAGAACTATGACACATACTAAGTGCTAGAGCACTAAAATGTGTATCTGAACATATAACAATGAAGCTATAACATGTAAAACATTGCAGCATGTATAGTAGAACAGTAAAAAGATATACAAAGTGAAACTCACAAAGTGCTGTAAATGAGCTAATAAGACTTGCACTGAAAAATAGACATTACACAATAATGGAAAAGTTTTTGATAGTGCAGAATGCACTGCAATGCACCATTAAGCCCATAGTCCAACAGGTAACATGCTACAAATGTTTGAAATCCAAAATACATAACTCGGTGAGTTGAGCACTTTGATATTCAACAGGACATACTGAATAATCTAGAGATGCTATAAGGTAACTGTAGGTGCAGAATTGAAGGAGAATGTAAAGAGAAGATATGTACAACATGCCAGACACTGTACCTCATCACAACAACTTGTAATGAAGCAACTAAGTGTACTACTCTAGTATAGTAAGGTAATAAGGAAAAACAGATATTCCTCTTACATCTGGATATAATCTGTTTCTTTTGGAATGTCATAGTCTATAGACATCTCAACTAGCAAGAAGTAATTCAAGCCCTGGTAGACTGGCAGGCAGATCTGGACAAAGAGGTACAGGATTTGTACTATCTAGCTATTTACTTCAGTTCAGAATTCTGGCCATTTCTTCATCAACTAGTCTGTTAACATATTGCAGACATTTGAACTTTTGGTCTTCAGTTCTAATACCATCTTGAACCCTGGTGGATTGGACTCTAATTTCAGAGGTTGAACCTACTACAGTCTCCTCAGAGGTGGAAGTGCATTGCTAGGAGACCATGTGTGGCACTTGGCTTTAAACTCTCAGAAGGTATATCTTGGTTGTCTGAGTATGTTATTGTAGAAAAAATAGCCTGGGGTTATTATTGATTCAACTCATCACACCTAGGCCTACTGTGTAACACCTGCTAGCAAGAAGGACTTGGACCAGTTTGCTCAATGTATCTAGAAAATGAAATCAGCCTGGACTGAAAAATCACCCAGTACTCCAGCTTTTCAGGTTGCAACTGCAGTTGGTCCAATTCACCCAAGCTTCTAGCTTGACATAGCTAACTAGTTGACTAGTTATTCAGCATTCAGGGCTCATATCATACTGCTTCAAGCTGGCTGATCCCACTTTTGCCTCAGTAATGTGTCCTACTGTGTGAATTCAACAGTTGGACTACTTTTACAAGCTTCACAATACCATTGGTGATTTTATTTATTCCTGGGGCTGATACCACCATATCTGAACAGTGGCCTTTGGGCTCTTTGAACTATGCAGCTCTGAATGTAAGTTCTGAACTATGGTTCTCTTCTTTTTGATTTATTGATCTAACCCCTGCTAGAATGGCAGTTATAACATTCAGTCTGGCTCAGATCTCTTGCATGCTGTTTTGGCTCATCCTGAAGTTGTACCCTACCAAGCTCATCCTCCAGCTGCATATGCATTTCTGTTACTGGAGACTTTCATGTGGTACTGGGATCATGTTATTGGACCTAGCCTGGACTCTTTATCAGTCAATACAGGCAGTGAACAAGCCTCTGGGTATGACATGAGTTGATCTTTTGGTCTAACCTAGCACCCATTGGCTAA
Source organism: Moniliophthora roreri (assembly GCA_001466705.2). NCBI lineage: Eukaryota > Fungi > Basidiomycota > Agaricomycetes > Agaricales > Marasmiaceae > Moniliophthora > Moniliophthora roreri. The sequence continues at coordinate 1,310,261 of LATX02000035.1, read as the reverse complement.
TTCAATAAAAGCTAACTGGAGTGGACCTAACCTTCATCTTTGCTGACCTTTATATGCATCTGAACCATCTAGCTAGAGAACATAACCTCAAGATGAACAAAACTGCCCTGGAGCTTATTCTAGCTAAAACAGATTCTAGTTTGGTGTTAATTATTAATCATTCACTTCATTCTCACAAGTTGCAAAAAGAGGTCAAAGAATTTGCCAACAGCCACCATATAGGTGTAGAGTGCCTGAAGTGTCACAATCTCCAGGAGGTGAATTACTGCATTCAGTGTCAGGTCTTCCCTCACTACTCCAATCTGACTCCATCAGGTATCTTATCACACAACCCAATTGGATGAGCCTGGCAGTTATTTGATGGAGCAGTTACTCTTGTTCCATCAAGCCAACAGGCTGATCCATTTCTGGTAAATTCTTCATTCTATTCATCAGATTAGCCACAGACTCATGCTAAGGCCAGAAGAAGCATACTCTAGAATCTCAACCACCTAAAATGGCACCAAAATTGGTTGATCTGAAGCACCCACCCACTCATTCATTGGAAAATCTTATTCCACCCTCAGATGGGTCTGACAACCTTGGACTATGCAGAATCCAGCTGTAAGGGGAACATCTGTTTTCCTTATTACCTTATTATACTAGAGTAGTGCACTTAGTTGCCCCATTACGAGTTGTTGTGATGAGGTACAGTGTCCAGAGTGTTGTACATATATTCTCTTTATATTCCCTTCAATTCTGCACCTACAGTTATCTTATAGCATTTCTAGATCATCCAGTATGTTCAGTTGAACATCAAAGTGCTCAACTCACCGAGTTACGCATTTTGGATTTCAAACGTTCATAGCGCATTACCTGTTGGACCGTGGGCTTAATGGTGCATTCCAGTGCATTCTGCACTATCGACAACCGTATCCCCAACGCCGCAGGTCTGTACATCCATCCGTTATTGCGTAATCTTTATTTTTCGGTGCAAGTCTTATCAGCTCATTTGCAGCACTTTGTGAGTTTCACTTTGTATACTCTTTTATTGTTCTACTATATATGCTGCGATGTTTTATATGCTTTAACTTCATTGTTATATGTTCTTTCACTATTTAGACACGGATTTTAGCGCTCTGGCGCTTAGATATGTCATAGTTCCCATGCCAAGACATCCTTATATATAATGTAGTTTAGATCATGTGAGTTAAAACCCCTCCATACTCCGTCATATATACTGTAACAATGGCAGTGGAATCCTTTTAGCCTTTTCTCTTTGAATCCCCCACTGCTAGGCTTGTGTGATAGCCTCCAGAGGTTGCCCTTACACCAGCCTAAAGTCTATCATCCAGATGAATTGAATCTAACAAAGTTGGGGTACCAACCAGACATAATTCAACAATGTGATAAGCTCATTTACCTGATTTATAATAGCCACAACAATGACCCAGTAAGGCTGGTATCATTGAGCCTATTACCATCAGCATGACTGATGATGCACAGATCAATTTTATATGCTACAATGTTTTCAAAGCAGAGCACTTGGCTTTTCTCAAGCAGCCCAAATTTCTAGGTGTTGGTCATATGGTCTAATGTTTCTGTTTGAATCAAGAGTGGTAGCTGGGGGTCATCAAGCTGACACATATAATGTTTATGCCAAAATCACTAGAGAGAGCTTGAATGACTTGGAGGTATTATTCAATCAGGCCAATGTGAGTAGTAATATTGATTGGTTTTCAGTGGTAGTTAACCAGTTCATAAACAGGCTGACACTATTTTATTACATTCTTGACAGTATGTGATGCCCAAACTCTTTCAAAAGCTCTGCTAAGTTAGCTCTCTATGTGAATAAGTTGGATTTTGTGGCTTGAATGCATTTGAATGTAATGGCTATGTTGCTGCTCAACACATAGGACAATGATGTGGCATGGAGTATTGCAGCATAAATTCAACTCAAGATTCTTCATCCTGAATATGCTGAGTTTGAATTTTGTGTAATAGATCATGGTTACTACTTGGAAACCCACAGCAACTGCATTTGGTACATTTCTATTAAGCGAAACTTGTCAGTGTTACAATTAACTTGACTCAGGAGCTTTATAATTCATCTGGGTTTCATAGCACCATGTTACCAACTGCTGAGACTCTGAGCTGCTTGATAGCACCATGGGGTGCTGGTTTTGACATAGATGGCCCCAATTGCTGCAGTATTAGCCAGGCACTAAAAAATGTGTGTAATGTTGATGTTGCCTCAGCCTCAAGGAATGACCAGCTACTGCAGCTGCTTTCTATTGGGCTCAGTTTGGCATTAATGCTGGTAAATAGTGGCTATTGGCACATGTAGAATTACAGGCAACAACACTGAAACTTTACTATTTGTTCATTCTAGTTAGTTCAAAACTTTCTATAGGTTTGTAAGAAAATGTGACTGTGAAAGCTGCACCACTGAGTCTATGGAAGACAGCATAACAGTGTTATATCAGGATTTGGTGTGTTGTTGCAGTCATTAGAGCTCAGGCCTTGCTATTTTATTTTTTTATATCTAATAAGAACCATCTATGTCATTGGCACTTATTTGCAAACTGGGACCTAGTCAACTCAATGCTAAGTGCTAGTTCTCTTTCTCTCTGACACTCCTTCCTCAACAAGTTTTTCATGCAACCAACCTTCTGCTATTCAATATGGGCATAGCCTTCCAGCTACATGCAATCAATAAAGCCTGATCTGTGGTGTTTTGCAGTAGGCAAGACAGCAAACATACCAAATGGATGTGGAATATCATTTGTGCCAAATCCAAGGACATTGATGCTAGGTGAGATTATGAAAATGCTCAGGATGCACAAAAATTGAGTAATCTTGAATATACTATCTTATTTCTGGCAGTTCTCCATGCTTGCCTTGTGGTACTAGATGTGTTATTGCTTGGATTCAAGTATTAAGACTGTAGGACATAGAGAAGTGAGTGATTCAGGGAATAGTGCTAACAAAGAGTGATCCCAATACTATAATCATCATATGAGATGAAAACTAATCTTTACAATGGAGTCCTCTGGGTGCCCTTCATAGAAGACTGCCTTCTCAATGGTCTTGGAGGCATGTTCTAAGTACTTTGCCAATAAAAGAAGTACAAGATACAGGTTGGCCTTTCAATATCCTGTCTATATCATTTGACAACACTTACACGCGAGCCTGCAGGAGGTAATACAAGCCATTATATTCACTATGGATTCAAGCTTGTCTGCAACCTCTGGTTGAAGTCTATTGCCTACAACCAAGGTAAACATCGTACACCTGCCTTATTGGAGTGCATGCTAATACATTTTTCATCAGATATCTCTGCCCTCAGAACTCTTCTCACTTTGCTAGTGTTCATTATCTAGGCTTTATCTTTCCATTCTCTGGGTTTTCAGTTACATGGTACATTATATCTCCAAACCACTAGAGCCTAAGTATAGCAATGACTAATACACCAGATTGCCAGATATCACTTTCCTTGGACCTCTTCTCACCTTTGTCAGCATTGGTTATCTCAACACTCTTTTCTTGCCTATTAGATGGCACTATTTATTAGGCCAAGTTATCATCCTCATCATCCTCATCATCTTTGTTAGTGGTCCCAATCATGACACCAGCAGTGTCAGCACAACCTCTGGCTGACCAATGATGACCAGTACTATTCTCATTGTCTTCCCTGCTTGACCAACACTGACTGGTACCATCATTGTCTTCCACCATCGTCATCTAAATCACCTTTGTCAGTGGTCCCAATCATAACACCAGCAGTAGTTGAGGAGGTAATGGACAAGGAAGATGGAGTATCTTCAGATTGGATCTTGGACTTCAGCTTACCTTTTGTCTTGGAAGAAAGACTAGTTGAGGTGTTGGTCAAGATTGGCTCAAAGACAGAAAGTCTGCATATGTTATCTATACTTGAGTTTGATGTAAAAGACCTTGCTGACTATTAATGATAGAGATCCCTATAAGTTCAACAATAGCAGATATCAAGGCTAGGCTTCAATTTAAAAGACTTTTGCCTAGTGGGCAAACCTCTAGTTCAGGACTGGATCAAGTTCATTTTCAGCATGGTCATTATTCTCTTTGCAACACTTTGCCATTGTTGCTGCTCAGCATGAAGGGGTCAGTCAATCTTGAAATGTGTTGTGCCATTTTAGGTGCTGGAAGCTATTTTGGCCACATTTTGGATTGGCTTCCTAGTCATTCTGAAGATATTGATGATGCAGGTCTTGACTGAATGGGGGCAGCAGTTCTAGAGCAGCAGGGTTCCCTTCAGGATAGTGAAAGCTATTTTGGCTGAGTTTTGGATTGGCTTCCTAGTTGTCCAAAAGATGTTGATGATGCAGGCCTTGAACCAATGGATGGCAATATTGTAAGGGTAACCTCTGGAGGCCATCACACAAGCCTAGCAGTGGGGAATCCAAAGTATATTAGTTGAAGCTGTCACAAGAGTGTCACACAGCCACACAGAACGTGCTGGAACTACTATTATCAGTTATAGAACAGCTCAAATCTTCGTCACAACCACCACCTTCCTCATCACCAGCTCCACCACCACCTGTCCCACCTCTTGGTCCTGCTACCACTGCTATATCAGACCCTGCTGTCAGGAAGCCTCCAAAGCTTGCCCCTCCTCCTGAATTTGATGGAGACCGCACCAAAGGGAGAGCTTTCATCACTGCCTGTCAACTCTACATTCAGGCACATGGAGGTTTCCAGTCTGACACTCAGAAGATCATGTGGGTGTTCAGTTACATGACCAAGGGAGATGCTGCAGCCTGGGCCACTATGCATACTGAACAGATCATTGGTTCCAATAGTGATTGGGGTACTTGGGGTGGTTTCTTGACAGAATTTTGCATGTGTTTCACAGTTTTGGATGCACCAGCTCTAGCATGATCACACCTCAACACTGACACATATTTCATGAAGAACTGTACTCTTGATGAGTATACAGATGAATTCATGCACCTCATCTATGATTCAGGTTATGCTAATGATCTTGTCAAGGTAGAACAGTTTTGTGCTTGTCTCAAGCCCCCTCTATTGCTACTTGCATTGGAACATTGCACCCTCACCCTGCTGATGATGACTTCAATGGTTGGGTAGAATGTGCACACATTCTGTACAAGAACAATGTGGAGACTGCTGCATTTCACTCTCAGGTTGCAGTATTGAAATCCACTATCCCATCTAGATCAACTGCACTCCCTTGTACAAGTTCCTCATCCAGTACTACCACTCTTCCTTCTCCTCCAACATCTAAACCACTTCCTATGGGCATTCCTATAGATGTCAATGCTGCCAAATGTGCTAAGATGTCACAGCCAGTGGCAAAATGTTATCATTGTGGTAGCACTAGTCACTTGGTTCATGATTGTCCTCAGCACTTTGATATCTGTTTCATGTCACAAGATGAAGTTCAGGAATACTGGACTAGCAGGCATTTGCTCAGGATGAAGTGGAGCTGCATGCTACACAAGCAGATGAGGGAGTGGAGAATAACATTGAGCAGAGTTTTGGCACCAGCAGTGAGTGAGGAGTATGCCCTCATTGCCTACATACAATTGGTTTTCTTGTCTTTCTGTAGATGAACCAGCTGTAAGGGCAACCTCTGGAGGCTATCACACAAGCCTAGCAGTGGGAGATCCAAAGTATATTAACACTGGAATACATAAAAACACAAAAACATCGCACCTAGCAGTGGGGGATCCAAAGAGAAAAAGCTAAAAAGGATTCCACTGCCATGGATACAGTATATATGACGAAGTATTGAAGGGGTCTTGACTCACATGACCTAAACCACATATATGACGACATCTCAAGAAGGCGTGAGAACTATGACATATCTAAGCGCCAGAGCGCTAAAATCCGTGTCTAAACAATAGAAGAACATGTAACAATGAAGTTAAAGCATATAAAACATCGCAGCATATATAGTAGAACAAACTCACAAAGTGCTGCAAATGAGCTGATAAGACTTGCACCGAAAAATAAAGATTACGCAATAACGGATGGATATACAGACCTGCGGTGTTGGGAATAAGGTTTTCGATAGTGCAGAATGCACTGGAATCCACCATTAAGCCCACGGTCCAACAGGTAATGCGCTATGAACGTTTGAAATCCAAAATGCGTAACTCGGTGAGTTGAGCATTTTGATGTTCAACTGAACATACTGGATGATCTAGAGATGCTATAAGATAACTGTAGGTGCAGAATTGAGGGGGAACATAAAGAGAGTATATGTACAACACTCCGAACACTGTACCTCATTACAACAACTCGAAATGAAGCAACTAAGTACACCACTCTAGTATAGTAAGGTAATTAGGAAAACAGATGTTCCCCTTACACCAGCATCAACAGATGATGATACCCCAAGTGTGGACTCTACAACTGATTCTGTTCCTATCTCCTTTGACTACACATGCTCAGTCTTATTTAGGACTTCTCATGCATTAGATATTCTTTGTATGTCTCATTGTGTCTGTCTATTAAGTCACTTCAGTTCTACAGAAGTAGTTTTCTAGCTTTCTAGATTACTTTGTACTTAGTTATGTTATTTTGTATGTCTTTGCCACCTCTGAACTCTTTATTAAGAGATTGTCTGCTTTGACTTTAATCCATATATTGACTTCAGAGGACAATTGTTCTTTAGTTGTTCCTGTTCTAAGTTGTCTTTCTGTTTTAATGTCTCATCTAAGTATCTCTGTACTATCTGACTGGATGTTGCACTTTGCAGATGTTATAGAAAGTTAAGATAAAAACAAAATCCCATTCATAGCACTTTGAGAGCTTGGTTAACTAGCCAATGTGTTCATTGTGCCCTAGTCAGGTTCTCTACAGGTTTCAGGAGCAATCTGCTTTGGATCTGATACATAGATAAGTTAGAAAGTACAGCTTAGACACCTCTGTATAGCACATTATATAACTCTTTGCACTTTTCAATGCACCATAGCTTCTCTAAGGCAATGACTAGCAGACTGGGCTCACTCTAGTTCTTATTACCCATTATCTTTTATGATTCAGTTATTTCATCAATTATTTCAGTCCCATCAAAATGTGTAGGCATTAGTGTGCAGCATGTTTGATTAGCACTGATGCTGTTTCTGGTAATCTACTGCATCAGTACACTTCTTTCTTAGATCTTCACCAATCAGAGAAGCCTCTTGAACACAGCTACTCTTCTTTTGGTAAAGGTATGTTCATTTTCTTTTATCTGAATACAATTGCACTACTTAGAGTCATGTATTTTCTTTCTTTCTTTTCCCCCATCACCTCTCTCCATGGCTGGTGCTGCAAGAACCAAGCTTTCACAGTGCCAACAAGCTGTTGACCAGATGGAAGTCTCATCTATAACACTAACTATTATCCAGGCCTTGTACCCTATAGGGGAACAGATTCTAACTGCCTCTGAAGACCTACATGATTCCCTGGAGGAGATGGGTGATGCTAGCTCTAGCACTCTTGGGCTCTTGTTCCTCTGCAACTTGGAAAAGGCTCTAGGTGATAATTGGTGATAATTTGATGTTTCATATTCTCTTTTTCATTATTTAATTATCTAAATTCAACTTCTAGTCTGCTTTTGCCAAACATTCTGATGAGCCCTGGTTCCCAGTTCTGTATGCCAAACTTCTTCTATCCCAGATGCTGGCAAATAACATGGTTGGAAGACTGAACTCAGACTTAAGGTACATCTCTTTGTTCTTATTTCTTTCATTTNACAGTAGAAGGATATACAAAGTGAAACTCACAAAGTGCTGCAAATGAGCTGATAAGACTTGCACCGAAAAATAAAGATTACGCAATAACGGATGGATATACAGACCTGCGGTGTTGGGAATAAGGTTTTCGATAGTGCAGAATGCACTGGAATCCACCATTAAGCCCACGGTCCAACAGGTAATGCGCTATGAACGTTTGAAATCCAAAATGCGTAACTCGGTGAGTTGAGCATTTTGATGTTCAACTGAACATACTGGATGATCTAGAAATGCTATAAGATAACTGTAGGTGCAGAATTGAGGGGGAACATAAAGAGAGTATATGTACAACACTCCGAACACTGTACCTCATTACAACAACTCGAAATGAAGCAACTAAGTACACCACTCTAGTATAGTAAGGTAATTAGGAAAACAGATGTTCCCCTTACACCAGCATCAACAGATGATGATACCCCAAGTGTGGACTCTACAACTGATTCTGTTCCTATCTCCTTTGACTACACATGCTCAGTCTTATTTAGGACTTCTCATGCATTAGATATTCTTTGTATGTCTCATTGTGTCTGTCTATTAAGTCACTTCAGTTCTACAGAAGTAGTTTTCTAGCTTTCTAGATTACTTTGTACTTAGTTATGTTATTTTGTATGTCTTTGCCACCTCTGAACTCTTTATTAAGAGATTGTCTGCTTTGACTTTAATCCATATATTGACTTCAGAGGACAATTGTTCTTTAGTTGTTCCTGTTCTAAGTCATCTTTCCATTTTAATGTCTCTTTTTTAAGTATCTCTGTACTATCTGACTGCATGTTGCACTTTGCAGATGTTATAGAAAGTTAAAATAAAAATAAAACCCCATTCATAGCACTTTGAGAGCTTGGTTAACTAGCCAATGTGTTCATTGTGCCCTAGTCAGGTTCTCTACAGGTTTCAGGAGCAATCTGCTTTGGATCTGATACATAGATAAGTTAGAAAGTACAGCTTAGACACCTCTGTATAGCACATTATATAACTCTTTGCACTTTTCAATGCACCATAGCTTCTCTAAGGCAATGACTAGCAGACTGGGCTCACTCTAGTTCTTATTACCCATTATCTTTTATGATTCAGTTATTTCATCAATTATTTCAGTCCCATCAAAATGTGTAGGCATTAGTGTGCAGCATGTTTGATTAGCACTGATGCTGTTTCTGGTAATCTACTGCATCAGTACACTTCTTTCTTAGATCTTCACCAATCAGAGAAGCCTCTTGAACACAGCTACTCTTCTTTTGGTAAAGGTATGTTCATTTTCTTTTATCTGAATACAATTGCACTACTTAGAGTCATGTATTTTCTTTCTTTCTTTTCCCCCATCACCTCTCTCCATGGCTGGTGCTGCAAGAACCAAGCTTTCACAGTGCCAACAAGCTGTTGACCAGATGGAAGTCTCATCTATAACACTAACTATTATCCAGGCCTTGTACCCTATAGGGGAACAGATTCTAACTGCCTCTGAAGACCTACATGATTCCCTGGAGGAGATGGGTGATGCTAGCTCTAGCACTCTTGGGCTCTTGTTCCTCTGCAACTTGGAAAAGGCTCTAGGTGATAATTGGTGATAATTTGATGTTTCATATTCTCTTTTTCATTATTTAATTATCTAAATTCAACTTCTAGTCTGCTTTTGCCAAACATTCTGATGAGCCCTGGTTCCCAGTTCTGTATGCCAAACTTCTTCTATCCCAGATGCTGGCAAATAACATGGTTGGAAGACTGAACTCAGACTTAAGGTACATCTCTTTGTTCTTATTTCTTTCATTTCTTCTTTAATTTTATTTCTTGCCCAGGCCTTTGAGGATTTCTCCTTTTCTGAGACTCTTGAAGATGTCCTGGCTAAGTATACTGTGCCCAAGAAGTCTACAGTAGCCCTCAAGCCTAAAAGCTCTCACAAGGTTCATTTCTTTCCTTCTTATTCTTTATTTCTTACTCATTCTCTTGTTATAGCATAGTCCCTCTCTGACCACTACCACTAAGAGTATTAGTGTGCCAGCTCTTAAAAAGGTACTGTTTCCACCCACTTATGATTTCTCTTACTAATGATTATCCTTTCTAGGCTAAAGTTGATAATTCTACCTTGGAGACCACTTCACAGCATCATCCAAAGCCTCAGCTCAAGCCTATCCCAGTAAAATCTTCTAAGCTGCCTGTTGACATGGTCACTGTGCAGGTTAAGTCTGAGCTTGACTCAGTACATCTGCAGTTTTCTTCTCTTTTGAACCCTATGAAATCCAACACAGACAAGAAGAAGATGCTCCTCCTTTCTCTCCTCAGAGGAAAGATGCTGAACTGGAAGATTGTGGAACAATTGAAGCTGTTCCCCAAAGATGATGATGATGAAGAAAAGAAGAAGGCGGCCAAGGAATCTTGGATGAGTTTCAAGAAAAGGTTCAAAACAACTTGGCAACCAGTAGATGTGTCAGGAGATGCACAGATGAAGCTTGAGAAACTTTGGATGAAGGACAGAGTGGATGATTATGTCAATGAGTTCTGGCTTCTTGCCATGGAGACCAGATATGATGATGTCGAATTAATGAAGATATTTAGAGAAGGACTTTCTATTACCCTCCAAGACAAGATAATGCTTCAAACAGATGGAGTTCCTACCACCCTTGATGAATAGTATAACTTGGCCATTTGATATGACAACCAGTACAAGTTTGCAATGGCTGCAAAGAAGAAGAGAAGTCTGAAGGAACCATTCAAGCTGAAAATAGTATGAAAGGAGAAGGAAATTACAATCAGTTGAATCTTGTCCAAGTCTGACAAGAAAGACTACCTTGTTCAAGGGAAGTGTTTTCGCTGTGCACAGATTGGTCACATCTTATGTGATTGTCCATCCAAGGGACAAGATAGCCAAATCATTTAACCCAGAACTGAACCGAAGAAACTCTCAGCATGAGAGGTGTATATGAAGATCAAAGCAATGGTCTTGGAACAAGGAGAAGCAGAACAGAATGAGATTTTCAATCTCATGGGAAAAGAGGGTTTTTGAAAGGGCAGAAGAGGCTGATGCTCTTACTGCCACCAATAACAATTTTGAACATTGTATTAGCTAAGTTGAATTGAAACTCTATGCACATTCCAATTCAATACAATGTTGGAACAGAAACTGTTGAACAAAAAGCCCTAATTGATTCCAGGGCTGGAGGACGCTTCATTAGTGAAGCGAAACAACTCAAGAAACCATAGACACATACAATTGTCAAAACCCATCAAAGTATATAATGTTGATGGCACATGGAACGAGATCGGTTGGATTACACATTTGGTCACTATAGATTTATCTGTTGGGGACCGAACTATGATGGAAACACTGCTCATTTCCAGACTAGGACCTGAACAGTTTATTCTTGGCCTACCCTGGTTACAAGATCATAACCTGGATATTGATTGGGTCACTGGAGTTGTCAAGTTCAGACTAAAACAAAAAGTGTTGGCCTGCAGACTGATTAAACCCTTCACCAGTATACTGGACAAGGCCAAAGATGACGAAGTATTGATTTGATCGTTTATTCAAGGACAAGAAGATAGTGATGAGATTAGAATCAATGCTAAGTTGTCCACTTCTCAGGTATTGGCACAAGCTCATGAAGTCAAGGCAAAATCATTGGAAGAACTAATTCCACCATATCTATCTGATTATGTCAACTGCTTTGAGAAGAAATCTGAACAATTCCCCCCATCACAACCATATGACCACACAATTGACCTCAAACTGGATTTCAAACCAAAAGACTGCAAGGTCTATTCTCTGTCACCAAAGGAAAGAATAGAACAAGACAAATTTCTTGATGAGAACCTTCAAAAAGGATACATATGGCTCTCGAAATCCCCAATGGCATCACCTTTTTGCTTCGTGGCAAAGAAAGAAGCAGAAGCATTGCGACCTTGTCAGAACTATCGAGACCTGAACAACAGAACAATAAAGAACTGCTATCCCCTTCCACTTGTCATGGACCTTGTCGACAGACTAAAGAACGCCAACATCTTTACAAAATTGGATCTACGCAATGGTTACAATAACATTCAGATCAAGAATGGAGACCAATGGAAAGCCACATTCAAAACCCCTAGAGGATTATTCAAACCCACAGTAATGTTCTTTGGGTTAATGAATTCACCAGCAACTTTCCAGGCTTTCATAAATGACATTCTAAAGGATTTCATAGACAAAGGGTGGTGTGTAGTCTACATGGACAACATCTTGATCTTTTCGGACAAACGATGAATACATCAACTCCACACTCAACATGTTCTAGAACACCTTCAAGAACATGATCTTTTCCTCAAACTGGAGAAATGCAAATTCAAAGTCATGAAAATGCTCTTCTTAGGAATGGTCATTACACCTGGTCACATTCAGATGGACCCGACAAAGTGAGCTGGGTTAAAAGACTGGGAACCACCTAGAACAATCAAAGGTGTGAGATCATTCTTAGGATTTATAAACTTTTATTGCAAATTCATAGGAAAATATACTGAACTTGCATGGCCTCTTCACGACTTGACGAAGAAGGACATGAAATTTGATTGGACAAGGCAATGTCAAATAGCTTTCAATGTCTTGAAAGCTAAATTCTTACAAGAGCTGATTCTACAAATGCCAGATGATACAAAACCTTTCATAATAGAGACGGATGCATCAAAATGGGCAACTGGAGCAGTATTATGATAGAAAGGACCCAATGGCAAACTTCATCCATGTGGCTACATCTTGCATGCATTTATGCCAACAGAATGCAATTACGAGATCTATGATTGAGAATTGCTTATGATTTTAAATGCGCTAAAAGAGTGGCAACATTATCTCCTTGGAGCTTGCCTGGTGACCATTTTATCAGATCACAAGAACCTGGCTTATTTCCAAACAGCACAAAAATTAAATCGACAACAAGCAAGATGGAGCCTGTTCTTGATGCAATTTGATCTACAGCTCATTCACGTCCCTGGATTAAAGATGGTACAATCCAGTGTGCTATCGAGACAACCGGATTTGGTACAAGATGAAGACAATGACAATGAAGATATTGTTGTGTTGCCAGATAAGTTGTTTGTCAACATTATCAATATAGAGCTGAAAGAAATGCTCAAAGAGGCAATGCCAGAGGATGAATTCCATCAGATGACCTTAGAAAGTCTGATTGAACAAGAAACTCCATCAATCAAGTTGTCACTATTGGATTGGAAAACAGAAAACGGTCTACTGTACTACAAGGACTGAGTCTATGTACCGAAGGACGAAACATTGCGAAGGCATTTGGTAAAGAAGATCCATGAAGCATTACTACATGGACACTCAGGACAATGGAACACACTAGATCAAATCCAGATAAACTATTGGTAGCCTGGGATGACAAAGTTCATCAAAACATTTGTTAATGGGTGTGCTGCATGCCAACAGATGAAAGTGAACACACATCCCACATGCGTACCCTTACAGCCGATTGGAGGCCACAAAGATGCGTTACTCTTTCAGATTATCACAATGGATTTGACTACAGATTTACCATTAGTCGATAACATGGACTCTATATTGGTTGTGGTCGACCATGCAGCTACAAAGGGGGTGATTTTCATCCCATGCAACAAGAAGATTGACGCCACAGAAACAGTGGAACTTTTGTTCGAACATGTGTACAAATAAAACTGAGTTAGGTGATAAATATTATATAAACTGAGCTGTGTTTGGTAATTTCTCTGTCACAGTGTCCAATTGTAGTCAGGCTTCATAGCCATAATCTCTTTTATTCTTTTTCTTTGATGATTGTGCCGTCTTCTGACACTAACCGTTTGCAATTCTCTCTATCAAACAGCTCTCCTTCCGACTCCATTTGAAAATATTATACTTCCATGCTGCTCCACATGGTTCCTTCTCCGTCTTCTATCATCTGCTCTATGGACACACAATATGCTTCCTTTTTCATGTCTAAAGCATACATGTAGGCTTGGCCATGCTGCCTTCTCATCATACAGCTTTGTCTTCTGTTCTTCCGTGATACAGGCACCCTTCCAGTAGCTGATCATCTATTTCATTCTTCAATTTGACAGTCAGTATCTTGAGTATCCCTTGCCGATAATTTGTTGTCCTCTATTTCATATCTGTTTCTTGATAATATTCTTGTATGTGTATCATTGAAGGCTTTTATTCTTCCTTCAAGTTGGAAATATTGTTAAAAGTGAAAATATTACCTTTAATATGCTTTCGATAGAGAAGTATTATGTGGTGTTATTCTCTACAGGTTTTGGGATGCTTCTCTGTGTTCAGATTCGCCGTTTATTTTCATACTAGCAGTGTTATGTTTTTCCTACCCTGTCTCTATGCTTCCCTTTCTGATCAGACATATACACTTTCCTAGCCCCTTTTTTCCTATCGCTTCTATGCTTCTTCTTCTATTGGACTTATTACACCTCTCCAGTACCCCTTTTCTTCATCAGAACGTTTAGCTATATCCCGACTCCGTTGGTATTTATTATCATATTATCGTAGTCATCGGACATTTGTATAGCATAGATTACATGATAGATTGTAACGTATTTAAGCGCTCAAGCTAGAACTCTGAGTCCTCAGCTTGACCTAGTTAATATTACTTGTGTCACTGCCATGACTGAGGACCTCTGAACTTCAGCATCTGCTGAACGAACTCTAACTTGAACTTGAGAACCGCTTGCAAAGGGATTTCACCTTTCGTAGGTTGTTGAATTGATGTTGCTATGCAAGTAACATAACAAGCAGTGGTTGGGTACCCTTGTATGGCCTACCATCAACCATTACTCTGCTAATATTTTATATCCTTCTCTACTACTTGCTTTGACTAGCTGCTCAGGGCTCACACTAGTCCTCAATTCTCTTATCTATGTCATTTTCAACCATAAAAGTGCAAAATATTCTCTATTTGCATGTGAAATAAAAAGGTAAAAGTTATGCATATCACTGGCTCCTGGCTTGAGCCATTTAGTGACAGCTCAGCCAGTAAAAAAATGAAATCTCAAAATTTACTAAGGTAATTACACAACAGTATATACATTCTAATCCCTTTATGCACTGGTTCAAAAACTTTTGACAGTTGTTTTAGTTATTTGCAGTGGGTGCTCAAAGGTCACAGCCACATTCCCACAGTACTTGGACCAGTCAACACACCAACCTACACTTTTTTTTCAGTCTAAACATATATTAGCATGTATTAGAGGCCTTCAAATGTGTCTAAGATGCAAAAGAAAGTCCTAGTGTATGTATAGAAAATTTTTGAAAAAAAAGGCCATGAGCCACTAAGCCATTGGCTCAAGCCGGCTCTGAGCCAGAGCTGAGCCGCACCATTGGCACCCCTACAAGATAGGAGGAAAGCGATAAGACAGAAATCAGATAGAACAGATAGATAAGAGAAGAAACATGAGAGATAAGAATGAGTCAGTCAGATAGGATGGAACAAGAAAATGCTCGATGACTTCTACAGAAGTTGAGAGCATTTCCAAACATTGAAAGACAGGCTAAGGAACTCCTATGCAGTAGCAACAAATTCCAATCCTAGATACCCATATACTGCACAGAGGGCCTAGCTTGAGTTGTGCTTCTAATACTTGAGATTGTATTTATTAGTGACCCACATATCCATATATAGTATGGGATTACTATTGTGACCAGGCTGAACCAATATATGTTCATTTTGTGATTTTCCTGTGACTCATAGGATATATACCTATTATTATAATTTTATTGTAAATATTTGTTTCCAGCAGTATATAAGGACAGCTATTTTGTAGGTAGAAGCAAGAGGAATCTGCCCCACCACTACACAATTTGTATATGGCTATTGTTTGTGTAGAGAAATCACATTTGATNAGAGAAAATTTAATGTTTTCTCAGTATGGAAATTATTCCAATATATTGTATTATCTATTAATTCTCAGAATTTGAAAATTCCATATCTTTTGCTGCTGAAAATTTAGTATTCTCCAGGCATATTCTTGTTGAGAGGACACAATTGAAATTTAGAATTTATATATAGTTTTATAAAAATTCTCTTTGCAAGAAGATTAAGTGTTTTCTCAATGAGAAAACCATGTTAAAAGAACACCTTGTACATAGTGAAAGAGAAGTGGTTTGTAACGTCAAAGGACTTTTCAATTGCTTAGAATGACCAAAGCCTGAAGAACCTGAACTGACCACTGACAAACTAACAATGACAACACCATAACCAAGCAGAAGTACCATTCCAGCTACTCCTCTAGCAGATGTGAAGACAGAAGAAAATACAAATGATGCACAGTGGGCAATGATGATTGCAACCTCCATAATCGAAAACATGAAGGATAAGGATGAAGGTACCAAGGTAGCAGTCTCCAATCCTTACCTAGGAGATTATAAAAATACTCAACAATTTTTGCTAGACATTGAACCTTTTCTCTGAATAAACAAAGTAAAGTACAACACACATGAGAAGAAGAAAATGTTTATGCTTCCCTATATCTGGGGAAAGGCCTTGAAGTGGAAGGAGTCTGAGTTGCTAAACCTCTTCAAAGATGAAGAAGTAGACAATGAAGAGAAGGTAATCCCAATGACCAAGGAGACTTGGAGTGCCTTTTAGAAAAGGTTTAAGGAGACCTGGCAGCCTATCAACACTGTGGGAGATGCCCAGTTGAAGATCAACGACCTACAAATGAAAGACCAGGCTGATGAATATATCTATAACTTTCAACTACTTGCCATGAAGACCAGATACAACAATTGGGCTCTAGCCAAGGTCTTTAGAGAAGGACTCCTCTTACTCCTCCAGACAAGAATTATGAACCATCCAGAAGGATCTCCGACCATGTTAAATGATTGGTACAAGACAGCTATTTGTTACAATAATCAATAGAAGATGACCGAAGCAGCTGCAGAGAAATGGAGAATCAAGAGGGGAAAGAAAGAACTGATGAAGCTGAGAGTAATGTGAAAAGAGAAAGAGACAACCATCAGCAGGATTCTTTTGGAATCAGACAAGAAGGATTACATGGCACAAGGGAAGTGTTTCAAATGTGCTCAGACCAGTCACATCTCACAAGATTGCCCTATGAAAGGACAAACACAAAGAAACAAACTGAAGAAACTATCTGCTAGGGATACATTCACCAGGATTCAAGCCATGATAAAAGAACAAGAAGAAGCCAAACAAAATGAGATTGTCAGTCTCATGGAGAAGGAGAGTTTTTGATAAGGTGGAAGAGGCTGATGCTCTTACCACCTGCAATTATGGTCTTGAATGTTGTACTAGCTAAGTTGGAATGAAATTTGATACATATTCCTCTTACATACAATGTTGGAACAGAAACCATTAAAGAAAAAGCCCTAGTCAATTTGGGAGCAGGAGGTTACTTTATTAGTGAAGAAGAAGCCTGACAACTTCGAATTCCTTGGAACAAATTAGAAAAACCCATCAAAGTATTCAATGTGGACAGAACCAGAAATAAAACCAGATGGATCACACATTTGGTAACTATAGACCTTACAATCAGAGGAAAACAGATAAGGGAAACATTTCTCATCTTGGGGCTAGGACCAGAATGGATCATCTTGGAACTACTCTGGTTACAAGATCACAACCTGGATATTGATTGGGTCACAGGAGTAGTGAAATTCAGACTTGAGGCAAAAGATTCTTGCAAGATTTAGAGGTGTCTTGCACAAAGCTGAGGATGAAGAAGTAGTGATATGAAGTTTTATCAAAGGAAAAGAGGATACAGATGAAATCTGAATCAATGCTAAGTTATCTGCCTCACAAACCTTTGCACAAACTCACAAAACAAAAGCCAAACCTTTGGAAGAATTGATTCTGACATACCTCTTGGATTATACAGATTGTTTCGAAAAGAAGAAAGCAGAACAGTTTCCACTATCCCACCCTTACAACCACACAATCAATCTCAAACTGGATTTCAAGCCAATGGACTGTAAAATCTGATGCTCCCACCTCTCCCCCACCCATGGACAGTCACATGAATCACATGGGTTCTGTGGCATTTGCTTGCACAACTGTACATAGCCAATGTCCATAGATTGTACACAATGAAATTGAACCTTCTGTCTCTACATCCTCCCAATGATGCCCAATACTGCTCCCCAAGACACTCAAGCACTCAAAACATGTTCTACAAAGAAATGTAACACAAAAATTACCACCTGAGTACCAATTCAAGACCTGCACACAGTGCTGGGAAAAGGATCTGGCTTGAAAGCACCATAAACAGCATCCCAATGAACCTGAACACTCTATTTCATGTCCATCACCAGCATCACCAACTACTTCCACTTCTAATCAGCCACCTCAGATCCTAAGGAATGAGGAGAGTGATACTGAATCTGAAATAAACACATTAGTGCATAATTTTACCCCTGACACACTCCAGAATACTCATGTTACAGTCCTCTGTCGTTTTCTCTATGCTTCCCTTTTCCCTCAGACTTATTACACCTTCCCTGCCCCCTTTTTCATCTCTAACATAACATGCTTCCTCTTTCATCGGACTTACTACACCTTCCCTGCCCCCTTTTCCCTCTCAATTCTGTACTGTACTTCTCATATGCCGATGCTATTGATATTTATTAACAATCACCAACTCTATCGCTATATATGAATATAGTAGACACTAGAGCGGATGTACTTATTTAAGCACTCAAGCAGAGACAGGATCTCTAGCTTGACCTAGTTATTTCAATAACTTGTGTTAAAGCAATGATAAAGGACCTCTAAACTTCAACAACCATTGAACGAACTCAAACTTGAACTTGAATCTACTTTGACTTGTCTCTTGTTGAAGTTGGTAGTAACGTTGCTGTGCAAGTAATGTAACAACTCATGTAACACCATAAACTAGATCCCAGTAAGACGCTATCCAAATGGTGAAGCTATGTTCTCTGCATTGTGAGAGCAGTGCCATTAAGAGAATATCATTAATTTTCATGGGGAATACACTTTACCTTCTGATCCTTTGGTCACCAACAAAGAACAGATGCAAATAATGATAAGAGAGACATGGCAGATAACAGGCTACAGGTTCATGTGAGTAGTATATTCCCTAATCATGAATAAAAGCTTAACCACACCTTCTAGTGTGAGAGACCACTGTAAAATTGCCAGTGGACATAAAACTTGTGCTTGGTGTTCTCAAGATGCTAAATGAAAGAAGGCACCAAAACCTGCACCAAAAGAAAATGTTAAACACTGTGACAACCTAGGCATGCATCGATATGACTGTGTCAGCCTATTGGCATCATTATGTAAAGACCTAAAGAAGAGGAATCATATGTTTAAGCTTATCACTCTTTGTGTTAAGTATAAGCATCAACACATACCTTATTACAACATCTTGGTGCCTGAAAGAGCCTCTGAAATCATTTGTCAGAACTTGGAATGGTCCACACCATTTTCTCTAGTTCTGAAGGTCCAGGCCACTTATCCCAATGTCACTGCCAAACAAGTACACTGGGCATGGGGTGTTATGAGTGAGGAGCTCTGGAAAAAAAGGCCAAATCAGTTGGAATCAGCTCAGGTTCTGTTACAGGAGCATCAGCAAGTCATAGATGTCTTTGAGATCAAGGACGTGCCTGGTGAGAGCAAATATGCTAGGGTTTGAAGGTCATCATCCAGAAGATCATTGTGAAGTGCATTATTGTCGAGATTGCTATAGATGCTACTTGTGAGTACTCCTGTGTTCCAGTCCTAGAATAGATAAACTGAATACTTACTCCAGACAATACAAATGCCATGCATCTTGAGCTGTATTGTGTCATGGCTGAGTTGGATGGTGCAGGATTTCCCCTGTCATACTGCTTGTTGTCAACAACAGAGGCGATGGCAGCAGGCAAAAAGGTTGATGCACTGGAACAATGGACTATACACTTACATGATAAGTACCATGTCAATCCAGAGTTCATAAACCTTGACAAGGATCTTGGGGAGATTGGGATGACACAGAGAAAATCCAAATCTGTGATTGGCACATGAAGAAGGCAGTTAGAGAATGGATCACTAAAGCTAAGTTATCCACAACACCCTACAAGGTTGCTGATGCCAACAGGCTATTTCTATTCATCAAGTTATCTTTTGTGCTGACAGGACAAGCTGATCCAGGTGAATGAGAAGATAGTCATGAAGGAGGTGGTCGTGACAACACTCTAGATGAGGTGGAATCCAGTTTAGCACCTAAACATGATCCAAATGCATTATACATCCATCTACCACCTTCTCAGATTCCAGCTGCCAATGTTAAATCCACTTCTGCTGCTATCAAGATGGCCTCTTCCACTCCAATGACGAAATTACCACAAATTGGTACAATCAAAATCCCTCTCCATAAAACTAAGGCACTATCTGCTAGTCAGGCACATCAGCTGCTAAATCCAACTCAGGTTGACAAGAAGCGAGTATTCTGCCCACTAGAATTATGGGATTCCATCTTGGACAAGATAGGCAAGCATCGCAATGCTCATCCCTTGCTGCTGGGAAAAGCAGCACCCACCCCAGAAGGTATCTATAGATAGTCAGTGAAGAAGATGATTTATGGGAGTTGTGGGCTTACCTGTGGGAGAACTGGTACAGACCTGAACAGTGGAAACTGTGGGCTTGCTCTTCAGTGCCTGAGATCCCTCAGTTAAACACTACAATGATCATGGAGAGTTAGTAAGTTACCAGTCAGTCCTGTTCAGCAACATGGTTACTTACTTCAGTTATAGCTGGCAACACATCAAACATAATTTCCTTCATTATTTCAGCAAGCTGTGTATTGACTTACTTGCATGGATCCTCATCACCAAACTGGCACCATCATATTACAGAAAGCTGAATGTTCTATTGGGTGACATTGGTTGCTACTGAGAGCCTTGTGCCTAGAGAAAACAATTCAAGAAGGCTTGGAAGATCTGTGAAAGTACACACATACCTGAGCCAACCAGTACCTTCAAGTACCATACTGATGTCACACACTGGGTGCTCAGAAAATGCTGATAAGATAAGATAAAAATTCCACATTTTCTATTGTGGGAAAGTCTGTTACAATCACGAGAACTCCGAGGACTAGTAGGGCGGCTAATGTACTTGTATTCCATTTTTCGTTTACTTGCTTAGTCTTCACTTCATTTTTCTACTTACAAATCATTCTCTGAACTTCTCTAGTTTTCTTTTTCTTACCAAGACTCACTTTGATTACTCATAGTAGCTATAAATAGTTCTGAGTATTAGTCATAGTTAGAAGTCTTATGTATAAATACACTTAACTGGTTGACAAGCTTCTTCAGCTTGACCTGGTTAAAGTTTATCAAAACCTTGTCTGATTATTTCTGATCTTCTATCTTAAGTCAATCAAAATCACCAATTGACTTCAAGAATCAAGTCCTTCAAGCTCAAACTTGAACTTAGTGTTGACAGCGAAGGACTCGCGTAACAAAGTCAGAGAAAACACTAGGAAAATGGTAGGAAAATCATGTGAAAACACTATATCTTAAAGCAGTTTTTAGATAGTTTTTATATAGTTTTCCTTTTGTATTTAATATGTTTCCTTTGATATAAAATTCAAAATCTTATATTTATTTTCTAAATGTTTTCTCACTATTTTATAAGGCAGAAAATTTAGTATATTTGTAATTAGAAAATTAAAGGATACACTGGGTGCAGCAAAGTGTAAAACATGTGAATTATGTTGATCTTTATGTTGAATATTCTGTAATTTTTTGTAGAGTAATGCATATGTTTTATGTTAATCTTTTTGTAGTTTTATATTGATAAGTTCACTACAATTTTAATAGCATAGTGCATATGCTTTATGCTAAACTTATGCTAATATTATGTTGAGCTGTACTTTGGATTAATGCTATACTTTAGCTTCATGACTCTAACCATAAAACTTGTGTAATACTTCTGTGACTTATGCTTGAATGGGCATCAGGGGCACCTTTGTGGGATGCATGTTGATTTTGCTTTCTTGGCAGACTGCACATCTGTCCACAAACATTCTGATGAATTTGGCTATTCCTGGCCACCAAAAGTCCCACATGACCTGTTCTAGTGTACTAAATTGTCCCAGGTGTCCTGTCTCTTTTGCCTTGTGTATTTCCTTTACAATATTTCTTCGTAGATTCTCTTTGTCCAGTATGTAACATTGGTTTTTATAGAACAAGTGGTTGTCTTGAATTGTCCAATCCTGTAGGGCCAATTTGATTAGTGGTGGCCCTTGCTCTAAAACCGATTTTATCACATTGTTGTATAGTGTTTCTCCTTTGAGATGATTTACTATATCACGTTGTAATTTGACGTTTATTGATTGGACAAAGAACTTATCTGGAAGGACGATTACATCATTGTTATCATTTTCGTTATTGTTCACATGGTCTGATTGTCTTGATAGGGCATCTGACTGTGTCATCTTTGATCCTGGAGTGTGAATTAAATGTAAATTGAATTCCAAAAGGAATAATGTCCATCGTGCTTGTCTTCGATTCAATTTTTGTGGGGTCTTGAAAAAGGTGAGGTTCTTGTGGTCTGAAAGAATGGTGTTCGGGTGTTTTCCTCCCATCAAATAGTGTCTCCATGTTTCCAAGGCTCTGACAATACTGAGAAGTTCTCTGTCATAAATTTTGTAATTCCGCTCTGTTGGTGTAAGAGAATGAGAAATGTAACCACAAGGATGCCATTCTCTGTTGTTTCCTTGTTGTCTGAGGACAGCTGCCATTGCCCATTTCGAGGTGTCACATTCTATCAGGAAGGGCTTTTCAGAATCAGGCATGATTAAGACAGGTTTAGAAAGGAACTTCCACTTCAAGGCATCAAATGCTACTTGACATTCTTTTGTCTATTTGAATTTGGAGTTTTTTTTTTGTTAGGTTGTTAAGTGGTCTGGCTAACTCTGAAAATCATCCAATGAATTTTCAATAGAAGTTTCTGAATCCCAGGAAGGATCAGACTCCTTTGACCATCATTGGAGGCTTCCAATCTCTGATCCCTGCTAGTTTGACTGGGTCCATGCTGACATAACCAGGTCAAATGATCATTTCCAAAAATTCAATTTCTGTTACATTAAACTGGCATTTTTCAGGTTTGAGGAAGAGATTGTGTAGTCATAACCATTCTAGAACCTTGATGGTTCATTTCTTGTGAGTTTCCAGATCTGACAAGAAGATTAGAATGTCATCCATGTAGATTACTATCTATCCTTCTTCAAGATAATCAATGAAGATGTCGTCCATGAAGGATTGGAATGTAGCTGGGGAATTGGATAGCCCGAAGAACATTACCATTGGTTCAAAAAGTCCTTTGTTTGTTTTGAATGCAGCTTTCCATTGATCTCCGTCTTTAATCTGAATATTGTTGTAACTGTTTTGTAAAAAAATACTCTGCTCCTTTGAGTTTGTTAATTAGGTCAGAGACTAGTGGTAATGGGTAAGTGTTCTTGATGGTTCTTTTGTTGAGTTCACAGTAGTCTTGACAGGGTCGGAAAGCACCTTTTTCCTTTTTTGATACAAAGAAAAATGGAGAAGCCATAGAGGATTTCGATGGTTGAATGTATCTTTTTCAGAGGTTGTCAGAGAGGAATTTGTTTTGGAGTTGTTGTTCAATTGGAGATAACAGATAAGCCTTGCAGTTGAGAGTGTCTTGAGTGCAATTCAGAGTGAAAAGAGAACAGAACCCTTTGTATTTCAACTGACCAGCTTAGGTTGGTACAATGTTGTAGAGCCTAAAGACTCTAGTTGGGACAACTAAAGTGTTGCACTTAAAAGTTGCAAAGTATAAGTTTTAATGAGTGGTTTATTGGTTGGTTATAAATGAATGTATACAGTGAGGCAAGATATATATGAATCATGGCTTGACTAGAAGTGATGGACTGGCAAGTGCATAGAGACTTGGCTTAAGAAGCTGCACAGAGGTCTAAATCAATGCTGTGCAGGGCTATAGTGTGCAAGTACCAGTTGGTGCTTGAGCCTGCATCTACAAGTACAGCTCTTTACACTGGGTGCAGGATCTGATAACTCCCTGAAGGTATGCAAGAGTTATGTTAAACCTTAATTTGGGAGATTTCACTATAAGTCATGTGACATACATGAGAGATATGCAATCTAAGAATTTTTTTCAAATACATATCTCTCACATATTGCATTGTATAAATCTAAAAAAAATTTCTAATACATATCTCTCATATCTCTCACATATATGAATTTGTACAGTGCCATATGTGAGAGATATGTATGTCACATGACTTATAGTGAAATCTCCCAAAATAAGGTTTAACATAATTCTTGCATACCTCCAGGGAGTTATCAGATCCTGCACCCAGTGTTATATACAGAAGGATAATTGGAAATAACAAAATAAAAGATAAACAAGTGTGATCTAGTTTTAGGGTATAAATCATATATGTTTGTGCATAAAAGTCCAATCTCACATAGCAATTAACTATGTTGGGTATATTTGGTGACCAAACAGTCAATTTATCATGTTTTGGACTCTGTGTGGAGTGTTGCTGGGTCAAACAATCCTTCCATATAGCTACTTCTGCATAGCTGCTTTCTGCCATCAGATTGGTAGATATCATGGTCTAGACATCTGTTGTATTCAATCTACTTCTGTTCCACA
Source organism: Moniliophthora roreri (assembly GCA_001466705.2). Classification (NCBI taxonomy): domain Eukaryota; kingdom Fungi; phylum Basidiomycota; class Agaricomycetes; order Agaricales; family Marasmiaceae; genus Moniliophthora; species Moniliophthora roreri. The sequence goes on along the minus strand of LATX02000035.1, from coordinate 1,285,897 downwards.
CACAATCTTGTAGGTCATTATCAATTTCCTGTGCACATGTTACCTATCAATGGTCCTGCATACACCTGGGTAGTCTGTTATATCTGAGAGTGTCTTCAAAACTCTGCATGGGAACAAGTTCCAACCATATACTAGTTTTGATAGTAGTAATGAAACATTAAGTCTATTGACACATTATCATGCAATGTGATCATAAAATGAACAATCTAGTGCACTTAGACTGTGGATCCTGCTGATATCTATTCCTTTGTATTCAGAATTAGTGGTTTCTGGCCCATTTTATTTATCAAGGACCCTCACAGTGATGCTCCACTGTAATGTAGAGGGCTAGTATAGTCTACTAACTGCATCTAAATTGTGTTACAGTGTCAATTATTAGACTTATCAGACTCAGCACTTAAAGCTTAGACACTGTATTGGAGCTCTCAAGTTTTCAAGTCACATAAATATCACATGTACTCTGGGCTCTTTTTCTAGTATTTGACATGAAAAGTGCACAGTTTCATGTCTAGGCCAAAATTAGGCACATCAATGTCACAAAACAAAACTGAGAGTCAAGAACTTATACATCTTTTTCAGAGTATTTTGGCACAACAGGCCTTGTGTTTTTATAGTAGAGGCATAGGTTTTTGAGCATCTTCATCTGGAGCTCACTGTGAGAGAGGTTCTAGAGAATATTATTAGTGAATTACTTGTTATGAAGAGATAAGCTTTGGGAAAAGATGATCAGATAGAGAACATTAGTTAAGTCTTGAAGAGATTTGACTTGAAACCACTAGAGATCTTAAAGACAAATAAAGATCTAGAGTAAGGGCTAGTCAAGATTAGTCTAAAGAAATAAACCATTGATGAATTTGTTAATGTTATGTTTTTCTTACCCCACTTCTATGCTTCCCCTTCTGATCGGACTTATTACACCTCCCCAGCCCCCTTTTCCTTTTTACATCTATGCTTCTTCTTTTATTGGACTTATTACACTTCCCCAGCCCTCTTTTCCTTTCTATCGAAGCCTGTATTATATCCCGACTCTGTCGGTATTTATTACCACATCATTGTAGTTATCGGACTTGTATCACGTAGACTACATTATGAGGTTGTATGTATTTAAGTGCTCAAGCTAGGACACTAAGTCCTCAGCTTGACCTAGTTAATCTATACTTGTGTCAATGCCTCAAGTTGAAGGAATTCTGAGCTTTAGCATCCGCTAAATGAACTCAAACTTGAACTTGTGATTACTAATGAAGGGCCTTGCCTTTCTGAAGTAGTTGAGTTAGCGTTGCTGCGCAAGTAATGTAACACAAGGTCAAGCTGATTGATTGCCGACCTATCGAGGTTTAGACATTCACTAGGAAAACAAGATGCCACCATGGACGGAATCCCAACTCAAGAAGGACATCGAGGAAGCAGAGGCATGCCGGCATGGGTTAATAACCCAATCCATATCGAATCCAGGTGGATGAGCAATCCCGCCATTAACCCAGGCATCCTGCAGGGAGTTGCTGACCCTCTCGCCATTGCCATTGCCAATGAATCCACCTCTGACAGAGACACCAGGAGAATGCCCCAAAACAAAGAAAACCTCGATCCCGTTATCCATTTTGACTGGATCAGAAGAGATCAGATCCAAAGAAGGAACATCTCCTTCTATGCCGAAGAAGCTCGAACTTGATACATCGAATACCTCTTTGACCTCAGTAGAGGAATCGGACCCCTTTCAACGTCTTTTGCAAGCGTTAAAGAAAAGCCCCAGATTGACCAAACAACTCCAGATTGAAGAAATGTCAGAAGACAAGAAGCCTTCAGGAAGTAGGCCCAAAGTTGAGCCCCCAGTAGAAGAAGCAGTGATTAGTGCCACCATGCCAGTACAGATGGTAACAGCTGAAAAGGAGATCAAAGCCGCATTGCCGAGAGCTTTCGAAGGATACTGAAAGGACGTGAAGAAGTTCCTCAGAGAAGTTCTGTTGTATATCGCTCTCAATCCAAAAGCATTCACCACCGATCGATCGAAGAAACTCTTTCTTCTCTCTTATATGACAGATGGTCCAGGAGAATTCTGGAAGAATGACAAGACAGATCTTTTACTTGCATTCAACCCAGAAGCAGAGAAGGTCTCTTGGGTAGATTTTATAGAGGATTTCAAAACTTCCTTTGAACCTCTTGACACCACTTTAGAAGCTCAGCTGAAGCTTCGAGACCTGAAGATGAAGGAAAGAGCCGACGAATACATGTACCAATTTACCTATCTAGCCAAACAAATGGGGTACAACGACGCTGCGCAGATTGTAGCATTCAAACGGGGATTGCCGAAGAGTTTAGCCTTGAAGATCATGACCCAGCCCGAAGGAGCTTCAACCAATATCAAGGATTGGATGAATGCGGTGATTCTCTTTGATGAAAGTTACAAACAAGCCATGGAGTACGGGAAGACATGGGATGATGATAATGGGAGAAAGCCGAAGCGAAGCTTCTGTAAGAAGGAAGAAGTAGCCATCAAGCAACAGCAGATTTCGGAGACAGATCGGAAGGAATATATGGCAAAGGGCCTATGTTTCCGGTGTGGCCGAGGAGGACATCAGATCAGAGACTGCCCAGATAGCCCAAAGAAGGACAAAAAAAGAAAGGAAGAGCTGAAAAAGTTGACCAGGGAAGAACAATATGCGAAGATTAAGGCCCTGGTAAATGACCAACCGGAAGAAGAGAAGAACTCTCTGATTGATCTCATGAAACTGGAGGGTTTTTGAAGTGGCGGAAGAGGACAATGTCTCCACCGCCCGTAACAATTTCACACTTTGTACTAGCTAAAATGGATCGAAATTCTATGCACATTCCTCTTCAGTACAAAGCAGGAACCAAAATCATTGAAACCCAAGCCCTATTAGACTCGGGAGCCAGAGGAAGATTCATTAGTAAAGCCCTAGCAAAGGAGCTAGAGAAGAAATGGATTCAACTCCCAGAGAAGATCAAGGTGTTTAATGTTGACGGAACACCAAATAAAACCACTTGGATATCCCACATGGTAGAGCTGGAGTTTAAGATAGCGGGAAAGGAGTTTAGGGAGAACTTCATGATCTCAGGGATTGGAGACGAAAGCATAATTCCAGGACTTCCCTGGCTTCGGTATTACAATCCCCAGATCGATTGGGAAACGGGAGAAGTGAAGTTCATACCGAAAAGGAAGATACAGATTAAAAGGTTCAGAGGTGTTCTTGATAGCAATTCAGCAGAAGTGTTGATTGGAGCAAAAATCACCGCCTCGCAGGAACTGGCCCATCAACAACAGGAAGTTAAGAAGGAGATAGACGAATTGATCCCCTCTTATCTCCAAGGATATCGAGATCGCTTCAAAAAGAAGAAATCAGAACGGTTTCCACCTTCCCGATCTTGCAATCATGCCATCAAATTGAGGCCAGATTTCATACCCTGGAATTGCAAACTCTACCCTTTGAGTCCAAATGAACAGGAAGAACAAGACAAATTCCTGGAGGAGAATCTATGGAAGGGATATATCTGAAAATCCAAATCTCCAATGGCTTCTCCATTCTTCTTTGTGGCAAAGAAAGAGAAGGGAGCATTACGGCCAACGCAGGACTACAGAGAATTAAACAAAGGGACTATAAAGAACACATATCCTCTCCCTCTGATATCAGATCTTCTCGACAAACTGAAAGGAGCAGAAGTTTTTACGAAGTTGGATCTTAGGAACAGTTATAACAACATACGGATTAAGGATGGAGACCAGTGGAAGGTGGCCTTCAAAACGAATCGGGGACTGTTCAAACCAACTGTTATGTTTTTCAGACTCAGTAACTTGCCTGCGATGTTTCAAGCCTTCATGAATGACATCCTCTCTGATTTCATCGATGAAGGATGGTGCGTTGTTTACATGGATGATATTCTCTTGTTCTCGAAGGATCGGAAAGAGCATCAGGAAAGAACTGAAAGGTTAATGCGCCAAATCAGGAAGCACGATCTGTATTTCAAACTGGAGAAATGTGAGTTTGACATGCAACAGGTCATATTCTTAGGAATGGTGATCTGGCCAAATTATGTGGCCATGGACCCAGTGAAACTAGCAGGGATAGCGGAGTGGGAACCACTAAGAACAGTCAAGGGAGTACGAGCCTTCCTAGGGTTCAGAAACTTCTATCGAAAGTTTATCAGGAAGTACGCTCAACTAGCGCGACCTCTCTATGACCTCACATGGAAATCACAAAAGTTTGAATAGACCCAGACCTGTCAGATCATGTTCAAGCTCCTCAAGAAGAAATTCCTTTCGGAACCTGTTTTGCTAATGCCGGACTCAGAGAAGCCTTTTGTTATAGAAGTGGACACTTCTAAATGGGCAACCAGTGCGGTCCTCCAACAACAGAGACCAGATGGGGAATGGCATCCTTGTGGATACCTGTCAAAGTCCTTCTCGCCAACAGAACGGAACTATGAAATTTATGACAGAGAACTGCTGGCCATAACAAGAGCCTTGTTGGAATGGCGACACTATCTGATGGGCAGTAAATACAAAGTAGTGGTTCTGTCTGATCATAAGAACCTTACATATTTCCATGCCACCCAGAAACTCAACAGGCGACAGGCTCGGTGGAGTTTACTGTTATTGGAATTTGATCTCAGCCTCATACACATGCCTGGAACATCAATGACACAGGCTGATGCACTCTTGTGGCGGAATCACGAAGGACGTGAAGGAGATAATGACAACGACGATATCATACTCTTACCTGATCGACTGTTTGTCAAAGGAATCAATTTGGGCCTAGGATCTGAGATTGCGGAACGATTGGGCCCGGATGACTTTCATAAGTCAGCCTTAGAACAGTTACTGCAACAAGGCATGCTGCCAATAAAATCTGTGCTCTCAGACTGGGAAATTCGAGAAGGGTTGCTCTTCTATAAAGATCAGATCTACATACTGGATGACACAGAACTACGCCGTAAGATTGTTCAAATGATACACAAAACACCCAGAATTGGACACCCAGGACAATGGAACACTCTAGAACAAGTGCAAAGGGACTTTTGGTGGCCAGGAATGGCTAAATTTGTCAAGAGCTTCATAGATGGTTGTGTACCATGTCAGCAGTCTAAAGTAAACATGCACCTGACAAAGACACCCATCCAACCGTTCCAACATGCGCCAAATTCCTTCCCTTTTCAAATGTGTACAATGGATTTGATCACAGATCTTCCGGAATGTGATGGGATGGATTCTATCTTAGTCATGGTGGACCACTCCTCTATGAAGGGGGTAATTTTTACTCCATGCACGAAGAAGTCAGATGCCACGGAGATAGCAGATTTGCTGATTCAACATGTGTACAAAAGATTTGGACTTCCTGATCGCATCATATCAGATCAAGACTCCAGGTTTGCAGCAGAAGTCTTTCAGGAAATGGGAAAACAACTGTCAATCAAACACTCGATGAGCACGGCGTTTCACCCGCAGACAGATGGAGAAACCGAACAGGTTGATCAAGAAATCGAAGTCTACCTTTGCATTTTCTGTGCCAAGGAACAGACGAAGTGGAAGGAATATCTTCCCCTGGCAGAATTTGCACATAATAATCGAACACACTCGGTGCTCAAGAATTCCCCTTTCTTTATGATGATGGGTTACCATCCAAGAGCAATTCCCATGGTATTTGAACGAACCAACATTCCATCAGTTGAGGAGTGACTCCAAGAATTGAAGAGAATCAGAGAAGAAACCACAGGATTATTGGAGCTGGCACGACAAAAGATGTTACGAGGAGAAAAGAGGGACTTGGAAACATATAAAATTGGTCAGAAGGTGTGGTTGGAAGAGAAGAAGCTAACCATAGGATACCCCACGAAGAAATTGGCACCGAAACGAGAAGGCCCCTTTGAGATTCTCAAAGTTCTGGGACCTGTCACCTACTGGCTGAAACTGCCGCACCAATGGAAGATTCACCCTGTTTTCCATGCCGCTCTTCTTATGCCATTCAAGGAAACCGAGGCTCACGGACCTAGTTTTATGGAACCACCTCCCGATCTGATAGAAGGGTTCGAAGAATACGAGGTAGAAGCAATCATGGGGCATCGACCTAAGAAGCAACCCTGAGAATTCCTCGTGTCATACACCGGGTATGACCCGTCACACAATCGATGGATTAAGACCGAAGGGATGGTCAACTGCCTAGACATCTACAAGGAATATATAAAGAAGCATAAGCTGAAGCCAAGAGACCCTATCCCCCTCAAAACTTGAACACCATGTCCAATGCAACTGCCTCCTCCTCTTCCTCTTCTACTTCTAGCGGCCAGCTGTCTGGAGGACTGAGCCCGGTTCCTACTGTGTCAGGAGAAGGGCGATATGGAGAAAATATCACCTATCAGCATGGACTCCATCCAAACCCCTACCAACTCCTTCACATCTTTAATACCAGACAGTACGACGACCAACTGCAAGCAGCCGGTGATCAGCACAACTGACTGGAACCCCTCGTCAAAAGCCTCTTTTTCTTATGGTCCCAATGCCGTCTATTCGAAAAAATCATTGACAGCTGCAATCTTGAAATTGCAAACCAAGTAATGTACACTTGCAACTATCACATTGGGTTGGAAGGACCCATCACAGTACTATTGTTATTTCCATATCAGTTGCATTTGTCTATGCCACCTCCCCCAGATCCCAGAGCACTGTCAGAGTACCCTGATCCCCTCTCCTTCAGCATTGTCAACCAGCTCAGACGACGAACTAATGGGAACGGCTATCCCCATCCAGACATCAACAACACTTGGAGCCTCCTCGCCCAACTTACCTCAGAGCCCTGAACCCTTGAAGACTGTCTCTCGCCCAGAGTCGCCGCCGCTCCCTGTCCGACCACCAAACCCCCTGTTAGCAACACCCTCATTTATCCTAACCCCATTCCCGATCCCGACATCAAACCTAAGATCGAGCCGACTGATCACTCCTCCCCCTGAGACTTCAAACCTCCGGCCACTGCCGACCCCAGAAATCTTCAGATGCCTGAAGCCTCAGTTCCACCATGAGGCCGATGTAATCCCCACAGTTGGCAGGGCAGACCCATCCGAGGAAGACAAGGACAAGGACAGGGAAAACTGAACCCTCTCAAACGACGAAGACCCACCGATGCCGAGCTTGAGGTCTCCGACTCCGCTCCCAACCCCCATGACTCAGCTCGTCAACCACGTCTCTGCCCTATGTGCGGACTGGAGTGCCATCTTGCCTGGAATTGCCCGCAGTACATGTGTTACAGATGCTTCACAACTCAGCCTGAGCATACATCTTCACACTGCCCTAACCAATGAAGGTCTCGCCGAATTGCGCATCGAGGGTCTGGTTCAAGTCCAGACTCTTTGCCAGATGATTGCAGTTATGACAATGAACCTTATGAAAATCTCGGAGGAGAATGCTGAGCAGTCTATCCACAACAGCGGAGGCGATGCAGATTTCCTGTTCGTTGGAACAGATCTGAGAAAGGTGCAGAGATTCAACATAGGATCTTTGGTGTATAGTCGGATGGCTACGGGTTGGCAACCGACAGGGGAAACATCAACTATTCCGGCACTTCAAAGTGCCGATGAAACGCAAGATACAACAGGACAGGTACCAAGTACTCCGATGCTGCAGAGTATTGATGAGATGCCGGACACATCATATGATTATGATATGGAGCTTTATGGAGATGGAGAGTTGTGATGCGGCAATATGGAGTTTTGCCTTGAACAGGGGGTAATGTTACATTTTTCTTACCCCGCTTCTATGCTTCCCCTTCTGATCAGACTTATTACACCTCCCCAGCCCCCTTTTCCTTTTTACATCTATGCTTCTTCTTTTATCGGACTTATTACACTTCCCCAGCCCTCTTTTCCTTTCTATCGAAGCCTGTATTATATCCTGACTCCATCGGTATTTATTACCACATCATTGTAGTTATCGGACTTGTATCACATAGACTACATGATAAGGTTGTATGTATTTAAGCGCTCAAGCTAGGACACTAAGTCCTCAACTTGACCTAGTTAATCTATACTTGTGTCAACGCCTCAAGTCGAAGGAATTCTGAACTTTAGCATCCGCTAAACGAACTCAAACTTGAACTTGCGATTACTAATGAAGGGCCTTGCCTTTCTGAAGTAGTTGAGTTAGCGTTGCTGCGCAAGTAACGTAACAGTTAAAGGTTCTAGTTTGCAGACAGAAGGAGCTTTGTCTAGTCAATTTGGAGCTTCATTGTCATCACAGTCCAGTGTAGAAAGGAGAGTGACAAGAAGTCTTATGTGAACTACAGGCTCACAGTTACTACCACCTGCAGAGAGTTTTACTAGAAGCAGAGTGCAAATATATCCAGCTTCAACATTCAGTACTGCAGAAAGATTTCCACAGTACACAAAAGGAATTCATTAACATGTCGAACCTAGAAAAGACCCACTTTTATTCATTTTACACTATTTCTGAATCGGAACACTTTAATATGACATGAGATAATGGGTAATAAGGACTAGAGTGAGCCCAGTCTGCTAGTCATTGCCTTAGAGAAGCGGTGGTACCTTAGAAAGTACGAAGAGCTATATGATACGCTATACAGAGGTGTCTAAGCTGTACTTTCTAACCTATCTAAGTATCAGATCCAAAGTGGATCACTCCTGAAACCTGTAGGGAATCTAACTATGGCCCAATGAACGCATTGGCTAGTTAACCAAGCTCTCAAAAGTGCTATCAATGGGATTTTAACTTCTACTTTACTTTTCTATGACATCTGCAAAGTGCAAGCTGCAGTCAAACAGTACAGAGGTACTTAGAGGAGACATCAAAACAGAAAGACAACTTAGAACAGGAACGATCATAGAACGATCCTCCTCTGAAGTCAATATACAGATCAGAGTCAAAGCAGGCGATCTCTTAATAAAGAATTCACCGGCAGCTAAACAATATGCGATGAGCAAACTAGGTACAAAGCCTGCTCAGAAAGACAGAGATCACTTCCAAAGGACATCCACTACCTACAGACAGATACAACGAGACATATGAAGAATATCTAATGCACAAGAAATCCTAAATAAGACTGAGCGTGCATTGTCAAAGGAGATTGGAACAATAACAGCGTGTTCCAACCTTGGAAAATTTGGCATCTAGGCCACTGCCAATGTGCAGATACTAGAAAAGGGAAATGCTGTCAAAAGACAGGACGGATACAGCCATCCGCTCGTAGATACCCGACTTAGAAAAGAGAAAATACAAATTATAGAGTCTAGAACGCCTGGGGGCATAGATACCTGCGCAGATATTGTCAGATACCCTAGTGGCCAGACTCCGTGACATCCAAATAATCCCTCTTTTAGTATCTCAGTCACTCATTTGTCATTTTCTGAATTATCAGACATTATTTATAATTTTCTGTAGATATATTCCTGGACCATATATAAGGACAGTTAAATATTTGTACATACTCAAGTAACTCTGCCTCCTCTGATTGTGAATACATGACGAGTTTGTTTGGTGTATAAATTTGTGTGCCATTCCAGTTTTGCTTCCTCACTACAGGCCCTGGAGATTGGTCCTGAGTGACTCCAGAGAGATAGAAATCTGATAACAAACTTGCGTCATAAGAGATAAGAGTAACATCTTGGGTGCGTTATAGCACTTTTCTAAGAGAAACTTTACACCAAGAAGGAGCCTTGGGCACTTGGAGTGTGGCCTGTGTGTGTATCAGGTTGTGACACACTTAGAGTCTTAGCAAGGGGTGTGCCTGTGCTGAACTCTTTGTAGAAATTGGTCTAGGACCTTTTCCAGTACACTGTGTGCTGTAGTTATCTTGAAGAAGTCTTGAACTCCGTAGGGTCAGACTATATTGGCTATTGAGTCTTTGTATGGGACTGTAGCTCTTGTGTTTGTGCTTTGTGCACTGTGTTCTTTGTGTTTTGTGTGTGTGTTTGTGATATAAAACATTTTAAAACCATATATACTCCTCTGGAGGTGAACACTTTGAAGTAGAACACTTCAATAAGAGAGAATCAACCTAGCTAAGAGTTTTGTTGGCATTCTAAGTGCGGTAACTCTGATCACGTCAATCCACACTTGCACAACAAACTGAGTTAGACTTTTGGAGGTTATCTTTTAGGGTAGTTTTCCACTAGTCTTATCTCAGACAAATTATCGTTGTCAGTCCAGCACCTAGAAGATATGGATTAAAAGCACCACATAATACACCATTAATACTTACTCCAAGAGAGTTGCCTGAACAGACTGAACAAAGCAATAGTTCAAGTTCCAGCTTGGAAGGAGAAGAATATTTTAAACCAGATGATGAAGTTACAGAAGATAATACTGTATCTGAACAAACAATAATGGCAGACCTAGCACAGAGAGAAAAGTGGAATACACTTACAGATGCAGCAGCCAAAGAAGTATGAAACAAGAGAGTGTTGAAAATATTATTGAAAATAGAGAGATTCAATGAGTTGAGGCCTATGACTCTTCAACTATGGCTCAAAGATTTTGAGAATGTGCTAGACATAGCTCAGGTTAAGAAGGATGTGTCAAAGATCTATCTAGCCATGTTAAAGTTTTCATATGATCTAAAACAGCAGCTGCAAGATAGAAAAGAAGCATTGGGCCACTCATAGAGTGAGTTCAGGAAATTATTATTCAGAGAGTTTCCAGATTCAGTTGAGAATGGCCAAGGATCAATGGTCAGGTTGCAGAAGATTGTAGCAGTATATCAGAAAGCTACAGACTGGGATTTAGAAAAGCTCAGAGCATATCATAGGGCATTTAAGCTGGAGGCAGCTAAATTAATGAGAGATCCATCTATGATTTTGAATTTTGAAGTGATAGGCTTTTATTTAGCAGGTTTAGAACCATCAGTTTGCAAAAGAGTCTGAATTAGGACGGCTAATTGGTCTCTGAACAAGTTAAATTTGGAAACTGAAAATGGAAGGAGAAGAATGGATCCATGGAAACTTCAGAAAGTTAGAAACAAGCAGAGATGATTATGAGTGCAAGCTCAGGAGATGTATATATGGGATTAGAAGGTTTTGCATTAGGAGCTGGAGTCCTATCAGTAAACCCAGAAGTGGGAACAGTGATGCTAAGTGCAGCAATGCCTTTGTCATATCTGTTCCAGCCACCACCAGTATTCCCTAACATGAATATTACTCAACTATTGAAGCCAGTTTCAGTGAAACAAGAGGAACTGTTTCCAGATGTTCTAAGTAAGCCTAAAGAAGAAGCAGAGTTGAGAACTATGGGCATAGCTACATCAGTAGATGCACATACAGTTTCTATTAAGGCACATGAGACAGAGTTGGCAGGCTGAAGAAAAGGAATAGAAGATGTAAACACACTTTCCACTGAAGTTAAGGATATAAAAACTGTTACAGTTGTATGCTCAGACACTACTATTTTTTCTCTTCCGTTTCTTTTTCACAATCACTGCTTTGACACTTTAGCACCTTTAAGCACTAGTTTTCTCTTTTCACCTATGCTTCTTTTTGACATCTGGACACATTCACCTTCCCAGTCCCCTTTTCCGATCCCATGCCTTCCATTCTATTTACGACGTCATTACTATGTCATTCATGACATCAGTATGAGGTCATTATTCTATTTGTTTCTCTTTCTTTCTATTTATGATGCGATGTCATCTCTGACGTCGCTTATTGTATCATTATATCTATTTTTTACTTCCTCGACATCATCTCTGATGTCATGCTCTTATTTATGATATCATCATAGGTACATTCTGTTTACTAAACAAACGATGTCACTCTAACAGTTTGTATGCAAACTAGTAGCTATAATTGCTGTATAAGTAGACAGTTTGCAGGTCTAAGCTACCTCAGCTTGACCTGGTTAATCCATTGGATATCTTGCTCACATCGAACAACTCTTTTGAGAACAGCTTAACAGAGGATTTCATCTTTTGTTAGTTGTTGGAACTCAAACTTGATCTACGTGCTTAATGCTACTACATCACTGTGGTGTTGAGTTGTTGTTGTTGTTGCTGCGCAAGTAACGTAACAAAAGGTCAAGCTGATCGTTGCCAACCTACCCAGGTTTAGGCACCACTGATAATCGAAACATGACTCCCCCGAGGGCTCCCTTTACAGCAGCCAAAGAATCCGATCTCGACGATCAACTCAAAGTAGCCGAACAACTACTGAACCCCGATCCCGAATGAACCCCACACCGAATTACTCATAGTCAGCGGAGAGGAGCAGTCGAAAGTCTCCAACTAGAAAGAACAGAACCCAAAGCTAAGTCTTCCAAAACTGATCCATTTGACAAATACCGAAATCTGTTCCATACCCTGACCCCAGAAATGACGACTCCAAGTGGAAGCGCTGCTGCTGCACTGGACGTTAAACTGAAAATAGAACATGACGACACCAACAAACAATGGGCCAGAACTATTTCCATGGCTATACTCCAGACGATTGATGACAAGAAGGACAAAGCAAGTAAGGGACCGACTCCAGACCCCTTTTTAGGAAAACAATTGGACACCTGCCGCTTCCTCCTCGACCTCGAACTTTATTTCGCAATGAATCTGATCAAGGCGAACACTGACGAGAAGAAAAAGATGATCCTTCTCTCTCTCATCAAAGGAGATACCAGGGAATGGAAGATAAGAGAGACGATGAGATTGTTTCCTGAAGACGATGACTCCGAGAAGAAGAAGGAAGCTGCTGAAGAAACGTGGAGTAGTTTCAAGCAGAGATTCCAAAATGAATGGCAACCCGTCAACGTTGTCAGAGAAGTGCAGATGAAGATCGAGGAGATCAAAATAAAGGATAGGGCCGACGAATACGTCAATCGATTCTGCCTCATTGCAATGGACACCAAATACGACGACGAGGCCCTTACGAAATTCTTTAGAGANTGTATCAGTTTACCAAGAGGGTAGCTGATGTGCATCAGTATAGGCTGGTGTTTTGACATGAATCAGAGAGGGTTTTGGGCTAGCAGTGTCTAGAAAATTTGTCCTCTTGAGAATTGTTGCAGAACATAGCCAAAAGGGTTATATTCAGGTACAAGAGGTACCTTTGTTCTCACTTAGAAGAAGTTTGTTCTTTGGGCAGTTTCTGGTCAAACCTTATACCAGTATTTGCCTTTGAAGTGATTAATAAAACTACATACCCAAGAAAATATTTACAAAAAGATAAACACCAATCTCAAATCTGAGAAGTTGTTTTGAAGGCATTCATCTCTGAACTACTGAGCAAGACATTGAAAATTATCCTTAACATTGCAGTAACAGTGAACCATGCTGAACCAACTCACAAAACAAAACTGAGAATCAAGAACTTATACACCTTTTTCAGGGTATTTTGGTACCACAGGCCTTGTGTTTTCATAGTAGAGGCATAGGTTTTTGAGCATCTTCATCTGGAGCCCACTGTGAGAGAGGTTCTAGAGAATATTATCAGTAAATTGCTTGTTATGAAGAGAATATGCTTCAGAAAAGACAATCAGATAGAGAATATTAGTTAAGTCTTGAAGAGATTTGACTCAAAACACTAGAGATCTTAGAGACAGATAAAGATCTAGAGTAAAGAACTATACAAGATTAGTCCAAAGAAAAGAACCATTGATGAATTTGTTCAAGGTTCCAGTTCACAGACAGAAGGAGCTTTGTCCAGTCAATTAGGAGCTTCATTGTCATCACAGTCCAGTGTAGAAAGGAGAGTGACAAGGTGTCTTACAAGAACTACAGGCTCACAGTTACTACCACCTGCAGAGAGTTTTACTAGAAGCAGAGTGCCCATATATCCAGCTTCAACATTTGGTACTGCAGAAAGATTCCCACAGTTCCAAGAGGAATTTGTTCTCAGTCCAGCACATAGAAGATATATAGATTAAAAGCACTACCTAATACACCATTAATACTTACACCAAGAGAGTCTCCTGAACAGATAGAACAAAGCGATAGTTCAAGCTCCAGCTTGGAAGAAGAAGAATATTTTGAACCAGACAAAGAAGTTACAGAAGATGATACCGTATCTGAACAGACCATAATGGCAGACTTAGCACAGAGAGAAAAGTGGAATACACTTACTGATGCAGTGGCCAAAGAAGTATGAAATGAGAGTGTTGAAAATATTATCAAAGATAGAGATCTGATGAGTTGAGACCTATGACTCTTCAACCTTGGCTTGAAGATTTTGAGAATGCATTAGACATGGCCCAGGTTAAGGAGGATGTGTCAAAAATCTATCTAGCTATGTTGAAGTTTTCATATGATCTAAGACAGCAGTTGCAAGATAGAAAAGAAGCATTGGGCCACTCATGGAGTGAGTTCAGGAAATTATTATTTAGAGAATTCCCAGATTCAGTTGATAATAGCCAAGGATCAATGGTCAGGTTGCAGAAGATTGTAGCAGTATATCAGAAAGCTACAGACTGGGATTTAGAAAAGCTCAGAGCATATTATAGGGCATTTAAGCTGGAAACAGCTAAATAAATGAGAGACCCACCTATGATTTCAAATTTTGAAGCAAAAGGCTTTTATTTAGCAGGTTTAGAACCATCAGTTCATGAAAGAGTCTGAATTAGAATGGCTGATTGGTCTCTGAACAAGTTAAATTTGGAAGCTGAAGATAGAAGAAGAATGGATCTATGGAAACTTCAGGAAGTCATAGAACAAGCAGAGATGATTATGAGTGCAAGCTCAGGAGATATATATATATATGGGATCAGGAAGTTTTGCATTGGGAGCTGGAGTCCCACCAGTGAACCCAGGAGTGGGAACAGCAATGGTAAGTGCAGCAATGCCTTTGTCATATCTGTTCCAGCCACTGCTAGTATTCCCTACTATGAACATTACTCAACCATTGAAGCCAGTTTTAGTGAAACAAGAGAAGCTGTTTCCAGATATCCTAGATAAGACTAAAGAAGAAGCAGAGTTGAGAACTATGGGCATAGCTACATCTATAGATGCACATACAGTTTCTATCAAGGCACATGAAACAGAATTGGCAGCCTTAAGAAAGGGAATGGAAGATGTAAAGACACTTTCCACTGAAGTTAAAGATATAAAAACAATGTTAGTAGGCATGCCAGGACAGATTATTGCTGCAATGGCAGGGCAAGCTAGACCATGTGATGGAAATAATAATATGGTTAGAGGAAAACCAGGACAGCCAATGATTGGTGGAGGAAAATATTTATGTTTCTACTGCAATGAAGATAGTTATAGGCTTAGAGATTGTCCTTACCAAAGAGAAATGATACAGAAAGGATGGATCATTTGGAATAATAGTGCAGCCAAATACACATTGAGAGATAGCACTGGATTTTCAAAGGTTGAACCTGGTGAGAAACTCAAAGATAGAGTGGCAGAATACATAAAGCAACAAGGATGGGATAGAATTGTGCATCCAGATGCACATTTGTTTATAGAAATAGAAGAACCAGCAGTAGTTTATCAGGCAGCAGTAGCTCAACCTCAGAAGGGGATGGACTTGGATAGGCTGTTGACATTGTTGGCAGAAAAGATGAAGCCTGCAAATGATATGCAGTCAAAAAACTAGCAGACCCAAGGATGGGGCTGGTTAATTCAAGAATAGCCAATAATAATGCCCCTGAGGGTAACCCAAAGAGATTGATGCCACAAATCGAAATACCCAGAATGAAACAATCAGAAAAGANTCAGCTATCAATGCTAGAGAAAATAATGATAGAGTACAAAAGACAGTGAGGTTTAATGTACCAGATAAAGAAGAAAGACCATTTGATAAGGTAGAACCAATAGAGAGGGCTCCCCCACCTAAGAATCAGGCAATAGAAAGAGGGACTTCACATTTGAAGCACTCAGGACAAAAGAATACAGAGATACTAGCAAAGAGAGATAATCTGGTTGACCTGACAATAACAACAGTTGAAGAAGGAATACTAGATAAATATTTACAGTTGGAAGCAAACATACCATTAGGAGAAATGTTGAAAATTTCACCAGCAGTAAGGAAGCTTTTGGCTAGAAAATAAATGTAGATTCAGAAATATTAAGCAGAGATCAGCAAAAGAGTTTTATGATCAGTTACCCAAAGCACAGGCATTAGCCTTGAGCAACGACGTACTGGAGGATCTGGATAAAGCTGATTTTGTGATTGATGTTGAAAGTATTGTTGAAGCAGATGAAGAACTAGCACAGTCCTTTTTGGAAGTTCTAGAAGTAGAACAGAATGGAATGCCAGCAGGAACTGTAGTGCAAAGGGATGTAATAGACACATATCTGAATGATATATCAGAAGACCAGATAAATAAAGTGATTATAGTAGCATCACAATCTGAGAACCTGAGATGTGTTTATGTAAGATTAAATGGACACCCAGATGAGATTGAAGGAATTTTAGATTCAGGCTCTATGATCCTTTGTATAGATAAGAAAGAAGCAGTAGGAAGAAGGATTACATGGGATCCTTCTACTTGCATACATATGCAGAGTGCAAATGGTAGCTTACAGAAGACACTGGGGCTAGCCAGGAATAAGTTAATACAGATTGGAGATTTAGAATTGAGAGCACAGCTTCATGTGTTGGAGAAAGCACCGTATCAGCTACTGATAGGGAGACCATTTGAGTCTCTAACTAGTATGGAAACGAAAGCATATCCAGATGGGAGGCTAGACTTAACGTTGACGTGCCCAAACACAGGCAAGAAGTTAACCTGTGGAACTTATCCTAGAGGACAAGGGATAAAAGTAGAACAATTGAATGATGAGCCAGAATTGAGGTCCACAGAAAGAGACACACATGTTGGCCCACCTAAAGAAGAAATAAATGAAGACATTGAGATTACAAGTTTTCAAGAAACCTTGAGGAACTGTTAGACGAACAGGGAGAGGTAGCTTTAATATTTAAGATAGATGAAAATGGAGAATGTGTAGTAGAAAGATATGCTATGCCGACTAAGAATATTTTTGATGATGAAGAATTAGTGAATGCCTTTGCACAAGCAGTAAGAGATGAGCCAGAAGCTCAAATCCTGATAGAAGAAAAACTGGATGAATTGATAAAACATAGCATGACNATGGAGATATGGACTTCATGTTCATAGGATCTGATCCACAGAAAGTCGGTAGGTTTATGGGATACCTTTCAGTAGAAGAACAAGAGCATCAGGGGTAGCAGCTGAGATGGAGTGTGCCAGCTGCTCCAGTGCTTAAGGACTTGGACAATATGCTGGACATGCCACATGACTATGACACAGAATTGTACAGAGATGGTGAATCTTGAATTGGCAATATGGAGTTTTGCCCTTAACAAGAGGGTAATGTTATGTTTTTGTTACCCTCTTCCTATGCTTCCCCTTCTCATCAGACTCATACATCTTCCCAGCCCCCTTTTCCTTTTACATATATGCTTCCCTATCATCAGACTTAGTACACCTTCCCAGCTCCCTTCTCTATTCTTGAAATGTTTATTCATACTCCAACTGTGTCAGTATTTATTACCAAGTCATCATAGTTATCAGACACATACATAAGATAGATTACATGACTGGCTGTATGTATTTAAGCACTCAAGCTGAGACTCCAAACCCTCAGCTTGACCTGGTTTATTATAACTTGTGTTGCAAGCAGAATCAAAGGACCTCTGAACTTCAACATCTGTTGAACGAACTCAAACTTGACTTGAACCTTGACACTGAGCATTGTTGAAGTGTTGAGTAGTTGTTGCTGCACAAGTAACATAACAGATTACATGGGATCCTTCTACTTGCATACATATGCAGAGTGCAAATGGTAGCTTACAGAAGACACTGGGGCTAGCCAGGAATAAGTTAATACAGATTGGAGATTTAGAATTGAGAGCACAACTTCATGTGTTGGAGAAAGCACTGTATCAGTTACTGATAGGGAGACCATTTGAGTCTCTAACCAGTATAGAGACAAAAGCATATCAAGATGGAAGGTTAGACTTAATTTTGACATGCCCAAACACAGGCAAGAAGTTGACATGTGGAACTTATCCCAGAGGACAAGGGATAAAGGTAGAACAGTTGAATGATGGGCCAGAATTGAGGTCCACAGAAAGGGATACATATGTTGGCCCACCTAAAGAAGAAATAAATGAGGACATAGAGATTACAAGTTTTCAAGAAACCTTGAGGAACTGTTAGAAGAACAGGGAGAGGTAGCCTTGATATTTAAGATGGATGAAATTGGAGAATGCATAGTAGAAATATATGCTATACTAAATAAGAATATTTTTGAAAATAAGGAACTAGTGGATGCATTTGCACAGGCAGCAAGAGCTGAGCCAGAGGCACAAATGCTAATAGAAGAAAAACTGGATAAATTGATAAAACAGAGCATGACCCATTTGGAAGAAAAAGCTTTCCAATGTGTAGTAGATCAAGTGAATGAAATATTAAGAAAACAGTCCAAGGGCAAGGATTGGTACAAAGAATATTTATATGAAAAGAATGACTGGCTGCCTAAAGTAAAGATGTTTGATGTAATACAAACTAGAGATGAAGCATTGAGTGATATATATGATGTATTTGGAAAATACAAGCCAGTGGATAAGAAAGTTTGCCCAGTAAAGGCAAAGAGAGATAGAAATATAGTGGAACCTGGTATTTAGCTTGAACAAGATGAACTGAAGTTCAACCTGAGCACAAGCAAGGAACCAAAGTATGTGTTCTAAACCTTGGGAAAAAGCTCTAAGTATCAACTGGAGCAGACCTGTTCCAACCTCAATAGTAGGATGAACAGGTTGAGCTTCGCCTATCTGTTCATCTTGGATAGCAACTTTGAAGAGATGAATACAATTGACCTCTTCAAGACTCTTAGAGGAGACCTGGTATTGGCCAACATAGAAGTGAATATTGTGTTCCAAGAAAGAAAGTTCTGCATGAAGGAAGTTGGCAACTGACAAGAGGACTTCAGAGGAAGCCTTTTCCAGGTTGAGAAATGGAATCAATGCTGATTTCATAGCAATTGATTCAAATGTGAGGGCACAGAGTGCTTGTTCATCTGAATGAGATATAATATTAATGTCTATAAATGATAATGAGAAAGAGAATGACTTACCAGTTGTTTCTTGGCAACAATCCACAACTGACAAAGAGACCTTACTCTTCTTGGAAGCAGAAGTAGTCAGTTTGGCCTCAGGAGCAGTGGGGGTAACCTATTATAGAGAGAATATTAAGACAATGAGGGGTTAAATAGAGTTGGGAAGGAGAACTGACATTAAGAGATTTACTCAGAACCTTCTTGTCCTTTTCCTTTTTATCTGCCTTGAAAGAAATGAAATGATTAGAGAGAGAGAACTTGATAAATATATAAAGGGACATACAGCATTATTTTTAGAGAAACAGACTTTCTGCACAGAATTGTTCATAGAACCAGACTTAGGAGCATGGACAGAGGTAGAAAGGGACCTGGCATCCTGCATCTGTTCAGACAGGTGGATGAGTATGGGTTGATATTAAGGAAATGAGAAGAAGATGTACTTCCAAATCATCATTTGTATTATTGGTGATTTGTACTTCTTCCTCATCTGATGAATCCACAGATACCTTTGAGGCTTTATGCTTTCCTAAAAAGAATATTTATAAATAATGTCAGAACATGATGAAGAAAGAGTGAGGACTGACAATTTTTGGATGCAGCTGCATGGGCACAAAAGGCATGCATTTCATGTGTAAAAGCCTTGAGGGAATCCAGAACAAATGGAGCTCTGGCACCAGTCAAGATCTGCATGTTAATAAACTCAATGCAAGCACAATAGAGTTTGTATGCCTCATTGTCAGTGGCGACATGCTTGAAATTAAGTCACCCTTTCTAGAAAAGAGATAATATTGATGAATATAAGTGAGATGAGAGATAATGTTAAGGCATACTAGATGGTCCACAAGTTGTGGAGCCAAAAGGCTACAAATAGTAGGGTTGCTACCATTTGTGAAACACTTAATGAAGTCAAACAGCTCAGTGGTGTTGTGAACCCATGTCTGGCAATCAGACCAAGAATTGGATGGAGGCATTGAAGCAGTACTCAGAATATGTAGGTGCCAAATATTGATTGAGAGAGAGAGAGAAAGTAAATTATAGAGAGTTATTGTTCAAACACACAGAATTTATAGGCCTATGCTATAGTACATGCATATTTGTGATAATGAATATTGGAAATTGTCAGATGAGATTTTGAAATATATGTACCTTGCCTGAACAACAGGGACATTGTTATTATTTAGTTGGAGGGAGGAATACACACTGGAAATTTCAACAATTTTCAAAGATTTTCAAAAAGGATTGAATAGAGATTGACTGTATGGAAGTTTCAGAGAATCACTAAGACATGTGAATAGTGAATGGAACAACTATCAGCCAGAAAAAGAGAAGCATACATAGACATGGAAACTGATGGATGAAACAGAAAGTGGCACAAGAGGAACTTTGTAGAGATAACAGGAGTGCTGATTCCACAACTGAGAAAATAAGAAACAGGAACAATAGATTCAATTCAGTTCCAAAGACAAAAGAATATTTGATTGGATCACTAAATATAGAGTGCTTACATGTATGTACAGAAAAGATTTAGAGATTGGCAACAGATAAGAAAGAGAAATGTCATGATAGACTTATCTGCATGAATGAGAAATAAAATAGATGACAAAAGCATGGGATATAATAGGGATATACAGACATGCTTGACTCAGGAAATGTTTAAGTCTAAAGACAATCAGAGCTTATAATATTTTCATGCATTAGTTAAGAATATGAATATGAGAAGAGTAATTGTTTAAGTAAGCAAATAGTAAAGAAACTATAGCTACTGAAGTAAAAGTCCAATTAGACAGAAATATCTAAGTACTTGAGATGAATGTACTTATAATATTTCTGCAGCAGAGATATGAGATATAGAGAATATTTAAGTATGCAGGATGAATGTACTTAAATATTCTGGCAGCAAGATAGAGTAGATGAGTGGTAGAAGATAATATTATGTCCAGAGTGATATAATGGTCCAACCTGGTGCCAACCAAGAAATGAACATGACAAAATCCTATGTCAGTGCTCATCCCAGAGTCTTAGCTCTCCAGCTTGACCTGGTTAATCCAATACTTGTGTCAATGTAACAATAAGAAGGAACTCTGAACCTCAAAGGCCCCTTTGAGCATACTCAAACTTGGCTTGTGAACTAAATGCCTATATCTTAGATGGTTAGAGACATTGCTGCACAAGTAACATAACAGCTAAATATTATATAAACTGAGCTGTGTTTGGTAATTTCTCTGTCACAGTGTCCGATTGTAGTCAGGCTTTGTAGCCATAAACTCTTTTATTCTTTTTCTATGACAATCATGCAGTCTCCTGACACCAATTGTTTGCAATTTTCTCTGTCAAATGGCTCTTCTTCCAACTCTGTTTGAAAATATTATACTTCCATGCCACTCCGCACAGTTCCTTCCTTTGCTGTCTACTGTCATCTGCTCTGTGGATGTATAATATGCTTCCATTTTCATGTCTAAAGTGTACACATAAGCTCAGCCATGCTATCTCTTCATCATACAGCTTTGTCTTCCACTTTTCCATAATACAGGCACCTTTCCAGTATCTGATCATCTATTTCATTCATCTAATTTGATATCAGTATCTCAAGTATCCCCTGCCAATAATTTCTCATTCTCTGTTTCATATCTGTTTCTTGGTAGTATTCTCATTGATGTATCATCAAAGGCTTTTATTCTCTCTTCCAGCTGGGCATAGATTGAAAATATTATTAAAAGTAAAAATATTCCCTTTAGTATGCTTTTGATAGAGAGACATGATGTAGTGTGGTTTCCTACAGGTTTTGGGATGCTCCTCTGTGTTCAGATTCACTATTTATTTTCATACTAGCAGTAGTCAGGTACCCCTGTATGGCCTACCATCAACCATTACTCTGCTAATATTTTGTATCCATCTCTACTACTTGCTTTGACCATGCTGCTCAGGGCTCATACTAGTCCCTAATTCCCTTGTATATTTCATTTTCAACTATAAAAGTGCAAAATATTCTCTATTTGCATGTGAAAATAAAAGTGAAAGTTATGCATATTACTGCCATCCCCATACCAGCCTATTACAACCCCTCCTTGATGACCCACCCCTTAACAATTGATAGCCAATTCAAGATATGGGCTCTTCCTATTATTAGTGATAAACCAAACTATGCCAAGAAAACCCCTGCCACTTGTGAAGTGCTATGTTGCTATATGCCGAAGTCAGCAGACTGAACACCAGTTGGGATTGTCAGGTGTCACCACTCTGATGTCATCAACAAATACATTGACTATTAGATATGCAAGACATATTATGGATTGCATCATTGTTTTTGTAGAATGGATGTAATTGTACAATGGAAGTTAGAAGAGCCCTGGCCAGCAGCCAACCAAGAAAGTGAATGGAAGGTAGTAGACACTGATATGAAGCCATGGGGACCCTGTTGGGACAAGAACCCTTGGGAGACAGATTGGTGGAAGAATGCTGCTAAATGGAGCAAATGGGAGAAAACCTCAGAACTGCAGAATAGTAAAGTTGAACTGGAGGTTCAAACCTAATGAGGGGCTAATGTTACAGTTTTTCTCACTATACCCTAAGTGGAGACATTGGGGCTTCCTTCACATGACCCTCACTTCTTGACCTTTCCATGATCTTTCTCATTACCTTTCTTATTGACTTTCCTTTGACTTCTATTTCTTTCTTAATCAGTCATATGCTTCTTTTTCCTCTTTGAACTTACTAGATAAAGATAGTAGTTGTATGTATTTAAGCACTTGTGAATGGGTCATAGCTCTCCAGCTTGACCTGGTTAATCATATACCTGTGTTTAGCAATGTTGAAGGGACTCTGAACCTCAGAAGCCTCTGAGTGAACTCAAACTTGACTCTAAACTCTGCATCACTAAGTCTTGTGGTGTTGACATGTTGATGTTGCTGTGCAAGTAATGTAACAGAACTTGCATCATAAGAGACAAAGAGTAATATCTTTAGTGCACTTGGCACTTTTCTAAGAGATAACTTTACACCAAAAGTTCTGGTG
The DNA here is from genome assembly GCA_001466705.2 of Moniliophthora roreri. Lineage (NCBI taxonomy): Eukaryota > Fungi > Basidiomycota > Agaricomycetes > Agaricales > Marasmiaceae > Moniliophthora > Moniliophthora roreri. The sequence goes on along the minus strand of LATX02000035.1, from coordinate 1,262,870 downwards.
GCTTTTAAAGTGTGGCCTGTGTGTGTATCAGGTTGTGACACACTTAGAATCTTAACAAAGGAATTGGGCCTGCAATTAAGCTCTTTGTAGAAACTGGTCTAGGACCTTTTCCGGTACACTGTGTACTGTAGTTGTCTTAAAGAAGTCTTGAACTCCATAGGGTCAGACTATATTGGCTACTGAGTCTCTTGGTAGGACTGTAGCTTTTGTGTTTTGTGCTTTGTGCACCATGTTCTTGTGTGTGTGTGTGTTTGTGTGTTTGAATATAAACTCTTTTAAAACCCATATATACTCCTCTGGAGGTGAACACTTTGAAGTAGATTGCTTCAATAAGAGAGAATCAACCTAGCTAAGAGTTTAGTTGGCATTCTAAGTATGGCAACTCTGATCACATCAATCTACACTTGCTTAAACAACCTGAGTTAGCCTTTTGGAGATTATCTTTTAATAGTTTTCCAATAGTCTTATCTTAGACAAATTACAGTTACAGGTAAAGATGGTTACTACAAAAAGTAGAAGGTAGTAAAGAAGGAGGCTGAGGATGCAGGAGTTATCATTACCAAGGGGCTCTTAATCACTGTGCTCATTGATTCCTTTCCATCTACCCTTAAATGGATTCTGGCAACCAGTTCCCTTCTATCCAAAAACAACCTTCATATTGCCACTGCAAAACTCTAAGAATATTATCACCTTATTACCAAAGACAAGCCTGGCCAGCACCCCTTGAAAGTCACTGCCCTTCATGCACAAATCAAGGAGCTTGAGGAAGCAAATGCAGCACTCACTGCTAACACCACATCTGCTACCACTAATAGGTAGCATAAGGGACCACATAACTCTAATTTGAAATGCTCAAATGCCAAGTGTGGGAAGGTTGGACACTTGATTGAGGACTGTTTCAAAGAGGGAGGTGGTAAACAGAGCCAGTATCCTGATTGATGGAAGGGAGAAAAGTGGGCTGCACTTCCCTCTGCCAATACTTTGAATCACTATGCAATGACCACTAGACTCATCAACACTCTGACTGTCACAGAATCAAATCCAAAGGACAAAAGCCACATTCTTGCAGACTCCAGAGCCTCAGCTTACTTCTTCCACAACAAAGCTATTTTCCAGACCTACTTGGTGCATTCAGGGACCATGAGATCATCTTTGAAGAAAGGGACAAAATTTGTCNAATGGATGTAATTGTACAATGGAAGTTAGAAGAGCCCTGGCCAGCAGCCAACCAAGAAAGTGAATGGAAGGTAGTAGACACTGATATGAAGCCATGGGGACCCTGTTGGGACAAGAACCCTTGGGAGACAGATTGGTGGAAGAATGCTGCTAAATGGAGCAAATGGGAGAAAACCTCAGAACTGCAGAATAGTAAAGTTGAACTGGAGGTTCAAACCTAATGAGGGGCTAATGTTACAGTTTTTCTCACTATACCCTAAGTGGAGACATTGGGGCTTCCTTCACATGACCCTCACTTCTTGACCTTTCCATGATCTTTCTCATTACCTTTCTTATTGACTTTCCTTTGACTTCTATTTCTTTCTTAATCAGTCATATGCTTCTTTTTCCTCTTTGAACTTACTAGATAAAGATAGTAGTTGTATGTATTTAAGCACTTGTGAATGGGTCATAGCTCTCCAGCTTGACCTGGTTAATCATATACCTGTGTTTAGCAATGTTGAAGGGACTCTGAACCTCAGAAGCCTCTGAGTGAACTCAAACTTGACTCTAAACTCTGCATCACTAAGTCTTGTGGTGTTGACATGTTGATGTTGCTGTGCAAGTAATGTAACAGAACTTGCATCATAAGAGACAAAGAGTAATATCTTTAGTGCACTTGGCACTTTTCTAAGAGATAACTTTACACCAAAAGTTCTGGTGGCTTTTAAAGTGTGGCCTGTGTGTGTATCAGGTTGTGACACACTTAGAATCTTAACAAAGGAATTGGGCCTGCAATTAAGCTCTTTGTAGAAACTGGTCTAGGACCTTTTCCGGTACACTGTGTACTGTAGTTGTCTTAAAGAAGTCTTGAACTCCATAGGGTCAGACTATATTGGCTACTGAGTCTCTTGGTAGGACTGTAGCTTTTGTGTTTTGTGCTTTGTGCACCATGTTCTTGTGTGTGTGTGTGTTTGTGTGTTTGAATATAAACTCTTTTAAAACCCATATATACTCCTCTGGAGGTGAACACTTTGAAGTAGATTGCTTCAATAAGAGAGAATCAACCTAGCTAAGAGTTTAGTTGGCATTCTAAGTATGGCAACTCTGATCACATCAATCTACACTTGCTTAAACAACCTGAGTTAGCCTTTTGGAGATTATCTTTTAATAGTTTTCCAATAGTCTTATCTTAGACAAATTACAGTTACAGGTAAAGATGGTTACTACAAAAAGTAGAAGGTAGTAAAGAAGGAGGCTGAGGATGCAGGAGTTATCATTACCAAGGGGCTCTTAATCACTGTGCTCATTGATTCCTTTCCATCTACCCTTAAATGGATTCTGGCAACCAGTTCCCTTCTATCCAAAAACAACCTTCATATTGCCACTGCAAAACTCTAAGAATATTATCACCTTATTACCAAAGACAAGCCTGGCCAGCACCCCTTGAAAGTCACTGCCCTTCATGCACAAATCAAGGAGCTTGAGGAAGCAAATGCAGCACTCACTGCTAACACCACATCTGCTACCACTAATAGGTAGCATAAGGGACCACATAACTCTAATTTGAAATGCTCAAATGCCAAGTGTGGGAAGGTTGGACACTTGATTGAGGACTGTTTCAAAGAGGGAGGTGGTAAACAGAGCCAGTATCCTGATTGATGGAAGGGAGAAAAGTGGGCTGCACTTCCCTCTGCCAATACTTTGAATCACTATGCAATGACCACTAGACTCATCAACACTCTGACTGTCACAGAATCAAATCCAAAGGACAAAAGCCACATTCTTGCAGACTCCAGAGCCTCAGCTTACTTCTTCCACAACAAAGCTATTTTCCAGACCTACTTGGTGCATTCAGGGACCATGAGATCATCTTTGAAGAAAGGGACAAAATTTGTCATCAAGAGTGTCAGTGAAATCCAAATTGAAGTGATGTACTGAGGATCCAAACAAACCATTGTTCTTTGAAATGTCTTCCACACACCTGATATAGCATTGAACTTGCTCTCACTAGGAGTCCTGGATGTCCTGGGATACAGCATGTTGATGGATGGAAGGAAGATGGTTTTCCAGGCTCCAACAGGTAAAGAAATGCTCAAAGCTGCTCTGAAAGATAGGCTATACATTGTCACCAGCACACTGTCAGTTGCAGTCCACAGCACTATGGCTGCATACATGTTGCCAGACAATCCCCAATATCTCCATAGAGTGGCAGCACACATTATGCCAGAGAGGATCAAGCTTGGGTCCAAAGTCCTGGATAGCATGCCAGAAATCAAACCAGGAATGAGGGACAGGTTACCCATTTGCCAGGACTGCCAAAAAGGCAACACAAACAAGCAGCCCAGGCCTAAAAGACTAGATATGGTGACTGAGTTGAACTTCCAATGGTCAATAGATGTGTAGGGACCATTGAGAGTTTTTTCAGCTAGAAGAAACCTGTATGGGCTGTTCAGAATAGACAAATTCACTGGCCAAAAATTCTTTGAAGCCTTGAAGAACAGGCAGGCCATGATGATTATAGGCAAACTGGAACCATTGCATGTCCAGTCAGAAATGCAGATTGGGAACAAACTCAAGAGAGTAAGAAGTAATAACACACCTGAACTTCATTCAAACTTCACAAGATCCTGGTTCCAGAGTCACAGCATCATCTATAAATTCACTGTCCCATACTCCTCAGCTTCCAATGGTGTGGGGGAATGTGCCATTGGGGTGGTACTCCAGTCAGTCAGATCAATGTTGCTGGATTCAAGGTTGTCAGCTAAATAGTGGGTGCATGCAATGAGAACAGCCACTCACATGCTCAACCTCTTTCCCTCAGCTCAAACACTGTCCAAGGTTCCCAAAGAAGTGTGGACCAGCTAATGACAAACAGCTCAATATCTCATCCCTTTCAGCGGCATCAGATTTACACACATTCCAAAGGAGACAGGAAGAGGAAAATTAGATCCTTGGGGCAAAAAGGTCATAATGGTGGAGTATGATGGAAATGGAGTCTATCTCACAAAATAATAAGAGTTGGACAAGGTTGAGAGAGTGAGAGATGTGGTGTGAATCAAGGACAGGGGTCACCTAGGTTGAAGGAAATGACAACAGGATTCAGGAGGACCTTTCATTCCTGGAACTCAACAATGACAAATTGGTTGATTGAGAACCAGAACCTCTGATGCTGATATCTCCATCCATTGAACAACCAGCACCTGTATCCAAGATTGCTGAGCCATTGATCAACAATGGTTCTACTTTGACTAAACAAACCCAATGGACTAGACATGCTCAAGAGGAGATTTGATGAACACCTGCAAAAAGTACGTCGCATTATAATAGAGTTATAACCCCCATAATGCATTATGAGATACATAATCATTAGTGACCCTGTTATATGCCAAGTCAGATATGATAACTTACTTGTAATGTGGTTGTAAGGTAGTTGTAACATACTGTAATAATTATGAGTCTCATAATAATTATGACCAGTTGCAACAACATTATAACCTAAAGACGATGTTACAACCACATTACAACTCTACTGGACAGCAAATAGGTACTGAATCCTTATCAGAATCACTCACACATATAGCACACATAAATATAAATGTAAAATTACCTATATTAAACTGCGCTACAATACACATAATAGTACGAACATACACAAAACACCATACATATACTTACTCCAAATGGATGAAAACTACCACCACCCTTTCCAGAGTTGACAACATCTCGACGAACCTATAGATGTGGAAGGTTGTATTGGCATACAATGTACGAATAACACTGTCCTACAACACAAAAAGATTGATCAGTCCGTGACTGGAAATCTGGAAAGATGGAACTTACCAGCAAAGATATGGAATGATTCGGTTTCTACTGGCTGATGGAAGGATAGAGTCAGCCTCAATGACAGTCCTGTAGCAACAATTCAGTGACATAAGGGAAGCGATACTGCATGACCTGTACTGACATCCTGTGTCTATTGATCCAGAAATGGTAGTCAGGCTGGCAAGCAACATTAACGACGCACATGTGATATCTGAACACGAAACTGAGCCAAAGTGAAGAAACACTAATCAGAGGGACATACCACTTTCCCTGCTCGACTTGGATGACTGTAAGCTCTGTATGACCATTCTTCCTAAATCTGACTGTTGCATCCTTCAACAATTCAGCTTGCCTAGATTATGTAAGAGACTCACCGTCCAAGCCCATTGATCAAGGTGGAGTCAGGTTTACTAAGAGATTCATCAGTTGTACGATCTGGATGAGCGTAGGAATAGTGACTCATAGAGAGACCAGTCTTCACTTTGGCATGATACCAATTGGCCAAAGTAATCACAGTAGACTCTGGGAATGGGTTAGTCAGTTGTCGACATGTCAACAACACACAATGCCATACCGTCATCTACATTGTACATATCCATGTACAGATCATTTGAGTCCTAAATCACTAGAGTGCCACACAAACCATCACAGTACTGAGTGGCTAAATGGTGTGGTCAGATCAAGTTCTTGATGCCCATTTTCAGATACTCACATAGGTGAGAGTGGTACCAGAATGTACCAGTTTGATGGCAAACGGGAAACTCATAAAGGAGGCTGTTCCCTTTAGCAATGGGGCATTGATTGACAAAGGCTCCTCCATCAGCCCAGTTAGTCACCCTGTGCAAGAAGCCATGCCAATGCTGATGCAAGTGATCAGCTTCACATACATCAAGAATGCGTTTTCAGCTTGTAATACTGGTTGACTGCAACATGGTAGGATCATTCAAGTGGTTGATGACATTGATCTTGAGAGTGTCGCCCTGTAAACAATGGATTCAATATACCTAGACTAGCTGTGAGACGAAGAATCAACTATACCTTGTTACTGATTCATCTCCATATGGTGAGTTAAGGGAAGCCGAATGATGTGTAAGTGGTAAAGGTGACTCTGGTGACTTGGATTTGGGTGATTGTGTTCACATTCGTGTTCTAAATCACCCTCTATGACACCTCTCTCAACACACAATAGACCCAACATAAGGCTCGAGCATTCACTTGGCTCATCCAGCAGCACAGACTTGATAATAAATCCAAGGAGCATGCAACTCGAGATAGTGGTGGTAGTGGTGGTGGTAGTGGTAGTGGTGGTATTGGTCAAAGGTCAGCATGTGCATAGCCCCAGGTCTGGTGAGATGTACAAAGGCATGTTGTCTCTTGGTCATTGGCAGACAACACGTACCTGACAATGTGTCTCTCTCCATTATAGCCTACTAAACACTTCTAGGATGATATGGGGTCAAGATCAGCAGTCAAAGAGAACATCTATAAGGGTAAAATCTGCATTAGTGAGCCAGTAGGACCGGCAATGGTATTGGAGCCATTTTCAATTTGACATACCTTTATACCTTGAATGAGCCTGTTATTGGTGTTGAATATTGTAGTTGACCTTGCTGAGACCGGGACTGGTGATTTTTGAGCTTGATGGAGAGGAAATGGGGGAGCTGTCATCAATGTCGTTCGTCGATGGTGGTGGTTTGGGCAAAGGGTTAGGCATGGGAATTCACCAATGCCATGGCACTTTGACTGCCATGAAGTTGAGGTAGTTGCCTCACATGTTGTGATAAGATGAGAACCCCTTGTCGGAGAGTCGGAAAGCCTCTTGGTGCTCTCTTGACCACTATCTCCCAAACATGACATCATCATGTTCTACCTACACTGGCTTCACAGTATGCAGACAGGCTTTGGAATCAGGGGGAACAGTGCTGAGCTTGGTGTGTTATTGTGTTGAGCAGGATTTTACTCTGAGAATTACATTTATATTTGTGATTGTGTCTTAACATGCATGTACTGGAACTGTAACTTGCAGTAATGATTCCCCATGGGTTGTAGTATGGTTGTAATGTGGCTATAAGGTTAAATAATCCTTCCAGGCAGTTGTAATGTGGTCATAAGGGAGTTGTAAGGCAGTTAAAGTATTTCAATATATTATAACTAGGCTATAATACACTTAAAATCAAGCTAAATTTATTACAGTACATTGCAGCCCTCATAATTCTGTTGCAACACTATTATGATGGTACATACTTTTTGCAGGTGAACTGAGGCAACCAGACATACCATGAGGGATCCTGTTCCAAGTCAAAGGGCTCTCAATGCCATGCATTCTGAACTACCTCCAATTCCAGAACCCAATAATGATTGGGTACTTAAAACATATGACAAAGTGGCAAGCAGGCTCAATTTGTGGAGACTAGCCATAGAGAAGGAATTGAAGAAGATAGATGATTGAAAGGCATTCACACTCATGCCAAGGCCTCCAAACACACCTACAGTCACTATGAAATGGCATTACACACTCAGAAAAGACAGTAAGGAGAGGATAACCAAGAGACAAGCCAGACTGGTTGTTAGAGGATTTATACAGATTAAAGGGGTACACTATAAGGATATGTGGGCTATGGTGGCAAGGTTTGTACATCCCTACAATTCATTATTGCAATTGCAGCATACTATGGGCTGAAACTCTAGTCTGGGGACTTTACAGCAGCATACCTTAATGCAGAACCACAAGGTGTCAACTACCTCAATCTACCACCTGGATACAAGGGCCGATACAATTTGTGAGATGGCACCAAGACAGTTCTTCAAATGGACATCAACATTTATAGGACAAAAGATGCCAGCAACAATTGGTTCCAAATGCTTGATGACACTTACAAAAAGCTGGGCCATCAGCCCATCTCAGCTGATCCTTGTGTTCAGTACAAGGTCAATCACTTAGGCAGCACCATCACAGTCACATATATGGATGATGTTATAGGAGCTTCAGACACAGAGAAAGCTTGTGCAGAATCTGTGAAGGAAATTGAAGGCTCATATAACCTCCAATTCTACAGTGAACCTGATATTGCACTAGAAATCACTATTAGGCAAAATGCCAAGACAGAAAATATATCCTTGCATCAACAACCACTCATTATGAAGATTATTGAGTCCTACAATCTGCAAATGCAACACCTCAGTTCACTCCCCTTCCATCCAACCTTACTCTTATTGACAGTCAACCAAGTCCAATTCCCACAGAAGATGGTGAATACATGCAAAACAAGAATTATAGGAGACTTATAGGGTCACTAAATCACATCTCTCAAGGAATGCAGCCTGACATTTCTTATGCAGTTGCTCTGTTACAGTGTTATGCAAATGACCCTCAACCAGTGCACTGGAACACTGCAATTCACATGGTGACTTACCTTAAAGGAACCATTTCTTACCAACTCACATATCAGCAGTGCTGAGGAAACAATGACTTGCTGAAACCAGTGGGGTATGCAGATGCATCACATACTGATATATAGGAGGAAAACAGAAAACCAATGAGGTGTGAGGGTCGGACCAGTCTGCAAGACAGTAAAGGGTCCAGGCCTCTGCTAAGGGCTGAAGACAAGGCTACAAGGTTCGTTGAGAGGAACTGAAGTAAAGGAGAGAAACAAAGGGAAACAAAATGGAGTTGATTCAACTAAGGAATCAGGTGATTACAATGTTCTTAAATACTGTAGCTAGAATATCAAATATGAATGAGACAAGTATGAAATGTGGTGAGTACAAGTGAAATAGGCATTAGCAGAAAGTGTGCAGATAATGTGGATAAAGGAAGTAAGAAATATGAGACTTGCATACTTCAGATGTGGGACTATGGCAAAATGGAGCCCAGATCATGACATGAGGAGGTCCATGATGGGATATACTTTTAAGGTTGCAGGAAGGGCAGTAAGCTGAAGCTTGGCCAAGCAGAGGGTGGTGGTACTGTTGGCAACAGAAGCCAAATACATTGCTATGGTAAATGCCAGAAAACAAGCTATCTGGATGTGGAAGTTCTGGATGGGATTGGACATCACTAAGACTACTCTTTCAAAATCAATGTTGACAATACCAGTACCATCACACTGTCAGACAAAACTACAAAGCATGGATAAACTAAGCATTTCAACATAAGTTGGTCATAGCTTCAGGACATGGTCCAAGCAAAGGAACTCACTTTCTCCTATATTCCATTGAATGACAATCTGGCAGACTTGTTCACCAAACAACTTACACATTTCAAGACAGAACAGTTCACATTCAAAATTGGACTCCAAGACAAATAATTGTGTGCTAATTCAGAGGGAGTGTTGAAGAGTGCAGGTGATACATGAATTGCCACCCAATCACATATTTCCACCTTACTTACAGTTTCTGATTCTCAACTATGATACATGTTTTATTTAATATATTTCAGATTAGTTACAGTTTCATATTCCAGTATTTATTCAGTATGAATGCCTTGTAACACCCCAGCTGTTCACATATTCAGTGAGACTGTCTGAGATGAGATACCTTATTTTTCTTCTTATGTATTTGTTTGACTTACAACAAACCTCTACAGTACTAATTAGTTGCTATTTATAACAGGTACTGTAGAGGCTTTAATTCAGCCATTCACACATTCAGTGAGACCATCTGAGTACTAATCAGTTGCTATTTACAACAGTTACATTTACTTTCAACACTTGGATGTCCATCTGTAGATTGCAATATATACAGTCTTCCTTATATTGTTTAGATGTGTTACAAATATGAAGCTAAGGCAATTACTAGTCTTATCTTTTGGTGAAAATGACTCTAAACCATGCATTACCCCCTTTACCCAGCATCACCAGTAATGGATGGTTATAACCCCACTAACTGGTCAGTCACTCAGGTAACTGGTCACAATTTTCATTACTGGGAATAATATCACTAACTAGTTGTACAGGCAGTAACTTATTATACTCTACTATTACTTGTCATGAAATCCCTTAACTCATTATGATCTTATGTTACCAGTCATCTCAAATCTTAGAGGTTATGTCAAATCAGCAAGGGGCTGTAACCAATAACAGAAGGCTAAAACCACTCCTCCTATCTTGATTATAATCCTGATTATCTGGCATTGTCCTGTTATAGGGTGTCTTTGCAGGTGTTGGGAGTTATACTGACTTGACATTTTGTGCAATGCTGAATGGAATGAAGGCCTGGCTTAGCAACATCAAATGAGGTGTATGGGATTGAAGGAGCAATATTTTGCATAACTCTTTAAACTTGGCCTCTTGTTGGGGGAGCTAAGGTGTAATGGCCAAAAAGCTGTCAGCTGGGATGAATGAGGAAGAATTTAACAGATTAAAGGAACTTGGCAGTGTATTTCAACACTATGGTATCTGAGGAGTTCATAGCACTTGTTGATGGGTTTTAGAAAAAGAATTCCATTAATAGCTGGCAGGATACTGGTGCTGCCATGTTGAGAAGATGGGAGATGGCAACAAAGTGATAATTTCTGTAGGCACTTACTTCTGCATTTGGGCATATATTAATATATAAAGGTGCCCACTGAGCACTGCAATGTGGGTCACTTAACTCTAAGACAAAGGAGTGGCAGGGCTAGTCAGAGAATGTTGTGAGAATCTACATTGGAAATTTAGTGAAACATTGGCAGAACAATGATATTCTCCAGACCTTCACATTTGGGGTGATCTTGAGAGGTTTTCAAGAGGTCAGTTGGATGCAGACATTCTCCTTAGTGACGTTTCACGCAGTGCTCAGAACTACGTCACTTTCTTCGATCTGAGGCCACATCCGGCGCTTAACCTTCCTCATCATTTGAAACCATGACACCCAGTCCTTCATACTTATTCAACCATCTTCAGGATTTTCTATTTTACACTACCTCATCATGTCTCCTACCTATGTTCTTGATAAATATTACCTTGGAATCACTGTCCTTGTCACCACCGCATACCAATTGTCAGGCTTCGCCGTTGCATGGGTACTTCAGTTTGACAAGATTACCGATTTTACTGGAGGTGCGTCCTTACCGCTTCAAACATGTCTGCTGACTAACTTGCACTACTCACATAGGTTCAAACTTCTTTATTCTAGGTCAATAGGGCGTATCTCGACCCTCTTTCCGCAACTGAACATTCCCATAGCACTGCTCACCCTCCTTGTTGGCAACACATTTCACACCCGTAACATTATAGCTAGTGTTCTGGTGATGGTGTGGGCTGTCCGAATAGCAGGATTCTTACTCTTCCGCGTCTTGAAGACAGGAAGCGATGCTAGGTTCGATGACATCAGGTCACATTTCTTCAAATTTCTTGGTGAGTCATATATCATGTCGTCGTCGCCATGTGTTTCGCTGACGTGTTTGCTGTTGTAGGATTCTGGATTGGTAGAGTACCATAAATATCTTGCATATTCTTCGTCTCATTATGTTGTTGCAAACATCAGGTCAAATTCTCTGGGTGAGTTGAAATACCTTAAGCATGGACGTATATTAATCCGTCCTTGTTTAAGGTCTGGACTGTATCCCTGCCGGTTATTATTTTAAACTCGCCAGCTGTCTCTGATACGAGCAGAAGTGGATCTAATCCTGAATTTGGCACTGGTTCCGACATTGCGGGAATCGTTCTATGGGGCATTGGTTGGCTCATAGAGACGGTTGCTGACGCTCAGAAGTTTAGATACAAGACACAAAAAAATTCTCCCAAGAACAAGCCAATCACAGTCAGCATTCATCGTGCATGCTTCCCGGACCTAGTTCTGATACTTCATTCACTAGGTTGGCATCTGGAAGTACTCGCGCCATCCGCCATACTTTGGAGAGTCAGTGTACAATCTCCGCTCTTTCAAAAGACAAAGCACTCAATTGTCTCGTAGAATGCTGTGTTGGTGGGGTATCTGGACACTCTGCTTCTCGCCCGTGACAAGCGGCTCTCTATCTTCCTCCTCCAAGTCTGCTCTATACGGCTCTGTCGTGTCTCCTGTTTTCACTTTCATGTACGTCCCTTTCTGTGCCAAGATGTCTCATGGGCTCTAATTCTTCACCAGTCTCCTCATGTTCGGCTCCGGAATCCCACCTGCCGAGAAACCTCAAGCCAAAAAGTTCTTCTTGATGTCGAACGGTGACAATGCACGAGAAGAAAATGCAAGTGTATGGAAAAACTATCTTGAATACCGTCGCAGTACTTCCATCTTGATCCCGATATCTCCCCTCATCTATCGGCCTTTACCCAAGTTCATAAAACAGACGATATTCCTGGATTTCCCTTTCTATGCATTTGACGAATCAAAGGACGGCGCAGCAGCCATCGAGGAGGCGAAGTTCCAGCGCAATCCTTGATATGATACCGCATGGAATCTGTATTGATACAACCTAGTATACAAACAATTACATTCACACATTGAGCCCTGCTGCAAAGTATAGAATCCCTAGTAATTTGTCCTACCAGAGAGCGTCAGCATATTGAAAAGAGAGATGTGCAACCAATCTACCTTCTCTTCCTCAGAGTCAGTGAATATTCCCCAATGCTCTCGACCGTCCTTGAATTCAATGGCGAAGGAATGCGGTATGGCTCTCAATTCTTCGAAACCATCACTCCATTCCTTTACAGCGGCTACCGTACTCTGGAGGTCAAGTTCATCCAGTACTTGATCGGTATCCTAGTATCACGTCAGACTGGACCTGATGAATGAAAAGGTAGTACTTGCTTTGATGCTTCGGTAGAAGAACATTGTGTGACCGATGAGCTTGAAGTATCGTCTCCTCCATACCAATGATTCGCTGCTCTGTAACGTTGCCCACCCTGCAACTAATTGGCCCTCGTGTATCTCCTTTTTGACTTCTGCCACCTTTCCCCGAGTTTTTGCTCGTCTCTCTGCTTCCTCTTGCTTCTTTACGCCCTCCTCTCTCTTCTCCTCCTCCTTCGCGCGTTGGGCTTGCTCCCGCCGCCATTCTTCTAACTGTCTATGCGCTTCAAGCCTCCGTTCCCTATCTGCTCGTTTCCTAGCTTCGATCTCTTGCTTCTTCCGCAATTCCTCCTCCTTTTCCCTTTCCTCCCTCATTCGCCTTTCCATGCGAGCTCTGTTCAACTCTTCTTCCAGCGAAACTCGTCTTCTCTCCTCCTCTTCTTGCTCTTGTCGTAACAGTGCTTCCTTCTCGAGCTTCGACCGGTGCTGTCGTTCGGCTTCGGCCTGGATAGCTTCCTCCTCCTCCTTCTTCCGCTGTTCCTGTAGCAACTGACGCCGGCGGGCTCGCTCGTTTGGATCGGGTATAAAAGTATACGTGGTAATTTCTGGTGAGACCCATTTCCTATCCAGAGGTAAGGTAGCAGATGGCTTCGCTGTCGCCTTTGAAGATTCAATAATGACCTCGTCGGAGCTGATTGAACCAGAAATGACAGCAAAGTCGGAAAGAAATTCGGCTGGTGCGCTAGCCTTGCGCCGAGAGGGTATAGCTTGGGGTATCGACTGCTGAAGTGGGGTATATGACCGTGGAGTTGATGTGCTTCGAGGATGTGAAGGCAATCCGTATTTCCCTTTATCCTTTGGGGGAGGTGGAGGGGGGGCATCATCGTCCGGCACAGGCGTTGGCGTCTCTTTGTGTATCCGCCGAAGAAACCCGCTGTTGATGCCTGAAAACATGCTGGCGGACTTTGCGACTGGCGCAGGCGGAAGTTTGGCCTCTTGGGCATACATTTCGGTGAATGAGCGTCTGATTCGACCCATATGTTCGTTGACTTCGGTAGACGAGAAAGAGCGGTTGGTTTGGACAGTATGAATGCTATCTGGATTGAGGACGGCGTCTCGTATAGAGGCGGGAGTGACGTTGGAGATGTGGTCAACGGTCAAGGTGGAGTGTTCTGTCTATATAGGTGGACAATAAGGACAATGAGGCGATGAGCACAATGTGACCACGGGGACAATAGAAACTGCACCTTGATGAGCGCTCCACCCACCCGACGCGAATGGACAAGGGCTCGAGCTAGAGAAGGAAGGAAGAATGTGTTCAATTAGAATTGCTGGCCGGATATTCCTCGCTTACCTCTTCGTACACCCGAGACGGAGGCTGGTATGTAATTTATGAGGACAAAACCTGGATTTGCTTTTCCAGCCTCGTGATAGAAGGCAATGTAAACTTGCTCTAGGTCGGTTATATAGTGCTTCAGTTCAGATAGATCCCGGTCGCCTTGAGCATGGAGAAAGAGTCGATCATTCTGTCATGGAGACGGATTCGCAGTCGTTGGCAACTCTGAATTTGCTTACAGAGTTGAAGACGCACATTGGGACTATAAGTCAGTAAAAACCTATCGAAAAAAAAGAATTGGTTGAGGTTTGAATCCTAGCTTGTCGACCAAGTACAACGGACCCACCACTTGGCTTCGTTCCTTAATATGGCATCATACGCCCTCAGAACGCTTTCAATGTCGAGGAAATTGTGAAGATCCATAGAGTACAAATAGAAAAATCGTTATGGAGAGTTACAGGAATATTTCTGGGTCATTCACTGGGTCGCTGTCGCTGTCAGGATTCGAGCCGTCGAGTGTGACTGTCACAGGCAAGAGTTGTCTCCTGCTCTCACCCACCTTTGGTGGTCTGCCAGGACTATGAGCTACCAGCATGCCCAGCAATATCTTTATACGCCGCCTCTCTCGACATCTTCTCTCTCAACCCCGCAGTATATCAATCTTCCAACTCCTCAAAATCCAATAAACAATGGTCTCGCAATAAACTCCATGGGAAACCAAGAAGACATAAAACTCTACTCGCTCGTCATAGACCTGATGAGCCCGGATACCAGGGAGAGCGCACTTTTAGAATTGAGCAAGAAAAGAGAGCAGTGCGATGACCTGGCATTGATTCTCTGGCATTCGTTCGGTGTGTCCATGATTCACCCTTCCCAGTTGCTTCTTACTAATGCCGTCGCCTAGGAATAATGCCCGCTCTACTCCAAGAAATTGTCTCGGTTTACCCACTCCTCTCGCCTCCCAACTTGACCGCTCACGTCTCAAATCGAGTGTGCAATGCATTGGCTCTCTTGCAATGCGTTGCAAGTCATACGGAGACGAGACAGTTATTCCTAAACGGTGCGTGCTAACAACGCCCGTAATTAATGACAGCGTTGACACGTCTCCTTGCAGCTCATATACCTCTGTTCCTCTATCCCTTTCTTAACACAACGTCCAAAACGAGACCATTTGAATACCTCCGACTCACATCGTTGGGAGTTATTGGGGCGCTCGTCAAGGTCTTTTACGTCCATATTCCGAGTTGAGTTGTAGCTCACCCATCTTTATGCAGCAAAACGACTCCCCTCCGATCATTCACTTCCTCCTATCGACGGAAATAATCCCTCTCTGTCTTCGTATCATGGAAACAGGTTCCGAGCTATCGAAAACAGTGGCCATCTTTATCGTTCAGAAGATACTCCTGGATGAAACAGGGCTGACATACATATGCCATACATACGAACGGTGGGCATTGTTCAATTTAATTTCATCGGCTGACATTGCTGCTCAGGTTCTACGCCGTCGGTACTGTTCTCTCCAACATGGTCAATCAGCTTGTAGAAACACAAGCTGTTCGCCTGCTCAAGCATGTCGTCAGGTGTTATTTGAGGTTGAGTGATAACTTGAGGTATGAATCTCATTTATCCTTCCGCACTCCAATCCCGCCTCACCGCTCCATGTTCCATAGAGCCCGGGAAGCTCTCCGGGCATGCCTTCCCGAGCCTTTGAGGGATCAGACGTTTAGTGCGCTGTTGAAGGTACGTCTCCGAGTCTTGTCCTCGTCCACTATGCCAACTCCAAATTACAGGGAGACATGGTCACAAAAAGATGCCTCACGACCCTTCTCAACAACTTGAATGAGCCCTGACGACTCAGGATCTGGGCCTAGGCCCGAGTACTTGACGGCCAACAAACCCCGTGCGATAGATACCACCATACGATGTAAATGTTTCCCTGGTCAGGATACCGCATCGACAAACGATCACCAATGTATTCATACAAACAGGAAGTAAAGTACGCGTACATATTTGATTGTATTACTGTTTGCTTTTGGACTTCAATGGAGTAAATTTGGATGTAGACGATGGCCATGAACTCGACCTGCCTCCAGCGTACCAGCCTGGCTCGAGACGGATGGAGTCAGGTCTCGCCCAAATTTGTCTGAGTAAAAACTGTTTACGAAGCCTATCATGTGACCGGTATTTCTATCTCCTGATTTCCACTTTTTTCTAGATGCTTGTGAAGTTGTTCTCCACCACTACCACCGCCAGTCATGAACGACACGAGCTCCTCATGTTCTCTCTCTTCCTCCGGCCACACAGTTTGCTTCACCCGATCCGATGCGCCCCTCTACTACTCTTACAATGACTCCTTAGTCAACGATATTCCTGACTCCACACTCACTATCGCCTCACCAGTTGTCGCATACTGGACCCTTTCACTTTTCTACCATTTTCTGGACACTCGGAACTGGAAATGGCTGGACAAGTACCGAATACATGAGTCGGAAGAGGTGACTCGGAAGAATCGTGTGACGAGATGGGAAGTCGTGAAAGCGGTGGTGTTCCAGCATGTCCTACAAACTCTACTGGGCTGGTTCTGGATTGACGAACGTTATGTCGAGAGAAACCACATTCTAAGACTACACAGTCTCATGAAAATAATTGAGCCTTTGGTCGGTGGAGATCCTCGCGTGCTGCATAATTCTACATACTACCTGTATTGGTGGGGTATCCCATTGGCACAACTACTCTTTGCAATGTATGTATGCTGTCCAGTTTCGCACACATCCTGGAAATACTGACTCTCGATACCCCAGGTTCATTATAGATACTTGGCAATATTTCCTGCATCGTGGCATGCACCTCAACCCTTACCTGTACCGCACACTCCACTCAGTCCACCACCGTCTTTACGTGCCCTACGCCTACGGTGCCCTTTACAACCACCCAGTCGAAGGATTCGTTCTTGACTCTCTCGGAGCTGCCATTGCCGAATACTTGACAGGAATGACTACCCGACAAGCCCTTGTCTTATTCACGCTCAGCACGTTCAAAACAGTGGATGATCACTGCGGGTACAGGTTTCCCTGGGATCCTTTGCAAATGATGAGTGGTAACAATGCAGATTACCATGATATTCATCATCAGGTTCGCCCATATGCTCCTTTCTTTCACTCTAGTTTTGCTTACTCCCGCTTCCCCAGGTAATTGGCATCAAGTCCAATTTCGCACAGCCATTCTTTATTCATTGGGATGTGTTATTGGGCACAAGGATGACGAGAGAGGAGCTTGAGAGTCGCAAGAGGAAACGCGGCAAGGAAGAGTAAAAAAAAAAAATTCGGTCGGCGATCTCTACTCATTTACACTTGCTCTGTTTGACTGCGTATATGTTACATTGTGGTCTAATTCTTTGTATACACTTGACGTAGATGTACTTGCGAGCTTCCCGCTCTGCACCCATTGTTACTTGAACCAACACCAGGCTTTCACACAGCCAAATGAAACGCTCGCGAAAGAGGACATAAATGAACCGTGAAGGAATGAAGATCCTATACCAATGCACTTCCAAACATCAAACGGTCTCAAGTTTGCCCGAAAAGTAAGGAGAGAACGCTAAGAAAGAAGGCCTTTGACCTTCCCATTAGTTACTGGTAGATGCCATTTAGGGTTCAAAGAATGTGGTCCGTAAACGTGATCAACATCCTGCTTCCATCCTGCTTCAGCCCGCATTCAAACGTGTATAAAAACCACCATCGCATATGTTCATAGAGCTTTTTATTCATGAGGCGATAGCACATACAACATGGTGTGGGAGTCGAGAACAAATCAGAACAAAAGAGTATGGCGTCTCATGCTTCTGTCAGCTCCCGTAGCCTACGAACGGTGCTATAAAACGGTGTCAGAAATACGTCAAAACATGCGAGGAAGTATTGCGCACCTGCGCACGGTTGCAGCAGCCGTCGTTGAAACAGTCCAAGCTCCACCAGCAATAGTCTTGCGGCACGAAGTGCAATACCATATGCCCACCGCTTTTCTCCTCACGGAGTCCTAATCATAACACTGAATCAATAGTCCAGAGCTAGTCCAGTGAAAACTCACCTTTCCGCAGAAAGAACAGGTGTACCGCGAGTGTTGGCTGATTTCAATCTTCTTCACCTGTTTCCTGAGGGAGGCACCGTAACGCTTTAATTTGAACCGATAAGAATTTATTCTGCAATTGCGATTGTTTTCGACTTACAGTACCGTATTTACCGGTGATACCGACTTTCTTGGTGCGTTTTGTCTAGAGACATCTGTGAGCACTGCAAAACAACACTTCTGAGATAAAAGAGGTCGTACCATGTTTGTCTAGTCTTGATGAGAGTCGGCGGCAGGATTCGTTTAGACTCGTTCAAAATTGTTTGAGCAAGGCGCAGCGACCAGTCCGTGAGAAACGTTTATGTAATAACTGTATAGTTGGTCGTGAGCAAGCCACCCAGATCGGAATTTCCCGATAAAAACCTGGGTCTCTCACTCCGCTCTGACACGACGTCCAGTGCATGTTCATCCAGTACATTGAAACAGTTCACCAGCCTCATAAGGACTCATTCGGACCTATACAGCGTACAAGGATATAGGCTATTCTGGTGAGCTTTCATTACAGTTTCTCATCCCCTGTCATGTACCGTCCAATAGCAAAAATCAGACACTAATTTACCGGCGTACGCCGATCGAGCTGCGACCGCTATTCAACGCCACCATCTCTGTGCCGCGTCAGATCGGTTTGCTAATGTTCCGGACCGTTCCTATAGCTAGGGGGCACTTCCCGCTTACTATGCGGCCATTTACGAATTGTAGTTTTCGTGGGTTCGGTTGCGAACTTGTTTAAACTTGGGGGTGCCCAAAAATTCTTCGGGTGCTATATTCAGTCATGGCAGTACACCTCTACTGCACTCACGACATTGCTTCTGATTCTCATCGTAACCCCCCCAAATTCCGATCCTATATTAAATGTTTTTGTCCTGCTCTCAGAGCTTGTCACGTTTTGCCCGGACGTCGACATTATCGCTGATGAATACTCTGACGAATCTGGCACTTCCATTATAATCGGGCTCGCGGATTCTTAAACTCTTCCGGCTAGTGCTTGTCCAAGCGTCGACTATCATTCATGTCGGTGTTATCACTCAGTCAAACGTCGATTCAAGTTTATAAATCTCTTGGAACCTCTCCTGGAAATAGATAGCGACAAATTCAGGTGAACTGCCAGTAATCAATGATTGTAATCTGCTTTTAGGATGCGGCCGTTCCTCTCGGTTTCTTGAGTAGGATACCGACTGATACCGATTCCCAATATTGGTCTTCCTGATTTTTCGGGCGTGATAACATACCGCGCTGTCCACATCTATGACAGAATGCAGAGACGCTCTATCGTCGCTCCCGAGCCCGCCTATTAGCCGCTGGCGGCAGCGGTGGATGTGCCCGGCGCATCTGCGATACTTACCGACATGATCCCGCCGGGCCTACCAGCCCTGCGAAAGCTCAATGTGTTCTCGTGGCCCGGTCCTGTGTTTTGACTGACAGAACTCTGACAGAGGGCTCCAGAGCCGCATCGCAACGGTACGTCTCTTGACCTATGAAGCTTGACTGTCTGATGATTTCCCTATTTTAGTTTAGCGTCAGGCCATGATCGTATCTCTCTGCATAGCGAGCGTTTTTTAATATTATAGAGGCCCCAGTACAGTGATTAACCATCATGTTGGAGACCGGTCCCGCCTGCCAGAGCGAACTAACGCCACCCTACTCTCATTGCCCTAGCGTTGAATCACCATACAACTTGTCTGTCAGCTGCTGTCGCGCAAAATCAGAATGATGATCCGACCAAGCGAGCAAGATTCGACTTGCCCTCCTCCTAGCCTTCTGGATCTCAAAAATTGCGTGTCCCTGTGGCACCGACGTCTTGATGAATCTACGCCTCCTATACCAGTGGCAGGGTCGCTCGGGCGACGATTTCGGGCTGAGATATGCATGCATCCGGAGAAATCTGCTTGATTCTGTCCTAGGCATCTGAAGAAACGGTATCAAAGAAGCCTTCCGCGCAAACGCCACTACCTCGAACTAGCAATACTGGCCCCGTGCGTCAAACTCCTTCCAAAGGGCTAGTCTGGGTGTGTACTATGACCCTCCAAAGAGAGTATTGGAGTGAGCCTCTCTGATCTGATGCACATCAAGATTAACCGTCCTCAGCGAAACTGGGCGAATGTAGCAAAATGATCTTCATTCTACCTCTGCTCATACTCTGACTTTAGGACCTAGACCACCTTGTTGGGACATGAATACTTTCTATTTTCGGTGTACGTTCGTGCATCTTTTCACTACCCAAATTGTTCAACTTTTATGCAGTGCTGGGGCACGGCCGAGCCTGGCCGGTAGCTTTAGACGACGATAAGAAAAATACTCTATGCTCACCGCTCGTCATGGTTCTAAATTCAGGTTATCTATCCTCAACGCACCAACTGCGTCATATTCTGTTACGGCTACAGAAACAAAAAGGTCCTATCGCATTGGCAAGCCGCAAGCGAAGAGTGATTGTGTCCGTTGGGGATGATCAAAGAATCCTGGTTCATTATGCGCCGCACTCTCGGTGACGTCGACATTGCCAGGCTACATGAAACGCGCCGATAACTGGCCTCTCACCGATTCGCTGTTGTAACATTACGCCAGTCGTAACAAGTCATTGCATCGTGAAAAGCCGAATTCTGGCGTCGAAGACTGGGAAATTTCTAGACACAAACATCCAGCAAGTGAATTGTCCGTCGCCCCCCTCTCCCCTCCGGAGCTCGTCCTTCCCTACCGGATATGTCTTCCTTTCTTGATGGCACGCGTCCTGCTTACGGTTGATGAACACAGCAAGGCCCGAGTTGGCATGCTCACACACACGCTGGCGATGTGGACTTGTGATCGTCCTTTCGTCTCTCGTTACGATCATCATCACAAGTCCTCTGTAGAAGAATCCCAGGTAACAGAGATTCGAGAAAGAAGGACAATTATCGTAACAATGGCGATCCTCTCCCATTGTTCATCATGATGGGAATTTCGAGGGGGGGCTCGCTTTGATCAAAGAGTCCTCGATGTCAACGTTAACGGCGAGCTTTGTCGTAAGACGGTGTGTGTATGCCCCTCTAAACAAGTCGAGTCAGAAGCAGATCGAGGGGTAGAGGCACTGCTAGCGATCACTTTACAGCCCACAACAGCACTCAAGGTGGCCGAATGATGGCAAAAAAAATTTTTTTCCTTCTTTCTTTCTTCAATACATTCGAGCTTCGAGGGGTTCGTTCTCTCCTTCTCACTCCACCCAGAAAGAAGCTAGTATCCCACTTGTTTTAGACTAGAGCTCTTCAGGTTCCTCATATGTATATTGACACTTTGTCCGCCCCTCCACTCCCCATAGATACGCTTAGTCTTGGACGTCGTGGCGTCTCAATAAATCATCAGAGCCACCTTCCACCGCAACCTTTCGCACTCTTTGCACCCTCTTTCTCGAAGCCTGAGAACGACCGAGCCCAAACAAGGTTGAAGGGTCCCAGCTCTACGGAGTAAAAAGCCGAGTCAGGAGATGTCACCCGCCCTCACCTTTTTCAGATTTGAATAGACAAACAATCCCACTGTCATATCAACGCTTCCCTGGACTTCTTTTCTGATGAAACCCTTTTTTTTTTTTTTTTTGGGACTTTTTGCCCCCAATGGGAAAGAGCCACTGACTCGTTCGGTATACATGGGTCAAGCTCAAGGGCGGGTGGCCAGGCCAGGGCCACCAGAAAGGCGCTGTTCATTTTATTGCGAGAGCTCGGCCCTGTTCATTTTTCTTTTTCGCCTTGTCCCAGAGTGAGTAAAATTAATAGAGTGGCGGGTGTCGCGAAGATCAGTCGGTTGGTTTTGGGGGATTTGTGGTGTCATCATGATTTCCTAGAGAATCAGGACGTCTTGGACTCTAGAAGAAGAAGAATGGTCTTGCGGAAGGTCTTTGAAAAAAAGTTGCTGTTTTGAGTCGATCTTGGGAACCGTACCACCGGGTGAGGCACCGACAACAACAGCATATTCTCTCTCTCTCTCTCAAAAGTTTTTCTTTCTGTCGCCAAGTGGAAAAACTGCGGGGGGGGNGGGGGGGGGGGGGGGGGGAAAGAAGCTTAATGAAAAAGGCTGAAACAAACACGGCTACATTCTTAATAGTTTGTTGGGAAACATCGGCGGAGTAGTTAACCAAGTCTGATGTTGGGCACATCAACAATTGTTCGACGACTGGATAGGTATCCATTCAGAATGTGGATATATATGTATATGTGTTACAACGATGGTGGTTGACGATGATGGCACAAATGATAGCGTACAGTATAATGGTGGCAAGAGGAGAAATTCTATGTGATGCGAGAGGTATCTAATATGAAGGAATCCAGAAAGCAAGGGACTGCCTATTTTTGAGGTGAGGGAACGTGTGCAGCAAAAAAAAAAAAAAAACAAAAAAAAAAAAAAAAAAAAAAAAAAAAAAAAAAAAAAAAACAACATTGCGGTGGAGTGGAAATGAATGATGCCGACCGATGGGTCGTAGTAGTGCTAGTTGATATAAAGCATAGAGGGCACAATTTTGAGTTGGGGGGGTGTAAATGTGTGTGTAGATGCGGAAAGGAAAAAAAAAAATTGCCAAAGAAACTGTCATCTAAGCATACGAGAGCGACCAAGAAGAAGAATACATATAAAGTCCATTATGCGACGACTCGAGAGAGCTTCCTGCCCCTTGAATGATACGGCGGGAGGTCATGCCTGGTGAAAGAGCCACACAGTTGGGTCTGCGACCGTCGTGGAGTAGGGACGCAACCTGGTTGGAAAAAGTGCGTTGCGTCGGACTGGGGCTTTTTGGTGATGAGTTGAGCAGGACTCTTTTTGAGTGGAGAGTCCTGAAGAGGCACATCTGGAATCCACCAAATGGTCGACCGATGATCGTCGTGGTCGTCATAATCTGATGACGGAGACGATGAACGAGGAAAGTGAGAGGCGATTTCCTTGGAGTACGAGTGGGAAGGAGGAGTGACCCATGAGCGAACCATTGCCAAGATGGTAGAAGATTTTGGTTTTGATGGAAAGGCCATGGGGGAGGTTGTTGATGTGGGGGTAGCGAGGGAAGACTCTGTTGCTGGTGAAGGGAGAGTATCGATGTTGAGAGACGAAGTGGAGGCG
The DNA here is from genome assembly GCA_001466705.2 of Moniliophthora roreri. Taxonomy (NCBI): domain Eukaryota; kingdom Fungi; phylum Basidiomycota; class Agaricomycetes; order Agaricales; family Marasmiaceae; genus Moniliophthora; species Moniliophthora roreri. Next base: position 1,239,658 of record LATX02000035.1, on the reverse strand, counting down.
ACTCTTTGCTTGTAATTGCAAAGGGAAGAAGTGTCTGGTTTCGACATGCAGAGTGAAGGCATTGGCTTTTGTGAGCTGGACAAAAGCTTTGGACGTGGATAAGTGGTGGAAATGGGAGGTATTTGGGGAGTATTTGGGGGAGGACCTGCAGGAATATTTGCGGCCCATTCGCGAATGTGTTGATGGAGATTGGGTGAAGACGACTCTGGAGAAGGTGGGATTGCTACAGCATCCTCTACATGATGGTAGATGGGTTCTTCGACGTCATCCGTAAAGTAGTCGTTGTCTTCTTCACCGTCAAACTCTGAGGGGGAACGGATCTGGATGTAAGAAGGTTGGCACTCGCGAGAGCAATATGGACCCGGGCCCTCCTAAAAGGAAATAGTTGAAGAGCAAAGAATGAAGCGGGAAAAAAAGAGAACATACATAGTGGCATTGGCAGACGAGGCAAAAGTCTAAATCCATGATGGAGGAGGAGGAGGAGGAAGAGGAGGAAGAGGGCAAGACTTGGGCGACGCCTCTGGCAAGTTGGGTGGAAGTGTACATGAGGCTCGGCTGCTTATATGTGTGCGTGTGTGAAAAAAAAAAGCAGTTGTGTCCATTTTCGGAGGATGGACCCAAGAAAGTGGCTCAAAGTCTGGATCTGCGATGCCCTTGGATCTCGAATCTCGCCTATAAACAGCCGTAATAATTGTATGTAATCAGCCCAGATTTGCACATCGACGTTTGGTTTTACGCATTGGCAGCCCCCCCGCAGCCAACCCCCCCGTCCATGCTCCCGAACAATCAAAAAAGCTCGACCTCGATTCCAGAGCAAACGGGTCCGATGTCAATTGCCAGTTTGCTGCACTTAGTAGTACTACCTTGTAGCCCGGATTAGCGTGTAATATCCTCCGACCGTCGTGATCTTCTTGCCAAACTCGTACAACAGCCTCCATATCAGTGTCTGATGCATCAACACATGCTTTCGACCACAGGGTTCCATCACATGTGTGTGTATCTCTCTCTCTCTCTCTTTTTTCTTTTTTTTTTATTTCCTGTTCGTCATCGCACGATACGGAGTTACTCTACCTCTGCTCCGTGCTGACGTTGTTGTCATTGTCCGCCGTTTCTCCAACGATGCACGCCTCCCCCCACTGCCGCAGTCACAATGTCCTCGTGTCGGCATCCTCGAGGAAGTCCACCCATCTTCGCGTAAGCCCCCCCNCCCCCCCTGCGGTGTTATTTTCAGAACGTCGGACCCTGAGCCTGAGCCTGTGAGGCCAGCCTTCCTTTTCCTGAGCCTGGCCCTTTTCTCAATAATTCTCAGGGCGCGATCGCTCGAGAACCTATTATTCCGCTAATCATTTCAGTAACAGATTGTCTCCCGCGACTGCCACCTAGGCATGCAACCCGCTTCCAGGCTTCTCCCTTGCCCCCCATCCAACTCCGAGGACAATCTCGAGTCGGGCACCGAGTTTTTCATCTAGTAAAAAAAAATAAAAATGTCTTTGAATGAGGCTCCCTCTTCTAATTTTGACTGACATGCTCCCATCTCCGTATAACACCGAGGAACGACGGAACTATCAGCCCTTGACTTTGACCCTAATAATGAATGAACGGATGCGGTGATTTCATTCATGCTTCACACTCTTCGAGTCACATTCACGGACGGCGAGGTCAGTCATTTTATTTTTTTTGAACGCCGCAATATCTGTAGATCCCATATACTCGTAATGCGCGCACAACAACTAGTACCACCATATTCCATGTGCTTTTTGATCATTCAACCTTGTACCCGCGTCGAGATGTACAGTAGAATCATGGAAACATACCTCACACCGCATGGCTGCCAAGGTGTTTACAAAAATTTCCGCCGTGTAGGTGCATGAGGGAGTTCATGTTAGAGTACTTGGAGGTAAGTACATGTCCCATCGTGGTGGCCTGTCTCGGTCCGCGTCACGCGTCAAACTCGTCCTTCCTCACCAACCATCATGTCGTCAGAAACCAAAAGCCAGACTTTAGGTCGCTGGATTCCTCTCGAATGTAACCCAGAGGTACGTCATTCCACAAGGGCTTATTCGTTTTACTCGTTACAACGGCCTGATTGAAAACTCGTTGATATCAGGTCCTCAACTCGGTACGCGTCCGATTCTACGCGTCTCCATGCTTCTTCTTTTCAACTCATCCTGTCTGCTTGCTCGCTAGTGGGCCAACAAGGCCGGACTCGTCTCCTCCGATTTCCAGTTTACCGACATCTATGGGTTCGATGAGGAAGTAAGTCGCCATCCCATCGCACCATCATCAAAGGAACGTGTGGCTCATGCACATCGATCAACCAATTTATTCAGCTCCTTGCCATGGTTCCCCGACCCGTACAAGCGATCCTTTTACTGTTCCCAATCTCTGATGCTTTGGAAGAAAAACGTAGAGAAGACGACGACAAGATCAAAGATCAAAAGTTGCCAGAAAACACCCTTTGGATCAAACAAACGGTCAGTGTCATTCCATGTCCACCCTTATTTCCGTATCAGATATCATCCATCCTAGCAGTCAAAAAAAAAAAAAAAGAAGAAGAAGAAGAATACTCAACGTACCTTCCTCTCATTTGTTTGACAGATCCCAAACGCTTGTGGAACCATTGGTCTCTTGCATGCGCTGGCAAATGTACGTTGTCCTCTCGATTCATTTCCCATCCCGAAAGCATGGCAATTGACACGACCCCTCTCTTTTACCGACTTTCTCAACAATTAGACTAACGTGTCTTTGGTGCCTGAAAGCCCTCTCCAGCAATTTATCGAAGCTGCAAAAAGTCAGTAAGGAAGCAATGAGCGCCGCACTCTGGGTTTGGGTTGACGCTGACTCCCTCCTCCGCCGCGCCAATTGATAGCCAAAAACCCACAGGAACGAGCCGAGTTTCTGGAGAACACCCCCCTCTTCGCCAACATTCATGCCGACGCTGCTTCTACCGGCCAGTCTGCTGTTCCCACCGACCTCGATACAGACCTTCATTTCACCTGCTTCGTGGAAATCAAGGTTGACAATGAACCCCACATCATAGAATTCGATGGGCGTCGTGTTGGTCCTTTTGATCGAGGCGTGTGTCCAACTGGGGACTTTCTCAAGGTCAGTTTCGTTATATAACCATTCTCGATTGATATATTCAAAGTGCCTATATGTACATTATAAACAGGATGTGGCGACTCTGGTCCGCGATGTCTATGTTGCGCAGTCTTCCAGCATCCAATACAGCATGATTTCGCTGGGCCCTCCATCAGACTGGTGAACCGGGATATCAACGGGAAAGAGGGGAATGATAGTGTAAAGGTATAGAAAGAACGTCGCCGCGTACAAATACAAGAACATTGAAGTGTAGTCACATACGAAACCGAAGATACGCCATCAGTAGAGCTGAGCAACCAGTGACTATTGGGACGGGAGAATAAGAACAGTCAGCGTGGAAGTTGTGAAAAAGCACAAGGAGAGTACGTACCCAGCCCCACGAGGTACTGTAGTGTCGTTGCCTGTAATTCAAGACAGGACATTCAATCATCAGCACGAGATGAGGCAAAAGGAAACCCGAACCTTGGAAGCCTGTATGTTTGTCCGCAACGAAGCAATCTCCTGCTCAATCTTATATTCCACCTCTTTGATCTTGAGCTCCTGACCACTGCTTTCTTCCCGTAACCGACCCTTTTCCAAATTCAAGTCCAAGCGAACACCAGCCTGCGTCCGTGTGATCTCCTCCCGCAGACGTTGCTTCAATTTTTCAATGTCGCTCACTAGCCGGTCGTTTTCGGCCTTGATCATAGCCAAGTCATTCTTCTCCATAAGCTGTAGCTCGGATTTAATTTGAGCAAAGTCGACTTGCTGTTTATAGTGGTGCTATAGACAGAATCATTGTTCAGCAGCCGTGTAACGTTCGGAAGAGGTCGCACCTTCTCCTGCTCGGCCTTGGTGACCATGTTACTGGTCATATTCCGTATACTCTCGTCGATAACCTCCGCCATGGCCGTCATAATACCCTCTGCTTGCGCACGATTCAGACCTTCTCTTTCCAGCCGCTGCACGAACTGATGGGTATCGAAATGGAAATCGGATCGAGGAATAGAAGTGGAAAATGAGCGGATGACAATGCTGGAATTGATTCTTGTGAGGCTTCTGAAGAACATGCTGAGAATAAAGTAAGATAACTAATAAAGGAAGGCGTGGCGGAGTGACAGTGGGGGGTGAAATGCAAGTCGTTGTATGGTTAAGCGCGCGTTGTGCTATTACACCTTGGCTCCGACTATCACGCTCGGTCGAAACGCCCTCATCGGTACCTTTCGGACCAGTACTCTCTGGCTTTTGTCAGCACAAGTCAGCAAATTGCTCATGCATCCGACTCCCGTTCGCATTGCTTGAGTATATATAGGAGAGTATTCCGACTGAACCCACCACATTGACATGCATCGAATCGACACTCCATTAACCCGTTTACTGGGTAAGAGGCCCAGGTCATCCGAAAGTCGCTCGGCTCTTCTGACTTTCTACTTCAGGCATAACCAGCCCTATCGTGACACCTCCGATGGCGGGTGCATCGGGAGGTACATCTCAGGTCCGGCAACACATCCGTCAGGTACTAAAACTCTGCATCCAGGCGCTCTAGCGGCACAAACGACAATAGGAGGTGATTCTTCTTTGCCTGCAGAGTCTACACATACTCATCTTCACGCGCCAACCAGGCGGTTTTGGATTCATAGCGTCAGGTATCTCCTCTCCAAGTTACGAGCTTCAAGCTTTCGCTTGACACCTCCAAATACTTCTTGTATCTAGGGTACGAATCTCTCGACGTACTCGGAAACGAGATCGCTCTCGCACGTTCTACGTTGGTTGATGCGCAGAAATCCCACCCTGATGGCGACGTCCTGCCAATTGGAGTCGGATTCTTCGGCTGGTTACTTGAAAAGGACGAGTCCAAAGCAAAGGAGTCCATTTCGTTCGCCCTGGACAACAAAGTCCAAGCCGTCTGGTTCTCATTTGGCCGAGACCTTGGAAAATGGGTCCAATTCGTTCGCGAGTATGATCAGCGCAAGCCTAAAAGCCACCGTACGGTCGTTTTCGTTCTCGTGAATACGTTGCAAGAAGCTTCAAGTGCTATCAGCGACTGGAAGGTAGATGTAGTCGTAGTCCAAGGAAGGATCTTTGCTCACTCCCTTCTGTATATCCATGCTGAAAGAGATCACAGGTAACGAAGCGGGAGGACACGGCCTTGGAGCAGCACCGTCATTGTTAACTTTGCTGCCTTTGGTTTTGAACCTATCTGACTCCGTTAATGGCCCGCCTGTATTGGCTGCGGGAGGGCTGGCCACAGGGTCTCATATAGCCTCCATGCTAACTCTCGGGGCCTCTGGCGTGGTCATGGGTACTCGCTTTTTGTTATCACCCGAAAGTTTGTATTCGGATGAACAACGACGCGCACTTATTGAGGCTGGACCAACATCGACTGTACGTAGCATGGCATTTGATAACGCTCGGGGTACGCTTGAATGGCCAGAAGGTGTTGACGGTCGCGGCCTTCTAAATGGTGAGGCGAAGCAATTATCATTAGCATTGATACCAGTCTGCATCGATTACATACAATTTGCAGATACGGTCAGGGACTTTAACGCCGGGTTGCAGCTTGAGGAATTACAGAGGCTTCTCAAGCAGGGTACTACGGCAAGAGATCCCGCCCGTATGGTGGTTTGGGCAGGTACCGGCGTTGGGCTCATGAAATCGATTAAACCAGCGGCGGCAAGTCTTTCTCTGCCTCATGCGCAGATGTAGGCTAAATTTTTCACCACAGCACATAATTCAAGAACTCCATTCAGAATGTGAGGAAAATTTGGGACGTGTCAAAGACATGATATAAATGAATTACTTCCTACCATCAATTCTTCAAAGTATCATTTGTTCGTGTACCCTTAAACTTTTAGCCAATCTATAGTGTGCGGTGTGAACCTTCGATACCGATATGAAACTGACGATTCGCCAAAGGCTCAAGGTGAATTGCGCGACTTCACCTAATTGATCTCGACTGGCATCGTAGCATTCTAGACCTTCATTCAGAATGCAGTAACTCGAAAAGGTTTGTTCAATGCATGACAAGAAAGCAACGTTTCTACCAGTATAATACCGTACAAATACACATTCACAAACAGTACAAGTGTTCTTTTCCCGTGTGTCTTCTTTAGTGTACAATTTCCACAGTGAGATCGCCTTGATTTATAGAATCGCCTATGAAGAAGCCACGACGTCAGACCGTGTTCTAAATTTGAGAGAGGAGATGCGAACCTTCGTGCACAACAACCCGTTTGACATGTCCAGATACAGGCGCAGTAACGGCAGACTCCATCTATCAGAAGGATAGTCAGCACAAAAATACTTGGCTTCGTTATCATGTTCCACTCACTTTCATTGCGCTCAGTACTGATTGGTGATTAGCCGTCAGTACACTCAAACACCATTTAGAGATATGATCAAGAAACATACCACAGACAGGGTCGCCCTTCTTGATCTCCTGGCCTTCCTTCACTCTAACCTCAACAACGACACCAGACATAGGTGCACCAACCGAGCCAGGATCTGAGGTGGCCTTCTCCCGTGAGACAGTTTCAACTGCCGAGTTTTTATCCTCGACAGAGACGGCTCGAACCTTGGTTCAACATCAGCCACAGAAACATGATCCGATGAAAAGATACGCACCTCTCCGTTAACTTCAAACCAAACATCACGTTGTGCATGGCCCTCTACCACAGGACCAACGGCCATGAGGCGGATTATCAACGTTTTACCCTTTTCGATCGAGATATGCATTTCTTCGCCAATGTCCGGACGACCAAGGAAGTAGCGCGTGGGGATGACGCTGAAATATGCACATCAGGAGATAACCGAAGATGACGACGACATTCGCACTAACCTGAGGTCGCCATACTTCTCCAAGAATCCTTGATATTCTTCGAATACCTGAATGAAGAATTAGACCCAGGCACATCCCGCCCTACGTGCGACAAACCTTGGGATACATGACATAGGAGGTAACATCGGCATCTGTAATGTGTTTACCAAACTTGCTGCGTAACTCGGCTTTGATCTTCTTGAAGTCCAAAGGTGCCATAGTCGCACCGGGACGTCCATCGATACGTGGCTTGTTTCTAATGATCTTGGTGCGAAGAGGTTCAGGGAATCCTCCAACTGGTTGCCCCAGGTAACCTTGGAAGAATTCGACGACAGAAGAGGGGAAGTCAAGTTGTTCAGCACGTTCCAAAACATCTTGCTTCGAGAAGTTATTCGACGTCATCCATTGTGCGAAATCGCCCACAACTTTTGAGGAAGGCGTAACCTGATGGAGTTTGGTTAGCCATCATATCGTATCAGCGAGAAATGAATAGAGATAACGCACCTTGATGACATTACCGCACTATGAACGTATATCCACGTCAGTGGTCCCGCATTAAAACCGTATGTAATCTTATACTCACCAGCTCATTGGCTTCAATGTACTTCTGCTTGATAACTGGAAATAGAATGACGTGAGTTCCTTGCTATCTGCAGATTAAAGAGAGTCAAATTACCGGACCACTGTGTTCCGAGGCCGAGTTGAGACGCTTGGAACTACCGAGAAGTTAGCGAGAAGTGTCGCGGGAGAAGTTGCGGTATGTCATACCATGAGATTAGTATACTGCCCTCCTGGCATCTCGTGGTCGAATACACTAGAGTCGGAGGCGCGAACATTGGCCTCGAAGCAGCTGTACAGCATGCGGACTTGACTCCAATACAAATTCAATGCTTGGATATCCTCATATCGAATGCCCGTTCCAAGAGAGGTCTGTTCAAGTGCCATGCAAACTGCACCCATGGATGGCTGTGACGTCAAACCAGACATGCCTAGCACCAAGGTAAGCCATTAGGAGTAGTTCGGTAAAGACAATTCATCTTACTATCTATAGCTACATCCACGACGTCTGCACCGGCGGCGGCGCAGGCCAACATGCTAGCAGTCGCGATGCCAGCGGTATCGTGTGAATGAACATGGATGGGAATGTCAGGATGAGCCTTTCGAATCGCACCAACCAGCCTGTAAGTCCTTGTCAGCGTTGAGGACATGTAGACGGGATCGCTGCAACACACAATTTTGCAGCTTCAGGCTTGAGGAGCCCAGCCATGTCCTTGATTCCAAGGACGTGAATGCCTTCCTTAACGAGCTGATCGACGAGGTCGAGGTAGTATTGGAGTGTGTACTTCTTTTCCTTGGGGCTCGCAACGTCTCCGCTGTAGCAAACTACTGCTTCACAGACCCCACCGGCCTTCTTGGCGGCGTCGATACCGAGACGCATCTAAAAAGAAGTCAGTACCATCAACAGAATGCTCCGCTTTGGAACATACATTTTCTGGAACAAGTGAGCTGAAGACGACTCAATCAATTAACGACAACACATACCGAAGTAGTTCAGAGAGTCGAAGACTCTGAATATGTCCAATCCATTCTCGACGGCCTTCTTGGAGAAATCATAGATCGCATTATCGCTACCATGACTTTGGTGAGGAGAATAGTAGTTTTATATACAAATATCACATACGGATAGCTAGTGTAGCCAACTCCGTTAGCGCCACGGACCAAAGCCTGGAAGGGAATGTTGGGAACGAGTTTACGTAGGGTGCGCTGCAAACAAGGTTAGCTAGACCAAAATGGCGTAAAAATATGTCCTACTAATCGTTCCCAAGGATCCTCGTATAAGAATCTCATGGCAACATCGAAGGTTGCACCGCCCCAGCATTCGAGACTGTAAGCATTAGCCAAAGCCCAGCTTGTCTCCTTTGCAATGTTGACCATATCAATCGTTCTTAGACGCGTAGCGAGAAGAGATTGGTGAGCATCACGCCAAGTTGTGTCCATGATGAGGCAGCCAGGGTATTCTCGCACAGCTTTGGCGAATGCCTCGGGTCCCTTCTCGACGATGATGTTCCTCCAACCAACTTCGCAAGGTACAGAGGTATCCAGAGGTGGGCCGTTGGGGTCATCCCGGTTAGGTAACTTGGGAATGACGATATCTGACTTGAGACCAGGTTCGCCCTAATCCAACAACTGAGTAGCTTGAAATGAGCTGCGAATGAGACAAGGTGCCCACCTGTTGACCAGCAATAGAACTGCCATTGACGGCGAGGTCTCCAAGATAGGCAAGTAATTTCTGGGCACGGTTCTGGCTCTGAACGAGCTTGAATAGGTCTGGCGTATCATCGATGAACTGGTAATGAAAGAGTGAGCGACGAGTGTTTCAGATCGCCTTTGGAAACTTACCGTTGTCCATGTCTTTCCGCCGATGAAGACATCGTGAGTCAAAAGCCTAAACAGGAATGGAATGTTGGTCTACAGTACGATCTCAGCAAACCGTACACGAGGTGCGTGCCAGTAGAACCCACCTTAACACCCCTAATGCGGAATTCTACAAGAGCACGAAGCATCTTCCTTCGGGCAACCTCGTAGGTTGTGCCACTGACTGAGCATTTTACAAGTAGACTATCGTAGTGCGGCTATAGTAGGTAAGAGATTCAAGGTAAGTTTTGGATGTAATGAAGGTAACGCTATCCTCACCGTAATCTGAGCACCAGCGAAGCCCGAAGATGCGTCCAAACGAACTCCGTTGCCACCAGCGCTGCGGTAAACTTCGATCTTACCGGTGTCTGGCTGGAAGCCCTGTGACGCGTCTTCCGTAGTGATACGGCACTGGATAGCAAAACCGCGTTTCGTAATAGCATCTTGAGTTAAACCAAGTTGAGGAAGAGTCGCTCCAGCGGCGATTTGAATTTGAGCGGCAACAATGTCAATGCCAGTGATCTCCTCTGTGAAGGTTACGTGTCAGCTTGATCACGTTATTAGAGCTGGGGTTGCTTACCAGTGATAGTGTGTTCGACCTGAATACGGGGATTAATTTCAATGAAGTAATGCCTTCCCATTTGATCCACGAGGAACTCTGCTGTACCAGCATTGCGATATCCAACGCTCTTTGCAAGTTTGATAGCATCCGACAAGATTGCTTGCCTCACTTCTTCCGGGAGGTGGGTAGCCGGTGCAACTTCGACAACCTTTTGGTGCCTCCTCTGAACCGAACAATCACGTTCAAAGAGATGGATAGTGTTGCCTTCAGCGTCTGCAAGAAGTTGTACCTCGATATGGCGGGGACGCTCCAAGAAACGTTCAATGAAGACGGTACCGTCTCCGAATGCGGCCTTGGCCTCACTAACTGCACGCTCGAAAGAGTTCTTGAAATCGGATTGTTCACGGACGACACGCATTCCACGTCCACCTCCACCCATTGCTGCTTTGATGATGACTGGAGGGATAACATGTGAAAATTTGATTTAAGATGGCATTGATGGAACACGTACTAGGGAAACCATACTCTTTGATGAAGGATTCACCTTCTTCGTACGACGCGACGGGTCCCGGAGTACCGGGGACTACTGGGACGTTAACTTTCATAGCTGCCAGCAATAATAAGACATTTCGCTGAATTTGGGGGTCACATGGAAACAAACCAAGTGTACGAGCCTTGGTCTTGTCACCAAGACCATCAATAACCTCAGGAGGGGGACCGATGAATGCAATTCCAGCTTGCTCGACCTTCCTAGCGAATTCCGCGTTCTCAGAGAGGAATCCGTAGCTAAGAATAGAGTCAGACGCGTTATTGTGAGAATATTAAAACGCGAGAGCGCACCCAGGGTGGATCATATCGACACCGTGCTCCAGAGCAATTTTGATAATATCGTCCTGCGCGAGGTATGCAGCTACGGGAGTCAAGCCCTTGCCAACTTGGTAGGCTTCATCCGACTGGATTCCAGCTGATCAGCTCCAATCGTACTGCATGAATGGTCTTCCTAACCTTTTGTCGGTGAGCTGATAGACGATCTTCGTAGGAATAGATCGCGACAGTGTGCATTGCGAGCTCATGGGCCGTTCGGAACACGCGAATCGCAATTTCCTGATAACCAGTGAATAGCCAGTCGGATGGAGAGATCGAGACCACCTACACCTCTGTTGGCGACCAGAATCTTTGTCAAAGGACCACTGTGACCAGCAGCCTTTCTGCGCATCGTCTGGATGGAGTGCACAGGCGTTCCCGGCGCACTGGGCGACCCAGCGAACAATGGCGCCAACCTTGGTGGATGGAGTGATGATTCAGGGCTCATGTCGATGGTAGATAGACCAATCTAGAGCACAGAAGGATTGAAAAGAGACCGATGTCGAATTTGTAGGGAAGGGAGGTTGAATGGGTGACGGGGAAAGATGATGGTTTGAGATATCTCCTGTGACAAAATATCTACAAGCACTAACCGCGGCCCGTGTTTTATAAAGACGTTGCGTATCCCAAGAGTCCGCTATATAACCGCTATGGATACAGAGTAGTTTACTCGGGTTCTTGGTATGCGGAGAACGGATCTCTGCCTACTCAGGATAAATGGATACCTCGATATCTATATCTCTATTTTCCACGTCCAAATCGTAAATACGCTTGACACCCCGCAAAGATGACAGCCTACGGCTTTCTCGCAGTTAAAGGTATGATACTATCGGCTTGCATGCGACTCTCAGCCTTCTTCTGATTGTTCTTTGCCACAGCGTACAGTACCCCTGCGAAGAATCCAACCGCAACGGCTGACACGGAGCCAAGAGTAACGGGATCTCCAAAGAACATCATTCCCGATGCGGCGACAGGTAACTTGTTGAGCGCCCCAACCATACTAGTACATAGTAAAATTAGATGGAATGTTTTTGGATAAATAGACAATATTGGTTGCGATGATGATGAGATCGTACCTGTAAGTAGTGCTGCTGGTAACCCGGATACACCAAGCGGTCGTGTAGGATATTCCAACAGCAGCAGCTCCTGAGAACGCGATGGCCATTAACAGAAAGTTGCGTGTTTCTTCAGGGCTGAGCAGAAGAGATGTGCATTGTCAACGTCAGTTGTGGAACGTCAGGTGGATGTGATGTGCCTACAAGTTGCGATTGAGGTTCTCAGCACCCCAGTCCTCAAGGATGAAAGAGAATAGAGCGAGGACAGGGATCGAGAGTAGATTGGAATAGAACATAGAGTCCCAGTCCGAGAATCCAGTAATCTTAATTCTCTTACGCATCGTAAGTACCTTCGGAGCGGATTTTAGACTTTAAACTTAGAACTGGTTTTGAACAGGCTACTCACGTATGCCGCGCTCGTTAAACAGTTGATAAGCATCCAAAAATACCCAATGTTGAGTTTATGCATTACATCCGTTACATTCTGCAGAGAACCCAAACTGATAGGGGATCCGACTGTTGGAGCAGTAGCGGCCAGCGCTGAAGTTACGTCGGACCAGGCTGCGATAACGGACGAAACCACCTGATATCATATAGCTGTCAAAGACGTCGCGTTGCTTCCGATACGTGCGGGAGCTCACCATGAAAACGAAAGACACAAAGGTCAGGCCAGTGACTCGACCGCCAAACCAGATGACTTCTCCGTATGCCTAGTAACATTCTGTCAGGCCAGTCTTGCGGGAATAATGAGGTCTTGGCTTTACGATGAGAATGATGGTTAGGTTCTTGAATATAGTGTAAACCGGTATACTGAGGAATTGCTGGGTAGGAGTACATGAATGACAGGATGACCTGAAGTACAAGTGACATCACTCACCAGACTCTTTGAACCCGTGTATATCACCAATACCTTTGTTACACAGGTAAACACTTGAAAATGGTTGGTGAAAAGCTGTATCAAGACTGACCAGCATGAAGCTAATCGGAGACCACGTCTTCGCATCCTGCCAATCGAACGACCGAAATGTTATGATGCCCATCTTTTTCACGAGCACAACACAGACTATGCACACTGTGGACTGGATGCATAGTAGTAAGAAATTCATGGAAAAGTTGGCCCCCGATACGACAAACTACTCAATATTTCAGCTTCAACTAGAACGTGCTGGGCGAGTGCTGCGCACCTTGTTCACCACTGTCATTAGAATTGACGCTAGACAGTAGCAAACTACTGGAGGAACTATGAGTGAGGATAAAGGTCAGCAAAACATCAGGCTAAATTGGTTGCCACGTACTAGCAGATAACTGCATTGTCTGTTCATTTTGCCCGTTGGCTCCAGTCGCTAATGCCTTTTTGACCTCTGCGGCGTCTTCGGGATATTGCTTGTTGCTTGTCGAAGCCATTTTCAAAGGAGAAGTTGATAGCCGACGTGCAGTGAAGAGAAAGAACTGGGCTATCCCAGTCAAAGGAGAGTTTGAAGCTCCCGACGTGGGTGGTGTAAGGTGAAAGTTATTATCCGGACCGCCAGGTCCATCATACGTGTCGGCTCCCACTCTAATGTCACTTCATTCGTTCCTCATTCTTCTGAGTTCCTTTATGTTCGCCCCGTTATGTTCGCTTCAAATCATCGACTCTACTGTGTCATTGGGACAAAGTCTTTGGAGCCCGCCCAAGTGTACCTCGGGCATCCAGGAAGACTAGGCAGATTCGGCATTCCGAATTCATGAATTTGACTTCCTTTTTCAGCCTGACCGGCTTCAATTTGTTCTCTTTTGACTCATCCATGTCGTCTACAGACAGTGGTCGAATTCTCAGCGTTCAATCCCATGTGGCCTACGGGTATGTGGGAGGAAAAGCAGCCGTATTTCCTCTGCAATGCTTGGGCTACGATGTCGATGTACGTGCTGGTCCTTATTCTCGCTTTATCTTCGTTTGTTGATCTGTATCACCAGTAGGTCGTGCACACCGTCCACTTTTCCAATCATGCCGGTTGGTTTGCATGTTATTCTGTGTTGATCTGTTATGACATTCCTCATATTCAGGTTATGCACGCGCTGGAGGGACCAAAACCTCTGCTACCGAGTTGAAATCCATCTTCGAGGCGATGCAAGCGAACGAGCTTCTGAATCCTACTCGCCTTCTCACAGGGTACATTCCCAATGCCGAAGCGCTTGGGGCAGTCAAAGATTTGGCCGAAAAGCTCCTCAAGCAACGGGACGGACTGATTTACCTCCTTGATCGTATGTTCTCCGGTGCTGTTTTTGAGGAATAAAGAGGACTTAATGATACCACAGCTGTCATGGGTGACTCGGGTCGGCTCTACGTGGCTCCGGACGTTATACCCGTATATAAGAGTATGCTCCCGTTGGCGACTATCATCACGCCGAATTGGTTTGAAGTCGAGTGCGTTTCGATGTTCCACTGAATGGTGTAAATATGATCGTTAACCGCAAAACTAGGACCCTCACCGACACGCCTCTTACTTCGCTATCCGCACTCCGATCTGCTTTGAACGTCCTCCACACGACATATCGAGTACCTCACGTCGTCATTAGTTCTATCCCACTTCAGGCGTGGTTAGCGGACGCCCTTCCGACCAATATCAAGCCCCTCGATAGCAACCAAGGACAGTACTTACTCTGTATCGCATCAAGCCGCCAAAACGAACAGAAATCGATGGTTTACGCACAAACGGTCCCTCTCCTTCCCGGCTACTTCTCCGGAGTTGGTGACCTCTTTTCGGCCTTGCTTTTAGGACACTATCATCCTTCCGAGTCTCTAGAGATAGGAGCAGTTACACCACTATCCCATGCCACTTCCCTCGCACTCTCCAAGACCCACCTTGTACTCACGAGGACCCTTGTACATTCTCAAACCTTACCGCGAGAGGAACAGCTACCCACGGATGATGAGTTGGACAAGGCTGAACCTTTGAGGAAGATCAGAAGGATGCGAGGAAGGGAGCTTCAACTTGTTCAAAGTTTGGACATCATCACAGGTCAGAACGTTGGTGAACATGGAATAAGGGAGCTAGTACAGTGGGAAGGATTCTGAAGTTAAGAATAACTGGTAGTAGTGCTTAGTATATCGTTTTGGGTCGATATTCTGTAGACAGTAGAAGGTACATCCATTGGCCTATCATAAGAGTGTTCAATGACACTCCGGAATCCTTGTCGTACGCATCTTGCGTGCGTGCGGCCACTAAGTAAAAGTGATTATCAATTTCCCCTGCATCAAGCCGTCCTCTTGAAGAAAGGAAATAATTCAGCCCGGGTGGATAGGGGCGATGATGAAACTACGCTGTGGACAAACGGCAACAAATATCTAACTTGTGCATCACTTTCATCATCCATGGATCGTTCAGAGCTTCCGCTGGTTGTGGACAACGGCACTGGTGTGCGTTTACTCAACTATCTGCAGGATCTCTCTATCTTACACGCGTTCAGTTCGTCAAAGTAGGCTACGCAGGCTCAAACTTCCCCGAACATGGTCAGTGTAATATTACCGATTTCCACATAATCTCTCAACCCGGTACCCTAGTATTCCCCTCTGTCGTTGGTCGTCCAATTCTGCGCGCAGAAGAGCGAATTTCCACTGCTCAAGCTCAGCTCAGAGACATCATGGTTGGCGATGAAGCAGCTCAGAACCGCAACTACCTCCAAGTGACACAACCGATGGAGCATGGTATTATTCGCAATTGGGAAGATATGCGTCACCTATGGAACTATACATTTGACGAGAAACTAAGAATTGACCCTAGAGGGAGGAAGGTGTTGTTGACGGAGCCGCCTATGAACCCAAAGAAGAACCGAGAGAAGATGGCCGAGGTCATGTTTGAAGAGTACGGATTCGGAGGCGTTTATGTCGCGATTCAGGCAGTGTTGACTTTGTATGCTCAAGGTGCGATAATTATCACTCCAATCCATATCGCGATGTTGATGGAATTGTCCTGTCCACACTACTCAGGTCTCACAACGGGTGTCGTTGTAGACTCTGGTGACGGTGTCACTCACATCGTTCCTGTCTATGATGGATTCTCTCTTCCACATCTCACTCGCCGACTCGATATCGCAGGACGAGATGTAACACGGTATCTGATCAAGCTCCTGCTCATGCGAGGCTACGCGTTCAATCGTACTGCGGATTTCGAAACCGTTCGTGAGATCAAGGAGAAGCTCTGCTATGTCAGGTACGCCATATCTTTTTTACTTGCCACTACCGTGTCTGATTTTGAGTTTTACATCAGCTACGACCTAGACCTTGACACCAAGTTGTCGGAAGAGACTACGGTATTAGTAGAGAACTATCAGGTATCAGCATTCGCACCTCACTTCCACCAGAGCTAATGATTTCGCAGCTCCCTGACGGACGTAACATCAAGGTTGGCTCTGAACGTTTTGAAGCACCCGAGTGTATGTTCCAACCTCACCTTGTCGATGTCGAACAACCAGGAGTAGCAGGTGCGTGAGCACGACCTATCTGGCTGCTTCAGCTACCAATCCTCGTTCAGAAATGCTCTTCCAAACCATCCAATCCGCTGCCGTTGATGTCCGTGCTGATCTGTACAAGCATGTTGTACTCTCCGGAGGGTCAAGCATGTACCCAGGATTGCCCAGCAGGCTAGAGAAGGAGATGAAGCAGCTCTACTTGACAAGAGTGTTGAATGGTGACCCCGAGAGGTTGAATGTATGTCGTAACCGCAACTCGCTTTTATCCTAATGATAACTTCTATACTTTTAGAAATTCAAAATCAAAATTGAGGATCCACCGAGAAGAAAACACATGGTATTCCTTGGAGGTGCTGTCCTGGCAGATATCATGAAGCACCGAGAAGAGTTCTGGGTCACCCGCGAGGAATGGTACGAGAAAGGCGTACAGGCATTGGATAAACTCGGAAGGGGAGAGAATTAGTTTCACTGGGTGACAATTTGTATGATATAGATACTTCAAACCGACGAGAATGAACTCAAAAGCTATGTTGAACAGCGACCATTCTATGTCATCTACATTTTAGACATTAAATTGACACTACCTCAAGACACTAGGTAACGGAATCAGTAATATATGAAGACAACTGCGCAACGGTAGTACAGTGAAGACATAGTTGGAAGCTGTATGTGCGGGTGCCGGCGTATCCAACCATTAAACCCAACCACTCAAGAAACTTTTGCCTGGCGAAAGCCTAGCATGTAGCAAGAATTTAGTTCGTTCGTATTGCGGCCTCTGGACGAAAAACGACATTTAGAGACGCTGCCTGCACCACTAATATAAATAAAAACGTACTGAAGAACTCGTATGACAGCCAACATAAAGCAGTGCTGGGCATAGTGGTCATGACACGAGGTGTCAATCCTCTGGCAAAGCCCTTCAACCCATCTCTACGCCAAATGATACTGAATGCCTCTTTCATGCCAGAGACGTTTCGGATCTCCGTATCGTGTGAAGTTCCTCTAGTTTGCAGCATAGTTTTTGCGACGTCTAAGGGCGTTGTCAGCGCAGCGGCCACTGCACCTGCACCCGCGCCGGCGATCATATGTGAGGAGGGATCGTATTTATGGGTCGGATTGAGGACCCGCTTGAGATGCTCATATATGGTGACCTGGATGGCATTGAATGGTATGGAAATAGCTAGTGTCGTGGGATATGACACGTAGAAGGCAGCCAATCCTTCGTTGCGGTATACCGTTCGGGCGCAGGTGATCACTGACCGAAATTCTGACTTATGTACCTGCATACGTTGTTTGATGACTGGATGGGCGGTATGAGCACAGGATTTGACTCTGAGTATAATAAAGTTTGTACCATCGAAGGGATTCATCAACGCGTCTGCTGCGGTCGTAGCTGATGCACCAGCAACGGCTAGAGAGGGTCGACAAGTCAGTGAGAGGAAGAAGAAAAATCGTTAAGCCAGGATGAACGCACCGGTTGCCAACCACTGATTCCCAGCTTCGTTACCTCCCATTAATTCTTTGACGGCCTCGAGAGTACCGAAGTGAACAGCGTGTGCTGGCCCAGCGCCCAACACCACAGACCAGACACCCCTCCATAATGCCCTCATTCCCTCGGTCGACCTGATGCGAGTAAAAGCATTCCCAACTCCACTGTAGACTGCTACGGATGAGGTTGTGAACACTTGCATACGCGTCTGTAAAATATTGTCAGAGAACCGAAATTCGCGATGATTCTGGACTGACTTTGATACTATCTATTGGAAACATAACAGCATGTTCTGAAATTCCTGCCTACAAAAAATCCGTCAGTAGGAACTCCTAATTCTGATCCTCACGAAGACGTACCAAGGCGCCAGCAAGCATGTTCACCTGAGCAACATATCCATTTCAGCATCAGATATCGAGGTGTTGTCGACCTCAACTTACCGCAAGCCCAGCATTGGGAGGCAAAGACTCGTAGTCATCCTCCATTTACGAAAATCTAACAAGGAATGACGGGATTTCTGAGAGCCACTGGAGGAACGGAGCAAAAATTTGGGCGGCGGCCAGGAACGACGAGGAGCACCGCGATGGAAACAAGCCTTGCGAGCTCGCAGAGACAAACCCCTGGGAAATGGAGAAGGTGAGAGTGCTCAAAGCTGGGAATGCTGGTCAGGGTAAAAACTGAGAAAGAGTTGTGTTCCCACCTTGTCTTGGTCGTCGCCCCGGGTTTATCTCATCAGACACGACAGAAGCCGGATCAGCATGTCAAGATCCTAGCCGGTCGACGTTGAACTTTCAACTAACGGCAAGTTCACGCAAATTTCATTCGTAAGAACTCTTCACGTTATAAACCGCGGTGTACTACAATTAATACCCTACACATCCCAGAGCTACACTCTTTTTCATTTAATGGCATATCTAAGGAAAAGATCGTATGTCAATTGCAAATTTCAGAGGACGTGTCCCTGGACACGAACCTGAGGCCTAAGTTTTCTTTCCGCATTACTCCTGTATCATGCACTCGCACTTTGAAGATCCAAAGCGGCCAGTTTATCGTGTTCTTCAATGTTGCTGTAATGGAAGGCATTAGAATCTGACCCGCCGCTGGAGTAAAGACTGGGCCTACATGACTTCCCAAGGGTAGTCTACCCTGTGGATGGCGTGAGGATCGACTTTCGCCTTATGTTTCCAGGAGACTCACCACAAATCGCCAACATTAGCTCCGGCATAGTATCTGATTCCATTGTAGTCAATGGGCAATATATGCAACCCACTCTGTACTCACGGCGTTCCAGGAGGAAGCTCAGCTAGCTTGGGTTTTAGTTTGTTATGCACAACAAAGATTCCGAACTTGGTCGCTTCACGAAGGGCGTTGCGTTCGGGCTCCGGGTGATTGAGAAGCTCTTCTTCGACATCTTTCTTCAGCTCAGCAAGGGCATAGCTGGATCCTGGCGTTAGAGCAGTGGGACCCAGCGGAACCAAAGAAGCCTCACCCTAGCGTTTTCCTGGTGTCATCGACCTCATCCTATTTGATAGGTTTCAGATGGAATAACGCACATAATGGGATTTTGGAACTCACCACGATGAGAACTCGCTTTCCCAGGATCTTCTTTCCTGCGTTGGTGCTGTTGAACAAACATGAATAGAGAACCGTGAGGAGCTTTGTTGGACATACAGCCACTGCGTCCGGATGACCTCCTGGCCGATCTGTTCAGCTGTAATACCCTCCACTGGCTCGTATAGGGAAAGACCGATAGCCTGAATCTGAAGCGTTTTGTTGTCCGTCTGCTCTCTCAGGAATGTGCGCTGCCAGGAATACCTGTGAGCCTTATCGAACAAGGATCGAGAAACTTTCACACACCATCACCCGAGCAGGGAAAAATCCTCTGCGAACCCGATGTCATCAGCGGGACTTTTACTGAACAGAACCACACCTGGAACTGACCCTCCACCTAAATAGTATTCCAGTTACTACAATCATGGCGAGACGGATATAAAGCGTGAAAGACATGCCAATCGCCAGGAGAAAATCTGGATTGAATTCGGAGGCAATTTGCGGCGTGCATTTTCGAATCAAGTTGTGAATATCATTGTAGGTGACGTGCCAGTGCTTAACTTGGTTAGACATGGTGAAGGAGATGGAAACGAGGCAAGTAGAAGCAAAGTTGGAAGATAACAGGCGCCGGCGCCGGCCCCAGCGATGGTTAATACCAATGATAGCCACGGTCACGCGAATTTGACTCGGAAATCTTATCTTCTCCTCGTTACACGATGTCTGGTGCACCGTCGGGCTCAGGTTCCGGCAACCCTCGTATGGCATATGTCTCTCTCACAATCTACTGCTACAACTGACAAGAAACCTAGAAAATAGCCCGAAACCAAAAGCAATATCTAGTTTGGCCAAACGACCGACAGATGTCACGAGAAGTGGAACTCAAAAGCTCAAGTTTGTGCCAACTTTACCTGCACGTCGGAAGAAGGAGTGAGTATAAAGTGCATGTGTAGATCGATATGATGCCTGAATGCTCTGCCAAACAGAGAAGTCAAACCAGTACGAAGCATTTCGTTTCTTCCGGAGTACTCTCACGTACTCAATCTTCATCGTGACAGGAACCACAGCCTGAAGCCGTTCAGCCACCGCCGACTCAAGGGAGAGGAAGAGGAAATGATGCTGGTGAAGGGAGAGGTCGTGGTCGTGGTGTTCCTCGCCCACAGCAGGAGATGACAGCAAGTGGTCCGTTTGCTATGGGTCCAACTATGGCAAGTGGTAGCGCTCGACGTTCAGTTCCCGCATCAAATTTCACGCCCATTCCCATCCCATCCAAGGGCAGACACACGAGCTTGGGTGCCGGTTTGACGCACACCGCTACTCCATCCATCAAAGTGGAGGAAGGAAAGAGCAAAGGAAAGGCGGTGGAAGAAGACGAGGTTTACTCTGATCCAGACGATGGTGTCGAGATTTTGGATATGGAAAATGTGCAAAAGGTGGACTATATGGCTCCTGATGTCTTGAAGGAGGTGAAGCATATTCCCAAGGTCAAGAAAGAGGATTCAGAAGCTCCAGATCGTACGTCAAATGAAAACCTCAGAATTGCTGGCGTTCACTATTCTATGCAGAAGCAGGAGGTGTCAATCTTTCGAATGCGATAGATCTAAGTGAGAGCGAAGAGGAGGAGGAGATGGAGGACATCATCGACGACTTTGGTCAACAAGTCGATATATCTGATGCGAGTACAGTGCCCATTATCTTTCGCATTTACTGAGTTGCGCACTAGGACCCTACACTGAGGCAAGATCGACTTTACTTTTTCCAGTTTCCTTCACCATTCCCCTCTTTTGAACTCAAAAACATGGATGTTGACATGGCCCTCGAGGCATCAGTGTCCTCTGGCGCAAAGCGGGTATCGTTTGCAGCTGATGTAAAGCAGGAGTCGTCACAGGTCCTGTCACAGACTCCGCCTCAGCCTTCGACGGAACAGAAAACTCAGCCACTACCCGCTCTAGACGGTGTCATTGGTAAATTAGAAGTTTATAGGAGTGGGGCGGTCAAGATGCGTCTCGCAAATGGCATTCTACTTGATGTACGTACTTTTCGCCATCTAACTTATAAACTTGCTGACTATTCATTACTCATAGGTCACAGCCGGCACCCAACCGTCTTTCTTGCAACACGCTGTCAGCGTTGATATGGTGCAGAACAAGATGACGGTTCTGGGAGAGATTAACAAGCACTTTACCGTAGCGCCGAATGTCGATACTCTGCTCGCTGCGATGGAGGCATCAGAGACTGCAACAGATTCCATGGAGGGCGATGGTTTGATACGGATGGATGAGTCGTGAATTGCTATTATACCGTGTATATTTCGCGTCTTGTAATCAGTCTTGACTCTTTGTTTACACTAACTTGAAGGCAAATTCAATGGACTTCAACTTTGATAATAATACACGAGATAACTGCACATATAGTACAAGAACCAAAGGTAATCCACATAACAATTTTGTGCGACTAATCTGCGTCCAAGTCTATCATCCCGTCACCCAGTTCTTCAGTCTCGGGTTCCGTTGGACATGACGGCGCAATGACTCCAGAACGTTTCTTTGGGCCCACTATCCGAGAAAGGTCGCTTGCTTTCCGGGACTGGTGAATTAACGCCAATTCATCCATCTGCAGTAAGATGCGTCGGTGGGGTGACAGTACTGCATAGATGGAACTTTACCTTCTTTTTAACATCTTCCGTTGTCTGACGCGGCTCACCATGTTTTGTGGCAACGGGATCGAAGCCAGTGTGCCTCATTAGTTGGAAAGAATATGCCGACCTGCGTTTCTTGCAGGTGGGCTCCTGGTCAGACCCTAGTTCCGACCCATCGTCCAAAGATGTGTCGAATAACTT
This sequence comes from Moniliophthora roreri, assembly GCA_001466705.2. Lineage (NCBI taxonomy): Eukaryota > Fungi > Basidiomycota > Agaricomycetes > Agaricales > Marasmiaceae > Moniliophthora > Moniliophthora roreri. The sequence goes on along the minus strand of LATX02000035.1, from coordinate 1,217,539 downwards.
TGTTCCGCCCTTCTTGCATTCGGTCTCTTCTCTTTTCCTTTTATTCGTCACACCCAACGCTTGCCTTGCCTTCATTACCGACTGCATGCCGTCCTTATCCCTCTTCAACAACTTCTCCAATGCCCTCTCGGATTCCCGAGCTGCCAACTTCTTTTGGTCCCTGGTCAATTTTTCGCGGCTGAAACACTCTGGGTCGTTGGGAGATCCTTTAATGATATGGCCGGAAAAGACGTAAGTCGCGCCAGCTTCACCCAGCTGGTCCTGCTGAGAATTGGGTTGTAACCCCCATTGACGTTTTGAATCGTAGTCGTTCTTCCGTTTTGCTCTCGCTACGGCGCTGCCGAGACCAGAAGTGCTGTTGATTCTGGTCATTAACAGGAAGGGCCAGAGTTGCTATTGCTTACCCAGCTGAAAACTCTGGACGAGCAGCTCTACGACTGTCGACAGCAGTCTGCACATGAAAGTCGCAGACATTGCTGACTCGTTTATCACACCAACTTCCACATATCTTTCCGTCCCTCTTGATCGCTATACACATACCTAAATCTTTGGCCCGACCGATGGTGGTAATGGATGCAGCTGATTCTGGTGTGATAGCAAGGATGTTGTTGACCGGATGCGGATCGTCCACTTTACGCTAGAGATGAACGTGAGCGTCCGTAGCTGAAGAATACGGTGGTTCCGACCTGGTATGGTTTTAAGACCCTGGGATTTAACAACGCTACGACGTCCCCTTCTTTGAGCTTCGTCATTGCCTCGAATGCACCACGACTGCCACCCTTGTATATCTTCTCCGGTCTTTTAGAGCCCTCGCGCGTAATGAGATCGTAGCCATCCGACTCGAAGAGCAATAATGAGAGGAATGCGTCTCCTCTGATCACGGCTTTTCCACCAGACGAAGATCCTCCTGACCGAGAGCCAAAATCAATGAGCTTGAAGTTGATGTACTTCTTGCCTTTGCTCTTATGCTCCTCTTTCTCCTTCTCCTTCCCTTTATCCTGCTTGCCGTTCTTCCCCTTATTTTCTTCTTCATCTTCATCTTTACGGATACCGACGGGTGCGCTGGCGTATTTAAGTGGACCTCTTTCTGCAACGACAGCGATGGTTACCCAGTCGCCGGGGACTGGAACATCGTATCCCTGTTTATCAGGTAAGAGGCGGATGGAGGAATATAGACGCGACGGAGAAAGGTAATATCGTCCTCGGAGGTAGTCTTGAAGATCCTCATGCGGGAGGGTGCGTGACCTAGATAATCACATAAGAGACTTGGTGGGCAGTGATACAATGCAACGCACGATAACCTGATTCCAGAATTCGGCTCAATGGTGTCAAAATTAGGGTCGTCGAAAGGTGGCGTGTGCTCAAGGGGGCCGGCTTCCAAATCTTCAATAAGTGCTAGACACTCGTCTCGTCTAGGGCCTGAGGACGAGCTACTTGCAGTAGGAAGTTGTGACAGGTCGGGTTGGTGAGGTCGATCCGTGAATGCACTAGTTCGCTTGCAGTCGGATGTTGCTTCGTCTTTGGGCTGACCACGAAGACTAGTGAGCCTCTCAAGGAGGTTGGATGCTGCTGGTTTGACAGGGATATGGTTTACTTTTACTATGACTGGTGCGGAGGTAGTCTTATGGCTTTCAAAGGTCTTTCTTTCCGGTTGTCGAATACCTTCAGCTTTTCTCTTCTTTTCTAATCATACATTTAGAGCGCATAGGAGTATGAATACGCAGAATACGCACTGGGAGAAGGCGTCGCTGGGGCGAGTATGACCGAGTCTCGTTGCTCTCTCTTGGGCGAGCCGGGAGTCGTCTCTTCTCCCGAGAAATTCCCCAATTGAGACTGAAGTTTAGCTATTTCTCGCTTGATTTCTTCCCGTTTTTGCTTCTCTTTTGCTGACTTTTGAAGAGACGATTCCATGATGGTGGTCAAGGTCAACAGAGAGCGACGCGACGTGCCATATTGCGGCGACGCGCTGTTTACCAACTGTCACGAGGGCACATTGGCCGTGACTGTGAGTAACTGTTAGTATCATCTCTAGTACTACCATGGCCTCCATTACGGAGGACCGGCCGTCGACCTCAAAACCGCGCGGCATATGTAAGTACTACCAACATCCCCGAGGATGCTTCAACGGGCGTTCTTGCAAGTTTCTACACGGGAATCCAGAAGATAGTAACCAAGGAGTCAATACTCGTCTTACCCCCTACGATCAGTCCAAGACTTGCCGTTATTTTGCGAAGGGTATGTGCATTCGATGTGCATTCTGTATCCGCTGTAATGTGCTCACGTCCGTGCCAGGGTTCTGCAAAAGGGCCGATAAATGTTGGTTTCGACACACAATACCGGCGTCTTCTGAAGTGAACCCTGTCGGAAAGGAGGTGGATGAGGTGGATCCGGTGGATGAGCTATGCTCCATTTGCTTCGAGAAACCGTGTTTATACGGGCTACTTAGTACGTTAGATATCATTGGCCTGGCGTCACATCCGACTCACGTTCTTCCATTCCGGCACAGCTGGGTGCAATCATGTCTTCTGTATTACCGTGCGTCCTTACCACAGTGATATGCAGCCTACTCACAATAACGCGGGCAGTGCATCAAGCAGTGGCGAGATCCAGTTGCTAAATCCGCGGACGTCGTAGACTCGGGGGTTCATAAGAAATGCCCAATGTGCCGTACACCCTCAAAGTTCATAACGCCTTCCTCTCTCTTCTTCAAGAGTGATGACCCCAGAAAGGACGAAATCATCTCTCAGTACAAGCAAAGTATGGCGAGGATACCTTGCAGGTATGTCGCTTCTGTCAGGACCCCCATTTTGTGTCACATCATCTCCTTAAGATATTTCACCAAGTCGATGGCAAAGGACAAGAAGGATCCCTTCTGTCCGTTTGGGAAAGATTGTTTTTATCAACATTTGAACGACGATGGAACACCTTTCGTCTTCAGCGAGGGTGTGGATGAGTCGATGCGGGTATGTCCCGTATGTTGCTCATGGGTTTATTTCTGACATTCCTTTCTAGCGATACCAACGACGAATGCGAACACCTTTCAGTGCTGACAGCTTGTTTGCTGACATCTTCGAGACCATTCGACGAGACAACAATGCCCGAAGCTTGGATTGGATCAACCGACTCCTCGAGGAACCACAACTTGGACGACTTCAGAACACTCTACAGGCAGTGCGCAACAGCTTACAACAGTTAGAAATAGCCGCAGAATCCGGCCCGAGTAGCGGAGGTACTACCACACGCAATGACCCACCTTTAAATGTGGTCATCGCACCCGAGCTTATTCCTGACGCCAACGAGTGGACCGTTGATGACGCGGATGGGCCACACTGGGATGATCGTATTCCAGGGCCATTGTCGTTTACTTTCAGTCTCAACGATTCAGTGAGTAGCTACCCAATGTCTGGTAATGCCTGAATTCTGATATCATTTATAGCGACCACATCCTTGGATGCCAAACTCCTGGCGAAGCTGGGGAGCAGTCAATGATGATGATGATGATGATGATAACGACAATGACAACGACATACCACCTCCCTTGGAGGCTATTCCTGGGATAAATAACGCCTCTCAAGCTCGACAGAACCGGACTTCTCCACGGGTGAATGACGTTTCGGAGTCCGGTAGTTCTATCCCGTCATTGCGCGACGTCGCAGATACAGACTCTGATTGGAGTACTACCGACGATGAGGAAGAAACGGCCGGTACATCCGTACGTTGCTTCATGGGTCCTTCTCCTTCGCTGGAACAAAATGGTGATACAGACGATGCCAGCGATGGGATGCCTCCATTAGAAGACATCAGCGACTCTGACCAGGAAGATGCTCAAAGCGAGAGAGGTTCGAGCCCGTACAGCTCTTCTAGGTCTAGTCCTGAACCCGCAAGACCACCGCCGTTCGTTACTGATGGCCGGGGTCGGGTGATAGGCGCGAGTGAGAACAGCAACGACAGCGACGCACGCAGATCGTTCCTGAGTAGGGTGATGGATGCGTTATTCTAGAGCGGACATTTTGTATAAAAATTCAAGCTATAGACAATCATAATGTGTACTTTTAGGTGTGTAAACAAGTAGACTTTTCGACTTGAATCTCTAGTAATGAAATCGCGACTTCCTAAACCAGGGCATGACAGCCTATGACATCACCCGATACGACGCGCTTGAAAAGGCAGGCCATTGACCTTACCTCTCTTACTTTCTTCTTGACCATCATCATCATCTCCTCTCATCATGGGCAAGGGCCGCAAATCTGGAAAACCCAAGCCTCAGGTTGCCATACCTGGTGCTCAACCCGCTCCGTACTCTGGATCGTCCGCAGAGATATCGCCTACCTCCGCTGGCCCCAAGACCCCCGCTGATGAGGGTATCGAGTTCTTCTCCTCAGCAGCGACCCCTGGGGAAGCACCTATTCGCGTTTATGAGCTTCGCCTGGATGTCGATGGTGGTCCCTACAAGGATCGCTCCGTGAGTACTCACCATTCTCGCTTCGCGTTCAACATTGACCATTTGTCTCAGTATATTCGTCTTCCGCCTGCCTATAGACCATATATTCTTCGCGTCTCAATTGATGCTGGAACACCTGCGTCCAAGAACGGCGTTTTCAAGACCAACTTTCCTCTCGACGGCGGTCAATTCAAGCGCGATCACTTCACGACTCGCAAGTAAGTTGGTATATGTGCTCCCTTCCCGGATACATTCCTAATTTTTGCGAAATCTTGTCTTTAAAGCCTTCCTTCAGATTTCTCCAAACCCATACAGATAGATTTGCCCATCTCTCATGCAGGTGCCTTCGTATTCTGGGTCGAATACGACGACGAGTTACCAAACTCTCGAATCAAGGGTCGCGAGGGCTATTTCAATATTGATCCAATCCTTCGCTCAAAAGCACGCACTCCTATTCTATCCAACGACCTCGTTCCTCTCCCCCCCGCGACGGGCGCCGTTCTCAAGAACGAGATGGTCAACCTACCTCTTGACGCATTGTCAATTCTCACCGTTATATCCAAGTGGATGGGTCCTCTCTCGGAATGGAAAAAGCATTTCACGGAAGCCAAGGATCGTGGCTACACGATGCTGCACTTCACCCCTCTTCAAGAGCGAGGCGAAAGTGATAGCCCTTATTCTATCCGAGATCAGTTCAAGTATGACCCCAGTTTGTTCGAAGGAAAGGTGGAGAAGGATGGTGGAAAGGCGCAGATCGACGCCATTCTGGAAGTCGCCAAAAATGATTACGGTCTGTTGAGTCTTACCGACGTCGTTCTCAACCACACTGCCAATGATAGCCCATGGCTTGTTGAACATCCCGAATCAGGCGCGTCTATGCTACTTTGGACGCAGACTCTTGACTAAACATTCACTAACAGGATTCAGTCCCCATAATTCACCTCACCTCACCCCTGCCCTCGAACTCGACACCGCTATGATCACTTTCTCAAGCACCCTTTCCTCAAAAGGGCTTCCTAACTTCATCAAATCCGAAGACGACTTGGATACCTTGATGAATGCGTTCCAAGACGTAGTTAAAGGCCTCAATCTATGGCAATACTACGTCCTAGATACTGCTCGCGAGAAGGACTCTATCAAGGTGGCATTGTCTTCTAACCGCGTTACTGCATGGAGTGGATCAGATATTACGGGCAAGTCCGTGGTCGAACTCGCTGAGATCGCCAGGTGTAACGGGTTCATCATCGGCCTAGGCAAGCTAGCGTCACGATACGGCGTGCGTTCCGATCCCAGTGCCGCTGCTGGGCTTGTGAAGGCAGCCTTCGTAAGCATTAGTGATATCGATGCTCTCGCCGATGCATGGGTGAGGGTAGTTGATGTTATCAATGTGCCACTCTACCAAGAGTGGGAGGAAGATACGCGAGTCGCTAATGATAATGTGAGGAACAGAATTAAATACACTCGCCTCGACTCGAACGGCCCCAAGCTCGGCAAGATATCCGAGAAGTACGCATTTCATCCCTTTTGAATACCTTGTCTAACCTCGATTCCAGGTCATCACTCGTCGAGAGTTACTTCACGCGTGTTGGGTCAAAGCCTGATTCCGATCCTCTTGTTTACTCTCTCGCCAATAATGGATGGATTTGGGCCGCAGATCCTCTCCAAAACTTCGCTCTGCTTCCTTCCAAAGCTTACCTTCGTCGAGAGGTTATCGTATGGGGCGACTGCGTCAAACTTCGGTATGGATCAGGTCCCGATGATAATCCATGGCTATGGGAGCATATGACTTCCTACGTCACGTCTCTTGCAGCCAGTTTTGACGGTTTCCGTATCGACAATTGCCACTCTACACCACTTGAAGTCGGTGTGTGGATGCTTGACACGGCTCGTGTCGTCAATCCTGATCTCTATGTCTGTGCCGAACTTTTCACCGGAACGGAGGAGATGGACCTTTTGTTCGTCAAGCGGCTGGGTATTAACAGCTTGATCAGGGAGAGCTACAATGGATGGGACCCCAAGGAGTATTCGAGGCTGTTGTACAGATACGGCGTCGGAAAACCGATCGGTGCATACTTGTTTGGTTGCTCGATACTATCTTCCAACTGACACGAATTATTACAGGCTCAATGGACGGCGCGTGTCTCACTAGTATCGAAGAAATTCCTTCACCCACCGGCAAAGGCCCAGTCCGTCAGGCTATTGTCACCCCCCTCAACGGCTCTATGCCTCACGCTCTGTTGTATGATTTGACTCACGACAACGAGTCGCCTATGCACAAGCGCTCAGCAGAAGACGCTCTGTCGACGGGTGCTTTGGTCACTTTCAGCCATTCTGCTACTGGTTCTGTCAAAGGCTTTGACGACCTTTATCCGAAACTATTGAACCTTGTCAGTGAGAAGCGGAGGTACGAGCTCACTGGCCTAGAGAAAGGAAGTGGCATCGCTCCCATCAAGCGAGTTCTCAATGAGCTGCATTTGGAAATGATGCTCAATGGTTACGAGGAGGGTCATGTTCACCAGGAGGGAGAGGTGAGGTTTCGCTCCTTCTTACCTTCAGCATTCTCATTGATCGATTTTGCATTTCCAGTATATCATACTCTCTCGGGTTCAGCCTGGAACTCAGAAGGGTTATCTTCTTGTCGCCCACACTGCGTTCAACAAGGGGATCAAAGATCGTGGCTTCAGTATGTGCTGACTTTGCGCCGACAATCACATGATACTCATAATGCTCTCTAGTCTCACCTATCAAACTCCGTCGCACTCGAGTCAAATTCATTCTCGGAGCCTCCCTCGATGTTGAGTCTTATGAAGCACCCCAGGATGACACCACCCTCAAGGGCCTTCCAGCAAAGCTGGTCGAGATGCTGCCTATTGTAGTCCCTCAAGGACTAGATGCAGAAGGGCCGTTCTCCGAAATTATCGTTCCAGAAAATTTCCCGCCTGGAAGCATCATGCTATTCGAAACTCACCTCGAGCAGCATGATGACGCCCTAGACGAGTTCTGTGCATCTGGGGCATCAAAGGTCTTTGGTGACTTAGGCTTAGTTGAGCTTAACGTCGTGTTACACCGTGCAGATGGTGAAGAACGAGATGCGACGAACGGTCGCTTCGGTGTTTATGATGTCCCAGGACTTGGTAAAATGGTTTATTGTGGGTTGGAAGGGTGGATCCATCCTTTGCGACACATCATGCGCTACAACGACCTGGGTCACCCTCTTTGTGAACATTTGCGTCAGGGATCGTGGGCCCTTGACTACGTACACGAACGGTTGTCGAGGTATGTCTCTGATTCTTCGTCAATACCCACGATAAATTATTGTTTCACAGTCAAACCGACATCTTGCCTTCATTGGCCGGACCCGCGAAATGGTTCAAAGATAGATTCGATCGGATCAAGGATACCGTCCCACCCTTCTTACGACCCAAATATTTCGCTTTGGTGATTTCAGAAGCGTACAAGGCCGCTCGTCGGGCAGTTGTTGAACAGTCTTCCGAATTCATTTTGACCGGTCATGACTTCACACAAGACCTCGCTATGTGTGCGGTTCAAATGTACGGACTTGTCAAGTCTGCGTCTCTGGATCCCGAGGTCATGACGCCATCGCTAGCTGCCGGGCTTCCCCATTTCGCCACCGTATGGGCCAGATGCTGGGGTCGTGACGTTTTCATCTCGCTGCGTGGTCTTTTCCTCACTACTGGCAACTATGAAGGCGCCAAGAAACATATCCTCTCCTTCGCATCCACATTGAAGCATGGTCTCATTCCCAACCTATTGGATTCTGTGCGTAACCCGAGGTTCGTCGATCTTCTTTCGTTTACCCGTACTCTCGCTGACAAGGATGTATAAAGATACAACTCACGCGACTCACCGTGGTGGATGTTGCAGAACATTCAGGACTATACCAAGATGGCGCCCGATGGTTTATCGATCCTCAACGAGTCTGTCAAGCGTCGCTTCCCTCAAGATGATACATGGGTTCCTTGGAACGACGAACGAGCTTATGCGTACTCCAGCACCATCGCCGAAATCATACAAGAGATTCTCCAGCGTCATGCCAACGGCATTCACTTCAGGGAATATAACGCCGGCCCCAACCTCGATATGCAGATGAAGGACGAAGGTTTTAACATCGACATTGACGTCGATTGGAAGACTGGCTTCATCTTCGGTGGTAGCGCCTTCAACTGTGGTACTTGGATGGACAAGATGGGAGAGTCGGAGAAGGCTGGAACTAAAGGAAGGCCTGGCACCCCTCGTGATGGTGCCCCAATCGAGATCACCGGATTGCTGAAGAGTACCCTGACTTGGCTCGATGTTCTGGCTTCCCAAGGCAAATTCCCTTTCAAAGGCGTCAAGACACAGAGTAAGTCATATCTATTCAGACTGTGTTCGCAAGCTAACCTTCCGTGCAGTCGGAAGCGAGAATCGGGTGGTGACTTATGCGGAGTGGGCGGGCCTTATTCAACAGTCCTTTGAGACCTTCTACTATATCCCATTGAGTGAGTCGCTCGTTTCCCAAGCTCACTGACGATTCCTGAATGTGCGAAAACAGATCCTGCTTATGACGCTAAATATAAGGTCGATCCCAAATTAGTCAATCGTCGTGGCATTTACAAAGATGTCTATGGGTCTGGCGCTGGCAGAGAGTGGTCGGACTATCAGTTCAGGCCCAACTTCCCCATCGCCATGACTGTCGCTCCGGAACTCTTCGAACCACACCATGGTCTCAAAGCATTACAGCTTGCGGACAAGGTGCTTCGAGGTCCACTGGGAATGAAAACCTTGGATTCTATTGATCTTCAATATCGCCCAGTCTATGACAATTCAAATGACTCGACCGACGCTTCCATTGCGAAGGGCCTGAACTATCACAACGTACGTCATGTAAATCCGAAGGTCATGGTTTCACGTTACTAAATACCGGATCCACAGGGACCTGAATGGGGCTGGCCTCTCGGATACTTTTTGAGGGCGTACCTCGACTTTGATACTCGTGTTGGGGAAGGCAAATTAGTGAGTAACGCTTCTTCCTACTATTAAAGAAAAACTTTTTCATGCTTTCTACAGGATCCCAAGAACACGCTTCATCGCCTCCACCAGATTTTGCTGGCACCTCGAAACCACATCAAAAACGATCCATGGGCTGGTATCCCTGAGTTGACAAATGAAGGAGGACAATACTGCCATGATTCATGCAACACGCAGGCATGGAGCAGTAGTACTTTATTGGACTTCCTGGAAACTGCACACAAGGCCTATACCTCAAAGTAGAATACATGGACGGTTCCGTTTTGTATATATCATATATAGATGGGTTTTTTATGTAGATGAATTCTGTACAATGTCGATGACCTCGGTGACCTCGCGGCATAGCAAAGTGCAAACATCATCCAAACTCAAACAGACGCAAAGATCAGGTCCAGGCCTCGCGTTTGTACGCAACTTGACGACCTTCTACCACTGTTCTCAATGCTCTTATGTCGTTTTTTGGATTCGAAGAAACAGACTTAGAAAAGGAAAAGCAGAAATTCCTTCAAGGGAAGCTTGATCCCTCCGAAGGGGACAATTTAGCGGTGTACACATGGGGCGAAGAAAGCTACGATGGTCTTGGTGATGCACTGGAAGAGGGTGGTGACGACCTGAATAACGAGACTTTTGGCGATACTGGTGCTGTAGGTGAGTCAAGAAATCAGTACTTTGTCGGGTCAAGATCATTGACTGAATTCGACAGGCAAGGATTTCGACTTTTCCAGATCTGCTCTTCCTGGTTCCGAAGACTTGGAGCCAAAATTGTTTGCAACTTCTCATCAGCGGACCCAATCCCCACCATCTCAAACTGCTCGACCACGTACGGTAGTCCCATTAATACATTCTATTTGGTTCTTAATATTTTGGATAACCCAGCCACAGCAGCTCCATTGTCATTGGAATCCATTTGGGATGACAAGTCTCCGTTTTCGCTACGCTTGAATGGCGGTGGTCGCTCATCTACTCGTGTACAATCGCCGCCAGCACATCAGCAGCCCATCGGCCATGCCACGAATCAAACTGGCGCCCGGACCCTGCAAGAGATTGAAGCGGAGATGCGGTTAGCCGCTGAACGCTCAAGAGAGGCTGCTTTACACAGGGAATTACTCATTCAACAGCAGCAGCAGCGCTTGGAAGAGGAAGAGTATCTTCGTCAGCAGCAGGAGCAGGAGCTGCTCCAAAGGCAGCAGAGATATATTTATAGGCAAGAACAGCAGCAGCAGCAGCTTCAGCTGCAACGCTTGCAGCAACAGCAAATACTTCAGCAGAGAGAGCAACAGCACCACCGGACTCCGCCCCCTCGTATGCTTCCGGTCTCGCAATCACCGCGATTCCTGGAGCATCAGAGGCAAGTACTACTGCTCCAGCAGCAGCAAGAGCAACGGCAGCTTCTTCGCCTGCAACAATTGGAAGAACAACTTCGTATGGAAGATCTTGAACGTCAGATGCGCAACCAGCAGATATCTCAGATCCATCATGGCAACAACCAGTTCAATCATGATCGTCATCCTTCTGGTCCCACTCTGGCAGAAATGGAGGCGCTCCAGCTGCAGCAGCAACGAGAGCTGCTACTTCGTTCTCAGTCGCCGCTCAGAGCCACTCCTGCGCAGGATAATGCCGCCTTCATGCAGCCAAACATTCAATTGCAGCAACGGATCCTCTCAGAAATGGCACATGCAGAATTCCTTCGAGACATGCAAGGATTGTCTCAAGCAGACCAGGAAACGCTCAGGGTGGAGGCAATGCGTAAAATCCTTGAAGCTGAAAAGATGGAAGAAAAGAGGCGACGGAAAGCGGCCAAGATTGCACACATGTCACGATACAACGACCTTATGACCCAATCGGACAAGGACTTTATCACTCGTATACAAGTTTCCCAGCTTGTTACTCAAGATCCGTATGCCGACGACTTCTACGCGCAGGTCTATGGTGCCATCATACGGTCGAGGATGGGCTTGGGTTCGGAGGATGAGCGCGTATTAAAGTTTGGCGCTAGCGGCGGAGTGGGTTTGGGAGTTGCTCAAAGAGGTGGCAACCGAAGACCCAACGCTATGCAACGCATGCAGCAGCAGGTTGAGCGTATCGTTAGTAATGCCAGGCGGCGAGAAGAGGAAAAAGGACTTCATTGTACGTACCAGTTCAATTTCTGGACAAAAAATTTTCGCCTGACTAGATGACAGCGATCCATAGTCTTCAAGGCGCCCTAGGAAAGACCTCTGGTCGCAGTTACAAAGCGGCACCCAGACAGTTACTTCAGGTCGACTCCGGAAACGCTTCTTCATCGTCTCCCACGTTGTCTCATGCTCAGGCGCACGGGCATATTTCCAAAGCAGATGAGGCTGGGGAATTTGGCGATGACGCTGCTGCGAAGGCCGCCAAGCTTGGTCGTGAAGCACTAGCCGAGCAGCATGCACCTGATGTAGGTTGCATACCATTCACTTGAATTCATCTAATCATTGCTGTGTAGACCTCTGAACTTGTACGCAGGGATCCTCTAACTCGTCGGGAGGCCTTAGTCACTTTGGAGACTCTTTATGATCACGTCCTTCAACTCGAACAGCTCAAGCGGAATCCGCCCCCCGAGGAAGAAGCTGCCGTGACTGAATGGTATGTTCTCGCTTCGTTTCTTTCGTTTAATGCTCATCGTCATACGCAGGGAGAACGAGTTCCAGAGTGTTTTGGACCAAACATGGACACTACTGAAAGTGATGGTTCCTCTTGCTACGAGGTGGGTTCTTGTTAGTAAAGCTATATTTTCTTTCTAATGCTCAGCACAGCGACCCTCACCCATTCATCTCTATCTTGAGTGTTGCAAAGGGCAAAAAGCTCTTGCCTCGACTGACCCGCCATCTTGATAGCCAACGCATGCTCACGTTGCTCACGCTTCTCATCGCATGCTTCAGCCAACTCGATGTCGTGGTCGATGCACCTCTGTTAGATGCGCCAGAAGAAACCCCGGGTCGATCTGAGGTAGAACGTCAAACTCAGGCATTCCTTTCTGGCGTGATACAAAGTATTCTGCCTGTTATCGCCAAAGGCAGCCTACGACTGGTGTCCGGATTGCTTGGGCTACTCCTGGATCGCAACGACGTTGTAGCTATTGCTAAGACCAGGGTGAGCAAGAGTAAACAAGCACCTTTTAATGTTTTCATCTGACACCACTTGCTTCAGCCCGGACTTGCTTTATTGACCTTGTTCTTGACGAGGGTGGAGGTGATCAAAGAGTCTTTGCATAATGCAACAAATCTGGATGAATTACCATCGCCAGAAGATGCAGAACAATGGTGCGTCTCTCCCACAAGAAAATGCGTTATTTACACTGACTTCCCCTGTTAGGCAATTCATGTTTGATCACTTATTCCAGCTCCTCACGCCTCACTTCCCCAACCTCTTCCCATCGAGTCGTACGCCTGAGGCTCAAGCAGGTCGGATTCAACCTGGGATGGACGCTTTGGACCAACCTGTCTGGCAATTCTTGGCTGCGTTGGCGCTGCATGCGGTCGCAGAACAGCACCAGATTCTCGTCACTTTACTGCGGGATAAGGTGCTGGAGAATGTTATCAGCGCAAAGAAAGGATGGGTTGTTGACGAGGAAGAGAGACGTGCAAAATTAGCAAACGTAGATCTTTTCCTGCATGCTCTGGGGCTTGATAGCTCACAGATTGCAATGTAAACTATAATCCAACACAAAACTTTGTCGGGATTACTCCTATACAATGGCTTCTATTCTTCTTTCTAACCTTAGGTCAGGGATTGTAAGCTGCTGGAACCATTTGGTCCTCAAAAAGGCATAGTAGGCTCATAGCCTCAAAGGCTCTCAACGCCTCGCACGTCACCAACTCGGTCCGTCTTGATGCGCCAACTATCTCCAAATCCTTTATCGTCGAGAGAGAGCCAGTAAGATTGAGTACAGGCAGTTTCACCGAAAGTGACATTTCGGGAAGACTGAGGAGCCCGACGACTGCTTTGCTATCGCTAGAGAGCTGCATCAAAGGGACCATGAATGCTTCTTGCTTTGCCTTGGAGCGCACTTTCACATGCGAGCCTACTTCTAGGTGGTTCGTAGAAAGCGAGACGAATTCGGGGAAATTTGGGTAGAGCATAACATAGCCACGTAGGAAAACAAGTTCAATGAAATACTTCTTCCACGATTTAGACCACCTGTTTGAGCGAACTTCGGGAACAACTACCTGGTCTATCGGGAATGCCATCTCGGAGAAACGCATCGTCAAATAGTCGTGAAATTCAGCCCAGTGCTCTGGGAAGTAAACGGCGCCCCAGCTGCATGGGATTTGCGAGAGATAGGGAGTAAATGGTGGAATGCCGTTGTCGATGAATAACTGGGAGGCGTTGAAAGGTTTTCGACCATCTGTGTGTAATTCAATGTTCTTCTGCTGATAAAGGCTAATCCCGAATATTTGGAGGTGTTGACCATGATTGTTCCCGTACCTGTATGTTGAAGCTAAATGATATAACACATGGAGGGCAAGATGCAACGCATACCGATATCGCAAGAGGGACATCTTGATCCACGCATAGAACAGGGGCGATAGTTCGACATCATCCTCTAGCAAAAGGCCATACGAGTCGTTCGTGTGCGGATACCAAGACTCAACCACTGCGGGAAGGAGGCCGCCATGTATGACACGATGGTGAATAAAAAGACTGCCATGATGCCACGCGAAACTCTTCACCGTTTGCATCGTTCGGTGATCCGTTGATTGCTCCAGATGTATCCGCATATTAACAAGATCTCCAAAGTACCTGCCCCTAGAGACAGACGATAACAGGCGAGCTAAAGAGTCGGGCCTGTTCTTAGTGATGATACTGATTGTTAGACGAGGTAGATGCCAATCTGTGTTCCTCATCAGCAAGAATAGATAGAGTTTGAGAGGATGGGAACGTACCGCGCCATTCCACAGCTGTCAAAGTGACCATCCATCCACAATGGAGCAAATCATCCCGGGGTATCTGGATATTGGTCGCGCCTTCTAAGCGATGACCTAGTTCAGCAAGAGTGAAGAGAACGATTGATCTGTCTCCGATAACGCTTCCGTGAAAAGAAAAGAAAGGTTCGTATGAGAGAAGACAGGAACCAACCAGCGTATTTCCGGACGTACTCCGCTCGTAGGTCGTATCAAGATAATTCTGCACCCTTTTTCCATCACGCTGAAGGCGACAAAGCACAGGTGCAAACGTGCGGAGTTCGTCCAGGGTGGAGAAGATTGCGTAAAACGTTATGACCGCGCTCTCTCGCTCGTAATCTTCAAACCTTCCGATTCCTTGACTATCATGAATAATCGTCGAATCCAAAGAATATTGTGGGAGTACAGGAATGCTCTCATTTCTAATGTGACACGCCTTCGGTTTCGCCCAAATGATGCCCCCATAACCTCCTGGATGATGTTGAGATATCGCTATCCCGAATTCGTGCCATGTGCGCGGAATGCGTTCTATTTGAAGGGCCAGGGAAGCGTGAAAGATAAAGGGAGGGGTGAGGTACGATGCCTCGGAGACTTGGGGGTACGTAGAGCAAGAATTCGATGATACAAGTGATTTTGATTTCAGCAGCGTCCCTTTGGGTCCCATGGGAACGGTAATGCTCGTGGGTCGAAGAAGGCTCTGTCGAAAATACGAATCCACACCCTCTAAACCCTCTACGTCCGAAATGAGTATCCAATCGTTCCCACCAGTGAATGAAAAGGAAGCGCGCAATAGTGCTTCAGGGAGGGTTGATGCACTGGTCGAGGGTAAGACCATGTACTCTGGATAGAGTTCCGTGTCGCTGGATAGAATGATTCTGAGAGTCCTCTCGACTTCTGGAGCCAGAAATTCTGGGCAGAGCAGAAGGATGCGACGAGGGTCCGCCGAAAGAAAGCTGGTAAGGATTTTCGGTAGGTCGCGAACAGATTCTTCAATGATAGGGAGGACAACAGTCAGAGTGTTTACTTGGATTCTATGGCCATTCTGGAAATGAAGGGCGATGTCCTGCGGGTGTTCCTTCATCGTAATGGCACCGGCCTGAAATTCCAACCCATTCTTTCGGGAAGTCACTTTGCTCGAGA
The DNA here is from genome assembly GCA_001466705.2 of Moniliophthora roreri. Classification (NCBI taxonomy): domain Eukaryota; kingdom Fungi; phylum Basidiomycota; class Agaricomycetes; order Agaricales; family Marasmiaceae; genus Moniliophthora; species Moniliophthora roreri. Next base: position 1,202,005 of record LATX02000035.1, on the reverse strand, counting down.
AGAAAAGTTGCTTTTTAAGAGATAGATAGCCAAAGAGAAAGAAACAGAGTGTAATGAAGTAACGAAGAGGTGAGTGATGCATAATAATCGTGGTTCATGAATGAAGTTGTTTAAGCGTGACGCGTCTACGGTGACGGCTGTGTGACACGGGCGCTAATTATGTCTTTATCCTCGACTTCGAACATCAAGCAACAACTCAGCTCTAACCTCGGACCCAATGCATTCAAATACTTCGATTGCCTTCATAGCTTTGTGACAGGTCAAATATCCCGTATCGAGTTTGACGATACACTCAAACCAATACTGGACGCACCCAACCTGAGTGAGTCGACTGCTGTTCTTCACTGAACATTCGCTTAAACCCCCGCCAGTCCAGCTACATAATGCTCTCATTATCTCACTATTTGACTCTCGTAGTCACAAACGACACATAACACCCTCGACAGATGCCCCTAAACCCCCGCCACGGAAACGTAAACGAACTCTACCTTATCAAGGACCAGAGACTTCAGACGAAGACCTCGGCCTTCGCTCTACACGTTTGAAACGATGGACTGTGTCTTTGGGAAAGCCGGAACGCGAACGCATTCGAAGTTTGACGACCTCAAATCCTCCAGTCGACCCTCCTAGAAAAGACACCGACGAAATTGCTCGGGAACGCGGTGTGGTGTTACTCCAAGAACGAAATGGTGTGTCTCCTCATTCTTCGCTGATGTTGCTTCTACTAAAAAAAACATTTCATAGCCCCTCCTGGCACTCACGTAGGAGTGCCACTAGCGTCCCTTACACGGACAACCACCGTTCAACTCATAGCAGAGAGAATCAACCTCATCTGTGCCCAGAATAACCTCAATGCCCCCGCTCGGACTGTTCCCACTCTCATGCATCTTGCTTGCGAAGTAAGTTCGATTATTCACGAACGTCTACCATCTTCTATTGACACGAGGTCTCAAAAGGTCAAACTCAAGCAGCTAATTACTCATGCACTCACCTTGACCACCGACTCCCTCGTCATCTCCTCTATCACCACATCCAACGACACTCAATCCACACATCACCACTCTCAAAAAGTTTTGACCACCGCTGCCTTCGAGACGTTATTCACACTCGCTCCGTATGATCTTCCCAACAAGAGTGCGGCTGCTATGAAACTCGCACTTGGCGACCGGGAGGACGAAGACGATGACAGGGATATACCTCTGCTGAAGGACCGCGAAGTCAGTGACCAGAGGTGGCAGATAGTCGCCCTGCTTGGTGAGCGTAGTACCGTCAAGGAGGCCTTAAGGGGTGTTAGATGAAGCGGTAGCGTTCAAAATTTCACTTCCTTTGTATATTGCCTGTAACGTTATTCCTGCAACTGAGTCAATGATAGTAGATTACACACAGACGTATGTCCAATAATTGCTACAACGTATGTAAGATACCTCGAGGTCCCACATAGACAATATTACACGAAAACAATGTCGAGAACACTCAAAAAAGAGTTGTTGTCTATATATTATCCAGTCCAAACGACTTTGCAAAACTCCGCCAAATCTCATCTTGTGTTTGTCCTGGCCCATGTCCATTGCCGTAGAAATACGGCGGAGGTGGCTGTCGCTGCTGTTGTTGGTGTTGATGTTGCGAATTATGACTCGGAGGCGCAAATTGTTGCTGGTGCTGTTCCGTCGGATACGTCGGACTGACATGGTATTCCGTCTGGTATGTCGAACCAGCAGTATTGTCCCATTGTTGTACCTGATGCGCGTAATATTGCTGCTGTGTACTTATATTCTGACCTGGCTGCTGCTGCTGTACTCCGTATTGCATACTTGGTCCAGTGGAAGGGTAGCTCTGCGAATACTGCATTGGATAACCCGCCGTCTGAGTTTCCTGCTGATACGGGATGCCACTGGTATCCGCGGGAGGAGGCCTTTGAAAAGTCTGGTACTGGAAGTGACGTTGAGCATTCATATCCAGCACCAGACTGTCGTAATAGTCGATCGTCTGTTCATCCGACACGTTTGACGTGACACTCCCATTGCCACTACTTCCACTACTCGACTGTGGCCTCTGAATGGGTGGTGCCTTTGGCGAATTTGACGTTGAACGTGTGGTAATGACGGAAGTTCTTCCTCCCAGGACTTCGTAAACGTCAGGATTCTCATTAGTACCGTTTTGAGTAGGACGTTCTGGTACAGCTTGTCCTCCATTGCTAAGGAAAACAGAACAACTTGACTGTGCTCTTTCGAGTAGAGTCTGTAATATAGGCTGAAAACCAAACTTCAATGTCACCGATCGCACGTTGAACAGACCGTGGACGCACCAGTGTATTAGCGGGACGACAATGACGAGAGCCCTCTTGGAAGAAAGGAAGAGCTTCTTCAAACTCTCTTAGTGCATCTCGCGAGAGACTGCATGCCGGACTCTCAACGATCAAAGCGCCAAGAACAATCTAAGGACGTGTTATGATCGGCGGACGAGTCTTGTTTTAAGGCCAAGTGAGTACTCACACATGAAGAGAACACTCCCGACCAGAAGAACCACGACGTTTCAGTGATTTCAGGATGGACGGGATATAGTCCCTTCAGACTCGAGATTAACCGACATGCACTCCTGTACGTCGCAAGTACGGAAGCTGTATAACGATGTGCTAAAGGATTATTGGATTCCTCTCGAAGAGCTTGTGCAAAGTAACTCCGGTGAAGATACAATAGGTCTACGAATCCGGGCCACCCTCAGTTTTAAATCTCGGATTCCGACGAGTTTAGAGCACTCACTAGACTCTCTTTCACATAATATACAATATTGCTGCATTGCTTTCCTCGGATCACTAGACCAAGCTCTCCCAGCCTCTGAAGCGGCCAATGGCGCTTGTAGGTGAAATGGAACAGGGAACTTTCTTATTTTCTTGTCCAGGTCCAAGAGCGCAGCGTATGGGAGTTTCTTTGTCATGAAGATATGCTGGACGGATATCGACAAGCAGCTGGCAGCGTACCTGGATTTCCAGTTGTGCCCTAAATGTATTATTCGGTCAATCAGTATATGTAATGACTGGCGGTGTTTAATAGAACGTACACCCGATTTCAGTCTCCCCGTTGGCTTTGACTGAAGGCTCGAGATCGTCGGGAAACTGACAGTCCGTGTGTTGGATCATCATGGAAGGCGGCCTCCCGTTGACGATACTCTAGTCAAACATGACGTGAATATGAGCATTACTGGATGAGACAAGATACGCACGGTCCAAGTATCATTCATATACAACTCCCAGAATAACCGCCGCCGCCGCTGTTGCTCTTCAGGGTCAAGATTCCATCCAGAACTGTCACGATCTAAAGCACCGTGAGTATTCCAACTTTGTGATAAATGGTATCAAGATGACTCACGCAACCCGATCTGCATGGAAACGTAATTTGAATGTTTTTTTTTTACTAGAGCATGTGAGATCATAACACACCTTTAACGCCACTCTCGAACATATTCCAATGATCAACCACCGAACCTCATTACCCTTCCGGTCCAGATTGTAATGAAATCTAAACATGACCTACTCATAGCTTAGCCCTGGATCACCGCAAATGCTCAATTAGACGACGCACCAAAAGCGACTGTATCGTTGCGCAAGACACCTCGTGTGTAATTGGGTCCAATGCCAGTGCCGCCTTTGCTAATGCGTGATACCGCTTTGCCACTAACTTTGAGTCCGGACCCGGTTCATACATCACACCAGCCGCCATAACCATAAAAAATGCAGAGAGACGATGCGAATGTACCTTGTCAATGTTGATATGTCCATTGGGATAGTACATCTGGTCAAAAATGTCTGCTTCAAGTTCCTGCCTTGTGATAGGATCGTACCTGACGTCGGAAGGGAAAGGTTACACGATACACGACACACGACAGGAGCGAGCTAGAAAATACTTACATCCACGCAACATAGGTATAATACAGGTCAGCAATATGATTGGCTCGTGTTTTGGGTGGCAGGAAACCCATAAAGAGGGATTTGACGTGCGGCACACTTTTCATGCCGAATGGGAAGGCATTCATGAGTTCGAGGAGCTCATAAGGGAGAGTGATGCGTTCTGGGTGTTCGGTGACTTCTAATGGCTCTTCTTCGAGCTGAAACGAGGACAGATATGTGATGAGCGGATGCCAGTCGCGAGGCTGGGAAAACAGACCGGTAGGAGTTCCTTGAGATACTAGGGAACTAGTCAGTAAAAGAAACTTTTCTACTGGACGAGATCAAGACGTACTTCTGTGGCTGCGGATTCTCCATGGTAGTTTGCCTGTCCTTCCGACCCAATTGAAAGGGACCCCATACTCTTCGAAACCACCTGAAAGCCCTTTTCGTATAATGTATCGATTTCGTTTACTGGATTTTCTCGTGGGTCTTGCGAATTCAACCTAGAGGTACCTCCCGGTTCTGCAAGTACTGCCTCCAATTCGCGTACCCTAGCGGTTAGGGTCTTGACTTCCTCTGAGAGCCTTTGAGCGTGGGCCATGAGAACTCTGGGGTATGGTTTAACGTGTAAACAGCTGAGGAACGATACGGAAGGCCTACTTGTTGCCCTTTGTTGCATTGAGAGTTCCTGTACAACACCATGAATATCAAGGCGAAAACTGGACATTAGAGGAAGGGGTTCTGCGCACCATCTGGACATATACCAGCACATCCTCGCCTGCATGAATTCAAATCGTGTCAGATTCTAGAGCTATATCACTATTTCCAACTACCCACCGAATGCATGCCTGACAAGGAAAAGATCTACAAAAAAAAACCGAGATGTGATTGATATCAGTGATCAAAATCCCGGTGGTAAATCGAACGCTCTCGGACAGGCCCACCTATCGCATTTCAACTTTGAACTGGTGGAGTGATATGAGTGAGAGGGGACAAAAAAAGAATCAGTGGCATTACCGCCGACACTCTGCGCAACTCAGACCTGGTTTCCTTCCCGCCCCAGTCCCTGGTTCTCCTATTTTTCTGGGACCGTTATTGGATGGGATGCTCATGCCAATGTATGAGCCGGGGAGACTGCAAGAGTCTCTCCCGAATAGCGGGTCCTATAAAAGTAACGAGAAACCCCACTTTCTAATTCGAGTTTCAATGCAGTTGACTTGTGAAGGGTTTAGCGCTGGGCAATCAGTGGGCATGTACCGCTGCTCAAAGATTTACAAATCGAATTCTAGACACAGGATGATATTCAGCCATGCCAGTAACTGCATGGTTACGAATAAAGTGCCATGGATCGCGCTCGCATACAGTTCGGAACACTCGGCGCTGCAAGTATGACAGAAACAGCTTATAGGGTCCTACACCAAGCCGCTTTATCTGCAAGTGACAGCTGTGAATGCTTGGACGAGGAAAAATGGTGTCAGTTAGAAGCGGGCAAAGCCCAAAGGTAGCTGGGTTAATTTTCTGCAGTGCATAAAGCCAAATGCCTCAAACATCATATATGAGAGAGCTGGATACTCATCAGGATGAGATTCCCACATGCAATTTTTCAACAGCGGCCCTTGCCAAACAAAGGGCCAAACAAAACCTACACAACCATGTCCCAAGGCCAGTTCGCATATCCACTCCCTTCAGATGTAGCCCAGCCCAGCAATTCAAATCCTTCCACCTCTCAACCAGCTCAAACTCAGTCTCGTCAGGCAGCAGAAGACGCCAGAAAAGATCGCACTCTTGCCGAATTTCTACTCTTATTGGACGACTATGAACCACTGGTCCGTGTCACAAGCGACCAGTTCTACGCGTCTACAAAACTGAACGGAACAATCCCTTAGATTCCTAACGAAGTCACAGACTATTATCTTCAAAGAGTTGGATTCGAGTGCGAGGATGTCCGGTTGTGAGTAATCTTGTGTGTGTGTGTGTGTGTGGCCTGTTGTATAACCAGGGGTTACTTGCAGGAGACGGCTGCTTTCTCTTGCAGCACAAAAATTTGTCTCGGACATTGCAGCAGACGCATACCAACATGCACGGATACGAACAAATGCCGCAGGTGGTCGCCGAAATCAACCCTTTGGTTCTGCCGCAAAGGTCATCCTCTTGATCCTAAAGCCTACAGTCGACTGACCATGTGCCATAGGATCGCACCCGAACGACATTAACCATGGACGATCTCAGTGCTGCTCTTGCAGAGTATGGTATCAACGCTCGCAAGCCCGACTTTTACATGTAGAGGTCCTCTCCTTGGGTGCCTCAGTTTTCCTTTGTACACATACTCTAGTCACAACATTCCCGTCCTGTATAATACTCAGAATTCGCATCATCGTATTATTTTGATGCCAATAGACTGAGCCACGACACGACTCGACCCGACCTGGGTCTTGTCCCTCACGCGCTCACACCTTCGCATTAGCACCGAGTGAAAGTTGCGTTAGCGACTGATTGCTCATGCTCACTTCCTCAGGATTTCCCCCTCGGTCCGTTGTGCGTAAAACTGATGCGTAAAATTGCCCGGATCCGTTAAATTCTTTTCCTCAACACGCCTCAGACGTACGATAATAAAAAGGAGCTCATCGAAACCCGAAAAGATGCAACTCCCGTTTCATCTTTCATCCTTTCATCAAGCATGTCCGACGCACCCTACGTAGCCAACGGAGAAGCCGCTGCTGCTCTCCCTAAACCCTCTCGCCCCTTAGATCCCTTGGGAATTCAGCAAAAGTATGAAGAAGAACGATCAAAACGTCTCCGTCCCGAAGGCACCCATCAATTCGTCGAGCTTCGTGATTCAGACAAGTATCGTCACCTTGGAGAGGATATTTGGGTTGACCATACTGCGTTGAACGCACAAAAGTCGCCTTTGGAAGACGGTGCATCCATCAAGGCACTGGTTCTTGGCGCAGGATACGGTGGCCTCTTTTTCGCCGTTCGCCTAATCCAGGCTGGGTTCAGTCCCAACGATATCAGACTCGTCGACTCTGCTGGCGGTTTTGGCGGTACATGGTATTGGAACAGATATCCAGGCGAGTATCGGGTGGCAATTCTGCACTGACGCTTTAATCTCATCCCAGATTTAAGGTTTGATGTGCGATGTAGAAAGTTACTGTTACATGCCTCTCTTAGAAGAAACCGGGTACATGCCAAAACACAAATACGCCTATGGTCCCGAGCTTTTACAACATGCAAATCGTATTGCAGAGAAATGGGATCTCAAAGATAAGGCGCTGTTCCATAGCGAAGTGAAGACTCTTGATTGGGACGAATCAGGAAAGTCATGGGTCGTCAAGATCGAGGAATATAGAAGACCAAATGAGGAGAAGAAAGGCTTGACTGTTCGCGCGCAGTTTATCTTTCTAGCCTTTGGTGTCCTCAATTTCCCCCATATACCCAAGATACCTAGTATGGAACAATTCAAGGGTCACATGTTCCATACCTCTCGATGGGATTACGCCTACACTGGTGGTTCACCAGATGACTGGACCATGTCCAATCTCAAAGAAAAGCGCGTCGGTATCATCGGCACCGGCGCCACCGCTGTCCAAGTCGTTCCTCAGCTAGCAGAGTGGGTTAAGGAGCTCTACGTTCTCCAACGCACACCCTCTTCCGTCGACGTTCGTGGGCAACGCGAGACCGATCCTCTGGTCTGGAAAAACGAAATCGCGGCCAAGAAGGGCTGGCAGCGAGAACGCCAGCTAAACTTGGCCTCATACAGCTCCAACACGCCAAATGGACCTAACATGGTCAACGACGGCTGGACCACCTCTCCCGCGTACTCCGCTATTATCGGTGGGACCAAGTACGGGGTCATTACGCCAGACAAGATCCCGGAATTTGTTGGAAACATGTTCGCATTGGATATGGAACGTGCCCATAGGATTCGTACTAGGGTCGATGAAGTCGTTAAAGATCCCACTACGGCAGAGAAGCTCAAGCCGTGGTATCCTGTATGGTGCAAGAGACCCTGTTTCCACGATGACTACCTTCCCACGTTCAACAAGTCCAACGTTCACCTCGTGGACACGGACGGAAAGGGTGTCGAGCGGTTCACTGAGAATGGTATCGTGGCGAACGGGAAGGAATATCCCATCGATGTACTTATCCTCAGTACAGGCTACAGATCACTAGGTGGTGGTAGCGGTTCCCCAGCATATAGAGCCGACTTGGTAATTCATGGCCGTAATGGGCTTGACATGGAAGAGAAGTGGGCTGGAGGTATAGCGACTTTACATGGCGTCTTTACGCGCGATTTCCCCAATCTCTTCTTCCCAGGGATTTCACAGGCGGCTGCTACAACGAACCAAATCTTCACCCTTGATGTTCTCACTGAACATATCGCCTTCATCATTTCCGAGACATTGAATAAGGGACGTGCTGCTGAGCCGACCAAAGAAGCGGAGGAGCAGTGGTCAGTGGATATCATGACGAGGACAGCAGCATTGGCGGCAGTGGCTGGCTGCACTCCCAGCTATCTCAACAGTGAGGGTGAAATCTCGAAACTAGCCCAAGCTCCCGTTGAAGTCCAGATGAGAGCAGCTCGCGCTGCTACCTGGGGCGAAGGTATCATGAGCTACATGGAGAAGATAGGCCAATGGAGGGCAAATGGGCTTGAAGGTGTTGAGTTCTCTGCCTAGAGTGTGGCGTGTATACCATCAACAATAAAATTGCAATGTCCTATGTAATCTTTTTGCAGTCAAGCAACAAGCGCCCAACATACTGTAGAGCGCGACTGTGACATGTGTGACAACAATACCTACACCGAACCATGACGTTGAAGCTGAGGTTGAAGGGTGCGGCCGCGCAGCCTGCTGCACCTTTTGACTGGGAAAACCTTTCAAGACTCTCACCAGAACCAAACCATGATGTATCCCCGCTTTCGCCGCCCACCGCATGGCTTCCAGCGAGCGACATGAAAATATTCGGCGCGCAACCTCTCAGTTCGACTTCGGACATTGGAGTCGTGCGCTGCAAGGATTGTAATAAACCCATTCTACAGTCAGTGGTTACGGAGCATACTGGTGAGTGTCTGGCTGGCCAGCGAAGAAAATTCAAAGTCTAATTGCCCGACAGTGAAATGCGCGCAGATCCGCGGTGGTGGAAAGACTAAGACCAAGACTAGTGGAAGTGTAGAGGCTGAAGGCATGAATTACACTTTACGCTTGTAGAACTCATGTACTCACTCGACGCGAAAGGGTCCAAGAAGCGTAAAGCCTCACCCGAACCTTCTGACGCCTCACAACCTCCCAAGAAGAAGGCTAAACCGGCACCCAAAGTCACCAAAGGACGCGTCAAGGGTCCTGTTGACTATGACAAGCAGTGTGGTGTCATCAATGACAAGGGCCTTCCCTGCTCGCGTTCTCTGACGTGTAAATCACATTCTATGGGTGCTAAACGCGCCGTTCAAGGTCGTTCGCGACGTTACGATGACTTGCTTCTCGATTGGCAACGCGAGCATAATCCCAACTTCGTCGAGCCTGTCAAGAGAGAGACAAAGGCGGAGAAGAAGGAGAAACGAGAAAAGGAGAAGGCTGAGAAGAAGAGGCAACAAGAGGAGGCTGCTGCTGCGTTGGGTATTGATCCAAATGCCAAGAAGTCGAGCGGCGCCGCAGCAGCGAAGAAGGCGGCGAAGAAGGCAGCAGCAGCAGCAGCAGTCGCTAGAGCTGAGGGCGGCGGAGATAATAATCGCGAGAATCTAGACGATTTGGATTCCGAGGCTGAGGTCGAGGAGATGGTGCGATCAGTCAGGACAGCAAGGCAGATGGGTCTTATTGCTCGACCTTTGGCTGTTCCTTGCGATGCCGGTAGTTGGTTTGTGCAACGACGAGAGAATGCACGGGTTTGCAGGGACCACTTAATGAATGTATTTATGAACGGCGGCTCTCTGGGGGCCAACGGTGGCTTGGGAGCCAACAGGCTGAGTGCTATACCGACAGTGGGCAGGAATTAAGTTAACTATCTATTATTTGGGGATTATACTAGCTTCTATACCGGAATATGTATCTGTAGTGTAAATATACCGACGCATTCCATAGAGCAATGTGCGACGAATGACCTGATTAACCGCATCGACCTACAAACTAGTATGCTCCAAGCTTGGAACATGGATTTTCTCCACCGAAACAAGAAAGCAAATAAAATTGAAGCGAGCCATGCGTATATACAATCCAATGACGATGTCGTGATAGCATATTGTCCACAATCCCGACGCTCTAAAACGAATCCACATTAGGCCGCAGCCCTCGCGGGGCCCTCAAATAATCGGATCCTTGGAACGACCCTGCATTTCCAAGATCCTGCGGCGGCGACGCCATCCTGCCTCCAGGTGGCGGTGGCATCCTCATACTAGGAGACCTCGTAGCACGAGCGGCATTCGTAGGCATAAGCACTGGCTGCACAGGCATCGAGTACCGGACATCCAAGTCTTCCAAAATCGTTTTGAGATTTCGCATAAATGCCGTTCGGCGAGCCCATCTTCCTCCCCAATCTTGCCAGTTCGGTCGGTCTAATACGAGGACGATAAAGAGGTGTGAAAGAAGAACGTGACAAGGACTAACTCACGTTCCATGACGATGATGAGATGAATCGCATTCTGGAACTCCATCTTATCAATGAGAACATCACCACTGACCCATTCTCTACTGTTGTCGGATACATATTGTTTAATCCGAGCTTTGAGTTGTTCTACGATCTCCAAAGGAGTGTTGTAGGCAATCATGATCGTGGTAGTCTCCGCCCTAATCGTAGGAACATCTCAGCATCAGTTATAGAGGGAGCTTCCGCACTCACATGGAAGAACTCCGCCTGATGTTATGCACGAGTTTAGCGCTAGCAAGGAGGGAATTTGGCGCAATGATTTCTTGTCCATCCACTCGTCTGAATGTTGTCGAGAAGAGTCCAAACTCTCGAACAAATAGCGGCTAGCGAGATCATCAGTGTGTAGATTCCTAGAAGAAGAAAACAGCCTACTTGATCATCGATCATGACAAGATCTCCCACATCGAAAACGTGGGTAGAGAAGATGAAGATAAGCTGTACGACATCATTGGTTAACACCCCTCTTTATAAAATTCCGAGCCACTCACCGATTCAAACAGCGTCTGCGCAGAGTGACCAAAGATAAAAGAGAAACCAAGAATAATCGTCGCCAATGGAACAAGAGATGCGAGTGTGTTGCTTCTGTTGAAGATCAATAGACAGATGAAAATGATCACCACCAGACAAAGAAAGATCAGCACAGCGTCCAACTTAGCCACTGCTGATCCGACATCCTTCAAGCTGGCGATGAGAGCTTTACGTTCACGATAGATTCTTTGGACTGCCTCTCGCATCTCCTTCTTTGAAATGTCCCCGTTTCCATCCTTATCAAAGACACGGAACGCTTCATGAGCTTCAGCAGTAGAGCGGAAGTATGGATAGAAATCTAGAGGGTGAATATCATGTTAGACCAGGGTACCAACGAAATATGAGTGCACCCTGACCTTCAACGATGAGATGGGATCTAGGTGGGTAGACGTCATTCAGTTGAGTGAACAACTTTCTAGCTAGACGCCTTGCGGAGTGTAAACCGCCAACTTCGGCTTCTCGGTTGAATCGAGAATTTTTGAGTGCGACTTGCCCAATCGCGCCACCAAGCTACAGACACGTTGTAAACACGATACGATACGAATGATCAGTGAACGCACCTGGTCAACAATGACGCTCGCTACAGCCTTTCGTCTACGTTTCTTATCTGCTCTAGCATTCTTCTTGTGTGTACCTGGCTTCTCGCTAAGTGGCGAATCGCCGTGTCCTTCCGACTTTGCTGCCCTTTCGGTGAGTATTCCAAGGTCAACGGAGCTGCCTGGGCTTCGATGACCTCTCCGACCATGGCCATGACCTCGTCTTGGTGTGACAGGAGTGGCGTTTGAAAGCCTGTCGAGTGCTTTAAGTCCGAGACGGTTCTCGGCAAGACGATCTGCCAGCGCCTTTTGGTGGAAATTGATGGCGACGAATTGAAGGAAAATCTTTTCGACTAGGAGTATAATGCCTGCGGAAAACAGGGCCTGCATTACACGATTTATGACTGGCCAGTAAGATCCAGGTGGGTGATAAAATCGTCGTAGAACACCCAAAGCAATCCAAGCCCATGAAATGCTCAACGCTAGTTTGAGCCAGGCGGAGACAGCCAAAGTCAACTGCAAGTGGATTGAGTACAAAGCATAACACAGGAAACCCGCCTCATACCTCTAATTGAATCTTCAAACGTTCAACGTGTCCTCCAAACAGCACGACCAATGATATCACCATCCTAGGGATACTGTCGACCACCAAATATGTCACACAGCTTGCCACCCACATAATGGAAAGCCATAGCGACCACATGTATACATGTCGATACACAACGCTATCCCGGAATTGGAACTGAACGACAAGGAGGGGTGCAATGAAAAGGCCTGTGCCTAGAAGTCCTAGGAAAAACACTCGTATGGGTCGGGCAAGCTTCATGAAAGCCAGGTACGCTGCTCTTCCCCGTTTTGCTTTCGTCTTGTCGGCCTTTTCTTCACGAGCAGCATCCTCGTCCTCGTCCCAGTTGAAATCGGAATCATTGGTTGCTGTGGAATCACTGTCCGAGTCGTGATGAGGGTCGTCTCGAGAGGGATTTTGCGGGGCATAGTCGCCTGTTTCGATTCCAGGCAGGGATGCTGGAGTCCTCTTGCCCTCCATAATGAAATGAAGCCTCCGCAACTGGGCAATTGGAGAAAAAAGACCGACGACCCTCGCATCCTTTTATGCTCCACGGCGACGGGCACCCTCGATCATACCATTCGGCTCGGCTTTTCAGAATTTCCCACTTGGACAAGGAAGCAATGACGTTGATCCACGACGTTGATCCACTTTAATGCAATTTAATGGCAGGATGCATGTCGTTTCCCCATCCACCGTCTCTAAGGTATTTACGTCTATTATGCTATTGAACGATATACATCCATCTACTTTCCTCCTGTTAATCCAGCCTCACTGGCAAGTGAATAGAAGATCGAATCCTTCTTTTCCAATAGAGCTTGAGGAGAATCCAGCTCAGCAATCTATGGAAAATCAAGATCGTTGTTAGTTGACAGCACCGCACTACCATTATATTCGACATACCTTCCCAGCATCCATAACCAGGATACGGTCATAATCAAGGACAGTGTTCAGTCGATGGGCAATTGTGAGAACTGTGACATCAGTCAGGGTCCTGATAATTGTTTGAATGGCGTTGTCGGTCTCAAGGTCAACAGCACTAGTAGCTATCAGGGCAAATCAGTTACGCCGTTCAATTACAGCAAAGGAGGGCTGGTATTCGAACCTTCGTCCAGGATCAGAATCTTCGACTGTAATGGTTCAGGAAACAGAATCCTCGAGAACCGTATGTATACGCACCTTCTTCAAGATAGCTCTAGCGAAACAAATCAACTGACGTTGGCCCGCGGAAAGTGAGGAACCCCCTTCTCGAACGGGTGTATCCAAACCACCAGCGGAGGAGACAAATTCGCGCAGGTGAGCCTGAAGACGGTTTCAGCCACTATCCTTTTACACATGTAGACATTCACCTGTTCTAAAGCATCCCAGATCTCAGCATCAGAATATGCCCCGACTGGATCCACATTGTCTCTGATGGTTCCTTCATACAATTCAGGATTCTGCGGCACAGTCGAACAACTGGAGCGTAGGTCGTGTAGCCCGAGTTTGGTGATGTCAACGGAGTCGATGTATATCGTCCCTTCCACGGGCTCGATGATGCGGTAGAGCGCCTGAACAATAGATGACTTCCCAGCACCCGTGCGACCACAAATACCAACGCGTTCTTTGCCTCTCTGTAGCACAGAGGTTAGCAAATCAATACCTATATATCCTAATCAACGACTCACGATGGTGAACGAGAGATTTTTCAAAACAAGGTCCAACTCCGGACGATATCTCGTCGAGTAGTTGCTGAAGGTGATTTCTCCGCTGGTAGGCCAGTTCTGAGGGGGCTTGCTCTCGGGCAGTTCCAATGGAGCTTCGGGTACGACTTCGATCTGATGGAGAATCCTCTCCACGGCAACCATATTTTGCTCAACTTCACTTGCGGACCGAACAACCCAGTTAAGCGAGCTTGTCGCATTCAAAGCGTACGAAAGCCTAGCAAATGGTCAGTCTGAGAAGCGGATATAAGCGATAGAAGAACACATACACCAAACCCACCAAGCCCGCGTCGACACCGCTGGTAATTAACTGAACTATCGCAAGGACTGCGACGAGGAAGATGATAACGGCTCCGACCAACTCCAATCTCAACGAAAGCCATCGATTGACGCTGACGCTGGAAAGATAGCAGATCTGATTGCGGTCGACCCGGCGTTGGTTGGTTAGTGCGAAGAGTTTCTGTTGGCCGAAGGCTCGAATGGTACTCAAGCCCGCAAGACTTTCTCCGAACCAAGCAAAAATGGGGGATCTTGAGACGGAATCGAGACGCTTGAGCTCCCGAGATGTAGATAGATAATATCTTCGACAATCAAATATATCAGTAAAAATTTGAATGAGAATCTTTTGACATACTTCATCACTCGTAAATAGAACCAAGAAAGAGGTATGATGGAGATCAGGAACGCCGGGAAACTAGCACCAATAACAATCACGATAAACAGCGTTGTTGCCAAAGTCCGTATCAGATTTTGGAACATCCTGGCGAGGATCTGATCTACAACATAAATATCGCGGGAGAAGAGATTGAGAATTCTGATTTATGATCAGCTTGAAGTCATGTTGCTAGAGCAGGAAAGAATACTCGCCGTCCTGAGGGGGTCAGTTCAAAGTAGCTCAGCGGTGCTCTTAAAAGCGCGTCAAGCATTGCGTCTAATACACTGTTCAGTTTCAAGAAACTTCCTTTGTGAGTGGAGCTCACCGTGCAAACGCCGAGCACTTCTGACCGAGCAAAGGACCCAAATCACGATGGAAGATGAACCGCTCAACAGAACCGAGGATAATGTAGCTAATCCATACACCAGAAGGTACTTGAACATTCCATCGTTGCTTCCAACTTCCCTGTTGTGTTCACCCCAGCTTCGCAAGACCAGGTTACCCATTAACGATGCAGCCTGAGAAGCTATCGTCATTATCAAGAACATAAAAGATCCGGTCTTGGAAGCAGCCTTGATATATTCGAGGTAAACACGCCATTTTACGGTGCCTTGTTCCTTGTGTTCCTGGGTCAGGCCTGTAGGAGTAGTTTGGCGAGTAGGTGGCGGAGCCGCAACGAGGGCTTTAGAAAAGCTTGTACGATGGCGGAGTTTTTCTGAAAGTGCAGTCTCTACCGACTGGATATCGAAAGGCTGATTATTGACAGGCGTCGCGGACCCGCTTGTACCTTTAAGGAAGGGCGTCGAAGTGCCTGACGAGCTAGTAGATCCGTGTCCTCGTCTGTAAAACCTGTGAGTAGCACATTCAAAAAAGGCGAGATTGAAAAATACATTAATTTAGCAAACTCCCCCTCAGTGTTAGTAACAAGCGAACCGAAGCTTCCTTGCTCCAAAACGATACCGCGACGGATGAACAATAATTGATCGAATTGCGGTAAGAATGAGATACCATTCGTGACCTGAAATCAAGTTGAGCGAGATCGTGACCAACATTTTTGGTCCCTTACCAGAATCCGAGCTTTTGTGGAGAGTATTCCATTGGGTCCGATGACGTGGTCAAATATATGCCGAGCAACATGGCTGTCGACTGCAGCAAGACAATCATCTAACAAAACTAAATCGGCCCTGGCATATACAGCTCGGGCTAATGCAATTCTAGCGCGTTGACCGCCACTAAGCTAAACGATGTCAAGCGTGGGTACAAACATTTCTGACGAAAAGTTTTGGGAAGCGTACCGTGATACCTGTATATTTTAAGTTAGTGCAAGTCGAGCTAGAAGACTACTGGTGATGCATACCTTTCTCTCCAACTTCCGTAGCGTCTCCGTTAGGAAGCAAAGCGAGATCGGGCCCGAGAGCACAAGCTATGTACCCCGAGTTTAACAAGTGCACCAACAAAATTGAATTGCACAAGACTTACCTTCAACGACCATGTTATAAAATGTCTCGTCGTATTCGTGGAAGAACAGAATGTTTTGTCTAACAGTCGCAGAGAGAATCCTAAGACGACATGAGGATATCGGTCTTAGTGTTAAAGACATGAACCTACCATGGATTTTGAGGTGCATAACTGATACTACCATAGACGGAAAGTTCGCCTTCGCTTTTGGTCATATCGCCAAGTATTGCAGAGAGTAAACTGGTCTATGGATAGTCCGTAAGATTATGGCACAGATCAGGAGATAACACAACATACCTTTCCGCTGCCAACTCTCCCCAAAACACCCACGAGTTCTCCTTTCCTCACGGTCAGATTGATATCCTCCAATGTGGGGTTTGCGCTCTTCTTCAACCAAGTAAACTCTCCATTTTTAATGACAAGAACCTAAAAATCAACACCCTATCAGATCTTACCCCCCTTCAAGTAAAAGAGTGACATACCTCATCTCCCCGTTGCAACTGAGGCTTCTCATCTACTCGCCTTGCATCCACCTGCAATTCATCCGCTTTCAAGAACGACGAAATCCTCTGCAACGAGACAATCGACTCGATAATGTTCGAAGTGACTTGGCTGAACATCGCCAGTGGGAACTGCAGTAGGAGGAAAAGCGATATGGCAGGGAAAATCACATCCGCTGTAAGCGGCGTATCGCTGGTAGCAGCGGCCACAGCAAACGAGCTGAATGCCACTAGGAGAGGTATTCCGCTCCATAACATGGTGTTGAAGGAGGTGACGATACCAATTTTCTTTAACATCACTAGTTCCTCTTCGTTTCGAGTATGGAATATTCGTCTCATAAATGCAAACTCCCAGGCGTACAATTTGATGCTGAAGCAAAGTATGTGTAAGTCAGATCTCTCATTGAGCGGAAAGCGGGAGTGAACCTTTTGATGTTGGCGAGCAATTCACTCATCAGACGGGTACGCTTGTCACGGTTCTTCATCTGCTTCTGTTGCATCTTCTTCATGACACGCGCCATCACTACGAGGATAATCTGTTAGTCACATGTAGCTGTGCTTTGAAGTCGGTGTACGCACGGGTGTTGAGCGGGATCGAGAAGACCATGATTGCGACCCCAACAAAGGCAGGCCAGCCCAGAAGATCATACAAACTGATGAAAGCGAGAGTAATCTGGAAAGGGCCAGATATTGAGATCAAGCCAAACTGGCAAAAGTCTTGACTACAAAGGATCGTGAGCGGCAGTTATAAAGACCTCAAAGATGAAATACTTACAGTCGAGTTGCATCAACACTCATAAGGTTCACAATATCTCCAGAGGCACGGCCCAGTTCGTCATTTGAGAGTGCAAGAGCTTTGTTGTAAATGACCGAGACCAAACCTGCACGGATACGCATCCTAGAACTCAATGAGTAACACAAAATTACAAAGGCTCGAACAAGGCGAACCCAGTTTCGAATGCACGTTGGAAGTACTATTCAATAATCAGTCTCAAACTGCAAGCTTACGAACAGCGGTACAAACCTGATTCAACAAGATGGTCTGTGCCGATGATACCAAGAGCATCAGAATAGCAATTGCAAAGCCTTCCATAGGATTTGGCTTGGGAGAATCAGTGTCCCAAAACCCGAGCCGAGCACTCTGGTACGACGAAATATACGCCAGAAGCCAGCGAAGAAGCTGAGGTTGTAAGAATGCTAAAGCATCTTGAATGAATTTCAGGAACGCAGCAAAAGCGTAAGGCCCTCCATACGCGATAAACAGGGCCTTCCAGAGAGAACTACGTGATGTGTTAGCATTAACGAAACAAGGGTGAACGTTGCTAGAATACACACTGCTTCTGGAGGGCTTCTTGTAATCGTTTTTCGAGATTTTCGCATTCATCCTTGGGCGAAACATCCGGCAAGTCTTCTTCCACGATAATCTGTGAAGCACCTTTCTTCATTAACGGCGTCATCCACCCGAACGTCTGAATCAGTGTTAGCCACGTAGCACTGCGTCAAGCATATTAAAGGCAATTACCCATATATTGAAAATATTCGCAGTCAATGTCGGATGCTCGTGGTGAGCTGAATCTTTCGACTGTAAACCGATGTCCGGTCCTATGCATTCCAATGCAAATGAAACAAGGCCCAATGCACAAGAGGTGCATTTGAGGGCAAACGGAAGTCGGAGATCTGCAGGAGCCTTGGAACGTAATGTTCGACCCCATATGACAATGCCGATCGTGTACAACGGCCAGTAAATCAAGAGGATTGTCGAAGACTTTCGCGTTCGTATATGGTTGAAATGTGTCAACAATATGACGGCGAGTAATGATAGTGGTTCCAATGCATAGGACTGGGGAATAGCAACGTGTGTTCCAAAATAAAGGACGAGCGAAAGGTTTACAATGCTGGTCAGGAAGGCAAGTACCAAAATGGCCTATTTTGCTGTCATCAGCCTGAAACTCAGAGCCAGTATAAAGTCAACTCACAATTTTGCCTCTGAGAATCCAGAGACTTTTGGCGGTTCGTTCCAAAGGCACCGAACGATGCAAGAATATCGCCCGAACAAGAGCGATTATGAATAGAACTGTATACAACGATGACAGCAATATTCCCTCTTCAAAACAAGGCGTGAGGTCGAAATTCCTGAACGGAGACACTGTGGCCCATCCTTCATCGTCATGACAGGTTGGACTCGACATGGAGGTGAAGGGAAGAAAGGGCAAAAGTCTCGGTTAGAATCCGGCGCCGTGTCACCGAATAATAAGGCGTCTTAGTAAACAACTTTTGTTGCGAAATGATGTTAGTAGTACATTTTCCAGACGTTTCTATTGGTAGTAAGTAGGTATCATGGGTATCAATCATCTAATGGAGGAAGAGCATCGCCTGCGATTTTCTCTCCCAGCGCAACGCTCTTCAGCATCGCGTATGCACGATCCACAATGTCGTTAATGATGACCACGTCATGGACGTTTGGTTCCTTCGCAAACTCTATTTCTTTCAACGCAATGAAGAGCCTTTTTTGCACAGACGCCTCCGTTTCAGTACCTCGGCCTTGAAGTCGTTCCCGCAATGCACTCATGGAAGGCGGTGAGATGAAGCAGTAGACCGGATTCAGATTGGTGGCTTTTATTTGGCGAACGCCCTAAATATACACGTCTTGTAGAGGAAACATGCAGGACGATTACGCTAATACATACCTGCGCCTCAATGTCCAGAATGCAGCGTCTTCCCTGCTTCTCAACCTCGCGAACAGTCTGGAAACTCGTCCCATAAAAATTGCCAGAGAATTCTGCATGTTCAATAAATGCTCCCTCCTTGATGAGCTCCAAGAATTTTTCGCGAGTGACAAAATGGTACTCTTTGCCGTCAGTTTCTCCAGGACGTGGCGCACGGGTGGTATCTGAATATCAGGGTTTCAAAAAAAAGGACAGACAGGGGCATGAAGAGGGACATATACGGGATACGCTGAACCCAAATTTATCTGGGAGTTCTGCAAAAAGACGCCGCAGAAGTGTACTTTTCCCTACACCAGAGGGTCCGGAGAGAACGAGAGGACGAAGGAAATCAGGAAACGGTGCCATCAAGTGTGAAGGAAAGCCTTAAGACTTCGGGGGCCCGGGAACAGAGGATTTGGCGCCAGCGGCTAAAGAAAAGGTACCAACAGGTCACGCTATGTCACAAGGCTTAGCAACTCTCCAAGATCCCTTCCGACGTTTCACTCCGCACCTCTTTTACCTCCCCAGTCTTGGTCGACAGTTCCTCGAAGGCACAACCACGCTGGCTGGTCATATTCTATCCTAGTTTCTTGCTCAAACGTCTAGTTAGGCCGCATAATGGGTGCAGTGTGTTGTAGACCTACAGTCAGTATTCACTCTCAATCATCTGCCTCAAGATTTCGTTCTCATGCAGGCGAGATTCTAGCCTATTGATTTCGATGGAGAAGTCACCTTGTTCCACTTTGTTTTGCTGAGATGTGTAGGGAAGGGTGCTTTCGGGAAAGTGAGTGGCCTATGCGATCACAGTCAGAGCCATATTTATACATTACTCTCGAAACGTTATAGGTCCGTGTTGTTCAACACAAGCAAACCCGTGAACTCTATGCGCTCAAGTATATCAATAAAGCCAAGTGTGTAAAGATGAAGGCCGTTCCGAACGTAATCCAGGAGCGGCGGTTATTGGAAGAAGTACGCCGTTTTTCAAGTCCACCTAAAATCCCCCTCAAACTCTTATCCAACAGGTTGATCATCCTTTCATCGTCAACTTGAGATACGCTTTCCAAGATGATGAAAACTGCTTTTTTGTTTTGGACCTCATGTTAGGAGGTGATCTCCGATGTGAGTTGCCTTTCTCCAGTCATCCGTCTTAAATATCCCAACTCGTTGCCCCTCCCAGTCCACCTGGAACGCCTAGGTTCACTGTCCGAAGAAGTCGTCAGATTTTATGTCGCCCAGTTATCCTCCGCTCTCGAATTTTTACACGAGAACGGCATAATGCACAGGTGCGTTCACCCCATGACAAACTGCTGTTGTCAAGTGCTGTATTCAAACTGTTTCATTTTTCCTTCCGTAAACGAACACAGAGATCTCAAGCCCGACAATATCCTTCTCGACGAACGAGGCAACGCACATTTAACCGACTTCAACATCGCCGTTCACTTCGGGGAGCGTCGTCTAACTGGTGTGGCGGGTTCGATGGCATACATGGCACCAGAGTGAGCACTAACCACGTTGAGTCTGTCAATACATCCCGATTCAATTCAAAACATCCGCAGAATTTTAACCAAACGGGGATATACTTGCCATATCGACTGGTGGTCTCTAGGTGTCTGTGCATACGAGTTAATATTTGGCCGCAGACCGTTTAGAGGACGGACGAATAGTGATCTTACTCACAGCATTACCAAAGACCCGCTCAAGTGGCCTGAAGATGCTGAGAAGAAATGCAGTAGGAGTGGAATGCTAGTGTTGAAAGGAGTAAGTTTCGTTCCTTGATATTGGAGTTGTCATGCTGACTGGTATGACATAGCTCTTGGAGAGAGACACCAGTAAACGGTTAGGATGTGCACCAAACGGCGAGGGCTTCCAAGAGCTCAAGAATCATCCGTGGTTCAAATCCATCGACTGGGACACCCTTGAAACCAAGGAGCAAACACCGCCATTCGTACCAGACGTAAGTTTTTAGCTCTAAATTAGCCGTACTTTGGCTAAACCTTTTTCGCAGAGCAAAAAGGCCAACTTTGATGCGTCTCATGAGCTGGAAGAACTACTTCTGGAGGATAACCCTCTGAAGGCGAAGCAAAGGAAAGCAAATCAAGATAACCTCACTGCAGAGATGAGACAGATGGAAGAACAGTACGTTTTTCAGCGTTTGACACATGGAATATTCTAACTGTTCATCAGATTTACGACTTACGATTTCAAGAAAATGCAACGACGATCATACTACCCCCATAATCAACAGTTAGTCTCTACAGCGACAGCGACATCATCAGGACTGGCGTCTTCACGACCGGCAACTCCTGGACAAGACCTTCGCACCGACGGTGGCATAACCATCAATAGCGCTTCAATGGATTTGCCTCCTTCAGAGGTTGACGCCATAAAGCCAGAAATGACTGAAAAAGACTACCGGTGAAAGGTTCGCGATTGGTTCGGCGCATGAAGCACGGTGTATATGCTCCACTCCTTCCCCCCTGCTGACGAGCGGTCCTTCTATCTTTGCATTTATATTATTATAGCGCGCATCTTTCCATCCCACTTTCATTGACCATAATCTACGCTGTGTCATTCGTTGCCTCCTAGTCGCACATCTTTCGGTTCATATGTTTTGAATTTATGTTTCCTCTTCTTCCCGTACTCACCTACCCGCAGCCACGAAAGCCTCTTTACTAATTAGGCTTTCTCGCTCCGCACCAGTGCCCCTCTATCCATAGCTCATATCCACCCCCGTTCTCCTGTCGTTACTGTTGTCATATTTGGATGTTGTGTTTTCAGGGCCTATATTTGTTATCCTTATCCTCACAATAATCCTTTTTCGCTTCAGACCCAAGATTCAGAATTATTGACGGCTGGTTTTCGGGGAGCTCTGTGGCGCGTGGATATACCCTCTAAGTAGTTAATACTCCTTTTTTTCATTCACTGATGCTCGAGGCCAGGCGTTGTAAATATAGGATTATCAGCCATGGTATATGCTGTTCTATTGTGAAACCTTATGCTGTCTACCACATCCGTGTGTAATTGCCGCGCTCAGGATGTCCAATAAACCCAGATGCTTCCGAAAAGCTCTCACTATTCAGGACAGATTGGCCAGAATAGGCTGAGAGTCGAAACTCACAGTGACCCGCAGCCGGTGGAACAGCACTTCTTTCTGTTCGTCCGCACCATAGAACTAGATACAGACGGCCCCGGCTGTTGTCGTCGTACGGCATCAAGTAAACAGCGACGTTGTGTAACAATCAGAGTTGTTGGTTCCCATAAGTGATAGCGTGATTCCCAAAGATGAAGTGATGATCATTCTACCTGTATTGAGAGCCCGGTGGGACCTTCAAGTTGATTGACGTTAAAGGCCGGGAGAAGTTCGTTTCATCACTAGCGAGGACTTGGAGATTCCGGATACATTGGATGTGTAGCCTTTCTCATCAAACTTCAAGGTAGAGAAGCTTTTAGCACGGGAGATTCAATGTGAGATCTGTGCTGGTCAGAGAGCTCACCGGTAAGCGCGATAGCTTATCACTCTCAGTGGAAATGATACTGATAAAAAGGTTTACCTGTCCATGTCGACAGTCGAAGCCTGGAGGGTTGAAATTCGGCAGTCACGTGGCTTGCCGTCGGCTTTTCTCGGCATATCCAGCGCTCTGGAAGGTGCCAAGAAGCCGATAAAGTTTTCGACTTCCTCTGATCCGGGCCGCCTGCTAGTGCTCCTGATTCTTCTAAATTCTCATCATGACCCTGTTTGCTCATTTTACTTTACTAAGATGCATTGTAACTGGGAATTCTGGGAAGGCCAATGCGATCATCCTGAGGCAAAGACTGTTTACGCTCCGTTTATCACATTATTATCCCAATAATGAGACATGGCTGACCCAACCGCTCGCTTCCTGTTCTCCTACATCACTATTGAAAAGTTTCATTCGGAAATCAATCTGTTTCCATAGGAGGGTCATGCACGAAGATACAGCGTCCTGATAAATATGAGATAAAGATAAGCATGCTGTAGATCTTTGTACATCCATTTAACTTGAAATTATTCCTAAAGCCTGTGCTTTCAGGCTTTCCATATCCGCAACCCACTCAAATCTGTCCCGATCAAAGATCCAAATTGGCTTTCGAAGTCCTACCGGGCTTCTTCTCTCTCGGTCCGCCAAAAGGCGCTTAAAGTCCTCCAATGACCTCGCATCCAGAAATATAACTCCCTGCTTCACCCACGATGACCCACGAAAAGTTGGATGCCAACCACACCCGGTGAGAACAGCCCCAGTCCCATGGACCCTGTTATCCTCCAAATGTTTCTGTATTACAGCCAAACAGCCTTGATCTGTTATGGCAAGAGTGTCGGCATCTTCATACCAGACCACAGCATCGCGGAAAAAATCCGCAATGGTTGTATACGAATGGTTGAGTTGTACGGACATTGGTTCCCCTTCTTCATGAGAAATGCCTCGACGTGTGGTAAATTGCTTTCCAGAGATAGAATAAGTACCATCTCCTTCCTTCGAGAGAGCAGGCTTCACGGGAGAGATCGGGGGACTGGGGTACTTCGTTTTTACGTCGGGTGAGACGGTGTCAAGGTCGTTCTCCTGGCTTTCAACGGTATCTGGCGTGGAGATTCTTGGAAAGGTTCCCTTCGTCTGAGCTCCAGGTACGTTGAGTGCAGTGTCTCGAAGTGGTTGTGAGAGTTTCGCTGTGATTGATCTCTGACTCTGACTCTCCAAACTCTTGCTCTGCAAGGACTGAGAACCGTCGTCGGAAGAGTCATATCTAGACCCATTCTCGTCAACATGGATGAGTCTTTGACGCTTTTGTGATAATAGCGACTCCGCAATGGCAGACGACTTCTTTTGATTGCTCTCGCGTTGCTTGACGCCTAATTTGGCCTCCCAGAATTGCACTCTGTAGCCCCATAGGCCACCAACTGTTTTGGAAGTCTCTTTGCCCCACATATGTGCGCTGGACCTCCTCAAGTCTTCATCGACCCCCATGGCACTTGCCCCTATAGCTTCTATCTCGTTTAGGGATTTACCTGCTTTCCAGCTGCGTTCGTATGGATCATGAAACTTGGAGATACGAGGCCAACGAATTTCATAGTACTAAAGGTGGCAAACGTCAGTGAATATGAAGGAATCCGGTGGCCGAAAACTAACGGGATAACAATTAGTCTTTGTGAATCTATCGCCGAATATCTCCGCCAACCATGGCTTCACAAGGAGCATCTCAGGAGCAGGTATGTCTGTTCTCAACTCAAAATCGTAGTCCAACTCGTGATATCGCTGTTGAACGCAAGCAGGTGAGCAAATAGGCCACGTTAGAACGAACGCTCACTGACCTCTGTAGCAGCCAAAGGAATGGTATCACTACACTTGAATCGACAATTCTTTTCCTCCAGTTCTTCTCGGGACAAGCCATATGACACAGTAAAATATATGAGGTACTTGGGTCTCGTGTTTTCTGGCTGTTGGGATGGATCAGAACGAGGCAGCTTCAACGGTTAGAAGTCGCCCACATCAGTCTCAACCTCGGCTTGATTCATTAATGCACCGATATGAAACGTCGTCAGAACGCCCCGAGGGACCCGAAGCTCCATAGCTCTATCCCTGTGCCAACATGCACCTAGCACGACAAGATCTAAACCATCTCCCAAGCCTGGTATGTAGTCTGCCTTCAACTTCACCCAGGGAAGCTTCCAATCGTTGTAAGCAGACTCAGCGGCTTTGAGTACAAGGCCCTCTTCGTACGATGCTAAACGACGTGCAAAAATCATAGCGAGTCCTTGCTCTGGCGATCGAGCATGTCCTCGAACACTGGATTCATGATCCTCATTAGGACGCTTCTGTGGAGGTAATTTCCAGCTCGCTAATCCCGTAGCGTGACGTTGGGTCCCCATCATGTAGATAGGCCAACGTTGAGCCAGTACGGCTTTGCCAGGTATCTCGCGGATGAGCGATTCAAGCATTACATGGCGTTTCTTGTATGGGGTGGTTAAGAAGGACTCGCCATTCAGGTACATGACGTCGAAGAAGACTAAGCCGAGCTGGAGCCCGTTATTGATGCTTCCTGACTGTTGAGAATGGCTACGCAAATCTGATCAGTATCTTCTGAAGAAGAAAAGGTAGGGCACGCACTCTGTCTCCTGTGTTTCTTGTGTCTCAACTCGTGATTCCGGTACTGGATTCCTGCGTGCACGAGCACCAACCGCAGTCTCTTCGATGAGATTACGTATACGCCAGAATTCTGTGAGAGGCTTCTATAAGTTTTAACGCTACCAGAGACGATTGCAACACACCTTCAATCTTATTACCAGAAAATGGAACCATCTCAGCATCAAGAATAACATCCCGTCGCACTTTGGAACTCCCTATATGTCTGTCTAAACTTAGACATTCTAGGATAATTGGATGCACCGCTATTCGATCCAGAGTGGAGTCTCTCTTTGATTTACTGAAAATCTTGACTCTTGGGACCCCATTGGTAATTTGGACATGGATTTGTGCCCTTTCTCCATCGTATTTGGTCTCAGCCCAGACCACCTCGGAACCTTCGAAATGCGACAACACGTTCTTGATACTTCTACCTTTCTGCGATTTGGGCACCTAGACACAAATTCAGCCATCGTTACGCCGCAAGATAGAGTAGGACCCCACTGCAATTTGTACACCGAACGAAGGCTTGAAAGTACACTGCCCTCGCTCGAATGAATCTGCCGCATCACTCAGCGAAGAGCAGACACGATGCATCTTCAGCATCGAGAGTGTCGGGTCCCACATCTTCATTGCGTCGAAGATGGTCAGCTCTTCAACCGAATTCGATTTGACCTTGAGCGCAGCCGTGTAATGCATCTGCTTCTCGGATAGAGGATACATCAGGGGCCTGAGATCCTTCAAAATGATTTGAGCAAGGCAGGCAGCATCGAAAGGGCAAAGTGGACGGAAAAGGTCTTTCAGGACATCTTCTCGCCTGCGGCGTTTACTTGCACTTATCCTCTTGCGTACCGAGCTGTCTGAGAACCTTGATTTTGAAGCAAGTTCATCGAGAAGGGAGTCTACAGTACTTATGCTCAATGAGGAGATATAGCCTTCCGGATCCTGCAAGACTCTTGTGAGCCGACAAGTGAAAGAGGAAGGGAGTGAAACGCACCGAGCTTGACAATGCGAGTACTCTTTGCAACTGCTCTCCAAAGCACACCGTCTCATCCACAATACATTTCTCATTGATTCGTTCCTCACATACACCTAGACATTTGGCGAGCTCGCGGGAAAGCAAGTATTCTTGCATGTCGTATTTGCGTCTGGCGTCCTCGTGGGGGAACAGTAAGCGAAGTATTATCGCTGCGGAGCCAGAAGGCAAGAGAGAGTGCTTTAACTTGAGCTGTTTCAACCATCTATCGAATGTGGCGAGTGCGGGATGGCTTTGACTCGATTTTTTGGAGACATCTTTCGCGATTTCTCGAATGAGTGACGTGAAGCTGAAAACAATGCATGAGTAAGTCCGATATTCTATAGAATTGTGTTGAATTCCCACAAAGAGAAGGGAACGCCATCGGGTTGAGAGACCGGCATAGGAGAACGTGGGGGTACGCTGGTAAGGCGCCTGTGAGCGTCTCTTTTTGTTGATCCTGTCAACACTAGTCACGCCGAGTAATTATGACGGCACGCGGTGCCATGGTCCTTGTTCTCCATTTGTTCAGTCCTTGTACTCCTCAGAGTCGTAGCTGCCAAAATCCATGATATAAGGAAACCACAAGGCTCCTCCAGATGGCTATTTACAATCTGCTTCAATTCCTCACCAGCAATGTCTGTCATTGACCGGAACTCACAGTTCTACCAGAGCCTCGTTGCACCCATAAATGTCCCGACACCTATACCCTCTATTCTGCAATGTTTAAATGCCAACGAAAGCCAGGAGGATGGTCAAGACGCCATCTTTGGGGAAATTATGGATCTTGACACGGTATTTGAACGAGGGGTTGAGAGTGGAAAAATTGAAATGGTATTCGAACCCTCAGCAAGCACCAATGACACAGAGTCCACAGAAGATACATTCACACAAGGAGGGGGTTCAAATGACCTGATGCAGCCTTTCTATCCTCTCTCTGAAAGATGGAAGTGGGTAGAAAATCAAGACATGGAAGATATAGACGAGGTATACTTATCGAGTGAGTTTGTTATCCTCATGCGTCGATACCCTCTTCATATGTCGTTAGGTGGCTCAATGTGCAGCTGCTACGTTACCATTGCACAAGTATCCGGCAAGCAGCTCAAATACGTTCGGAAAACGTAGGCACAGCCATTTCATCCCTCTTCTCACTCGCTGATTGCAGCTCCAGATGGCGCATCGACCGAATCGACGATTCTTTCTACGCCGAGGTACGTCGTTTCATTGTCCCGTATTTTTCTTGTCTGATGAGCAACCCACAGCTTGCACTATATAACGGCCATATGAGAAGACTTCAAGGCGACGTTGTACCATCCATCATCACTGTCTTCACTGGGCCTTGTACTCTTAGCGTCGCTATGGAACCACCTCATCACTCCTTCTGGGTTGAGGCTAGCCCGGACATGCCACTCATGCTGAAAGAAAGGTGTGTAGCAGCTTACGAGAGGCTACATGGCTGCGGGGTGCTTCACGGAGACGTTGAGCTTCGGCATATGCTCATCGGTGGGGATGGCAATGTTACCCTTATTGACTTCCATGGTAGCAGAGCATTGGAACCGGAGGAGGATGTCCGTATGAGGCGTGCTAATCCTGGAGAGCTGCGCAGGGAGATGAGGAAAGTGAAGGTTCTGTTGGACTATCCTGGTGCTAGGGAAATGGAAAGGAAGAGAATATCCGACCCAGAGCCGCTGTGGGTCTGGAACCAGCTCCGCGAATATCCTTCGTATCGGGCGTCCATACCCGAAATTCCCGAAGATCAAAAGTGGGATGCACCGTTTGAACTCAAAGAATACAACGCTTGGATCAACCCTTTGTATCCACCTCGCCGCTTCATTATGCCTGGACAGGGCCCCTCAGACGTCCTAGCCGGGCTCCAGCAGTTTTTGCAGTCGATTGACCCAGAATTCAAATTACCCGTCCCTCTAGATAAGTTGGATAAGAGAGTCACCGCAGCTGTCCATCCATGCCATGGTGAGACTCGTAAACGCAGTTTCGACGGTTCACTCCATGACGATGCTTATACTTCAAAACGACCCCGTCGTGACGCCGTGGACGTGTCACTCAGCATCCAAAGTAACAAGCACCCAATCCCCAGTACAACTGCGGCGCCTTCGACCTCACGGAAACGCAACTCTGGAACACAGACGGATCTATCTCCCACCAAACGACGCCGTCTGAACGATGGCGAACCCGCTGTCGATTCCGTTGTGGATTACACTGCGTACTCACCCGATCCACACGGTCGTTCCTATGTGTCTTCCCAGAGGGTGCCATCTGCCACAACAGACGAGATACACATGCTCAATTCAGGTCAATACGCCACCGTGCAGCTACCCCATCCCACATTACTCGAGCTTTTCCCAAAACATGCTCGATGGCAAACGCCTGACATTCAGCACTTTTCGAATAGGCGTCTCCAAGAATGTGAACATATCACTGCCATACCACATCCGGATCAGAGTGCTCCCTCACCTCGCGAGAAATGTGCACGAGGCTTCTTGACGAAGGCAATGAGGTGCTCTCAACAAAAAGCGGCGTTAACATTCTTGCCACCACTTGAAGAGCATCAATGGGAATCCCCTGTAATCGGCAGGGCTACATGTATCAAAACTGGAAGGAACGTCAGTTTCAGACTCGAGAATCTAGTAGAAGTTGGAGAAGGGATGTCAGAAGAGATCTCGAGGGATCCGACCGGACCAACAACGATACTTTCACCATGGCATCGTCCTTCACTTAGTCTATTTAAGGTGCTTCTCAGACCGCTATGGTTCTACAGTCAATAATGATCAATAATGTGTTTTTTCTATGGATCGAATTCTAAACTTCGGGCCGGAAGGTTCAAGGAATTTCGGAGAACGGACGAGCTTCAATGCACCTTCCAGAGTGGAGTGATACTTCTGCTGTGAGGCATGGTGGTATGAGGTTGCTGTTACCGCAGTACCTCTCTTCATTAATCTGTTTAACGAGTCGTTCATGAACCGTTATGATAACTTGACCGTGACAATATTGCTATTGATCAACTAGACTAGGCCCCCTGATATTCCCCCAAGCGCCCTCATCCAAACATGGGCCAAATTCGGCGATTTGGCATGAGACCTTGTCAACTGAGGGTCGGATTCGGGGATTCATAGCATGAGACCTTATATATGTAGGTTCTTTTTTCCCTCATTGGACGCTGGGCTTTATTGCTTGGTAGCTTTAATACTAGTGTATTCTTCCAAAACACCTCCTTGCTGACTCTCGGCACTTGTGTCCTCTGAGTTTACAGTTTTGGTGTACGGAAAAAGGAATAAGGTAACGCCGGTCCAGCAAGCTTACCCGCCGTGCTCATGGCAGAGGGGTCTTTTTCGGCGGTTTTCTGGGCTTCCGGGATGAGACATATCATGCCCAAAAATTCGGTGATTTGGCATGATACATCGGCCTAAAAATTCCTCAAATTCGGCGGTCCCGGATGAGGGCGCTCGGGGGAATATCAGGGGCCTACTAGACTGGGTGCTAAAGCGCTAAACCTTAGCCCCTATCGTTCTTTCCCTTCAAGCTTCACCACCATGACCACCTCATTCCCCATGTCTGTATCAATCCGGGAACACCCAGTCAAAACCCTTATAGAGTTGCCTAAAGATCACGGCGTCTGGAAACTCTTGTATGAGCTGGCATTGGCCATCCTCCTCAGCCCAAAACTCCTCTGCGCCCTCGCTACCGTCACGTTCGATACAACGCCAGACGACCCTGCGCTGCAATTCCGGATCAAGGAATTGCGAACTTACTTGCTACTAGAGTTCCCAAAAATCCACTTCACCAATGAGCGAGAAGCCTATGCCTGGCACTATCGCGACGACGCATTCAACTTTCCAGACGATACTCGCCGTCAACAACGTCACACTGTACATATCAAGTTTTCGCTCTACCGGGAGCTGCACATGGTTTTCCTCCATTTGGCCCAGAAAAAGTACGAGTTATACTATGAGCCTTGCTACTTGTCGTATGTCTAGCCTGTCAATATCCTCTGGGTTGCTCTAACATCATGGCTAGTTTTCTACGATTTTTCACCTTTGTGTGTCTTTTACACGAATTTGGACATCTCGCCCGTACTGTTTTTGCTTCGCAACCCACGCCGCTTAGATACGACCCTAAGACCCGAACGATGAAGGATGGAGAAGCAGGTTACGACGTTGAAAGACTCTTCTTTGGAGCGGTTGTGCTCATGGGATACCATGCCGAAGGATATACGGATCGCCAGTTCATTCGCAAATGGGAAAACGTTCGTGTATTAGGGTTCAAAGGCACGGATGATACACGATATTTGTCATTTGCACAACAAAGTAGTATGTCATGTTCACCTTTCATGAACGACCGCATATGCTGATTCCGGTATATTCAGGCCATCCTTTGTGGGAGGCGATTAACAAAGACAATCTAGATGATTTAGAAGATTTGATCGGATTGTTGCCAACCAAGAACGAAGACTATCGGGTGGATGCCGTTGGTAGGAAGAGCCCTTCAATTGGCGACATCGACTTCACCCCTCTCACCAATTGCGAAGGGGGCCCCAACATGATAAACGGCATTCCCGAGGCGACACCAGGTCTTGCACCTACCGACTCGAATTGCTCCTTACTTTGTCTCAGTAACTCCCAGGATTTAAGTGCCAATGACCTGGCATTACTAGGCCTAAACCCTAATGGGTGTGTTCCGATGTTATCAGCTGCCAAAACTTGTCTGACTGGTTTTAGTGTTTTGGTCTTGGATGACAGGAGCGCTACTAAGGACGTTATCCAGGTCACAAACAGCAACTACGCACGGAACTTAGAATTGTGATTTCTTGTTCTCTGTATAACTCCACGAGGAAATCAGGGTGCCTACAATAAGAGGATTATTCGACTTGTACGATGAACTTTACAAAAGAATAAATAGGTTTAAGTTAGGAAATGCAAAGGTCTATCTAACGACTCATTCGATGCCCCTCCTGTGTATCCATAGTAGCCTTTGTATCCGCCGGCTTCTTGATGACAGAAAGTTTTTTCAAAGGCTCCAATTTGAATCGTTGTTTAGTTTTGGCTTGATGATTCTTGATTTTCGCCCGGCAACGTTCGCAGAACCAACCGGGAACGCCGCTTGGGATCGCGCGTTGGCATGATTTGCCCTTACATGTCCGCTGAAACTCAACGACATTAATACTATCACGATAAAGCGGGAGGAAGGTCGTACTTACCCCTTGGAGGATCCGTAATTCAGGATTGTCCTGCTCGGTCTCTCGTTGCAGAACCGGCTCTGGGGCTGGCGGTAACTGCGGTTGTTCTACAATAAAAGAATTTTGGGTGACATTTGTCTGCTGCGAGTCAGAACCGGCCTCTTTCTGCAGTCCGTTGAAGTTCTCTGGAGGCCTGGGTCGATAGAACATCATTCGAAGCCCAGAACTCGAGGATGATGACGACTCTGCAGGCGACGTCTGCTCCGAATCGGAACTGGACCGCGCCAACGATGCTTGAATCTGCTTCAGCCGTTGCTCGGCATTCTCGAATAGCGGTGTACTTCGTCTGGGTCTTTTCCCTTGCTGTCAGAGTTACAATGATGAGTCAGATCAAATGGGGTTACGAGTAACTATAATACTTGCATTTTCAGGAGTTAGAATGTGGGTGAAGATGTCTTTTTCTGGTTTTGCCTTCTTGGAACGAGTAGTCTTTGTTATTGCTGCTTCAGTTGAAATTGAGACACGAAACATAGATATCGAAGCTCCTGTGGTAGTGGGCGATGGTGCTGCCGAAAGGGCTGCTTGAGGCGAGAGTTGTTCGGTATTCGGGACATCCGCAGCTATCTCTGGTGCAGCCTGGTTTGCGTCCTCAGGTGCAAATGTAGTCTGAGACTCTTCGCGCAACTCCGAACCAGTGGCTGGTTTAGTGGAATTTGCAGGCTGAGATTGCTCGTTCGATGCGTTTTGCGGTTTCTTGTTGGTCTTTGGGCTATCGACGGAATCAATAGAGGGAGCAGCAGGTGTCGGAGTGACATATCGAGGCGGCGAGTACGCAGTCGTAGGCGGATAACTGCAGGTCGTGGCAAACGGATAACCTTGATAATGATAGCCAGGGTAGCCAGGATAAGGGTATCCATATGGGTAGCCTGGTGGCAGAGTACCGCTAAAGGAACCATTAGGCAGAGCATACCCCGGTGAATATGCCATGTACGGGTAGTAGGATCCATAAGGTATGTGCGTTGCAAGAGCATAAGGGTGCGTTGGAGTTGGCATGCTGGGCTGTACAGGTACTTTCCCTTTCCCTTTCCCTTTGGACGTCTGAGTCCTCGTCCTTTGCTTTTTGCCTGGTGGATCATTGGATTGATTTTGATTAGGTTCTGTAACAGAAGGTCGATCACTTGCAGCTACAGTTCCATCCGACTTCCTTTTATTCCTACGGATGCCTTGCACGAATGTAAAAGACTTTGCGCTTGCTGCATCGCTACTAGCGGCTGGGGGATGGTTTGGCTGATAGACAAAGTCGGGCGATTGAGGTACTGATGGTGTAAAGTTGGGGCATGGACGAGGAAGTTTGGGAAGCGTTCCGTTGATGCTTTGTGAATTCATATCGTCGGGTATTTCGATTGCAGGTGTCGCTTCTCGAATTACAAAATCATCTGCACCGTCACCAGGGTGCAAATCGGTTTCAGGATTGTGAAGGATGCCAAACAGTGTTCCGTGTTCTTCCTCGTGAGAAGCTTCAACATCGTGTGGAGTGAATGATTTGAAGGACAAGCTCGGAAGTGAGGTGCGTCCTGATATGGCAGGATCATTCAACACATCGGATGGGAGATCAACTTCCATAGCTGAGTCATGTATCATGCTCTCGCCTGAGCCACTTTCTCTTGTTCCGGCTTCCGTTGGCGTACAATACGTTACCGATGCACCTCCTGGTCTCTCCCAGGCCGCTTCCGCCTCTTTCAGTTGCCTCCCTTCCTCGGCCTTCTTTTCTAATCTCAGCTCCTTCCTTAATGTACGACAGGTGTCGCACATCCTCCATTTGACATATGGGTTGATCAAATTCGAGCAGCTAGGTGCCGTGCAGGAGTAAGCTTTGCGCTTGTCATTCTACCGGAAATGTTAGATCAAAGTAGACTCCGCTATAGTTATGAACATACCACTGTGTGGTTGCTTCCAGAGATACTTGACGGTATGATGATGCCTGCGACAGAGGTCTTGCCTTCGGTTTGGGGAGAGACCATACTAACATCTGCACCGCCTGCTTGAGCCTCTCCGCTACCAAACCCTGAGGCTGATATATCTTCATCCTTCTTGGGATTCTTAGCCCGAGACTTTTTCGATGTGCTGGCTATTCTCGCCATCATGAGTTTGCTCGCCTTTTCTCTTGCCTTCATCTCCAGCTTCTGTCGTTCCGTAAACTCGTCATCGAATGGCTCAGAATCATTCTGTAGAATCGCATCTGCATCAATTCCGTCGCCTTCATCTACCCCTTCCTCTGGATCTGGACCTTTTCCTTTGACAACCTTCTCCCGAGCTCTCTTCAACTTTCCATGCTTCCTGTTTTGCTGCCGATGACGATCACACCGTTTGTAAAGGTAGTGACCCGGCAAAATTGTGTGACAGTGCGAAACGGTGCACATTCGCTGGGGAAGCACGAGGGTAGATGCAGAAACGGGTAAAGCCGAGGTAGAATGGGAAGGACTGGCTTCGCGATCCCCTAAGGGCGATTGAAGTAGTAATTGGTCGCTATCTGGTGACATTGAACCTGGCCGCGATGGATCTTCGTATGCTGCGTGTCCCGGATAACCAATCGCGCCAGTCAATGCTGAGGAGCTCGCGCCATTGGATTCAACTGGTTGGGACGACGTACTGGCGGCGGTATTGGGGGAAGTAGTGCTAGATGCTAGTGGTATCGGGCCAACTGTTGCTCGGCGGTCAAGCTTAGCCTGTAATAGTTGTGCCAACTGAGCAAGCTGCACCGGCGTTAGTTGATCCAGGGGTGCGGATACTTGAGATACGTCCAGCTGCCCTTTGAGTGCTTCGTTCAGTTGTTGTATTGCCAGGGGATGGTAAGGAGAAGACACGGCAATCGCATTTGAGGCCGCTGTCGATAAGACTGCAGCAAGGGATGGGGGAAGCTGTACTTTTTCGTCGATGATAGAAAGTTCCCATACACGAAGTTCCTCTGGTGACTCGCTGAGAGGAACCAAGCCCTCCTTTGCCCTCCTCTCATCCTCAATTCGCCTTAAATGCTCTAGTTCATGATCAAAAGCAATCCGTTCGGCCTTCCACTTCTTTCGTTTCGTCACGCCATAGTTCCGATATCGATCTCGACAAGTACCACACATTTTATAGGAGTATTCACCTGTCGATACAGATGAGGTGAGATGTAGAATACAAATTACGGATTGACGAGTTACTTTCAAGTACTGATTTGCAGCCTTTGATCGAACAGAATCTACGAGATCCTGAAGCTTTCGCAGACGGCTGATCATCCACCTGTTCGTCGACCATGTCCGCAAGTGTTTGAACGGGTGAAACATTAGATTCCTGTGTACCGTTTTCCAGCGCCAGATTAGAGAGTTGGCATCCCCCATGACGAGGGGGCGAAGTTGATGGTTCGATATTTCCATTATTCGGCGGTGTATGATTGCTGTCGACGGATGCGGGGGATGAGAATGTGAGGG
Organism: Moniliophthora roreri; assembly: GCA_001466705.2. Taxonomy (NCBI): domain Eukaryota; kingdom Fungi; phylum Basidiomycota; class Agaricomycetes; order Agaricales; family Marasmiaceae; genus Moniliophthora; species Moniliophthora roreri. The sequence continues at coordinate 1,167,023 of LATX02000035.1, read as the reverse complement.
CTCCTGCGAGTTCCGAGCTACTGGGCTGAGCTGCGAACAATCGAGGATCTATGTTGGTAACAGACCATGTCGTGTTCGGACTAAGAGTCCCATTGTCCTGGTCGTCTTCCAACGGAATGGATGGCTTGTCAGAAAGGGAACCGATTGCTTCTGGGAGTTTCTCCGTTTCTTCTGACGGTTCTTGTGTAGGCTCAAATTGAACGGCTTGCAATGAGCCCAAGGGCTGTATCTGACGACTTTTACGTTGCTTCAGTCCCGTGTTACTCTCCCGTATCGACGACCGCTCTTGCCCTAAGCTGGCTGTCCATACCGTTGAACCTGGAATCCGCTCAACTGGTATCACCGTTTGACCTTCAATAGCCGCCTTCTCCAGTTTTCTTTTTGCCCTCTTTGTCGTCGCGTATCGCCGGTGTTTCTCCCGACATGATGAGCACATCTTTGTCGTAGCATCTGGAGCCAGAGCTTGTGAGCATCCGCGTACTGAGCATCTTCGGTACTCAGCACTGACGGCACTCGCCAAGGATGGATCTGGCGAAATGACGAGAGGATCTACACCAGACTCCGTTGAGGGATCCATCTGGGAGCCTGAGCTGCGTTTCGGAAATTAACAGATTTGCACCCACGCGCGAGCTTTTGAGCGGAGTTGTAAAGTTCCAGATATCCGGCCGAAAAACGAGGATTGGAGCGTATTTCTACTGTACAATGCCATATACACAAACATAACTCCAATATCAACAGTCAGTAGAAATCTTTTCATTACTGCAGTGCATCTGCAACCATCTCGAGAATTTCTCGAATGGTTCTCCCAGTATTTTTCAAATCCTTTGCAATGGCTTGCCATGTCGGGCCATGACGTGGTTCTGCAGCGACGCATTTGATTCTCACGGCTTCGCGTTGTTCCTATCAAAAGGTATAAGCATCAGACTAACCGGTCTAGGTGATGAAACATGAAACTAATACGTACCTCTGTGCCGTGTTGCCTCTCAAATTTCAACCACCATCCCCACAAATCTCCGATGTCCGCGCCGTTGTCCACGTCGGCAGATTCTTGTCGAGGAGGTACCGCCCTCTGGAACCACTCCCTAGCTTTTTCCAGTTTCCTCTCTGCCCAGAATAGCCTTGCCACGGTACAAATGATCAGTGGACTGTCATTGCTCTTTTTCAGAGCATCCAATGCCCTCGTCTTTCTCATCGGTCGAGGTTCCGACCAGATCAACATTGACCACAGTAATCCTGACGATGGGCATTCTTGGAGAGCGCGCGCTAGCATAGCTTTACCAGGAGCAGCGCCACCGGATCGTTCTTCTACGCCCACCGACTCGGCCCAGATAAAATCGTTACCTGGATTAACCTGACGGGCTTTCTCGAGCAACGCTCGTGCCTTAATGCTCTTCCCATCCGCTTCCTCCAGGCGACTGGTGAGAATCCATAGCGTGGGTTCTTTCGGGCATGCTTTGTAACCTGCTGCGAAAGATCCACGAGCTGCGGGATAGTTCTTTTGGGACACGTGTATTTGGCCCTGGATCATGTAGAGTTTAGCGAACTTGGGGAATTTGGATATCGCTGTGGCCAATGTCTGCAAAGCAGCCTCTGTCTGACCTTGCTGGCGTTCAAAGACGGCGGATTTCATCCAAATCTAACCAACAGACAGACGTCAAACCATGAACAATAGCAGTTTATAAGAAAGGCGTACCCTTTCAGTATCAGCAATTGTTCGAGCTCTTATGAGAAGCTCTCTGGCGACAGACAACTGATTGTTTTCTGCTTCCAGTTTCACCGCGGCTAACCAAATCTTTTCGCTTTCCTTATTGGCATCGAAGGCTCGAGCCAGTATTGCTCGCGCCGCATCCACGGACCCTGCGTTCCACTTCTCCTTTGCTGCCATCAACCATAGCACTTCCGCTTGAGGACAGTGCTCTACAGCCCGTTCCAGGATAGCATCCAGGCTCTCTTTCGTGCCGTGTGACTTCTCCAAGCCAGCGGCGCGAATCCACAAGTTCTTGCGATCCGGGAAGACTTTCAAAGCATACGCTAGCACCGCTCTCGCTGTTCCAACCATGCCCCGACTCAACGCGCTTTCAGCGTCGTCAATCCAAGTATCAAGTCGATCTTCTTCTTCCACGTCCATGAAAATAGTAGCTTTCACAATCGCCTCGCATGTTCGTACGCTCCCCTGCGACTCGCATTTCTCTGCCTCTTTCAACCACTGCTCCCGGGTCAAGAGCACCTGGTGTTTCCTCAGACCCTTGACACCAGCTTCTATCGTCTTGTCCACCATGTCCATCGATTTTTGCTTCTCCTCTTCTGACTTGTCAGGCATAGACCCCTCCTGCTCCAGAAGTCGACCCGCTGCAATCCAGATTTCGTGCGAGGTGGGTATGGCTTTTCTTGCTTTATTGAGGACAGCTTTGGCTTTGTCAAGCGTCTCAAGCTGTGCAAGAGCTAACCAAAGCTCGACGGAAAGTGGAATAACTTCAACAGCACGAGACAGGAGGATCCGGGCGTCGGAAGCGGATGTCTCTAGATTGACGGTCTCCTTCCATAACCGCACAGAGTTGGGAATATGTTCCAGGGCTTGAACAGGTACCATCAGTATTCTTAAGTTTAATGGCATGATACAATAATCACCTTTTCGCAATACACGTCGTTTGGCTTTCACATCTTGCTCCAAATCTGCTGCTGCGAGCCATACCTTGACACTCTGCCCAACATGTTGAACCGCGTTCGCCAGTATAACTTTCGCGTCATCATTGTTCTAGATGATCAATTAGCACCACGCTCCTCAGTCAGGTTATAAGATGGACTGTACATGCAACCGAGCAGCTTCCAACCAAACATCCTCATTTTTAGGGCACTGCTCGCAACCTTGCTTAATAATCTTCCTGGCAGCGACCATTCGGCCCGCATGTTCTTCCAGACAGGCAGCAGCGATCCAACCAGGCGCATGTTTGGGATTCGATTTAACCAGGGAGTCGAAGAGCATTCGAGCCCGCTTGATATCACCAATTTCAGCATCCGATTTGAGGACGACACTGTTCAGGGAGGTGAGGTAGCCTTTTGGATCGACAGAAGTGGAAAGACCAGAAGAAGTCGAGGTGCCAGAAATCTAACGAAAACATGAACACATTTCTTTACACCAAAATACTGCAACACACCTGATCAAGTTTCAAGGAAAGGATTTTGTCGCGAGCCTGGCCAATTTCAACAAAGTTTGTCATGGTGCCATCTGCAGGAGTTTCAAAATCACCATGCTGCAGACAAATGAATGAGTCATTTCAATATTCCGAATTGAAAAGCTTACCAGTTGTTGTTGCTGGTCCAAAGAATTTTCATACTCGTTCTTTGACCGATCCCCGACTAGCACACTATCCGGGACAACGAATGAACGCTCATACTTCGGTCGCTTTCTACGAGTCAAGTTCCCAACTTCAGGTATGCTCTCCCACTCTTCGTCAGTTACTGCGGACAGTCCACGTTTCAAGTCAGAGAACTGCTGCTGAATCTTGGGTCTTTCGGCTCTGTATTTTGCAAGTTCGGCCTGTTCCTGAGCCTCCCTGAAGAAAAAGATGAAAGGTTGGTTGGCAAATGAATGGCAACGACTGACCAGGACGCACACACCTGCGTGCCCTACGCCGTGCATCCATAGCAGCATCAACTGATTCGTAAATTTTGTCTGCCTCCTCGTCATCTTGCTCATATGCAGTGCCTGCGAAAAGGCCATATTCATTATCAGGGTCCTGAAATTGTTCTGGGTCGACATCGGGCTCTTCTCCTCTTCTTGCTTGGGCCTCTCTGTACCATGTTATTCAGTCGGATATTCGCAGAGAGATAGCATATTTACTCACGCAATAACCTCTGCAGAAGGACCTTCTCTCGCGGGACCGATATCGGATCTGGTAGTGAAACCAGAAGCACTAAACACGAGGACTCAGTGAGTATGGTGACATTTTTGAAGCCTCGAGAAGAGACTCACCCACGACCAAGACCTGCAACATATGAAGCAGGCGCTGGCATAGACAAGAATGCCAATTTGTTTGGTTTATTCGACGCCATGGTCGACGAGGAAGGGAGTTGTAGTAGTGAAGGAAGAGTCTGGTCACGTATCAGCTAACAGTCACGCCCAGATCCGCTGGTGACTCTTATTTAACCTTGACCATGACCTCCGAGTGGAAACCATTCATACGCGGTATGCCCAAAGCCATCCTTCTCGAGCTCGACGCCATCTGGGAAGCTGATAAACGTACACCCACCCTTCAATCTCGTCGAAATTGGGCAAACGCTCGCAAAATAAATCCACAACTTGTAAATCGCTGGTATTGGAAGAAGAAGAGCTATGCCAAGAGACAAGGCGTACAGCTACCCTCAGATACCGAAATGTACGAGCTAGACGTCGGAATTCCTCCAGAGATACAGCTAGAAGAGCCGCCGGTGGTCAAAACTGAGCTGAAGCTAGAGCTCGAGGACCTGATAGTGGTACCCAGTCTTACCAGTGCCTTACGCAATACGCGCGTTTCTCCGACTCTACGTCGTTCCCGTCGCCTCGCCGGATTGCTCGACAATGGCTGCCAATCATCATCTTCGGATATAGACGCGTTCTTTCACTTTTCATCGATGTCATCTCCAACATCGTCTCTTACCACTGTTTATTCTTCCCCTTCACCGAGTGGATCATGCACTAGTATCCAGGGGGCTCGCGCATACACCCCGTTTTCTACCTCAAAAGACTCGATCTCCGGATTTACGACACCCCTACCACAGCCGGAGATCGAAATGCTTGAACCACAGCATTGCGGACTTTCTCTTCCAGATGATGATACAAAAGCGGAAATGACCTGTCAAGAAGAGCCTAACCTCATATGCTCAGAAAATAATGGCGCAGGCGAAGAAGCAAGTTGGATTTGCGATCTGTGCAAAGTCGAGGAGTCCGGTATATCAAGGTCTTGTCGTCGTTGAGTTGGGCTGACACGCATTGCAGAGTCAGGACGTCCGAGTCTTCAGCCTTCGCCAGACGGTCTACCGGATCCCGTTCCGCCTTCATCTTCTCCTAGTTTTCCATTTCAGAATCTCAGTTCAATTCGCTTAGAGAGCTCTGGAGACCCGGTATCATGGGTTCAAGCACCGTCACTCGATATAGCCTTCGAATCATCCCCTCTTTGGGAACTATCAGCCATCCCTTTCGAATCCCGCTCAAGGGACTATATCCTTCCACACTCATGCTCCGCTTCCTCTCAAAACATGCATCCCTACACTGCTTGCTCTGCCCGCATCGAATCACTCGAATACACTCATTCCACGTCGTTCAATTTCGTTTTTTGTGGATACGAATTCTCTCCTGACGGCTTCTACATTTGCCCACATCAACAAGACACCACCTGCGATACCTCACCCTGCACATGCTACGACGCACTCTACAATATACCCCTGCAATCCTTTTCTGCATTAAACGACCCTGACTTGCAAGAATTACTTCCACCGAAGGGTAATCCTTTAACAACACAGATAGACGTTATGATAAGGATGGAGCCTTCGGGATCAATGGAATTACCCTTGTAGGTAAGTACATAGGCCCTGGTCTTGGGACGCCAGACTCACCTGGGATTGGAATCTTGCGAATCAGACACAGACCACACCTCCGTGTTATTGCTCCCTCAGCAAGTTCATTCCTAAATTCATGATATATATCCTCACTCCTCCGCAGATTTGCTACCCGTATAAGGACTCTAGGTGGAACCGTGCATTACTACTGTAGACACGAATGAAATTTGTTCCTCGACACATGCATTCAATGTTTGCACTGCTACCGCATCGTATGATTTGCAACCGACGAACTTTGTGCTGCATATAATCATGGGCGCGCATGAATTGAATTTTGGTGAGGCATGGAGCGCAGTACAATAGGTACATAGGACGTGCAGTCGTAGAATAAGGAAAAAACCCCGAATCCATGATGGCTTATTTGAGGGGAATGAAACGAGATGCTGAATGTTGAAAAGATATAAGGAATCGTGTAAAAGGGTAGTTCTGATTCCTAACTTACAGTGTGTCGCACCAATCTGAAGATGATCGTTAATATCACGAGTTTTTAAAGAATGCGATATCCAGGACTTACACCAGGACGACCGTGCTTGACGGGTCGGTATGAGACAGAGAATTCACCAAGGTAATGACCAGTCATCTCAGGCTTAATTTCGACAGAGTTAAAGACCTGGGAAGAATGGTCAACTTCCTCCCTTTGGCATTACGCCAATTACGCACCTTGCCGTTGTAGATACCGACCACAGATCCAATCATCTCCGGAACGATAATCATGTCACGCAAGTGAGTCTTGACAACAGCAGGTTTTTCATTGGGGGGAGCCTCCTTCTTGGCCTTTCTGAGCTTTTTGATGAGACCCATTGGGCGACGCTTGAGACCACGTTGGAACCGTCTCCTTGCACGAGCATGAACCAGGTCGACGAACTAAACCCAATTACTTTAGCTGAGAAATCTGATACCTCATAAAACATAACCACACACGTCCTCATTGCTCATGTCAAGGAGCTTGTCGAGCTCAACACCACGGTAAGAAAAAGTCCTAAACGTCCTCTTCTTCTTCAACTCGGCAGCAACAACAGGGTCGGTAACATCGGCCTAGATTCAGCAAAAGGGTTAGTATCGAGATCATCCTGAGCAGCGGCAAACAGGAACTCCATACCATCTTGATAGTCTTGTAGCTCCTGCTTTACACTTGCACCAATTGGGCAGACGAATTTGCTTACTTTAAAGCGGAGCAACGACCGAGTCAGTGGCTGAAAAACCTTATTGTCTAAAAAGGCACGTGCAGCTATATAGCACAACTCCGGAAATTGCCGATATCTGCTTGATGCAGAAAGAGTGAGAATCATCAATCTTCGTTAAAACTACTTCGGATTGAATCCCCGTTTCTTCCTGTAAAGGATTAAATGTATGTATCTCTTTTTTTTTTTTCTTTTTCGTTTCTCTGCATCCATCAAACTCATCGTTTATTGCAGTTGATTCGCGGCCTTCCGAATTCCTCTTCGTAAAAACTTGAAACTTGCACAAAAGTTGGTTTTGCCTCCAAGCCCAATTATTATTCTGAACGTATCTTTAGATGAAGCACATCGCTGCCTATCTGCTCCTCCAAACTGGCGGAAATGCCTCTCCTTCTGCTGCTGACATCAAGAAGGTACTCGGTGCTGTCGGTCTTGAGGCTGACGACGAGAGACTTGACAAGCTCCTCTCGGAGCTGGCTAACAAGTCCATTGATGAATTGATTGCTGAGGGCTCTGGCAAGCTCGCCTCCGTTCCTTCTGGTGGAGGTGTCGCTGCTGCTCCTTCTGGCGGTGCTGCCGCTGGTGGAGGTGCTGCCGCCGCCGAGGAGAAGAAGGAAGAGAAGAAGGAAGAGGAGAAGGTTCGTATTTCTTCTCTGCATATACGATCTCACGTTCTAATTCTATTCGTTCATAGGAGGAGTCCGACGAAGACATGGGCTTCGGTCTCTTCGACTAAATTCACCAATCCAATGTACCTATCCCTCCGCTTACCATGTAGCTTTATACAATGGTACGCTTATCACATCTGTTACGTCTCAACCAATGCGTGAGCTAGCGCTGGTACTCTGCATCAAGAGTTTAAAGATGTGATGAGAATTTAAGCAGCATCTTTTTTGCCGCTGTATATATTTACTCCAACAGCTGCATCGAATGCTTGAATGAATGCTAGGCATCATATTAGTAGTGTTCAGAGCATGCGATTATGGGACGATTACGGAGTTGCGTATGAGTCGATCCTGGGATCGCTGGTAACGGGATAATCGTCATAGAATCGTCTGAACCTTGAACGGCCTGCTTCAACACGCGATTATTCGCCTCCGCTTTCTATAAAAGGCGAGAAACCAGTGGTTTGATGGGAAGACGGATAATCATCAGCGACAGAAGCGAAGAAGCGACTCTGGAGTCGCTTCAACGATTGAGTATGATCTTTGGACGCTTTTCACACGATTGTGGTGACCTAAATGGAGTTCTATTTAAGCGAGCTGTTGTTCATCTCACGATGGAGTCGGGGCGTGAGGTACTACGATCTGCTTATGTCCCTTTAAGACTCCGTCATTCAGATGCTAATTCAAGGGTCCCCCAGGATCTATTCTTCCTTTTGCGAGACGCTGACGATACCAGATGCTTGACAATCTCTCTTTATCGTCGAATCAAACAATCCAAACGATCCATTTTGGTAAGCTTCGAATTCAAACGGCCGTGACTACGTACTGAGGAACAAATCTATGCCAGGCTCGGGTTATACTTTATTACTTGATTCAAATGCAATATCTAGGATTCATGGTCCAAGGCTAGCCTATGCTTTAGCGTGCTCAGCGACAACAGTGACGTCTCCCTTCCCGCTCCAGGAGGGAATATACTGTCAGCCCCTTACGATCAGAACTCTTTCTCGCTCAAAGCCTAACGCGCAGGGTCATTGCGAGAAAGCGGAAAAAAAGATTCTGAGGCTGACCCGAGTTTGCGTGTTTACAGGTAGATCTTTCTCCCGTATCATACGATTATCTTGACGGTGTCCATTTTATGCAGTCTTCATTTATGTTTTGTACAGTACTCATTCAGATTGTCGAGAAAGGGTCCATTCTCGACCTCCTATATATTTGAGCTTTGGCTACCAAGGTCTTCTCCCTCTTCTCAGCGGGCTGCGGTCTTGACGAAAACATTTAGGTCTTTTAAGGTTCCAGGTTCTCAGGCCTCAGGTTCCCCAAACAGCGTATGGGCCAGAACAAGTGAACAATGTCCAATACTCCCGGCACGCATGGCTATCGGTGCAACAAAGCTCAGGCACGACCGCGAGAACATTTGGCGTAGACCAAAGACTATTCGCCTGAGCGAACTCAAGAATCTGGTTTCTAGGAGTAAAGACACCATTCACATCCGTCGAACGGGATACGCTTTGTTATAACCAAGCCCATCAAGGACGCTTAATTATTCTCCGTTGCGCTCAAGCAAGAATCAACCCGATTTACTGAAATCTTGCCTAATTGTATCACACTGAATACAGTTATCGCATAGGTCTCCAACAATTAAGAAGTTCTGTTCCAGGTTACCAAGATTATGACTGGCTGGTTTGACTCTATCACCGTTATACCGACTACTCTCTGCGGCAGCATACGGCTGAGCTTTTGGTCTTTCGGCGTATTGGATTAAATCTACCCATATCCTGCTGGTACGTATCTGCAACACTGCCGACCGGACGTACCGGGCTGGGGGGGAACCAGTAGTAACACCTTCTGGGGATAATATCATTGCTCCAAGCAAATTTCAGTCGAACTTCAGATCGGTCAGTCAGTAACCCACGGGGCTACAGTCCTGAGATCTAACCCTGAGATCTATTTCTTAGGTAGCTACTTATACCTATACTGGTCTCTTCCCGAATGGTGTATCCCAATCTTTCCCTCCTTTTCGTCCTATTGCTGCATTCTTTGCCATGTCTGGAATTCAAGCCGCGAATAGAGCAGCCGCGGCTTCCCTTGGAGCAGATCAAGCAACGACAGAACTTATCGCTACTGGTCTTGGGTTGATACATGTTCTGCAAGTCTACACATCGTCGATGGTGAGCCTTTGTCTTGCCGGGAGTGGAAGACGTGTTGATATTTTTTGTTGTGCCAGGTGACGCTGGCCGTGTGGGACTGGTTTGTCTGCTTAAAAAGTGGGTCTATATGCGTCTATATGTTCCACGACGTCACTGAGTTCGGAATGTGCAGTGGAATGGCATCGAATCTGGAAGCGTGAATGGTCCTCCACCAAGGCTCTTTACATCTGGACACGCTATTATGGATTGATTTGCTTCTCGTTAAACCTCTGGTTATTCAATGGGAACTTCACTGTGAAGCAGTGCAATACACTGTGAGCCTGATAATTATTTTCTTGGCGTCCCTGCGGCTCATGAAATCATGGCTACAGTCACTACTTGATTGCCGCCACTTGCATGTGGGCGACTCTAGGATCAGGTACGCAGAGGGTCTAGTTCATAGAATTAAGAAATCCATTCTATCGCATCGCAGAGGCTATTCTTGCCGTCCGGACCTACGCGTTCCTCGGAAAGAAGCAGGTCATTGCCATATTTTTGGGGGTCCTTCTACTGGGAGAAACTGCTTTTTTTCTGTTCGTCTCTATCAAAGCTGTGCATCAGACACCACTTCTCATTGGCGACCGTGGCCCATGCACCGCGTCGGATGCGCCTGGTCAACATGTTGTATCTGGCTTCTGGATGGCACCTGTTTTGTTCGATCTCATTTGCACCATCATGACTCTTTACAAGGTGAGGTTCATGGGTATCCCCATCGTGGACCAATCGTCTAATTACCCTCCCTAGGCCTTCACATTGAGGTCTATTGGAGTCCAAAGTCAACTTGTCAAGGTCTTTCTTCGCGAAGGTCTCCTGTATTTCCTAGTCGGTCTTTCAAAGTATAGCAATTTGAACATGCACTGATACCGCGTCTTTAGGCCGTTGCTTTCATCAACATCCTAAATGTAAGTCACTCAGACCCAGAAATCTTTCATAATTGTCGTTTACTATTTATCATTGGCATCCTTTTAGGCCGTATTCATGTTCCAGCCGAATGCCAACCTCCAGAACATCAACTGTAAGTTTGGCATCGACCAATAACAGCTGGCATCTCTGAGTACTTTATCCCAGGCTTCCTTGCTTTGGTCCTTTCCCAGGTCCTTTGTTGTCGCCTCGTGCTGAACCTGAGAGCCTCAGGTAACGAGGAGACGACCAATTACTCCATCCCGCCTGGGGCGAATCAAGGCTTTAGTGCACAGCCTAGCCGACCGACGCAGTCTAGCGGGATCAACATTCCCTTGAATAAATTCAAAAATGGACCATACGGTGATGATGTATATAATGGGGTGAAGGTTCAGGTATGTTCTCCGTTTGACCCGATCACAGAATATGTACTGAGAAGCGTTTGAGGTGGATGTGGAACGTGATGGTGATACCATCTCCAACCCCAAAGCGTAAAGGCAGTGGCGACTGTCTGGACAAATCTTCAGTCTCTCATTATCGTCTGCACTCGTTCTGTTCATATATATATTTATGGAGACTGGAATGACATACGGATTAGATTGATAATCGTAGTTTGAAGTTTCAAGCTTCAGGTCCCCGGATCCGATCGGCAGGTAAGGACGAGGAACAGATGCACCAGACGTGATTTAGCGCTTAGCCGCTTTAGCTTCGGCTCGGCGTGCGAGGGCTGTGTTGAGGCCGGGGTTAAGTAGAAGATTCTGAGAAGAAATTCCGCTTTGCCACTTGCCAATGTCTGGACGATCTGCATGGCTACGTCGCCCACAGAAAACTGTGAAAGATCTACGACAGTCGGGTCAGTGAATTAATGAGGGGAATGAGTCGTTCTGGTCGAGTGAAAGATCGTGTAGCCTGGCTTGGGCGTGGCGATTGGAACTCTCCCCGTATTGTCTGAGTTTGAATTACGGCATACCAATTCACGTGAGGCCAGTACATACTTACCGCCGGTTCCTCTGACAAGTGAAGCTTCGCAAAATCTTCAACACGTCTGTCCGGAACTTCGCTTCTTCTCTCATTTCCGCAGGTTCAAAATCAACACCTAGGCCCGACAAATCCTCAATACTGGACGCCATCAACCATCGATTCACAATTCTCATACCTGCGAATCCCAGTTTGTGGAACGGCTCGTTGCATTACGATTACCGCATCAGGCAGACCAAATTGGCGAAGACCTGGAGCAGTAGGACTCAAGGTCTGGCGGCGTTACGGGTCAGAACAGCACCCATTTATTCCGAGTTCTGGTTGAATCTGGTGCAAGCCCTCCCAAACGTCCTCGCGAGATCAGATTGTACCCAGTGACCAGTGTGTTTGCAGTCTCATGAACCTTCTATTCCGTCTGACCATTTGACTCCTTAGGAATAACTACACGTATACATCATGTCTTCCGGGAACAATAGCGATGGACGTCCCAAACGGAAAAGACTGGCGAAAGCCTGTGATGCCTGTCACAAATCAAAGAGGCGTTGTGACGGTGTTTCACCATGTTCCAACTGTTTTTTCGCCTCAAAGGCTTGCACCTATACCGACAATAATGGCCGACCCGTTCCTGCTCCAAGATCAATGTATGTCTTCGGCCATATACGAGTGCTTTCAAAATATTGACCCACTACAGAGCCGAGCAGCCCACACATCCACAGCACCAGCACCAACACCAGCCCTACTACCCTATCACTACGAAGAGACAACGTCCTGAGAGCAGTGACAGTAATGTTGTTTCACACGCCGTCGAGCAGCGTAGTCGTCCACCTATGGAACTTGATCCAGCTTTGACTCGCGAATTGACCAGTCGTAGGTGTCAACCTCGTGACATTTCTTCATACCTGATCGGCGTTCTCAGTTTTCTTCACTCACTGCCATCCATGCATTGCGGCTATACACAAGCCTTCCTTTGCAAATGCCTTAGCGTTAAATCAGGTCCCACCACATCTATTATTCGTATGTGCCCACTTTCCATGGAGTACGTTTGATTTGAAATGACACCCTATTAGGCTATATGTGCTTTAGCTGCCCGATACTCTAAACAGCCGTCCCTTCGCGTCATACCAGGTCGTCACTCCGGGAGGCAATTTGCGGATGAGGCTGCGCGGCTCATGTTCGAAGATCAAGATGCCGGTGAGATCTATCTGTCAAGGCCTCTTTTCCACGTTAACCATCTTTACCCAGTTGGAAGGCTTCTCGTACCTCCGACGCTTCAGACCGCCCAGACACTCCTTATATTGTCAATTTACGAAATCCTTGCGGCAGATGTAAAACATGACAAGGGGAAATCCATCTCCTTGGAGCAGGTCGGAGAACAAGCAAGCTGGGCTCGTGGAGAACGATATAGAGGTATGCTCGTTCGATACTATGTTCGAACACCTCTCTCAAGATGTGTAGACCTCACTCTTCAAATTCTTCAATCACTAGGCGTTCACACGCCTGACCACCCATTATTGACACCTGTTCCATCACAATCATATATAGAAACCAGCATCGAAAGGGAGTCCGTTCGGTAAGTGATTACGGATTCCACATGAAGCTTCTCATAATATGGTTTTTTGATATGGCAGCCGCATTTTCTGGATCATCTATATCATCGATCTAATGCGCGGGATCTATTATCGCTGGGATAGCGAGAGACTCGGGGGAAGTGGGCGAGGTTATGGTTCTAGTGTTTTCGACTTTACTGGCCCAGCGTCGACGCCTAGACAAGCTGCGCCGGGCATTCCTCCAATCATGCCTGAACCTTGCACAACAGCTCTCGGCTTACATCAAGGTGTAATGGGCTATCGGGAAGATGAGCTTAAACTTCGACTTCCAGCTGACGAGACGAGTTTTGAACTAGGGGCTGTGCATGAAAGCCTTCCAGGTGCGCTCTACGTGTGATCAACTTAGAGCCAGTCGACTGATCCGTTTTCCTGCTCATCCTGCTCCAGAATATTTATATCTCGCTCCGATACGCACGCCTTATGCTTCAGAGCTGGGACACGTGCTACGCGTTATGACAATTCACCAGAGGATCGAGGCGGCGCTCGCAGAGCTGGTGGCACTATCACCGTCACTTAGTCAATCTAGTTCATCGTTGAGCTTCCAGAACGACCAAAACGACCCTTTTCTCACTTCGCAGAGTCCGTCTAACCTCAATATCAATAATGCAAGCAGCAACGTGCGGCCCATTACTTCCGCGGGGCGACTTGGCCCCCTTACAGCACCCAGCGAGACCTCGCAAACTTCTACCTCGATTGTCCCGAATGAGGTGCAATATGCTCAGACGGAGACGTTGCCTACTCTGACTTTCCAGTTCAACAACAAAAGACGAGCGGAAGCTATCCGAATTCTCTCTGAATGTTCCCGTGCCCTTGATGAGTGGTCCACGTATTTGCCTCCGCAGTTACAATTCACGGAGACGAATTTGAATGTACAACGGTCAATGTTCGAGACGTCGAGCAATACTAGCGCTTGGTGTTTCGCATGTGTACATGCACTTTGGGCTAGCTCTGCGTTAGCTCTTGCTGTCGCGTTTCGTGGAATACAGGTTGATCTTCAAGGAGCTTGGGGAATGGACGGGGGACGAACTCGGCCAATTTTCGATAACGATGTTTCTCGGGGTGAACCGGCGTCTGTTAGGAACGGAGACGACCTGGGTTGGGCCATTGACAGGCTGCACGTTGTTTTGGATTTGGTCGGGGAGCGGAGAAGAAGTAGTATGATGCGTAAGTCACTATGCTTTCTGTCATTCCTGCGACAGTTGTACTCATTGTTTACCTAGTGGGGGTGGTTATTTGGCCGATGATCAAGTACTTGCACCGGGATGATCCGCAGTTAAAGAAGTGGGTCGATGAGTACGCAGACTTTTGCGGGGCCAAAATGACGGAGGTCACAGGAGCACGGTGGGGAACAATGCCTCCGCCTTCGGAAGCAGTGGACGAGAAACAACCACCGAGTGAAACGTCAAACACTTCATCACATACGTACCAGGCCACGACAGCATCAACACTGGCCAGCAGCACTTCAACCGTCGCCACTCTCAAAGCTTTTCCGCCAGGCATTAATCATATCATCACGGGCTCGAGCTCTAACAGTAACCACAGGGCGTTTTCTAACATGGAGCTTATGAATGGCGTCCAAGGTTACGGCTTGGACAGAGGCGCCGACTCTGGTCCCACCTTGTCCAAATCTGGTTCCGACAATATATCAGGCGCAGTGCCAGATCTACAACGACACGTACAACCACCGACTACACATTCCCTAGCATCTACTTTACAAAGTACTTCGCTCCCGTCTTTGAAATCCAGTGGCCTATTGGAATGGCAGGCTCATCATCCGTCTGGACAGCCTGCGTTGATGTTGCAGACGATGGTGCCTGCTGCCGGCTCCGGGGTGAGCGGTAGCAATATACCTTTACAGAACAGTCATACCCCACCCATTCAACAACCTTCCTCACCCGTTGACAGCACCCAGAACCAGAACAGATTAAGGATGTCGTGGCTGCTGAATGATGGTTGAGCTAACACTAGATCTTCACATCTTTGTACAAGATACTTGTAATAGATCAAAGGAAGCAACTGTCGTCAGTAGGACACGGTGTCCTTCTGTATCACCACTTTACTCGGAGATTGTCCTTCCGTTCCTTATCATCCACTCCAACGTTTCCTGTTCTAGCCCTTCCCGGCTAGCCGAAACATTCAAGCAATGTTAATCTAGCCGGATTGAGCAGGCCGGACCTTCCTGGCTTTTACAATCAAAACAGTCCGCCGGAACACTGTTAATGAATCGTTCGTAAGTGATCAAACCGAGCTGTTGTCCGATATTATGTTGACAATTACTTTTCGCTAGGTTCTGCCACGCAGCATTGTAATGTGGCAAACTACAGGACCTATCCTGTTCACTCCACACGACAACTATACTCGGATTCTTAAGCGGGTCGGCTTCATAAGGATGGCTTTCTAAATTTCATCGAATTCGGAATCCTCCGCCTCAGCGACATGTTCGGCGTCGACCCCCCCCGGAAACGTAACATTACACAACAGAATTGCATCGGTCTCAACAGCCGACGACAGCACTCTCACATCTTTGCGTTACAAAATTTGTACTCTTGTCAATTCATGCACAGCTATGACAAGCAATTGCTCGTTCATGTCGAAATTGCGTACCAACTCTGAATAGCGACGGGCTGGTAACGTGAAGGTCTCCGTCGTCGTTGGCAAAGAGGTGCGTTTTCCTTTACAGCATGTATCCATATACTCATTAAATTCAATAGACTGACACTTGAGGCGGAATGCATGTACATACTATATTATCTCTGGAGCTACTACTTCAACTTGAGAGGTCCTCCATAATACGAAGAAGTACCCAAGCTTATGATTCTCAAAGGACAATTGGGTCTGTTTGGCCCCAAAACGGGGGGATCTCATCGTCGTTCCCACTGACGCTTACCACCGATATGTCCCCATTAGTCATGGCTGCATGGACACTCACTTTGTTCAGGTAAGTCGATGGAGCTAGTGTGAGCCATAATGTGTGCTGACTTGATAAACAGGACAATGTCTCGTTACGTTTCACGCGACTATCCAAAAGAAATTTCGGCGCTGTGGCTGAGGGTCAAAATTTTGATTATGAGGCTGAAGAAGCACGTACCGTCTCACGTAGCGACTCACGCATGGCAAAGTTTCGAGGGAGTACAAATTCAATCAATATGCTCCAGGACATTATCCAGAGGATATGTTCAATGCACCATTTAGTTTTGGTGATGTTCCCATCGATTATATTGATTGGAATACACCAACACTCACAAGAGCTTCCGGCTCGTGCTGTATATATGAAGATGATAGATAGTCAGTAAGCAGTCTGATGAATGTAGTAATATATAGTTCCTACGCCTTAGTCTATGAATTTGACAAGTGGTGGTTGAGTGGTGGATGACACCGCCACGCCCGCTACGCAAAGGGCTAGGCGCTGGAGACCGATTGCCACGTTTTGTCCATCCTCGTATCCTTCACCCACAAATTCTTTCGAAATGCGCCATTCTCTGTGGTCATTGTACTTTGCTTTGATCTATGGGCTAGCATCCAGAGCACTTCATATCTATCTGGACGCGAACGAAAAGCGATGTTTCATTGAGGAGTTGCCAACGAACACTGTTGTTGAAGGTGAGATTCACTCTTTACAATCATTACAGTTACTCAAATGATACAATATAGGACATTACAAGGCTCTAGAATGGTCGGAGGCTCAGCAGCAGTACATTTTGGACGATAATTTGGGCATTCACGTGGAAGTAGAGGTACGTTGGCGTTCGACTTTGACACGTTTGGGCAAACATTTAGAACCACTTCTTTATGATTAGGAAGTCGAGACTGCACATAACGTCGTGAAAACCAAAGGACCTTCAGAAGGAAAATTCACATTCACATCACACGAAGCAGGAGATCATTCCATTTGCCTCTCCACGAATTACACTTCATGGTTCTCGTCTACACATATTCGACTCTACATCGATATTATTGTTGGAACTACAAAGGCCGATTTTGAGCATGATCGCTCACATGTCTCTGAGCTTGCAGCCAAGGTCAGGGACCTCAACCAGAAGTTGGAGGATATTAGGAGGGAGCAGCAGTATCAGCGAGAACGAGAATCCGACTATCGCGATCTTAGTGAAGCGACGAATGCTAGGGCTGTGTGGTATAGTGTGGCTCAAATCGTTGTTCTGGTCCTGACATGTGCGTGGCAGTTGAGACACTTGAAGGTACGTTTGTCGTACTCTACCAAGTGAACGTTTCTGACCATAATTGTAGAACTTCTTTGAGGATAGGAAAGCTCGGTGATCATCTTTGAGTCTTTTCGGAATCTATTCCTTGTTTCTATGTACATCGTCCGTTGTCCGACACTGATAGGCTATGCTACATATGATTTTCACAATCGCCTCCCACTTAGTGGATCAAGAAACCGGTCAGAATACACTCTTTATCAAGTTGTCGTAGTGAATGTGTATAAAAATGGACATGATCATTTGGCAAACAAAGCGATAATCAAAGAAAAGGCAAGGAATAGCTATACGCGGAAAGGTTTGAGGGGACGGGACTTGTTTTTCTTCACAATGTGAAGTGGTGCAACTGGTTTGAAACGCATAGTTGGGCTAGCTCTTGATGTCAGGGGTGAATTGTCTGGTGCGGCAGAACATCCTCGAGATGGCGAAGGGGAAAGCAGTCTTGGTGAAACTTTGCGTGCGGACAATCTGTGAGGAGGTGACAAGTTGTTCGAAGGTGAGGTAAATGAAAATTGTCGGGATAAAGACCGTAGTATTGGAATCGAAGTTTTGGGAGGTGTTGATACTGTGGCATCTTCGTCGGCTTTCAGTATGTTTCGCTCCTCCTTGGCCCCGGGCTTCCGCTCGTCCAACTTATCCGCAGCACCCGCTGCAATCTCGGCACCAGATTGTACAGCCAAGCTGGTGTTGGTGTTACTAGTCGAAGTACTAGGGTTAATGAGAGTAACATCATTGACGTCCTGGCTTGCTGCCTCCAGCACATCAGTTTCTTGTTCGCCAGTGGCATTGAGCGAACTGAAATTGCTACTGGAGAACGTGTTACAGATGCGTTCGAAGGAATGAAGTGCTCGTTCGGCTTGAAGAAGACTGACTTGTAGACCCGTGGATGCTTCCGCTGCAGGTTCAACAGACGGATTGTCGGGGGTGTGTTCTATTCCTGAGTACGGTCTTCCATTTTCTATTGGTTGCAATACCTACGTCGGATCTAAAGTGAGTGCCATATCGAAACTTATGAAAGTGTCGACTTGTAACTCACGGAAGCAGATGGTCTTTCCTGTTGCTTCTGAGTAAGAGAATAGATACCGCAATCACTAGAGGAACGTACTTTCATACTGATAGTGCGTGTAATTTCGAGCCCAAGTCTCTGAGGTTCAAGTCGGAGGTGCTTGGGGGAAGAGCTAGAGAATAGACTGTTGTGCGGATGGACCGCAAAGAGCTCTCCCCGGAATGTTTGGCTGGCAAGAGGCGGTAAATTCGTTCTCGACTCTGACGATGGTAAAAGGTAAGGTAATGCCGTCGACATTCTTGTGCGTGTATTGTCGATATTGGAGACGCCCTTTTTTTGAGACTGGAGTTGTTCCATTGCTTTCTGCCTGTCCAGACTTAGTGGTTCCTTGACTTGAGACAACGTTGAAGCTGAGGGAGTAACAACATCCGTAGGACTGCCTTGCTGTTGGGCCGAACGCTTCCAAAATCGGGCGATTTTGCGTACCGAACGAAGTTCCTTCCTTGCCTCCAAAGACATGTTGATGGCAGAAACATAATTCTCCGGAGCGAGAGGACCAACAACAGCAGAAATAATGCTCGCCCAGACACTAAGCTCGTCCTCCGAAGCTTTCCGTATCGCTTCGACAATGACTTCCTCCAACATCTCGATCTCCATGCCCGTTTCGACAAGTTCGGCGATCCTGAAATCCACCAATGCCTCCGCAAAAGCCTCACGTTGCCGATTTACCCGTTCATACGCTATAGTTTCCCTTCCCATTTTGTAAAATCGATTTTTCTCGGCGATAATACTAATGTCGAGTCGAGACGCCTGGGAGTTACACTTGATCCCTTGTAAGTGCACCTGCTCCAATCGAGTACGGGTCTGTAAGGACTCGACAAAGGTTTCCAGTTCGTACTTCTCCTCCTCCAAAGTGTATAGACGCTTTCTGAGGGTTTCAAGTTGGACTGCAGCGTTGGCGGGTGTTTTTTTTGGTAATGGCGACAACGGCAATGGCAATGCAGTGCAAGGTAACGCGGTGGGGAGTGGTAGACTCGAAGGTGTCTCCAGTGAGGATATAGCAAATATCAAAGGAGATAACATAGGAGGACGTGGCAGAACAGAACAAAGATTCGGTTGAACTTCCTTGCCAACTTCGGCTGTGGAATGGACGATGCCTGCAGATGCCGGTTGAGTGAAGATAGAAGTTGCAGGTGCAGTCGAGAAGTGCATGAAGGAATCAGATTTAGTCCGCCGGTGAGGAAGCCATTTCTTCAGAATTGTGAACCGCATACTGGTGAGACGACGATGACCGTGGAGATTGCGCACAAGGTGAACTGACGTAATGCGTGGGTTCCCCTTACAGGACGATGATCGTACTCTGAATTACTTATCTACACAGTAGTAAAGTCGACACGCAGCGCTCGCAAGTCTGCTTCACTTGTTTTCCATACCACCATCTGTACACAATTGATCAGCGACACTCAATGAGATAAACTGCATGTCACATCGAGTGGCACCCCTGGTATGGCGCACTGCTCACCAATATCTTCTAGAATTGTGATCGCTTTTTAACGATGTAGGTATGAGTACAAAGAGCTAGATGTGCCTTGAAAGTACTTGTTTCCTTCTTGGATACTCGTCGGGACCGATGGAGTAACGATGGAGTTATCGGCGTACACGTCCTAGAAAGGCGGGCGGCCGTCCCCGCCGTGCAGTAGCAAACATATGTGACAGGGCTCGGAGGTTCTTCGCCTGGAGTACTTACCACAGAGACGTCCGCGACTCCAGCGCGTCGAATAAGAGGTCTTAACTTCAAAGTCGACCTCGGTTCCAGGAGCCAAGACCCGTGCATTGTTGACATTGTCCGTACTGGAATAAGCACGGATGAATGCCTCTTCTGGATGCACCAAATATGTAAAGTATTCCAACTTTGTAACCTCTACGGAAGAAAATGGCGCACTCATCAGCATTGTAATCGCCGCCCCTCTCGGAGACCATACTCAACCTGATTTCAGATTGTCAGTCAAGAACTCCGAAGCAGAAAATCGTACGTACGTACAGGAGCGGTCCTGTCTGATAATCATGAACAGTTTTGATTGATTATGAGCCTGGATGCAAGTCACTGGTGAACTCAACCGATTTGCAACCGATAGCAAACTCGTTAGTGACTCCACCGCATGCAGATTTGGTGGGACCAAGCTACACGATAGCCCTCAACTGAACAAAAATCAGCGAAACTAATAGCACGAGACTCAGGGCTGGAGACGTATCTGTGGGTGGCTACGTGAGCAGCGAGTGCGAAAGTGAAAGCGGCGATCTTGAACGTGATATAAGCGGGTGTGTTGTTTTCTTCGTTCCCTCCACCACGTTTTTATACGATGGAGTACAGCTGAGTAATGCCGGTAAAAATGGCTCAACATCCCGAAGTGTCGAAGAAAGAAATTCGGGTAGAAGTCGCAAAGACCTCACTGCGTCGGAACTAGACTTCCATAATACTAACGTCAAAATCGGACAGCATTGATAGGATTTCAAGAGAGCACACCTCAGAAAATGAGCGTCCTTGAGTGAGAAGACTTAGTCTACCAAGTAGTTATCTACAGTGACTCGCCAATATTGACCGATTCTCCTCACACCCATACAAGTTTGCTGTGGAGTATTTCGGACGGTGGCCCGACGTGTCAGCATATCGAGCAGCAGTACAGAATGACTAGTTGAGACCACTTTGATTGAAAAGGCTGCCTGTTGCAGAGAATTATGCGCTCCTAGTGTTCACCGGCAGCATAAGGAGCTGCAAATCGAGCATCGGGACATAATCGATGAACTCACCGGAATGCGGAGTACCCGTTATGCTTCTCTTATTTGACTAAGGAAACGTCTGAAGTAAACAGGTACAACATGGATCAACCAAGGAAGACGAGATTAATGGTCCTGATATTGACAGGGTGAGTTACATCTGCTATAGTTGCGGGGTGAATACAGAATGATCAATGAATTAGAGAATGAAGTCCATCATGACAGGTCGCAGCGCAGGGGATAACCAACAGAAGTTCATCTACGCTTCGACTTTCTTCAGATTGCGATGGAGTTCTGGCTTCACCAGAACGACACGATCGAGCAACTTCTTCACAACAGCGTCCTTGTTCTTATTGTAAGACTCGGTAATCGAGTTAAGCTTGATCTCTGTCTCCTTGTCAATAGCTGCTTGAGCATTAGAGGTGGTTCCAGCACGCTATAGGATTTCCTCAGCAAAATGAGTGGTATATGCGAGATGATGCACGTACTGATGCCTCGAACGATTTGAACTCATCTTCCTTTGCTTTCTTATACTCTTCTATCTCCTTTGATGCCTCGGCTCTAGCATCCTTCAGTCTTTGGACCCTGTCTGTACCAGGTAGGTCAACCCCTCAGGGCCTGAGGCAAGAGACTGATGAACTCACATTGCCGAGCTTGCTGGACGATCTTTGCAGCTTCCTTCTCGGCCTCAAGTAGAGTCTGAATTCCTTGAGATTGCTGAGACTACAAAGGATGATTAGATCGTTTTGTTCCAGCAGAGCCTGCAAATCTTACCATGTCGGTGTCAAGGAGTGATACTGTTTCGAACTCCGCGTGACAGAACGGTGAGGTCACAGGTTCCCGCGTTTTGGCAAGGTCCTTCGTCGCCGTGGAGGTCAATGGCGAGCGTCCCAGCTGACCCTCTGCAGACCCTTCAGGCGGCATTACAGGCTCCAAGAAACTCAAAAGAAGAAGCTGATCTACTTGCTACACTTCGTGAATCCCTTGAAATTCAGCCAGCTCCCATTCGCTCCCTCATCGGCACTCTTCTCTCGAACGTCGTGAATGCTGCCGATTCTCTACTCAAAACATGGGTTATCGACCTTTTGCACTTTGCAATATGCCGTTCTACTTTGTCGATGGACCAGAAAACGCAGAGTCAGTAGTTGAATACCATGCTAATACCGCGAGTTCATTCTGAAATACAATCCAGTGTCGTCTCAGGTCCTTGACCAGCTTGCCGTATTGTTGTATGATCCAAGTCCGGCCATCGTAAAGGTTGTTGTGCAATGCTTTACTACTGTATACCCGTTATTGTTTCGCTGGCTGTGAGTTTTACATTGCACTTGTTCAACCTCGGGAGTCTAAAGTCAGTATCTCCAGGTGCATCAATAGAACGAATGCCGCCCCTTGGAATACCCTCACGTCATGCAAGGATATGATTATTGGTTTTGTGCAATCACCTCAAACTTCTTCCGGTGTCAAAATCTCCTCGTTGAAGTTCATGCAACGAGTGATTCTGGTCCAAACGCGAGGAGGATCTGATCCTAGGGTGTGCATATTTACTTCTTGTCCATTGGCTCTATCTGACACTATATCCAGCTTCAGAATAAGACCGACCCCAACATCTCAAATTGCCCGTCAGACCACCCTTTCATTTCCGTTAATAACCTCGAGCAAGAAGGCACGCGACACATGCAGACCGTGATTACAATGCTCTATACCGTCGAGTACGCCAATCAAGTCTTCTTCTATAAATCATAGACTCATGCTCCACAGCAATCCCGATTTCCTGTCCGCTTTGATCAACAGTTGGGCCAACCTCGTCAGGTTCAGACCTGCTCAGGTACCTGTTATAATCGCCACCCTTAAAGAGTGGTCACCTCAACTTCTCATCGAACGCGGTGTATCAACATCGGGTGTTAAGAGCGTCGAAAAAGCTATCCGGATCCTTCTCATCCATATTTCACGGCTACCTCATGCGGCACCATTTACATCCCAAATTAGCGAGGCGGTATCTCAGCAAGCTGCACGGATGGAGTCTGTTGTAGTCGAGGAAAAAAAAAAGAAGGCAGCTATTGCTACTGGACTGAAGAGGCCACCGTCGGAAGTCGATCGAACCGACATCAAGCGAGTCAAGCTGGAGAATGAGGCCGCACCCGCATCTGCATCGGCTGCCTCTTCTAGTTCGTCCGCTGCCAATACAGCCTTCCTGTCTTCATTTGACTTTACAACACTCCCTGCTTCCCTTATCACCGACCTCATTGTTGCAAATCTCGAAGCCTTCACCGAAACGGAGTTGGTAGCACTTGCTCAGGCTCACAAGAAAAACAAGGGATTTGATCAGCCTCAGTCTCCTCAACCTGTCGCGGCATCAGTTCCTCTCGAATCTTCGACACCCACAGTAGCCTCTCGAGCTCGAGACGTGGCCCCTGCAATCCACGAGGAGCCTCCCGTTGCCTCCACCTCCACAACACCACCTCCAGTCCCCGCACCTGTTGTCAAGGCCGAACCTGTGGATCCGTTGCAAATGGACATCGACCAGGACGACCTCGAGTACGAACCTGATAGATTGAACGAAGAGGTAGGTTTTCATGTCCCTTTGCATGAAACCTGTCTAATGAAGGTGACAACTGTAGTTGTCAGGGTCGCTACCTCAGTCAGAACCTGAAGCTGAAACCTCTCCAGACGACGAATCTGTGGATATATCGAAACTCGACCCTTCCAATTTCAAGCTACCCTCACCCGACAGTCTTTCAGACACTGATCGTCTTGGACTCGTCTCCAAAGCAGTCACACGAATATGGGAAGACGCGGTGGAACTCAGGTCTGCAACCACGGAGCTAAGTGATGCTGACGTCGGAGGGCCATTGGATATGTGGATGTTACTGATTGTTAGAATGATAACTCGAGTGGCAGAACCACCTCCAGAGTTGCGGGATGACGGTGATGTACAGATGAGGGATGAGCTGGGGGAAGGTGGAAGTAATAGCCAGACACCTAATTTCTCCTATGACAGGCAAGACCAGCTGAGGCAGATAGTCTGTGATTACATTATGCAAGATTTCTCTTCGAGGTCTGTTATTCCGATGCCCTGTTGCAATCTTACTCATTTTCCATCAGAGTCCAAATGGCAACACTTTGGCTAAACGAGGAGTGGTATAATGATAGAACACAAACGTCAAGAAATCCGAATTGGGTGAGCATGTTACTCTATGCCAAGGATCTCCAATTCTGACGGATGTAGCGACCAAATTACGAGGCGTGGTTGAACCAAGTTGTGTCAACCTATCAGGCAAATCTCGATGGCAAGGACCGAACATTTTCACGGTTTTTGATGGATATACCATCGATTCCTCCGGATATCTTAGATCTCTTGAGAGATCTATGCGTTGAGCACGAAAGGTGAGGGGAAATCGAAAATTTTTGTCGTTGATAGCTCAAGCTTCGCAATGCAGCCCGGAAAAGCTCCAGATCGGATTCCACACTCTGCGAGGTTTTGTCACGCAGCGCCCGGCTATCCGCGCTGAGGCTTTGAACGTCCTTCTTGAGCTCACAACGCACCCGGAAAAGAAAACTCGGGGTGCTGCAATCAACACCGTGAAACTATGGGTACCACATAACCAACCTATGGATACGATGATCAGAAGTTTTGCGTTGCAGATTTTGAAGAAACTCCAGCGCGGCCCTGCGAACGTCGCATTCAAACCCTCCAGTTCCCCTCCAAGCAGCGATGGGGCGAAGGAGGTTAATGGGAACTCCGGTGCAATGGAAGTCGATGGGAAAGAAGGGGATAGAGATACTAAGGAAGTGGAAGAAGGCGAGGATGTGGAAGACGGTCAACTTCCTCCAGAAGCTCCCGATGATTTGATTCAAACGCCCTATCTGCCAGAAAGGATAGAACTTCCCGCAAAAAAGAGCCAAGTGTTACAGCACGTTGAACTTTTATTTGCGTTGTCTGTCAAAGTTCCGGAATTCCTAGACGAGTGAGTGATAAGTTCTATTTGTGGCATCTCCTAATCTAGTCAACAGGCTCTTCGCTGCTTATGGGCAAATGGACGAAACCGTGCAAGAAGCCATCCAAGAGCTTATCACAGCTCTTATTCGATCACTCGGCTCCAGTCACAGCAAACTTCTTACCTTGATGAGGAACTGTCCGCCTGGTGCCGAGTCGCTGGCCCTGCGTGTTTTGACTATTTTCACTGAGAATGGTCGTCCGAGCCCTCAACTAGTGGCTTTGGTCAAAGCGTTGATCAGTGAGCGTGATCTGGACGCCAGGTTCCTCATACCGGTCATCGCTGAGATGGACAAGGTATGGACCAGATGCTATTTGAATTTCGCGATACTCCCTGATATTAATCATAGTCGGATATAATACGCCACTTGCCTCGTATTGTCACTATTCTGAATGGTCAACCCGAGCCCAAGAATCTCGTTCGCTCTGTATTCAATTCGGTAGTAACCACACCTCCCCAAACGTTTGGCAGTGTTTCCTCGAACTTGCCACGTGTGCGACAAAGCGAATTGTTGACACCAGCGGAACTTATGGTGTTACTGCATGACTCGGAAAAGGAGATTGGACTAAAGAGTGCGATTGAAGGTGTGTGATGACTCAAGAATTGTGTACCACTTTCTGACTTCGGTCCAGCTATCGGTATATGTTTCTCAATGACAGACGTGTTCCGTTCAGAGATACTCGCGGTTGTCATGCAACAAATCGTGGACGAACCGACGTTGCCTGTTCTGTTCCTTCGTACTGTAAGCTCTGACTTTTATCTCGCTGAGCTTGTGTTGACGGCACATAGGTTATCCAAGCAGTGACAACATACAAATCGCTTGTGGGTTTCGTGTCCACCACCCTGCTCTCCCGGCTGATAACGAAGAAGATCTGGACAAATCCCCCGTTATGGGAGGGTTTCATACGATGTGCCAAAGTTATAGCCCCGGCTAGCTTTGGCGCATTGTTGCAACTTCCAAAGGATCAACTTCGTGAGCTTGTCGACAAGCAACCTAGTCTCAAAGCTGGGTTACGAGAGTACGTCACCAAAAAGGCCCCCAACAAGGCTCGTGTTTCTGGATTCTTGGATATTTTCGCCGACGTTAGTGAGAATGGCGTGGCTACTCCTCAGTCGGACCAAGCTCAATCTGCGGATTCTACATAACAGTTATGTTGGCATTTATTATCTGTCTCAGTAGATTCTACATCGATAATCCTGTATCAATATACACTTTTAGTATATTTTTTTCGTAGTTTCTGTTATCTCTGCAAGTCTGGACTCGAGTTGTAACAAGAATCGACTGACGGGGATAAGAATTCCGCGATATCAACATTTTTCGGCACGGAAGTAAATCAGCGGCTGGCTGTGGTCCCCGCTTCGGTGCTATAATGGGAACTTTCCTTGCTTCTGACTCCTTCCACCGAGTTATTGAACACCCTACGGTCTGGCCTATTCATCATTGCACCCTCATACCAATAAGATAGCTCGAGGCACTCGCCTCTGGCGTGGCATATCGGTCACTGCAAACCCCGTTGCAGATTCCTACTTCATCATCGGCAGCAGCAATGTCATCAAAGCCGCTAGAGACCACGAAAACAGAATCACCGGAAGACCGCAAGCAACCTTTGCGGTCCAAGGCACCTGGCGAGACATCCACTTCTACGACGTCTCCATCTCCAGGTTCTTGGAACGTGGACCGTGGGCGTTCCAGAACAAGACGGTCGTCGAATCCGTTTTCTGAGGAGAATATGCGGCGTCGGTATGTACTCAATTCCCAATGATTATCCTAGTGCTTCATCCATATTTGGTAATTATCTTCATCGCAGAGGATACCATTCGCTTCAATCATCATTCGGAAAAGTTTTTCACGTGGAGAAGAGATGGAAACTCGTGAGGGAAATGGGATCTGGAGCATATGGTGTTGTTATGTGTGTAACGCGTTCTTACATCTGAGAGGTCCACCATTCTTATCCACCATTCATAGCTCGGCCGCAGATGAAATATCTAAAGAGACGGTCGCGATCAAGCTAGTTACCCGCGTCTTTGAAAAAGTCCAACTTGCAAAGCGAGCGCTGCGAGAAATTACTCTCCTTCGACACTTTGCTAGTCATGAAAACATTACCGGTCTCATTGATGTTGATGCGATATCACCCAATTTCGACGAGATGTTGGTTCCTTTCTTACTCCTTGGTGCCTGGTGCTGATCTTGCGAGCAGATATATATTCATGGAGGTTGGGGCTCATGTTTCTTTGGTACAGAGTATCTACTCTAACATTTGACCTGATGATTTCATAAGCCCATGGAAGGTACGAATTCTTCGCTCTTTGACGAGACAGGTTCCTCATGCGTACTGCTAGCGGATCTACATCAAATCATCAAATCGGGCCAACACTTAACCAACGAGCATGTTCAGTACTTTCTGTATCAGATTTTAAGAGGTTTGACGCGCTCTTTCTTTAGAATATGCCAGTCTCATGCTTGACGTTTGACCAGGAATGAAATACGTACATTCTGCATCTGTTATACACAGAGATCTCAAGCCAGGCAACTTGTTGGTCAATGCAGATTGTGAACTAAAAATCTGTGACTTTGGATTGAGCAGGGGATTTGATGCCAAACCCGACGAGCATGCTACTCATTTGACGGAGTATGTCGCGACTCGATGGTATCGAGCTCCAGAAATCATGCTAGCATTTCGGTCGGTCTTCTCCCACCTCATAACGTTGTTTCCCAACTGAAAATGCCTCCGTTTTTCAGGGGATATAATACTGCTAGTCAGGTTCAATCACTTTCAGCTATGAGCTTACCTGACAGCATCTATCAACAGTCGATGTCTGGTCTATCGGATGCATATTTGCTGAATTACTGACCGGAAAGCCCTTGTTCAAGGGAAAGGAGTGAGTCCGACCGCTCTAGCCGAAATAAATATCTATCTAACCGTTATACTCAGTTATGGTCAGCGAAACTTTTTGCGCACGATGCCGGAGCTAAACCTGTCTTATTGACAGTTGATCAGCTGAATAAGATCCTTAACGTGCTAGGTAAGACTCATATTTGCTTAGATCCACGTACTTATGTGCTACTGATCGATGTCAACACTATCTAGGCACTCCAGATGACGCTGTCATAAAAAAGATAGGCAGTGAGAAGGTATCGCCCTCTTCCAATCCGGCGAAGTATTCTTCAATCATTTTTCAACTTTTGACTAGGCCCAAGCGTACGTGCGATCGTTACCCATTAAGAAGTCTATACCCCTCAAGAAGATAATCCCCCACGGAGATAATCAAGGTTTGTGCTCCCATTCTCGCCTCACTGACAGTGTGAAAACGACCCTTTGGAATGCAGCTCTCGACCTCCTCGCCAAGATGCTTTCTTTTGACCCCGATGCACGAATCACCGTACCTGAGGCGCTTGAGCACCCTTGGCTTGCATCATACCACGATGTAGCAGACGAACCCGAATGCCCGCACAAGTTCGAAAGGTGGCGGCAAATTGAGGAATTGGAAACCATTGAACAATTCCGCGAAGCACTATGGAACGAAATCCAAGATTACCGGCAGGAGGTCCGAGGAGTGAACGACCTTTCAGGAATGCCGATACGAAGAGTGAGCGGCAGCCGGGGGGAGTCTGGAGAAGCAGAATCAGCCACACGAGCTGCTAGTCGTGGTCGGCGGGCCTCTGTGATACATCAGGAGCCAGAAGTCATTGTGGAAGATCCATTCAGGGAATCGGAATCGACAACTTTGACCGAGGAACCTACGGATATTGATACTACGAAGAATGCTGTCAGTCTCGATACCAAACAAGACGAAAGTCTTGCACCTCCGACCACCGCTGAAGATCGACACCGCTCTGTACCTGTTACGCCAACAGACCCAGTGGTCACCTACGCGCGAAGGTCAAGCATATTGCAGCCCCGCCAAGGTTCCTTTTCTACGCCTTTCCCTTCAATATCTGGGCATTTCGCATCGTACAGTGAAGGAGGAACAGGTGGCGGTCCCGGGACTGTTGCTTTCCCTACTCGTGGGGAAAATTACATCGTGCCCGCACGTTCACGAACAGGATCGACAGTTGGCGGCGAACTTCCTCCCCGGAGGCTGCTCAGAACGTTATCCACCGTATCCATCTACGAGAGCGCTGAGGGTCTCGCTGGTGGACTGGCAGATCTTGCGCCGATCGGGAAGTATATCGTGGAGAGGCAAACGACCGGAGCCGATGCACCTCCTTCGGAGATGCCCAGAGATTTCGGGATTGATGAAGAATCGGAGTCTGATGGTGATGGGGATCGAAGTCAGTCGGAGAAAACAAGTCATTTGGAGGACCAAAAACAAGCACAGATTCCGAAGAGAGAACGCAAGGAAGGAAGATTCATGATAGATTGATGACACAAAAGTAAAACGAAAACGAATGGACCTTGCGATGACTCTGAATGCCAAATGTAATGTCGGATTTCAATGTGACTAGAAATACATACTGCTATGGACCTGTGTACAATTTACGGAAGTCGACCTGGCGAAATAGTATATTCAAGATTCCTCCAAACCTATGCAGATGACATCAAACATTGCTGTGAAACAATTTCGGAAGCAACGAGTCCTCCATTGTATATCGTCATTCCACCGAAAGCCCCATTGCCGAGAGCTCGTCTCATCAGCATCAGGTTCACCACAAATGTCGGGCCCAGTCAGTAAAGACATCGTAATCGTCGGTGGAGGAATCATCGGCTCTTGTACAGCATACTATCTCTCGCGTCACCCGTTATACTCCCCTTCAACTTGTTCCATCAAAGTCATCGAAGCCTCCCTCAACGGTATAGCCCAAGGTGCTTCCGGAAAAGCAGGCGGACTCGTTGCAAAGTGGGCATATCCATCTGAGCTCGTCAATGTATCCTTCCCAGAGCATTTAAGGCTTGCCGAAGAACACGACGGAAAGGGTCGATGGGGATTCAGATTTGTCCAGGCTGGAAGCTGGGAAGGAAGTGGGCTATCTGGCGCCGACGACAGGGGGGACTTAGCAGTACAAAGGAGTCTGGAAAAGCTGAATGCCCTTGGAGAAAGCAAAAGCACGATCGGGGATTTGAAAAGCAGGAAAGCCAAAGGCCTTCCCGAGGACTTGACATGGGTTGAGGAATACCTTACAGATGAGTACTCTGACATGGCTCCTGTAGGCGCTACTGCCCAAGTCCACCCATATCTCTTTACCACGAGCATGATGGAACTCGCAAAGGAGAGGGGGGTCAAGCTCATACAAGGGAGAGTCACGTCTATCAACAGAGAGAAGGGTCAAGTCAGTGGTGTCGCCTACAGCACCAAGGAAGGCCGCAAAACAGTATCTGCCACAGAAGTCATCCTCACCGCTGGCCCGTGGTCTCCTTCGCTCATTCCATCTCTTCCTATTGATGGCATGCGTGCACACAGTATAACCATTCATCCAGAGACGACAATATCTCCCTACGCATTATTCACATCGATAACCCTTTCCGAGTCCGGAAGACCCAGAGTAGTCACTCCAGAGCTGTACGCACGTCCAGGAAACGAAGTGTACGCCTGCGGTTCTGGGGATGATTGTCGTCTCCCCGAAACCGTGGATGACGTTCAGGTGGATTCTGCTGCCATCGAGCGTGTTATCAGAGATGCAACGAGTATCTCACCCGAATTGAGGAATGGGAAAATTGACAAACGACAGGCTTGCTTTTTACCTGTCGTCAAACTGGGAGGTGGGCCGATAGTAGGAGCTGCCCCGAAGATTGCGAAAGGGTTGTATATCGCTACGGGACATACATGTTGGGTAGGTCTCCTGCATCTCGGTGGCTCACCTTTGACGATTGAAATGTCACCTTTAGGGGATATGCAACGCGCCTGGAACAGGTAAAGCGATGGCAGAGTTAGTTTTGGATGGAAAAGTAACCTGTACGAGTCTGAAGAAGCTGGACCCGTCGCGATTCTTGTAATTCACGAATAGAAGTTCCCTAAAACCCAGCTACATTAAAAAGACATCCATATGATATAGATACAAAGATAGGTCTATGTAAATGAGAGCCTAGTCGTCGCCCAAGATCTCCTTGATGCCTGAAGGGGGAAAAATGTCAGGCAAGAGTAGAATAAGATAGGAGAGATTGCATACGATCAATGATATCCAGATACGCCGTAGTAGCAGGACTATCTGGATACTCATCCAAAAAGCTGACGCCATAATCCGCACTCTTGCCTATCCTCGGATCCAACGGCACACATCCCAACAATTCAATGCCCGTCTCCTCAGCCAATCTTTTTCCACCTCCCGTACTTGGCTTGAAGATCTGTGATTCGTTTTTACAATTCGGGCACACGAATCCCGACATATTCTCCACTAACCCCAATATCCTGATCCCAACCTTCTTGCAAAAATCGATCTCCCTTCTAACGTCCTGCAACGCGACCTCTTGTGGGGTGGTAATCAACACTGCACCATCAATACCACTTTCCTTAAGAAACTGCACAATGCTGAGGTGTTCGTCGGATGTACCGGGTGGTGTATCAATAACGAGGTAATCGAGATCGCCCCAATCTACATCTTTGAGAAATTGGGAAATGAGACCATTCTTTTTGGGTCCTCGCCACATTACGGCGTCTCGTGAGGAGGGGAGCATGAAACCGACAGACATGGCTGCAAGATTGTCTTGGACGTATACTGGGGACCAGCCGGAGGCGGAAGAATGGACCTGTTCGGAGGCGATACCTAGGATGGTGGGTATTGAAGGACCACAGATGTCGACATCCATTATTCCTGTCTGGTAAGCCATTAGTGTCAGCATAAGAGTTGTGGATCATCTAAATTTACTCGCCTGGGTTGCTTCATTAGCAGCAAACGCCCAACCCAATTGAGCTGTAAATGTCGACTTGCCCACACCACCCTTGCCAGATAGCACAAGAATCTTTCTCTTCACTCCAGACATACGTTGCTTGATGAATGGAAGCGCCGGGTCAGGGCCTTTCGCTTTACTCGATGCACATATTTCTTGATTTGCGCAACCTTTGCAGGCGTCTGACTTGCCTGCGAATTCCGAGTCGGTTCCCTGAGTATCCGTGTGAGTGTATAATATCTAACAAGCTAGGTTTGGGGCCTTACAGGACAGTGCTCTGGTGCATTTGAAGGAATGGCAAGGGGATCCGGGACTTGGGAAACTGATTGAACTGCAATCATCTTGGTCGAGGTGCAAGCCGAATTCGATGACAAAGCGCTCTGCGTACCCTTGACTCTAGCCAAAATGATAAGTCCTCAATTTCGTTTTGGGTACCTATTCTTTTGATCGGTACAAGATGCTTATACACTGAACGACTGCGGCTCGACACATGACGAGATTTTCCCTGGATCCTGATGGATTTAGCCAGGCTTAGCGCAGCTGAGCTGAGCTGCGGGTCTGTGGCGTTTACTTATAAAGCAGCACGCCCTTACTGCTTGACGGTCTCCTCACTTTTCGAAACATGATTCTTGTCAGCGATGAACATCCTGAAGTCTTCGACGCAGCTTCCAAGCAAGCAGAGGCTCAACAAGAGCGCGAGCGCGTACAGGTTGAGGCCGATGATCCCGGTATAACCTATGTAGTGAGTGGTATGCTATCTTCAGAAAAGGCGAATCGAATTTAACACGTATACTGATAGCATGATGCTCCACCGCCACCATATGTTCCTCCTGCGACAGCCGCGAGGGACAGCATTCCAAGCAGCGTCAAACCATCAAATTACGTCCTGATACACCAGAAGAACTCGGCAGTACGAGGGATCTATGGAATCAACGCATCGCTTCAGATACCAGGAACTCTAGTACCACTGCCTGCCGAAGCCGAAAGCCCCGGAGAGCTTCGCAAAAATTTGGAGATTGCGTCGAAGAATGGAGGTGTAGACGCAGAGGTTCACATTGTTTCCGATGCGAAACCATGCGATGGGAGAAAGAAAGTCACGCTTGAGACACGTTCTAGTAATGGATCAGTGACGACGAAGCTAGTAAGTTATTCCTGTGGTTTTCTTGGACAGGACAGTATTCACAAGAGAAAACTTCGGAACAGCATCGTTCTGGCAGTTCGAGTCCTCCAATAGCACTCTCAAGTTATTCCCATAACGGCTCTGTGCATGTCCGCATTCCGCGGTCATTCCGTGGAACGCTATATCTTACGTCTTGTCACGGAAATGCCAAGTTGTCCGAAGGAGTGTCTGGGCAGGCGACTTTGTTGAGGGATTCCGAAGGCACGAAGAGATACTTGATTGGAGAATTCGACGGTGCAGAAGATGGCGACGAGGTGCATGCAGAAACCAAAAATGGGTCAGTAAGGGTGATGTACATTGATGAGACGGTAGACTCAGTGTTGAAGGGGCTTGTTGGGATGCTTAGTCGATTTTTCTAGTGACCCAGTACTACGCTACATAGTCCTTGTAGTTACTTGAGGAATGTGACATGTAACATGATGTGACAACCTTAACTTGGCCAAGCTCCTGTACTTCTTCACTCACTATGGACAACGAGCAGAGCTCAGCCGGGCGTCTGCCTCGTCCTGTTCTTCCCACTCGCTCATCGACTATGGAGGAAGGCAAAGAAAAACAACACTCTTCGCAAAACCTGCCCCCACACTCCAGGAGCGACGACCTCTCTCATTACCAGTCTTCGGCCAGCCGCGATTCCGTATCATCTCTATCCTCATCTCATTCAGATTCAACCTCCTCGTCATCTTCAGGGAAGCCTAGACCACCACCAACCACCGCCTCCACCACATCTACAAGTCTAGTCTCTGCGTAATTACTCCGAGTCCTTTTTCGTTCGCCATCAGTCCTGATAATTCTCCTCAGATCATGCTCATCATGCGGAAAACCAATGCAAGGTCCCTTTGTTCGTGCACTGGGTACCGTTTTTCACCTCAACTGTTTCAAATGCTTGGTCTGTTCGCCTCAAACCACTCACTTTCTTGCCTTACTCACATCGATCTCCAGGATTGCGGAGATGTCGTTGCATCCAAATTCTTTCCCATAGAGGGACCCGACGGAAAGCAACAACCTCTTTGCGAGCGGGACTACTTTCGACGCCTCAATCTCATTTGTGCAAAGTGTGGGATGGCTTTACGGGGCAGCTACATTACCGCCTGCAGTGCGTCTCACGACCTATTTTCATTCGCTATACTCATCTCCTCACTTCAGACAAGAAATTTCATGTCGAACATTTTACATGCTCAATCTGTCCGACTCTTTTTGGTCCTCAAGACTCGTACTATGAACATGACGGCGATGTATACTGCCATTTCCACTATTCTACCCGCTTCGCAACCAAGTGCGCTGGCTGCAATACCGCCATTCTCAAACAATTCGTTGAGATTAATAGGAACATGCGGGACGAATGTTGGCATCCTGAATGCTATATGATTAACAAGGTCCGTTCCGTCATTCAATCCCCATGTCTTCCAGTTTTCAAATACGTTCACCCAGTTCTGGAACGTCAAAGTAGTCTCAAGAAGACCAACGTCAATAGATGCTGGGGACCATGAGGAGCCGCCGTATGTTGAGGAAGAGCAGAGAGAGACACCAACCTCATTGAAGGAAAAACAGATAAGAATGGAGCAACAGGTCTATCGAATTTGGACGTGCGTCAACCTTCGCTTTCTCTTGGGCGTCACCTCACTCCAATTCGATTCTTTGTTACAGTGTCTTATCGGCATTCGAGGAATCCAGCGCTGCCTGTATCTCAGACATGCTCAGACAAGTTAGCAACGGACAATACCTCGATGCTATTCGAATGGCCGAGAAGTTTATCCTGCATGTCGAAGTCTTGTTTGCAACGATTGACGACCTCGAATTTCAGTTTTCAAGACTGAACATGAAAGGTAAAATTTTTCGAGTTACTAATAGAAGACGTGACGTCGCTGATACAGATCTTCTCAGGTATGTCTCACGTCCGTGAAGCCCGCATGCTCTGTCGGAAAACAGTCGAACTCTTCACCCTGCTCTCACACACTCAAGAAACCGGATCGCGACGAATGGGCATGACCCAGGAGCTTTTAGCGCTGGTGACAGGTCTCGCTCACTACCTCAAAATCCTTATTCGGATAGCTCTTACCGGTGCTCTTAAACTCGAACGGGAGAATGAGACTACGACGCCTTCCGGAGAGGTGATAATCGTACGGGATGCAATGGCAGGATTTCTTGACAAGCTCCATCTCCTGGCTGTCCAGCAAGGAAACCCAGGTGCTCGTCGTTTAATCAAGGGCAAAGGGAGCAGCACTGTCAATGGCTCAGCGGCAGATGACGAAAGTAGTGGTCGGACGGATGTCAATTGGGGAACCCAGGGTGTGATATACGGTTTCAGGAGTTTGGCGCCGGAGTATGCAGGTGACAGCCCATTTAACTCAAGCAGCGGGGAGCCATCAGGGAACGGTGCAGGAGACCACGAAGAGGGATCATCAAGACACGTATCTTCAAGTCATCCGCCGAGCGATCTGTGTATCAAGTGCAATTTGACTGTGGAAGAGGATTGTGTCAGACTAGGAACCTATCAGAGATGGCACTCGCAGTGTGTGCAGTGTAAGGTCTGTGGAAAGGTTGCGGCTGCGCCATTACCACCAGCGGTAGGGAAGGAGAAGGAGAAGGAAAAGGAAAAGGAGAAAGAGGAGGGCACGTCGACTCCGCAGGAAGGTGCTGGTACCCAAGGACCATCTGCGGCTATCCCGCCCAATGGTTCCAACCAAGCCGTTGCGCCATCGCAAGTACAACCACCAAAATTGACGACTGCAAGGCGGCCTCCCGCTAATGTGTCCATGTTCGTGTACGAGGTCGACTCGATGAAGGAAACATCATCATTCGGTGTCGTGCCGACAGTCATTTTGTGCAAGGAGCACGTACATGCGGGGTGCAAAGGTGGTTTTAAGGCTGTGCAGAGATTAGACCAGTACGCTTTTTTGCTGAATGTAGCATTGAGGCGGCTGTACCTGCTGCTGCGACGGCAGGGTGTCGTGCCGCTTTCGCCCGGTGAGTTCATTTCGACGGCGTAATAAAGCTGAGGCACTGATTGACCTTGTTTTATCTAACCTTTTTTTCCTTCCTCCTCGTCATGGGACCATCGACCAAACCTTGTCCACTCCATGGTCTTGCGCCGCGCCCACGCCATTCATGCTTGCTCCCCATATCATGCTTCAACATATGTCCTCTCAATCTCAACTCAACACGTCCGAACCTCAGACACAGCTCATCACCCAGTCACTACATCCCAGCCTGATTCCGATCCGTACCGCAATTCAGCCGACATTATGCGTATGAAGCAGGTTCATTTGGGACGAAAACTGTCAACAACTGCACGGTTACCGAAACGGAGCACTATCGTCGAGAGTCCAACCGGCAGGAGCGTTGCACCGTCAGAGATGAAGAGTCATGACGGAAGACACCAACATGGCGGGGATCCCTCGAAGCATCAGCATCAAAGGCAGGGACAGGCGAGGTCTCCAACGCAAGTGAACCAGCAACAACAACAGCCCCTATCATTGCAACAACAACATTTCCAGCAACAGCAATACCAGCAGCATTTGCAGCAACAACAAGCTCAGCAGATGCAGCAAGGCAGATATGGTCCGCCGGTCGAGACCGCTCCTGGTCAGGGTCAAGGGCAGGTCTTAAAGCCACCTTTTGCGAGGAATAATACAGAAGTGATGATCGTTGACGAGAGTGCACCCAACTCACCTGCGATCGGAGATGAAGGCAGTCCAATAGGCATAGGTGGTGTAAATATTAATAGCAGTGGTGCAGCCGTACTGCAGGACGGAATAACGCTGGCTGATCTTCCTCAGCTGATGGAAGCTGCACAGGCGAGGGAACAACAACGGTCGTTACCGAGGTTGAACTCAATACCGTACATTGCTGAGCTGAGTGCACTCGAGTTAGCGATCGTGAAGCACTCGGCGGTCTTGGTTTTGGCTCGTAGCCCGTTGAAGGATCAGTTGGATGTTGATGAACTGCTGGAGCTTGTGGAGATTAAGAAGGGTGGCTTCTGGAAAACGTTGTTCAAGGGTGACAAAAAGAATGTGAAGAAGAAAACGGGTGAGTGCGTTAACATTTCTTGAACAACTTTATGCTCAATCGTTTATATCACAGGAACATTCGGTGTACCTCTAGAGTTACTCGTGGAAAAGGAGGGTGTAGACTCTTTGTTAGGTGCCTCCAGGGCAACTTTGAGAGTCCCCAGCTTCATCGACGACGTCATCTCTGCCATGAGGCAAATGGGTCGGTGCAACTTCGAATTGTTTACGTGAAGCCATTTTTTTGACCAAAGTTTGCATAGATATGTCTGTTGAGGGAATCTTCCGAAAGAACGGGAACATCCGGCGGTTAAAAGAGCTCACAGAGGCGATCGACAGAGACCCTCTTTCCGTAGACCTTACGCAGGATAACCCCGTACAATTGGCCGCATTGCTCAAGAAGTTCTTGAGAGATCTACCCGATCCTCTTTTAACATTCAAACTCCATCGGCTGATGGTGGCCTCTCAGAGTAAGTTTGCCATTAACTACATACAGATATTGGCGTTATCTGACATGGATGCCACCCTCTAGGTTTACCAAATGAGGCGGACCGTAAGAGAACATTACACATGCTGTCAATCATTATGCCGAAAGCACACCGAGATACGATGGAGGTCTTGTTCGTGTTCTTGAAATGGGTTGCTTCATTTGCACACATGGACGAAGAGACTGGCAGCAAGATGGACTCTGGAAATCTTGCCACAG
This sequence comes from Moniliophthora roreri, assembly GCA_001466705.2. Taxonomy (NCBI): domain Eukaryota; kingdom Fungi; phylum Basidiomycota; class Agaricomycetes; order Agaricales; family Marasmiaceae; genus Moniliophthora; species Moniliophthora roreri. Next base: position 1,129,207 of record LATX02000035.1, on the reverse strand, counting down.
TCATCTGCCCCAGTATTTTGTACTCGCGGGGTCGTGATGCTGTGAGAGACGAAAGCTTCGGCGCTATACGAGTTGTGACCTCACTGCTCGAGAACCAAGACGAATTTTTTGCGGTCCCCGAAGAATTCCTTTCGATTCTACATGATCAAGAGTATTTTGCCAACTCTATGGAGCTACCGGCGAAGGACTTTATGAAGAAGTGTGACACATATCTGCGATTGAAATCAGGTAACGGGCGACCACCTGTGCAAATGTATAATGGGCCGAACGGAAGTGCACCAAGGTTCCCTCCACCCATGACACCGACTGCAGAACGACCACAAGCAATGCAGTTTGGTGCTCCTAATACCGACCGAAACCGACCTCCTGCTCCTCCTGGTTCTCCTTCTCCACATATCCCCCATCAACACCCACATCCTGGGATGGTACACCCAACTCCTACATACCCCTCCAATAGTCCAGCCGCACAGAGTATGGCAACGTTGACATCACCTCGAACGCCGCAACCAGATGAGTGGTCAAGTCCTCCCAGACCGATAACCGCAAACGGTCCGTCATCACGACCTACGTCGTATGTTCAACCCAGACCGAGTATGGATCAACATCCAAATTCGTATGGCCCAAATCCCAACGGCTATCCACAACCAAGATGATACGGCCTTGACCTTCGTTCTGTCACCCCTCTCGTGCATCTGAACTCTTCTCATCCTCTACGTTTGCATCATCTCCACCGCCGTCACGCACCCCTGCTAATCGATTCGCTCATTTGTTTGAATGCGTCATTAAGTGTAGTTTAACAAGCCATCCACCATATTTTCTCCATCTGCCCGTTCCTCTCTCCCTAATTATTCTTCTTCGCGTTCTATCACTTATTGATATGACAAGGACGAAATATCTCGCAGTACTTACGATACCCTTGCATAGGTATTATATGCAAATCCGAGTTTTGAAGGAGCAAACTTCTTTTGTCTTATTCGTTGGACGGACTACAAACCAATGTATTAATTTCTCCAATTCTTTACTGTCTTGACGTCTTGGCCTCGTTTTGCTTGAAAGACACTGGATCTCTCACGCTGGATCGAGTAAGGAAAGTTTGCAGTATCTTCACATCTCGGACCTCCCTGTATCAAGTCGAATACGGGAGATCCGAAATCAAAGCCATGGACGTTCAATGTTCAATCCCGGAGATGGACGATACTTAGACTTATGATTTACTGTACTTTAATTCGTAGTCTTTACTTGTAACTTCTAGGTTACAGTAGTTTTGGGTGGGTGGGAATGCCTGATGTCTGATATGTTAACTTATCCTTGTATATCTCAATCTCAATCCACCGCTTCATTCCCTCCATTCCCCGCAATGGCTATCGAAGTTGTAGAAGTCTGTGGTCCTTTCATGCCTACCAAATCTTCACCCACTCGTTTTCAAATAGGTTTCCTCCCCAAGTCTGGCCTATGTGGTTTTGGGTGGATTTACAGTCGCGGTGAGTTATTTTCGCTCCAACATGATTCGACATTGCCTGAAACATCATACATCAGTTTTCAATGGTCTCCCTATTCGTCAAGGAGAAAGTGCGTGTATTTTGCGACAAGTCAAATCTAGATGTCCCGTTGACGTCGCCGATGGAATGTGAAGCTGTACATCAATGAGGTCTTCCTTGGGACCGCATTCGGTATCATGATGGGCCCTCATGGAGCGAATCTATTCGATCCTCGTTCATGGGGAATGTCGCAGGAAAAAGTGACTCTCGAAGTAATGCGAGTGGTTCTTGCAACTAGCTTGTTCATTATCGGAGTTGAACTGCCCAAAAACTATATATATAAACATATGAAGGGCCTCCTCGTTATGGTGGTCCCTACTATGGCTATTGGTTGGGGGATCATAGCTGGTACGTCTCTGTATGATATAGTATGAGACAGAACTTGATCAATCTTAACTTTCAGGTTCCCTCAAATTGTTATTCCCTCGACTCGAATTCATATCATGCCTTGCGATTTCGGCGTGCCTTACCCCTACAGACCCCATCATTTGTGCCGCAATCGTAGGTCCGTCAGGCATGTGCCTTGCAGTGCATATCTCCGCTCACACCATTCCCAGGGGGAAAGTTTGCTATCAGATATGTACCTATTGATATCCGACATTTTTTATCCGCCGAATCTGCAGCCAATGATGGCCTCGCCTTCCCATTCCTAACAGTTGCACTCTACCTAACTCTAGAGACCTCTACACGAGTTGCGATCGGGAAATGGTTTTTGGTTGGATGGCTTTGTTAGCATGCTATCCGGGTCCAGTCCAACACTGTTTGCTGATCTCACATTATAGATCAAGTTATTCTGGGTGTCATTCTTGGTGCCGTCCTTGGTGCGAACCTCCTCCGTTTCCTCGTTCAGTTTCTTATTTTTATCCCAGGTACTGTATTCAGACATCTCATGAAACTGTCACACAAAAAGGGCTTCATCAATAAAGAAGCTTACCTAGCTCAGCAGCTAGCTCTGGCACTGCTTACGATGGGCGTTGCAAGCACGATTGGTAGTGACGATCTCCTCGCGGCCTTTGCTGCAGGTAAGAACGAGTCGAGAATCCTCGCGTTTGGTCCGCTCTGACATTGTCAGGCAGTGCAATTTCGTGGGATGGAGACTTCAATACCCACATCGAAAATGAAGCATTCGCATCTATTATTGATTTCGTCTTGAACTGTGCTTGTTTCCTCTACATAGGAGCGTGGCTTCCGTTTGAGTCCTGGCACTCGCCCACCCTCGGAACTGACGTCTGGAGGCTAGTTGTCCTCTTTGTCGTTGTCATGTTCTTGCGTCGTATCCCTGCTATACTCATGCTGTATAGATGGGTTCCAGAAATCAAAAACTGGAGGGAGGCGCTATTTTGTGGTCATTTTGGTGAGCATCGTTTTTCCGTGGTACTGAGTTCATCATCCTAACGTCATGCATAGGTCCTGTGAGGTGTAGCATTTCATCCCTTTCCTGATCTCGCTTATATGTACATGCCACAGATGGGCGTTGGTGCTGTCTTCGTATCCAGCCTTGCACTCAGCAAACTACCTGAACCAGCAAGTCCGCCGCAGAGCCAGGCGGAACTCCTAGCAGCAATAATTCAGCCCATTGTTGCATTCATCGTCTTGGGGTCTATCATCGTACGTACGTACGCAACTCGCTTACTGTACAGCTCGTTACCTGACTCCAAGTACTTTAGATGGTGTCTCCGTCGTGCTTCTATCGTTCACTCTCGGTCTCCGAGCCAGAAGCCGTACGTTAACACTCGTCGATCAGGCTAATGTTCTCCCAGGTCTCGATATTGCACGAGATCATCTACGAGCCACTGGTTATGCTGGTGCCCAGCGTCGAAGCTCCTTCAAAGCCATCAATGCCGACCCAGATCCCGATGCTGCCAGCGTTCGGTCTTTTCGGGCTACAATTCCAAGCATTCCCGAAGTTGAACCGGCTGCTGGACCGTCCAGCACTCGCGCTTCGATGATAAATAATGCAAAGGTTCTTCGCTTTGCGTCCAGAGAGGATGTGGTAAGTGTTTCCGGTATCTGAGTTCTCGTCGGTACTCAACTGCGTTATCAGATTGGACGCGATGTCACTGATAAGTGCTTTGCGGCGACTGCTGATGAACAGCAGGGCACTTGGAACAGAGTCTGTGAATGACCTAGGCTGGACCTGCTCATGAGGATGAGCAGGCTTCCGACATGAGGACTTCGTGGACTTCGTGGCCTGTTTGGGTGTCGTAGTTGCCAGTAAGAATGTCGCTTTGTATCCTGGGTAGCATGAGTTACATGCTTGTATTTCAAAAGTAGGGGATGTCAGGACGATAACGCATAACTGACCTATCTAGATCTTGTATTCTGAAAGCGGACAGAGCAAAAGAGTGTAACACAACGTAACGCATTGACGCGGTCTCCGCGACTCACTCAAAGTCAGAGTCACTTTTAGACACCGTCGAACTCATCCCCGGAAGCTCGTTGAAAGGAGAGAAGATCATCTACAGGCCTTGGACAAATGACTTGCGAAGTACAGTTGATAGCAAATCCCTTTCAAGTTTCAGGTCGCTCAAGCCATTCTTCCCGACCAAATTTCGATGCACGAAAATTAATAGCATTCACCGCACCGTTACTGAGGAGAAGAAGCGCTAGCTGGATCTCCTATCTTTTTTTCATCAATCTCGTCTATTCAGGTTGAATCGACTTGCGACAAGACGCGTTGAAAACTCGTGCCTTATACATGTCAAGCAGGGTCCAGTGAGCCATCCTCCCTTCAATTCTGGATTTTTGATGCAACGTTCTTTTTTAGATCGAAACATACCTCATTCACTGCTCGTGTCGCTGAAGATTGCTCATGCTCATGGTGCTCTTGTACGAAAGATGTCCTTGGACATCGGATCCCCGGACGTTGATAGGCTCTTGGCCCATTTTACATGCCAAGGTTGTAGATGAAGGGCCCACAACGTCGACATGACGATTGCACGTTTACCCTTTGTCCTTTCTGCGTGCTTTGAATAGTAGTAGTGGCTGTTCAGACAAGCAGCAGCTTCTGCCTTTGCTGTACATTCATTAATTTCCGAGTCGGTCGAAGCTCGCTCGTGGAGCTTAGGACTACAGCTTCTGGCATACAAAGCACAGAATTCAGTTGTGATCCCTTCTTCCAAGTTTATTTTTTACCTTCGGGCATGGTACTCTCTTTCCTTCATTCCTCTGCCCTGCAATGGCTATCGAACTCGTAGAAGTCTGTACACATCTCTGACTGCCTAAATATCCACTCACCCTTTAAAAAAGCTTTCTATTCCCGGCCTTGCGTATATAATCCTGGGTGGATTCACGGTCGCAGTAAGTTCACTCCAATAAATTTCACGACTGTTTGAGCTCATCACGCGTGCCAGTTTTACACGGTTTCCTCACTCGTTAGGGACAAGGTGCGTTGCTTGCAAGTCAAATATGAATCATCCTCTGACCATTCGGACTTGAAGTTGTACGTTAACGAGGTATTCCTGAACCAACTGAGACTGAGTACTGGAGTTGGCTCACATGGATTTTAGGTCTTCCTTGGAACCGCTTTCGGTATCGTCATGGGCCCCTATGGTGCCGATCTGTTCGATCCTCGTTCATGGGGTATTTCGCATAAAATAACCCTTGAAGTGATGCGAGTGGTACTTGGAATCGGCTTGTTTATGATCGGAGTCGACTTGCCCAAACGCTACATGCACGAGCACATGAAAGGTCTGCTCGTCGTGATAGTCCCTACCATGGCCATCGGTTGGGCGATTATAGCGGGTACGACTCCGTATAGGACACAGAGTTTTCACTAATCAGTAATCTCAATTCCTAGGCTTTCTCAAATTGTTGTTCCCTCAACTCAATTTTATATCATGCCTCGCCATTTCCGCGTGCCTTACTCCTACGGACCCTATCATCTGTGCTGCAATCGTTGGTCAGTTAAACTTCAGCCATGCACCGTGCATATCCGTTTATACCATTACCAGGGGGAAGCTTTGCGCCAAAATCTGTGTCTACCAGCGTCCGTCACCTCTTATCTGCAGAGTCTGCAGCCAACGACGGCTTAGCTTTCCCCTTCCTCACCATTGCACTTTATTTAACTGCGGAGAGTGCAAAGACAGTGGCAGTTAAGAAATGGTTCTTGATAGGATGCCTTTGTCAGTCACTATACTCTGAAACTCTTCATGATGCTAATTCCCCGGTTCGCAGATCAAGTTGTTCTTGGTACTGTCATCGGTGCTGTACTGGGTGCTGCGTTCAGCCATCTCATGAGGCTTTCACTCAAAAAGAGATTAATCAACGAAGAAGCTTACCTGGCTCAACAGCTAGCTTTGCCTTTACTCATAATAGGTATTGTCAGTACAATCGGTAGCGATGACCTTCTCGCTGCCTTTGCTGCAGGTGGGAATCAAGAACCTTTTTGCCTCGTTCTTATGTGACACAAGGCACAATCCAGGCAGTGCATTCTGCTGGGATAGTCAAAGTTTCAGCGAGCGAATCGAATATAAAGCATTCGCTTCCATCATGGATTCTGTGCTGAATTGCGCATGCTTCGTCTACATAGGAGCATGGCTTCCGTTCGAAGCCTGGCATTCAGCAATCCTTGGAACCAATATATACAGACTACTCGTCCTCTTCATTGCAGTGATTTTTCTGCGTCGGATTCCCGCTCTTCTCATGCTTTATAAATGGGTACCAGAAATCAAGAACTGGAGAGAAGCGCTCTTTTGTGGCCATTTCGGTGGGTTCCTCAAATGCGTAGTTGCACATGCATTATCTTAACATCATTATATGCTAGGTCCTGTAAGATTTAACGTCTTTTCTACTTGATTTTGCCCACATGTGAACGTTCACAGATGGGTGTCAGTGCGGTTTTCGTATCAAGCCTTGCAATCAGCAAGTTACCTGTACCTGCGAACACACCCCAGAATCAGGCCGAGCTGCTAGCAGCAATAATTCAGCCCATTGTTTCGTTTGTCGTCTTAGGGTCTATCATCGTCCGTACGTATACCGACGCTTTCGTTCCGAAATTTGACCCTTAACCAATCGTTAGACGGGCTGTCCGTTATGCTACTGTCACTCATGCTTGGAATCCGAGCGAGACGGGCGGAGAGCCGTACAGATAGCATTCCCCTGAACGGTGTCATTTTTCAAGGAGCGAGTAATGGTTCCCCCAGGTCTTGAAATGACCCTAGATCATATATGCCTCTTTTACTTATCTACCCATCGCTGCGCAACCTATGAACACGAGCGTCGTTTGGGATTGACATGTAACATCTGGAACTTGCGTACTGACTATATAGTCCTATATAGGTCGGGTAGGCACATAGGCCGCGTAAACACACCCCTATCTATATCGTCAACGCTTGACTACACCACGGAATCAAAGAGATTCGGGACCCTGCTTGTATCGCTCCCATTCCCCAGATCGCAATAACTTTTATTGAACCGGACTACTTTGAGTTGTAATAACAGTGCGGAAGTAAGGACTGTTCGAGTCGGAAGATAGAAGCGTTGCTGTCGACAGTCAATGGTTATGAGATAACGATACAAAGTTCTTCGTTCACTATGACATCAGGGCAAGCAAGAGTACTTCAACGACGTCTTCACCAGCGCTTGGTTACCGTGGAAAAGGCTCCACCGTCAAATATAGCACACCTGTACCTCTAAACTCATCCTCCCACCATGGATGAAATCATACCCGGTCTCTGGATTGGCAACCTGCAGAGCGCATCTGATGTGCAAACCCTCAAAGCCAACAATATCTTCAGCATTTTATCTGCGATGAGAGGCAAGATTTCGATACATGAAGTAGGTAAATCAACTCATCCAGACCCATGGTAATCAATTGTCTACCTTAGACATTCATCAAGCATCAGCTACTCCTTGATGACACTGAAGAAGCGGATATCCTACAACATTTTCTTCCCTCGATTTCGTTTATTCAGGCAGAACTGAGCAAGGGGCGTGGAGTGCTTGTACATTGTCAAGCTGGAATCAGTGCGATCTAAACTCCTTCTACATTTGAAGAGGTTTTCATTTTGAGCCATCCTTTTAGGTCGCAGCGTGGCCATCGTCGCAGCATACTTGATGTATGACAGACACTTGACTCCAGATGAGGCACTTGATTTAATTCGAAAGGCCCGTCCTTCGGTTGAGTCCGTGTTCCGTTTGAGCACGTCTTTTGTTTTGTTCCTTACGTCCCGCGTAGTCCAAACCCCGGCTTCCTATTGCAACTGGAAATCTTTCACAATGCGTCGTACAAGATCAGTGGACGTGACAAGAATACGAGAATGTGGTACTTGGACAGGACAGTTGATGAAGTGTTAAGTGAGTTCTCGTTGTCGCTTAGTATGCTGCTTTATTACTGACTCGTTGTTCCAGATGGAGATGGTAGCATCCCCTCCACAGATATGTTCGCCAAGTTCCCTCAAACACCATCTGCATCTACACCAGCCACTCCGGGTGGTAATCGGGGACCGCGACGTCGCATACGTTGCAAGATGTGCCGGTACGACCACCATCTACCTTTCGCCAGTTCAATTACACTGATGAAGCTGATGTATTCAGACAAGAACTCGCAGCTCGGGAACACATGCTCGATCACGGTCAAATAGGACCGGCAACACCTGCCAGCATTACACCCGCTGCTTCTCGAAGACCCTCAACCAATGCACCCGCCTCCCAATTATCTCGGAATCCCTCCTTATCGATGACACCCGCCAATCTAGCTACTTCTACTTCACGACATCCCTCAATGAGCCGCCCGAGGGTTGGATCTTCGTCAGATACAAGACCTCGGAGGCCTTCGGGACTCGGCATGGGCGCTCTTTCGATGAGCACACTAGATGGAGAGAAGGAAAGTAGCGAACCGAAAGACAAAGAAAGTACCAGCGCTGAAAGCTCAGCAGACAGTACGTCCGAGCGTAGACTGTCAGGTAGTGATTGCCGAGCTTCAGGAAGCCGTTCTTCGGGCTTGCGACCATTCCAAAACCTGACAAGAACGATGATGGATTCACTCTCAATGTCTGCCCTCGAAACGGAAGACGAAGAGTCGGATGATGAAAACACACCAAAACGAAGACACGGCGTCGATGGAAGTGCAGACAAGAGTATCCAGCTGGGAAGGAGACTTTCGGACGCCATGATCGCGACTTCACCAGCTGTATCACCCAGCACGGATACTACAGAAGCTGCAAGTTCGCCTCCGATAGCCAAACCAAATGCTGATGGCGACTCAGACCCGCCATTGCAAGCGCCTCATTTTGCATCTCCTACGGACCTTGCTGCCCAGCTCAACGCCAATCCCAAATTAGCAGCGTTAAAAAGCCCGGTAAGTATCACACCAAGCGGCATTACGCCCTTACAAACACAAGGGCTCGGGTCGACAAATCAGGCGAGTGCAGCACCAAGTCCCATTTCGCGAATAGCAATGCCACCAAGCGCACCTATTCTGATCAATCCCAAATGTTCCGGATACTTTGTCGAACCGGTGCGTGCTCGGGCCTCGGCTCAATGACGTCCCTCACTTCTCACATGTTTTTCGCTACAGATGAAGTGGATGGAGCCGTTCCTCGAGGAAGGGCAAATCGCAGGGAAAATCATGTGCCCCAATAAGAAATGCGGCGCTAAATTGGGAAACTATGATTGGGCGGGAGTGTGTTGTGGTTGTAAGGAATGGGTTGTACCGGTAAGTACGGTCGTCCGTCTTGTTCGCACATACTGACCGATCGTCATCCTTTTATCTTCTGATAGGGTTTCTGCATAAATAGGTCGAAAGTCGATGAGGTTGTACACTGACGGGGTAGTAAGATATCGAGTAACTTAATATAAACGCCTGTACACGCATTGGTTCCCAAAGTACGACTGACATGAGTTTTCTGGCAAAACTTTGAAGCAATTCGGCCTCATGGTTATTCACTGATACTCATCCGAACAATGAACTATGCAGGAAATGAAGCCCTGAAAGCGAAAGGTCGGTCTTCGTCATTTCTTGTTTTGTTGCAGCGATGCTAACCTCTTTGTACAGACTGAGGGGGGCATCTGCGTTCGGTGCAATGAACCCAATGTAATCGTAGCAAAGAAGTTGTGTAGCGCGTGCTATAACAGACAGCAACGGGTATGTGGCTACTAGATGTCCTACGATGCGCACTAATCTGAATTGTACAGGTGAAGAAGCCCTGAAAGAAAAAGGTTAGTCTATGCCGGTCATCATCTGTGGCAACAACGCTGACTCTTCCTACAGAAGGGCAACTGTATTGAGTGCGGGGCGATTGATACGGTATTGCAGCCCAAAGGCAAGTGTGGAAAGTGCTACCGTAAGGTATGTAACCACAAATCCTAGGGCGCACGCTAATTTGAATTGTATAGACCAAAGAAAAAGGTTAGTCGTTGTCAGTTTGTTTGGTTATGCAGAAGCTAAACTTCCTACAGACGGCAGAATGCGTCGAATGCAAGAGGCTGATGCCAATAGTAGCAAAGGACAGGTGCCGCATGTGTTATGTTATGACCGTACGAGGGTACGTGACTACTGCAAGTATCTCTAGCGCATGTTAGCGACCAGAAGTGTCCACAGCGAGGTCTATGTAAAGTATGCAAGAAAGACGCTCAGTTAGAGATAAAGGACGTGTGCCGATCATGCTATGCACGAGAGCGTACGTGGCTTATGCTTTCTCATTTGACGAACCCTAATTTGAATGATCCACTGAAAGAATACAAGAAGAAAGCAGGAAAATAATGATTGAAAAGGACGAGAATCGTGTGTCAATGGTCTTGAAGGGTCAACTATTTTCCCTCGCAGATATCGTTTCAAGATAGATGTCACCTTAAATTTCTATCCTTTCCCTGGCTGCATCGCTCACCAGTATGAGACAAATAATTCATGTTGCTTTATCATTTCATACAATTTGTGCTCTGAGTGGCGAACAAGAGTTAAATTATAATACAGCCTCCAGTGCGTGAACTTCAGCGCATGAAACGAGGACATTACCCGCTAGATGAATAAATCAGCATCTTGACGAAACAAAGAACTTGGAGGAAGATGAAATAATTTACTGAAGATCGACTGTAGCACCCAGAGGCAGCCTTGTCGCACCCAGTGCAGTGACGGCCCACGGCGCTAGTCAATAATTAATACGGACGACCTCGACAAATCCATACCTCGATACTTTTCTGTCCGAGCATTGAATAATTAGCAAGACGGAATCAAGAAACGTCCCAGTGCCGGCGCAGCATCTGCAAATACCTTGTAACAGCTCTTGCAACGTTCGGTCTTGTATGCTTCCTCTTCCTCGCAGGCAGAGCATGCTTAAAGCGCTGCCAACGACTGAAAAGGCTTTCAATGGACAGTCAATGCACAACTATTCTTAGTCTACGGGTGGAGGTTGAGGTTCAGAGATTCGCAAACTTGGTTCGCGTTTCGGATACAAGTTGAAGCATGACGTGCGTGATTCCTCACCCTTTCCACATCTCCGCATTTCTTTTTCTCCATATCCACCACCACGTACATATTAATTCACTCTCCACCATTCTCGGAGATGACAATAAGTTCAAAACTCTGGCAAACCATTCACTACTACGCCTCATTCCCGCAAACGGGTGGTAAGTTCGTTTTGAGCACCATTTCTTTGCTTCATAACTGACTCGTGTGCGTAAAGTTTCTCTCCAGCAGATGGTTCTGTTTGGTCAGAATCCCAATCAAGGAACTCTCCTGAAAGCTAGTCAATTCTTACACGAAGAACTACCCGTCCGACTGGCACATCGCGTCAAGGAGCTCGACGAGTTGCCTCACCAGCTCAGCAAGATGCCGTCAATTGTCAAAGTGAAGAATTGGTATGCGCAGAGTTTTGAGGTATATGATCTTACTTTCAATCTCGTATTCCACTTACTCAAAGTCTCTTGAACGCACTAAGGAACTCATCAAGTTTCCACCGATCCCCCGACTACCACCCGACATCCGGCGTGCGCTGAATACTCCACGTTCTGACGAGGTTCAGCTACCTGAAAGCACACCAAATCCTTCCCTGGAGCATATGCTGTTTGTGGATGACTATGCTAATGCTAACTTTCCCAAACTGATGAACGGACAACCCAATGGTGGTTTGGGTGCCGAGGTGACTCTCCAAGGAGGGTCGATGAGTGATCCGATGAACGGGTTCAACAAAGTTAGATTGAGGGTTCCGATGGAGAAAAGGTCCGTGCATACTCCTTTATCGTCCTCACTGTTTGAAACATCTGCGTAACTCCACCAGATACTTTGCTGCATCTCTGCCAGAAATAAATTGGCCGCCGGAAATACGCGACTATAATACAAGGTTCACCAAGATGCTAGAAGCTATCAAGACGCGTCATGATCCTACTGTAACAACCGTTGCGCAAGGTGTGCGTATCACCGTACTGCCTATGCTATTGATCCGCCCTCTGAAAGCATGGCAGGTATTGGAATGGAAACGATCACAACGAGCACGACATATTGGATTGGACATACAGCAGTGGCTGGACAGATTCTATCTCTCACGGATAGGGATACGCTTTCTCATCGGCCAGCGTGAGTTCAGATATTCCCATTACGCCTCCTAATGGGTCCTAACGGGCGTATAGACGTGGCACTGAACACACAACAACCTCATGAAGACTATGTCGGAATAATATGTACGAACGCTGTACGTCTTGACCACTCCATGTCACCGGATCTACTCACGTACAATCCACAAATAGAATGTTCACGACATTGTGCAAGAAGCAATCGAGAATGCTCGATTTGTCTGCGAAGAGCATTATGCACTCATTTCCTCGCCCCCAGTCCAGCTGATCTGTCCCAAACAGCTCACCTTCCCATATGTCCCCGGCCACTTGTCACATATCGTGTTTGAACTGCTCAAGAATTCCTTACGTGCTGTCGTGGAACGGCATGGCCTTCAGAAAGATGGCTCCATTAATGAGGATAATGGCTTTCCGCCTATTAAAGTCATCGTTGTGGAGGGTAAGGAAGATATCACGATTAAGATATCCGACGAAGGTGGTGGAATCCCGCGCAGTGCCATGGGGTTGATATGGACCTACATGTATACAACGATGAACCTCAACCCGGAATCCGTTTGTGGATATTATCTGTTGCTCTGAAACGCACTCTCATTTTCTGTTTACAGAATCTTGAAGAAAACTATCAACAAAGCGACTTTAAGGCACCCATGGCTGGATTCGGGTACGGTCTTCCCCTCTCAAGACTATACGCGAGATACTTTGGTGGAGACTTGAGGCTTATTTCTATGGATGGCTTTGGGACCGACGTTTACATTCACTTAAACAGACTATCGAGTACAAGGGAACCTTTACCGTGATTTACGAAGAAGGTGGGAAGGGACTGCGAATTAATTCCTGAGTTTCATGTTTTGATGATATACCCAGCATCTCGAGGGTTCTGCGTATTTCGGGCTACGAGCATCGATGTATAATATTATCATTTACATAGCATCATATGAGTTTTAATATTGCAACTGAACATACAACGAGTCAGACGAGGTTCATCAAAGCGGCAAACGCCGTTGCTGGGTTTTCTCCTGGCCGCATAGCTTGTGCCTTTGTCACCGTTCTCTCCCCCATGTCCCCAGCTTGTTCTCAAGAAACATGGCTCGCTTACTCTGCATTTTTATTTCTCAAGATCTCAGTAGAGAAGCGACTATGGAATCTACATCCTGAATGAGTCAGCCTGACATAGCCTGGCTCACCAAGCCGTGAAACACGGTTCAAGTTACCTCAGTTCACTCGCGATTGCGCAGAAATCGTGTCCTCAACGTCGAGGTATGTCACCTTCTTGTCTATCTCTTTTAGTCTACTGGCTGACATAGACTCTATGTTAAGGCAGAAGGAGTTCCAGGTATATCCGACAACATTCGACCGAGGAGCCAGCAGTAAGCAAAAATTCTTAGTGAGAGCCAGCTACAAGTCTCAACTGCAAATGCGCCTAGATATTGGAATTACAGACGTGTACCGGACCGCATATTACTCCTCTCGCCTATGAGAAAACAAGGACACGAGGTACATACATAATCACTCTGGTTCTTTAATCAATGCGGGTTGTCACTAGACACCCGTGATAAAGACCGTCCATCTCCTGCTCTGCAACCATGGCGCGAAACAATCCCTGAACAAGCCTACATCATGTCCAGAATCCACGGTAGACGACCTTCACAGCCATCAGCCCGAATTAGTTCTCTTCCATTACCGCCACATCTCACTCCGCCAATATATACAAGTCGGTTACAGGCAGATCATCCATCTAGCAGCGTCTCTACAGACAGAATGCCGAATGATCAGGGCCAGGAGAGATCAGGGTTAGAGGAAAAGGTGTCGGGATTGGGGTTAGGACGTCGATTTTCGTTGAAGAGGTCAAAGTCGAAGAAAAGAGATGAGAAGCAGGAATCTCCTCAGACAACACACAGGTCTCCTGCAAGCATATCATACATCCACCTCGCCAGTCCCGAATTCGTTGAACCCCAACCTGGACCTGACTATAGGCAAATGGAAAACCTTCCACAACCACACGTCCCTGTTTCATACATGTCTCGAGTACGAACATTCATTCGAGAATTCAACGCAATGCCATGGGTAGCTTCAGGCCCTGTCACTGTCGAATACGTCCCCAGACAGCCGGCGCGTCACTATCACTCTCACCGACCCCTCATATACTTGGAAAGCCCTCCTGCACAACAAGAAATACCCATGGCAGTTGATTTGACGGCTGGAGAATCGACGCCTTCCACGTCGTCGCTTGTACCCCCGCATCATCAGGGTATGGGTGCTTTCACGAATGAAGGGCAGAGTTGGCCGGTTGTTACTAGCGAACTATCCCCGACATATATACAACAGGTAAGGTCTGACTTGTCCTTTTCTGGAGAAGGCGTTGTACCGAGGGCGAATGGCGCCTTGATTCCTTCAAGTCCGCCACAAAGGTGGTCTCCACCAAGGGAAGGCAACTGGGTGGACGAAGAGTCGATGAGAGGGCCTCAGCCCACCTGGGCAACACCAGCATTGCGTCAGCCGCTGTCTCGTGCTCTGGAACATCGACATCCTGTGCCTGTGGCTGATGCAGTGCACAGTCCTCAAAGCACACCAAACTCCACGGTCCAAAATAACCAACTTCCTTATTCGCATCAAAGCCTGCAAGCCGATACGCCTACGCCATATCTTTCAGCTACTCCTGCGATTGCTCCAAATTCGAATGGGCACCACCGACGCATAAGACCCAGGGAACCTCTAACGCCCGGTCCCTCGACACAGCCCCCACTTCCAACATCACCTCCCCCTCTAACACCTCTCGTTGCCCCCCAACCCAGACGAGAGCTTTCGGAAGGTCGCTGGAGGCTCTCTGATGTCATTCCTGAACGGAAGCAGCGGACAAAACCTAATACCATGGGTCTAGCCATCATCGATGCCATTGAACGTGATTCCGATTCCGATCTCGATGTTGAGAAGCAAAAGGCAAAAGAGAAGGCAAAGCAGGATTTAGAGGATCGTGATCTTCAATACGCACGAGCAGTGGCTATGGGCTTGGATGGGAATCTTCCGACAGACGAACTTTTCGATGGGGATTGGGATTGGGAGCAACTGCCGCCACCAGAGGTATCACCAACTGTGCCGGACAGAGAGTCATCCCCAAATCTCGCGACTTATGCACAGGAACCAGAGCCGGAGCCTCTGCTACAAGCGGATCGTGATTACCGTTCACCGATAAACCTTGCATCTTCATCTGGTCTGCATAATGACGCGAGGTTATCACCCGGCTCTCCGTATTTGAATCCGCATCATCCGTATTCTGGTTATGTGTCATCTCAACCACCACTCATGGATGACTATGGGCCTGCGGTTCATGCAGGACATGCCGGGTACGTGAGTTCGAGATCAGCCTCTGTGTCAGTCGCGAATCATAGTGGAAGGGCTAGCCGAGCGTCGGGGAGTCGGCCTCCTTCCAGCGAGGGTGGTTTGCGTGCCGGTAGGCTATTTTCACCACCTGTTTTCACAGATGAGGATTATACACCCATGGCTCGTGAAAGGAGAAGTAGGTCTGGCACTAGCAGTAGTCGAAGTGGTAGTATCAGAGGTACGCCGATACCTGTGCTACCCCCGGTGACGGCCCTGCCTAACGCTGGAGGAACGCCATACTCGCGAACCCAGTCAAGAGCAACACCTGCGTCTATATGGCCGCCATCCGGGTTCAATCGTGGCCCTCAGGCCCAGGCCGACGTTTCCTACCGGTGGGGTCGACTTAATGAGGCCGCTCCGGACCTCATGTATCCGTACGTCGCCGCGAACTTTGATCGCTAGTCGTTCCACCCAAGGTGCAATTGTGGGTTATTGGGGAATTCCTGAACTCAATTCTACCTACTCTACAGTTACCTGATATTGTATTTTGCACTAGCAATGTAATGAAGCGAAGCAAGCGTATAATGCACCTTTGCTTGAGAAGCGATTTTACAGAAAAAGATGTGCTGCATGGGTATCTCAAGGTTGCTTGGTTTGTCAATTCCACTGCGGTAACATTACAAAAATCAGAAAATAGCACTATTTCCCCCACCTCAACCGCCCACGATCTGACTTTCCGTGTGCGGGTATCCTATGACCACCGCCGCTGCTATATGGGTTATACCTTCCCTTCTCCTTTTCTCTCCCTGAAGCAGACGAAGAGGAAGTGAAATCAATATGGGACCTCTTATCTTTCTCCTTTGCCTGCTGTTCTGAGCGAGATTTCTGGTACGAGGCTACATCCGAATGCTTATAATCAGACCCAGTAAACCAATAGGTATGTGGATACGTACCAATTTTCTCCGCATCCCATCCACTTGGACCTGAATATTTGGCGTAGGGATCCCACATCTCTTTTGGGAAATTCGTCTCCCTCTCGTCCACGTCAACGAATTCAACCAATTTGGCATATAAATGAGGATTTCGAAATGAACGATTGGACATGAGGGAGTCGTTGAAATGTCTTGGTGGATTAGAGTGCTTAAGAATATGAAATTGACGGAGTTTTTCCTTTCAGAAAGGCCCATCAGCTGAAGAATAAAAGTCAAAGTGAAGAAGTGTACCTCAATAGCAGGATCACAAGATTCTCGTTCTCCCTCGGGTTCTTCGGATGGGATACCCCAGTCAACGAGTCCTGGTATGGGCGGTGGTCGAAGCATACTGCGTATTCGGGTCAGTTCCTCGGCTTCTGAGGGTGTGTCGGTGTTGGAACTTGGTCCAGGTTTGAATCCGATTTCGAGTTCGGGTGAGCTCCGGCTTTGCGAAGTCGACGGCTTAGGTGAATCCTGTATATCTTCCGATATGTTTGTACGCGTATGAGGATGTGCTGTTCGAGGCTTTTTGATAATGACATGAGATTTTTGGATTTTAGCGATGGCGCTGTGTCGGGCTATAGTGTGTTCAGTACATGAAGATAAGAAGATTGGGTCAAAATGACTCACATTCGTCCTTTGCTAATTCTTTACTGGACTTGAACTTGCTACCCTATCCGAGACGGAAACAAGTGCGAGCAGGAGGGAAACGGCTGAGAGGGTTTATGACGATGAAGACTCTCACATTTTCTTGTTGAGCTGGCTCATCATCCTCGCTGTCGTCATCATAAGCCACTAATCCTGTAGATTGTTCAGTGAAGAATCAAGGAATTGCAGGGAAATAGCAACTTACCACGCATGCTGATGGTGGTGGTCCAGGTTAAGAGCAAAACGCACCGGCGTCTAACTGGAATCACCAGTGCTAGTACTGTAGTACCATGTCCATTGACCTGTCGTGGGCGCAGCTCGACTCATCTTTATCTACAAAGCTCGTTGAAATACTCAACAGGACACTTAGCACAACTACTCGACCATCATTCATTGGTCCAGTGGAAGTGACATCGCTCGAATTCGGAACTGCTGCGCCTGACGTCGAGCTTATCGACTTATGCGATATATATCGGGATTTTTTGGAGGACGATGAAGAAGACAGCGAGGGTGTCAAGGTCAAAGGAGACGACGAAGAGGAGGAATTCGAGTGGGTTTCACGGAAAGCAGCGAGACTAGATGAGATGCAAATCCCGGCTCATTTACGGTTTGCCAGGCGAGGCAATCCCATGGATATGTTTGCATCGACACCAAACCTTCCACCCTTCGACTGCAGGCCTACTTTTGCAACTTCTCCGCCTCCTACGCCTTCACCTAGTCTCCCGCAGCCAGCACGGGCTTCTCCCAGTCCTCCGACACAGGCTCCGAATACCAATCATCCTAATTTACAGCTGCATTTTCACATAAACTGGCATTCGGACCTGCGTATAACACTCACTACCTCGCTCCTTATCAACTATCCTTCTCCAATGTTCATGTCCCTGCCCATCAAACTCAGTGTCATAGGTCTCATCTTTACCGGTGAAATTGCCGTGGCGTACGAAGGTGAACGGTCTCGCGTGCACCTTTGCATCCTTGACGATCTAGACCCGTATGCACCCCGTTCAAAACCTTCCCCACCAGATGAAGACCAGAGAAGTAAACCGCTACCCATAGGACAGCGGTTGCTTCCGAGTATATTCATCGAGAGCGAAATCGGTCAGGCAGATAAGCATGTGCTCAAAAATGTAACGAGAGTGGAGAGGTTCATACAGGATGTAATTAGGAAGACGATCGAGGAGGAATTAGTGTTTCCGAACTTTCATACCATGGTTATGGGTGGCCAATAGGCTACATGGAATCGAAGGGACAGGTTTTAGGTACAATCGATGCAACAAGTTCTATGTTTTCTGGTTTATGGAGGAGGAAGAGAGGACAAGACGCTTCATCAGAGTTCATTCGACCCCAGACCGTGGTCTATGCGTGTCGAAGTCCAGCATGACCCCCAGCTTGATTTCCTCCAGGAATGGCTCAAGGTACTCAAACTGAGAACCACTGTATTCATGTCTCATGGGATTGCTTGCTTTCAGTACCGGTCTAGAGTTTCAGCCGCCTTAGCTTCTGTCAGGACGAGTTCTTAGAACTGCAGAGGCGTCTGAGACTTCATAGGGTACCCCGAACTTCATCATGTCCTCTGACTATCCAAGGAGAGTGATGATTGTCGATACCAGTTCTCGCATCAACTATGTGGCAATTCTCGGTCACTAGATACACAGGGTGTCCTTGACTCCTTAATGGCCCTCCATACAATGATACTATGCACGGCACAAATCAGGATGGTGCCAGTTTCACTCTCATTCGATGGTACATAATTCGCCTATACACCATTGCTTTCTAGTTCACTGCTTCTGAAGGCACATACATCCAAGTCCTAGGTGCAAAGACGATCGCAAAGTATCTCCATCCGCGTCCAATCCGTCCAAAGACAACACCAACTTCACCTCCGGGCTATTCGCTAATTGGACATGCGAGATTAATGGTCAATGAACTTCCGATTATGCTCTCCACACACAGTTACGATATTACGGATCAACCCGTTTGCTACCAAGAACCCCTCTAGCCAGGCCCGCACATTCCTAAACTCAGCGTTGTTATCACCAACCCAAACACTTAAATGTTCTGGTTCGACAGTGTTGAGAATACGCCTCTGCCCGACGCTATCTTTAACGGCGAGATCCTGAAGATCGATGGCGGTCAGCGACTCAAGCATCAAGTATGACAATTCATCGGGAACTGGGAGCAATATCTCTCTTGGTTACAGCACCTTTTATGTAACGATATCAATTGATTTCACGAGTAAGTGTGTCTCCTGCCCAAGTTTTAATGCAGGTCCTCACCCCATTTTCTTGTTCACTCCTCACCGTTGCTGCTATCGTGTTTTTCGTGAGACGTCGCACAGCGAAGAAGGAATGTGCAAACGGAGGTTCGAATTACGATACTGTGCAGTTCGACCCGAAGTTGGTGTATGCCGACCATGCGTCCCCAGGAAGCAACATCATGAGATAGCGGTGCATCAATGCATCAATGCTCCCATACAAGTTGATGACACAAGTGTCAGGTTTTGGCTCAGCGTATGTTGTTCAAACGAAGTCGATACATGGAGGGTCTACCTATATTGGATCGCCTTCAACCAATTTTTATCCAACAGGTCACAACTACATGCCTAATTTGAGTTGGGGAAGGACCTTCTGGTAGCTCTTTGGATAGATGTGGATCTTACTTGTACACTTGCATACGTCTGAAAAGTGTTCGTACCAAGAACATGCCATCATTTACGATAGCAGCATCGACTTATGCATTCCAATACAATCGGATTTTGTTGTGGAACAACACTCGGTACTTGCTGCGGCACGCTGACCACTACGCAAAACCGGAGACCACTGACGAGATGGTCATCAAGCCGGGTAGCTTCCGAGACGCTGAGTAAGTCTACACGACGAATTCGCTGGGTTCCGGAGATGTGAGCCAATGGAAAGATAAATTGAAGATGAATGCACAACATACACGTCTCATCGTCGTTGGAGGCATTACCAGCGAGACGGCTAATGACGACGACGTGAAATCGACGCGCTCTTGTTGTCGTCGTGGTCGGTGGATAGTAATGACAGCAGTATGCATGCCTCACTCGGCGCGCTCGCGTCCCCACGCCAAGCTGAGTAGGCAGTGTTGAGTGATTAATGTCTTCCCTTGTCCTCCGCAGCAACACTTTGCTGTAACCTACCTTCTCTTCTTCCTTCATGATCCTCTTCTCATTTCTATTCCTCCTCGCCGCGGTCGACGCCCAGCACACACGAATTCTATCAATACCTTCCCTCGATGTTCACCTTCATCTATCGTCAAACGATGATCTCGTTCGCTTTCCTCATCAAAATCGGATACAACCCTATCACGGGTATGTATACCCAACAGATGTCCCAGTAGAATCCTCGCGACTTGGGTCAGCATCAATAACATTTAGCTCGGTGAACCCAAATTCATACGAGGGTGCTTTCAATCTGAGGGGTAAGACATATCACATTCTCAACCGGGAGAATTATCTGCGGTTTCATCCCGAGGAGCAAGTAGACGATGAAGTAGTTATCTTTCCGGATGATGGAAAGGCAGTAGAATGCGGTCACGACAGGATGGAATGGAATACCAACCACCCGATCAACTTCCCGACAAGTCGTAGTGACTGGAACCCATTCGAAACGTTGTGGAGAAGAGACGATATCATCGGGGACGGAATGAACTCCAATTTTGCCGATACAATAGGGTCCACTGCAGGATGTCCAACGGAACAGCGGATTCTTCACATTTCCATGGCAGCAGATTGCGAATACGTCTCTCACTATGGCTCCGTTGAAGCAGCCACGGACCGTATATTGACGGATATGAACAGCGTCAGCGGCTTGTTCAGGGATTCGTTCAACGTGTCTCTTGGTATCGTAGAGCTCGCTGTCATGAACCCGACGTGCCCATCTCAAGTCGACCAATCGACCCCTTGGAACCAAGGCTGTTCAACCTCAGTAAGTCACAGACCTTCCATAGGATTGTATAAACACTAAAGCAGTTAAACAGGTTCCCATTGATACCAAACTGTCGTTGTTCTCCGAGTGGCGTGGCCGACGCTCACAAGACGGCGCCGGCTTGTGGCATTTGATGTCCGGATGTCCGACAGGTCAAGAAGTTGGTATTGCCTGGCTCGGGACTTTGTACGTTTTTGTCTCGCCTTCTCACGAAACCGAATTGAGGCATGTCTGCGTAGATGTCAAGCAACAGCTAACACAAATAGCAATGGCGGACAAACTGTTTCCGGGACGGGTGTGTCGACATTTGGACAAACCGAGTGGCAAGTCGTCGCCCACGAAATTGGGCATAATTTTGGTGCTATTCATGATGTAAGCCTTTCTCCTCCTCGTCGATTCGAAGGTCTCATACGGTTGTTGAAGTGCGTCGAAGGCTGCTCTCTCTCTGGTGGCTGTTGTCCTTTATCAACAAGCACCTGCGATACCCAAAGCCGATTCATCATGTCACCTGTGACAAGAGATGGAGAATACGCTTTCTCGGACTGTAGCAAGGGGAATATCTGTGCGTCTTGATCCACGCGCTCATCTTGTTACAAACAACGAGACTCATGGAAATATTCTGAAGGTTCATTGATGCAACCTACTACAGAACGCGCAACTAATACGTCATGTCTATTCACAACCAATTCGCCCGAGGCGCAGAGACCTTTGATTAGTTTGAGAATGTGCGGAAATGGTATCGTGGAGAGGGATCAGGGCGAAGAATGTGATCCTGGTACCGGTGAATTGGTCTCCTCACTATGTGCATTTTTGGGCCGATACTGACAACCGAACAGGAAAATCGTCTCCCTGTTGTGACTCCTCGACTTGCAAACTCATTAACAACGCCAAGTGTGATCCAATGTCCGGTGGAGGGTGCTGTACAGATCAGTGTGACTTTGCACCAAGCAGCCAGGTCTGCCGTCCTGCTGTCGACAGCAACTGCGACGTCGCCGAACAGTGTACAGGCTCCAGCGCTGACTGCCCCAGCGATCAGCATCAGCCTAATGGTCAAACTTGCGGTCGCGACAACACATTCGGCGATGAGCTCAAGTGTGCCAGCGGACGATGCACTTCCATCGGACTTCAGTGCAGACAGATTGGCGCTTCGCTTAATTTGACTCGAGCGTGTCCACAAGCGGACAAGTCATGTCAAGTAACATGTCAAGATCCCAGTAATTCAAATAGCTGTGTTAGGTTGAGTAGTATGTTGGCGGATGGGAGTGAATGTGGATTTGGTGGATTCTGCGAAGTAGGTGTTGCGTTTCCTCATCAACTGTTCCATTCTCATAACGAACTACAGAAGGGCAGCTGCAATGAAGGGAACTGGTGGAATGTTTTCACCAACTGGTACCGCCGTAACCTCCAAATCGCTATTCCAGTCACAGTTGTCGCTGGTCTTCTTATTCTGTCCATCTTGTACTGTTGCTTGAGAAGTCTGTTCCGCCGAGCACACCGACCCGCACCATCCAAATACGTCCCCGTTGGCGTGATTAATGCCCCCCCTGGGCATCAGAGAATTCCGAGCTACGTTCCTGGAACACCAGGGTATGGACCTCGAAACGGGTTCGGTGCACCCCCACCTCCCAGCTTTAGAGGAACTGATCAAGCGCAACCATTCAGTGGAGGAGAGGCATACCCAATGGCCCAAACCAATATGCCACAAAGCCCCAGGCACTCAAGAGTGGCTTCGATGGTCAGTGGAAATCGCTTGAGCAGGAGTGCATGGAGTCCACCCCCTGAAGGTCGGGATAGTGGGAGGTCGGATAACGGGCTTATTACCTATGCTCGCTGATGATCGGTTTGACTTCTCCGTTCTTTCGTTTTTTAAATTGCCCTAGCTGGAGGAAAGTACCTATGATTTCAAGTTTTAACCCCATACTACAAAGGAAACAATCTGGAAGGAAGGCACACATACCATTGACTTGCATCTCTACTCTCCTAAAGCCTTTTAATCAGGACATTTTACTTTTCGCTTTTCGCATCATCACAACACTGTATTGCATCCCGGATATACTACTACTGTGGAATGGTATCTATGTATTGTATAGTGCATTTTTCCCTGTGCCCAATCGGTGTTTGCCTTCACCTTAAGCGATCTTAGATAAAATATCACCATCCGAAGAGTGGTTCATGTTCACTGCATGACATGAAACTGCGATATTGCTCATTCTGACCAAAAACCAGATTTCTTTACCGAAATCAAAAGAAATTCAGAAATGAATCTTATTCGCGATCTATGAATGAACTAGTCTCTCGGTATAGGACCGTGTTCACGCCCGAAGGACACGGAGACAGGCCAAAGTCAATTTCAGGTTTTAGTTCAATCTTCGGTAACAAGAAAAGAACCACCGCAACACATGATGATGTGGTAGACCGTGCCTCGTCGATTTTGACTGGGCGGGGAAGGAAGAAGAAGCGACATACCCTCCAATTATCAACCTGGATATGTCAACCATTCTATAACCACAGGAGTAGGACCTGGTCTCTATATCAGGAGGGACCACGACAATGAGATGTTATAAGTACCACCTGAACGCTTTCGAGTCAAATCGGTCAGGTACAAGTTCTATATCATGTCACATTTACAAGCGACACTCTATGAAGACCTCGAGTGCAAAGCATAAGGCAGATCTACAATGATGAGGATCCTCCCTCACTTTTATCCGCTATACATGACTTGAAAGGACTAACTTTAGGCACTACCAGATGCTCGTCTCACATACTCGATCAGTGCCCTACAGCGCATCTCAGTATGAGTGTAGGAATGAAGTAGGCGCACTTACCTCACAGAACGCCCAGACATTCCCTTCTCCATGTACGGAGTCGGGCGTGTAACTTCCATTGTACCAGCAATATCAAGATGCGCCCATTTGAGCGTCGGTTCATCACCCTCAATACCATCGACAAAGTTCTTGAGGAATAGGGCAGCAGTACATGATCCCGCAGGTTGGCCGCCAGTGTTGCAGAGGTCGGCATTAGATGAGTAAATTTGGGGACCTGTCGTGTTTCCTTTGAGTAGGAGAACTCGGAAATGGACTTGGGCTTACCATAATCTTCGCTCAATGGCATCCTCCAGAACCTGTCGAATTCATATTCACCCGCGACGTAGAGGTCTTTCCAGAGTTCGTCGGAAGAGGAAAATACTCCCGTGAAAATCTCACCCAGGGCGGTGACCATGGCTCTGTAATAGATGAATGAGAACACGAGATTGAAGATGACAAAAGAAGGTACCCAGTAAGAGTCGCGACGTCAATCAACGTGTGAGGTTTGAACTCGGTGTTGGCGTAGTATATAGCATCAGAAAGCACAAGGCGGCCTTCAGCATCTGTGTTATCGACCTCGACGGTTTTACCGTTCATCGCATAAATGATATCGCCTGGTTTTGTTGCAGAGGGCTATCCACAAAGCTGATTCAGCGACGGTAGGAAGACTCAGAGATTAAATAAAGAACACGTACACCGGGAAGGTTTTCAGTCAGCGGAGTGCAGACAATAAGATTGACGGGAAGCTTTAATTTTGCGATAGCCCACGCAGCGGAAACGACCGAAGCGGCACCACCCATGTCACCACGCATGAGTTTCATTCCCTGCACCATGTATCCGCCTTAACAGGCTCTATGGAACGTTCGAGGAAACGACGTACCGCACCAGGCTTCAAAGAGATACCTCCCGAGTCGAACGTAATACCCTTGCCAACAAATGCGATTGGCTTGGTGCCACTTTTACCACCTTTGTAGTGACTGCTCAAGAAATTAGCTGAGAACGGGCTGAATAAAGAAGGTACATACATTTCAAGGAACTTGGCGGGTTCGTTTGTTCCGTGGGTCACCGAGAGAAAGGTTCTCTAAATAGTGCTTCCTTGAGTTTTCTCCAATATAATATGTATAGTAACTGTACCATTCCCTTCTCTTCGGCCCATTCTGTCATGCAGAACATTTGTAAGTAAGTGAAGGCTGGGCCGAGACGAAAAACATACTCTCATCTCGAACAATTATCTCGACATTCTCCAGACCGGAGAATTCTTTCTGCACTCTGTTACAGAATTCCTTTCAACCACAATAAGCGCTTCATGACCCTTAGTATAAGAGAATGTTAGCTCACAGTAGGTGTAATGACGTTTGCAGGTAACTCCATTAGAGTCCTAGCAAAGTTTTGCGCGTAAGCGTAGGTGTAACCTCTCTCCCAGTCTTGAGAAGATTCCACGGGCTTGATAGTGATCTTTTCCGGGATTGGTTCTTTGAGGTTTGGGTTAAATCGAGATGGAGTAGGTGCAGTCTTCAAGGTGAAATCGTATGCTGCAAGATGGGCCGCAACAGCTATCGTTCCAAAAATTCGATTAAATACTCCAAGAATTCGACTCTGGAGAAGTAATTAGACATACAGGCAGCATGAGCATCTAGGCTCGCGTCAACCTCAACCTCCTTCACGCCATCCAATGCTTTGAGTGCCTTCACACCGCTTCCGATGCTCTTCCTGACGATTTCCCGTTTATCATCGCCCTTCTTCGAGTCAAATTTTTCCCCAAGTGACGAAAGCGCAGTGATCTTCGGTTCATTGAAGAAGACCCGTGTGGTGCCGACCTTGCTTGCACTATCGCCCAAGGCAGAATTGTTCCAAAGGTTCGAGTAGTTTGCAGATGGGGACGAAGGGTCAATGGGGACGACGAGAGAGGACATCGTTCTCTTTATCGATGGCGAGTGCAGATGGGAAAGGACTCGTCGGAACATGGGTCGTGACTCGTCAAGAACGCGGAAGCTAGGATCACGCGGGTATGGATGATTTTGGCATTGCAGTCACGTTAGCGCCCGAATTCCCGTCGCTCGCATCTTGCTCGCATCAGCATTTAGATTCATGACATTTCACTCAGATACTAGCTGTCCTGAAGGCCCAAGACAACGGCTGGCCAGTGTCGATGATCTATGTCGCCTACATAGCGTCAGGATACGACATTGAGGACGCGTTGAGAGTGTTAAAGGACGGTGGAGAGGGAACATTGTCTAGTTGGGTTCCAAGTAATGGGCACGGGCGATGAAGAGCTAACTTTCCTTAGTTGCACTAGCCAAATGACATAGCAGCGAGGATGTGCCTAGTAATAGTGTTAGCAACTATTTAACTCTCAAAAAATAATTGTTCAAAGTTGCACACCTCAATTCTACTCGTGCTCATGAGATCCTGAGCCTAGCGCACATAATGCCAGATTATGGCCTCCCTTGACGTTTTGGTTCGGTTTGGTTTGGACACAGTTTCTCACACACAGCAACTAGGTAAATGGATGTACCTTAAAAGAGTGCAATTTTGATGGTTAGATACATGAGAATGTGAGCTCAGGCGTGAGTTTCTAACTTTGCTGCTATTATTTGCATCTCTTACCAAAAACTACTTGAGTAGTGCCAGCTAGGAAGTGGGAAGTTCAGTAGTTGGTGCTAAATAATACAGCGCTCATAGCGCACTTGAATCGACTGGCTCAACCAATGTCATTTTCACCTTCCCCCGCTGCGTATTCTTGTCCTTCTCAACTTCGATCTTCACGACGACTTTATCGAAAATCTTGATCTTCTTCTCCCCGATGGTGATCGTATAATTATCAGCGTCAAAGGTATGAAGATTGTGTTTAAGAGTCACGAGGCCTTCGATACCGAGCCTGCATGGAACTCATTCAGTCGCTATTCGGTGAAGCCAGAACAGGCAAGACATACTTGCTGACAAACACCCCAACCCCATTCCTGAACGTTCGGATAACATATGCCTCTTCTGCTACACCACCTTTAACAGTCGACCCCTCCCTTTCTATGCGCCCTTTCAGCGCAAGTCCAACATAGAACTCCACACTAGCTCTCCCAGCCATCTGAGCCATCCTATGTCTTCTATTAATGACATCCATCATACGCTCGACGTGGGATCTGGAGTGCAGGGAGGGATGAAGTGAGGTATGTCCTATACAAGCAGACAACTGACGGTGGACGAGAACATCTGGAGAGATCATTATCATTAGCAATGTTTCACGACTAAGATATCAAGGTATACGTGCCTGCGTATCGTCTGATCGGACTGGTGAAATGCGTATAGATCTCACTTGCGAGGCCATAATGTCTAAAGGTATCTCTGCCGACGGATCCCGAACAGAAGTATTCCGCAGAGAGCATGCACCGCGTTGCCATGATCCGTACAAGAGTGTTGAAGGAAGGTTCCGAGGGGTCCTACAAATCATTCGTAGATTTAGAGACTTCACAATGTGCAGAAGCGTCGAGATACGTACCACACACTTATCCAATGACGCAGCCAATGCACCAGAACTACTCACATCCAGATCCATGCCTTTTGTTCTCTTCAGGATGTCTTGAAGTTTTTCAAAGTTTGTTTTCGGAGGTGGTAAATGCCGTCTTAACACAGCTGTCTGGGGCCAACCCTCATCGATCTTCTTTGCCACACTGACGTTTGCTAACAACATAAACTCTTCAACGAGCGAGTTGGTCTCTCTTAGCTCCTTCTGCTCTACGTCGATTGGGTCACTGGACTCTGCAGAGTCCAGATGAATTTTCACTTCAGGTGAAGCGAGGTTGAGGGCACCAGCTGCCATTCGCTTTCCTTTGAGTTTGATGGCAAGTGAGTTCAGCAGTCGGATAGAACGTGTAAGATCGTCCTGTAAATTACTGAACCATCACATTAGTACCTCAAGGAGATGTACAGGCTACTGGATACCCACGGATCGTCTTTTCGTATCTGGGCCTCTTCATATGTGAACGCCGCGTTTGATTTAATGACTGATTTAGTGAACCTGACGTTGACAATATCGGCGTCTGGCGTGAGTTCCTATCCAAGGGAAACATTAGCACGGCGTCGATATATAGACGAGAATAAAGTCGCACCCATATCACAGAGAATGCTAGACGTTCAACAAACGGTCGAAGCGAACACAGGTTCGTTCCAAGCAACGATGGTAACATGTCGATACGTTTGTCGACAAGGTATACCGTGGTGCCACGCGCTGCAGCTTCACTATCCATGGGGTTGTCAGGATGGACGAAATGTGATACATCGGCAATGTCTTGGGGGGAGCTGAGAATAAGCACAGTGAAGAGAGTAGACGTCAACTCACGAACGCCGGCCTCAATATTACCATTGGGAAGCTGCTTGGCATGCAAGGCATCATCTATATCCTGACAACCTAACCATCGACACCAACCATCAGTCAATTACCCTCGACATGACAGAGAGAAATGACCTCCCTGGAGGGTCAATACTGCACACAATAACATCCCTCAAATCTTCTCTATCTCTCCATACATTCTTCGGATCGCTTTCCTTCGGCGGCACAACCCATTGCTCTCCTTCCTCCGGTAAGCAATCCAAGATTGCCTTTCCGAAAGGCCGATACGGAACCTCAAACTCTAACAACAAACTTTCTTGCTCCGCCTCTTTACTCTCGACCCTACCCAGCGCCCGCACGAAGTGACCTTCAGGATATCTCGACGTTGTATCCCATCTGTCAATGGTGACAAGAATCTTCTGACCCACCAGCGATGGCGCCTGCCGCGTGCGGAGACGTATACGGGGTAGAAGACGCGATACAGGAGTAGCAAAGACTGTTTGGAGTGAAAGGGAAGTACTGAGGTTCGATGTGAGTGACGTAGAGTCGATATGGCAAACATATGCACGCCAGTTGCGTTTGATGATTCCAACGACACGTCCTGTCGGTTGTAGCTCGAGTGAATTTTTGGAAGCGGCGACTTCTTGTTGTAGGACTCGAGATTCCTTTGCAAGGACGTCTTCGCCATTTTCATCACCTTCCTCTCCTGAATCTTCAGCATCGTCGTTCTTGAGTGTCGCTACCAACAAATCGTGAGGAAAAATGTTCTAAAATGATGAAAGAAATTTGCACACCTTCTTGGTCCACGACTTCGTCACCGGGTGCCTTCCACTCCTTTTCATCAAATACCTCTACCACCACGACGTCTCCCTGTACCGCACGATTCATGTTCTCTCTTCCCCTCAAAAGAATCGGCTTGTCAAAGGCAGGTACAGGCACAGTTCCCTAAGTAGTATTAAGTCAATGGTGTAACGAAAGTAAAAGCGAGCGCATGCGCACTTCCAAATAGTTATACTGATTGGCATTAAAATGGCCTTGATGTAGTTCGCCAGCTTTGACGCCAGCAATGAGAGTTGCAGATGGCAAATACTATGCCAGTTTTAGAAAAATGCTGACGGAGTCGCGGAGCCTACGGACCTCGGGGTAAAAGACCTGTCGTCCTGCAGCTGCTTTGGTCGGTTCAATCGGAGCTGAGCCCGCAGCAGAGAGCAGATCGAGGAGTTGATTGGAATCTGGCATGCCTTCCACGTACTTCCGAACTACAGGATTTTCATTGAAGATTACGCGAAACAATCTATACCTTTGGAGCAACATACCGGACATTGTGATAATCCCAGTCTGTTCCGCTTTCTGACGATTGGTAGCATCCTCCGTTAGCAGAACCACCGAAGGTAGTTTGGGCTTGGGTTGTCCGCGAATCGGTGGTCGGGTTAAGGAGATATGTGTATTGTACCATTCGGTGGCCTTGCGTATCCCTTCCGACTTGATAAGAATAGTGATTAGATGGGCCGATGAGTAAACACGAACCACGGTCGTTACGATCATTTGGGGTCTCATTCTCCTCTCGTATGATTGCAGTCTCTCTACCTTGGCGAGAGTTTGATCAGAGCACATAACTCAGCCTAGCTGACCACGTACGACCGGTATTCGTTGTAGAAAACCCATATGCGTTTGTCGTCCGCTCTTGTGAGGGCTTTCAAGCGATTATACAAGGGTAGCGATCGATGTCTGACTTCTTCGAGAACCGTTTGTAGCAGAATTATTGGAGGGTTGAATAAGTTGGATTCGATGAGGTCCATCTGCGCCGGAGGCTCTGATAAGTAGAAGGTATTTCGGGAAACGATATGATTACACACCTGTGCCAGAAGAATATTAGTGTCAGGCAGAACGAAATGGCCATTGGGAAATAGCTGATGCCGCTGGTCTCCGTTGGTGGGTAGTGGTTCTTCGGATGTGCTGGGACATTCTCTGCATCCTGCTAGCCCACAAGCAACGTCATCTCTGAGATATCTTTCACGAAGAACTGTCAAAGTCTAAAGATCCAGAATGTCTCTACCGGGGAGAGAAACACATACCCTTGATAACTTTTCCTCTCGCAGTCTTTTTGAAAAATTTTCGCTGAGTAATGACTGCCTCTGTCTGTGGTCTCTTTCTTATTGTGATTTCCACCATTCCGGGTTTTAATTTGGGCTGAAATCTGATTCCAGTAATTGCGAACTTCGAAGGCGGAAGATGAAAGAGTCGCGATTCACTTGAGTCAGCCAGACGCGTTTCTCGTAACCACCATCTTCAAGGTACCGATCGGCTGCTTACAGGAGACTACCATCTTCATCGACTGCTGCATTAAACCTACCGGAATGAACCTAGCTGCGATTCGCCACCAACTGATGTCACTGTACAGGGTCCACTGCTTCAGCCCATTTCTTTCTCAAAATACATCTGGTGGTTACTGGCATCTCATGATCACTCAAATCAATCAAGTTCAACGAACTCAATCTGACTAGCGTTGAATGCTAAACCCTGCATTCTCATGAACTGAGGCAATGAGTCCTTCAGTATGTTTTTGAGCTTTGGTACGTACTCTAACCCAAGTAAAGGCTAATGAGTCGGTCTGGATGCTGTGTTTCAGAGCGTTGCCCTCCACTTGGTACTGGTCAGCTGCATGGTGTTAGCCAAAAGCTAAAGATAGCTCCACGAGGCTTCTGCTTCTGGTGATTGTTGAACTGGCTCAGGTTGCAGGGTCAAAGCAGGTCGGATCTGCGGTGCCCCGAGCTGGCCATGGCGCACTGGCATGTGTGGGTCTAGCAAGCTCATTTCATGCACTGTCTTCTACGCACATCCGGGGCAATGGAACCCGAACGACACCCGTATGTTCCCCTTGGCCTCCGTAGTCTCTCTCAGGGAGCACTTCATGCGTGCTCGGGTGCTCCGGGAACAGCGCGGTGCTTCCAAGCAGAGCACTGTCATCCGATATGAAAACCCACGGCCTCACCTCAACGGGCATTCGGAAACTAGGTAATGCGCACTGCCTATCTACCTCCTGGCGTCTAAATGTCTCAACTTTCAACAGTATTCAAGCACGGAACCAAAGGATAGGGCTGTCTAGGGCATTTTCCCTTCCCGCTTCTATTCCCCAACTCTTTTCTCTTGTACATTTACCCGCTATGTTTTGCAAGATTCTGGTCCCTTTTTCCGTCGCCCTTTCTGCACTAGCAGTCCCCTATGACTACTCCTTTTGCGATGTTTCTTATGCTCATGTTATCGGCGGCACTTTGCCCCCTCAACGATATCCCACCTCTTATATCACCCTTGGTGTAGGAACCCAGAACTACACCTGTAGCAGCTCAGGAAACTACACGTCAGCCACCCCAAAGGAATCTACTCTCGAACTGTCTTTCTAAAAAAATTGCACAGGTCTAATGGCGCCGTTGCTGAAATTATTGACATATCCTGCATTGGTCTTGAATTCGCAGATATCGCTACCGTGTCGTACGAGTACTGGATGAAAGTTCCCTCCTACATGTCTGCTGCCAAAGCTCTTGGACAAATCCACCCGGTTCTAAAGTGTCTCACCCTCGGTGAACACTACTTTGTCACTAACCCAGTCACTGGTTCGGGCACTAGCCCTCGATGGGACTTGACCTCTCGCCTTGGCGACCATGACGCCTTTATGGTTGCCATGAGAGCAAATGGCACGGCCGCTCCGACTGGCGAACAGGATATTGATTGGTTGTATCTCACCGATATTGCTGGGTCCTTGGCAAATGAGGTGTACCGAACAGATACCCGTGGTGGACAGCCTCCTGCAAATGTGAGGAATAACCTGAATACCCGAGAAATTCATATCTGAATCCTTCCCTCCCAGTGCACGCCAGGATCGGAACCAATCACCGTGAAGTATACATCGTTGTATTGTAAGTTGTCCAACACTTTCCACTCGCACGAGGCACCGGCTCATAGTTCGCTACTACCCCTCAGGGTTCACTGGCGGTCAATACGGTGATCACTGAAGTTCCAGATAAATACAAAGACATTGCGTTCGAACTAACTATTCGTGTTCCATTAATATATTACCTTGGTTTCAACAACTCATCTAAGCATCCACAATGTTCTGCTTTTGCTCCTCAATGCTAGCTATGACCGAAGAAGACTTCCTCAGCTCATCGGATCGAAGTAGCCACATTGGATGAACAAAATTCCAGATGTACATCGTAAGAGTGACGATGGCTCCGTCGAAAACATCTCTTAAAGAAAACAGGTCAAGTCAATAAACAATCTACAGCAGATTTATCAACTAGCTGAATAGCCATTCCGTTCTCATAACCTTACTTCCCCAGCCACCACCTAGTTCGATCAGGCGGTAGACGGCACTGTATGAAATGTCAGGCTATTATGAAATATTTTCGTAAACTATTTACCGAATGAAGAGCAGGATATTGATCAGAACCAATACAGATAACAGTATCTTTGTGCACTTATCCAGGGGAGCGCGGTTGGGTGACGTTGGTGTGAGAGTGCTTGCGGAATTCAACATTTTGCTTGCGTGAAGACCCAACGGGCTTATCGCATATGTACCGCACGACGTATTCCGCAACGAGAGCGACAAAGACAGTCATAATAGCTTCAAGAGATGTACGGTGAGAAAGCAGCGAGTTAGCATCACTAGATAGAACATACCAGCCTGGAAGGCAATTCCAGCAAGCACGAGATTTGACCCCTGTGAAACGTGTTGGAGTTCTGAAAGTATATTATAGATCATTGAGTATTCTCACCAATTCGAACATTTTGGATCTGAATTCCGCAGATGAAGCTAATCCTCCGCCAACACCCTGTAATGTGAGGGCTGTGCCATCCTAGGGCGGATTTCAGAGACCACAAGATAACCCATAAGGACTTTGACTTGCAGCAAAGACAAAGAGCCAGGTATCTAGTAGGAATTTTGAATTCGGCTGTGAAAAGGCATAGATGATTATGATTCCTTACAAAGCGTCGGTCGTAAGCGACTATATTCCTTTCCGAGTAACAATGCGAACCTCCCGAAAACGAAGAAACTAGCTGCAAGCAGTGGTGTAGGTCCGACAATGAGTCATGAGATCCTGGACATCTGGGCATCAGACGAGCGACATTGTTGTGATGTTAATAATGGCTCACTGCATTCGAAATGATAATGCCAGAAATGGATTGGAGCTGGAAAGAAGCCGCCCTGCCCAACCTATGATTTCGAAGAGACCAGCGAGTACGACTGTTGGGATCATGAACCAGTATCGACTCCAAATTGCTTGGATTATGTGTGCGACTGGTTCATAGGTCAGGGAATACTCCAGCTAATCACAGTGCTGCACACACCGGTAGTGATGCTGAATAGGATAACATATAAAGCACAAATATAGAACGTAGGAGTGAACCCATAAACCGTTCTTCGTCCTGGATCTTCAGCTCGAGAAAATAGTAGATGGAAATCGGATGTCTCGTTGAAAGACATAAAGAAATTGAGGCTATTGGTTTGAGACGCATTCGGTAGAATTTATACACATATCTCGATGACTATGCCAAGGAACAACAGCTGTAGAAAAGAGTTCGAGACAGGCGTAACAATTGAAGCACAGTCGGTTCTGGCCAAGGCATCGTCGGTAAATTTCGGTTGCTCGGTTGGAGCGGCCGGGGATCAGGAGAGGATTGATATACAGCTCTATCCTCCAGATGATGAGCGTGTCACCAGCGAGGTTTAAACGTTCATGATACGAAGCAGAGCATCTTCGCGTAAATTCGGTAAATTGTAAGCGCGCGCCACCATCGACTTGATTTGGAAACAGCAATCTATCTTCGGAGTTTGCCTAAACTTTATTTTTCTGCAACTATACAGTTTGCCACCAAGCCACTGCCCGATTAGGTAATTTCCACTCACCAGTCTGTATCGTTGCTCGTCGGCCTGTACAACTTCTTCAAAACAACAGGTTCGCCGACTTTTTGCTCGTCGTGCACCTCCAACTGACGCACCTTCCTCTTTCACCAGCCGCAAGATGGGCGCATACAAGTACGTCGGGGAACTCTACAAAAAAAAGCAGTCCGATGTCCTGCGATTCCTCTTCCGTGTGAGGTGCGAAATCTGGTTATTCTGACTTTGAAAACAAGCCAAGAGCAATCATCTACAGGTGCTGGGAATACCGTCAACTCAATGTTATCCACCGTGCCTCTCGTCCCTCACGACCTGACAAAGCTCGCCGTCTTGGCTACAAGGCTAAGCAGGGATATGTTATCTACCGTATCCGTGTTCGCAGGGGTAACCGCAAGAAGCCCGTCCCCAAGGGTATGCGAAATCGCGTCAAAAATCAAATCGTTTCATTGACTTGGGGAAATTTCAGGTGCCACCTATGGTAAACCCGTTCGTCAGGGTGTCAACCACCTCAAGTACCAGCGTGGCTTGAGGAGCACGGCGGAGGAGCGTGTTGGTCGTCGCTGCGGAAACTTGAGGGTTTTGAACTCCTACTGGATCAACCAGGACGGTGTCTACAAGTACTACGAGGTTATTCTTGTTGACCCATCCCACAAGGCCGTACGTATTCACCATTTCGTCAACTCTAACTGCACGCTGAAACTTCAACTAGATTCGCCGCGATCCTCGTATCAATTGGATCTGCAACCCTGTCCACAAGCGCAGGGAGGCTCGTGGTCTCACTTCTATCGGAAAGCAGGTTCGTATAATCATAGGTCGCACCATCTTCCTCACTCACTACTCATCCACAGAACCGTGGTTTGGGCAAGGGCCACCGTTACAACCACACCCCTGCTCGCTCCACATGGCGCAAACACAATACCCTCAGCTTGCGCCGATACCGGTGAGGGTAGTGTACTTTTGTTTCTGCTATGTCCTACTACACATGTTATATACTTCCATGTCGCACAAAATGCCATGCCGTCCATGCGTCTGCCAGGAAATCAGCGCTTTTGCGTGAGCAACAATATTACAAGTCATAAGGGCTGTGCGCCCTTAATCTGCAGGACGAGAATGCGGGAATTGGAGTTGCATATTTACTCTTCGGGGAGCACTTCAATCGTCGGGTGGATGTGCGGAAAATCCAGATCAATGTATTCCATCGAGTATATACCAAGAACCCTATAGTAAAGAAGAAAACGGCATCAAGCTCGTCAAGGGACCTAGAACGAAGGTTGAAATAAATGAATCGTATAAGCAAAACGAGGCGCGTATATCCATCCAATCCAGAGTAGGGCACGTTCAACGTGCGGGATCTATAAATACAACGAGTGGAGCATATCGATACAGGAAATGAATGTGGTCGTAAGAATGGTCTTGAGGTTTGAGTAGCATGTGCTTTATGCGGGTGAATAGACGGCAATGTAGTTGATCTTCCAGCGAGCGTCTACAAACGTAGTCAGTATTCGGCCGAAGATGAGAACATAGAACATACTATCAAAGTTCCTCGGATCCGCAACGGCTTGAGCACACGTACCAGGGCATCCAGCGCTCTGATAAGTGGCTCCAGCCCAGTCCCCACACAGCGTCGTGTCGATCGTTAGCCCGTGGTCGTAAAAGTGTTTGTTGATGTCGCAGCTAGAGTTCTGCCAAAACGCCTTGGGTTGCCCCCAACCATCAGGATTCGGCTTCCCGTCCAAAATGTCTTGAGGAATCTCATTTCGCGAGAAGAACCACACCTTGATACCCTCCGAGTTCCAGAGGTGCGCAAAGACACCTCCAGCCTTATCATTGAAACCTTTGCCGTATGAACGGTCGTCCGTGTCGAAAAACGCGCAGCCGGTGTTGTCATTGCCACTGCTAGCACAGTTGAGGTTTCCAACAATACCGGAGGCGAGGGATTTTAAGCCTTTGGAAGTATCCTGGGCGAGCTTGCAGCCGTCCGATGTGTGAAGAGTCATTTGATTGGTTGATTGGCTGTGCACTCCTTCGAGAATGTCAATCTCGCCGCCGTTGGGCCAATCAGGACCCACAGTCCTACAAAACGTGTTTAACGTTAATCTCGTGCAGTTGTAATTTTAGAGACGACTCACCACCACGCCGGCCATGTGCTACATCCATAGGGCATAGACCAGAAGTCGGCGATGAATAGACCTTGGTTGTAGGTCTTGGGCGAGCTGATGCGGACGCTATGCAAACTTTGAGAATGATTTGTGAGAGAGAATCGAGTGGAACCTTACGAAGCGCGATTAGAACCGGGTGAGAGCCAAGTGGAATTATCAACGGCGAGAATGGTGGTTCCGTCATCTTGCACATAGGCGAGGCCTTTCTGCTTCGCGTTCTCCTTGGTTTGATAGTCGACCATACCATGAGTGGGATCGGCTTCAGAAAAGAAGTTCCACTTGCTATGGGTCGAGTTAGCATGATGCAAGAGAAGAAGAACAGGCTACGCACTCAATGAAGTCTTGACCACGATACTTGTCTTGAAGTTTATACTTCAATCCTCGAGGTCTGCAGCTAGAGGATGATCTTTTCGCTTGGTGGCGAGTACTGAAGGCAGAGGACGAATTTCCATGGCCAGCCAAGGAAAGTAAGGGTAGGGAAAGGACAAGTAAAGAAAGGAAATGCATGTCTACAGCGGGCGAGTTGATGAGGGTGGATGAAAAGAGATGTCGAGGATGAAAAGAAGGGCGTGGCGCTCTCGGTCAAGCACTTACGGAAGACTTTGGAAAAGACCGCAATATATACAAGTGGGTCCCAGAAAAGCGATAACAAGCTCTAGCGGTCTTCTTATATAGGCCGTTAGGAGATATGGCCCCATTCTTGTATGGACAATGTGGTAACCAGGCGACTTGTCGGCGAATCGTGAGTGAACAATAGCCGAAGGAGGTTATTCTTAGGCTACAATGCAGAAGTTGTCTTCCCCGGTGCTTCGCATTATTCTTCCATCAGACCAATTAAACCCGCCTCGTTTGCTGAAGATTTACACCACAATGGGAATAATAAGATTCGTCGACCTGCAGGATATGTGTTTCGAGCTCATGTTGCTGCCTCACGACTTGACGACGCGCCAAGGATAAAATAAGTGCATAAACTCGTGTCCCAGAGTGCAAAAAGGCCAAGGAATGAAAATGCGGGGCAGCAGAAGGCTGGTGCACGGGAGTAGACCGTGTGGTAGTGGACGTGGCAGTGGTTGCAAGGACCAAATTGCGAGGACATCGATTGGGCCGAACAAGAGCCGATGATACCCGAACGCCGGTGCTACTGTGGCATTCTCACGGTCGAAATTTTTTGAATCTTTGCTTTTCCCACCATCTCCTTCAAATTCAACTCTCCAGTCATTCACTCTTCTTTTTGTGGCACGACAGTGGAACAACGGACAGGTTCAGACAACTATGCGGTGCATATGCTATGTACAGTATGTCAGGATTAGCTGCGCAGGCGACTGGACCCTTCTGCGGACCTCAATTACATTCTCGTGTTCAACACGGATGGGATTGGAGCGTTGGAACGCTTAATGGTAAGTACCCAAGTCCTGAAAACTTGTCTTGTGATGCAAACTTTCTGCAAAGTACTCGACGTGTTTGCACGATGGGTGATGTGTCCTTCAGGAACCATTCAAGTCGCTGACCCTTTTCATGTTCTGTTTGTGGCACTCTCTTACTAACTATCTGCTCAGTCTAGTCTTCAACAGGTACAACTAGTCACAATTAGTCCTCCGGCATGCTTGGTTTTCCTTTACTGGCAGGTGCAAGGAGCAAACTAGTGCCAATGGCAGCTGCTCAATCTAAAGACCCAAGGTGATGTGTACATACATACACGGTTGGTCCAGGTGCCCTGTCCGAATCCACGTCCTGCCATTATCTTGAATGGGTATTATCAACTACGCCACATCAGGCCTTTACCCTGTAACATACTCATTAGATAGCCTTGGAATTTCTATGCCAAGCAGATGTAGTCTACTGCTATCAGTTGTACACTAGTGGTGACTGACTATGAGCTTTGCATGTGGCTTTCCGTGTGAATCTTTTGGACGAGTGATCGATATTTTGATCTGGTTAAACTGTTCCGCATGGTCAGGTCCTGTTAAAATTGAATGCCGCTATGAAGTCTGTCCTCTTCAGCTCCATAAGTGCTCCTTCGGCCTCTAGCTCTCGGCAGCTCACTGCTCAGTACTCGTTACTCGTCCAGGTCGGGCCAACACTCTGGTCTTCAGCCTCCTGTTAATCGTCCATTATTCTAGGATCCTCCTCGACGTTCACTTTCAGTGCTCGAGACGATCACAGAAATGTCCCACTCTTTCGACGATAAGATTGATGGACCAGATTCCAGTTTGGACGTGAAGAGCGTTAGAAACGAGACGGAAACACCGAAAAGACAACCTCTCGACTATTCTTCGTTTGGAGGGTTCGTTCGTTCCTTTGGAGAACGGTTTCGCAGTCTTTGGACCAAGAGATTTGCCTTTTCGTTGCTGGCAGGACAGGTCGTGTCGTTGTGCATTACTTGCACGAACGTGACTACGACGGAGCTAGTGAGCAGGAATTGGACGCTGTCAACGACGCAATCGGTGTTCCTGTGAGTCTCAGAGTCACTTGAGACAGTATGAGTGCCATTGACGACCTTAACTATCCTATACAGATACTTTTCCCTGTTCGCTATTTACACACCCTTCACAATCTACAGATGTCAGTCTCTTCGCCCTCCATCTGAATTCTAAAGCTCATGATTTTGATTCTCTAGACGGGTTCCGAGGATGGGCTGAAATGGTCTTGCGTGACGGTTGGAAATGTGCGTAAACTTCTAGTCTCAGTTTGAACACGGCGGACTCAATTCTTTATTTTAGACTGTATTTTGGCCGCTTGTGATGTAGAAGGCAACTTCATGGTTGTCAAAGCCTACCAATACACTGACCTTCTCTCCTGCATGCTCCTTGATTCGTATGTCATACGCCATGCATTCATTACCTACCCTAGCTAATCACCAACTATAGCTGGGCAATACCTGTTTGTCTATTCTTCTCGTGGGTTTATATGCGAACCAAGTACCATTGGACACAATACCTGGTGCGATTTCAATCTAAACGGTATACAATATCGCTGACGAATTTTCAGGGCGTGTTCATTTGCATTGGCGGTCTTGGTATGCTCCTTGCATCCGACATCATCACCGATACGAAGACCTGGGTGGCTGCTTCTCGTGCAAAGGGAAATGGCTTCATGGTGAGTTCAATATCAGAAGGTTTGATCCTTCGACTGACGGCGTCATCCTTAGATCGCTGGTGCAACGTTATATGGCTTTAGTAAGTTTCTTTGGACTAAAATCTTTCCACATCAACTCAGCATCGCCTACAGCTAACGCAACTGAGGAGTACTTGGTTCGCAAAAGGCCTCTATACGAAGTGAGTACCCGTTTTCACGTACACTTGATAGTTTACCGATCTTGTATGTCTCCAGGTCGTAGGTCAGCTCGGCATGTGGGGCTTCATCATCTGTGGCTCTCAAGCGGGAGGCTTGGAACATGAAGGCATGCTCACTGCAAATTGGGATGGCAAGAACAGTAAGAATCGCTTCATATGTACCGTTCCCTCGCTGAATTCGGCACATTTCTAGTTGGCCTAATCATCGCTTTCACGGCGGCAATGTTCATCCTATACACTGTCGCTCCCATTCTCTACCGCATGGCATCGTCCGGTTACTACAACCTCAGTCTAATTTCCAGCGATTTTTACGGGCTGCTCTTTGGTCTTTTCCTCTACGTACGTGTCTGATCAGCTTAGTCTACTGTGTTGCCTAACATTTTCCTCTTCCAGCACTACAAGCCATACTGGTTATACTTTGTCGCCTTTGCTGTTGTCATTGTTGGCCTTATCACCTATTTCTGGTACGCTGCACGTAAGCGAACTTTCTCGTGCATACTTGTCTCCCCATCTGACATCTCATTCATTTTATAGCGGAAGAGCAGGGCGAATTGGACCCACAAGCACCCAAGTATGTTCTAGAAAGACGAGAGGAGCTTCAAGGTCCTCAGAGGATCGCTGGACATGTATAAGCTTAAAAAGTTTCAAGTTGAGACTGGAAGCTGTTGCTTATTTTTGCCTACATATATTCTGTCATCGCTAGCTACTGCACACTACTATTGTGTTTGTATTTGTCCCCTACATTTTTAGCTCTGGGTCAAAGGTCACCTGAAATGTAGCCATTTTCTTTCGTGCTCTTGCGTTGATTTTAAGGCTTCAACCAAGCGCCAGCAATGGTGAATCCCACCTTCAAGCTAATAGACGAAGAGATAAAGCTGGTACAAATAATATTACAGAAGTACAGAACAGAACTCTACGTAGATCCAGGTTGAAAACGAGTGTCGCCGATGAATTGATTTGCCCAAACTTTCATTCTTATGCAGACCGATCATCCGTATCCAATCCTAGATATTCCCATTCTTCCTGCGCCTGCTCAAACGCCTTCCGAACGATCTGTGCTTTCTTTTCCGATCGAGGAATGAATGCAAGTGGGTACGCTTTCGGGACGCTAACGAAGCCGTCAGTGTACGTCGCATCTTCGTCGTTAATATCGGGAATGATGGGATTCCCTACGAATAGGCTCAGCATTATGCACAGCTGTACAAAGTGGTAGAAGAAAGCATGTACCTGTCTTGGGGTCCTTCGGGACTTGGAGGTCGAATGCCCAAATAATACGAGAGAGAACGAGGAACAGGGATGCCTCAGCAATGTTCTGTCCAACACAGAAGCGTCTTCCCCATCCGAATACAAAGCTAATGTCTTAGTGAGCCAAAATCGTTGAGGCAAGTGACCGTCTGGCACTCACTGATCACGTCCTTTGTAATCTGGGCCGCTTCCCCAAGTACCGTTATTCTCCTTCTCCATGAAACGATCCGGGTTGAAGGCGAATGGGTTGGGATAGGTGACTGGGTCCATGTGGATAGCCCAGACATTACCAATGACCGTAGAGTTCTTGGGAATCAAGTAACCTTCGTAACA
Organism: Moniliophthora roreri; assembly: GCA_001466705.2. NCBI lineage: Eukaryota > Fungi > Basidiomycota > Agaricomycetes > Agaricales > Marasmiaceae > Moniliophthora > Moniliophthora roreri. Next base: position 1,088,222 of record LATX02000035.1, on the reverse strand, counting down.
ATCCGATTCGTCACTTGAGTGGGGTATGCCTAGACGTTTTTCACGTCAGAAGTGATACAAAATACGGGTTAGAGATAGCCTCCTCACCCATGATGGTCGGTGGCCTCCTTCTCAAGGTCTCTTTGATACAGGCAACCAAGTATGGCAGAGTACCCTCATCCTCAAATCCTGGCATCCGTTCATCTCCTATGACCCTGTCGATCTCTTCACGAAGCTTCTTGAGAATATGAGGGTGCGAAATCATAAACAAAAAGAAGGACTGCATGGTACTAGCGGTAGTATCGCTGTTTGGCCGAAGCTCAGAGAAGACATCACTGGGTGTGGTAAGAACTCGTACCTTCCAGCTTCCAGAACTGTACCAGCGCAGTAAGCCAACAATTTATCGGTCAAATGACCGTTGGGGAGAACGCCTTTACCGGGCGCTTCATCGATTCCAGCATCCATTCGCTGTCTCAAGTAAGTAACGACATAGTTCGTAACATGTTCCTTTCCTTGTCGAATTTCCTCCTTGCACCGTTCGAGAAGTCCGCCCCAAAGTTCCATTTCCCTAAACATTATGTATGAGTATGACTGAAAAGGATCAATGGTATAGATTGAACAAACCATTCATGCATCCTGCGGCCGGCAATACGCCAAGGAGCCAGAATGTCAGGCAATTTCCGGAGAATGGGGAATGCGTCGGCACTGAAGAATGGGGTCAGTCTAGCGCTAAAAAGGTAATACGAAGAACAGACAGATAATTTCCAGGCTGTCCCACGTGTGCGAAATTAGCAAGGACATCGTAGATCTTGTGCCTATTAAGCTTATTTAGCGATAGCTATAGCTCATAACGAAATACAACATACAAGTGCGGGTTGTTGGTAACCCGGTTTACTCGGTTTCCGTATGTCGCCAACATCACCACACTTGTCGTCTATGAGTAGAATTAGACATCGGAGTTCCGTGCAAAGTAACTGAGACTCACATAGCGACGAATAATGGCGAACCAGTGCCGCTCCGGAACTTCGTCGCCGACGTTCCTGAATTCGGGCACAAAACTTTGCTCGCCGTGGTTCAAAAGGTCAAACATTACCACGCGAGACTCGAGTTCTTGGGTGGTACGCATTTCTCTCGTCTTAGACGTGGTGAACAAAGGTTGCAAAGTCTTCTTGGCGGCCTAAAATACCGCCTTTAGAGGCCAAAAAGATAGGAAGAAAGATCAGACCGACCTTCCATTCCTTGTCATATGGCAAGAACACAAGTCGTTGTCCGTCACTCATGATATCGTGCGCAACGTGAGGTGGTGCTCGACTGGAATAAATTCTAGCTCGGTTGTCCAAAATCTCATGAGCTGCCTCCGGAGAGTTGAGGACGACAACCGTCTGGGGACCGAGGCGCAGCGAGAAGACTGGACCGTACTCCTTCGCCCATTCACGAAACTATAAAATACGCGTCAGGAAAGAATAAGCGCGTCGATTTGTGCGTACCTTTGGGTACGGCCGCAGCACCGGAACCTGAAGGAGGTTCCCAAGTAATGGAAGCCTGCGAGGACCAGGAGGTAACTTCTTGTCCTCTTGTATCCACTGTATATAGTGGATGGCCACCATAGAGAGCAGGGTAACGCCGGCGACGATGAGCAGTTCGGAAGACATGGGCAGGAGAAAGGATATGCTTGTTCGAATGTTGAACAACGTTAAACGAGCAGCCTTATATCAGAAATGCATCTAGGGGATGTCTGCAGGAGAAAAGTGGGGCTGCGTCTCTGAAGCATCTCCTGGACACCGATGCCGATGCAGAGGACATGGCCAAGACCATGATGAGGAGGACGAAGTGGAAGTGGGGTACGGAGGGTCAAGGCAAAATCAGCACGGTCTAGACTCCGACCGTGGGTACCTCACCCAGGCTACGGGCGTTTGCCTAAGCGCCTCTCAGAATGCACACTTGACATCCATCACATTGCTGGGACACCACGGTATCTCTCGATGATCTCGCGAATGAGCTGACCCATCAAGTTGCGTCTCAAGTAAGTATACATCCTTCCTCGCTTCCCTTTCTATTCTAACTTGAAGTCGTAGCTGGAGATAGGAATGACTTTAAGTCTCCGCCTCATCAATAGGCGGTTCAATAAGATTGTAGAGCCCGTCTTATGGGCATCACTTCCGTTGGTGATAAACACCACCCGCGATAAATTGAAGTCAGGTATGGAAATCCCCGAAGCCCTTCGCATTATTTCCAGGATGATTCGGAAATTGGACATTGTCTCGATTAATCCGGAGAAAGGGCTCGATCCTCCAACACGTTACTGATATATATACGGCAGACGCGGTGAACTCGACGAACTTCAGTGCTTAGAACCGCCGCTACCGAAGGATACCGATGGTATAATCGAGGTTCGAGAACCCGAGCTTCTACCTGCAGCATTGCTATCTCTTTCGGGGCTTGAGTGTGCTAGATGCGAAAAATATAATGGAACATTCTGACTTCGACGCTATTCACTCTAGGTGGAAGATTACGGACTTCATTCTTGATTGGTCTTACGATGTGGTCAATAAAACTTTTTGCTCCATTTCTTCTCTAACCGATTTCACACTCGATAACGGGATCTATGACCGCACGTCATCTTTTCCTCTCGATGAGTTTCGACACGGGAATCTTCGAAAGCTCACTGTGGACGGCAACTTTGGCCAGTATTCTCAGTAATTCCTGTCCGCCTTGTCGATCCTTTCCCACAATCCAGAACTCACTCATTTGCATCTGGTGACATGATGTGCCGGGTTTCCTAATCTTCCTCTTTCTCCCATATTCGACAATGTCCCTCCCACCATCCACAGCTACGATCCCTTTGTCTGGACGGGTGGGACACGGTCGGGATCTCTCCGAAAGGATTGCCACACATCCGATCACTTCAGCATCTCGAGATCCACGATGTCGCCAAGGATGAGCAGAGATACACCAAGTAGTAGCAGACTTTACAGGCTGAGAGTATTAACTAAAGGATCTTCTAGTCCACAGCGTCAATAGGGAGCTCCTGCAGTATCTCACGAGCTTCAGCGAGCTAGAAAGGCTTGTAATGCTTCACGCTAGTGCGAGTATAAATGAAGAATCGGACGATCTTGCTCGTCAATTCTACCATAATGTCTTTTCTTAGCATCAGGCCCCCCTTCGCGTTCTTCAGATGATACCGACCCACGAAGGATTGTGGTCTATTGATATGAAAGTTGCGCATGTTTTTCAACGATGCGTAAAATTAGAATCCCTGTACGTTGGTCTCAACCCGGATTTCGTTAGTCCTGGTGATGGCGAGGGATGCGACGTAGTGGGCCGTGCAGTCTCTGGTTGCAAAATTGTCTGTTCTGGTCACCTAAAAAGATAGGCTACGTTGTGCGGAGTTTTGTCGCTTTTCCCCGCATTTCGCCATCGACCTGTGCGTAGTCGCCCGCAAAATCCATCGCGCTCTAGGTTTTCCAATTTTCATCAGAACGGTATGGAAACGAAGATGGGTCATTCCGTGGATGAATCACGGTTCGTGAAAGGTCACCATTCGCGTTTGACTCGTATTGGGAGGTGTATGTAGCCCATGAAACTGATGATGGCACAACCCCAAACTGTGGAGCGCATCACGCTAGAAAAGCAACGCCAGCTGAGCTCATCTGCAGAATCACGTTTTCTGTTCTTGTTGTTGTAAAAACGACATCTGTGCTCTATGTATACATTTGCTGTAAATCTAGACAACCAATTTTGGATTCGTTGGCTCGGGTGAGCTTCCGGAAATCAGTAATTACATCACTCTTACCAACCTCTGGACACCCCGTCAGTCTACTTCTTTCAATCCACATTCAGTGTTGACCACAATGCCCATTCCCAGAGCAATATTCGACCAAATCAAACAAATCATTCCTCCTCTCAATGGCACACTCCATAAAGGACAGTCCGGTAATCACGCTTTAGACTTTAATTTCAAGTGCATCGGTTGATTTACTACCATCAGGGCGAGTTGGAGTATTGGGAGGTGCATTAGAGTGAGCAAACCAGTTTTGAAAGCAAGTATCAAGGAAACTTACAGCAGAAACAAGTTACACTGGGGCTCCATTCTTTGCAGCAATGTCTGCTTTGCGGTTTGGCGCCGACCTTTCCCATGTAATCTGCTCTCCAACAGCCGCGTCCGCTATCAAGTCCTACTCTCCAGATCTCATCGTTCATCCCATTCTCCGTGAAGACTCTTCACCTGAATCAGACCTTAAATCTCTTCTTTCCCGCCTACATGTCCTTATTGTCGGTCCAGGCCTCGGTCGTGAAGCTTATATGCTCAAACACGCCTCTCTCGCTATCAACCTTGCCAAAAGTGCCGGACTTTTCCTAGTACTCGATGCCGACGCCCTCTTTCTTCTCGGTCAGGACGTGTCGTTGATCAAGGGATATCGACGTGTCGTGTTAACACCCAATGTTGTCGAGTTCAAACGGCTCTCGGAGCAAGTTGGCGTTTCACCGGACACACCCGCGGACAAGAGAGCATTAAAGATATCAGAGATGCTTGGAGGTGTGACAGTGTTGCAGAAAGGTGCAAAGGATCTGATTGCGATTGATACTACGGGTGCCGACGCTGACCTTCGGGCGAGTAAACTGGAGGAGAGTGATGCAACGAGAGAAAAGACGAAGGAACTTGTTGAAGTTGACGTTGAGGGCGGATTGAAGCGCTGTGGTGGGCAGGGTGACATTCTTAGTGGAACAGTAGGGACGTTCCTCGCATGGGGTAAATGTTACGAGGATGGCGCATTCGGGTGAGTTTTATACGGATCGCGCATGAATTTCTGTTACTTACCACCAACTTAAAAGCGATGGCCAGGTTCCTCCTTCTCGAATGCCCTTACTGGCTGCTATCGGTGGTAGCATGGTCACAAGAACTGCTAGCAGAGTTGCATTCAGCAAGGAAGGCCGCGGCGTCGTGACACAAGACATGCTACCAGAGATTGGAAAGGCCTTCGCGTCAGTATTTGGCGAGGATGCTCAAGGGCAAGACAAAGGCAAACTTTAGATCTTGAGACCCAACGTACAATAAATGATCTGTATGAATAGCAGTGTATTCTAACTACAGAAGTAACTCTGAAAGTAGTAGAGGTGAGCCTCGTCGATAATCCATACCAAGCCCAGTCGCGATGGAGGTATGTGGGCGAACACTAGCTGTCGAGTTGTGGAAGGACTTGCGCTGTGGGTAATCAGCGTGTTCAGGTTCATAGCTATGGTAACAGTTCGATGTCAGGAATATGATCTGATTGGTGCATATGAGACGCGAGTCTGGAGGCAGCAAGGGAGCAACTACTATTCAAATATCATAGCTTAACTTGGTGAACGAGACCATGACCTCAATACACCCCTGGTACTAACCGCCATCTAACAAGCCGACTCCAATCCTCCCACTCTTTTCCAAACTGACGTTTCATCATCTCATCCTCCTTCTGGGCACGAGGTAGCATGAATACCAGTCCAAGGGATGTGACAGAGCCAAAAATCGCTGCGAAAGTTGATAGTGAATTAAGCCCAGGGCCAAACCATAGTTTGACGTTGTCTGAAATCAACCCCGAGCACTCAATGAGCCACGAACCTCTGGACCCCAGGAACATAATGACAGCACCGGCTGCAGATAGCAGGGCACCGCTATAGCTAGGATGGCGCACAACAGCATAGGGCCCAGATGTAACGAGGCGATGGTCGGGGAGAATAGCGAGGTCGAATGTGAACAACTTTGAGAGATGAAGATAACATGAGCGGCGTATTAATCCTCCCGCGAGTGCCATGGTCGAGGCAGCAAGTGATACAGGCGTAACAAAGGGAAGGCATCCCTGGAAGGTACGAAACTGTGCGCCGATAATGGCTGAGCTTTCGCACAAAAAGAAAATCCAAAAGATATTCTGAGTCGCCCAGAATCATGAATGAGGATAAATCGAACAAAATGGTAAACACACACCAAAGAGCTGCGATGTATTGCGACACGGACCTTTCCTAATGTGGGTACCCAGGAAGTGAAACCAGGAAGTAGATACCGTTCAGTTGCTAATCTTTCGACGCGATGTTCTGGTAATGGAGCGGCGTTTGGAGGTGTCATTGTAATAGTTATTGCCCATGCCGTTCCTGCAATGAGAGGTAACCTAAGCAGAGCATAAAGTGGTCTTTCCATGGATGGTGGTGTAGTGTGGGAAAGCAAAAGTGCACATTTCAAAATGTCGTCAGGCAGGCGTTGCTGTATTTCATGTCAACTCCACAAGGTCCCCAGGCTTCCCTCGACCTCACGCACGTTCTCTGTACGTTTATATCTTGTCCAATCTCTTACTGAAGCTGACTGTATTTCTCAAGATGACGATAATTCACTCTTATCATTACTCCTGGCGCTCGTCACTCTGAGCCCAGTCCTGCTCATGGTTCGCCAATACCCAATGTGCTGCAAAATTGGATATATCTAACGGACTCGGGATCAGGCATCCTATGCAGCGCTGGCAGTCCAAACCCGCGAACTTCTTATTATCGTAATGTGGGCTGGCCAATTCGCTAACGAAGGCTTCAACTACGTCCTCAAACACATCATTAGACAAGATAGACCCAACGGTATTTATTTCATCTTGCCTCTCAACCTGTTGCAGAAAGCTCATCGGAGAACAGACCTAGTTGGCAATGGCTATGGTTTTCCCTCGAGTCACAGTCAATACATGGGGTTCTTTTCGACATTCCTAATCTGTCATTTATACTACCGACATCGGTTTACTTCGACTGGATATCCTTTGGTTGACATACTATGGAGATTTATGATATATGTGGGGTTAATAAGCTGGGCGTTGGGAGTTGCTTATTCCAGGTTCGTCCGGTCCATATCGCTTGCCGCCACGCAGATGCATTCTAACCCCTATGGCATGAGTAGGTATCACCTCAAGTACCACTCACCTCCTCAAATCCTCTGGGGACTCGCAATTGGAATCATATCCGGCTTTACGCTCTACATCTCACTTGAAGTCATACCAAAGCGATATCCCAAGTCGCTTTTTGGCCGTTTCAAGGCGTTACTAATATCGAATCCAGTTTCGACGTGGCTTCAGATTCGTGATGGATGGGCAGTCTGGCCAGATGGCGGAAGAGAGTCGGAATGGGTGAGATGGAAGAGGGAGTGGGAGAAGCGGGACCAAAGTCAGAACCAGGCAAAGAATAAGTGGAAATAATGGAGTTCCCGGTGTACTCGTATGATGGTGAATGGTTGATTCCTTCGTGATGTGAATACAAAGTCTACCCCGCTTCTCCGATTGATGCAACTTGTCCCTGAATGGAGCCACATCACACCGCTGGAAGGGACTTGGGAGCTAGGCTTAATGCTATTGAGACAATCCAAGATCAGAGAAAGGCAGGTACAGTGTGAATCGCAATCCTGACAGTGATGGTTTTCCTATGCCCCTCTTGAGGACCGTTGCGGGTATCTATCTAAGAACTTGTGAGCTTGATCAGTTTCCGTGGCCAGACACGGGCGACTGTGAGGGTTGACAATGTTGACAGTCGACTACAGTAGCCAAATAGTGAACCACTCATCGGGTTTGCCGGGTCAAGAGTCTTCTCACGTGGTCGCGCACTGCGTTTTTCGTCAACCATGTCCACAGCTAAAGATGGAGCGCAAAAGGTGTCCAAGAAGGGTGCGTAGCAGAAACATAAATTCCTTCTCGCCAGAAATTCAGAGTCTTCGATTCTAGGACCTCCAGCTATCATAAAATTCTACCTCGTCTTGTACAACATCTTCTCCACGCTCGGCTGGTCTTACATCCTCATGTTTACCGTTGTTCACATATTCAACCTCGACGGAAAGTCGTACGAAATACCTCCTGACGGCACCCTCACCCAAAATCACCTCCCTCTACCAATACCATTTTACACAAACTATACCCGAGTCGGATACGCAACCGCCCTAGTACAATCCTTTGCGTTGTTGGAAGTCGTACACGTTTTACTGGGCTGGGTTAGAAGCCCGTTGGTGACAACAGTAATGCAAGTGTCGAGTAGGCTATTTTTGGTTTGGGGGGTTGTGGAGAGGTTTGATGAGGTGTGTTGGCTGTCGTCTTTGCGACCTTTTCCTTGCTAATTTCTACGTGCACATGTACAGACACACACCAACCCCCTCTTTACTACGATGGTATTTGCATGGTCCCTAACAGAAGTGATACGATACTCGTTCTACGCGCTGGGGCTTTTGGGATCCGAGCCAAAGAGTTTGCTCTACTTCCGTTATACAACGTTTTATGTCTTGTATCCCCTTGGTGCTGGTTCGGAGGCGTTTTTGAATTTCTCTACACTTCCAAAGGAGATCTCGGTGTGGAATGCGTATGATTGGTTTAGGGCGATGCTATTCTTGATTTGGTGGCCAGGTGAGTCGTATCGGAATTTTTTTAATTGCTGTTTCTAATAACTATTTTCCTCTTAGGACTGTACATCATGTACACGCATATGATCAAGCAGAGAAGGAAGGTGTTTGGAGGTGGAAGGAAAGGGTCAAAGAAGGATTAATACGCACGACGAACATCTAGTATCTTTCACGACTTGCGACGTATAACACGAGCCTTTTTCGCCACCAGTCCCTGGATTCTGTGCCACTGCATGCTGTCTGTCGACTGCAAGACTGTACAGCTCGGAGATATTGCTCGCTAGGGTTTCGGTAATTGAGAATACACTTTGAGTCTGGGAGACTGGTGGGCGCCGTGTTATTCGGTGTCATGTCTTCACCATGTTATAAAACACGACTCTTCACCTCCAATGTGGTGTAAAGGGTAGCACGGCAACTGGTTACGGGTGTAGATCGGGGTTCGAGTCCCTGCATTGGAATTTCTCTTCTTTTCTTTTCTTTGACACAAAATGGGAAGCGGGAAGGGGCACTAACATCGGGGATATCCGAGCCTAGCGGTCAATCGTGCCTGCCGGCTCTGTTCTCTGTTATACTTGGCAGAGCTCCTCCATTCGATAACTTGCACCTGTCGGAATGACATCGCGTCTGACTACCATATGGGGTCCAGTTCCCGGTCAGGCCCAGTAGTTTGTACATGTGTAGTAGTCTTTGCTATATGAAAGAAAAGAGTGGTCGCCGAGAAGCTCCCAATTCGGACCTGGGTCCCATCCTTTAGTAGGTAGGTATCTATTGTGTAGGAGGTGCACGTACACCTGGAGGGAGTGTGCCGTGGGCATGCGCACTTAGATACTTGTGATGGGTCGATGAGCATCCGAGTATTAGGTTTGTCGGATCTTGGGCTCAGAGACAGCGTCTCGGGCATTTCGCGAGAGAATCGGAAATCGGAAGCGAGCTTTAAGCGCCCATAATATTTCTTGTTTCTAGCTCACCACTACAACCACGACGCGCCAACGTGTGTGGCTGTCAGTCTTCCTCTCTCTTCTTTTACTCAGGTATTATACGGTCCTTGAAGAGACTGCGACTACATTGAAACGTCTTTCTACAGTCATTGAATTCATTTCACTTTGGAAGCTACTTGCTGGTGCGTCCCCTGCGCTCTCTTGTGATTGTGGATGCAACTCTAACACAACGCGTAGAATCTGAATAATGGGACCAACTCCGCCCCACGGACGTCGAGTCGCATATATACCCAATTATTATGAAGAGTATTGTGGAGAGAGGCCTACGAAACGGAGGAGAATAGCTGAACCAGAGTCTAGGGAGGAGGTGCCTGTTCGTGTTTTCGTTTTCTTTGCTCAACTTGTGCTCATGCACTTACAGCTTCGGCCTGTTATACATCCACAACCAAAACCACAACCACAGCTACAACGACTAACAGTAACAGAGCCGCTACCGCCGCCACCACCACCACGGCTATCTTTTGAAGGCAGCTTTGATCTCTACCCCAAATCGGAATCCACATCCATTCCAAGCACTACACAAGCCAAAACGAAATGTTACCTCCCTCGAGAAGGCAAAGGGCTAGGACTGTTTCAATCGTCATGCATCATTGAGGGACACGCAATCTATCTAGAAAACATGCACATGACAAGTGAATCGGTGGCAGCGAGTCTCCGAGTCGCACATAGCGAAACAGAGGACGTCATTGATAGTTTTGGTGTATTTACGATGAGACGGGTCGGAGAGGTGGTTGAGATTGATGTGTGTTTGAATGTGTTTTATGGGGAGGAGGCTGTGGATTATCAGATGGGGTTTTGGGGAGTTGAACGGGAGGATGAGGGATGGGGGAAGAAAGAGCTGGAAGAGATGGAGGCGTTGATGTAGTGTAGTGTACATGTAGTATTGCTGGTTATGGTATTAATATTCTATGGATCATATTATATCTAATAAGAAAAAGCAGGATAATAATCTTCCAATGACCCCATTCCAATGCGGGGAATCGAACCCCGGGCTGCTGTGATCATCCGAATGAAAGACAGCAATGTTAGCCACTACACCACATTGGAATACGAGTTAACGCTGGTGATACCAGAATTGGTTGGGCTATGGCCTGTGCGCACGCGATGATATCGCAGATGACACGACCCCGCGTCAAAGTATAAGTTATGGCTTTCCTTCCAACCCTCATCCGCAGAACCATGTCCTCTCTTCCTCCTTCCAATATTCCCATCTTCACTACAGTCTCGTCTTACAGACAATGGAGACGCGAAGCTTTTCTAGCAAACAAATCAGTCGGTTTCGTACCTACCATGGGTGCACTACACGACGGCCATCTCAGTCTCGTCCGTCGTTCATTAGCAGAAAACGATCTCACCGTCCTCTCTATATTCGTAAACCCTGCACAATTTGCACCCCATGAAGATCTTGCCACCTACCCACGAACTCTTCCTCAAGATCTCGATGTTCTCTCCGCACAACGCGACCCACAATCCAATCGTTCCCCATCAGCCGTATTTTTACCATCTGTCCAGGAAATGTATCCCTCAGGCATCAGTCAAGTCGTCTCTGAGCAAAGAGGCACCTTTGTCGAAGTAAAAGGTCTCGCGGAAGAGATGGAAGGAAAGAGCAGACCAACATTTTTTAGAGGCGTAGCCACAGCTGTTACTAAATTGTTTAATGCGATAGAGGTGCGTTCCTCCTCCTTTCTAGATCAAATCCCGCTAACCTGCTCGCGCACACAGCCTACCTCCGCCTACTTTGGCCAAAAAGACATCCAACAAGCCATCCTCCTCCGCAGAATGGTCTCCGATCTCTTAGTATCCCATCCTTCTCCAGACAATCTACACATCGTACCCACTGCACGAGATCCCAGCACAGGCCTTGCATTGTCATCGCGAAACGCCTACCTCTCCAAAGCAGGTTTAGACGTTGCACCAACTCTCTATCAGGCTCTCTGCCGCGCGCGTCAAGCTTGGGACGAAGGAAAACCAAAAGCTGAATGTATAGATCTCGCTAAAGAGATCATTAGAGCGCGTAAAGGTATGATGTTTCCTCAATTTACATTAACGAGTACTAATCTCTTGACAGACGAGGTCAAGGAGGATTACATCGAGATGAACGATGCACACACGTTGACTGTCTTGCCAAATGATGCGACCAGGGACTCACTTGCAAAGACAGCGATTGTTAGTGGGGCCATGTGGGTGGATAAAACGAGGTTGATAGATAATCTTGTATTGGGGAACGTTAATGAGATTATTTACTAAGCGGTTATTTACTAGGCGGTATAATGTATAGTATAGTCTTGCTTGAGCGCCTATTGAGCGCCATCCTTAATCAGGCAATTGCCTTCCACGACCACTCACGGACACATCCGGGTTGCTTGCCCCGTCGTCCATTGTCCACTCCAACACTTGGTCGTCGTTCCACTCGAAAAAATCAAAATGTCAAGCATCTCTTCATTCTTCTCCTCCTTCTTCCCCACCGTTTACAACGACTCTGAGGAAAAATCCGAGGACAAGAAGGAGGAGGAAGCCGCACCCCCCGAAGAAGCTCAAGCCGAGGCTGCTGAAGAGGAAGCAGAGGAGGAGGAACCCGAAGACGAACACCCCAAAATTCGTGAAGAATGCCAAAATTCGGCCAAATGCGCACAGCTCACAAAACATTTTGAGCATTGCCAGGAAAAGGTTCGGGGTGGTGAGGGGTTCAAGGGAGAGGATTGTGTTGAGGAACTGTGAGTGTGAATCTCCCTATTTACTGTATGCTGGTGCTGACTCTTTCCTTGCTTTGTAGCTGTACGTGATGCTTCAACCTTGGACTTGGAGTGCCTTTTTTGCTGACTTTTTATCTTCTTTTTCCAACGCCTCGTATATACAGTCCAGTACGTCGTTTCTTTTTGCCATTTTTCCCTGTGTACATACTCACTCTTTCTCGTTAGCATGATGCATTGCGCTGACGTACGTTCCTCTTCAAAGTTCTCCTTTCGTTCCTGCCCTTACGCTTACACTAGGAATGCGCCGCCCCCAAGCTCTTCGCCAAGCTCAGATAGACATTGAATTTGGAGGCGTTCTATGTAGGTGCGTACGCTTGGAATATGAGCTGGTGCTTGACGTTGACTAGTCTCAGTTTTAGAAGTGGTTTAGTTGGTGTCCGTAGAGAGAGTTTATTACCCACCAATTCACCAACGATTTTCTTCCTATTACCCAAGTCTTGGTGTGAGCTTTGGAAGCAATTCATTCTCAATATAACATGTCTTGCGTACGCGATCGCGCATGTGTTTCTGGTCCGCCTTGATAAGAGATTCACGCATTTGGGGTCTCTTCTAACGGCAGGACAGCGGGCTTCCGTTCCTGATTCCATGTTATAGGGACATACTGCAAGCGGGAGAGATGGGTAGTGTGTACGTGGCATTTTTCATTCCTTCACAGTTCCCGCGAGATAGCGATGTAAGCATGCGCAGGTCGATCATTGTGGAGCTGCGTACTACAAGAAGAGAACCACATACCAGGAAAAACAGCGCGGGTCTGTGTTCCCGTTGGACATTCCCAAAGAGGAGGAACAAAGCTTTAATGTAAAAGTTGATACAGCGTGGAGACCCGGTCGGAAGAACTAGACGTCGACAAGTCCTACTAGCGGCGACTGCGCGGACTAGGCAATGTTCTTCGCTGCGGCATCGATTGAGGTGGGTTGTGACTGGTTCATATAGCATGATCGCACCCTATGTCCGACTGTAAGGGCATGCGCAATGTGTATTACATGACTATGGTCATATAACCTAGAGCTGAAGCCTCCAACCAACCAAGGCAAAATCTCTCCCGCCCGAGCCCCACTTCCCAGTCCTTCCTCAGAAATGCCTTTCTCTGGTGGTACCCGGTCGTTCCAGTTGAACATCGTTGATGATTCGCCCTTTCTTAGAGTTTCTCTGCTCGACTCGGGAGACACCATCCAGATCCGAGCCGAGGAATTGACCCCCGATACCGTCAACATTCTGGACGGACAGCACGAAATCTGGAACGATGCGTCCAATAGCGACAGCGTTGGCTGGGCCTATCCTGATTCTCGCTTCACAGAAGGACGTTGGTAAATCAGACCACGAAACTTGTTAATTCATCGACTCACAAAAAATATATTCAGGTCATCTAGCAACTACTCGGATGGTATCGGTTACGCCAGCGACGAACGCAGTGGTACGCCCACTGAACCTCCTTCGGACTGCGAAGCTCACGTAGTCCAAATTTCAAAGTCAGGCCATATTTCGTTCATCCGACAAATTATATCTTACGTGGCCCGCATATTAGAATGGCCCTCGACAAGAAATCAGTTGATCAGGCAAAAGTCATTGAAGCCAAGTATGATTCCTGATTCTTACTACTCCCCTTATCACCGACCCATCTTTAGAGCCTCAGACAACAATCTTGCTCTGGTGGAAACTCCCGCAAAGCCAGTTATGCTTGAAAGGATGGCTGCCCAGTAAGCATACGCGTTTTCATGACCGCTGCATTTTCTCTGAACTCGAAACCAGAGCCCCAGCAAAGGTTGCAGAGGACAATGACGAGGTCGATGTCACCATTTACACAACTAAGCGTCGCTTGAAAGGTAAAGACGGCCAACAAGACTGGATGCCTCATTTCAGTTTGAGTTATGGAATTATCCCAAATGACGACTTTTCTATGGTGGTGAGTTATGCAGTCATTGTCTTTTGAATCTTTTCATGATGAAATGAAACGGGATTGAAGGTTTACCTCGACAACGACGACGATATCTCGGATGTCGTCGGCGCTGAACACGGCAAAAAGTTGACTCTCTTCAAGTTGAATGGCGACCCGGAGAACAAGAAACGCGACTTTACCTTCCACATTACCATCAATCACGGCTTTGAGAATAACGAGCGTACTTTTGAAGGAACCTGGAACGATGAGCAGGGAGAATGGGAATGGAGGGGCCGGTTATTGGCTGACCAGAAGCGGAAATGCGGCAAGTGTGCTGGCGTTGAATATGGTCCTGATGGCCAGTCGACCCGCCAACAGCTCTTGATGATCTCGAGCTTCAACTCGGAAGGAAAGGACATTGCTCAACAGGAAGGCGATCGCATCTTTGGAAAGGTGCGCATCCTGTCTAGTATGATTACTTGGAATTAGTTGTTCAACCATTCTCCAGATTCTGCTCGCCAGTATCCCAGATGATGTCAAGGAGAAACTTTATCCCAATGCGCCCGAGCTCGACAAGGCCGAGCAGGCAATCAAGGACCTTGGTCCCGACTACCTTTCCCATGCTGCAGTCGTCAACTTCCTGAGCCATTTGCAGGCATCCGTTGACATCTCACCTGCACAACGTGTGCGGATCAACAAGACCAAGTGCGATGCGTTCTTCCCTGCTTGCATGGCAGTTGAAAAACCTGTTGGTAACCAGGCTGATCCAGTTCAGACCTTCGGTTGGGACCGCGAGAAAGATGCTCCGATCCTTGATAAAATTCAGCAGCAAGCTCGTGTAGTTGCATTACATTGTTATCGCCTGGGTTACATTCGCGCTGTGACTTCGTTCCGACCATTCCTCAAGTATGCGAGCTACTGGTACAAGCGCCTTGTTGAATATATTGGTGCGGATTCAGTAACTTCGCTGTTCTCTCCTCTGTTATTGAGGCATCTTTTCTACAGAAAGCCCAGCTCACCTTCGTCAATTCATGCACCGCGTGCGGTCTCAGGACGATCGCTTGGAACGGGATGTTTATGATTGGCACAATAAACTAACACTTCTCCACAACGTCTGTGGCGATATTAAGGGTGTTTCCAAGATTGAAGAGGTCATGAGCGCTTTAAAGGGAGCCTCCACCCTTGCTACTCTCGACAGTGTAGAATGGAACGACAGTGTTGTGGCCCATTTGAAAGAAGTGAGTGATCAGAAACTTCTTTTGCCTGACTTTCCCTAATCCAGCTTTCAGTTCTTCGAGAAACTAGATGAGGTTGACAACGACCCTCTGAAGAATAAGGACAAGGAGTACGCGAAACTTCAGAAGCTCATGGCTGAGCGAGGAGCGTCCACGTGGAGCGAGTTTGGCAATCGTATCATTGGAACGGTTCAGGCGTGCGTGAAGCACTTACACAGGAAGCCATCCGTGACCGAACTTTCGGAAGTCATTGCCCGTCAGGAAGTGGCCAACGCCTTGACGCAGTGGCCAAAGACTCGGACGGTGATCAAAACCTCTATCCGCCCAGTAATCATCATGGGTGGCATGTTCATTCTAATCAAAACACTCATGGACGACAAAGATAACCTTTCAATACCAGAGAGGATCAGAATATGTCTCTCTGGTTGAAGGGGTTTTGTTGATGCCGAGTACGGTGATTGCCCCCATACAACTTGGTATCAAGTATCTTGCCAAGGGTATTGGTTCGTGCCTCCGAAAGATCATGCCGCAGAGGTCACTGGACTTTATCAATGCTGCTAAAGCATTTGGGATCAATGTCAATCAGGTCGATATGGTCATCAAGGGATCGTGGAAAATGTAAGTGAATCAAGCAACTGGAAGTACTTGGGCACAGTATTAACACACCCAACCCGCAGATTCAGCAAAGGGATAAAGCACGTTTTCGGTACATCATCCTAGTTCTAGTGCTCTCTTTGAAAGCAGTGCTCATCCTGCATCCGTAGGCTTTTTCGTTTCATGCATCTGCGTCTGGGCAGCTGCAGACGAATTCGACCATGCCAGGAAGCATGGACGAAAAGTTGACAAGTGGTTTGCAGGTACCGAACTCATGCTCGCATGCTTAGGCTGCATCACGCTGTGTGTGCAGATTGGCGCGGCATTGTGGGGTGGACCAGCCGCAGGGGCTGTAGTTGCGTTCTGTGGCACAGTTGGTCTTGGTATGTCGTTCTTCACTCCTTGTGGTCTTTCCACTGGTTTCTGACCTTGACATTGGTAGTTTTAATGGCTGTTGGTTTGACTGTTGCGGTCATTGGACTGATTGTCACAGCGGTCTTGAAGGAAGATCCGGTGAGGGATTTCATTAATAAGTACGGCAGGAAATATGGGCTCTTGAAGTAGCTGATGCAAATTTATGAATGGAGATTCGGAGAAGGAATGACTCATATGTATGCATCCAAATCATCACTCTGAATCTGAGTGTGATTCCACTGGGAATTCTTCCCTTATGCTCTGCTATTAAAGAGACGTCCAATACGCATGTACAAAACGTCAACTAACTCATTTCCAACAAACTCTCGATACTCTTCCCCAAGTCGCCTCCATTCGCCTCCAACACCAGCTCCAGTACCTCCCGATCCATACTCGGGAATATCTGTGCCAACGTCTCCCTGGACGCAACTGCAGCTTGTTCATGCGCGTTATCGATCTCTGCTTGCATTCCCGTTAGATCGAGAGATGGTGTGGGTGTTCGTGACACTGATATGCCAGAATGCGATGGGGAGAGTGGCTGTTGTAATTGAGAATGGAAAGGCTGCGACGGCCCCACTGCAAGCGGCGAGTTGGTGTACGGTCCTCTTGACCGAGTAGGTGTCTCCTCAACCGAATAACCCGGACTTCCTGGACTTGCAGGTAAACCAAAATGAGAGCCAGATGTACCCGACCAAGATGCTGGTGAAGGTACTCTCTTCACTCGAGGCTTGTATGGCGTTTGAATCGGGATCGGCTGCTGCCCACTTCCTTGCGCAGGCGTTTGCATATACGATCCCGGCCCAGGAGACTGTGACCTCGATGCAGGTAACGATAAACTCTGCGTTTGCTGGTGTCTTTTGACCTCATCCGGATGAACCCAAGGGGGTTGAGGTTGGGGGGTGTTTGTGTTTGCTGAACGACCCAACTCGAAAGGCGCGAATGGACCCGGTAGATAGGAGTTCATTCGACTACTGGTAGGCGTTGCGCGCCCAGTGTTCGAGGAGTTGGATTCGAGTGAATCTAGAGCTTCGTTGAATATCCTGCTGATTGCGTTTAAAGGCTTGGATATAGTATCGCCTGTTTTCTGGAGAAGTCGTCTGGCATCTTCACCTAGAAGTTGAGCTGGATTTGTTGGTGGAGGTGCAGGTAAGGATAAAGGTTGCGCGGATTCTTCTCCTGCATGGCTAGACGTGGGGGAGAGCGAGGTAGTACGCAGCGGCGGGTGTATAGAGGATGCGTAGGATGACGATGACGATGATAAATACGGAGATGACTGTTCGGAGGCTGGCAGCGCTTGGATTGCATCTTCCACGTTCCTATCAAACACATCAGTTCCTTCATTGAACTGCGCAGTGATAATCATAAAAGCATACCTCTCAAACTCTTCCTGTGTGATGTTTGATAATGAAGTATGATCCATTGTCTCAATGAACGAGACTGCACCCATCTTTCGCCAACATTAGCATTTCCGAGCAATCATTGACCATCACGAGAAGGAACTCACTAGGCTCGACAAATAGTATCCTGCCTCACTTTGCAGCTTCTCAGGGTTTCTGAAACGATTGATGAATCTAGATCGACACTGGTCAGTGCTGCGCTAATAGAATTTCAATGAGGAACACACTCGACATTTGATAATAAATGATCTGGGTTCGCCTTGAGGACCACAAAGATCAATATAGGCACAAACGAGTCAGCGCCTTCTTCTTTGTGTAAATGCCGTATTAGACCTGTAGGGGACAGGGATCAGGGTTGGGTCAGCGGAGGGTCTTCAACAAAAAAAAAAAAAGAGGAGAAGGATGGGTGGGGTTCAGGGTCGCGAAGCACAAAAAGAAGAGAGTCGGACCAAAGATAACCTTGCAGCAATTCAGTATACAGATTAACTTGTCCCTCGGCGCTTTGTAGTGATTAATTTTGAGCAGTTCTGGATGAAGAATAAGTCAATTTCGATATGCAGTGGGTCGAAGGAGACGTACCCTGCTCAGCAAACATCAGGAAACCCTTGCTTCCTTCGCCTTCCGGCACGTCTAAATGCTTCTCTTCAATCCAACCAAATAACGCAATCCGCTGCTGTAAAACGCGGTCGCGTTCTAGATCATCCGTTGTCACTTGTCGTCGAGGTATGCTTTGCGCTATGGCTGGCGTAAAGGTGCTATCGTACAGTATCAGTCAGTGAGGATGGTAGATGCAGACTAAGGCATACAATTGATATAGCTGATTCATGACCAACTTCTCCATTCCTTCCATTGCGTTATCAAACTCAACGTCAGAAACGCTTCTCCACACCTCACACTCGCGCATCTGTTTGGAAATGAACTGCAGAAGGGCTCACAATCATGGACCAATAGTATGCGCAGGTATAACGTACATTTAGAAAGTCGTTAATGATCTTGATCTGGTCGTTTGTTGTGAAGGTTCTTTTGGCGAAGTTACTTAAGAACCTAAGGAGATTGGAGTATGAGTAGCGGAACAGCTCTCGGTCCAGTGAAAGACGCACGATTTGAGATACTTTGCCACAGGCTCCGCGGCGCGGGTCTTCATCTGGTCTAGGAACTTTTGAAAGTCAAAGGGTGGATCTCCACTTCCACTCTGACCACTCGATTCTCCACTGCCACTTCCATTTTGACCCTCTCGATGGTCTTGAGCATCTTTGGTTCCCGGTTCAGGCGAAGCCCCCTGAGATCCCGATCCAGAGCCAGCTTTGGGATCCTGCTGTGATGCAAACTGGGATAACGTATTTGGACTTGGAACGGGCTTTGCCATATCCAATGATACAGGCCTTGCTGGTCGAGGTATTGTTGGGATAGAGAATGATCGTGCGAGTGCGGCTAACGACGGAAACGGAGACAATGAGGATTCTTCTGCTGGTGAAGAGTTTGACGGCACTACTTGTGCTGATTCGTTGTCTTTGGGAGGGGGAGATGGCGATCGTGACTGCGGCGGTGGTGTAGCTGCGTCTCCCTTCTGCTTCTGCTTTCCTTGCCCTTCGTTGATTCCGACGTCCTGTTCACTTTCTTTCTTCGCAGGTGGCGGATGACCCTCCTCGCTTTCCCAAGCCTTCTGTGCTTGATCTGCTAATGGATCAAACTCATCTAGAATCTCCGCCGGTGCAGCTGGCGCAGCCGATAGAGATTCTGGTTGAGACTTGGTCACAAGTGAAGCAGTAACGCTTGGATCCAGAGTTGAAGGGTCTGGAGTCTTTAGGCGATTTATCTGGCTCGCATTCGAGGACTCAGCGTCTTGCCATGGATTGGGGGATGACGATTCATTCGTGGCAGAGGTGGTCATCGCAGCAGAGGAGAGAGTGCGTCAGAAGCACGTGTGCCGCGCTACGCGTCTCATCAAAACAATCAATGATTCAGATGCGCAGCTAAAAGTATTACCATATTCAGTGAGTCGCGTTCAAGTACAGTAAGGCGCTCATGCCCATTAAAAAGCAAGATTCCAATGCGGGGAATCGAACCCCGGGCTGCTGTGATCATATCTGCATGAAAGACAGCAATGTTAGCCACTACACCACATTGGATAGTGTGCACAGTCAGTCCGGAATATCCAACATGATATGGCTTTCACACTCTGGATATGCCCGGCACATGGCGCTAATGGATACTATTTTTGGAAATAAGTTCCCATTAATGTAGGAGATCTACTGCCCCCAAAAACCCACTAAAATGTTCCCTCTTCTCAATTTTTCTACTGTTCAGGGCATAATGGGCCCAAATCTAGTGGCTGCACTCAAAAAAACTCAGAAAAGAGAAAAAATGTTGAGGGTGTTCATTTGACATTTGTTTGACTACCATTCATATTTAGTATTGTAATACCTTTCGTACCGACTGTAGACAGGCGTCAACCACGTATTGCAAAACTTTTCGCACCGACTGTATATCATATTAAGCGGACAGGAGTATGTACTCAGTACGATGCTAGGAAATATGCTCGTATGTGAGTGTACTTCCAGTACTGCTATACGGATGTTTGATGGAGGCACAGTCCTGCCGTGGTCCGTCAGCGCATCAACTTTCTAAAGGTTGAGCCCTGTTGAGCCCCAGCCCGTGTTCCTCTAGTTCCCTCATCGGAACGTTTATCACGGCTGGCGGGACTGACAATACATACTAAAATGGAACGACACCCTTCCACAACCGTTCCAGCCAGACTTGCATACTGGGCACCACTAGGGTACCCACCCGATGTGATCGATTTGTCTTTCAGGCATACCCATGGTACAAAATTCCGACCTCCGAGTCTTTTTAAGATGATGCGAATAAGCTTGATCAATGTAATTGGCAATGACACCATCATCGCATTAGCTAGTGTTATAAGGAGGCGGAGGGGCTTCCTCTGTATCCGGCGGTTCTACAGTGGACTGAGAGCTCGCTGATTGAGCGGAGCGTCTCCGTGCAGATCGAATGCCCGCCACCGAGGAAGTTCCGGCTTCTTGCGGACTAATACTAGATTTTTTCGTCCCTGTGCGGCCACGCCTGAAACGATAAACACTAATGAAAATGGCGATACACAAGCACACCGTCGTGGCAACAACGGTAGCAAGGATGATGATCAGCTGACGACTCGGACTTGATGCCTTGTCTGACGACTGTTGTTTTGACTGGGAGGGAAGGGTGGAGGCCGAGAAGTCATCTGCTGTGGAAGGTGACCCAGATACGGAGCTGCGACTAAATGGGGTAGTCAATGGTTCCGTAGTTTTTGGGGTACTCGTCACACTGGACGGCAGGCGGGTAGTTGACGATAATGAAGTTGTAGGTGACGGAGTTGCAGATGATGATGGAGGCGTAAATGATGGAGTTATAAATGATGGAGTTGTAGATGATGAAGTTGGTACTGAAGAAAGCTGGGAAGTACTAGATTCTGGGGAAGACGTGGGGCTCCTTGTAATAGATGTCGGCGTTCCGTCGTCCACCTGTCCGTCATCATAGCTGATAAACGATAGTTAGTTTATGAGATAGACCAAGTTGAATAGGACATACACGTATGTCGCATAATCAAAAAGGAAGACTGTATCGAATCTCATTGACTCGGCCTTCACAATCAATGTATGCTTCTTGCTATCCAGATTGTTCTTGTAGAAAACCCTCTCCCCATACCGAGTTTCGGTAATCGTAGTTGCGTCAGGGGACCAGACACTTTCATCCGCTGCCTTGTCAAGTACGAAGGTCAGCTCATATTGAGTCGTGATGTTGCCTTGCGGACTGGGCACGATACAGAATACACCAACTTCGGTACCTTCCGTGCAATCAGTTAGCCCACTTCGCTTGCCGCCATAAATAACTCACCAACAAACTCAATCTGAACGAAATCAGTAGGATCTCCAACACGATGCGTTGCAACACGCCAAGTACCTTTGTAGGCTCGCTTAGGGTCAATGGAAAGCCCACAACCTTGGCACTCGGGATAACCACAGGAGGAGTCACATTTTGACCCTTGCCAAAATCCGCCAGCAGCGGGCAGAAACGTCGGTTTCGCACCCGTAACTGAATCACCGTCTTCATCGTCGATTGTGGCAGTTTGGAGTTTCGCACTAGCCGTGATGTCCTTTGAGAGGAGACCAAGTACGAAGAGCGCGGTCATCCATAGGAGAAGTTGGAGGCCACTAGAATAAGAACTAGGATGAAGCTTCATTGCCTAAGCCTTTCCATTGCTTCTGGTTATGTATGTTCGGAGTTGGAGTTCCTGGAATCGAGTCGACAAGGAAACAGAGTTCGGATGATGACCCAGATGAGATGAGAAGTACTGATTAAATATCCTCTGGATCATCCAGCACAATGTTTCAGAGATGGCGGCTTCCTGTATGCAAGTATGCGAATGAGAACTATCAGTATTCATAGAAGACGAATGGTGATGATGAACAAGTGGCCGTGAAGACGAACCTGATGAACATTTTTGACATCCTTAGTCTATTCATTCCTTCCTTTAATTTGCTTTGAACACATAGTAAACAATGGTCAAGTCAATTAGAGATTAGGTTCTCTCACCGTGAGCGACGAGAAGAGAACAGCACGCATAGCATGAGCTGCATGAGTCTGGAGGCGAGCCGCTGTTTCGCAACGCAACTAATAGTAATAAGTACAGAGAAATGCGTCTGCGAGAAACTGTGCGCATGATAGTTATTGAGAGAGCTGCTGGTTACGTCACCCCAAACACCATGTTATGTTACTTACATTCAGCAGTGGAAAGGGTACCTCTGCCCGCTCTGACCGTAATACGGGATCGGAATTTGCCTGTGTGGTTGCGGGGTGTTGATCTCGAACCAGAGTAGTAACTAAGTGATGGCGGGTCCTGTGAACGTTCGGGGATTGACAAACCTCCAGCGGCCGTTTCGCCTCTGTAGACTGCAAGTAACACCGTGCAGGGGGGTGGATACGGCGCTCAGATAAGTAATTTAGAGGAGGAGTAAGAGTTTGTGGAATGCGTCGAGCTTCCGAATTTGATGCGTGCGCCAATCTCCTCAAACAGCGATAATCATCCATGAAAATAACAGTTACTGAAGTGAGAGATCATCGTAAGGACCATTGCTCCGCTATGACAGGCATCCTGCAGACAACGTTCTTCACCGACAGGCTCGGCGAGGCAGTGATCGGCAATTATCTTCTTGTTTTCGTTGAGGCTAAGCTAGAAAGGGCGTCAAGCTTAAGTCCGAAGAACTAGGAAAGAGAAAAATGTTACTAGCCGGTAGGCATGGGGGACTGAAACATCAATTTGCGTTGACAATCAGAAATGAACAATTTCGCGCTGCGGCCGGCCTGAATGCTACTTCAATGCTTCGGTCTGCCCTAGTCCATCAAAGGAGGCTGTGCTGTTCGTCATGGGGCACCTCGTCCACGCAGCATGAAAAGTCCGACATGATAGCGTTAGAACTGACCAGATATGTCCATCTTTGTGAATGAATCTGGGGCTAATGGAGCCGCAACCTGTGTATTGATGTTCCAATCGTCACCAAATGCCGCTGAGGAATGGACGGCCGCAATAATAGATAGAGAAATTAACAGACAATACCACTCCGCCGCTATCCACAGAAATGAGCAGACCCGGGCAAAAATGTGCGTTTTGAACCTGAAAATTGAGGTAAAGGCGCGGTGAAAGACGTAACAGGTCCAACCAAGGAAACGTTGTTATCTAGCGATTTAATCTTATCTGATATCAGAATAATTATGGGTGCACGGAGTCTTGTGCGCTGTTATCTGCCGTTTTTGCACCCCAGTCTGACAGATTTCTTGTGGAAAGAATGCAGCGGGAGCCCAATGCGGAATTGTACAAGTGAGTGGAACAAAATTTTTGCCCGGATTTGATTCAGTTTCAAGGGTTGGCGCACCAAGCGGCGCAGGGAGCGGATGTGTAACAAGATCGTACCATTCCTTTTTTTACAAATTTTTACATATTCTCGTTCCATTTCCTCGTCTATATAAATCACACCGTTTATCCGTCAATTGTTCCCCACTACTCCTTCCTTCTCTACTACCATCTCATCCCCTTTCAGCCAGAATACAATGACTGTCCCTCTTGCCCCCGCCAACGTTACTGCTGACCTCCCTCGCCCCAAGGATGTCGGTATCCTGGGTATGGACATCTACTTTCCTCGTCGCGTAAGTCTGCGTCACTTGAACGTTAACGTGTCCGTCTAAACCAAATCTCCCCGTCTAGTGTATCTCGGAGGAAGACCTAGAAGTGTTCGATGGTGTGTCGAAGGGAAAGTACACCATTGGTCTTGGTCAGGAATACATGGCTTGGCCTGATGACAGGGAAGACATCAACTCGTTCGCTTTGAACGGTGAGTACCCTCGGATCTCGTATTCTTCTCATTTTGAATTCCTTCTCCAGCTGTTTCCGGTCTCCTCGAAAAGTTCAACGTTGACCCCAGATCCATTGGTCGTATCGATGTTGGAACCGAGACTATCATCGACAAGTCCAAATCGGTCAAGACTACCCTCATGAGCTTGTTCGCCGAATCTGGCAACTTCGATATTGAGGGTATCGACTCCAAAAACGCTTGCTACGGTTCCACTGCCGCCCTCTTCAATGCAGTCAACTGGATTGAATCGAGCTCCTGGGACGGAAGGAACGCAATTGTCGTTGCTGGTGACATTGCTGTCTACGCTGAGGGTGCTGCTCGTCCCGCCGGCGGTGCTGGCGCTGTCGCACTCTTGATTGGTCCTAACGCGCCAATTGTTTTCGAACGTGAGTGTACACAGCATAACATGGTGTCTGGACTGTATATCGGTGCCGGCTTATTCCCGTGTCTTCCTCTTTACTGATCGGTTTACCCACAGCCATTCACGGAAACTATATGGCTGACACCTATGACTTCTACAAGCCAAACTTGTCTTCGGAATATCCCGAAGTTGATGGACCTGTGTCTGTCGTCACCTACACCGGCGCTCTCGATAACGCCTACACTGCTTACCGGGAGAAGGTCGCCAGGGCTGCCAAGCGTGCTGGCGTGAGCACTCAACATGATGACTCTAAAGCCATCTTCAGCATCGACTCAGTCGACTACGCTCTCTTCCACAGTCCCTACGGCAAACAGGCCGTTAAGGGACATGCTCGTCTCCTCTTCAACGACTTCCTTTCCAACTCCAAGGCACCCATATTCGCCAACATTGCCAATGCTGAAGCATACCGTGCCTTATCCCAGGCCGCCTCTCTCAAGGACAAGGGCCTCGAAAAGGACTTCATTACTGCCGGCAAGAAGTCTTTCGCTGAGAAGGTCGAGCCCGGTATGGCTTGCTCCAAGAGGCTCGGTAACATGTACACTGGTTCATTATATGGTTGCTTTGCCTCCTTGGTGAGCAACGTCGAGCCCGCTCAACTCAAGGGCAAGCGGGTCAGCATGTACGCTTTCGGCAGTGGCTGCGCTGCCAGTTTCTTCACCATCCGTGTCAAGGGTGACACCACCGAAATTAAGGAGAAGATGGACTTGATGAACCGATTGGCGGCCATGAAAGTTGTTTCTTGCCAAGACTTTGTCGACGCACTTAACGTATGTTTCCTTGTGTCTTCAGTTCATGCAAATAACTGACTTATGTGTCTCAGCTCCGGGAAAAGAACCACAACGCAAAAGACTTTGTTCCTGAGGGTTCCATTGACAACATATGGCCCGGTGCTTTCTACCTCGAGAGCATTGATGCCAAGTACAGGCGCAAGTACGCCAGGGCTCCTATTGCTTAATTCAATCCCAAAATTATTGGAGTGTACACTGAGATAGTCATAGATTTTAGAGGCATATATTCACCCACTAGCTGTATTATCATCACAGATACTTGTACGGTTGTATGTAATAATCCTTGCAATTCCAAAAAAAAAAAATTGCATACTGTACTCGACTTGCTCGTGAGATTCTCGCGAACTCGGTTGTCTACGTAAGTCTTTCTGAATCTCCCGTCTCGACCATGAAAACTGAGGGCCCTGAATACAAAAGGCCTCGAATATCGACAGGTCAAGGCGACACGAAACTTTCGACCTTGGCAAAATCCCATCCTTTTGTTCAACAAGAACGTGCAATCGCGCTTTTTTAACGTGTTTGTCCTCCTACTCATCCACAAATTATTCCAACCAACAGATTGACGTGATCTTACCGACAAATCCTGCTCTGGAATCAGATCTCTCGTCTTTGAAGACTCGATACGCAAAAGGGAAGGCTTCTTTGGCCAAGTTGACGCAACTTGCGGCCGCTCAACCTGGAGGATTCGTAAACTCGTTGGGTTACTCGAGGTCTGTTCCCGCATCCGCACCCGCAAAATCATCTCACTCAAGGTTTTTATTCTATATCCGCAGTGATACGACATTTCTGAGCATAGGGCCGGCATGGAGTGAACATTTCTTCACGGAGGAGGATGTCTGGTGCGTTGACAACCGGGGTGTCTTGAGTCTGTCAGTGAGCGGAGATACATATCAGACTCTGGGATTAGTTGGGAAGAGGATTGCTTTTGGGAAAGGAAAAAGTAAGCGGGGTGATGGAAGACATGGTATGCTGCATTTAAATCATCGAAAACATTTACACGACTGACTGCACTTCGTAGAACAGTTATCTCCATACCACTTCAAGCTCACCTCGAATCAGAAAAGAATCGAGCGAGACGGGATACTGGATTGAAGACATTGGAAGCACGACGACAACGGCAGCAAGGCCTTCCTGGCGATAGCCCAACCTGGCAAGTCCTGTGTTCCTCTTCGTCAGAAGGTGTGTTTACTTTGTATGGCGAGATGACGCGACTAATTCTCGTTTTCAGAGACCTTGTCGGCCGTCGTCGCTCAGCATCTCGAATCAACGGCCGTCAAGGAAGTGTCGTGCCACAAATCCAAACGAGAAAACATGGTGATTCCCGTCATCCAAATTCCTGCTCAACCATCAAAACGGGACGCCGAATCTGTTGAAAACGAGGAGGATCTGAGAAAAGGACTGTTTGAATGGGTCGGTATGGCCGGATTAGGTTCGCAGAGGCGAGTCGATCCTGTAGTGATCGCATGAAAGTCCAGAACCTGATTTAACCTCATAGATTACTAGCGAATGACCGCGTGGATCCCTTCGTCGCGGTTTACGATGCACCGACTCCTAATGTGGTTGGAACTGTAACACATTTGCGTTGGTCCGGATTTCTTCCTCCATCATTCGTCCAGGCGGTAATCGACTGTGTAACGTCTGTCCCAAACTCGCTACATTTACGTCCCTTCTGCTCAACGTTTATTTGACCCAGAAAACATTTTCAGTCGTCCTCGCAACCCCAGTTCGTGTCTATCACAGCACACTCTTGTACATGGAGTCCCGTGTGTTACATCCCACACTCTCTTTCCTCTACCGCTGAGGCTACGCCGATTCGGGATCCGACAAGGAATTCAGAGGACACTTGGTGCCTGATCATAACTGAGAAGGATGTCGGCTCCACATCGACGGTTCAGGGTGCAACAAGAGGATGTAGTTGGATGCTGGCAGAGAGTATAGGGAAGCACGACGCAAGGTGGGGCTGAACATGAGCATTTTTGATAATAGCTCTGGTAAATCACTCATTGTATGCAAACAAAATGCTGAGGAATGGACTCACAGAAATTTGTGGTTCTTGTTCTGATCCAGTTCTGTAGATTCCTCGGAAGCGGCGGCTATGATTCTGCTATGACCCCTCCAATTCTACGTGTTTTGAGAGCTTTTGAAAAGGTACAAATTTCGTAGCTGCAGGTTGCCCGACCTCGAATAATCCTGCCGTGGAGCGTATCATCGGTGGGCCAAGGCATAACTTCTCAGAGGAAATGAACACTCATTAAGTAGTTCAAGCACCGATGAGACCAGGTTGCGACTGTTGTGGCAAGTCTTGATGAATGGCCACATGCGACTGGGACGACGTCCTTTTTGAAAGGCTTACCTGATGTTATAGGGTATGGCTTCAAATTTCACCCATTGCTTTCCTGAAACATCTCTGGTCCAGATTCGATGTTATGCCAACATTAGCAGAGGTCTAACACTCCGTGTCGGGTTTGGACAACAACAGGCTCGCTGCGGAACCCGGAGCCAAATTTGGACAAGGGAGGCCCTGTGAGCTGTATTGTCGACCCAGATTAGTAGTATATCCGGCACTCGTCCACAGAGAGCCAGAGAGACACCCGGTTGCTGGGATGCGTGGTCCTCGCGGTCACTTCTTTATACGGTGTGTTCACAACGATCTACTTCAAGGACAGTTTTCCCTGAGAAACCGCGGTGTGGGTTTGGAGGATATTGCTTTCGAGTTTTATGCTGGGTGTTGATGGCACCATTGTTGGGCCTGCCCGGAGAACTGTTGATCAGGATACTTGAAAACGTCTTTTGGGATCCGAGACATGTACAGTCCCTGATGATACTACAACACCGTATTATGCTATGTCATGTATATCCGTACTCATATGAATTATAATATGCTAATACACCATTGCTGCGTGGGTTCAAAAAGTGATTCGGAATCACACAACGTCCCAATGCGGGGAATCGAACCCCGGGCTGTTATGATCTTATGAAAGACAGCAATGTTAGCCACTACGCCACGTTGAACTGCTAGATGCCAGCTTCTCCAATCGTCACCCACTTGTCAAGTGCTGTCGGATCCACCTTTCAGGCTGCAAGAGTACATACAAGCGTTTACGAACAAACTAATGGCAAAACGGATATGCGCGTATACAAGGTGAGTGCGCTTTTGAGTACAGGGTTAGGTATGTATGCGTGGGGGGTATGGTATGCAAGAAGTAAACGAAAAGGTAGCACAGAGAGTCTAGCAGAAAGAATATAAAGGAATAACCATAAGAAGACGTGCCATAGAAAGCAAAAAAGTTCTAGCCACGATGGGCATTTTGGGTTGTGCATGATCTACAATGCCACGAACCGTTCGGTAGCATTCCTGACTATTGCAGGGCTAATGGCGCCGGGCGCTCTCTCTGATCCCTCCGATTCGACGGCACGACCTTGTGCCCGAACTCTTTCTAGCAATCCTGCCAGGTCATTCTCCAAATTGCCCATTTCGTGACCTAGTCGCCTAACGCTGGCACTGTGGTCAACGAGAAGCCTGAGAAGCTCAAGTGCCTCTCTACTCCTGCTTAAAGCTTCTCCCGTGGAAGCAGTGGTAGAAGGAGGGTCGTTTGAAGGGGTAAAGGAAGTGTCATTGGATGTGCGAGAAATAGGGGTACCACGAAGTCTAGCAGTATAATCTGCTTGTAACTCGCGCAATGAATGTTCAAGCTGGCGTATCGCATCCCCTGGTCGATGGTGGTCGAATTCCCGTTCACGTGGTCGCCGTGGCAGAGTGTTCCTTGACGAACGTGTAGGTGACTGGTTTCTCTCGTCAGAGGTCGGTGGATGAGAATGATTTGAAGATCCTCGCCAGGTGTGGATCCCAGGCGACACGCTCGGTGGTGGACTTGGTTCAAAAGTCTCACCCTGGGAGTTTGTCAGTCGTCTTCTCGGTGTACCCATTGACATTAACGATGGTGTCGTTGGGGACATCGTGATCGTAGTGGCTGGCGGAGGTAGGCCAGGCAGGACGACATCTGACTCTAGAGGAGTCTGTGGGGATGGGGACCTCGGTGTCGAGGCCTCTGATTCTGGGTTGGATAGAGGTAGTACCGGTGGACTTGTTGTTCGCACAGGTACACTTCTGTGTATCGTTCTCCTCCACATTCCACTTTCATCACCGACACTCGTCCAACTACTCACCGCCACTGCTTCTCCGTCTCCTGGTGGCACTTCTACGCTGTCTCTCGGTGGAATTGAAGACGAGATGAGAACCTGGATCTCGTTCCTCGTTTCCGTCTGAGGTTCGTCTTGTGAGGTCGGCGGGGTGTCAAGGAACCTCTCAATCTCGGCATTCTGGAAGAATTCTTCTGAATCTGGGTCGAAAGGGTTGCTAATGCTCCATCTCTCGTATTCTGGTTTTGGTTGCGAGGGGTTGAGAGGAACGTGGGACGCGTCAGGGGAGGCGATTGCTGGCTGAGAGTAGGATTGGGAGAAGAGAGCACGACCCATGTCTATAATGTTCCAGATTAGAGGGGAGGAGAGATATGTGAGGGGGGATGCGCGGGCAAGTTTGGTGGGAAGAACTGACAAGGACGCGTTCTGCTGTCCAAGTACAAATATCAACCAAATTGTCGGATGAAAATTTGCCAAACGGCGTGCGGAGTTTGTGTGGGGAGTACCGGTACCTTTTATGGAAATTGTTGTGATCTTCCTCCGACATCAATCAACTCAAGGTGGCGTTGAACCCAGTTCCGTGTGCTTTCTGTGACAAATCCTTTCATCCATCTCACAAGGTAAATCCCCTTATGACAGCAATGACACAACTCTGGGATACCGGTGCCAAGCAGCTAAGGAGCGGCTGTCCGTCCTTGGTGACCATAATGAAAACGAAGTCAACAAGCAAAATCATTTCCTCGCTACCGCCGACGATGACTCTGAGCTGCATCAAGTTATCATTCGCATACCCAGAGTGTTGTGAACAGTTTTTTTCCGATACATGCAGGAGGCTATACACACCCTGAATAGCGTCGTACTCCACAAGCGGGGGCAGTACCTTGCCACGAAGAGTTCGGAGCGCTGGAAGGTGGTCGGAGGTTGGGAAATGAGCAGTCTATGGAATTCTCGTGAGAATAGTCAATTTTCAATGACAAGGTACCTGAACGTTGCGTCGCAGCCGGTTGAAAGAGTAAATCCTCGGATGCTGCAGCCCACCCGTTCCTCGAGAATATGTAGGAGGTCAGAGGGTTAGCTTTGCATCGAGTGAAAGTCCATAAATATCCAACTCCGAACTCTTCGTATGATCTACCCGAGATCTACCAAACGCAATCTTTGCATTGAACCTGCATCGATGTATTTTAGGCGTTCGTACCACGCATGCTCTGTATCCATACCAACCCCCAGAGAGACGAAAGCGGGGAAGACATGAGTTGTCGAGGGAATGATCCTGAGAAAGCCTCGCGCCAAAACATTTGGATGTCTCCAAAATATTTAAACTCTAGGGAATGGTGTGTAAGTCGTAGGGTGAGTCGGACCATGACATATGATTGTAGAGGACAACGAGTAGGTTCTTTCATTTGGCGGTAAGAAGGTAAGAATAGATGTCGAATAACTTGAGGTTCCCCTCCATTAGAGTCTTTTGGGATGCATTTCCATCCTCCGGACAGAGAATTTTAGGTTAGTATTACCCTGTGACCGAGGTGCTGGAAGTCGGAGAACCGTATGTATATCAGGTACTTTGTCCACGGAAAAGGGTGACATTCCGGAGTTCAAAGTTTTGCATGACGAACGATGGGGTTCGAAGGATACCCATACGATGGAACTTGGAGTTGTAAGAATGCGTAATTGGATTCTGGTAATCATGGTATTCATCAAGGCCTTTGCGGCGCCGATGCTTATCATGATAGGTACCCGATGGACCGCGCTTGTTCCTCCGCTCCAAGCTAACGTGCTACAGCGCTGTTCCGATCCACAGTCCAGACAGTGAGTCGGTGAGCTCCAATCTCATGCGCAGACAGGCGGCAAAGTTATGACTGGCAAGTATAAATGTAGCGAATGATGAAATTGGGTGAGGGGGGATTGTCACGACTCACCTCGAGTGTTACTCATTGCTAACCGTGGAGGACTCGGAAAGAGATGAAAGAAGACAGTAGTTATATTGAAAGTCACTAACGGACTGATGTAGTGACATCACTGAATGCATATCACGAGAACGCACTGCAGTCCTATTCATCGAGTTTGTAGTTACTAGCAGTAGTTGCGGTGCAGAGTCAAGCATATCGGGTCCGTGCACGAAGTTCAACGGTATTGCGCATCGAGGTTCATCCTTTCATTTCCGACTGAAGACCTCTCTTGCAATCCCTTTGACAGGACAAATATAGTTGCGACTTCCCATGAAATGGATGACCCAACTCTTCAAGATTCAGTACAGTGGGCTGCTCGTGTAAAGGGATGCAGTGCGTGTTTTGCCAGATATTAACGAATAGATAATAATTATCCCCAACGCAATTCCCTACTAATGTTCAACACCTACCCAGATAATGAAAATACCGATCTCAAGCAGTCAACGCGATACCCATCAACACTCCGACACCTCCCAATAGAACATTAGTCTTCAGACCAAGAGCTCCATTGCCGTTTCCAGTTGCCCCGCCCGTGGGCTGGGTCACGCTGCCTGTGCCAATGGAAGATGGGCCGGTGGGTGTGGAAGATGCGCTTCCTGATGTACCAGTTGAGGTAGCGTTATCTCCTTCAAATCTAGTTGATAATGTCAGCTAAGTACCAGAATACACAGAACGTTTACTCACTCGACCGTGGCGTAATCGAATAGAGCAACCGAGTTGAGTTCTGTCGAGTTCAAGATCATCGCAAAGCTAGACAAATCGATCTTTAATTTTCATGCTGTTCAAGATATGGACAAAGGACGTACTGGTGCTCCTTGTTCTCGAGGTCCTTCAAGGCGATCACAGAGACGTTGTATTGGTATTCTTCAGTCAATTCTTCAGCCCTTTTGATGTAGGGTTGACCGGCGGGCTGGCCATCAAGCTCGAATAACAAGCCTATCAAATTTTGATGAGCATATTTTTCTCATGTGCAGCCTCAAAACCCACTATAGTTCAGTACGGCCGGTACGTCTTTTGGTGGCAGAATACAGAAAACTTCCAGGGATACACCGGTAAAATTAATGTGCAATTCCGTCGATTTGTTGTTTTCGACAAAGTGGGTGGTATCATGCCATGTGCCTTGGAAGGCTTTGGAGGCGTCAGGCTTGAGGTTACATGTGTCGCAAGTGTTCCCTTCTCCCCATCCCTCAACGTAGGTGATGTTGGCAGTGGCAGTATCATCCAAGAAGGCTGTTTGGATGACACCCTGCACGGGAAGGAGCAGGAAAGGGAGGAGGGCGAAAGGAGTGTACATGGCAGTAACGGTGGTGGTGGGGAAGGAATGTGAAGAGCAAGCGAAGAAGAACGGAACACGGTGAGCTCTGTCATTCCATCTTTTCTAACGAAATCGTGTAGACTGGACCCTTTTCCGGTTGACGAAATCATTTGGTGGCCAGTCAAGATCAAGCGCCTCATCAATCACTGACTACTTCTCGCAGCCGGTGAGAAAAGAACAATTGCCCGCACGCGTTGAGCACTTAATTTTAGGTGCTCCTAGCCGCAACTGTGCTTCTAAAGCTTGTGATATTCCTGATCGTCGTTGGTGCTTCTTGATTTTCCTGGTCACTGATACTCTTCGCAAATGTGCAGGCAGACCTGGACGGCGGCTTTCGGCGGATACTCTTGGGATATGTACACTGGTCGGGGTTGCTGGTCGGTCATCTCAGGGACAATCTGATATAGAAAGATTATAATTGTGTGTCGGTCTTGTCTGCATCAGCCGAAGTGCGAGCGCACCGCTCAATAAATCTGTGGTGACGTAACGAAGGTCCTCTCCAGACCCCGACCGAATGGCGAAGTACTGCGCGCATTTTTCTGCGCGCTGCTCACATAGTAAGCAGGGCTTCATGAGGCAGAAGTGAATATTAGGAATTACGTTGTTGCTGGATGTGGCGGACGTCGGGAAATATGAGTTTGATGTTCTGTTGAGTTGATGGACTGACAATGGTATTAGGTATCTATGTCAGGCTCAGCATACAAGATCGTGAACAACATTCGAGTATAGTCGCCCTTTCCGCCTCTTTTACGCACCCGGACTGACCCCATTTTAATCATGAACATAGGAAACAGATTTTACGAAAAGTGTCGCCTCCTTTCGCTCACCAGTGTGAAGCCTAACTCCGGCCTGAGAGCCTGATTGAAACATTAGACATGGGCGGTGTGTGGATGCGGTGCAAAGTCATTTCCCGAAGAAAACGGCGACCCCCTACTAGTGAATTTGTCTCCCTTCTCCGCGCTGATTCTTTGTGGCACGCCGCCACAAAGATTCAAAGAAGGGTTGACCTTTGGTTGACAAGTTGGCCTCCCATTTTAGTCAGCAACACAGCCACTTATTACCATTTTTGTGGGCTTTTCAAGAGTCAAAAAGCGAACCTCCGCTATACGAGCACGTGGATCGCGGAATGAGACTGAGATATCCCGAGCCTGGTGACCCGGTGTCCTCACAATAACCATCATCATCTCACTTGCGCGCTGTGTAATATGTATATGGTCATTCTCGTGGACGCATTTCTCCCCTGGAGATTACCCATCTGTACCTTTTGGATATCACTGCGACTCGCGATAATGCGTCGTGAAGGGCCGCTCAAAAGCCGCGACGTCGCCTCCAGAGACTTATGAAGTAGTTGGACTGGGCCGAGCTACTCACTGCGGTGGGAGACTACTTTCTTGATTTCAACTTTACTTACATTATTCCATATCATAAGCCTGCACAGGCAATGTTCAGAATGTATTACACGGCTAAAAAGATCAAGGGTGTTGAAAACATTCATCAAGTTCTTCTCCACGACCAGTTGTTCATCCTTATCATCCATCTTCGATGCAAAGGACCCCTTTGTGCCTTGTTGTCGTACTTGAATGCATGATGCTATCATCGAAACATCGCAGCGCATAATGCGGAAAGACGTTTAAATCCATCACCCCTCACCTCAGCTGGATAATCAGCCCAACTACGTTTCCTTCTCGACACGATACTTGGAACTCTGAACAATACATAACCAGGAGCACCTGCAGGATAGAATGGCTAAGCAATGAATCTTCGTCCTGGCTCCCGTTCCTGTTGCATTCTTCCATGGATAGCCATGTTCTTCGTGTTTGGTCTCCCCTCGGAACATACCATGATCGAAGCAAAACTTCAAACTGCCACTATCGACGATGAATACGGTGACTCAGTTACGGGGGCAAAACCGACCTTCCTGCCTGGTGCCGGGGGATTTTGGCAAGGGTCGGAATGTGACTCTTCCTGTGGTTATCCTGAGTGCCAAGGTTGTGGGCTTTCCATCGACCCTAAACGAGCCTACAAAGGTACCTGGCATGTCGCAACGCATCGCGTTGAGGATCCGACTGATCTCGTCCAGATTGAGTTCATCGGTGAGTTGCTTATGGAAATATGCGAAAAGGTGGACTGACTGATTGCATGGTAGGTACCGAAGTTAGTGCATTCTGTATCGTGCCGGATCCACAGGGCAATATAACCACTCAATATGAATTGACCTTCTTACTGGACGGAATACCGGCGGGAGGCATCTGGACTGGTCCCGATGGAACTCCCGTCACCGAAACACAGTACAGTGTCAGATGTTTCCACCAGAGCGCACTGGACAACAAGAAGCACACGTTAATTCTGAGAGCCGAGTCAATGAGATTCGATACCGTCTTTCTTTTCGACTATGCAACTTACGTGTATGTCCCACTCAACTTTAAGTTGGTTGGCCCCACTTATTGTCATTGACCAGCTATGATGATGAACAGACAGACGACATAACACCCGCTGGACCGAGTCCCACCGCGTCTCCCTCAGAATCCAGTACTTCCACCCAAATCCCTTCAATCACAAATTTATCGCCACCCGCAACTTCATCATCAATACCACCGCCAGCTGTTCGCCCATCATCCAATATGACGAATGACTCACCATCGACGACACCGTCAGTTGGTTCAAACAGCCCCGCATCTGGGGTTACAAGTCACTCCTCAGCCTCCACCCTTTCCACCCTCCTTCCTTCCCCGACAAGTCAGCAGTCGTCTAACAAAGCCCCAAGTCGACGACTAGTCATCACACTTGCTGTTGTGGTTGCCACGGTAGTGTGCTTGTCTACCGCTATTTTCACTATTGTTTATCGATTACGGCGCGGCCGCGCAAGAGCAAGATCTGGCATTGAGCCAAGGAGATCTGACATCGACCCTTATACGCTACGAGGTGCCGGGACCATCTGGCAGGAGGAAGATAATACCCTTCTGGAAGGTGGGAATCCCCCGGCGGCGAGCGCTCGGCGTACGCGGAGGGTGAAAAGGAAAAGGCGTTCCGCTCAAGTAACAAGCACTCAGAGTCAGTCCGCTGTCGGACGGCCACCTGCAGAGGAAGCCCCTCCGCCCCCTTACTATTAGATTCGCTAACACGATGGTCAGACTTATTCTCATCATTCCGCGTGACTTTCTTTGAGGGAAGTATCATCCCGATCATGACCGTGCTTCCATGTATCACGACTTATATCTGAAGGCAATTCCCATCGTGGAATGCGCCTTGACCATATCGAGTACTCGATAAAGGCAGAGCATGCTGCGCCACCCATTCTATTTGGAGTTCGGCGTCGGGGTTTCGCATTATCCTACAACAAGTTGTAGCACGTTTTATGGTGGCGTAACGGTTTCTGATCCGAGGACTTTTTTTCTCTCTGAACGTCTATTTACAAGTAGAGACTCAGAACGGATTTCGTTGCATATGAGCCAGCGGAGTCCACTCGCGGGCCCGGGGCCACGAAGGAGCGCAGAATTGGGAGCAGCCCTAAGCGGAAAAGAAAAATTATCATCATGAGAAGATTACGAGTATATTGTAAGTAGGTAGATAGAAATATAGCGGAGGGGTTGTGTGCTGGAAGTGAATGCTCTAGGTGGGCAAATGAAGGGGTTATCGATATGGCAGTGGGGATGCAAACGTTGAGAGTCACGAGTGAAGACGGTGTCGTCAAATTCTACATAAGCGTAGCCGTCTAATTGTCCTGAGTGGTATTGGTCACAGTGTATCTGCATTCACTGGGCACTGTTGTGGCAGCGGGTGCGGTGTGATATCAGACTCCTTCCAGGGATCGTTCGCTCGCAGCCTGAGGCGGAACTGTGAGGTAGAACGGAACTTTTGGGCTCTGCTTTCAACCTGGGAGGTGAGGGTGCGCGTGAATGATCGGGGAGAGTGTTGTTTATGATTCGACCCAGGGTCAGAGTAGTATCTCATTTCATGTCAGGCAATAGTAATCATATAAAGAACACTTTCCACCACCGAGCGAAGTCACTGTCAGCAAGCACCTCGTACGCTGATAGTGACCAGCAAGAGCGTACCGGCGCTCGCTACCATTGATCCACGCACGCATTCGAATCCCAGCACTGTTTTCGTTATGTTATGTACTCCAGCATACCATTTATAAAACTTATTTCGGGCG
Organism: Moniliophthora roreri; assembly: GCA_001466705.2. Lineage (NCBI taxonomy): Eukaryota > Fungi > Basidiomycota > Agaricomycetes > Agaricales > Marasmiaceae > Moniliophthora > Moniliophthora roreri. The sequence goes on along the minus strand of LATX02000035.1, from coordinate 1,051,420 downwards.
TTAAATCAAGGCTGATAGTACGTAGTATTAATCTAGTAGTCGTGAACGTGATGTAAGGACTTTGCACACTTGTAAGAGGAGACAGGAACGCACCGATGCAGAATAGCGATCCCTTCCATGTTTTCGAACATGTCTACCCCTACGTTCTCCACATGATTTTACTGAACGATTCACCTTGCAAGACCGCCATGTCCTACGCAGGGGGAGACGACTATATGAGCGTTTTCTGTAGATCCAGGTACCTCTTGTCTACTGAGATTGGAATTTCTGGTAGACCTCCAGTATAAATCGCGTCAAAGTTATTGAATACTCACGTTGTCTTGCGAGGTACGTCCTGAGAAGTTGTGACTTTAGGTGATACAGAACTTTGTTATCGACGCTCCAGGTATTCACTGATAACTTCTGACTTGTGCCTTTATTTTTCTTGAGGCTAGCAAGGGACTAAGTCCTGGAGGAATTTGAAGACAAGGTTGGCAGAATAAGCTTTTGAATGTGACCCGGTGTCTCAAGCTGCGGGTCAGATGTAACGATCGTGCTTCTGGGCACTAGGAGAGAAGATTCACGTTCAGGAACAGTACTCTGGTCCCCTCCGCGGGTTGGTGTCGAAGGTACACTGCCCTGGGTCTCAATTTCGCGAGCAGATTGGGCAGGGGATGCAGAACCGGGTTTAGCTTCAGTTTCGCGGCCTCGGGCTTCAAACATGGCACGATAGTGAAGCATTGATGAGAGGTGTTGTATACAAGGTGACTTGGACGTATTCTGGGATGTATAGGAATGCGGCTTTCAGCTCTGATCCGTTTTTGCCGGCCGGCATCTGGTCATCCTCTTCACAACACAACCATCGTTTCACTTGCGCACTATGCAGACAATCTTTCCCTCAAACGCATTCCTCGCCTGACGATTGTCCCTCTGTACCTTTTGGCGTGTTGCTGTACTGCGACACGCGATAGCACGGAACTTACGAAGCTACATCGTGAAAGGGCAGCTACAACAAACACTCATGCAACTACTAATCGTCGGACCGGGCTTAACTCACTGTGGGATAAACTTCTGATCGATTTGACCATTACTTACATTATTCCATGTCAGAAGCTTACGCAGGCGATGCTCAGAACGTAGTACACGGCTAAAAAGATCAATGGCGTCGAAAATGCACCAAGTCTGTCTTCATGACCACATCATCCATCCATGAGTGCACGAGCGCACCTCTTCGCACCCTCCTACCATACTTAAATACACAAAGCTTCCATCGCTGGAACATCGAGCGAGGACGTTTATAACAGCACTTCTCAGTTGGAGCATCATACTCTGAACGATATAAATCTGCAAAAGGATGAAGTAACGAAGCAACGTATCTTTGACTCAGTCCCCCCTTCGTACCGCTTTCGTATTCTCCTTCCCATCGATATCCACACTTCTCGTGTTTGCTCTCCTCTCGGAACATTCCATGGTGGAGGAAAAACTCCAAACTGCCGACGATGAAGACAGTGACTCAGTTACGAGTCGGAACCAACCTTCGTTGCCTGTTGGTGGACTTGGGCGAGAGTCGAAATGTGATGCTTCCTGTGATTACCTGAGTGCCAAGGCTGTGGGCTTGACCCTAATTGAGTCTGCACAGGTACCTGGCATGTCGCAACGCATCGTGTCGGGGGTTCACTGAAATCGTCCAGACTGAGTTTGTCGGTGAGCTCCTTATCGCGATAGACGATGTGATGGACAAACTGATTGCATGGTAGGGATTGAAGTGAATGTATTCTGCATCGTGCCGGGTCCGCGAGGCAACATCATTCAATATGAGTTGACCTACTTACTGGACGGGTACGCCAGGAGGCATCTGGACTGGCCCCGACACAATTCCGTTCACTGAAACATAATACAACACGAGGTGTTTTCACCAGAATGTGCTAGAGAATAAAAGGCACACGTTGATTCCAAGGACCGAGTCAATGAGATTCGATAACATGTCATAGTCAACTTAATTGACCTCATCAACTCATCTTCCCCCCTCGGCTACGACGATGAGCCATACCCGAACATAACATAAATTCCAGACTACGGGACTTTCATAACTCCATCAATTGCCCGCCCGTCGTCCAGTACGATGAGCGATCCACCCTCGATGACTACTCCCATTCTTTTCTTCCCTCCCGTCCTAGACGAGCCGCCAATCGGCTAACAAGGACCTAAGCCGACAGCTGGTTATCACCCTTGTTGTTGCAGTTGCCACGGTAGTGCGCCTGTCTATCGCCATTTCCACCATTGTTTGTCAATTACGGCGTGGTCATACCAAGACGATCTGGTAATAAAACAAGAAGGTTTGGCGTTGAACCCTATATGTCACAAGGCGCCGGGACTGCCTGACAGGAGGATTGGAAGGTGCGAATTCCGGGGCGGTGGGCGCTCGGCGTGCGCGGAGGCTAAAGGGAAAGAACGTTTCATTCGAGCAATGACCACCCGGACAGCTGTCGGACAGCTAGATGCAGAGAAAGACCCTCCGCCCTCTTATCATCAGATTTGCCAACGCGGTGATGTAGCTGCTAGTCACACCGTCATTGACCATGCTTATTCGCATCATTCCGCATGACATTTGTTTGAAAGAGGCCGGCCGCGCTTTCGTGTATTCGGCCATGCTTTCGAAGACCTAAAAGCAATTCCTGTCATCAACTATCCCTCGATCACATACATAACCATAGTTCGGAGTCGGACCCTTCTTGCCCTTTACGAATCATAGCGCTGTTGAGCCGGCTTGTGAAGTACATACAGAATCAAATATGGGCATTTGTCTGTTGCAATCTTGAGGACGGCGTATAGCAGCTCATGCTTTGGATTTCATATCGGAGTATATCAGTATACAAGGCCAATCACAAGGAAGTACAAGAGTCAAACCGTCAAGACTTACGAGCCTGAAGGAGATATTGTTGCTGATGCGACATGGGTGGCGAAGATCGTGACCGGAGATCCAAGTGCGCCCTCTTCGGGCTACCCTGCGACTTTCAACGATTCCAAGCCTGCGTTTGAAATCGGGACGGAGTAGTTGCGTAAGCCTTCCCAGAGAAGTTCAATGTTGTTTCTTACCGTTTCACATCTGACCACCGTCGGAGTTAACACTATTTAACACTAATAGGTCCATTCGGTACTGGCAACATAATTCTTAAGACTCGGACCGTTTGTTCAGGCAGCTTTCGCCGGACGTTCTTTCCTGCCACCATGCGGTTCGCTCATCGATATGGCCCATCACCCTCGTTCCTCCTCTTCCTAATCTCATTCCTTTCTACTACCGTTCGAGGCGTTCTTCAGACTCGATTCATTGACGACGAGACGGGGGACTCAGTGACCGGGGCAAAGGTCACATATTCGCCAGCAAATCAATGGAGCCAGGGAAACTCTTGTACGGGGTGTAATGTTCGTCCCAGTAACGCTTCAGCGTACAATGGGACATGGCACGATACAACCCATTTCAAAGGAGATACACCACGCTCAGTGCAGTTTTCCTTCACGGGTACGTTTCAACTTTGACTGCAGCACTTTTATTCATCGTGAGCCTATCTATCCACAGGTGTATCCCTTTCGGTTTTCTGTATATTGCCTCCAAGAAGCGCCCAAGCAATAAAAACGTACGATCTGACGTTCACGTTGGATGGCGAATCTGTGGGCTCACCCTTCTCCTTGGAGCCCGAGAGTGACGAATATCAGTACGATGTTGCTGTCATCTCCCTCAATAACCTACCAAATAAGGACCATCGCTTCATGATGCAGGCAGCGTCAACAACTGTGGATTCTCTTATTCTCTTTGATTATGCATCATACGTGTGAGTTTTTAGTTTTTGAGCGTCTCGAGGTAGTAGTGGTTGATGTCCCATATCTTAAAGTTACGACGACAGCATAAGCACTTCAGCTTCTCTGAGCGGAGATATATCATCTGCAGCTACATCGACGCCCACTGGTAGCCCGAGCCCGGCATCCAACTCAGCTACGAATTCTAAATCAGATCACACAGCAGCATTGGTCGGCGGTATTCTGGGAGGGCTCTTATTCCTAGCTCTGGCAGGGATAGCTCTCATCTTCTATATTCGCCGACGACGAAAGCAGGATACCTCCCCCGTCGTCGAACCTTTCTCCGTCGATGGTTCACACCAACAACATCAACGTGGCGCATCCGAGTCTATCAGTCCCTCTGACATCGTCAGCGTGAATCCGAGTACTGGATATACCACGTTAAGTGGTTCAATAGTCTCCAGAGGATTTGGTACCACAAATCCATCCTCCAGCCACTTGGACACCGTACCTCCTCGCTCTCCCACAGAAAAAGGTCCGCCGCCCGCTTACCAAGTTTGAGTACAGTGAGACCATACTTATGTTTCCTCCTCTTGTTATTGGGAAGTATTCTATCTATACAAATATTAGCCTATTGAATATTTTTGCCGCTGGATGAGGCTTATAATGTGTGTAATGAAGAACTCGGACAATGTATAATACGCAGTGTGCTTATAGAACGAATAACCTAACTGAGTTAATTCTCCGACTACAGTAGGACCTTGCAATCGTAAGATGCTGAAAAATTCGTCATCTTACAGGGGTGGAATTGATCATTGGACTAACCAGAGCGTCGGTAAACACTGGTAGAGTAGCGAAAGGCTAAAGCTCTGGAGATTCCACGATGGTGAGCAGGATGAAGAAGGATAGGATACTAAATTAGATGCCGATCAGGCGGGGCTTGTGGAGGCGTGAGAGTAATTCTCACCTGTCCTTCTCTTTCATACTTCCGGTTCCATGTACCAGCATGTACCCCGATTGTAAGGGCCCAGGGAGAGCACACTCCCTCCGGTTTTATTTCCTTACAGTCTGACCATTGATTCATGTTTTAGAAAAACCCGATGGGTCCGACACCGCAGTAGAAATACCGAGGGCTCCCGGCTCCCCGAATTTTCGCTTCGATTACAGTGATGGAATGTTCACATTGCACAGCGTCATTTCAGATTCTTGGACCACACGTCCTATTATGGTCATGGTCAGGCCCGACACGAGTCCCTTACGACGGCGGAGGATCTAAAGATCAATCAGATCATGATATGCGACGGGGGGAATAACTGGCCCACGATTCCGTCTCCATCAGGTTGTGATATACACTATTCTAGTTGCTCTAAGAGACATTGATCGTGATGAGGTATGTCCAGTTTTTACGTCGAATGAGCCTGTTGGCCTCTGGACTTTCTTCATTATCAACCAATCAACCTTGGGGGACTCCTATGTACTCGGACTCTCGTCGGAATACTTGATTAATCATATTGGTCAATCAATGTTTGATGGGCGAAGTGCCACTTTACATATTCGATATGACATTTGTAGTGTCACTACGTCCTCGCCCTCTCATCCTCTCACCGCCATGACCGTCATGCCATCCCTTCCCCTCCTTCATTATCTGGTCCTATTCTTCTCCTTTTGCGCGCTGGTCGCAGGTGCGCCAGAAACACGGACGATTGACGACTACAACGGCGACTCTTCTACTAAGGCAAAGCCCACATATATTCCTAGCAGCCAGTGGAACCCTGGCCAGTTATGCACTAATTATGCGAACTGCCATCTCCAACCCAATGTTTCCCTCGCACACGACGGGACTTGGCACGATACCACCCATCTTGAAGGTAGCCCAGCCCTTTCGATGCAGTTCTCTTTCATTGGTGAGTATTTTGCCAACGCGCTAGGCCTGTTCTGAATTGCACTTAAGGCGTCGAATTGTCGGTTTTCTGCATTCTTCCAAACAAAACCGCTTCGGCCGTCAAGAATTACGATTTGATACTCACACTGGACAATGCAAATTACACCTACGTCCACGAGGAGAGCCAATTGACGGATAACTATCAATATAACGTTTCGGTTTTCACTGCGAAGAACTTGGCAAATACAAACCACACCTTCACAATGACGACCTCAGTCAACAGTGAAAACGTTGTCTTATTCGACTACGCGACATATGTGTATGTGCTCCCCAATCGCTATATGACTGATCTAAATCCCTCTTAGAGTCGACCCCGAGGCACCCGTGGAATCGTCTGGTTCTGAAGACTCGACGGATTCTAAAACCAATCTTCCCGCTATACTCGGAGGGGTACTTGGAAGTCTTCTGTTCATATGTCTGGCAGTGCTGCTGGCGATGTACTCCCGCAAACGTCGAGCCGAATATCGAAGTGCAATGGAGGCGGGACAAGTGGACCCTTACAACCCCTCTTCCAACCGGAATCTTCCGCTGAGCTTGCCAACTAGCCCGACAGGGGAAACGACAAGTTTCGGATACGCGAGTTATTCCATGCATACCCGGAATCCCAGTGGTCCGACTCCCACGGTAACATCGACGCTGGATAGCAGCGGGTCCAGGAGTGTAGCTGTAGATCCAGCTGCCATAGATTGGGACTCGAAGGCACCGTCAGGACCACCACCAGCATATACAGCCCAAGGCTGATGCGGTATGTAAATGTTGTTATTGTACTTCGCGAGACGCTCAGATTCTAATTGAAGTCCGTTCTGCGTTCTCTCTTATACCCTTGTAATTGTTGGTGTTGATTGTGAAAGGTCTGGGATCTCTGGCGCTCTGGAGAGGATCTTTCTAGGTAATAAGTGTTTCATCTGTTGATCCATATCATACTACATAGTTTACATGGTTCAATTTATTGCGGCCCGGAGGTTTCATTGGCATTTGAGCTACATGGAGATATCGCACCGACTACTCTGTACCAAGAGGGGAGATGTGCCAAGGCTCGCTCTGACGGCTTTGTTGTACAAATGCATCTCAATCTGGCTATGCTTTGACGTTCTCTGCAGTTGGTCGATACTGAACGTCACTCTAGGTCACGAAACACTCAGCCCATGGCCAGCAAGTCGAGATGCAAAGCGGCGGAACCGTGTCTCAGGTCGAGGTCTCCCAAGACTTAGACAATCGACGCAATGCTGTGTCTCTCTCCTCCACAGTTAGCCCGGAATAACCACTCCCACCGTAATATGGAATGAAGAACGGGAATCCAAGGTTCGCTCTCAGAGATTAACGTCCTTGCAAGCTTCATCGATGACCACACTAGTCAACTTCGGAATAACGGCAACCGAGCCTGTGGCCGGGTGATTGTGGCCGGGTGATTGAAGGCCAACAGGCACTCCTATTATTTCCAAAATGGAGATCGAAATGGTATATAAGGCGCTGCCCTTTACCCCTAGTCGTAAATTGTCCACGACTACCCTTTAGCTTCACGTCCAACCCTCGACCACTCTGATCCAGTGATGTGCTTAACCCATGATACCACCACCCACACGACCGCGACTGTCGACACAGTACCGGTGCTAGCAGCGCCTGTGCAGCCTCCGGATAACACCAGGGTGACCCCCACATCAAGCAGTAAACGGACCCTGCACAAGAAGAAGAGTTCCGGTGACCTTCGGGATGACTTCTATCGTGCAGCTGCTGCTGAGCTTGAGGAACAGAGTGGCAAGGAGCATGAAAGAGTGAGAACAAAGAGTGGATCTAGTGCGAAAAGCATGGCAAGTGCAAGAGTTGGCGACCAGATGCGAAGCGAATCGTAGAAAAGGGATATTATGGTGAGCGCTACTATATGATACGCCCTTCTCAGAAGTTGTTCATTATACTACCTTGAAGACAGATTGATTGACGCCGATGTAAACGCACGATGATCACGACTACGAACACGATGAACGATACGTTATAATGTTTCACCTCATCTGGGCGGACGGTATATCGACCCTTCCCACACATTGCACGAGTTCAGCTTGTGCCGTCGACATCTGCATTCCAAATATTCGGGCGGATCTCGTTCGGTTCAGCTCTTCATTCTTTACTCCCTTTCGTCACCTTCCACATCCCTCTTAGTTCATGACCTCTTGTCTCGGATCAAGCCTATGCACTGACAACGACACTTTCTCTTCGCATTCTTTGGGAGGATTCAAACTTTTCTGTTGTTAATCATTTCCCCATTTCACGCACACGAACATTTAACGACCATTCAACGACCATTTTATCTTAACCTCACTTCAATTGTATTCTGAGCTATTATTCTCGATTCCAATATCGTGTTAATCACATTGTTGAGACTCTCCTGTAGCTACATTGTAATAAGGTCTAAACTGTATCACTGTGTTGCCGGGACATCTCTAACGGACATCTCTCACACCACAACATCTGTCTGTCTAGAATCCTTCACGCGATCGCTAATTTGAAAACGTTAGCAATCTGTTGGTATTGGTGGACGTAGAGCACTCACCCAGACCGGTTTAGGCAAAGAACCGTGGCTTACTTCTCTACTCAAATCTCCGAATCCAACATATGAGAACTGAGCAGGAGCCCTCGGCTGTAATATCAGCTTGACCCCCGCCCTCTTACAGGCGTCAAAAAGAGGCGAATCCAGACAGAGCTGTGCGTCGCCCGCCTGATTGACGAGCGGGTAGAGAACCAACTGTCTGAGTTTTGGCTTGAGAGATCGCGTCCTCCCGCCGTGCTTGTTGCATTCCACCTCTTTCAGGCTCTGCCCTGTAGAAGTTCCAGCCCTTGAGCTAGAAAGAAGCTCGACAACCTTCCTCTCTTCCACTACATCCGGCAAACACCCCGCAAACGCAAGATACTTCAGCCCTTTGGCACGATGTAAGTTGTCCAGTATCGCACTGGTGCAAGTCCCACGGCTCAGGTAGAGGGCCCGCAGTCCCTGCAGATGGCATGGCAGTGAATCGAGGAAACGGTAATCCGCAGGCGGTGTACTCGCATGGAAGCTGAGATATTTGAGACCGGTGCCTAACGAGTACAAAGCACTGCTGGCTTCGGCTGGCTTCGTGATGGCATGTACGACGAGCAACTCCAGTGATACAATGGACCGACTGATAGCGCGAAGTAACGATATCAATGTGCCGTCAAACTTGGGTGAAATAATGGTAGCGTAGCGTAACGCTCGGGTAGGAGGAAATGTGGGAGAGGAGGACTCGAGAGGTCCAAGCTGATTGGGGAGTATTATGGAAAGACGACTGAGTTCCGGCGTTCGGGATAGAAAATGAGAGAGGCGAGATGTGTCACTGAAAAGGCTGTCATGGCCCATGTGGATGAAAGTACACAGTGTTCGCAAAGCGGGACATCGGAGGATAGTGGTCATGAGGTGTTCCGAGGCCTTTATAGCGTCATACACGACTCCGAATACGGGCGGCGCGACGTGCACACTGAGGGAGACGAGGAGCTGAATCTTTCTGAGAAAGTCGTAGGCGTGTAACGGTGTTTCCGTGCTCGACTCCAAAGAAAGATGTCGAAGTGCCGCCCGGGCCTGATCGCTGTGATGAAGCGTATAGATCAAGCAGTTGTAACGCTTCATAACATGCGGACGTTGTAATCTGGTATGATGAGATGGAGACTTTAAAACGACGGTGGTGTACAATGCTTGATATGCCAATGGAGAGATGGCTTTGCATGTACGAGCGATAACTGCAAGGGTTTTGTTATCCAGGAAACAAAGAATATGTTCGAGAATCTCGACGTCGAGCTGTAGAGGGAACAAGTTCCGCACTTCGTATGCAGATGCTGGGCGTTTCTGAATATACCTTGACTGACCATCGGAGCGGCTACCGCACGTTGTCTGCACCCTCCTCAAGTTTGCTTTGCTAGGTTTTGGTGTGACTGGTAGTGGCTTATTCCTCCGATGCCATAGTGGGAGCCCATCCAACAGCTCATCGGGAGGTAAGTCGACTGTTGTGGTTCGTCCACTCGGAATAATGCTTCGAAAAGTTGAGTAAAAGGCACTAGTTGTGGTAGTTTCCACTACATGAATAGCTTGGTCAACGCTCATTCGATAAGAAAAAGCCTCGGGACGTACTTTGATGTGGTGGGTGGTGAATTGAAAGGGCTCATTCGAATGTATCGCATCGACTATATGGCCATTTCTGCTATTGTTCAAACGTCTCCGATTGAAGCACAAAGGAAACTAAACACCTTGTGGATCGCTACCGTGATGATTTGAGTCGATAAAGAAAAAGTGGTACCGTTGAGCATCGCAAAGGTGCAGACAATGGTTGCTGGGCGCTGAGCGTAAAACGCGCGAGTGACATCATGCAAGACCAAGTTAGGGTTGGGCTGCAAGCCTGCAACGTGCTACTGGCATTTCCCATATGTTCCATTCTTCTGCAGCTCTGGTGAAACATGGACTGTTAAACTAGACGATAGATCCTCTTTGCGATACTAAAGGCTCATCCGCATGGCATTATATTCTTCAATGAAATGCGGCACATATACGATAATTTGGAGCATATGAACACGAAAATTGATCCCCAGCCGTGTGTATCTTTCTACCCATGTAGACATGTGCTTGTAAGATCTATGGAATCATCTTCTAGAGCTAGAAAAGGGTTATCAAAGCCAGCGAGCTCTACGTACTCAGGCGCCAGTCACTCCTCAAGCTATACCAGAGGATCAACCACGATTGCGGCTTTCCCAAACGGTTCCTTATTAGACAACTTGTAGCGTAACGCGTCCAAAGCACTTGGGCGCGTCAAAAGAGACCAAGTCGTTCGGTTTTTCTAGCTGGCTTTGCATTTCAGGAGAGAGAACACGCAAGCATGTAACAATCACGAAAACGCGAGACTGCTGCTCGGTGGCGTCTGCCAAAGCAGTTCTACAGAACTCTATCAGAAATCTGTCTGACTAGAGTTTCTTGTAAATCCTTTCTTCTACTCGGAGTAAGATGACAAGCAGCACTGTAAACTTTAAATGAAGCGAGGAATTCGACGAGACATAGCGCGAGTTACCAAATAAATCACACAAAGTCGTGTATAGCCTCGAGACAAAGCTTACAAGACTCGACCGGCTTTCCCTGGAAGATATCAAGAATAATATCCGCAACAGCCTCAGATTGTTGTTGAACGACCTTCAAGTACGTTTGATCATTTCGGTAGCCAAGGACGATTTGAAAGAACCTGATCAACTCACCAAAAGACTTGCAGACCTATTGGAAAGTAGGTCTTGTTTCAGGCGGTCTAGGTAGGAAGAAGGTATATTCAGCTTCAGGGTTGCGACTAATCCAGTTTCGACAAACAACTTACTTGACATTGTTGATAGTTCCCCATATGGCGTGCGTTGACTCTTCTCTCATGGCTTCAGAGTACACTTCAAGAGGGAGTATGTACAGCTTCCACCTCATTGGTAGAGTGACTTTTTAGCATCTTCAGCCTTTCTGCATATTACAGCTATTTGCTGAGATAATGAAAATGATCGAACTGTGTTTCGGCTGATGTCATGTAACTCGTAAGAATGGGATGACATTCTGCCGATGCTAAAAGATATTACTATCCATCATGTCAGGGGTCTGGATTAGAGTAGAATAACGGATGACCCACAATAAGAGTTCGAGGATTGTAAAGCTTTCTTTACAGCTTTTCTGCTAGTCCACACATCGGGTCGAAGCCATGTCCATGCGACGGGGGCTTGAGATGCAATGTTAGTATGATAGTTATTTTTGGCGACGAAAAGCTCAAAGCTGACCGCGGAGTGTATTCAGTACCCAGTTATAGCAGCTGAGGATATTTGAGATGCTCGCATTGCCGAAGCACCTACGCTCTGCCCTATTCCCGCTAAGCGCCGACGAGAGGAATCTACTCGCGCTCCTTTATCAGCACCCCGCCATCAAGAGTACATGTGCTGCTTTCGCATACTCCCTCGGGGACCCTGGATCAGTTGCAAGCTACGGTGGACTCAAAGTGACCATACAAACATCAACGCACAATGATCAGTGAAAAGCTACCTTAACTCGTACTGCGGAACTGAAATCGGTATTAGGTTCATAGCTGATAGCTCCTGTTCATCATGATTAGGACTCTCGATCGAAAAAACGTCGTCTATCTGAACACTTCCTTGGCGTGCTTTTTCGAGTAACGAACGCACGGTCACTTCCCATACTTGTTTATGTGCACCGGTGGCGTGAGGGAAGATGAGTGTGAGCGTTGCCAACTTGGGGGGTAATGGTCTGTTAGTGCATAACGGTTGGCCACAACTTGGAGAGGGTACTGCGGCCTAGAATTGACGAGGATGCGCTGGCGTGAAAGTGCAACCATTGAGAGGAACAAGAAAGTCGATGACGCGTGCTGATATGAAAAAGTGGACCCACAGAATGGAACATGCTGCATGGCACCAGTCAGAGAATTGGTCCCACTCGTATGTGAGGAGACGGTGAACTCGGTCATGTTCGACTAGCTTCATTACCAGTCGATAGTGACACAGAGTATAAATCTTGGGACGCACACTAACAACCACCGCCTCTTCTATGCCAAATACGAGTGTTGGCGATAATTCATATTCAAGGCTCCGCGTCGGCTTGTCTCTGCACGCTACCAGGCTTGGGGCAAATTCACGTCGAGTGGTTTTGTCCGGGACAATACGTCGCAAAGGCATCAGTGTAGATACAGATGCTGGCGTGTCTGCATATCAAGAAGGCGGTCGATGAGAACCGTCGTGTTTTGGAGCATTTACGTGGGGCTCTAATAAGGTAATTTGATTTGTATCGAGTCGAGAAACTGACCGCAAAAGGATTACTTAGCTACGTGAAATCGTTCCCTTATAAGATCACTTCACGGCCTCGAGGTCTTGAATCGTTGATGGAGTTTTCAGCAAGAGCTTGAGCACCCTTCTTTGTATTCAATGCATAGTAACATTTTCCAGTGTTCCTAGTGATTTGGAGTTGAAATCTGGAGTAGAGGTATGATCATGATGCCATCACTTGTTTCATCTATGGTCAGCCCTTGAGCCTCTTTGAGTTTCATCAAAAACCTCCATCTTCAGAGCCTCAGCAATCACGATGAACGGAATGGGGGCCGGGACTCACACAGCTGTTCAACCGGCACAGAAACCCCGTTTAGAGTCTCCCCAGAATTGCTGCGGGCACTTGCTTGATAGAAATCCGTTCGGAACAGTGGCCAGTGGTCAGTAGTCGGGTATATATCGTCGAACATGGTGATGAACGGTGAAGAATTGCCGCGACGGTTGTCGGTTTCAATTTCTTACCACGACTCCCACCTCCTCCCGGACTCATCATAGCGCCGCATAAAGATTCAGTTTGTAGAGGCCAAACTCGAAACGGTCTGACGTGTTACAGTGATATCTCGGTTGAACGTTGAATGCTGATCTTTGATCCCTCATCTAGTTCATGAACAGGAACAAGGGCTTGTGAGGTACCTGGCATAGTATGGGGATTTTTGTTGCAAATACATACTCATACTGCCTTGTTAGCTCGCCTCTCTTATGGTTACACGTTGCACCCCCGCGACTGTATATGAGAGCACGGCAATGCTATCCCGAGCCAAGTACCGAGGTTTGCTATTCATTTTTGAAATTGCTTTATTTATTAACGGTCTGCTTTTGTTCAGGTACTTGCTCACAGTGGATTTCAAAGCTCGACGTTCCTGATACTGATACTGATTTTCGTTCTGCGCTGTCGCCTCGTCATTGTCAAATCAAGGGTCAGTAGAGTCTGAAGGTTATGATGTGTCATAGAAGATCAACACAGGGGTCCTGGCCCAGACCGTATAGCAGAGAGCTACAGTGCGGCCCACGATGATAGCTCAGCGTTCAGTGACCAGGCACATGATTGGACGAGAGGGAGTCTATTTTCATATTCAATAAGGGTCTGTGCCTCGAGGTCTCGGATTTGGAGGATTGTCAATTTGTCGGCATCCCTAGCGAGTTGCTTTACAACCGGTGTTCATTCATGATGAAAAGAGCGAAAAAATCTTTTTGATGTTGATTGTCGAGAATACGCAGTGGGTACATACGGATCATGACGGGGAAAGAGAAAGTAGCAGGAAGAGGGTGGTAGAGTAGTCACGTGGTTAATTGCACTTCTTTTTGCTTGACGACCGGTAGTGCGATCGAATGTTATGTGTGCAAGACGGGACGAAGAGATCAGCGTAGAGTATCATCGTCCTTCAAGTAACTGTCTCTTTTTTTATTATTTATTTTTTATTTTTATATTGACACCAACTCAGGAGACAGTATACTCGAATACAACGCCCTACTTGCAGAGTCAAATCTCCACGCAAAGCAAGCAAACAAGTATCAGTCCCCTTTTGCCCCTTCACGTCCTGCACCAACTCCTCCTCCTCCTCCTCCAAAGACAAACTCCCGTAATTCGCTTCAAAAGCAAAATCCAAATCGTCCAAGGAAGCATTCCTTACCTCCTTTGCACTCTACAACAATGTCCACTACTACTTCCCCTCCCCCTCGCCCCTCCAGAGCCAATACCGCAAATCTCAACGACATCTTCCCATCCCAGGAAGCCCTCGCTTCTCGTCGCATGTCAACCCCCGCCGCTTCACCCCAAATCGATCCCTACTACTCTTCAGATCCACCAGAGCCAGTTCCCCCGCTTTCAGCCATCACCGAGTACACCAACTCTGCCAGCATTATAAACGCCACTGGCCCTCGCTCTCGCAGTTCAACCCAGTCAAAACCAAAAAAATCAGTCCTAGGTTTCATTTTCAACACTTCAAAGCGGCCAGAGATCAGTACTCCCTACGACCCAGTTCATCTCACCCATGTCGGTTTCAACTCGTCAACCGGTGAATTCACCGGTCTTCCAAAGGAGTGGCAACAGCTCCTCCAAGAAAGCGGTATCAGCAAACAGGAACAGGAAAAGAACCCTCAGGCGGTCATGGAGATTGTCAAGTTTTATCAAGAGGGCCATGGAGATGTATGGGACAAGTTGGGCGCAATGGGCGGTGCTCCAGATTTGTCTCTTGGTGTCGGCTCTAGTTCGACCACCACTCCCTCAACTACTCCTCAGCGTTCTTACGAGAATGGCTTTCAGAACCCAGTGCGTCCAACTCTCTCTCTTTCTCTTTGTTGTTTCCATTCTGATGTTACCGATCTTTACTTTTAGCGACCCGCACCTCCTCCACCTGGCTCTAAAAAACTCTCACAGCCTCCTTCAGCGAGTGGCAGTGGTCCAGGTCCAGCTGCATCCGCAGCCTTCAGACCCGCTCCTTCTCCACCTAGTACCGTAACTCCCACTCTCGACCGAACAACCTCACAGCGTACACCAGCAAAGTCTTCTAAAGGCCCTGATCCGCTTAATCGGGCCAACACAACACGCGAACGTCGTCCTCCTGGCCAAGGTCAAGGCGCACCTTCCACCGGCTATCAATATCAACAATCATCTCCACAGCTGCATGAGCAAAAGCAAAAGACACCGCGCGCCTCGCCCGGTTCCTCGTCTACAGATTTGCCTATCAAGCAGTCGTCGAGTGGTGGTGGTCAGAGGGACAGAGAAAAGGAAGTTCGTCAGCCAAATCAGCAGCAGAGCCCCGCCGCTGCTAGTTTGGCAAAAGCTGCTGGTGGCGCTGGTGCTGGTGCTGTCGCTACTCCAAGAAGGCGAGAGAAGAAACCTGTGGACAAGGAAAAGGAAGAGGACATTGTAAGGAGACTGAAGCAGATTTGTACAGATGCCGATCCGACGAGGTTGTATAGGAATTTGGTCAAGATTGGACAAGGGTGAGTCGTTAGTTTGAAACCCGTTAACCGTTTCTCACTCGATTTTTCTTCTAGTGCATCTGGAGGCGTTTACACAGCTTATCAAGTTGGTACCAACCTTTCCGTGGCCATCAAGCAAATGGATCTCGAAAAGCAACCCAAGAAGGACCTCATCATCAACGAAATCCTCGTCATGCGTTCTTCACGACACCCCAACATTGTCAACTATATCGACTCGTTCTTGTACAAGAATGATTTGTGGGTCGTCATGGAGTACATGGAAGGCGGTTCTCTCACGGACGTCGTGACCGCCAACCTAATGACCGAAGGTCAAATTGCGGCCGTATCAAGGGAGACGGCACAAGGTCTCGAGCATCTACACAAGCACGGTGTCATTCACCGAGATATCAAGAGTGACAATGTCCTCTTGAGTATGGTTGGTGATATTAAACTGAGTAAGTTGACCCCCCCACCCGACCGCCTGCCGGAGAGCTTGAGGGTTAATAATGCTACTTGTAGCCGACTTTGGTTTCTGTGCACAAATCTCTGACCCTGCTCATGCCAAGCGGACAACCATGGTCGGTACGCCGTATTGGATGGCTCCCGAGGTTGTCACAAGGAAAGAGTACGGACCAAAGGTTGATATTTGGAGTTTGGGTATCATGGCAATAGGTGCGTAGGCTCTCTCTCTCTTACATCCAATTCCGAGTATTACCTCTCCTGATATTTGACACCCAAATGCAGAAATGATTGAAGGCGAGCCACCATACCTCAACCAAAACCCCCTCAAGGCTCTTTACCTCATCGCAACCAACGGTACACCCAAGATCGCCAACCCAGAGAACCTAAGCAAGACGTTTAGCGATTACCTCGCTGCGACACTTTCGGTAGATGTTGACAAGAGGCCGACGGCGACGGAGCTGCTTCAGGTGCGGACTTGTTCTCATCCCCTGTTGGAACAATGTTATTGATTTCATGTGGTGCAGCATCCCTTCTTCAAACTTAGCGAGCCGCTAAGAACGCTTGCGCCTTTGATCAAGGCTGCACGGGAAATTGCCAAGAACAAGTAGAAAAAAGCTTGTTGACGTTCCCCGGCCTGTCTTTTTTTGTTGTCCCATCAAACGAACGCTTTGTACAACCACCCAAATTTTATTACGACGACTAGGCCACGTTTTTTTTTTTTTTCTTCTTTTTCACTTTCTTCCCTTCCCTTTACCTCTCTTTTACTCGCCACCCCAACACATTCATACTTACATCCAAACGTACGTTCCCTATTTGTTCAATCTGGCCACGGGATATTCTTATGCTCCGTTGAACGTTCGCTCGCTACTCCCTACTCCACGGTTTCTCACATTCATTTCGGGAGTTTTTTTTTTTTGTTGGCATGATTCACTCCGTGTTCTGTTCTCCGATAACTGGGTGGTATGATATTGATATAACTAGATCTGCAGAAATGTTTATTATTTTTTCAGAGAGGTCTATGAAGGGTTGGAACGGTATCGTGTGGGGTGGTATCATGATGCCCTTGGATTGCAAAGCTCCCGAAGCCTGTATAGTAGCGTCCACTGCCAATGTATCTAAACCGAGAGTGACCTAGAGCCGAAACGAATCGACCATAAGTTAATAATAAATATCATAACCTATAAGAGTGCGGCGATTTGAGCATCCAAAAGACGCGAAAAGGCAAGAAAGAACTCACAATCCTTTCATCCCTTTTTACGCACTAGCAACCTTTTAACGCAACCTTTTCAATCTCATTCAACACCTCATCAAGCCCCTCTTCCTTCCAATATTGCTTTTCATGAGACGTTAACCTCCCCAAGACGTAGCTCGCTGCATCAGCACCTCCACGATCACCGATACCCAGTCGGAAGCGATAGAAGTCCTTGCCGCCGAGAGCAGATATGATGCTTTTGATGCCATTATGACCGTTGGCTGAGCCACCTAATCGAGAGGAAAGTACCTCTGAATCATGGTCCATCGAGTCTTGTAGAACAATTAGACTATTGGTGTTTCCCTGCTTGATAGAGTTGCGAAAGGCATCTGCGATTGAAGGTCCGGATATGTTCATTGCTGCTTCTGTGTGCGTGAGAGAGAAAGGAAAAAAAAAAAAAAAAAACTCGTTAGCAAAAAGAGGATATTTACACGTCTGGCAAAGGGTGCATACTTGATTTATACAGTGTAAGTTGGACATTGGTCTCTCCAATGGTTATAATGTCACGACCAATGACACCTTTACGGTCAGAAGACATTCGAATTCCTAGACGATCCGAGAGTGCATCAATGACTAGTTGGCCAAGACTAGGACGTTTCCTTCAGGATAAATAAGAGCATGGAGAAGAAAGATGATTACAGACCTGTGCCGCGTTCCAGGTAGAGGCAAGTTTCCAAGGCCTACAACAATTATTTGGGGCGTTGAGTTATGCATTTGAGTCATGGAGCGTACTTGCAGCAGCAGTGAGGGCAAAGATGAGGATATTCGTAGTGGCAGCATTCTTTTTATACTTGTAGTGAACAAAACCTTGGTGGCAGAGTAAGATACAAGTCATCCTGTGTCAACTGCGAGTGCCTATTATAAAGCGCTTCCGGTTTCTCAGTCAGCGAGCTCAGTCATCTGCAAGTCAGAATGCGCAGCCCTAAGCACACTGTAGAGTATGTACAGTAACTAAAGTACAGCCAGAGAAGCTCAAGGCGCCGCAGGCCTTGCTTCCGCATTCTTCAAGCTCTCCTTGACAAGTTCTGAAAATTCTTCCCGAAGAATAGCTTCCCTTCTCTCCCTCTCCTCTTTCTGCAACTTTAAGATACCCCGCTTCTCCTCCGCACTGATGACTTGATTTTCCTTTCTCATACGGACTGCGTTCATCCTACGATGCCGGCTACCGCTCATCACATAGCCCACATTCTCGTAGTCGGCAATCTCCCCCGACGTTAGACCAATTTCACCACGACGAGGAATACGTGCTTCTGTGCCTTCCTGCAAGAATGCAGCCATGGCACTACCCTCACCACGTAGTAATGCACCTCCATACGACCGCTCGTCGATTTTTCTTAAAGTGTTGATTTTTTGGACCGGCTGAGGACCGACTTCAGTGTCAGAATCATCCTCCACTGACGCATTGGCACGTTGCGAAGGAGAAGCAGCGGCAGGTACATTGGAGTGTGTTGGTCCAGTAGATGGTTGTTTGACGACCCATTCGTCTTGATCGTCAGGAGGAGGCGAGTGCGGTCGACTCGAGCCATGGCGAGGAGGACTTCGACTTTGACTCGGACTTTGGATACTTCGTGAACGCCGTCTGCGTCTGTCCTCTTCCGAATCTTCGCCATCGTAGCTTTTTTGTCTGCTCCGCGACCGACGACGTTTTTTCTCTTTCCTCGCTTCTCTTTCCTTCTCTTTCCTCCGTTTCCTTTCCTTCCTTTCCCTGCGTCGTCTTTCTTCTTCAGATGAGTCGGTTTCGCTGGACGAGTCGTAGCGACGTCGCTTGGACTTTTTGTTTGAGTATTTTCGCTTCGGAGACCTGGGAATGGAATCAGCCGAGTTAGGACGGTCATAGTTGCTTGAAACGTACAGATCTCGAGCAGGTTCTTTCGGCGAAGGTGGCCATATGTCCACAGTCCTACTTTCCCGCTGTATCCGACGACTGTACACACATAATGAGTATCATAATGAATCATAAAAAGAACAAATTGCATACTTTTCCAACCAGTCTGAACCACCACCACCACCTCGATAATCACTTTGGTCTCGGTTATTCCATGTCGGTGGAGCCATATTATCCGATTGTCTTGAATTCCCTGGCCCTTGATAGTCCCCATATTCAGGAGTTCCTCTGCGATTTCCTCCACTACGGTAATCACGTCCATTTCGCCCGCGTTCAGAATCACGACGGTTGGACCTGTCATCTTCGATGGAGACACTTCGTTCTCGTCTGTCCCTTCTGTCGTCATAGCTGTTTCTATCTCTTCCCCCTCTGTCTCGACCTCGTCCTTCGTCACGTCTTGGTGGTGTTCGACTTCGACTTTGGCTTCGGCTACGGTATGAACGACGGGGTGGGGAGCGTTCTCGTTCCCGTCTCTCAGAAGCAAAGGACGAGTCCTGAGGCACCAAGGCCATACGGGATGGATGAACGGTAGCCATATTAGCTGAACGGTGGTGGCAAAGGAATTGAAAGAAAACAGCACGTGGGTAGATCAGCGATACGTATGTGCACGAGCGCTTATAGCACCGCGCTCGACCCTCGACCATTATCTTGACCAAACAGATGGAAATCCAACCGGGTGATCCCAGAATCACGGCAAGTCTGGTCGAAATTCAGGGAAACCTGAATTTCGATCCAAGGACTGCATATTTATTTCTGGATCACCATGCGGGATTGCTCATAACGTATCTATCAGACCGTCGTGCATATAACGGAAAAAGGCTTCGGGGACGGAAACCCGGCTAGGCTAGTCAGTTGGCCGCCGAAGTCGAGTCCGCATACAGGACGATATCTGTGAATTATTCGAATCCTTTCTGAATCCCAGAGCCATGTCTAGCGAGGAAGCCAAATACGACTACGTTGTTCTGACGCGGGGAGAGGCCGAGCGCGAAAGGCATGTGTCGTCTAGCTCTCCAACTAGTTTGCTATACTAATCTATAATTATCACCTCCAGACTGAACAGGCAGTTCTGGTTCTACAAGAAATTCCATGGTCGTGATCTGATTATTGACTCTCGAGTCACCGTTCCATTTGATGGTGCTGTACTAGACTCTGCGACAGGATCAGGTGCGTATCCTCCAAGTTGCCGACCTTGGAAGACCAGGTCTTAGTAAGATCTAGGTGCATGGGTCTTCGCTCTTGCCAACGAACTTCCATCCACAGTATCTCTTCACGCAGTTGATCTAGCCCCAGCTCTCTGGATCTCTAAAGGTGTTCCGCCCAACGTCCACTACACCGTATCTTCCGTCACCTCTCTTCCCAAAGATTGGGATGCCAAGTTTGACCTCGTTAATCAAGCACTCCTCTCTACTTCCCTCAAAGAAGCTGATTGGTCTGTAAACATCTCCGAGTTGTACCGCGTCACTAAACCCGGAGGTCATATTCAACTGGTCGAGTCCATTGGAATGGGCGAGAAACCTCCTTCGGATCAGGCTGGTAGCATCCTGTGGGAGGTTTTTGTTCGTATGAGAGCAAATTCAGGGTTCCTGGACAGTGCATTCTCGCAGGTACCTCCAATGTTGGAAGAAGCAGGTTTTTGTGAAGTTTCTGTTCAGAAGAAGCCTGCGCCGAGATTTGGCATCAACAGTGGCGAAGAGGTGTTGGATATCATGAAGAGGGCCCTGGCTGCGACGAAGGAATTTGTTGTGTCGAATGACTTTTTCGGGGTTGTGAAAGATGAGAAGGAGTATGATGCATTGCTTGAAAGGCATTTCAAGGAGACTGCGGAGCAATGTCTACCAGTTGGGCTGGAGATGTGCTTGATTTGCGCGAAGAAACCTGCATAATATTATTCTTTTTGAAATGTATTCACGAATATGTAGCTCTAACCTTCCCTGAAAAGTTCACAAGCAAGCGCAATTTGAGCGCAATCATACATAACACTTGGACAAATATTTGGTTTTCATAAGGGGGTAAAAAGCACGAAATGCGAGTAGAAATACAGCTACTAGATACAGATCATTAGCACCATCATAAAATCTACTCCAGAACAATAAAGCG
This sequence comes from Moniliophthora roreri, assembly GCA_001466705.2. Classification (NCBI taxonomy): domain Eukaryota; kingdom Fungi; phylum Basidiomycota; class Agaricomycetes; order Agaricales; family Marasmiaceae; genus Moniliophthora; species Moniliophthora roreri. The sequence continues at coordinate 1,030,237 of LATX02000035.1, read as the reverse complement.
AAGATGATACAGAGGTTGGTATACGTGTGCAAGGGTAATAAACGAATACAAGACATTCCGGTCATGAGAGAATTGAAGATAAAGTCGATGAGTCGGAGGAGGTAGATACTCTCCGAATTTGCTCTCTAGTATGTTCTGAGTTCTTTCGAGAGTTGGAAAAACGATACGGGCGTATCCTGGCGCCCTTGGCGATTTGCCGCTGTGGGTGCCTAAGGTGGTTAAGCGCTGGACCGACAAGTAATAGTGCCTTTGAAGGCTCTATATCAGGACATGTTGAAGGAGGTGGAACGACGACAACAGCATCTGCTTCCTCAAAGGAACACGGTATAAGCCGAACATTGGCTCCGGTTCGTTTTGATTCTGATTGTGGTGCGGGAGGAATAAGGTATTCGCTTTCGGAGAGCGGCGGTGATGGTGTCCGTGAAGTGGTAGTAGTGGATGTAGAGAGTTGTCTCTGTCTTTGGAGTCGTGGAACATGTGTATAATGGGCGGCATGAGCATGCATTGACTGTTAACGCAAGTCCACAGATCAGAGGTTGGGGTTAAATTTGAGGAAGTTTAGACTTACTTGACGTCCAAAGTCGTAAGCGGAAGGAGTGGGAAGGTATACACGGGGTTTCGCGTCGGACGTCAAGGTAGGAAGATCGAGGGTATGTAGAGAAGGAAGGGTGGGGCGTTCGGGAAACATTGTGTCACAGACGGAGTATCGTAGAGGTAGAGTAAAGATAGAGTGCGTATTTGATAGTCCACCGGGGGCTAATCAGGTCCTGCCTTATGAATGAGAAACGAGAAGGAAATTGTCCCGGAAGATGGAAAAGTGGGGGATGGGCACTTCGGAAAAAAGCGAAACGAACTATTCCTTTATACCCCACTTTCCCAATTCGCGTATCTATAGCGCATTGTGCAGTCAAGTTACATTGTACTTGGGCGTCAATGGTACCAGAAATTGCCGACAATAATGATGTTTGATGATATTTGTACGCGAGTCTTGGCCATTATTCAACCGCAGGACCGGCTGGATTCTGTAAATAATAGCAAGAATAATAGCATATCAAGTTTGCTATTATCATTATTGAGCCAGAGTCGTAGGGAGCCCCATAGAAGGGAGGAGGGGGGAGGTCGATAGTGGTGGTCAATGGGAGAGTCTGCCAGGCACGTGCTGCCAGTCAGATTTTCCTTCATACTCCCAACATCGCCAGCAGCAGCGAAGCACAGTGACAATGGCAGAGTCTTCCATACCCAAGATCAGAATTGTATGTTCTATTTTATTATCTAATGATCATCTTCACTGAACTCAACATGAGATATGTAGATGAAGGGTGCAACACCAGACTTGTCTGCTGCGACCTACCAAATACACGACGAATCACATACCATTGGGAATGCGTTAAGATGGATGCTTATGAAAAAGTGTGCCACCTTTCCGTGCATCAACATACTATACTAATAATTTGACAGTCCCAAGGTCGAGTTTTGCGGATACAGGTACTTTTGTTGCTTTCAACACAAAAAGATTATCCCTTTCGTGCTCATCGAGGAACGTACCATCACCGATGAGAATAACAGCTTCTACATCTTTCTTTTGTTCGTTAATCTCTTGTCAGCCTCATGGCGTCGCATTCTCCCGAAGTATCGAGCCAAAATGTTGTACCTCGTGTTGCGGCGTCGAGCTCAACACTGCTTTTCTTTACTTGGTGTTACTATGTCGAACTTTTATCAATACTCTTCTTTTCATTTCTTCATAGGTTACTAACTAACTCGTCTCAGCGTCCCACATCCTTCTGAACCGAACATTCAGGTTCGCATTCAGATGTACGGTGCGTGCTTCTGATCTCCCTCGATGAACTGGTTTCTAATCCCTTCCTATTCTTTAGACGGTCTCTCATCTCTCGATGCCCTTATCAAAGCCCTCTCCGATCTTGACGACCTTTGTGAAGTGGTTTCAGACAAATACAACGACAGTCTGCAACATGACGACTACGAGAGATGGGAAGAGAAGAGCTAGAAGGTCGGCCTATGGGATATCCGTTATACGCCGGAAGGGAGACAATTCAGAGCATGCCGGGCCTCGGAGAAATGATCCTGAGTATTCGCGAACGGAAAAAGACTAGAGTCGCCCTGTCGCTGTACTTCTCGTCGCCAATAATTACATAGGTTTTGACAATACCTTCTACACACCACCAGGGCTTATTGGAGGATAAGATAAGACTGCCCCGGCGCTGATAGTTTAGCCTTCCCTGTGTTCCGCCCCCGTGAACTTGTACGCAGCATCACAGGACCTGCGGTTCATCTGCCTTGATTCTCCTCTGGCCCCAGCAGAAAGGTTGTACTCAATGCCACTATAACTCGACATCAACACAGGCTAGACAGGTCTCTTCAAGCTGCCGAAGCTGGAAAGTTAGTTCTCTCCCAGTTCCGATTCGATATCATGTCTATCTTCTATTCCTTCGGCATTCGCGATCGAATATCTTCAAATATTTCTTGTCAGGGTCTTTCGAATGGTCCGGATCGGTATCATATCTTCACTTAAAAGCACGCCCTAGTGCATTGCAATTGTCCTACTTCGTGTTCTTTTCCCCACTCAATCGGTACGCGATGTTCGTCTCGCTTGGAACTCCGTCATCTTTCGAGCTAGTGATAATTGGGCTAGCAGCTACCTTAGTTTTCCTGATTTTTAGCCTCCTGCGGAAATCCTCACTTGACTATGTGCCTGGACCTTCACCTAGTCGATCCCTGTTCGGTATGTGCTTCCCTGACCATATTTTCCCTGTGACTGAGCCGGGACGAGGGCTCGAACACGATTTAGAATCATCGAATGATAAACCATTTGAGAAGCTCACGAAATGGCGTGCTGAGTATGGTCCAGTCTACAAGATACCGGGTTGCTTTTGGGTACGTCCTTGTCAATGCTCGCGTGTAGCCCAATTTCACGGTAATTACAGAGCGAGTTGCTGTTCATAGCGGACCCTAGAGCATTACAGCACTGCTTGCACACCTCTGCGTACGGTTACCGAAAACCAGACGACATACGATTTTTCTCGGCTACGGTCGCAGGAGATGGGTTACTCTCTGCTCATGGTTCGTCACACTCCTCCTGGGCTTGCACAGTCTCTGATGTTGTGGTAGGGAAATCTCACCAGCGTCAGCGGAAGCTCCTTAACCCAGCTTTCTCAACGGCACAGCTAAGGGAATTCCTCGTTCTCTTTCAGAAAGCGACTAAGGAGGCACGTCATCGTTCCTGGATCTTATTTAGTGCTTCTTGCTGATGCCACTCGTTTACAGCGACTGGACTTGCTCAACGAACTAGTATCAAGAGGAGAAAATGTTGTTGACATGGCTGACTGGGCTACCAGAATATCCCTGGATGCTATCGGTGAATGTGAGTCGCTTGTCCACTCCAAGGAATTCACATATTCACGTTACGTCCTGTTTAGCAACTTTTGGCCATACTTTTGGTGCCGTTGAGGGTAAATCTGACACTGACAATTTGATGAAGTCGAATAGAAGGACACAGTATATACATATTTCAACCGATCCCTGCTATTGTTTGCTAACGCTGTCACTCATTAGCGTCGCATTGCGCCGTCCCTCTCGCTGGGATTTGCTTGCGCGTGCTGTCCGACGACATATTCCCCTCTCGGTTTCACTCAAGGTATTCCACCTCTTCGAAACCAAGGAGTCCCGTATTTTCCGGATGGCCGGGAATGTGCGTCGCGTCAACGCTGTCGATATCCTTTCAAAGGCAAAGGATAATGATGCTTTCAACGATGAATCCAAGAAGGATATTCTTAGCGTCATTTGTGGGTCCTTTCACCTCTGGGCAAGTTCAAACTTACACTGTCCCTTAAGTGCGTTCCTACAAAGCTGAAGAGCCAAACAAACGCATGAATGATGAGGAAGTCATTGCGCAAACCGCGTGAGTCGAGGAATTTTACTCGCTTCGATCTTTCCTTATCCTTCTCCAACCAGTACAATCATTCAAGCTGGACATGGTACAACAGGCACAACCACATCGTGGCTCATCTACGAGTTGGCAAATCACCCAGAAGATCAAATGCGTATCGTGGAGGAGATCAAAGCAGTTCGGGCCAAAATTGGGTTCGATACTGAATTCGCAGTCGCTGATTACGATGCCATGCCATATTTCAACGCTGTGATCAAAGTATGGTGGTCGCTCTCCTTTCATATGCAGCAATTGCTCAACTTTTCACGCACGTAGGAAAATCTCCGCTTCCACTCTGTCATCTCTTTCATTGCTCGCCAAGCGTCTTGCGACGACACGATTCCGCTGGCTACTACGATCATCTCTCAGACGACGGGCAAACCTCTCACTAGCCTCCCCGTGAAAAAAGGACAGCGGGTCTTACTTGACTTTGAGTCCTATCACAAGTAGGTGTCACTCTCCATTTCTGTTCGGGAGCTGATGGTAGGAGATAGAATGAGAGAGGTATGGGGAGAGGACACCAATAAATGGAATCCTTCTCGTTTCCTGGATCCTGAGTTGAGAAAGAAACAGGATATTACCGTTGGAGTCTTTTCGAACCTGTGAGTAACCGGTTATCCCAGCGACATGCTCGAGTAGTTAAATGGCTCCTCTCGGTATAGCATGAGTTTCAGTAAGTGGGAACAAGCCTTTCGTAGACCCGCATATTTTAACGGGGTTGTTCTAGGTGGAGGTGTTCAGGGATGTATTGGGTATGTGTTGACTTCGCTTAACCAAGTTTATCCTGCTGATGAATCTTGGGCACGACGCGATAGCTGGCGTTTTGCGTAGGTCCTATCCACACGTAGTCGTTCCTCAGTCTTACGGTCTCCCAGGCTGATCGAAATACAAACGATTATCACCTCGGTACTGGAGCGATTCGAGATATCTCTCTCGCCAGAAGGGCTCAAAATTGTACCATGTCGTGCGGGCGTGGTCTTCCCAATGATCGAGGGCAAATTGGACAAGGGAATGCAAATTCCGTTGATTGTCACCAAGAGGAACCTACACGTGGATTGAAAGTATTCATGTTTGTTGTACATCCATTGAAATCCATATAGTAACGAATGACAATAAACTCAATCAATGCAGCAATGCTCGCTCCCGTGCGATACGTTCGACTTGATCCACAATTCCCCAGATTCTTTTTCTGTTCTTCATGCTCGTGCTTTTCGAGCAAGCACGAGCGTATTGCATCCAAGGGATGTTTGAATGCTCTCTGCCATCAGCGCCAGCGGATATGTCGTGTTTCTTCCATTTGTCCCTCCACCACTTGATTTCGCCGTCACCATTAGGGCAAGGTGCGTCGGCGATGGGAAGGTAATAGGGTTGCAGTTTAGTCAGGCACTTGTGAACCAGTGCGTCAACGTTAGGTAGAAGAAGTGACCGGAGGTGACGGTTCAATGATACGAGAGTAAGAACGGACTTGGGAGTCAGGAATGTCGAACAGAGATAATGATAGATATCCAAGGGAAGCGACGTAAGATTTGGCAATGGTGCGAGGGTCCTGGGTTGGTTCGTGGCATCAATTTTGAGGAGAGCAGGATATAAGTGTGTCTCTGCCACTGGGAAGCTAAAATAAGCAAAGATCAGATTACGCAGAGACTTGAGCAGTTCGGACCAAGATACAGACCGATCGGGCCTCACGAAGCAATACATGTTTCCCTTACCCAACCAAGCTTCCTCGACTATCTGCTCTGTGGTTTTGTCCTTGCTCATAAGGAGCCTGTACCATGCCTTGTGATAGTCAGAATACCAGTCATCCTCCTCCTCCGAGGGTTGTTCAACCGGGTCTGACTCCCGCCGCGCGATCTCCTCCTCAAAATCGGCGACCCGAACCCAGTTTGCGAACTGTTCCCGTATTCTCGCTGTAGGCCCTTGTTGGACACCCTCTAGGTATGCAGGACGATGTTTGCAAATTGAGTATAATATCGAAGGCCAGTGGTATTTCGGGAATCGTCCTACGAGAATCCGCCATGCAGAAAAAGTTATGATACGCGTTGCACCGTAGGATGACACGGTGTAGTGCACGTTGGGATTTGCAGAGGAACGATAGTCCGCAAGGTCTGGATTGTTTCCGGGAACGACATGGAAGATTGCGGTGACGTTGTGGGGCGAAGGTGCCGCAGGTGCTGCAACAATGGGGGATCTGAGCTTGGTTAATTCTCAAAAGAGACGGGACACACACACGCACGAGGGTGATCAAAGCCGTCCAGCACAACAACGTCACCGGAAGCCATCCTCTCATACGGAGTGATGATAACGAAATTCTTCGAGTCTTGCACATCTTCTTGGTTATAGAACAGTTTCTGCAGCAATTCTTCGGATGGGCGAGGTATTTCATCAATTCGTTCAAGCCAGGTGTCTCTGATTTGGTCTACCAGCTGTCATGGAATGAGGACACTTTAATAACACCTTAAGGGGGGCCACGAACTGTATGCACGCCATGTTGGTATCGATTGCCTGTCAGCTGCGAGCTTTGTTAGGTCAAAGACGCTTTTAAACGCAAGAAACAAAAAACACTGACCAGACAGTAAGTGTCAGCGCCGCCCATGGCACCGGGATATGAGTGAATCAGAACTGTATTCCCTCTCCCCAGCCGAACACGTTCCGCTGGCGCGGTGCAAATGTTGGCTTCAATACATCTTAAGCCCATACGAGTCTAGCAGGTGAACTTGTGACGTCTTGGGGAACTAGGTTAATATCCAATGCCCCCGTGTGGACCATTCTGCTCTGGGCTGCCGCAAGGCGTCAGGAGACCTTTGGCAACATAACCCCCATGTCTACGCTATTTATTGCGTCTTTCGTCCCATCCAAGGAGCACTGGTACAGACTCTGACACAACCGACCGAGCCTATCCCATCGTCAAGGTACATTATTCCACACGAATTCACCGAACCTTGGAAATACCCACTAAATCTTGTCCACACTTTGAAGAATTCGTAAGTGTTCTCTTCCTGCTTGCGATCATTTGTTGATAGCGTGGTAGAATTCCTCCTGTGCACGGATTAACATCGAGCAATTCAGTGGGTCTCCCATTCCTGTGGATGATCAGCTTTGCAACGTCCTTTTATTTTCCGAAGAAAACCGTGAAGCTTCTGCCAGGATGGCCCTATGCCTCGGGGCCACAGGTAGAGTGGGCTATTCGATATCTTTTCTTAATTAGCTCGCTTATTTCTTGTTGAACGAAGCTCTATGAGTGCAAGCTACCCAAGACGATTTGGTTCTGGCGGGAAAACCGTAGTACTCAACGGATCGAAGCACCATCGCCGAGGTATCCAGACCTACACGCAACATATTGCAGAGTCGCCACTTATTTGGACTTTTCAGAGATCTTGCCTCGACACGAAGACTTGGCTGAGTGACACTGTCAATTGACCTTGTTTGTGATGATCTGCCAACAAATTATTTAATAGTTGAAAGAAACGGCTGCAATCTCGGGGTCATACGCAACCTGCTCTTTGTTAATTCCTGCTCTTGTGTTGACATGGCCATCCTCGGCCCACATCCCCTCGCGGATCTCGACGCTGATCCTTCATTGAACGCAATTTCCGCTGTTCCTGGAAGAATTACTACCATATCGATTATGGATCACAACAGTCGACTTGGTCTCTTCGCATCCCATTCATGGCCTAGTTAAGATGAGCATAAATACTCCCCAATCCTGTACCTAATTAACGACAGGTAGATGGAATACAATACAAACAATACAAATGTCGAGCTTTGTGTGATGTTGGTACAAATGCGTATGTCGAAGTGCAGCAGTGTCTATGATTAACATTCCAGTTTTCATAAGATAAAAGATATCAGTAGTGTGCACCCCAGCCTAAAGTTACTTGAGTCTCCCCACTTCAGCTCCATGGTCAGGAACGGCACTCACCTCCGAACAGTCTTGACAGGTTGGCAGGATCTTTCGCTTCAGCAACAAGACCTCGAATAACCGTGGCAACGCTCAGCTTCTTATCCAATTTCCGGGCAACCGAGGACAGGGCACGATCAGCATCTTCTTCAGCTGTGTGACTGTCCATCGTGATCCCGATACCAATAGCCGGTAGATTCGTTAGTGTGTTGGCAGTAGGGTGGTTCTGATTGTTAGTTTGGGGATCTTGGACCTGTCGTAGTTTCTCATCACTCAACGTCCTATATAGTGAACAGTCAGTATCTTGGTCAAAGAGGGTGAAAAGCCACGAACCAATTGTGTAATGGATCATGTCGGAAAACTTCCAGTACTGTCATGATAATTTCAGAGCCTTCGCGTAACACTCGCAGCGTCTCTTCAGCGCAACGTTGGAACACGCCTTCTGTACCCGACATACCCATTCCATCCACCATGTCTTCTGTCATTCGGAAGGGAACTACCTCTGGAACTGGCAGCAGTTTACCCTGCGTAGCCGGTCAGCAAACAACCTAGTAACCATGAATAACAGACACGCACCTGGTCGAACGCAATCCCCAGATCGATATGCACAACTTCACCACTGTCGTTGTCCAGTAAGATATTGGATGTATGGCGATCTCCCAGTCCAAGTATGTGACCAACAATGGAGGTTGTGGCGACACTACGAGTGTAGTTCAAACGCATCCCAAACCATGAGACTGGTGCTTTATGTTTTTCCATGAACCAGTATCGTAAGACAGGTCGGAACTTTTTGCGGATTTGGAGGTAATACCGAAGTCGTTCATTGTTGTCTTTTAGGGTGTTTATTTTACTGCCAAAATGCTTGATGACCCCATTGTCATCATTCGGTCGATATCTTATAAAGTCAGAGAAAAAGACGAGCCTCGGAAGAGGTGAAACGTACTTCGGGTGAGCTTTGTCTAACCAAGTCCTGACAGTGATCGTGCCCTTCACAAACTCTATGACACCGGCTTGGGTGTCCAGAGGTATGACCTTGTAATCGCGGACTTGCAGGAACCTTCTCCGCGTCTCTCTGTCTCGCGAGAGAACTGTATTGACAAGTTGAAAGACTTGTTCCATGACGGCGTCTTGACGAAGGTCGTCGGATTGCTCTCCTTTGAACTAGGACCCCATTAGTAAAAGATGTAAGCGTGAGTAAAGGATGCAATTACCAGTTGCTTATATTGTACCCCATCGGATCCAAGACAGGTACATATCTTGGGTCGGCTGATGCCGCCAACCAACTCGTACTTGGGAACATATTTCTCTATCCACACGCAGTGTTGGTACGCCATGGTGGAGTCAATGGGAACTTGCACTGTGATTACCGGAACCTTCCCTCGACACTTCGCCAACTTGAGAATGTTAAGATGGCCGGGAATATCATGGCTCTTATTTGAAGCAATATCCCTGTTCTTCTTCACGGGGTAGTCTGCCCACTGGAGTGAGGCGAAGCAGAGCTCCTCCATTGCGAGTAACCGTTCCTGAACTCTTCCATCGTTACGGAGGCGTTGCAGTATAGTATCGGCAGCAGCAGAACGATCAGTCTGCACGGCAGGTGAAGGTGCCTTTGAATGTCTCTGTGAAGTACGCCTGGATGAGTTCTCATCTTGCCTTGGAGGCTTCAGACAAAAGACCTGATAGAGACTGTGGAAGGGATGTTCCGCGCACATACGACAGATCAAGGCTTGTAGATTTGCCTGTGCTCCGCTTCCAGACGACAGTCTGGCAGTCAGTTGATGCTAGCAACAAAGTCGTCAGTCTGGCAAAGAGAAGAGGTGGGGATGCAGAACTTACAGCCAAAAAGACGAACTTTCTGGAGGGAACCCGTTCCAATGCGGTCTTCAAGGATTTCAGTATGGCTGAATTGTCGAAGTTGGCGAGCCATAGGGAACAAAGTCGGATGGGTGTGTCGTGATCAAATTCATCTGACTCGTTCAAGCAATAGGAGTACATTTCGATGGCGCGTTTCAAGAATTTATCACGATCTTCGTTATGTTTCTTGAGCGCCTCTTCATCCTGTTGTCGGACCTTCTTGGATTTGGCGATAATCTGATTAATGGCTTTGTACTCCTCGCTTGAAGAAGAATAGTTCACGAGTTCCGCGGTGAGATTACTGATTTCCTTCACTTTGCGTTCCATGTAAACCTTCCAGCGTATGACATCGGGAGATTGTGCATTTGCGTAGTATTGATGCTCAGCGAAAATTGCACATTCATGGTAGACTGAGGCTCGAGCCTCTTTCGATTCCTTCGACTCATCCGAGTTCACGTTGAGGTATTTCGATGCGCGCAAAAAGAATTCGTCCCAAATATACGACGGCTTCTCTAAGCATGCCTGCGCGGTCCATGACCCCTGTAATCCACTTGTCAATGTTGCTATGACCGGAGAACCGCTGAACGTACCAATCGAGCGTTCAAGCAAGCACCCCGAATAGCTCCCTTAATATCCAACGTCTGGTCTCGGGCTACATCTGGGAGTTCCTTGCGAAGGATCATCAAAGAATTTACCGCTTGCTTTTCTTCCTGATGTAGCCAGAGCACTGAAGCATACTCCTCCAAAGTTGCGAACGATTCACGGCTCTTAACGTCAGAGGAGGGTTTTTCAAGCCTCCTCGCACGTGTCACAGAATTCAGCGCAATCTGAGGTTGTAGGGCATCACGGGCAGCACGTGAGAGCTGCAGAAGGCACTGTTTCTCGCTCTCTAGTAAGTCTCTGCTGAACGGAGACCTGAGACCACCGATTTGTTGTTGTTCCTCTCTTTGTCGGGCCGAACGCAGCAGTGAAATGCGTGTCGACATTATGTTGTATAAATCCTCAAATCTGCTCAAATCTTAGTCACAGGCTTGAGAACACCAGCGAAGACGTACCGGAATCCAGAATCGATTGATGTATCCCAGGCTTCTAATATGTGCTGACCAGCTTTCATACGCTTTGACATGGGATATTGCATCCAAAGCGTGGCCTGACTGAGCGACATGAGATTCTTGACAGCTTCGCGTATCTGCGCAATATTTTCTGAACCTAGTGTACGAAGATGATCCATTTCGCGGAAAAGTACCTCCAGAACGACCTTTTCGGATACTCGCGTGTCACGCTCTCGATGTAGCGAACGGAGAGCGAAATACAGAGAAGCTCCAGGACAATGCTTGTCATTGAGATCAGGTAAGTCCCAAGTCTCAGTCCGCCAGCCTAGTTGATATGTAAGAGATAGATTGGGTTTTTGGACCGAGCTGGAATTCATCAAGGAGCGGCTCGCAAGGTGATCGAAACCGTAAGAGTGGAACGAGTGCAATAGCCCTTCGGCTTCCGCGACATCGCTTGTCTCTGCCTCCCAGGCCGCTCCATGAAAATGGAATGCCTTTTCCCACTGCTGCTCGTGATGGAAACGTTTCATGAGGAACTCCTGAATATTCTGTGCCTTTATACCGTAGAATCCATCCGGTTCATCTATGTTGGCGTAGATGTCATACATCACTTGCTCCACTGCTTCGTTGTACTCGTCTGACGGCTCAACGTGCGCCTGATTCCTCCTTTGATCCTCCGCGAGTTCCAAAAAGAGGAGTGCCGTGGTATATGCACCGCAGATGACAGCGTTCTTTGCGAGGAGTAAGTGGTCGATCGTCAGCCATTTCTCGTATGCGAGGGCGTCATTGGAACTGGAGGGCTGTATGTGACGCAGGTGAAGGACAATATCGATGATGCATCTTCGACAGTCCACGTCCGCATCCGGGGTCTCGAGAACTGCACTGAAATATGTCGATAAGTGGGATGCAGGTGTTTGACCAGATCCTTCCGCAGACTCCTGCAGAATGGTTCGTACAAGAATTGGTAGCACATTTTGCGCGAAGTGAGAGTCTGATTGTAAGATTGTTGACAACTGGGCGTAAAATATGTTGCCCACTGCCAAAATGTCGCTGAAGAGGGCCGCCAGGCTGCCAACCCAGCCACTGAAATCCTGCGCACTCTGCAAGAAACCTTCTGACTGCAATGCCGTCAAGTCGCGCTCTGCACTGAGGGACAAACGCGGCGTATCATAGACTTGCAGGTACATGATTTCATCATTATACTGTGAAGGCCACGAACGCAAGAGGTCCTGATTGTCCTTTAGCACCAATATTAGACGCCGCAAGGTGCGATAGGCACTATCCCTGCGTCGCGTTTCACTGGATTCCAGGAGAGAAAGCAGTGATGTGATGATGATACCCTTGGCTTCACCGAGCAGACGAGAACCATGCACATCACTGACCCGACTTCCAAGTTGCTCGCTACCAAAGCTATTCACAGAGCCTTGATTCAGGAGGAGCAGCGAAGTGAAAGCGAGAACATCTTCTTCGCCCAACTCCTGTTTCAGAGGTATGCACTCTTTGAGACGCCAGAAGTTGAAGTGCGAGAATTGCGACGAGCCGTTGTCGGACGATGAGTGCTCGAGCAGACGGTGTACTGATCGAAACTTGTTGGAAGAGACGTGAGTATCGTTGAGGATTCTGGTCAAATCGTCATAGGACAATGATGAGGACAAGTCGGTCAACTCGCGTGGAACAGCGTGGGGCCATGCGGCTAAAGCCACTTTGACTTGGGATGCCAGCTTGGCTTCTGCAGCAAGGGCAGAAGCCTGCGAATCGATCCAGGACACAAGCTCTTTACCTAGTACTACTGTGTTCGTGTTTCCCGAAAGTTGGGAGTAACGATGACATGCGCAAGCGACACGGATGAGATTATCAGGGAACCGGGGATCTCGGTGATGATTCTCACGGTAACGGGCGAAAGACCATTCGAGGATAGCTTGTGCGGAGCGAGCTAAATCAGCTTGCATCAAAAGCGAAGATCCTCCCCGAATCAGCGCATGCAGAAGAGTGGAATTTTTGAAATACTGCTCCTGCAATGCCACCCACAACGCTATCGCATTGGTGAATCTCAGCCGTTCGTTCACGAGATGTGAGTTTTCCACGCAGGAGAACAACTCTTGCAAAACGTGGTAAGTAAGGGCAAATAGATTTGGACTATCAACCCATTGGAATAGCCATTGGATGACCACTAAGATGTAGCGAGTGGGGAAGTTGGGCAGATTGGGTGTATGGGCGTCGAAATCTGAAGCTGTGCGGTACTTCAGCAACTTTTCAAAAGTTGTTGATGATTGTTCGGCATCGACCTGCTTCAGAGCCGTTAGAATGGGACCCCTCTCGGAGAAATCATGATCGCCCAGTGTGCGCAAGATAGAGGAAACAACACTATCCAGTTGTTCACGCATAATAGCCCTCAACTCTTTTTCATCACAGCCCATAATGCGGAGCAGATTCTGTATTCCTTCCGGGTTCAGGTGGACAGTCCCATTCTCATCGACGGCCCACGAGAGGAGCTCGTAGGCCACAATATCCCCGAAACATTCGCGGAGGCCCTGTTCAGGTTCTTTGCCAATCGCTTTACAGTGACTTTGGAAAAGAACCTGACCGTGCCGTACAGCATTTGGATCGTTACCACGACCTAGAATATTTGTTGGAGTGAAAGCTCGGAATGTTGCCAGGGCGCACTCTTTGCGATCCTTGTAGCCCAACAGGTGAGGGGGTAGACGGAGTATGTTATAATCTCCTTGTCGAATGGAATACGCTAATTGCGAGGCGTAGGCTTCGAACAGGGTCGCGAGAGATGGTAATCCCATCCTGCAGGCGGCACCTTTCAATATGGCTTCCAAGTGGCGTGAATATGCGTCCGAGTGCTGGCAAGTTTCCAATAAATGCCAGTAAGGACCACGTCTGACTGCCGAGCTAACGATCATGATATTTCCGAGAGAAAGGATGCGCGTAACCATGTGCTCGAAACTACACGGGAAGAAGTTTAGATGACATAAACAAGAAGATTATGAGCCTTACTTTTTCAATGCTGCGGTATAGTATACCCGGACGTTTCCGTACAGTTCCATAGCAGACTGGCCCACTTTAGTAGCGACCCAAAAGAGGCGAGCGGTGATGACAGCCACTCGGAAGCGGACTCGAACATCTTCATCTGAGTTCATCTGTGGAAGTATAAGACTAGGCAAGTATTCATACTTGTCCTCGCTGTCATCTTCTTTCAAAATCCAGTATCGCTGCACGGGATCCATGATGATATACTTTTCATACAAGCGAGCTAGCGCATCACGGACTCCCCAGGAAGTCAACCGCTGTTTTTGAAGATTCATGGAGAGCCATTTGCAGACCATTCTGGCCGTGTTACCAGCCTCAGATTCTGCCGCTGCCGAGGAGGCCCAGAGGTGCATCGTGGCATCCAACATCTGAATGGCAAAGGCGTAAAGTTGGGGGTTGCGCGAATAGGCATATGCCCTGCGAATCTCCACGATCTCCCCAAGGAAGAGCTCGAGATGGTTTGTAGTCAAATTCAAGCTGCGGTTACGGACATGCTTCAGAACGAGCGGGAAAATGAGCAAGAACGTGTCCGTGTGAGTTTCGGCGCAGTTCGACAGAAGATCAATCAACTCTTGGTCTCGAGTGGGTTCACCAGAGGATGATTGCAAGAGCGGAACCAATGCGATAAAAGAAATGCATATGTCTGCTACCCGAACTAATGAATTCTTCTCATCTCCGGTACCACCCGTCTCGATTGCGAACTCCGTTGCAGTAGTCTTGATGGGCCCAAAGCCATCTTTATCGTCGGCATCCAAAGTTTGTGTCTCGACAGTGACGTCTCCTGAGATCGTACAGAGAAGGCTCCGTAGCGTAATCAACACATTGCCAAAGCACGTCTGTACCTTGGGTGCCGGTCAGTTGTTGAGCTTTTCAGAAAAGGAGAGGCCAACTCACCTCCATGCTTGACCATAGAAGACGCAGGTGCTCCATGTTGGCAAATTGTGACTGATTGGTTTCACCATCCTGTTTTCGCGACAGATTATCCCGTATACCCGTCCCCGGGCCTGCAGGTAGCAGGGCAACCCAAGGTACATGGTCACCCACGTCAACTCCAGTGCCTATCAGAGGTTCAAGAGCGAGCAAAATCTGGGCCTTTTCTGCCATCGACCATCGTTTATTCGTCAGAGAGCCTGCTACTAGCTCTACGAGTTCGCAAGCGGAGCGAATGAGGCGTTTATCCCATCGGATTCCGTTCAGACAGAGCACGGATTCGAAGGACAGGGCGATGATAGCGGTGTTTAGTAAGGACCTCGCTACCTCCACTTTCGGCTGTACGTTATTCTCTTGGAGCGTCATCCACTGGGAAGTCATAGATTCAATGGATTTGAGGAGAAAGCCTGAGAGCCTCCTTTCTCGGGGTCCAGGTGCTGCCAGGTCTGTATCGGAGGATATAGATACGTCGCTTGAACCATGATCGGGGCCAAGGGACCCAGAAAACTGTGTTGACTGATCTTGAGCGCTTTTTGGGTGGTACTCCGGCAGTTTTGCCTCGAGTATAAATTCTCGGATGATCTTCGTCTGCGCTCCAACAACCAGAGTATGTACCGTCTGGCAGTGCGGCAGAAGCACTTGGCAAACTAAGGTACTCCGCTTGGTGCAACCACATATGGTCTCGAGTAGCAGAGAAATGTCGCTGACGAGATATGTCTGGATCATCGCGCCGTCTAAGGTGCTCAGTTGCCAAAAACCAGTGAGCCAGCTCAAGACTTTATCCTCAAATTGCATACGAAAAAGTCGAACATCTTGGTTCACCGCCTTCAGGCACAGCGAAAGGAAGCTGCAAACCGACTCGTGCGGAGCCAAGGGTCCTTGGACATCCAAATCCTTTAAGAAGGACTCGATGTCTGATAATATGCGTTGGCGGGACCCCCGGATCATAAACGTGTTCGAGTACGGTAAGATGATTAGTGCCGCATGGCACGCTGCTCGACACAGTAACGATGTGTTTGACCGGCGTATGGCATGAGTGAAAACGATTTCCCAAGGTGACGGAGCTTCCGGACTGCTCTGCGAGATCATTGCAGACAATGGAGCTTGGGAATTCAGGTACGAAGGGTCCCTTCCCGTCGAGAAGTCGGCGTGGGCGATGGCAGCTAAACATAAGATGATCCAATTCTGGAGGCCCCCGTCCTTGTCGTCCACGGAGATGAATTGTAGCAAAGTATCGAAAATCTCTGCCCGCATTTCGCTGTGCAAGACGCTCCAGTGTCTATCGATGAAGAACAGCAGAAGCTGGAGATGATGCATTCTAAATGCCTGACTGGAATTTGTTCGAATCGTGTTCAACATGAAGGACAAGGGATTCTCGATTCTGGTGCGTTTTCCAGGCATCTGCGTCATCTTTGACGACGAAGAAAGACCATATATGGACTCGGAAAAACGATAGAGCTTCAAGCGGAACGTCAGGGACTACGAGTAGACGAAAGTCTAGCAGGACATACCTTTTCAGCGCAATCTGCCTGTAACTCTAAAATTGCCCACATGAGTGCTTGCGAGCGGTCAAAGGCGGGCCCAGCTCTGAAGGTCGCCGCAATGAAAGCCTGCTGGCAGTCCTTTGAAGAGCCTCTGCTGTCCTGACACAGTTCCAATCGCAAGCTGTCCATGTCAAGGCCAAGTTTGCTTCCACCTTCACCATTCAGAAGGTCCCAGAGGATCCAAAGACTTTCTGATGATGTCAGAGAATCGTAATCAGATCCTCCTGAATTGGCTGTAAGAAATGGGAAGAGGGATTGAAAAACACAGACTAAAGCCTCTTTAAGACTCTTGTTCTTCGATGTCCACAGTTTCGCCAAATGATCCCAACTCTTACGAGCGAAGGATATAAGCTCGACTTTTCTGTTGAGCGATATATGAGACAGTGCAGCTATAAGGATGCGAAGGAAGTCGTGGTGAAGGGATGTGTCTGACGGATAGCGCTCCAGGAAACGGTGAAGGCGATTGAGTATGGATAATGGGAGGTATGGTTCGGAAAGTAAAGGTGCGTTTGGTGAATCCATGAGGGTCGCGAGAAGTGAGGTGAAAGCTACTTGTTCTGGTGTGACGGTTGCTCGAGAACTGGAAGCCCTGGCCTGTGGCTGAACTGGCTTAGTCCGGGAGGGAGGAGGTTGTGGTGTTGGCGCTTCCCGTTTACGTCTCTTCTTCGAGCCAGGTGCGATTGGCTCGCCTTCATCTTCATCCATCGCCAGAGAATCCTCGACATACATCTCGTCCTGGTCCGTGGTCGGAGCAAGACTGGCAGCCTCCCCATCGTCTTCCTCAAACTTTGACCTTATAGGATCTCCTAAAATGGCATTGAACGACATCTCGACCATCTCTATCCATGTTTTGGCCTCCAGATGGTTCAAGTGTGGCGGGTGATCGACCACACTCTGCAATGCTTTAACATAATCCAACACCACCGGCATCAATAACTGCCCCTTGCTGACCATCGTCTGTTTCAGATGATCCAGGACAGATTGGGTGGCCTTTGTGCCCAATAGATGTTTCGATCTCTCCACCAACCACCTAACCGTATTCGCTGCATCTCCCAGCCTCTTCTGAGCCGCCGCGGTACCTGAACTGGACTTCTTGGTGAACGCCAGCCTTTCATTGTATACAGATTCGAATAAAGCCTGGAAAAGAAGGAGCCAGGACCGACTGTCAACCTCCCCATTGTCGTTTACCGCGAAGGTTGTCAAAACCTTGTCCCGAGAAAAGGTTTCACGAATAATTGAAAGACCTTCTTGCCGCTCCTTGACCTTATCGCTTTTAAGAAGGCCGTGGACGCGTCGTAGGTCGGTCATGATGGGAGGAAAGAAGTAGAATGTTGAAAGAACAAAGAATAGAGCATTACAAGGAGCGTCGAAGTGCACACGACTGTGTCAGTCTGGAATGACAGATTACCTTTCTGCCGTAAGCGCGTTATGTGGTCCTGTTTGATCCAGAAGCTGCCAGCCTCGAGGTATAAAGAAAAAAATTTCGGTTCAACCAGCAACTTGCTCTTTCTTCCACTCCCACTTCGTAATCCATATATCAGACCTTCAATCAACTCGGCGTGAATCTCTTACAGTTCTCCATCCTTCACTTCTTCCCGGCCAATTTCTGCCCAGGCAGTGCTTTCACAACCCCACAGCTGCTTGGTTCTGGTGATGTGCCGAAAGCGATGTACTCTGTCCGTCTAATCAACGGATGGACGGTCGACCTACAGATACTCAGTCTCCTGCTTAGGTGGGGCTTCTTATTCTTAGGTTGTCCTACACTACTGTTTAGCCACTATTTATCTTCATGTATTCCCTATACGTTGGACCAATCCAGGAATGAGTGACATTGATTTCCTCTGACGGTCTACTCTAGGACCAATGGTTGCAAAGTAGTAAGTAGAGTCTCAGCAGCCTGTACCGCGAAAGTCGTATTCACTTTCTTGCATTGTTCTGCCTGTCATTCTCATTTAGTGGGGACTGTCGGCCATGGAGGCAGAGGCAGAGCAAGGTCGGTTTATGTGTAGATATAATATTGACGATGACCAGAGCTAGTTTTGAGTAGTGATGCATAATCGCTCCTAATAGAACAATGTTAATCCCAAGCCAACCAAAAACAGCCCGATATGCACATCCTTGTTGTTTTCAATCTTCGCACGACTGTTTGTGCGACCAGAGCCAATTTGAATTGTAATACGGCGCGAGATGAAAGAGGGTCTCTAGCTCGGTAGATGCGGACCTTCGTATGTACCGCTTCTGACTAGTGGAGTCCTATCCAGCAGCCACCATAACTCGAGGTGAACGCCTTTATTCATCTAACCGGGAGCCATGGTTTTGAGTCATGCCTGTCCAAAACAGTACTCATCAGAAATTCAAATACAGAATGAGATCATCGTGCTCGTGAGGTATTGGCTATTCCACAGAGACCGCAGAGACGTTCCATTGAGGCGTGTTGAATTGACGAGTGACGGGAATGGGACGTGATTTTTTATCAGTATAATGTCAGGAATTGCAAGTAGTCACCAACATGGTCCTGCGAATGCATCAAGCTTGACAAAATGAGCGGCTAATTATCGTCCCGTGTCGAAGGTCCCAAGTATAATGCTTACCTGCAGCCAGCAGCCGAGAAATATCTGCAGCGTCCTTCCATTCGGACGCAATTGAAGGGATCTGTGAATCAACAAGCTTGCTTCGTATGTCGAACGAGGAAATCATAATCTGACGGTCGTGTACAGCGCTAAGCCAGAACAGGACATGTATCCATGTGGCGACGACATTCCAGTGTTGTTGAGATCTGTGTATTACACTTATTTCCATCGGTCACTTCCAGAACTGCGAAGCCCACGCGAGAACATCCGCTAGTTTGGTAGCGTCGCCAAAAGTATCAGGCGAGCTGTTTATCAGGTCCGACTACCATCATACAACCTTGAGAGAGGTAGACCAGCAAACTTTGATGAGGCATGTAGAGTCTATATCTGTTTAAATGCCTTTCCAAGATGGGATGTCGGTAGTGACGTTTGGATAGTTGGCAGTGCAGCACCAGGCCGTTCCCGCTGATGAACAAAGGGTAGCAAATAGGAGAGTCAACAATACGGTATTTGAGAAGGGGGGCTGAGAAGCTTTTGGGCAATTCCGCATTTGCGCCCCAGAATGTGGGCGTGAGATCTGGTAGCAAAAGGGGAATGGCCACAGTAGGATTTCGGTTAGGCTAGAGCTGAAATTGAGCGGAAATTGCATTTATTTTTCTGTTCGACAACGACGACGAGGGACGCAGAGGCGAGGAGAAACCTTTGAACGACCACCTTTTGAATGACATCCGGCAAATTGCCAGGCGGGAGCTGGCACTCCTCATACTCAAAGTCTATAAAGTCCAACAGGGAAGCCGATGGCCGGCGTGATCACATCACTTTTCCCTCTCCTCCTTCTCCTCACCCTCCCTCCACTAAATCATCCCTGGTCTCCCGCTTCCGCCGTCCGGCAAAACCTCCCTCGATTTTTTCTGTTGCCTCTGCTGCAGACTCAGTCGTTTCTCATCCCTACGCCATCATGCATATCGCTCCGTTACCCGTCGTGAGTAACCAGGACCATCACGTAGAGGAAGAGGAAGATTGCCCAGTCTGCCTGGAGCCTCTCAGTTTCAGCTTCAGACTACCAGGCGAGAAACCTCATATCGTCCCAGAATGCGGCCATGCACTGCACGAGGTACGTCGATCTTTAATATTTCTTGAATTCTTACTTCTTTTTTTTCTTCTTACATACTCGATCATTTTAGGCATGCTTCACTGCAGTGTACGGTCCACCACCGAACCAGGCAAGATCTGCGATTCCAAGAAAGTCAAGTCTCGGTGTTTGTGGTGTCTGCAGGCGTCCAATGAAGGTTGGCGATGGGGATGGCGGCAAGTCCAACAGTACGTCCCCCCTGTCTTGAAAAATTTCGTTGCTAAAAATTTGCCATAAGAACTCGCCGCATTAACGGGTGTGGGCGACCCCAATTCTTCCGCACTTTATCCTGGCCGAGACACCCCTACGACTGGGAGGCGGCGGGCACCGAGCACACGTCCATATGACCCCTCAGAAGACGACCCATTAGACCACGCAGGCTCAGTCAAATCAGTGCCCACTACTGAGCACACCTACATTGTGGCACCTTCTATCCAAGTTCGACCCGAATTTTCTTCGCTCACACGAACGCACGACGTCAATCAGCCTCTGACTTGCATTGTTATTATTGAACTCCCCGGGAAACGGGTCAATGGTCCAGTGCCGGGACCCGTCCCTCAAGACACTTACCATTCACGAAGCCGAGAAGGCAGCCGACATGATATCACGAGTCCTACGTCCACACACCAGCCTCGACGGCAGCCTTCACATCCGGACATGTCCTACTCCAATGCAGAGCATTACAGCGCACACTCACATGAATCTCCCTCTTCGTCCTCATTTCCCAACGCCAACATCATACACCGAGAAGAGGACTCGCCATTCAATGCCATAACGGAAGACTTACGGAATAGAATAATCGACTGGAAGGGCCACCCGCTTTCTGACCTTGGTCCGTTACAAATGTACGACCTCCTGTCTGTACGCAGAGACTCGCTTGTTCGCGAGTTTTATGTGTATCTTTTCAAGGAAGCTCTCATTTGTGTTGTCGAGGAGAAGAAGCGTTCCTTGGGTCGACTGCTTTCCGGTGACTCAGCTTCCGTCATGTCTTCGCAGAGCAAAGGTGTCCTCAGGCTAAAGGGTAGAATCTACGTGAGGCATATCAAAAACGTCACCGCCTCCTCGGCCGCTGGCGAGATGTCGCTCACTATTGATATGGAAGATGAGCTCGCCTCATTCATCTTGATATACAAGGACCGGTCTTCCTTGGAGGCGTGGCGGAATACAATACAGGCACTGGTGAACATGTTCCAAGCTCAAAATCCCAGTTATCAACAGCAACAACAACAGCAAGCGGCTCAAGATAGGGGACTGGATATGGAGGAATTTGGCGGAAATTCCAAGGCGATGAGGATGCTCAGCGGCAGCACTGCTACGACCGTCAGTAGTGCTACAGACAGCTTACTCAATGGTTCGTCGAGGTCAACAATGTCATCTTCGACATCTCATGGCTCAATGCATCAAGGACATCAACGGCAGCATCTTCACCATAAGCTGTCCACCCTAGGAGAAGATGACGAGATGAGCGGGTATGACTCTCCAAGTTTAGTCACCCCATACACCTCTTCTGGCCCTTCAAACTCGCTAACGCCACTGCCTCACCCGCCAATGGATCTCATTATGGTGGTGTCACTCCCGCCCCCGACGGCAGCTCCAAGTACAGCCCAGCTGAAAGTGCGGGTTATCAGGACCACTCTGGATTTCATAGTTGCCTCGTTGGGTCAAAGAGACCGAATAAGTCTCGTCACATTCGAAGTCGGTATTGGCGGTAGAGTGAGGAAGACACCATTCTTGATGCCCAGCAAAGCTCAAAGTAGAGCTCGGCTAGAGAAATTCATCTCAGAGTTAGGAGTCCGAAGGAATGATGATGAAGGTGGCACGGGACAGCAGGGCGGCCATGACGAGTTTTCGGTGAGAGTAAATAAGGACGAAAAAACCGATGTCGTCACGGCTGTTAACCATGGTGGGTTCGCTTATTACCTTCAAGATAAGAATGTCTCAACGAATTGGATTTTTTTTTAGCCCTCGACACCGTTCTGCAGCGCAAGATAAAGAACTCGATCTCAGGGATGGTGCTCGTCAGCGACGCCTCAGATAGCACCCGTCGTGCTCAAATGGATCTGGTGTTGGCTCGCGCCGAAGCTGCCAATGTCCCTATCCACTCGTTTGGCTATGGTCGTTCGCACGATCCAGCATCGTTATGGCTCATGTCTAACCACACGTCGGGCACTTATACCTTCGTGAAGGATTGGTATGATCTACGGGACAGCATCGCTGGATGTGTCGGGGGTATGATGTCCATTGGATTGCTCAACATGAAGTTGCACATGAAGATTGTCGACGGGAACCGGTTCAGGATACGGAAGGTCTCCGGTGGTCCATCAAGTATTCTGGCTTCTGATGGCCAAAACGTTGATGTTGATGTTGGAGAGCTGAGATATGGAGAGAGGAAGGAGATGCTTATCGAGCTTGAACTTGATAACACTGACATTCAGCAAAAGATGGCGCGACTTGGAGGCGGTGGTGCCAACGGTCGATCTCTTAATGCCACGGATCGCTTCGTGCAAAGCATGGGCTTAGACGCATTAGCGATCGAGGACGGGCCAGATTTTACGGATGGAATGATGGATAGGATGATTGATGAAGTTCCGGTCGTCGAGGTAGATGGATCATTCTTCGACCCTGCAGCTGGCAAACAGGTGTCCAGATTGGCGCATCCAGTGTTGCTGACAGTGACGCTGCTACCACCAAGCGGATCAGCGTCCAAGCCACCGTCAAATGCATCGGATCCCGTTATAGTCAGAAGACGTATGGAGTTGCTTGCGTCGGATATGATTACCCGGGCATTGGTGTTAGTCTCAAGGAAGAATTATCCTCAAGCACAGAAAATTCTCAGTGAGACTAAACGCATCTTGCACACGGTGTTGCAGACAATTTCGAAATCGCTGCCTCCGCCCAACTCGAATGGTAGCACTGTGAGAAACAGAAAGGAGATCTTCACACTAGGAGCAGTACGAGCAATGCAAGCCATACTGCAGGACCTCCAGATACTCGCTGAGGCATTAGACGATAACGTCGAACTGTTTGCACATGACCAACGCAACTTTGGGGCTCAACAGGTAAGTTTCCCTCCCTTAGAACCTTATGTCTAGACGCTCATTACTGATTTCAAACGATCAGGCCATGATTCTTCGAGACCAGAAGAGCTGGACCGGCCGAAGTGCGACGGAAAGACTGTTCTGGACAACAGACAATTCGATCGAACTTGTCGGTCGCAGCACGGATTGGGTTGCGAAGGATTAATCCTTTATACCATGTTCATTCTTTCGCTTTACTCTGTTCTCGACTCCATTCTTTCTTTTCGCAAGCCAGTATTTATAGGTACATACTGTTGTATTTCGTGCCCTATTTGCGTCTTTGTCATTCCTTACCCCTTGTATCATGTTCTCTCCCTCTCTTTCTTTGATCACTTGTATTTTTCCCTTCTCTCGTTTGGCTGTCTTCTCCATACTTATTATATATCTGCTTCCCTTCGAACACTTAATATCATCTGCTTGATCTTTGGACTCTGGTCTGTGATACTCCATCTCTACTCAGTATACATTACCTCTGTAGGTAAGAAAGCTCACTAATGAAGTGAAATCGCGTCATGGTGCTGACCAGCACTGACCGTGGCTGACAAAAAAAAACATTATTCCTTGTCATCTCCTTCCAAAGCGATCTTTCCAGGACTATAAGTGAGCAAGAGGTGCTTCTAAACTGCTCTAGCAATGCCCCCCTACTCATCTCCCCTCACTGGTTACGAAAATGCACCTCCCCTGCCCACAGAAATCAGTCCCGATGGCAAATCTCTCGTAAACATCGCGTCCGGGCAACCTACGCCTCCGCTCAGCAAGGCATACGAAGAGTTTGTGGATCCCATTGATAAGAAGAACAATGGTTTCGATTTTCATGGTGAATTATTACAATCATGGTCACTTTATTGTATTCAAACTCGAAAAAGTATACTACATGCAGTCAGTACCAGAACAACTGCAATATGCGCGCGAGCTGCACGAAAGAATACGAAGGGAGTTTCCAGAGGTGGGCTCTCTTCCGTCTCCACGAGGCGCGATATTGATTCTGAGGTGGTAGCTTCGCATATACCGCTTCTGGGACAAGCCAGTTGGACCTCATCCAACAGCCATGTTCGAGGTGAACACCTTCAACCCGCACCAGACGGGCACCTTGTTTTCCTGGCTAGCAATCTATAGAGGACCATGCTCGTGAGCAGTGTTTTTTTACTCATGTGTCCTCTTTTTGACAACCCGAGATACAGAGTCCTCGTGCATCCGAATACAGATGATGCCTTCAAGGATCATACCGAACTCGCCACTTGGATGGGAAAGCCCTGGCCACTATACCTTGATCTTCTCAAACATTGAACACATACGCAACTTCACTGCATGAATGCATGTACACATAGGATATCCTCACAATGCTAGAATACAATTCCTTCGTATGCTAATTACTCCTTAAGGAATGAATATTCTCGAATATCCTTCCACGCTGAACAAGAATCATAGTCAGCAACGATCATACGCATTCAGTCATAGTGACATCCACTCACATTCGTCTGCAGCAGGGGCAGCGATGCTTTGAAGCAGAAGATCGTGAAGCCAAGCTTTCCCGACATTCGTCACACATTGACAGACACCTTCAACCATTGACGTTAGACCGACGAGTCCTGCAAAGGTACAGAACCACTTACCGGCATGGCCAACATATGATCTGCCTGGGCTCTACTGTACAGATGACACAATTTCGTCGACTTTCCTCGCCTGCCGCCAAGACGCTCGGGGCTGGACGTCTAGCTGGGCTAGGTGAGCGTATATCTAAAGTGTGTGTCAATGTCATACGCCAAGTCAGTCAGAAGTAGATACGTACCAGATTGCAACGTTGTCCCGCCCAAGAGAGCACCGTATCGTCTCCGTGTAAGCGGTGAACTGCCAGAATATGCCATGTGGGCCAACATGGCAGAGGAAGTGGCACCGGGAGTAGATCCCCTCATTCCTAGATCGTAATACAAACCGACGGTCTCACTAGCCCTGCCTTCATCATCAGTCTCGTCCGTTCCGTCTTCTTCCTCTGCCTCTCCTTCGGCTGAGTCAATATCGCTTTCATTAACCCATTCGTCATCATCTCCCTCATCGTCAGTAACATGCTCTCCGCGCAGAAACCTTGAGTAATCTTGTTCATCTGCATCTTCTTCCAATGCCCCGTCGCTCTCCTCGTTCTCAACAGCACTGCTGTCTTCTCTGGGTAAAGCGCGATGAAACCTTCCCCGAAGCTTCCTTGCTCTCAGGATATCCCAGAACAGCCGCAAGGCACCCATACAGACGTCCCAGAAAGTTCTTCCAAAAGCTCGAATCTCTCTGTACAGCCCTCCAGGTGTGGTGAAGAATCCCGGGATACCCCACACTCTTCTACCTCCCGTAGCTCCTCTCCCGCCCCTAGCTACGTTTATATCCTTGATTTCATTATTCCATCCCTTAAGTACTCGAGTTCTTTCCTTAGCTTGGGTTCTTCTGCGACCACGAGAAGTGACAGTAGTGATGGATCCGGGTATGACTTTAACCACACCAGTTCGGTCCATTTGGAGTGTTCCGTGTTCAACTTTGTCTCGTCTGGATCTTCCGGACGAAGTCGCCGAGTCACTCGGCAAGGAAGCCATGACGCCAGTGACTTCGTTCCCCCAACCCCGAAGGCCTGTTGCCTCGAGGCTAGCTGTTCCTACACGGAGGAGAACGACCCCAAAATCTTCTTCCCATGGCGGGATCCAACTTCCTTCACCTGTTGGGTGATCAGCACAAGAATGAACGAAGAGAATGTGACGGCTACCGACCTGCGCCATTGAGCCCCAGACCGAGCAACGGCTTGATGATTCTCCCAGTGAGCAGAAGTTGAGTGGTAACATTCAGGAATATGGTAAGAGATATGAGTAAGATGAGGACTGTCTCGAACATATTAGGTATATAGTTCAGTATCGGATAATTGGTGACGCCCGATGGGTGCGAATAAGATCCTGGGTCCGTCCCGTTAGATGGTGCTGTCAGTAACGATACTTCGCCCACGGAGGTCGAGAGGAACGAATGTGAAAACAAGGTCAGGTGGAAGTGAAGAAGTGACAGGAACGAGGAAAGCGCAGTCGGCAAGAACCGATGACTCGACCATCGTTTTCGGATGGAGAGCATGTGGAATATGGTGAGTTGAAGCAGGGGAATGGTAATGGTAGCTAGGACGTGTTTGTCGGGACGAGAAGGTAAGCCATCTGGTTTGTCCACGTGGGTAATCGGCGAAGAGTATGCGTAGAGAAGAAAAGAATATCCGACCTCGAGGAACACGTCAAAAAAGGTAAATTGATACTTGGTAAAGACTCACTAGATTGAACGGCGATGTATTGGCCTGCATGTGTGCCCCGAATGCGACACTAACGCCATCTAACCCTTTCACAAATGCTTCCACACAGAATGCCCCACAAATAGCACAAAATGTGTGCCAGCATATATCTGCCATTTCCTTGGATTCACTCCACACCCTAAGGTCGTAGAGGTATCCGTTTTGAACACTCGGATAGTAACCGGCCGCCTGTACTAGTACGAGGGACCACAACAGGAGAGATCTACACATGAGGTAGAGAGTAGGGAAGTGCATGACGAGCCGTGTGGAAGTCTTGCTCATATCTAATGGTAGAAACGAGTCATAGATTCGCCGAAGGAGTATCCTTGATCGGGAACGTCTGGCGTGGTACGAAATAGGGAAGTGAGGAATGCGAGTTGGCACCACGACATTCTCAATTCGATGAATCAAGACCATCTACTAGAAAAGTCAGAAATGGTCGACGTTGAATAGAGTTGACAAGTCACCAGAAGCATAAGACCAACCATGTAGCCAGAAGTGAAGAAGCCCCATGGTCCTGGAAAGGACTGACGTGTAACTTCCGGAACGATGACTCTTGTGATGACCTTCTCCTCCTCTACCAGCGACGAGGTGTCCAAATTCGGTAGGCTCCCATGGGGATTTTGACCTGCAGTGTCCTCAATCCTGCGAATTTTAGCGAGCAGACGAGATGGGTAAGAGAATAGCGAGCCAATGGAGCTGAAGTTAAGAGAGATGTTGTATGTAGACAAGTAAGGAGTCAGAGCCCTCTCCTGCGCCATTGCGAAGCCACAGAAGTGACAAAGGAGAACCGTGTGTTGTGCGTGTTGGCCTCAGGTGGTTGTCTATATGGAAATGAAAGCTGTGATGTCAATATCATTTTTCAATATCTATATCCGGATCCGCTTTGCCGTTGGCAGTTACAGCTGTTTGCAGAACATAGGGCGGGACCGAGTTTTTTTTCCTGTGCATTGCAACCTTCCAAGGCAATCTTCCGACCGTTAGCCGAGGCATCCTCCACCTTCCATTTGACCTAATTCTTCCCTGTCCTAATTACCTACACCTTCTAATTGCTCATTCTTGGAGCTGGCATGGACTCTCAGTCAGTGTGTGTAACATATCGTGAATTTTGACGGACATTGGGAATTTGTGAGCAGTGCTTTTAAGTTGCGCAGGGCTCCAAAAACGCTCGAAATCATCTTCCATATACTTCCTTAGTCAAAGATATGTCAATGAGGCTGCCTGGATGCCTCGGTCAGCTCGCTTATGCGCTTTGATGGGAAGGTGCAGCCGAAAGATTTGTTTGGAAGATGTGATTTGCTCGCGCGGGAAAAAATGGCTCCCGCCCTATGTTCTGCAAATAGCTGTAATCAAGTCGCAGTCACTCGGGTTGTAGAAAAACTACGAAAAGATACTTTTCCATTTATCAGCGAGGAAGTACTCGTATTATAATCGTAGGTCGCAAAGTACTGTAACAAAAGTCATAGACCGACCCAGTACCAAATGATTCCAATTCCTGATAATGTAGCTTACTATAATGCATAATGTGCGTGTTTAGTCGTTGTAAAAAAAAGTCCTTATTGAAGCCCAGAATCAATTCCTGGCCTGCTAACTGTAGAATGATTAATTCCACTTGAGGCTGATGCGGAGACCGCCAGACAAGAGGTTGGACAAGATGCCGCCAATGCTGATACCGGTCTTGACGGTGATATCGGTCCAGTTGACGTTGAGGAACGAAAAGTTGTTGGTGATCTGGAGTTTCATGCAAACACCAAGAGGAAGGGTGATGAGGGAAATGAGAGCACCCTGGAGACCGTTGACACACGAACATGAAACCTTGATGAAAGCACCCATGGTAACACTATGGAGGATAGAGTCAGACAGGTAAATGTGGGAAGACTATC
The DNA here is from genome assembly GCA_001466705.2 of Moniliophthora roreri. Classification (NCBI taxonomy): domain Eukaryota; kingdom Fungi; phylum Basidiomycota; class Agaricomycetes; order Agaricales; family Marasmiaceae; genus Moniliophthora; species Moniliophthora roreri. The sequence goes on along the minus strand of LATX02000035.1, from coordinate 1,002,017 downwards.
AACACATACCCAAGGTCTGCGCAAATGCCGAAGACGACCTTAGCCTGTGCCGCAGTGACGACGCTAAGAACAGCATCAATAGCTCCAAAGAACAGCTTGCAAAGACCTGCCATGGCAGCGGCACAGTCTCCGACACTGAGAACCTTGCCGTTGGAAGCCAGAACGACGGAAGCATCGGCACCAACAAGTAGCTGAACCTGAGCGGTAGCAGCGACAATGATCTGCTTGATCTGGACGGCAATGGCGTTCACATTGCCACCATTGCAATTGTCGTTCTTGAGAGCAGCTAAACGTGAAATGCGATGAGTTGAAACCTTGAGATCAATGGGCTGAGAACATGCCTAGCTGGGCAACCAAGGGAGTGATCTTGGCATTGACATCCGCGATTATAGCAGGGAGGGAGACGAGGGTAGTTGCACTAACAGCTCCACCGAGGGTGACGCCAAGGTCCTTTGCCAACTGAGTGAAGTCGACGCCAAGGAAACCAAAGGCACTAGTACAGCTACTGCCGAGGGAAATGCAGACGCCGAGGGACGTCTTGATGACGGGGAGAAGAGCAACGGAGAGGCCACCATTGAAGGAGACAACGTCGCAGCAGACCTTCAGGAAGGTACCAACAGAGACGCTATAGTATCGTCAGTGGGCCTGTAGCAGAGGAGAACTTGTTACTACCCACCAAAGATCAATGCAAATAGCAATCACAGCCTTGGATTGTCCAGCTACAACAACCTTGAGCATGGCGCTAACGGCATCGAAGATGCACTGAAAAAAGACGTTAACTTCAACGAAAGAATAAGTGAATGAGGACGTACGATCACGGCCTTGCCGCACAAGGTAGCACAGTCGCCGACGGACATGGTAGCGCCGTTGGCAGCGAGAATGAGATTAACAGTAAGACCATTGAGACCCTTGATCTGGGCGGATGCAGCGACGAGAATATCCTTGATTTGTTTAACGATGGGGGTAATCTTATCCGAGGTGCAGTCTGAAGCACGCAAATTCTCTGCGGAGAATGAGTGAGAGGGGAATCATTTCGAGAACAAAAAAGATACTGACTGAGCTGATCGGTGAGGGGAGAGATCTTGGCGGTGATGTCGATTAGAACGCTGACGACAGACAAGGAGGTCACAACTTGAACACCAAGCTGCTGGGAGATGGACTGGAAATCAATGTTCAAGAAGTCAAGGTCTTTGCCACAACCCATCTTAATGGTGGCGTGGAGCGAACCCTTGATGACGGGGACGAGAGCCGTAATGAGGCCGCCGTTGAAGGTGACAACAGAGCAAGCAGTCTTAATGAAGGTACCAATGCAAGCACTGTAGAAATTATTCAGCTCGTGCAGCAAAGGACAAATAGCATGATTCATACTGAAGATCAATGAAGATGGCAAAGACGGCCTTCTGGTTACTGGATGCAACGATCTGGATGACCGAGTACACGGCAGTGAAGATGCTCTACAGAAAGAATTAATTCAGGCTTCATCCAGCCAAAGAACGATGTGAAGACGTACGATGACGAGATTACCGCATAGCTTAGCGCAGTCGCTGACAGAGATGACCGAGCCGTTGGAAGCGAGAACAATCTCGATAGTTTTGCCGCTGAGACCCTGAATCTGAGTGGTGGCAGAAACAAGAACACCCTTCATCTCATCCACAATGGGTTGAATCTTGTCAGGCGTGCAGTCATTGGCGCCAAGTTTCTCTGCGAGTTCATGAGTATCAATGCGTCAAACAAGTGACCGATTCACTCACTGAGCTGATCAGCCAAAGGAGAGAGTTTGCTGCCGCAGTCATTAAAGATAGAGACGATGGAGACAACACCAGCGTTCACAGCAGTGGAGGTGCCGTTTACAACGGTAGTCCCAGCATTCACGACGGTCGAGGTGGTGTTGGCAATGGTATTTCCAACATTCACGACGGTGGAGGTGGTATTAGCGATGACAGTGGCTGTGGTGTTGGATGCGACGCTGGTAGCAATGCTGATGGTCAAGTCCTTTCCAAGTTCCTTTGCAACTTGGGTCCAGTCAAATCCAAGGAAGTCGAATGAGCTGGTGCAGCCAAGAGAGATAATGACACCCATGGACGACTTGACGATCGGAATGACGGCAGCGGCAAGTCCGCCATTGAAGGGAACGACATCACAGCAGGCCTTGAGGAAAGTACCAATGACAACGCTGAATATTACAAGTCAGTACAGGGAGATCAAGAGAAGTGAATAAATCACGTACCAAAGATCGACGCAAACCTTAACGACGGCATCCTTGGACTGGGAGCTGACGATAACCTTGAGAAGAGCAGCCAGAATGCACTGAAAAGCGGTGAGAATCTTCAACGACACAAGCTCGCAAAGGACGTACAACAACGATGTCACCACAGAGATAGGACAAATCGGTGATAGACATGGTCTTGCCATTGCCGGTGGCAAGGACGACATCGGCGCTAGCACCAGAAAGGAGCTTAACCTGAGCGGTAACAGACACGAGAATGGTCTTCACTTGAGCGGTTATAAGGCTGATCTTATCGGCAGTGCAATCGGAAGGGCTTAACGCCTCTGAAATCAAAGCTGGTCAGCCAGTAAAACTATGAATGGCAAAAAACTAACTAAGTTGATCAAGGAGAGGAGAAACCTTGCTCCAGCAGTCCTGGAGGATAAGAACGATCGAGACGGGAGTGTTGGAGACGACGGTAGTGGCGACCGTCGAATTAAGGGCAGTTGCGACCGTCGAATTAATGGCAGTTGCAACCGTCGAATTAACGGCAGTGACAACGGTTGCACCTACAGTCACACCTGTGAGCTTGGTGAAGTCAATCTTGCAGTAGTCGAAAGAAGAGGTGATGCCGAGGGTGATGGCAACTCCAAGGGACGCTGTGATTTGGGGAACCACGGCGGTGAGGAGGCTGCCATCACTAACAACGGTGCACGACGCTTTCAAGAACTGAGCGACGCAGATACTGAAGGGCGCGTGCGTTAAAAGTAGTCCTTTAAGGAATGAATGAGACATACCCAAGGTCTGCAAAGACTGCAATGACAGCGGTGGACTGAGCAGTGACAACCATCTTGAGGACCACACCGAAGCAACCGAAGATCATCTAAATAGAGATTGGTACCATTCAGGTTCGATTATCGAGAGCAACGTACAGTAATAAGACCAGCGAGGAGGGTGGCGCAATCAGCGACAGAGAGGACCGAGGTACCGTTGGACAATCTGGTGTTGAGATCGACGTTGGAGGCGGCCAGGATGTTGATCTGGTCGATACCCTCTGAGAGAACGCCCTTGATTGACACGACCACTGTCTTGATCTTGTCAGCCGTGCAGTCCGAAGGACCGAAAGATTCTATGAAAAAGTTAAAACAACCAGCATCGAGTTTAGAAAGAAGAGACTTACTGAGCTGATCAAGGAGCGGGGAGATCTTGTCCTTGCAATCACTAATGATTACGGGGAGGGGGTTGGTATAACACTCGCATCGGGGGTCAAAAATGGCACCAGTCGAGGATGCAGCGGCAACGGCATTCGGGACGTGAGGTGCTGGTACTGCGACTGTGGTGGAAACCAGAGTCGTGGCAGCACAAAGGGAGACGAATAATTTGCGCAGAGTGAGCATGGTAGGCAGAGATATAATTCAAAGAGTGTCGTTTCAAAGGAAGGGAGGGGGAATGGGCCTGACAAGTGTAGCTTGCAGAGCTCCGAGGAAGAAATGGCGGGCTTTGGAAGATTCCGCAACAAAGAAAACCTGATAAGTCAGGCTGTTACTCTCCAATATTTATACGCCCGAAAGGGGGGCCACCCTAATGATTAAGTTACCGATTGTGTCCTGAAGTTCCTAGGTTCCTATCGATTGCTGGATGAACTCCTAAAGTTGCTTGGAACCATGATCCGGCAGTTTTGCGACGAGGTGCAAGAAAGTGGTGCAAGGGAGTGGTGAAGAAATTGATATCTTTTTGCCCGCACGAGTATGAAACACAAGAATCTCTGGTCTTGGATAATACAACCTGCTTTCGTTCACTTTGCAGAGTCATTCTACCTGCGTGAACGCGTACATGCGAGTTGCGACTGAGTGGTCGTGCCAAACCTGATCGATCTCGAGTTGACAGTCAATCGTAAACAGCTCCCGAGGACCGACATGGCATGTTGTGGTCGACGGAAAGCTTCAGGTAGCTCCTAACCGTCAATGGTCACAGTGTGACTGGACGAGCTGTCGCCAATTCCGATCGGCGATTACCGAGACAGGCAGCTTAGCAAGTGCTTTGGGACACAATATCATGAATGGAACACATGCAAGGAAATTGTTGCTAACAGAGTTGTGCTTCGAATCCAAAGTTCGAGCTTGATGTCCACATGGAAGCGGTGATCAAGTACCAAAATTAAAAAATTAAAAAATTAAAAAAATACATAAAAAAATATTTAGGAATCCTGCGGATCTTGTCATCATTTTGTCCTTTCCTTCCACCTCCACCACATCATCAAGCATCTCTTGCAATGCCTCAAATACTCAGTAGCGCTCTTGATGCCGTTGGAAACACACCCCTGATTCGCTTGGACCGAATCGCAAAGCAATATGGTCTCAAATGCAATCTACGTGAGTACTAGATCGGTCACAGTCGATGGCTGCCCTCACCGATCAACTCTCTCAGTCGGTAAAGTCGAGTATATGTCTTCTGGAGGTTCAGTCAAGGATCGTATTGCGAAAGCAATGGTCGAAGCTGCAGAGAGGGATGGGAAGCTGATACCGGGTAAAAGTGTTGTCATCGAGCCCACGTCTGGGAATACAGGTAGGCTTTTGCGTCAAGTCATCAGCAGACGTTTATGGGTTTGCTCTAGGTATCGGTCTTGCCATGGCTTGCGCCATCAAGGTATACACGACATGCTTTACCGATATGAATGCATGCTGAATACTGTAGATAAGGGGTATTCGGTGATCATCACCATGCCTCATAAAATGTCATTGGTGTGTTTATTCATAGCATCATTTATGGCGGCGTGATGCTGACACGTCTGTTTCTGTTCTTTTAGGAGAAGGAAGCAGCCTTGCGTGCTCTAGGAGCCGAAGTGGTGCGAACGCCCACCGAAGCAGCATGGGATTCACCCGAAAGCCACATAGGTAGAGTCCATCTCATCATACAGGGTGTCTCGTGGCTGAATTCCTTAACGATTCTAGGTGTTGCGCGGAAACTTCAGCGGGAAATCCCATATGGCATCATTCTCGATCAATATGGCAATGTCAGTTACACCTTTCTCATTAGCATAATCACTCTGGCCTAGACAACCATACTCACAGATCAACAATCCACTTGCCCATGAATTGACAACGGGCCCGGAGATCATTGAGGCCGTAGTATCAACGCCATCAACATCTGCTAGACCATCGACCAGGAAAGTGGATGTTCTCGTTTCCAGCGCCGGAACTGGTGGGACCATAACTGGTCTTTCTCATGCTATCAAGAAGACGCATAACAAGGATTGTGTGATAGTTGGTGTCGACCCCGTGAGTCCTGACATTCCCAGCGAGACGCTCGACCCTCACATCTTGTACAGGAGGGGAGTATTCTTGCTTTGCCAGAGTCTATTAACAAGGCGTCCGAAGGAAAACCGTATGTGGTTGAAGGGATTGGATATGACTTCATCCCTCAGGTCTTGTCTCGCGATCCCAAAGATATCGACGTTTGGGTGAAGACTTCTGACCCCGAGGCTTTTGCCACTGTGCAGTCTATCATCCGCAACGAGGGGTTACTGGTTGGAGGTAGCAGCGGCAGTGCACTAAGTGGCGCATTGAAATGGCTAGCAGAGACTGAAGAGGGCAGGAAGATCGCCCAGAAACAGGACGCGAATGTCGTTGTGATACTTCCAGATGGGTAGGAATCGTTCTGCTTCTGGACTCGTACGCTCCTAACCAGCCTCTTTCTTGAACAGGATCAGGAACTATATCGGGAAAGAATGGTTCTTGAGCACGTCTCTGAAGGGTAAGCCATCTGCGCTTGCCGGGGTGATTTCCAAGGTCTTGAACAGCGAAGCGGGTAATGCTAGGGCATCATTGTAATGTTTTCTTGGTCCTTCAGTACCATTGACTACACACGACTATACAACTATGGACTTTCATGTTTCCAGTCGATTATTCAAATTTAATGCGAGAGTGCTGAGGATTCGAAGTTTAGTGCCTCTTGAACGAACCAGACGTCGAACACTCACAAAATCTTCTGAAGCGTGGCACCTTACGTTTTGTGTATGGGAAAACCTTGCACTGGCAGACTGTGCGACCAGCCAGGCCCAGCTTATATAAACCTGTTCGCAGTGCCGATCAAGCGAGCGCACGTATCAACTTTGAACTCGACCTTTACCCTCATGTCGGAACCCGGCGGTAGCAAGCTACGCCAGCGGAGAGTACCACAGGCGGAACCAGAGGAATTCGACCGTTTTCAAGAAGAAGAACATGCCGACGATGTCTACCAAAATCCTGTGAGTCTCGTCGCTGCCACGCAGGCGCGTTGAACTGACAAGAGTTGGCAGAACAACCGTCATCCTATAGAGAGGACGCTTGAAACAGAGACAGCCAGTGTCGTCGTCATATCAGTGTTGACAGCGTTGGCTTTTGCCTTGCGTTTCTACAAAATCAACCAACCAGACCAAGTTGTGTGCGTCTCGCAAACTTGACTTTACCTCTCTCACGCACTGACTTTCCCCAGTTTCGACGAAGTACATTTTGGAAAATTTGCGTCGTATTACATTCGTGGAGAATACTATTTTGATGTTCACCCTCCCTTCGCAAAACTCCTCTTCGGTCTCGCCGGCTGGTTCTCAGGATTCGACGGCCTCTTTAAATTCGATAATATTGGTGATAGCTACACGGAACATCATGTCCCTTACGTTGGCATGCGTGCACTGGCTGCAATTTTTGGTAGCTTGACCATCCCGGTTGTATACGCTATCATGAAGGAGAGTGGATATTCGACGATAATTGCGGCCTTTTCAGCTTCGATCATCCTCTTTGGTGAGTGCCTAGTTATTGAGGCTTTAGGCCTTATTGACGTCCCTTTCAAGACAATGCGCACATTGCTCAATCACGACTTATTCTCTTGGACGCAACATTGATTTTTTTCATGTCTTTGACGATTTATGCGTACATTCGTTTCCAGAAGCTTCGATACCGGTGTGTTCATCTTATCTCGAGTAATTTCTTCTGTTTATGATGGTTTGCAGTGAATTCACGACGGAATGGTGGGGCTGGCTTTTGGGCACAGGTGCTTGCATGGCTTGCACTTGGGGCTCCAAGGTCAACGGTGTTCTTACTGTCGCAACCATTGGCGTTGCCGTCCTCATTGACCTCTGGGGAATTTTGGACTACAGACGTGGGCACACAATGGTACGTTGATTGAGTTGGTATCGAGTACTCAAGGTTTGATGATTAAAAGGAACATTTCTGGAACCACTTCATGGCAAGAGCCGTGGGATTTATCCTCATCCCGTTCATTATTTACCTTTCCTTCTTCTATGTCCACTTTGCCCTGCTCCCTATGTCAGGCCCTGGTGATACCTTCATGAGCCCTGCGTTCCAGGAGACTTTGGCTGGTAATGAAATGCTTATGAACAGTTTAGGTGAGTACTCTCATCATGATATTCTGACGTGTTACTGAATTTCGAATTCAGAAATCAGATACTTTGATACCGTGACCATGAAACACAAAGATACCAAAGTCTTCTTACATTCCCACGTCGACAAATACCCTCTCAAGTACGATGATGGTCGTATCAGCAGTCAGGGTATGGTGATGTCTGTCCTGTAATGTTTTCGGCCGCTAAACATTTATGTAGGACAACAGGTGACTGGTTATGGTCACGACGATAGTAACAATTACTGGCAGATTGTCCCGACTAAGGCTCTTCCCCCAACCGGACGTGGAAGAATTGTTCGCCACAACGACCTCATTCAGCTTCTTCACGTCAACACAGACAGTTACTTGCTTACGCATGACGTTGCGTCCCCTTTGATGCCTACCAACCAAGAGTTTACTACCTGGCCCAAGCACGATGGGTCACGATATAACGAGACCTTGTTCTACATCCAGCTAGTAGACGGTCACGATGGAGAAGTTTGGAAGAGTAAATCCGGCTACTTCCGGCTTGTCCATGCTCAGACAAAAGTCTCAATGTGGACACACAATAAGCAGCTCCCGGATTGGGCTTTCAAGCAGCAGGAGATCAACGGAAACAAGAATCCAACGGAGAAAACTGCAACTTGGGTTGTACATGATATTATTGCAGACGAAAGTACGTTTTTCGCGTTGAATCTCTCGGCTACTATGTTTAGTATCTTCATTCAGCCGGGGAAGAGCCATTCGACCGCAACAGTGGTCAACCCGAGAAAGTTCCCAAGAAAATGAACTTTTTCAGAAAGTGGGGTGAACTCCAGTTGTTGATGTTACAGCACAACGCAGGCTTGACTGCCACCCACCCTTACGCCTCTGGACCTATTAACTGGCCATTCCTCCTCAGCGGTATCAGCTTCTGGACGGAGAATGAAACCCAGAAGCAGATTTACCTTATCGGGAACCTCATTGGGTGGTGGTTCTGTGTTGTTGCATTGTCTGTGTATGTCGGCATCCTTGGTGCCGACCTTTTGGCTCGCCGACGTAATCATCAACCCATTCCTGACCGTAGGTGTTGACTTCTCAGATAAGATTACCCCAATTCTTATTGTTATTGCAGCTGTCCGTAATCGTCTCTGGAACTCGACTGGATTCTTCTTCGTCGTCTGGGGTGTCCACTACGCTCCATTCTATCTAATGAGCCGTCAGCTATTTATTCATCATTATCTTCCCTCTCATCTGGCATCTGCACTCATTGCTGGCGCCGTTCTCCAATTCATCCTTTCCGATACGATCAACTTCCCCATATCCATTCGTGGTCCTACCACGAGATCTCAGCGAAGAACGGTGACAGATATTGGTCTCAAGGGGCCCGTTATCTTCGTCGTGTTTTGTATAGCCATGTTTGCGATGTTCGTATACATGGCTCCTCTGACCTACGGTACACCAGGGTACGTCTTCTTCGCGCTCGTTTCTTTTTTGAGCTGGTAATTGATGAACCCCTTCAGATTGACCGGAGAGCAGGTCAATAGCAGGAGATTGTTGTCTTCTTGGACACTACATTTCGCTGCCAAAAAGACAGAGGAAGTCTCGGTTTGAGGCATATTTCGACGGATCATCTGGAAAGTTCGAATACATGTAGTAGATACACCTTGGAATGCAATGTGGATGTTATGAAGATACCCGTAACTGGCCAATCATTGACTGAAGCCTGAACCTGCCGCTCTGACGTGCAGGAGTGTACAGCCACCGCGCAACTCCCTGTCTCCCTGACCTCGCCTGTTTTGGGGTTTCAATGTTCAATTCACCTCGTCCAGCTCAAAGATACGGGGGTAACTCTGTCAATGGCTTTGGGGCAAGTTTTGTCGATGAGAATCCGTTAGCCGGTTCCGTGGTCGATGGACTGGACCCTTGGAGCGCTGCACCCAGTCCTTCCGCTACTCCTGCTCCGCAGGCCTCGTCGGTCTTCAGCTCGGTAATAGGTATGTCTGATTCTGGTTACTATCTTGTTGGCGAACTGAGCTGATATCTTTGCAGCTGATGCAACGGTTCCAAGCATCTATGATCGGGCTTTCGTTGCGGTTGACCCAGCAAATACGGGGGAGACGTCTGTGGGCTCGCTCTCGAGAGTTCTTGCTACTTCAGGACTACCTGCTGCCACAATTGACAAGGTGTGTTGTGGCTTAAGTCACTGCGAAGTGGTTCTTATAATTTGGGTTTTGTAGATTGTCAATCTTGTTAGTTCTCGCTCCAGGGTCTCCAAACTCGAATTCTTTGTGGCCTTGGCCCTCGTAGCTCTCGCGCAGTCGGGGAAAGGTACGCGGCCTTAACCATCTTCTCGGGCTCTCTACTTATGATCGCCTTTAGATGTCAGCATTGAACAAGTCGCAGCCTTATCTTCCCAGAACGAGCTACCAGAACCCGCACTTGATCTTGACGCCCTCACATCTAGCACCTCCGCATTCACGTCCAACTCCAATTACAACAATAGTACCATACGCACGCCTGCGCCATCCTACTCCACGGACGACCCCTGGACTGCCAACACACGGTTCGTCAGTGCTCCTTCTAATATGAGCGGATTCGAAGGTCCTGGACGTTCTGCTATGAATAACACTATACCTCCTGCTCTTGCCGGCACTGGTCTACCCAAGGAATGGTGGAAGAGACAAGATAATGTCACTGTTACTATTCAGGGTCAACAGGGATTCATCCTGAACCGATATACCGTCTATCAAATTACAACTGACGTGCGTTCATACCTTTCTCCGCTTGGATATACCGCAACTCACATCTCCTACAGAGAGGCGCACCTGTCATCCGAAGATATTCCGAGTTCGTCTACTTGTGGGATTGCCTCGTCAGGCGGTATCCCTTCCGACTCTTCCCAGCGTTACCTCCAAAGCGAATTGGACGTGAGTTTAATCTCCGACTCGCCTTCGTTACAACTTTCTGAAGTACGAGAACAGCCGACGAATACTTTCTGGAACAACGGCGGTTAGCTTCAAGCTTATTGACGGCCGATGCATATGACTGACTAGCTTAACAGGAGAGGTCTTGCTCGCTGTCTCAACTTTGTGATGTACATCGCTCAACAGCCCTCGTATGCGTTTGAAGCTGAACATTCAATAGAAATCATCCTGTGATAAAGGAAGACGGAATACTGTCCGTGTTCCTTACACACCCCTCCTTTGAAGATTGGCGCAAGCAGAGTCACGTCTCTTTGGACGAGGAGTCAGCGAGCAAACGAGTTGACAGAGTCGAAGAGATGTCTATACCAAGCGACTTGGAAGACAAGATCACGTACAAGACGTCCCGCTCCCACTTTCTTCCCAGCGTTGACCACATCCTTTTGTAGGACCATACGACGAAGACTCAGTCCATTGATCGAGCAATGGCAACGGATATGCATCCTTGCTGAACGGATCATCAAGAGAAGGGAAGCCGCAGCGGTACGAATCAACTCCCCCTTCCGGCCTAAACCAGCTCATATCCTAACGCCTCTCTTCTCTTTCAATCCTAACCTTGATACTGGTACCACGTCTTCCGACATGAATTTTTCGATGTTTGCTTCCGCTTTTGGCCTTGCACCTATCGACGATCAGAGTGACTTGTCAAGGCTCACGAATACGCTACGTGCTGTGATTGAAGTTACAGATCCCTGCTGGCGTGCAGATGAGTGTGAGCTGGCAGCAGGAATTAGGATAGGGCTGGGCCATGTTGCGACGCATTGTCAGAGACAGTCCGAGTTGTCGGAGCAAAGAGTAAGTATCAAGGTACTTTTGAGCCCTTCAGATCCCCTAACACGTTTGCTTTAGACTCGGGCGTTATTCGATAATACCCTAGAAGCACTCAAGGTTCGTACATGATGACATCCAAATTCTTCCCGTCTAACGACGGCTATACAGGCTCAACGCGACCTATACATTGCGACTCGAGATCTCTTCATTCGATATGACAGGTTATCTCTTGACCAAGTCGAGCGCTTGAAGAAGAGGGTTGAAACCACTTCAGTCAAACTGGACGGAATCAAAGCCACGCAGAAAGAAGGATGGCAGGATGAAGCTGATAAGCTCTCCGCAGCTATTGAGAAGGACCAAGCGACTATCGCGGCCCAGCTTAGCAGACGAGTTTTCATTCGTGCATGTTTATGGAGTGAACTCCGAGTGGTTCTACACAACAGGGAAAACAGTACGTTACTACTGCGTGGTTTCTGGAGCCGTTGCTGACACTGGTATGAAGCATTACTTACTGCAATGATTCATCAATTTGCTCGGGAGGAACAGGAATATGCGGAAATGGTTACCAACAACTGGAGTTCACTTGGAGAGGCAGTGGAGGAAATGCCTTATGAATGAACGGTCTACTCATTATCTATCCTTTGTTCGTGATTTATCGCACTAGTTTTCGAATACGTATTCACATGTCACGGTTTTTAATGCTCAATTCTTAATTCTGCTTCAGCCTTGTCCGAAAACGGTGCCCGAATAATTCAGTGACTTGTGACGACCTTCCCACTCGTCGCCAACATATGCGTCGGGAAATTAGCACTTCACTATTCTGCAACAAGGACCTGCATCACCGGAGGAAGGATGGGAGTTTACTCATAAAAAGGCGTATTACGGTCCAAAATAAGAAGGAATATCCTTGAAGCAAAGGCCGAACGGCATGGTCGTAGTGGAAGCCAATTCCCGTGGCAGAGAGGTTTGACGGATGTATTGCATTGGACAGATACAATAGCGAGTGAATAGTATAGTATGCATCGGTTCCTACTTTCTCCTTGCTTGTCTTCTTCCTTCGGCTGTAAAATGCAAAAAAATAAACAATCGAACGAAAAAGCCACGGAAAGGTCACCCACCAGCTGTCCTAGCCTTCTTCGGCGCACCCTTCCCTCTAGCCTTTCTATCCTCAACATCCTGTACCCTTTGTACTTCATCCTCGTCTACTAGTTCCAGCTCGGGATAAGCCTTCATAACTTTGGCGAAATCCAAAATGGGTGGATAGTATTTGACCATGCTAGGTCCCCTTAGCCGTGCCCTGAGGTATTTTGTTCCAGTGCGTATGCCAGTTGGATTATAAATGGTTTGAAATATGGAACATCGCAGTTTTGTTAGCTTTGTGAGGCGTTTGGCGTTAGGGAGAATGAGGGAAGAGGACATCGTCGGAATAAGCGCCAAAAGTCAAAATCTCGGTAGAGGACCGGCGAGGCTGCACCGTGGTTCATACTATACATCTCACGTTCAATGCTATATATTACACCGAGTGTTGAGCATCTTTCAAACAGTGTCAATTACCCTTAGTTCAAAACTTTATTATTGACATTCCTATTGCACTAGATTTTCACCTCATACTTTCCCTAATTTTCGTATAAGACGCCAGCGGGTATAAAGCTATTTCATGATGGCTTGCGAACCCAAAATATGTAGTTACAATCGGTTGCACCCCATGAGTTTCTCGGTGCCAATATCCAGCCTGCTTGCAATGGATTGTAGACAAGCCCCCGTACCTCTGCCTCTGTTCTCGTCAGCTCACCAGAACGGGTAATCCAGGGCCGAGAGTCGCCTGGGGACTTGTAGGACTGAAAGTATTGAATGAGCTCGGATGGTTTAATGTACTTTGAATAGGTGTGTGTTCCATCCGCAACTTTGCCGAGGACTTTTTCAGCCATGAATATGGTGAGGAGGTAGGCTAGAGGCGTGCGTGATATTGTCGAGAGAAAGAGGTGACCAGAAGGCTGCAGCAGGGTTATTCAGTATTAGAGTGTCTAGGAAGAGCTGCACGTACTTTAAGTAGGTCTGCACAAGTTGAAAGGAATATCATCGGGTTATCTACGTGTTCCAAAACCTCCATGGAACAAACGATATCATAGCGCTTGGATTCATTTAACAGAGCTTCAGCACTTGTATGCTTATACGCCAGGTTGGTCCGGAGCCTCGAATCTAGCGAAGCATGGTGCTTTGCTATTTCTATATTGGACTGTGACGCGTCGATTCCGAGCGTTCGAGCACCTAGCCTAGCTAGACTCTGAAGAATATTAGAAACACGCTTCATCAGACGTTTCATTAGACTGAACGCGAGCTCACCTCTGACAGAAGCCCACCCCCGCAGCCAACGTCAAGCACATCTAATCCTTGCAATATGTTTGGCTTGGAATGATTGATAGCATTTTGTGATTCATCCCGTGTGATTTCAACGAACTTTTCGCGAATAAATTGCATTCTGACAGGGTTCATCTGATGAAGAAAGCTGAATTCGCCTCGTTCATCCCACCAATGAGCTGAGAGCCGAGAGAAATGTGCTATTTCGGCAGCATTGACCGTGGAATGACGAATAACTTGAGAAGGGAACATGGAGGGGCAAGAGTGAGGGCATATGAGCTCCCGTGGGAAAAACTGGACAGTAGGCTTGATTGGCGTCGAGTCCGGCTTTCTTACAAACCTTGACTTACTCTAGCGCAGGGCGCCATCTGTCATCCTTTTCTCTTGTATCGCCAGCTAAGCTTGGGCCCAGCCGTATTTGTGTCAACCGGTCCCGCAAATCAACGCCGCCCTCTACCGGATCCCACACTATACCCTAATTTCCCAGCCAAGTTCTTGTATTTCTACCCGTCAGCATGTCAAAACTTCTCAAGGATATGTGGGACAAAACCCCCCTCAGCACCTCATTCCGTGTTCCAGGTGTCGAGCTTCCTCTAGGCTCCAATGAACCCCTCATGAACGACCCCGATAAAGAGCTCGCCCTGGACGGGCCCTCGTCGGAGAAATGCGAACTTCGTATCGAGGGAATGACTTGTGGTGCATGCGTAGAGGTGAGTCGTTTAGTCCAGCAGAATTGCCTCCACTAATGAGTCAATAAATTCTAGTCCATCGAGGGCATGCTTCGAAACCAGGAGGGCATACATTCTGTCAAGGTTGCATTACTCGCAGAGAGGGGAGTTATAGAGTACGATCCAAATAAATGGAACGTGGACAAACTCATCAATGTGAGTTGTACTTCGAGGTGACTGTTCCACCCACTCAACGCCGTTTCCAACCACAGGAGATTATGGATATCGGTTTCGATGCTACGCTTATTCCACCAGCCCGGGAAGATACTGTGACGCTGAGAATTTATGGCATGACATGTTCGTCGTGCACCAACACCGTTGAATCGGGGCTGGCTGCAGTTCCCGGTATCAACAGCGTTTCCGTCTCGCTTGCCGCCGAAACTTGCCAGATACAGTTCGATCGAAGTCTCGTTGGTCCTAGAGAGATGGTTACTCGCATAGAAGATATGGGTTTTGACGCTATGCTAGCAGAAGACAACGACGGTACCCAACTTCAATCCTTAACACGTACCAAAGAAATTATGGAATGGCGCTCTAGGCTCATGTGGAGCCTTCTGTTCGCCGTTCCCGTATTCATTCTTTCCATGGTTGCCCCCCACATTTCGTTCCTCCGACCAATCGTCGATTTCCGAATATGTAATGGGTTATTCCTAGGCGACGTTGTCGTCTTAGCACTCACAACACCTGCCCAGTTCTGGGTAGGCGCGAAATTCTATCGTAACGCTTACAAGTCTCTCAAGCATGGTTCGGCGACAATGGATGTCCTTGTCATGCTTGGGACATCGGCTGCATACTTTTATTCCCTTCTCACTATGGTCTTCGGACTATTCAACACCACCCCCGACTATCACCCCATGTTGTTCTTCGACACCAGCACCATGTTGATCATGTTTGTTTCCATGGGTCGCTATCTGGAGAACAAGGCTAAGGGAAAGACAAGTGCAGCCCTCACCGACTTAATGGCCCTTGCGCCCTCAATGGCAACGATCTATACCGATGCTCCCGCTTGTACGCAGGAAAAGAAGATACCGACTGAATTGGTTGAAGTCGGCGATACGGTCAAACTCGTGCCGGGCGACAAGATTCCCGCGGATGGCACTGTCGTACGTGGCTCGTCCACTGTTGATGAAAGTGCAATTACCGGCGAAGCTGTTCCCATACTCAAGCAGAAAGGGGATAGCGTCATTGGTGGTACCGTCAACGGCCTTGGTACATTTGATATGGTCGTTACCCGAGCGGGTAAGGACACCGCCCTTGCCCAAATTGTTCGTCTTGTTGAGGAGGCTCAGACTTCCAAGGCACCAATACAAGCGTTCGCAGACCGAGTCGCAGGGTATTTCGTTCCCACCGTTATTTCGTTGGCCCTGTTGACGTTCCTGGCGTGGATACTCATCTCAAGCTTTGTAAACGATGAGAGCCTCCCAGGTATGTTCCGTAAACATGGAGCGAGTAAGCTGGCCGTATGTCTACAGATGTGCATTAGCGTCATTGTTGTTGCATGTCCGTGCGCACTTGGGCTGAGCACACCAACTGCAATCATGGTTGGCACAGGTATGGGTGCGAAGAACGGGATTCTTATCAAAGGCGGGAGAGCTTTGGAAGCCAGTAAAGCTATCAAAAGAGTGGTCATGGACAAAACAGGGACTGTCACTGTTGGTAAACTCAGCGTCTCAGGCCTCCGCTGGGTGGCAGGGGCGTCTGATGGTGGGAACGAGGTCCCTTTTGCTGACTCCAGGATCGAAGGACTATCAGCAGACGGCGTGACCTCCCGGAAAGCCATATTAGCTATGGTCAACGCCGTTGAGGTTCGCTCCGAGCATCCGTTGGCAAAGGCGATAGCTACTCACGGGAAAGATTTGCTCAAAGACCATTCCGTCGCTGAATCGAGTGTTGAACAATTCGAAAGTGTTACAGGTGCCGGAGTTCAAGCCGCGGTTACACATTCTGGCTCAAAGTACACGCTTTTCGTTGGCAATGCTCGATTCATTCTCCAGGGTAACGACGCTTATCTACCATCCTCACTTTCCACTTTTGGGGAGCAGGAGACCAAACTCGGGCGAACGATCATCTACGTTTCAATGACTACGGGCACATCGAAGTTCCCCATTCCTGTTCTTGCGATCTCGCTTTCCGATGCTCCCAAACCATCTAGCAAATACGCAATCAAGGCCCTGCGAAAGATGGGCATCGAGGTCAATATGATGACTGGGGACAGCGAAGCCACTGCTTTAGCCGTGGCTAAGCAAGTTGGAATTCCTGCAGAAGGTGTATGGGCCAGTATGACACCAAAGGGGAAAGCTTCCAAGATAACAGAGTTGATTGAAAAGCATGGAGATAGCATTGCAATGGTCGGTATCATTTTATTTATGTCACGGCCTTCACTGACCTTGGTGTTCTATAGATTGGTGATGGCATCAACGACTCGCCTGCTCTCGTAGCAGCTACTGTGGGTATTGCTCTGTCATCAGGAACCACGGTCGCTATCGAAGCTGCTGACATCGTATTGATGCGGTCTGACCTCTTGGACGTTGTCGCAGCTTTGCATCTGTCAAGAAAGATATTCTCCGTTATTCAACGGAACCTCATCTGGGCTTGCATCTACAATGTGCTCAGCATACCACTGGCGATGGGATTCTTCCTACCAGTCGGTATCTACATGCACCCAATGCTTGCCGGAGCGGCTATGGCCTTTTCCAGCGTCAGCGTTGTTACGAGCTCGCTAATGTTGAAATGGTGGGTCCGACCGAAAGACAGCTTAATGCCAGACGAATCGTACAAAGGCGCTGTTGGTTGGACCGGTATGGTAAGCGATGTCATTGGTGGTGCTTGGGATAGTTTGAAGGGGCTTGTAAGGAGTGACAGTGCTTCCAGATCTGGGTATAGCCAATTACCCGTAGAGATGAGTTCTACGTCGGCGTGAGTTGCTATATTTAATATGTCGTATTTATCGCATTTGCTTCGCTTGGACTTGTGGATTATTGGAAGGGAACTGTACATAGAATGCTAAATGTAATCCATCAACATCATTCTACGTAAAACTGCAATCCAGACTTTGGCCGATTCCCTTTTGACCTTTGAGCTCCAAGGAGTTTATCAGAATGTCGCGAAGGCAAAACGGATGCAGAAGCTGGAACTGCGAGCCTGAGATTCTTGCCCTACGTGTGCGAGCCCTGAATCCAACGTTGCCTTCGACGGACGAACCCTGTAAGGTCAGAAGCTCATTATATGTCTGAATGGTTGTCCTGCAACTCGAATCCCGTTGTCATTCCAAACCAAGCCGAACACGTTCCTCATGCTCACGCTCCTCTCTTGCAGTCTCATTTTCCGCTTCAATAATAGCATCATCCCAAGCTACAAATAGCTCTGACAGTGCATCAATCTAGGGAAATATTAGCAGCTCAAACAAAGAAACAGTCA
This sequence comes from Moniliophthora roreri, assembly GCA_001466705.2. Lineage (NCBI taxonomy): Eukaryota > Fungi > Basidiomycota > Agaricomycetes > Agaricales > Marasmiaceae > Moniliophthora > Moniliophthora roreri. The sequence continues at coordinate 984,195 of LATX02000035.1, read as the reverse complement.
TGGGCTCTCACATAAGTGGCATGCGATTCAATAATGCCTGCAATGCGTTTCTCCAGCTTCTCGACGCGCTCAGCATCCTCCGCGTATGCCTTCATGAGTTTGTCCAGACGTGGCAACAGAGGCACGTAACCTAAGTACCACTATATAAGATATTTGGTGTGGAAAGGTTGGAACGTGAAGCATACTTGCGAGTTTCCCTGCACTTGTTACTCCTTTCTGCTCTAAGGCTTCAATCTCGCGCATATCGCGGTCCGCAGAACGTATGTCGCTTTCCATTTCCTTGAGGTATGTCTCCAGCTCCGTAGGTGTCATATTCTCGTATGTCGGTGTCTCGTGGAGGCCAGATAGTGCAAATGAGGGAGTAAGATACTGAGCATGCTGGTCGTCTATATGATATTACCATCAGTTACTTCCCCGTAGTATACAGGAGTCGTAGGCACGTACAATGACTGACAAACCGCTTTAATCCATCGTTTCCTTCCACAATGCTGTTTAGCCTTTTCTGCAAATCCTGAGCCGTTCTTATCAATGTCTCCCCTTGCTTAACCTCTGTTGATTTCTTCAGGGCCGAGACAGTAGTTGTGTTGTCATCTTTGACTCCCAGTACAAGGGCTTCCAGCCAACGTACTCGTAATTCTAGGGCGAGTTCAGGTTGGAGGGTCGGTCGTGCATGGAAATCGAAAGCCGGCGATGCTGTGAGGGGAGCTTCAGAAGAATTAGGTCCGTCTGGGCGGGAGGCATCTGGAGACTTTGGTGATGGTAGGTTGGAGAGCATGCCCGACATGGATACTGACGTCGACGATGCAGGTGGGGAGGAAGGAGGTGTCGATGAAGAAAGAACGCGTATGCGCTTAGAATCTCCAAGAAAGACGCTGCCAATGTTGGCCATGGCAGGATCAGAGCGCAATAAGTCTGAAGTACCCTAAATGGTTTATGTGCAAATGTTCTAACACGCGGACGAATGAAATCGATAGTACAGAATAGTGCACACTTCTACATATTTATACAGACATGCTTCTGCATAAAGATCGATAAAAATTCATGGATAATCACCCTTTAAGCCCAATAGACCTTGACCTATCGTCTTTAATCCTGGATTTGAACCTTGATGGCTCCTGAAGATGGGTCTGCCGCAACGTGAAACGCCGACACCGCGTCTTCCAACGCGAAACGATGGGTAACAAGTGGCTTGAGATTGATGAGCCCCCCCGCAACAAGACGGATGGCCTTTGGATACTGAGCAGCGTAGTGAGACTAGGCCAATAGCCAAAGCCGAAACCGAGGCTTACCTGGTTCGCGTATCGGTACTGGAAGCTAACATCGATCTCATTGGCACTCAAGTGCATGAAGGGGAACTGCAGAATGTCAGACATAATGAGGTTAACTCCAAATCGCCACTGACCGTTTGTTCACTTCTACCGACACCAATAATGAACACTTTGCCACCAAATTGCGTTGACTGGCGGAGATGCTTTCAGTACAGATCATCATATTGCTCAATAATTTACTCACGTATATTCCCGTATGTATACTTCCCTCGAAACCGGTGCATTCTAGGACGACCTTTACTGCACCTCCAGCAACTTCTTTAATGACTTCGGCCTGCTCTTGAGGTGATTTGGTGCGGTCAATGAGGACTGTATGAATGCCAGGAGCCAGCTGCTTTGCAAAGTCAAGTCGACTTTGCACAAGGTCCGTGATGACGATTGGCTCGGCTCCAGCGGCTCTAGCACTGAGGAGAGATACCAGGCCGATTGGTCCAGCTCCACTACACCAGTGTGAGCTGTTGCACTCTGCTCAACTCAAAATGAAACTCACCAAATTAACGTAGGGTCACCAAGGCGTAATCCTGATCGTTCAATGCCTGCCAAAGCAACGGCTAAGGGCTCGCAGAGAGCGCCCTCTTCGAGTGATACGTTATCCGGGAGGCGATGGAGCCATTGAGCGGGGTGAAGATGCCATCGGGTCAAAGTTCCTTAAAAGTCTTTTGAGCGCCAAGTTATATTAATATTTACACATAGGCTCACCATGGTAAGGAGGAGTAGAGAAGAAGACGACATTCGGGCAACCATTGTACTGACCCAGGCGACAGGGATCGCAAGAAGGTTGAGAGCATGGAACACCGTTCTCGAGAGCAACACGATCGCCTGCAATCATTTTCAGAAAAGGACCATCTGAAGGCCAATGACAGGATCCTTACCGGCTTTCCACTGTGTTACACCCTCCCCAACTTCGACAACCTCTCCAGCACTTTCATGACCAGACCCACACTACAATTTTTTCAGACGTGCTTCCTTAAGGCGCTATTCAAAACGCGCACCTCGTCTCTGACCACCATCGTGGGTCCAATTTGACCATGTTTCCAGAAATGTACGTCGCTCCTAACGGCCGTGAATCTTGTCAGTGCAAGGTCCCTAAGACTACTCAATTCCAAGGCCTACCCACAAATACCGGTCGCACGGACGTGCACCATAACTTGTCCAGGTCCAGGTTTGGGACGAGGCTTCTGGACGAGGTGTATTTCATGCGCAGGGTTGTAAAATGCGGCAATGTTGGCGTCACTGGAGGGCTTCTCCCCTTGGACTAGGATTCGGAACTCTGGATCATCGAGCACCTTACGAGGGTCATAGAGTGCCGGATTTCCAGCAAGGACAGTAGTGGTCGTGGACATGGGGAATGAGGTCTTTGGAACTAGTTAGCTGATTATCGATGCATTTTTAAAGTTGATTCACGGGCCGTGAAAGAGAGCATATGATCTCCGAACATTTGCCGCATTCAAATTCATATCTCTTCGCGTTCGAAGCATTTTGCTCTGAATGTTTGAAATAATCTGCTCATGCTTATACGTGCAAAGGAGAGGAGATCAAGAGAAAGGCTCATTCAGCAGCTGGTGCAAAAAAATACTGGTAGGCGAAAAAGGTCATTTACTGACTGTCAATGGATACACTCCTCGGAACTTTGTATAGCCAGTGGCAGCCGCACATGGTGAGTGTGAGCATGATCCATAGTTCCGCAATGCAATTATTGTCACTGAATACACGTAGCCGGGAGGGATGGAGAGAAGATGAGAGAGAACAGTCAACTAATCAACAGAATAGAATCAGGAGCTTTGGGGCCCAGTGAAGCGCTTGAAAGTAAACCTACGACCTCAGGAAGTTAACGAAATACAACAAGACTGATCCAAGATACTCACCCTAGGAAAGCCAAATCCTTCTCTGCGCTGATGCCCTCAACCTGGTCCATTTGGTCTGGAATATTGCCGAAGTCATCAGTAGGGAAGTAGGATGTATCCGTGCTTGACTTGAGGTGAGGAACAAAGGGCGGTTCAATTTGTCGCAGGGTTGACCAATCGGCACCATAGAAAAACGGGTGCGATTTAATCTGGTTGACAGTAAGGCGGTTTTCGGCCCAAGTCATCATGCTTAAGGTACGAATATAAGTTAATGATTGCAACTAAGATGACCAGGGCACACCTCCTAATTAGATCTTCTCCTTCTCGAGATATGTAGACTTCTTCAGGGAAGTAGAGGTAGTGCGGCCAATCAATAATCTTCTTATACGTGTCGCCAGGGTTGTCGGAGCAGAATGGTGCGTAGCCGACCAAACACTCGAAGAATATTGCGCCTAGCGACCACCAGTCGCATTCCTTGCCGTAACCCTTCATGAGGAAGACCTCGGGGGCAATCTAAGGCTTATGTTAGAAGGATCCAGAACAGGCTTATGATCGCACGTACATAATCAGGAGTACCGACAGTAGAGTATGCCTGAAGAAATTGAAATGAACATCGCATTCAAGTATTAGGCCGAGACAGACCACATACCAACTTCCGACGGTTGGCTTTCCACGTTGCAATTTGTTCACGGCTCATGGTGAGGTTGATCGGGTTGACCTGAACACTGTTTCTGGCCGGGTCTCTGGTCTTCTCCTGCTCCAAAAATCGTTTGTAGTATTCTCCGTCCGAGACCTTGTGTAGGCCGGTCGACAAGCCAAAGTCTGACAACTTCAAATGACCGTTTTTATCAATGAGAACATTGTCTGGCTTAATGTCACTGTCAAGGGTCGAAACTCTTAGCGACACCCTGTAACCATGAGGCTGATTATGAGACCACTCACCGATGGATGTAGCCTAGATTGTGTACGGCCTCAATGGCAAGGATGCATTCCGCCATGTAGAAACGTGTAACATCTTCCGAGAAGACGTCATACTTCATTAACATTGTCATGAGGTCTCCACCCGGCAGGAATTCCATGATGAGGTAAAGGTAGAGCGGGTCTTGGAAGGAATAGAATAACTGTACTACCCAAGGGGAAGTTGATTCTGCGAGAACGTCTCGCTCGGCGCGGACATGGGCCAGCTGGACGAGTTCAACGAGAAGGGTGTTCGGACGTAAATAACTATCACTGACCTGATCTCTCTTCAACATTTCCGCCTTTTGTAAGCTCTTCATCGCGTACACCTTTCCTGTGTCCACCTTCTGAACCAATCGGACCTAATCATGGTGATAACTGAGCAAAGAGATTGTGTTTCAGACGACGAGCCACCCACCTCACCGAATGCACCCTTTCCTATCACTTTGACAGTCTTGAAGTCCGACAGCTTGATCTTGGTTCTCCGCAACCTCAAGTGCTGCGACTCCATCTTGGAGTACTTGCGTATTTCACGCTCCTTTGCATCTGACTGTAGCGTCTGAGACAACTTGGTCTCTAGTTCAATTCGTCTAGCAGAATGGTATCAGCAGTTTCGCCTCAATACATGACTTGCAAACATACCTAGCATTCCTCTCTATAGCCGAATCCACTGCCATTTTGTAGTAGGAGACCAATTTCAACTTCGCTGCGGTGGAACGGGCGATAGCATCAGATGTAAACCCTGCGGTGGATCGCTCATAGTACACATAGTCGTCCGGGCGCTGTTTCTCTTGAGCCTGTTCCGGTGCCAGATTCTGGTTACTCATAATGACGGCCGACTTGTCAGCTTGCTGAACCAGAAGAGGGTCAATGGGTGCTGATTGTGGTGCTACAAGTAGAAGATGAAGTTGAGGGGGAGAAACCGGGACAAACGAATAAGACAATAGGCCCGGTCCAACTAGAGAAGATGGAAGTAGAAAGTAAAAATTAACTTGAGCGGATCGGGTAGAAATTCATTCAGCCTCACGACGGCTGAGGTTGTCGTAAAACAAGAGCGAATATGGTCACGTTTTCCCGTCTCTGAGTCTTGACGACCCTTTACTCAATACGGCCACCACCCTACTTTCCCCGCCATGGCTGAACTCACCTATGATACCCTCATGGATGATGGAAATTACCTGGGCTCTGAAAGAGCCAGGTTAGAGAATAAGGTCATTCTGGACGAATTGGAACGGAAAAAAAAGGCGCGAAGTTTGGCGGTACCGACAGACGACAACAGGGTCAAGGCAAGACTGAGGGAAATTGGAGAGCCTATTACACTTTTTGGTGAAAGGGTGTGTTTGAATTATTTCTATATTTCTCGTTTTGACACGCTTTACAGGCTGCGGACAGGCGAGACCGTCTAATCTATGTGCTTTCGCAAATCAATGCGGCACGAGGAGACGACTATGAAGGACCCCTTGATGAAGAATCTTCAGAAGAGAGTGAAGAAGAAGTGTGTGATCTGTATTCCGTGTTGTATATGTTCGATGACTGTTCCATAGCAAGAAGAAGAGTTTTACTCTCCTGGTTCATTAGAGCTTTTGGAGGCTAGGAGAAAGATGGCAGAATATTCCCTTCCCAGGTCATTTTATACTACCGCTAGGTGAAAGCAGACAAGGTGCTTACTACTCTTTCCGTTTCATCCTATGACAGAGCTCAAAAGCGGGTCGCCCTGCAGCGAATAGACAGTAAAATGGAACTTGGTCGTATCGTTGACATCCGGAAGAAGATCTTTGCGGAGGTGAAAGTGAGTTAAATATATCTTCATTGTCTTGTAGCTGTCTGACTGCTTTGGGACCTTTAGAAATTCGCCAACCTTGGTTCTCAAATAGGCGACGATAGACCAATATCCCAGGTTCGCTTTGCTCCCAATAACGAAATTCTGGCAACTGGATCCTGGTCTGGAACAGTCAAATTGTGGAATGTACCTGCCTGCACTCCGATCAGAGCGCTACGCGGTAATTTCAAATTTCATCTATCTCTTCATACTTACGTCTAACACGTACATGTACAGGTCACAGTGACCGTGTAGGAGGGGTTGCTTGGCATCCTGAAGCTACCTTGACTCAGGGACCTGAACTTGTGAGCCTCGCAAGTGGTGCCGGCGATGGCAATGTTCATTTGTGGTCATTAAACAAGTAATATATCCTCAGCTTCCCTTTCAGTATTTTTTGCTCATACATGTTATAGTGAGACACCACTTTCTGTCCTCAAAGGCCACCAAGACCGTATATGTCGGGTTGCATTTCATCCATCTGGGAATTACGTTGCAAGCGCTAGTTTCGATACGACGTGGCGTTTATGGGACATCAAGACGTCCAAGGAACTGCTGCTTCAAGAAGGGCACTCGAAAGAGGTCTATTCAGTCGAGTTTCAGGACGACGGGGCCTTGATCGCTTCTGGGTATGTTATCGATAGTTCACAGCCAGACAAGCTACTAACCGGCCTACTAGAGGACTGGATGCCATTGGTCGTGTCTGGGATCTTAGAACCGGCCGAACAGCAATGGTTCTCGACGGCCATGTACAAGCCATATACGCCATTGGTTTCTCGCCTAATGGGTCAGTTGCCAGTTTCTCTGTCCTTGATTTCATCTGACTTGACGCAGGTATCAGATAGCCACGGGCGCAGGAGATGACACAATACGTATATGGGATATGCGCTCGCTCAAGTCTCTGTATACCATCCCGGCGCACCTCTCAAACGTCTCGGACATTCGATTCTTCCGAGCCAACGACAAATTCTTCGAAAAGCCAGAAACCAACGGTGACGTGGAGATGACAAATCCGGATGTAAGTGCAGATATGAAGAGCACACCTTTCACTGCAGAGGAGTGGAGATACCGTTCCGGACTCTTCTTTGCATCCTCTGGGTATGATGGTCTGGTCAAAATCTGGAGCGCCGATGACTGGCAACTGTTGAGAACACTATCTACGGATGCTGGGAAGGTAATGTCTGTGGACATTGCCAGCGACGGAAACATGATTGCGAGTGGTACATATAATAGAAATTTCCAGCTGTTTGCTCCAGAGGAGATTGCATAAAATAAAACGTACACGTTGTGTATCTGCGTCATTTGTATATATACAGTGTTCAATCTGAGTATTATAACATGAGCAAGATTCAGGCAAACGCGAGATTTGGAGGCTGAACAAAGTTCGAAGTCCGACCGCACGCGTGACGCTACGGTCGCGGAGGGTCTTCGCGTCGTTCAAGCATTGTGCTATCACCATGCATACTGGCCGCCCTGCCACAAATCAGCCCCCAGTAAAGATATACAATGCAGTATACTCCTCAGTGCAGGTGTGTTTTCTGAAGATTTTCACGCCATTCGCTGACATTTTTCAGGTCTACGAATGCATGATCAGAGGCATCGCTGTCATGCGCAGACGCGGCGATTCATACGTTAACGCGACTCAGATCCTCAAGGTTGCTGGTGTGGACAAGGGCAGACGAACAAAAATCTTAGAGAAGGAGATTTTACCCGGAAAACACGAAATCGTACAAGGGGGCTATGGGAAGTACCAAGGAACATGGTGAGAAATTCTTCTCTACTAGCCCTGTTGTTTCACGTCTCTAAACCTACTCAAGGATACCTTTGGAACGTGGGCGCGATATTGCTCTACAGTATGGTGTCCTTCCTCTACTGGCACCACTATTCGACTTTACACCCAGCACCAATTCCCTCGCTGCCCTCCCAGTCTCTACTCCTAATATCTCTGCATCCCCACGTCCCCTCTCTGCATCCTCCTCGTATTCATCTCTCGGAAACTCGGGGATGCCAGGAATGCTCGCACCTCCGCCAATTATGCCAGGATCTGCTCTTCGCCTCCTGAACCAAGGCCGTGCTCAAGGCCTCTTCACACCTTCGACGTCCTCTACAGGACTCTCCACAAGGACAGCCCAGAGTGCTTCGCCTGCTCTTCCCTATAATCAGCCACAATCACCGTTCACCGCCGCCTCCCAGACACCTCCACCTTCGCAGACTCTTAAACGGCAGCGCTCAGATACGGAGGTCGAATCCGCACCTCCAGCACCCGACGTCCAGATGGCCGACGTGCCAAAAGCACCACCAACCACTCATCCTCAGATTAATGGTACTGTTGCACCTGATGAGAACCCATCACCAGCCAAACGCGCTCGCAAGGAATCTACGCCACCAAATCAGGAGCAACAAGCGGCTCCGCCATCCGCTGACGGGAATGCTCGTCCTGCGAGTGTTGTCAGCGGTAAACAACCTTCTGTCACTCCCTCAAACGAGGTCATACGTCATCCACGGTTTGCAACCAAACCATCGTTCCCTCGAAACTTGGACCCTACCGTTCCTCTCAAAGACACTCGACGAACAGCTGTCATTTCTAGCATTTGCCAGGCTGATGATCCAACATCAGTCCTAGGCCTCCTTCGAGACATCGCGCCACTTCCAGCACACCAGAATGTCCCCTCTTCCTCTCAAAGTCCGACGTTTGATGTCGATACTATTCTTGATGACCAAGGTCACACGGCATTGCACTTGGCATCGTCATTGTCCCGACAGGCAACAGTTCGGGCACTTTTGGCAGAAGGTGCAGATGTACACCGAGGAAATCATTTGGGGGAAACACCTCTCATACGAACCATCCTCTCTACACATGCGTTCTCGGCTCAGTCCTTACCAGATCTCCTTGGGGCAGGTTTGGCTAAGGCCATCCTCACTGTTGATACTTCCCGAAAGAGTGTGTTGCACCATATAGTTTCCCTGGCTGGTGTGAAAGGTCGCGCAGCCTCAGCACGTTACTATCTAGACCAGGTTTTTCTGTGGATTGCGCAGAAGATGGATGCAGATTTCGCTTGCATCGTAGATCTACAAGATGAGCACGGAGATACCCCATTGAATATTGCAGCCAGGGTCGGGAATCGGTCGATGGTCAGGGTCTTGCTCGATGTGGGGGCCAACAAAACATTGATGAACAAGCTGGGCTTGAGACCAGGGGACTTTGGGGTCGAAAGCGAGGTTAGTATTACTTTCTCTGTAAATAGAAATATTGATTCAATAATTTATTCTAGGAACTAAGTGGTGGCCCCAAAGCTGAAGACATTGCGGCCATGTTGCGATCAGCACCGTCAGCGCCAGTCCAGAAATCTCAGGACGTTATAGCTGGTATGACTACCTGAATGCCCCAACTAACATTTCGGCTCACTCTTCATACCCCAGATATGACCGCCATGATTCAAAATCTGTCTGCGGAATTCCAGAGCGAAATTAAGGTTAAGCAAGACGCCTTGGACGTTACACAAGCACATCTACGCGTTGCCACTCGTGAGTTATCTGAACAGAGAAGGCAGATACAATCATGGCAAACAAAATGCGCCGAAATGGATACGCTCGGTCAGAGGGTCAAGAATTTGGAGAAGGCACTAGAAGAAGAAGACATGTGGGACTGGACTGGAAGGAGTGGAGCAAAGATTGTCTCTCGGAAAAGTAAAGATAGTGGTCAAGAGGAGGCCAAGAATAAAGATGGGGATATTGACATGGATGCTGATGCATCGGCAGATGAAGACGAAGAAGCATTACCACTACCAGCACCTCAGGGAGTTCCTCCTGCGTTCAGGTACCGAGGCACGTCCTCATCACTAGTTGGTACGGGCACAGATATGTCTGATGTCGCTGCATTACCGTCATTCAACGTGGATCCGGACCCACCCATACCTCCTACAAGTACCGTTGAAAGCTTCATCAAACTGCGAAGGATGCGTATGTGGCAGCTGAGAATGGAGGAGTTGATGGAGGAGAGGTTGAGAGGCCTCAGAGGTGCTAGTGCAGAAAAAGAGTTCATGTGTAGGCGTATCGTCAGTCTCTGCACAGGTGTGCCTGTCGAGAAAGTGGAAGAAGTAAGAATAGTTCTTTCTCATCCATTTTTGCGCTGACCCTTTTGAAGATGTTGGACAATCTGGTCATTGCCGTGGAAACTGAAGGTTCGGTATTGGACATCACCAGAGTGTCCGGCTTCATGCAAAAGGTTAGCTCTATCTTCCATGTTAGTGGATATCTCTGATCAACTTGAACGAATAGGTTCGTGATGGGATAATCTAGTGTATCGTTATTGTCTGCTCTTTATTTTCCTAGTCTCCGTTCTGTCATCCTTCGGTTTTGCTGTCGATGTATATTTATCAGTCTTCCATGCCGGGCTCGAATTAGTACTCTGCATGGTCTTTCTTTATTTTCTATTCTCTCTCGCGATCATAATGTAGCTATCCACGAATGCAATTGTACCATGCTGAACATTGCAAGAACTTCTCGGGCGCTTGTTTGAAATTCCTTGTTCTCTGACGACATCGACGATCAATGTCCGAACTTCAACCCCTGCTGTCGCCGTACGTCCTGGTACCTTCTCAATCAGCTAAGTTTAACGATACTACAGGCAGGATATCGGGAAAACACCAGTATATCCCACAATACACATGATACGAGCAGTGAGTCTGACGAAACCACGCCGCAGCGTTTCTGAGTTACCTTTTGCATCCAGGATATCATTGTACGACTTTCGCCTCTAGAAGCGTTTACTGAAGTTCTAAAAGCTTCCAATAGCATTTTATAGGTACCTATCCCCCTCTATGACCCGCAAGAACACCTTCTGATGTTACTCCCAGATACTCCTCTGACCTACGAAGCACTCACCGCTCCCGACCTCACATACACCCTCATTCGACCCTTGGTAGAGAAGTATGCGGCCATACAACGGGATGGAAACATGTCTGTCGTCTTCTGTTTTCTCCTAAATCGGGTCCACTTCTACCGCGACAAGAATTTGACAACACACTCTATCTCTCGATCAAGAGCTGAGCTTTGCGAAATCCTTGCCATTCGGACGCTTCGCGAATACGGAAACGACCTCATGTCACTTGCACTGGCTCTTACTACTAGTTGGCCAGTGTACAATGGTGCTGAAGAGAGCGTAATGCGGTTGGCAAGGGAGGAAAGGGAGGATCTAGAAGAGCGAGTGGGGAACGCAATCGAAATGGCGATATTAGGGAAGGCAAAGAGGTTTATCAAAAGCTCGGCTTGCCAGAAGGTCATAGATAGCATTTGGAGGTGCGCCATCCTTTCAGCTCGTGATAAGGCACCTGTTAAACCCTTGTAGCGGTAAAATCGTCTACCAGGCCCAAAGTAGCCATTCAATCTTATCAGACGTACGAAAAGTTCCGACTCGGCTTAACAGGCACTAATTTGGATACTATAGACGTACAAACGAAACCCTATTCATTTCTATGACCCTCACAAAGCTCCCCTCCTTGACCACTACCGGTGCGAAACTCAATCATACTCTCACAACATATTCTCAAGTTGACCATCTATTCAGGCTCAAAGTTCCATCAATTCGCTCCGTTCTGGAATATACGAAGTACGGCTCCCCACAAGACCCGAGTCCTGTTTCACTGATGCTTCTTCTCCTAAGCTTCATGATTCTGTTCGTTCTGTTCATCCTTGCGATAGAAATGAATGAAACAGACCGGCTCAACGAGTCAGAAATTTTCTTCATGGTGTATGCTCTGGGTTTTACATTGGAAAAGGTTGCAGCAATGCAGGAGCACGGAATAAAAGGTCGGTCTCTATCCTGTCGCATATCTCTGTGCTGACTTTTGCCTCAGTTTATTTCAAAGGAACTTGGGTAGGTGACGTTGGGTATAAGTACTCTATATCCGGGATCTTACATTTGCGCAGAATGGCTTCGATTTGGCATTTGGTATTGCTGGCTGACCTTTCGGGTCAGTAATACACTAACCGAGCTTTCTAGTAACATTCTACTGCTTATATGCCTTTTTGCGCCTATATGGTGTTTTTCATCACAGTTTGTGTTCTTTAAGCTCCTCTTAGCACCTCACTCAAGCAGTTCTACGCGTAGAAGCATGGGCCCGTTCGACTGGCATAGACTGCCTGGCGTTAATTGCCTGTCTCATGTTTCCCAGGTGCGCTTCTCATTCTAGCAGCCCGCACTATCCTGAACCTTCTCAGGCTCGCTTTTGTAACTCTCAAAAATAACTTGATGGTCCTCTCGCTACGAGCTATGATGGTACAATTCCTTGCACTGATGCTCATTGCTGCGTTTTGCTTCGGTGGATTCCTTTACGCGCTCTGGACATTGAGCCGGAATGAGGCACAGTATGTGAGATCTCTCACTATCCATCTACCTGTCTAACCAACAACTCCATATACCTCCAGATATACTGCTGGGTATGCCGAGACCTATGTTCCGCTCATCAGGCTTATAAATTTACAGGACAATCGCCTGGTGGATGCTTGACCTGTGGTTTGGTTTAGACGCGAGTGGATTTGATCACTCCAGTGAGTGTTGATCAGTCCGCTGTATTCTGACGGTTCACACTGGATCTAACTTTTCTAGCTGAGTTTCACCACTTCTTGGGGCCCATTCTGATGGTTACCTATGCGTGTTTGAGTAACACACTACTACTTACAGGTCGGTTTTCATCCTTCAGTAGCTTGTCGTGTACCTGATGAACAATAATCAGTATTGGTCTCTGTGAGTAGTCGAAAACCACGGCCAGACGTCCTGTTCAAATGCTTCGCCAGATTCTTTCAAATACTTTTGCCACTATCAACGAGGATGCCGCAGCAGAGGTAAGACATGAGTTATCCAACCTGTAGAATCATACCTGATGTTCTTTAGGCCATGTTCAGGAGAGCAGTGTCTACGATCGAAGGGTATGTACATAACGATATATGCTCATTGTGCCGAACTGATCCATATGCACGTCTAGGGTAAAAGCGGATTCCTTGTTTTCCTACCAACCTCCAATCAATTTAATCGCTGTCTGCATCATGTTGCCACTAAGCTACGTCCTTACACCGCGGTGGTTCCACAAGGTAGGTCTCGTCCTCCTCACGCCGAGCATAGTGTTGAGCTGATATAAAAGGTTAACGTATTCATGATCCGGACGACAAGTTTTCCTATACTTCTCCTGATCGCGCTTTATGAGCGGCAGGCGAAGATTAATAGCACAATAGGATTCTACGACACAGTATCCGCCGTAGCAGAAAGAGCGGTCGAGAGATTACCCCGGAGTGTGAAAAGACTCTGTAAGTGCACCTCCGTGCCTCGATACGTCATTATAATAACCCGATTTAGCACTTTTTGAAGGACTAGCGGGATCCGATGCGGACATTGATGCGGTAGGCTTTCACGACTTTTGATATTATTTGCACGTATTCACGCACCAAGTCGTAGATCTTCGAGATCGAGGATGAACTGAACACGAGCGCACTTGATACACGAGACGATCCGGAAACGTCTTTGGGTCGAGCGGTTGACAAGTCGCCCCAACCACAACACCGTCGCACATCGTCCTCATTCCGCAAATCGAACTTTCGTTCAACTGAACAGAATAACTCAATGAGCTCAAACGAGGCTCAAGTTCGCCTGCAGCCGACCCTATCACCTTCCACACCCCCACAGGACATCATTCCTCGCCAACGATTGAATTCCATTCTCCATAAAGGAGCAGAGGCTGCTCAAAGCTTTACGAGCCCTTTAGCTCAGATATTCCAACCACTAGTTGTTGACGACCCCGTGGACTCGATTGATACGGAAGGATCTCTCGACCAGCCGCAAGCCCTTCAACCCAGCCCGAGCACCACTCCCGGAGGGAGTGGTCCACCCTTGGTTAGCTATGGGCCTGCCAGTCGTAGACGTCTATCATCCATACAAGGAGGTCATCGGCGCGTTCCGTCGGAAATGACTTCTCGTGTCGTTGTCCGAGAACCCCAACGTAGCCAGTCCCAGCGTAAACAAGGTGCTGTGGGTTCCCCGATAATGGAAGATGGCGCGAAGGCGGCGCAGGGCGTGTTATCAGAGAGCCCACCTCCTATAAAAAGCCCCTCTTTACCAACTGTCGGACAAGTCTTAGGAGAAGTAGACACAGATAGTGCTCAGACAAGGTTGAATCAAAAACTAGAAGCAATGGAGGCGAGGCAAACACGTATTGAAGATCTACTGAAACAGATATCGAAGGATCTTGCTACACTTCAGAGATGACGGAAGTTTACATGTTGTATATATATACGTACACGATCAACAAAGCATTACTTTCCTTTCGAATAGGTACAATATTTCTACTAATGAATAATGTACAGTGTGGCAGAGACGTAGTGTCTAGGCACATCGACAGCCACAACCAGCAGGACATATTGAGATGTGCAGCTTCTTCCAGCAAGTCATATGGGCGATATGGAGACATCGTACACAGTTTATCGCAAGTCCTATTTGTTTGATCAACACCGAGAGAAAAGTTAGCACGAGACGTTACATACCCTTGACTGAGAGCCGGCATATTGAACAAAGCGGCACACTACAAGTGGTTGAGCATGAAGGACATGACCCTCCCTTCGTTGGCAGCTGCGTGGCGCACTGCGGACATATGCGGACAACGCCTGCGCGGAAAGCGAATAAATAAACGGAGACAGGATGAATTAGACCCACCGATGCTGTGCGAACCATGATCATGCGGCGTCGACTGCTTCACTGATTTGAGCAGTTCTAGCCTCTTGTGGAACAATTGCTTTGGAAGAAACACATCAGTAGTGAAACCTGAATACTGACGTTACTTACACACCCATCGAAAGAGTATTTCCGCGTACACATGGACATGTGCTAGTAAGGCAGTAATTTCCTCCTGAAATAGGCTTTCCTGACTTTCCTACCGTCAGGCCAGGACGGTTCGGGGATATTAGGGTATTTACCTTGGCTCTGGTGATTGTTCGTCAAAAACAATCGTTCGTTTCCTTTGGTCGGCGGTCCTACCTTTGCTGGGAATCGGTGGCAACCGATGTTCATCCGAAGAAAACGATAATGGGCCCTTGGAAAATGGCATCGACTCAGTCCAGGACTTGGATACCGGGGAATACAGGGTGTTTATCGAGTCGCGCCGGGGGATTCGTTGACGTGGAACAGGAGAGTCTGGTTCATGGATCGCTCTTTTGCGCAATGATACGGGTGCCCATGGCCCGGGTGTAGATGGCATAGCTTCCGGAGGAACATTATCCTTCGCAGTCTCTTGCATTCCAGTCATGAGTACACGCATGTTCCCCGGGTTGAATAAATTTGGCCAAGATCCTCGTGATCCGCTAAATCCCGATGCAGGCATGCTAGTGTACAATGAAGACTCTGAGGATGGTTGAGGTGACCATGTTGGAGAGTTTGGACTGATGCGATTGGACATCGTTCTTCGTCGAGGGATACTGAAATAATCTGACCCACCAAACTTGGCGAGCAGTATATTATTTGATGAACTGTTCGGGAGTTTTGGAGCCTGTCCGCGATCTTTCACAATGGCAGGCGGCGGAGGGAATGACTGCAGCAGAACGACGGATACCATTGCGAGCATTTGGACGTCTTTTTGATCACGAAGGACAAGAAGCCTATAAGATCATCAGAGAGGGGAGACAGGGCTTGAGATAAATCGAGCTTACAGGCGGCTGACAGTTTGCTTGATCAAGCTATCTGCACCTTTAACTTGAGAAGGATTAACTTGTATCCATGTACCAAGAAGTGCCCCGAGTGTGCGAAAGATTCGCTCATGGTCATAACGTCCATGAGCTCTTGCAAAATTGGCGTTCTGGTCACACAAGTCCAGTATATCTGGTGCGAGAAAGATGTAGTCAACAGCAACTATTTTGTCGCAACCAGCAATCGGTGAAGTGTTGGAGATGACAACCGTGCTTCTTCTGGATGGCATCATAAAACTATCGGTGCCATCACCAGGATAAACTGGTTCTTGGAAGCTAGGCCGACGGTGCCGCGAAAAGGTCAAAAGGCTGGTCATGATGCGCGTCAGATGTTCTCCACTCTCCGAACGTCTGCTTTCGACCTTGGGAACTCTATCACTGGCCGCTAACGATAGACGACGAACAGCATCATAGACCAACGCTGGAGATTGGAACATCCTCGAAGTAGGTTCCTCTATCTTCTCCTCTGCGTTATCCGAGGATTTTGACGGTGATTTAGAGAGCGCATGTGGAAGACTGCGAATGATCCTAGGTGGCGCGGCGAAGAAACAAACAAGCTCACCTGCAGAAAGCGGATATGAATAGTCGGGAATGTGCATACTTTGAAATCACAACATACCATTCGGACCGAAAGTTCCCTGTGAAGTCCTGGGTTCCGCCAGGTTTTTACTGTTACGAATGAGTGATGACGTCATCTTTTTTGGACGTGGCCGCCCTTCCTCGTCAGAGGAAGATTCTGACTCCAACGGAAGAGGTGCTTCTTGCTGTTCGTCCTCAATCCGGAACAACAGAAAACGTAAGCATGCTTCCAGGCATGGACGCTGCCTTTCTCTGATGGTACGCAAATGACGCAGAATGAATGCTCTATCCCTGATTGAAATCAAGGGAGTGCGGTCAAGTTCGACAGTAGGCGTTCCTTCAGGATGGGTTCCTTGGGGATAATCACGCGGGAATGTAAATGTTATCCGCATGAAAACAGAAGACGATGCACCCCATGGCACTTGCAGCCCCAGGGTACATGTCCTCTTCTTGGTCAAATCATGCTAACGGAACCACGCATTAGAACATTTGCGAGTGGATGAGAGAGAGGACAAACCTTCTCTAACTTGATCTTGGATGATGAAAGTTTTGTAAGGACAGATGTGATCCTGGGTGTCGATCAGTTTATGCTTCTGTTAAAAGTCTATTCACGCACTCGTCTTGCAACGACTGCCCTGAATCCTTTTCCTCAACCACAGGACGACTTTGGCTATCACTTCTTCGTCTTTTGTTCCCAATAATAGGAGGGACTGTATTCGAAAGATCCTGCCCACCAAGTTCCCGAGAACCTGACCTGACTCTCGAGCCATCATTACTACCTGTTTGACTTCCGGGACCAGAACTACTTCCTCTTCGATCCCCAACCTTAACGCTAGTCAACCACGACAACGGATCTACATTGGCTCGTGACTTGTTTCCAGCTGCTCCTCTACTCATTGTACCTCCACCACTCGGATTGAAGTTACTGGATATTGTGCGCTTGAAATTCACTCGGAGGGTCATGGAAGGATGAAGGGTATCTGCCGAGCTGGAGATTCCTGGGACACTTCCTGGTGCAAACTGGGAGCTAATGGTCTCGTGTGCATCAGATCCTCCATGCAGAGTGTTTCTCTGTCGAGGTGGGGCGCCTGCCCGCACTTCCGCAAGGATAGCTCGGTTTCCAATGGGTGCTGATAGCAGAGGCACTGATTCAGATTGTGATGGTGGGTTTCGGAACGAAATGGTTGAATTCGATTGCTCCACAGTGAAGTTACGAGGTGATGAAGACTTGTTGTTCTGAGAAGGATCATAACCTACTTTCTGCACCACAGACGGGCGTCGTCAGCAGAAGACTTCGTAAATAACATGAGATCTCACTTGAAGCGTATCATGGCAGACTGGCCAGAATCTGAGGGTCCGATCTTTCGACCATGTGATCAGCTGAAATTCATTGTCATCTGGACGCTAGCATGAGAGTTGGATACTGCATCTGCAAGCAAGACTTACGTTGTCCTCCTTTTCGCCAGACAAACTCCTTCACGACATCATTATGCCCTTCGAAAGTTCGAACAGGCTCCCCATTTGTGTCCTCGTTTGTAGAGTACAACTCCAATGTCGTGTCGCTTCGTTGGGGAAGGCTTAAGACTCCCTTTCCGAAAGGTGTGTTTCTGGCTCGCCAGACAGGATAAGTTGTATGAATTTCATGTTTCGGCTCAGGTGCTAGATGATTTGCACTCGGCACCCCAGACCGCACATTCCTCGACTCAGGAGCGTAGTTCTCGATATCCCAAACTTTAATTGTCTTGTCTAGTGAACACGTCACAATCTCATTTCTCAGGCCGTGCGACCAGTCAATTCCGTAGATACGAGATGTGTGGCCACGTATGATTGTAATGGGGACCGATCCTTTCTATAAGTTCATGAGCACCCACAATTGCGAGTTACAAGGAAGCTTACAACATACCCGTCGGTCCCAGATGAGCACTTCGTTCGCGTGGGATGACGCCAATATATTTGCATCACGTTTGTTCCATTTGACTTGCGTTCCAGGAGCTGAGCATAACCCGGTTAGCTAAGTATGGTGTAGCTGAATGGGCAACGTACAGTTGAAAGCGCTAAGTCCGAAGATAGGCTTCCGTGTCTCCCTAAGGTCCCATACCCAAACCCAAGAATCAATTCCAGTACTTGCGACCGTGTCACACTCTGTAGTATGCCAGTTGATATCGGTAATGGCTCGATAATGGGAATGAAGAATGTGTTCGATGGAGGTTTTTCTGGACATGAAAAGGTTCCAAATCAAACTGAGGATTGTGAGTCGACGAAAGTGCGATCGAGAAAAATACACACAGCTTCTCGCTAGACGTGGAGACGATGTATTCAGCCCTCCGGTGATGAGGATTCCACTGCACATCCGCAACATCCCATGTACCGCCTTGAGGTAGAAACCGAGGAACTTCGAATGGTGACTTCAGGTCGATAATGAAAAGCCCGCGTCGCCTAGAAGAACTAGTTGGTCAATTGAATGCCGAATTCTGGCAAGGAGGGAACCGTACGCAGCTAGTACTACGTCGCGTGAAGCTGGACTGATGCTCATCTGAGAGTACTCAGTCTTCCAGTCAAATCGGCAGAGAAATATCAACTCACGTTCCCCACAGCATCCCCAACTAATCCCTTCATGTCAATCTGCAGACTCTCGCGAAAATTCCCGCCATCTTCTGAGGTTGTCGTGTCTTCCGATGATGAAAGGCCCCCGTCTGTCGGTTTCGACCTCAGACTTTGTGTAGGCGATTCACTCGAACCATGACCGTAATCGTTGCTTGACTGCGAGCCTGGCATATGAGATAATATTAGATATGATACGCTGAATACTTGGAGCAGAAAGGAATAGACATGAGCGATGGAATTGGTGCTGCAATTGTGTGGGGATCAAAAAATTGGCGCTCAAGTTGCTTAAGCGCTCAAGGTACGTCAAGGTATTTGGACAGTTTGCTTCCTCCCGGCAGTTTATTCTGTGGTACCCAGCTGAGAAGTAATACATGTCAACTACATATGGTATTTCGAGCCTAAAGCTACATAATTGTACGGGGAAATACGAAAGAATAAAAATAAGGATACAGGGTTCTGCACCAAATCCAGAGGACAAGAAATTATCAACATCCATCCATGTCTACCATCCACCTTGGTGATAGGATGAGTTCGCCGAAGGTTTCTTGCGAGGCCAGCCGGAATCAACTGGTCGGCGAGACCAGTCCTCCGGGCGATTGCGTCCACCACCACGATTACCGCGACTTCCACTTCCTCGCCTACCACGATCTCCACCTGCGCCACCGCCACGGCCTCGCACACCATCATACCCATGTGCGCCATCAATAAGTGACTGAGAAGCAGGATACGGATTAGAGCCTGGCATTGGAGGATACTGCGGTGCAAATGGTGGGAAACCAGGAGTCGAGCTTCCCACCCAGGACTGCGCAGCCGGGGGAGCGCCGAAACCAGGTAATTGAGGTGCTGAAGGAGGCGGTGGAGATACCGTAGAGACCTGTAGCGACGGAGATGCAGGAGTAGCAGCTGGCATGGTAGATGCCAGCGCACGCATCATTAGATCCATCTGCTCTGGCGTGAGAGAGGCGATTTCAGCGGCTAAAGCGGCCTGGTCTACTGGTACGGTCGCAGCCAGGCCAGCCAATTGCATTGTGATATTGGGTATCGTTGGAGTTGGCGGAACGGGGGTAGTCGATTGCTGCGATGGAATATTCGTGGTAGGTGTGGGTGGGGGTGTGGGTACATTTGTCGCAGATTGGGGTTGTGCCGACGTCGCTGCTGGCGTAGGTGCCGGTGGCGTCGAAGAAAGCGAGGGTGGAGGCGCAAGTTTGCCTCTGTTAAGCCACCAAATGCCGACCAAATAGTCGGCTGTGCGTTCCTTGGGTAGCTTCAGCTCATCAAGCAGTTCCATGTAGTCGGGAAGCGGGTGACTAGAAAGAAGCGGAATGATGTACAGCTCTTTTCCAGGGTGATGCTCCTTAGGTCGCTGACCCCAAGGAAAGACGAGCCCATGACGCCTGTGTATACGTGCTTAGAAAGCAGTAACGAAGTAAATCATAAAATAACTCACCCTTTATTGATTAAGAAGTCGGATAGAGCCTTGAATTCGGTTTCTCCTTCCTCGGAAGGAGAAAAAGCAACAGCGATCAGTTCCTTCGTTGGATTCATCCGCATTTGCAAAAGGAACTTGGCCGAATTTTCAACAGGTACGCGCCCATCAATTCTGAGTGAGTCTGAAGGGAACAGTGTCTTCCAAAGTGGTGAGTCTGCTTCGATTGATCTTCCACCCATTTGACGGGCTAAGACGGGGGTTTCTTGCGGAATCGCCGAATCCAATGGCATTGATATCTGTGAAGGAAAAAGTCAGTCCCGGTTGTACTCGAACGTAACAGATGTCATACCTTTCCATTCCATACATTGGGTAGGGATTCGAACATAGCTCGCGATGCCTCCGGTGTCAGAGGTTCTTTCTCTTCTAAAAAGACATCGAAATCCCCATCGTCTGCACCACGCGAGTCGGACATCGAGACATCACCTGAATCTTCTAGGGAAGATGGCTCTGACGCATTGCGTTCGAAGGCTGTAGTGGCCTCTTCAGTAGGCGAATTTCCAGATGGGATGGACCACAAGGAATTGAGGTCAAATGAAGCGCTTCGTCCTGCCTGTGGACCCAGGGTTGTTGGGGTAGCTGTGGCCTGCGGAATGTTTGCAAATGGAGAGATTCCGGTGGGAGTGGTAGTAGGCGGGGTGGTAGAAGATGGTTCTGCAGAGTCCTGGGTGGGGGCTGCTGTTGAAGGGCCGGTAGCCGGTGAGACCGTTGGTCCATCTTGAACAGAGGTCGGTTCATCGTCAATATTAATGAGATCTGCGAGGTTGAGCTCGGGCTCAGGTATCGCCATCTCTGATTCCGTGTTGATGAACAATGGTGGCCTCGAAGGATGGATGGAACCACCAAACGACCCAACACCGTCAGCGAAGGCATGGATCGGAACAGGCGGAGGAGGACCCCAAGATTCGCTTTGAGCAATCGCAGGAGACGGGACGACAGGAGACGGGACGACAGGAGATTCTGGAGGAACGGACGTCGACAAGGTACGTGGGCGAGGTTGAACTGCTCTCAACCTCGCCATTCGTTCTCTTTCCATTCTTTCTTCGTCCTCCTGGCGTCTTTCGCGCTCACGACTGCTCCCATTGACGTCCTCAATATCTTCCAGTCCCTTATGCGTAATCTTTGCACGAGGAGCTGTAATCTTTTGGAGAATGGAGTGTTCCAACGCTTCTTGCTCTGCAATCTTGATGGATTGCTTCAACTCCTCGTTAGCTAAATCGGTCGAAGACATTCCTGAAAGCTCTTTGGGTGTGATCTGAGCTGAAGCAATCCGTTTGTGGATCACAACACGGTCAGGTTTGCTAAGATTAAACTGTAGTGTCCGGAAACGGTCCCTAGAGAAAGGAGAACCATGAATTAGAACATTGAAAAGTCGACGGGAAATAATGAATGGCTCACTTGTACTTTGGCCCCGCTGAAGAGTGACCAGACTTATCCAACTCAGCATACAGTTCGTATACACAAGCCTCAAGATCATCAGCGAACTGCTTCGCCTGAGCCAATACCGTACTTTTCTCATCTTCCGACAACTCCTTACTCCCGCTATCATCGCCACCATTCTCTCCGTCGGTACTACGTACATAAGGGTATCTGAGGAATATATCTCGAAACAGGTCCTCAAGCTTTCCACGGCAATACTTCCGCGTAGGATCTTCCGAAGAATCCGAACCTATCCTTGCTTTCTTCTGTGGTGGCGGGTGGTACGGAGCGGAAGCCTGGGCCTTCCTTTTTGAGGACGGTCCGGGTGAACTAGAAGACGGTTTGCCTTTGGTCAATCGGCGCTTTCGGTGCGTAGCATTGCTATTGGAGATGACAGAACTGTCCGATTCAGACTCTGATGCATAGGTCCGAAGTCGGCGCTGTGATAAAGTCAGCTATTATTTTGAGAGAGAATCCATCAGCTACGTACCTTGCCACCGATTGCCTTCACTCCTTCATCTGTATAATCATCCTCGCTACCCGGATCATCCGACTCTTGACTTGGAGGTTCCTCAGGCTCGGGGGTCGGTATTTTGCGAGACGCCTCCGTGTTTGTCGGTGCAACGGCCCTTTTCTTCTTGGCAGGTTTTGGAGCGGGAGTGGACGATGCTTGTCTTGATTCGGCAACCTCTTCAACGGCTTCAGGCCCTTCCCATAACACTACAAGAATTGTTAGTCACCGTTTATAACCAAAAAGGAATGAGCGCAATAAGTAGGTCATAAAGTGTCTTTCACAGCAATTAATTGTTTCTCCCCTGTGGCTGATTCTTAGGCGCTGTATCCCCAGCCAGTCTGGACTGCATTTCTCAACGGTGTAGAGAACACTTTGACAATAGAATAACATCTGACACCGAAGAAGGGATACTAACATCACGTCATGATCATTATGAAGGCGCTCAGGTAGCTCACAGCAGTGGGAGACGAACGATTTTGATTCAACGTACATGGAGAACCAGAAGGCCAGAATGGCGACGAAAGAAGAGTAACAGAAATCGGCGTACTCACTGACTGAATGAAGACCCGTCTTTTCCAAGCATGAAGGGCAGACATATAGGTCTGTAAACCAAGAAAAGTCAGCACTGAAATCTCAGGTAACAGAAGTCGCAAAGTTGAAAGCAAGGTCGAGAATCCATAATGACAAATGAAAGGTACGAAAATACAACTAGATAAAAAAAGGACAAATGCCACTCACTAATGTCTTCGGCAGTCCTTTCATCCAGACCCACACAGCCAAAGTGGTACCTGGTGGAAAATTTTTGAAGATTAGCACCTGTCAAGATGAGCGATAAGAAAACGCACCAATCCTTGCACTCAACGCAGTAGACCATCGGCGTCCCATCATCCTCCTTCCTGCAAGTGCAGAAAACTTGCTGAGGTTCGACTGTGAGAATGACTTTGGGTCGTCGTGTGACTAGTTTGTTGGTCGTCGTAGAATTATCTTCCTCGTCCTTTACCTCCCCCTCCTTCACATTTTCCTTCTCCTCTTGTAGCACCTGGGGCTCCTCCATTTCCATTATTGAATCCTCCTTTGCAGTCGCTTTTGCTGGTTGAGCCTTGCGGGCTGCCACCTGTGGTTTTTCCTTTGCCTTGGGCAATGCCTTCTGTTTTGTAGGTTTCGGTGAGGCAGACACCGACACAGCAGCATTCTGCTGGGCTCTCGCTCGAGTTGTACGACTACTCATCGTTTGTACATAAAATGCAGAATCCAGACACTCGCCAGCAAGATGGTTGTTGGGGGGAAAAAAGTTGTAGTTCTGACTCATTGTGTGACGGTTGTGATGGGTTGTGACACTTGTCACCTTTCGTCACGGTACATGTCATCCTAAAAGCTTGACCGTCAAATTTGCCCAAATAAAATTTGTCAAATCTTCAACTGCTTCCTGTTCCCCACTCCCATGCCGTTCAATAGATGGAACACTGATTCATCAGTAATAGAAATTGATAGAAAGCTGTCGCAACAGCAGAATTTCCTATGCATATAGGTCATCGTAGAGCCTAGAGGACCAGAGATGTGTCTTCTTCCCATTCCGCCGTTGCAGTGACCTCACTGGGAAGGCTGAATTCGGTCAAGCGAACCCGGTTTTCATGATTGAAGAGCGTCATACTAGTGATACTATGTACTCACTTGGCTGATATCGTTTCTCGATTTCGTACCTACCCGTGTCCCTGGAGCTGCTGTGCTAGGACATATCATCAGAAGGAAAAGTGGCGTCAACTGTGGGAGCGCCGGGATACTGGTTGAAAGCTTAAAGAGGCTAATCTGCATGTCAATTACAGCGCTGAAAATGATAAAATTGTTTCAGAGAATTAGAGTGATATCATCGGGATTTGCCATGTTTAGGAGGGCAAGTTACCCTTGAGTCACTCTTTCATTTCACACTGACACAGCGTTCAGTGATTCTCATTATCTTTGCAAATAGCTGTAATAATACTGATGATGCCGATAATTGCTAGGGAGTGTCTTCTCCCTTGCTGCCAACTCATCTTTCCCGCATTACCACGCCGCCACGTCATGAGATAACGGACCCCCTTCAAGATGGGAGTATGCTCGGCATGGCACTTTCTGGCTGCGGAGTGCGATTTGTCGGGATCTTTCTATTCATCTTTTTTCAATTCAACAACGTCGGTCAGCCGCCGGCGACACCGCAACATGAAAGCAGTGCAACGAGGGGTTTACGCGTCGACGGTGGCACGTGGCCGTACCCCATGACAAGTTTGCGATATCGAGGAAGCCTGTCACTTGCCTTTTTCGCGCTCCTTACCGGTGCCTTGGGTTGCCGTTCTCAGTTTATCACGGCGGGGAACTGGGACGGACATAGTCTCTTCTATCGAGACTCCACGGAAGGGCGAGAGAGACAAGATGCTTAGGAGGCGGCGCTGATAAGTACCGAAGATGTCCGGCGGGCCAAAGTGCTAACTGCACAAGTCAATTGGACTTGGATTGATTTTCCGGTACGGCTCTCGGGACGTTTATTGTAGCGTCATCGATGATGGATTCCAGGCGGAAGCCTTTGTGCGACCGAATACGGGGTGATGGCGAGTTGATGAAAAAAAAACGGAAAAGCGAGGGATGGGTGTTTCGAGGGCTGGCGGAGGCTGGCGCGGAGGACGGAAATCGTGTAGCGAATATATGAATGAAGCGTGGGGTTTTCGAATACCATAAATCGAGAAATGAAATTCCATGCAGCAAGCAATTCACTCGGGCAGACAGATCGACCAAGTCCAATTTGTATACCAGATTGATGCCGTAACACAAACCATCACAAATTACTGGACCATGTGCATTGCAACAGTCAACTCCTCAACTAGATCGGACAGCTGAAGCCCTTTCTCTCTCTCTCGCCATCGTCACCGTTGTCGTTGACAGCGACGACGTCCCTCTCGCCATCGTCTGCGCCCTTACCTGCGGTGTCCGGGACCTCTTCTGGACTCTTTAATTGACGACACCAGCTTGTGCTGTGTTCACTAGCAAATCCTGATCCACACATCACCCGCTGTCATAGACCCAAGACGGCACATAGCGATACGAGTCAACATTCGAGTCAGTAGAGGGCTGTAGAGGAGAAATAGCAGCTCAGATTCAGTCGAGATTTTAGCAAAATCACTTCTGTGGGTTCGTGTTCCCTTTCCAGTCGTTCTGCCGTTTTGTGGCCGAAGATCTCCTTGTCGCTGATTCGTCATTGATTTCTGCAGAAAGACCACGGATATCTTACATTCATTCATTGCATGTTCTTTGCCAGAGCTATCTGCTTTGCTTGTCATTTACCTCGTCGCATATGGCTGCAGCCGTTATGAAGGTTTCCGGTCCTTTCAATATGTCTTCTCACCAGCGCCTAACTGGCGCCGCCATTCCTCCCTCGGCTGCCCCATCCTCTCGTTCGAAACAGCCCTCTCATTCATCTGCACCATCTTCTCCTCCGGAGGCAACTATCAAACCTGGTTCATCACCCATGCGTCCTACCTTTCTGCAAAGCATTCGCTCTGCCACACGTTCCAGGAAATCCCCGACACCTGCAGCCGATGACTTTGCAACCGTCTATACCAGGGAGAGCAAAGGGAAGGAGAAGGCATCTAGTAGTGCCAGCGAAGATCTACCGAAAGAGAAATCCGGTATGCTTCGTAGATTGGAATCGAAAGTAAACTTTCGCAAACCCGCGAAAGATTCCATCACTCCTGCTCCATCTCCTGTCCCTCCTCCCGTCGAGAAAGACAAGAATGAGAGTAAGGTACGCATTGCAGGGTCTATGAGTTACATGACTCCGTCTCTAAGACTCGCATCTATGTCTTCCCCTGCCCTACATCTCTCTTCACAGGCACTTCCCTCGCCAAAGTCGCAGTCCGCCATACCAGCCTCGTCTTCGTCAATAAGTGAAGCGTTGGTCTCACCATCGCGTGGGAGATCGCGACGTGCAAGCGTCAAGCCGACTTCATCTTCCAACGATGGTTCTTCCAATATCAAGCCGGACTCGGTGACGCGACATAGGTCTACCAAGTCGTCTCCCATCAACATACCATCAGCCTCCGCTTCAGAGCTAAACCTTTATTCTCCGCCGGAAACGCCAAAGAGACGGACCCGAGACCAACCACCCAGCCCTCCAGAGACGCCGACCCCGATATCAGGGTCTCGAAATCAGTTTGGTCGTAGCACAACGTCCTCAAGTAGCCCGTCACCTTCCCCTATTATACCAAGGAATGACAGTCCTATACGTGCAAGGTCACCGTCAAATAGCAGACCGCGAGTAGTATCTCCTTCGCACCGAGGATTGTCTTCAGCGTCAACCTCCAACCTTCCGAGCCAGGATCCTTCCAGTCCAACTTCGGATTCCCCTAGGCGACCATCATTCCCCCGTGAAGGGACACCCTCCCCTGTTCTATCGACGCGCCCGCGTCCTGTATCTCCCAACCAACGAGCATACTCGCATAACCGCCATTTCAATATGTCAAACGTGTCATTGAGCGCACCTTCAAATCCAGAGCATCGTGAACTGATCCGGACGGCAACTTCAATGCTTTGCAAGGAAATTGTCAAGCCGCCTGCGCACATGGGTCGAACAGAGTCAGGCCAAAGAGATTGGGAAGAAGTGGAACTACGGACTAGGGCTTTAGCCAGATTGGAGCGTATCTGGGGAAAGAGTGGTGTCTCCGCTAGCTCTAGTAATGTCAATGTAAACGTTCTTCCCATGTCCTCCAGCGGACTTAGTGTTGCTGGGGAAGAGAGAGAGCGGAGACTCTTCACCGAGGCATTAAGAGACGGGTTTGTCCTCTGCCAGTACGTCTTTATAAACTTTCTCCCCTGTCATTGATGAATGCTGACCTTATATGCAGGTTGATGAACAAGCTCCGATCAAGCTCGGTTGTACGCCCAGATCCACGCGAAGACGGGTTCCTTCGCACGTCGAACGTCACAAAGTTTTTGGCGGCGTGTGCCTCTTGGGGATTATCAAACGAGGACCTGTTCCAGCGAGACGATTTGATCGAAGGGACTAGCGAATCGCTTGCACGTGTTGCTAAAACGATTATTGCCCTCATCAAGTTCGTTGACAGCCCTAGTGCGGACCGATCAAAGTTTCTGTCTGGTCAAGGCAAGAAAACTTCAAACGGAGACGCCACTGGTATCGTTGGTGAAAGTGGCTCTGTAGTTTCTGGTCCTTACAAACTTGGATCAGTTTCCCGGTCGGCATCTACCTCCACCCCCAACTTGGTTCCAACCGTACAACGTCGTGAAACACTTCAAGTCAAGACATTTGTGCCTTCTCAGACGGCAACGACTCCTACGACTCCGTCTCCCGTTCCAGCTTCACCCACCCGAGCGAAACGCTGGAGCCCACCTTCTGGTCTTCCCACTGTACGATCCGACAGCTCTGATGAAGGTTCTGTTCCCAAGACTGGAGATATGACGCAGAACAAGGCCAAACCCAACTTCAAAGATCGAAGAGATGAAGCGGCCCTATGCCACGTTGACTACGATCGGGACGTAAAGGACGTGCCCCGCACATTATCGCCACCTCCTAGGTCCCCACTTCGTACGCGTTCTCCTAAACCGTCTGGTCCCCCAAATACTGTAATAGACGATAACGGTCAGGGACTCTTCACCCGAACTAAATCCCATTCATCGCACTCACATCAGTCACCTCGTTCTTTTGTGACAGACTCGACCCGTGCTTCTGTCGGCGGCGAGTCAGCTCGGGAATCCTACACTGACAATAATCACATCATACGGCAATCGAGAGCATCGTCAGCGATGACGGATATGACCACTTCCACCACCACCACGGTCATGTCGAGTCTGATGGACGTAGGACGGGGTAGTAGTGCAGCGTTCAGTAAGTTTGGAACAATCCGAACAATAACTACTGAGGCGACCTCCGAGGCGCCTTCCATCACTCGAACGGAAGGTAGTTCCATAGCAGACGAAATAGCTCGTAAACGAGGATCAGAACCGTATTCGAAGGACCACAAGCTCAGTGATGCCGCAGTAGTGGATTTGACGAGAGTTGCCGAAGAGACCGAAGAGAGCGGTTCGAGTTCTAGGGGTAAAAGTAGGAGAACAAAGGACAAAGGGAAGAGTAAAGATGCTGAGCAGGAATCAGAGCCTGCGTCGGCGGAGAAGGTAGAAAAATCGCCTATTCGTCTTGGCAAAGGTAAATGGCCCGATGATTTTTTGGACGTACTTCATCCTCCCTCTATCTCCACTCATCACAACAAGAGCCACACACCCACACCTGAACCCGAAGAACGCCTGCGCACATCATCCATAATATCCAGTTCACCACCTCGGAAACTCGCCATCGTTGGAGCCTCCCGAAGAAATGAAAGCGTCGAGTCACTTCCCCAGTTCCCTCGACGACCGACACATCGAGCTCGCCACAGCATTGACGCCCCTTCTGGTGGATCCTCCCTACTTCCCAGAGAAGCTGGCATGATGCGACGTGACGTTAGTCCAGGTCCTGACGGCCTACCTTCTGCGTCCAGTAAAGTTATCATCCGTCGACACAACTCAAAATCATCTGGTCCTACTCGGAACGGCTCCTACATCAACGGTGCTCAAAATAGTTGGAGCACAGATGATCCTCGGGACTCAGATGGTGATGCTGCGAAAGTACCTTTCCCGCGAACCGTATCTGCAGACCACACCGGTTCTTCAACACCTCGTACACCTTCAGTAGATGACGTCTCCGGTGTTAGTGCCGCTTTGGACAAGGCGAAGCCTCCTAGAGGACGTTTCCAGAGCGACGTTGAAGGTACCAAGAGAAAGGCGAGGCCTAGCTCGTATGACGAGCTTGGAGTCAGACCCGCTGCTCGGTCAAGGTTCGAAAGCATGGTCAACCTAGGAGTTGCATCAAGCACTGCAAGTGCTAGCGATCTTATGGGTAGGGACTCGATGGACGGTAGTGCCGTTCGCAAGCCTCTTATAATCAAGGAGGAGGGTAAGCTACCGACACATTTCGTGAGTTTCATAGTGACTCGTCTTTTTCTTCGCTTCTGACCTTTTTAATCTTAGCAACTCGGTAATTGCATTGGGCGCGGCCAGTTTGGTTCGGTATACCGTGCCTTGAACTTGAACACCGGACAGATGGTTGCTGTCAAGCGGATTCGCCTTGAAGGTCTTAAGGAGGAGGAAGTTACCCAGCTAATGAAGGAAGTAGATCTTGTTAAGAGGTTATCTCATCCAAGTATTGTGAAATACGAAGGCATGGCGCGTGATGCTGACACATTGAGCATAGTGCTAGAGTGCGTTGTACTCATCCTCTTATGGCTCGGGCGGATATTAATGATTGGCTTTGCAGATACGCCGAAAACGGATCCCTTGGACAAACCTTGAAGGCATTCGGCAAGCTCAATGAACGCCTCGTTGCAAGCTATGTCGTGCGTATCCTGGAAGGTCTCCATTATCTGCACCAGAGCGATGTCGTGCATTGTGATCTCAAGGCCGCTAACATTCTGACAACGAAGAATGGCAACGTCAAGTTATCCGACTTCGGTGTTTCTTTGAATATGCGTGCCATGGAACGAGAAATCAAGGACGTTGCAGGAACACCGAACTGGATGGCTCCTGAGGTGATAGAGCTCAAGGGTGCCTCACCAAAATCGGATATTTGGTCACTAGCTTGCACTGTCATTGAACTCCTGACTGGTCGTCCACCTTATGGAGATATACCGAATAGCATGTCCGGTGCGTACTTTACCTTAGTCTTAGAGAAGCACGCTGACTGACCCGTCCTAGTCATGTTCCGGATCGTAGAGGACGACATGCCGCCTATTCCACCGGGCTGCTCACCGCTGTTGGAGGACTTCCTAAAACAGTGCTTCAACAAGGATCCGTCCAAACGACCGAACGCTGATTTGCTCTGTGAGCATCAATGGCTCAAGCAGAATTGGGGCGCTCACAAGGTATATGAAATTCTATTACAGCGTTCGCAAGTGATGCTTACTCTCCTGTAGGAATTACGTCCTCAAGACAGTATTCCTTTCCTCCGCCGAGTCAGCGCCGATCTTCAGAAATCTGAGGCTGTCCGTTATCTTTCCCAAATCGAAATGCCAGACGGTCATCGCGCAGACGACCCTAGCTCGCCCACAGGACGCCGTATTTCAAACACGTCAATGCGTCCGTCCTTGGACAATAACGAAATTTCTCCACGAGAGCACTCTTTCGTCAAGACCACTTTTAGCAAACGTAGGACGTATTACTCATGATGCAGTTACTTATTACTGACTTGCTCTTGATAGCCATGATTTGCCGGGTCTGTCTACTCAACGTCAAGAAGAGTGCGGTCTTGTGTGCACAGTGTAGCCTCATCTGCCACTCTAAATGTGCAGACAACGCACCTCCCACATGCGATCTTCGCGCACAGCTGCTGCTTTACGCTCAGTACGCCGAGAAAGGCAACCCAAGCAGTGTATACTCAAACCCTGTCGATTTACTCAACGAACCGCATCCCAAGAGCCCCATGTCCGATGTACCTTATGTGTTGCACAGTACACCCCGAACGAGTCTCGACTCATCTCCTCCTCCTCAATCACCTACCCAGACCGCTATTCCTCATCCACCCACCGCCTTCAAGTTCTTCAAGCGATCGCGAACCAGTCAGCCTGGTGAGACACCTACAATATCCATCTCTTCATCGCCGCCCAATCAGGAAAATGCGCCCCATCCGCGGAAGTTGACTCGACGAAGCGAGCGGCCACAATCGTTAGGAAGCAACAGCACGAATCCCGAAAACTCTATGCGCAGCACCAGTAGCGCAGGGCAACGGTCAACCTTGTCAAACGACATGGCTGTCATTACGGAGACGGATAGCGTGAGGGCCTCTAGAATAACCTCAAATTCAGGAGTTTCGGATGGTGGAGCACATATACCTGGATCATTGCCGGAAGACAATCGTCGGCATAAGAAGAACAAGTCATCTGGAAATTGCATCGTACAATAGTTTTCTCCATTGTTTCCCTCTGTATGTATATTTTCAAAATCTTTAATGCCCCTCCAGGGTCCTCGTTCCTCTCGCTGTTTTCCTGTTTATATCCCCTTCTCTGTTTATTGTCGCTCATGCATTTGTAGTATACTCCATCCTTTTCCTTTCTTGCACATATCAATCTCATCTCATCGTCTCTCTCTACATACTTTGCATATCCGTTTCATCGTAGTTACCAACATGGCCCGCGTCCTCGACACTACTACCGGGCTGGACTCTCCTTACCATCATTTGCAGTCTCTTACAGTGTACAAACCAGTACACACATTTTCCACACCAATTCTTGGTCTCGGGAAACAATGTCCACTATCTCTAAGTTACATCGAGCAACATAGTTCTATTCGGTGGACGTGAACGCTGTGAACGACCTCCTAGTATTGATACATGTCAAATGAAAGGGTCATTGATCAGCTACAGTTACTTCAGTCTGATTCGGCCCATGTGGGCCAGCTGACATCCCAGCTCTCTTGAGTAGCATTTGTTGATACACCTCCCAATTAGCGATTAGCTGAGAACAGATATGTGAGAGAGAATGCGGTGACATCGAGGAGCAGTCATACCTCTTTCTGTCTAGAGATCATTCCTTCCAAAAAGGCATGTAGCGAGTTCTTGAAGTCTTCAATCCGCTCCTGTTCAAACCTTGCCACCTCGCTTTTCACCAGCTTTGAAACCTGTTCATACTCGTGCTTTGCATCTGCAGCACGGCGTTCAGCCTACGATATCAAATGAATTGGAGGTAAAAACAATGAACACAAAGATGACCGACTTCCGCAATCTGGCTTAATGAGTGACCCAGCCTATCCGATGGAATCCTTCCCGACGCACGATTTTTCTCATGATTTTGCTTGGTACGCTGAAGGTCACTTTCCGCGTTTTTCCACGAATAGTACGTTCTGATACGGGAAGTAAAAGCAAGCTGAAACAGAACCATGGAATGAACTACCTTTCAACTTTTCCCTGAATAAACACGTACCCGAACGGAATTTATCAACCTCGCATACTCATCCACAGTCCCCATAAACGTCACCATATCTTGCTCCGACTGCGTCACCTGCAAATCATGCGCCTTCTTTTCCACCTCGGCCAACCCCGACAAGGTCTGTGCGAGTTGTTTCCCGACATCGGCGGAAGACAGTTCATTTAATGTGTTGGCAAATTCGATTATAGCGGTTGACTGTTCGGCGCGTTGTTTGGCAACGAGATCGATGGCTCTGACTAAGCCACGGAGTTGAGATTCGAGGCTGTCGAGGTAGGCTTTTTGACGATCGAACCACTAGAGTATAGATGATGGTATTAGGAGTAGTAAAGAAGATGATGGTGCAATGGCAATTGACCTCGTCAGATTCATGGAACCTTGGTCCAGCAATAGTTTGACCAATGGAAGCCATCAAACCACCCCTTTCATTGGCGATCTCGGCTTTCCTGTGCTTGATCTAATTACATGAATGAGTCTCAGCCAAAGATATCTGCACTGAATGGAATGCTTACGTCGAGCGAGAACGTATCACTCTCCAAAAATAACTTCAAGTCAGGATCCTTCATCAACACAGGATGGTTCGCAATCTTCTGTATGCACTTCTCCAGAGCGAATCGTCTTTGCTTTACGAACTGGTCGTCAAAGCGACCAAATGGGTTCTTCTCCGGTACGGGAGGGACTACAACGCCTGGGTTGTTATTTGAGAGCGTCTCGTAAAGCCAGAGAAAGTCGGAGTAGCGACGTAGGACTGAGAAGGCAGATTTCTGGAAAAGGGGCGATGTTGTCTTTGGGACGGTCAGTACGGTCGTATGATGGGGACTAGCGAAAACGGTGAATGTATGAACCCACCCGAGTGTGAACGGTATACATAGTGAATGAACGAATAGGATCTCCGACTTTCTGTGGATCATCTACCGATATAACGAACACGGGCCGAAGGTCAGTCCTATTTGAAGAGTTCTGCTTCTGCATCTATCCCCCGAACATTAGCTGGGATGGTTTCATGGGTACAAGGGTAAAGCTCACAGGTGCTCCCGAAGCACTTTGCTGCGACAACCTCTTGTTCATCGTCTGTCCTATTGGCTTGTCGTCGTCGCTATCGTCCTCGGACGGAATTCTCGACACGATGGGCTGTTCGTTGGCCCATGATTCCTGCTCCTGATCCCCGCTGGTCCAACCGCCACCATTGATAGGTTCGGCTCCCAAGGAGAGATTAGAGAATGAACGTGTGACGTTATTGGTGTTCTGCTGGTCTAAAGGACTCCATGCCGCTGGGGAGGAAGTACTCGGCGGCCCCGCTGTGTCGATTTTGGAGATTGACGGAGGGGTAATGGTATGAGTAGGAGACGTAGATCGTCGTTCAGCTTCGTTCGTCAGTGCCCCTGTGTTGTCCGCTTTCTCTGTTGGAGCGGTAGACGTTGAGCTGGACGCCGGGATTGTCGGTTCCAGCTCTTCAGGAACATCCGGTCTGATAGTTGCAATTTCAGAGAATGTAGTTGGTTCTGGATGCCCTACGCTTTCTCTGAAACCGGGAGTACGAGGCGTGCTTGATGACGGCGCTTTTATATCCTTCCCGTCGTCTTCATCGTCATCGGCAATTTGGGCAGAGTCCAATGGGTCACTCGACGCTAGAGCTGGCGCGCTGACTGACTGCTTATTTTCAGTCTCTTCTACTTGTTCTGTTGTTGTTGATGACCTCGACCTTGTCTGGATAACAGGAGAGGTCGGTGTGGAATCAATTTGATTGGATGAAAATGGAGATGCGTATATGTCCGAGTCATCATGGTTAGAATATGGATTTGCCCAAGGATCTGGAGAGCTTGAACGTTTTGAAAAGGGATCCGAGAAGGGATTATCCTCGAGAATGCTTCGTGAGGGTGCGAGTAGGTCGTCGAACGAGTCCATGCCGGGATTGCCGGTTTCGGGCGGAATTGCAGAACTACCCGCACTCATCTTAGCACAATGCATTGCCTTTCGCGACTAGTTTTGTTGTACGAAACTGGTATTGTACAAGACATGATATAAGTGTAATTACAGGTGATGGTACAACTTGTGGATGATTTGACGGTATAATGTAAAAGCAATTAATAAGTTATGAAAGCGGGAAAGAGATGTAATGGGGGTAAATGTATGGCAAAGCAAAAAGGACCGTACAGCAATGACCGTGATTCTGAGCATACTGCCAGAAATAGTTGCGTTGGTGACGCGTAGTGACACGAAAGAAAGGAATAGCAGCTTGTCTGCCCATTATGGAGCCGACTAGTGCTGCACAGGGGCGAGAATCGCGGGGATCATGACATGAGGCGTTCACCCCAAACGAGCTTGTGACGATAAGCCCGATATCCACCCATGAGGGCTATCCAAGCGAGCCAGCAGCAGACGACGAAGGAAATGGTGAACAAGAAGCGCATGAAAACCTTCCACCGAAACGAAACCGGACTAGTGGATGTGAAAATGATTCTTCTCCAACGCTCGTAGAATTCTGTATTTAACCATGTAAGGTCTTCCACTAAATATTGCGCCTGTGCAAAGTGGCATGTGAATACTCCAACTATGCATAGTGACAGCATGACACACCTTTCTGCGACCGGTGTCGTAGACAGACCGTATCTCTGTCACCTGCGTTTGTATTGTGGGCAGTGTCTGCGCCAACTCATTCAGTACTAGTAGGGATTCGTCGAGTTCTTGAGTGATGGCAGGGACTTGTGAATTCAGAGCTCTGTCGGCCCTCTTAGAGTTTCGCTAAACGGTGTCCTTAGCGACGATTCCTGCCAGCGAAGAGTTTTTTACTCACCTTGAGACCCGTAAATGCTTCCTGCAAGAGGCTATCAATGGCCCTGAAATTGCTCAAACTTTCAGAGAACTTGTGCTGCAAGATGAATGGCGTTAATCAGTGGCGAATGAACTGGACGTTTTTAAAATTCACCTCGAGTTCTTTCATCTGGTATTCGTACTGAGCAGCCTGCTTTGACATCTTCTTGAGTGCCTCCTCCAGTTTACTATATCAAAAGACAACATCTGCCATGAGTTCCCATTACTTGGACAGGGGTGATTGAGACCTGCATACGTCGTTGAAACCGGAACGGGGAGCTCTGCTTGATGGTTTATATGAGATTCCTTGAGATGGCTTGCAGGGGGCATAGTAGTAGCGACAAAGCAAGAACGATGCGCAAGGGTCTAGTAAAGAGAAAGAAGGAAAAAAAGAACGGCTCATTACTTATAACTGAATGAATTCCATTTAGGCGTTGCCTCGTGAATCACAAAACATCCGAAGATTGCCGACGGCGATCAGAAAGCCGATCGTTTGAAGAAAATTAGTTACCACCGAGTCGCCGCTAGCTTCAGCTTTGTTCTCGACCACGACCTTCCAAATTACCGCTTATTGCTCTATATACTGTAAACTGGGCTTTCTTCCTCGAGTGAGCCACCTACACGACACTAAACGGTAACCACCCTGACGGTTTCCTGATGCCAATGCGCGGTAGACTGGCAACTCGGAGTCGGCATCTAGCCTCGTGTCCGCTTTCTGGAAAGATTTGTGACAAAAGGTACGTCCGTACATCTTTTAGCCTTCATTATGGGAGTCATTCATATCCAAAATTGATCCCAAGACCAGCCAGGTTTCAGGGCATTCCCACGATCAAGAGTTAACAGCGGAATAAAGATCCCATTGCCAGCCTTTGCCAACTCATTTCGCTGCCTGGATAAAAAGTTCGACGCTATTAAGCGGTCCCCAGTCAATCAAGAGGATTCAACGTCGCAAGGTTGGAGTGCGAGCCCCGATTTCAAAGGTTCCTTGCCTTCGTCCCGATCTCCCAGGAAGGTGCCTTCAGAAGTCCTTCTGACAAGCAACATGTTCTTTAAAATTTGATTCCTCATACGAGGAGAGCACTTTGGAACATCATACAATTTGGCCGTCATACTCCGTGGTAGGTGGACCAGAAGTCAAGGCCTCCGTTCTCTGAACGATTATTTTCCGATCAGACCAGACTTGCTTTGGTATCAGCCCTACGATCACCCAAGATACACACTCGTTGCTCATCAGGTTGACAGCTTGACCGTCGGGTTTATCAAAGGATTCCATCTTCTACCTGAATGAGACATTTCGTCTCACGAACTGCCATTATAGAACCCTCTTGACGAGCAAACCCTTTGGACGGAACCGATATGAGGCGAACCTTCCGTGATCTCCGCGACAAGGAGCGCATCCTGGTGGTCGCAGAGGGCTTCGTGTGAATAGTCATAGTATTTCTGTCATGCGAGCACAGTCAATACTCGTTTTGGCCTCACCTACAGGAGCGCAAATCGCGAAGATGATCAAAGACCAGAATTCGAATTGTACTTATTTCGACGATTCGAGGGACGCCCATCTTCGTGTTTGTCCTGAGTATCACAGCAAGTGCCTCAAGTCACTAGTTCCTCGTGCTACTTGGAGTTGGTGCGGGCTTTGCGTATATGCTTAATCGCCGGGGACAGATATCCACATGGCAAGCAACCTTGATGAGACTCGTGCGTTTCACTACTCTATGATCGCGAATTGATTGACCTATTGTAGCTTATTTAGTTGTTCAAGTCTTGGTCAACTCGGATCACCGGCTCGTGAGCCTGATCAGTGAACCTCATGTTATCGTGAGCGCGAAGCCGCGAAGAACGCGCGCTTTCATTTGAAACCTCCTGGTCTTTTGTATTAGTATTCGGTAAATCTCTGGACATGGTTCACTTCCATGTTATCTCTCGGATGCGCAGGCACTCTTACTGCTGCGTCTTATCGCTAAATTTTAACTCTGGCTCTAAATTTGCAATGCTTCAAAGGTCCTGTTGATCCTTCGATGAGTAACGATTCTAACTTTGGGCGTATCTCCGCGTAGGCTAGCTGACCACGACGGGCCCATGTGAATGACTCGTCATTTCATCGTCGACGACATATCAACCAATGGTATATGTTTTGCAATAATCGAAGGTCCCCGAAAACTCGAAGCCTTCCCATCTGGGCAGCGTGTACTTGCGCCACCAAGGTCGTATTGGGTCTCTCTTTCTACCTCTTAATCAGTCCATCCATATGTTCACCACCGGCAGAGGTTCAACTGTATATCATCTTTCCGTATTATCCCGTTTCCTTGCACATAAACTTACGGGGTGTCCACATGCGCAAGTAGTCCTCGCCATACTGCAAGTCCTTCCAAGTTATCCTCTTTTTGTCCTCCACAGGCCTTCGTCTACCCAGTACGCCCAGAGAGCACACTCAACTCCTCCCACGCATAGGCCTTCGACGTGTCATCTCTGCATTAGAGTCGAAGGAGTTTGTCCGACATTCCTTCTCCTGGAGATATAAAATCGCACAAACAGTGACATGAATAACTAGCTGCTCCACTAGCTCCACTCTTCTCTCACAGAACTGAATACGAGCAATGGTGGCCTTCTCCTTCTCTGCAATCGGAATTAGCCTCGCATTCTTGAGCTTCCTCGGACGCGTGTACGGTTACCCCGTCAATACTACCGTTACCAGCTTTGAGGGACTCGATCATCAAGCTCGAGATATTCTAGCTCGTGCGGCCCCTGCTGCTCCGCATTGGGTTGTCTACACCGATACATACGTACAAGGAACAAACGGTCCGCCCTCTGTTTCTTCGCTGAAGGTGAGAATCTCGTGATGTAGCTTGTTGGTGTATCAGAAGGCTAAAGTTATGCCAATCAGGGTTTCAATGTAGTGTACGTGTTGTTTTGTCGTCATTCAACTTCCATTTGACACTTGTCTGTTTCACAGCTGCCTTTCCTTCCTTCTTCTCGAGGGAGCCTGGGACAAGGTTTGTTTCCTGTCATCCAGCGCTTGATCACTTGGTGAATGTTAAATAAATCCATAGGCCTATGAATGGACTACTCTTACTGCAGATGAACGGGCATCGATCAAGTCACAGTATGCTGCCGCCGGGATCAAACTTGTTGTTTCTGTCTTTGGAGCTACGGACGCCCCGACCTCGTCGAACGCGGACCCTATTGCCACTGCGAACAAGTTTGCAGACTGGGTCAAGCAGTACAACCTCGACGGTGTAGACGTTGACTATGAGGTTGATATTTCTTAATCTTTGCCCCCAAGACAGGCTAAGAGTCTTCATGACCAGGACTTTAATGCCATCGATGCTGGCAACGGAAAGGCAGAGACCTGGCTTATCAACTTCACGAAGCAGCTGAGGGCTCAACTCCCGCAAGGACAATACATTCTCACTCATGCCCGTGAGTTGTTTAGTACACGAGTATGAAATCCTCTAATGTGATATTGTTTGAAAGCTGTTGCACCTTGGTAGGCACCCCTGACATGTCCACTTGTTACGCTCACAGCCGTCACAGGTTCTCACCAGGGAAATTTGGTGGTGGCGCCTATCTAACTGTTCACAACTCGGTCGGAAGCTTGATAGATTGGTATAACGTTCAGGTAAATTTCAAAAGTTCTTCAATGCATCTCCGTTGACCTGTCTTTCGAAATAGTTCTACAATCGTAAGTTTCTCACCAACTGTTGAGAAT
Organism: Moniliophthora roreri; assembly: GCA_001466705.2. NCBI lineage: Eukaryota > Fungi > Basidiomycota > Agaricomycetes > Agaricales > Marasmiaceae > Moniliophthora > Moniliophthora roreri. Next base: position 945,410 of record LATX02000035.1, on the reverse strand, counting down.
CTGCACTGGAGTATAACGAATGAACAGAGGGTACTTCTGAATATACAACCTGCAATGGACTTTTGACTACCTCCTCGAATACCTGGCCCAAGTCAGCATTGTTCCAAATCGCTGCGAGTGGTGTTCCTTTGTCAAAGGTTTGCGAGCTCTAAACTAAATAATCGGCATTCTCATTTCTCACATTGTACCATACTTTAGCTAGTAATTGGGAAGCCGGCGACAACTGGGTGCGCACTAGCTCAGCTTTGGTACTCAAAATTTATTGATAAATGGAGATTAAAGTGACGCAAACAATGGATATATCGACGCAAGTACACTTGCGACCTGCCTTCAAACTGCTAAGAACCAGGGATGGAGTACGTATTTTGTTTTACACTTGAATCATTCCTTCCTTGCTCAATCTCAAAATCGTAGATGGAGGCGCTATGGCTTGGCAATACCCTCATGCTGGAAGTTCCTGGATTACTACCGTAAGATCCAAATCGTGGCCTGTGTAGATTTGTAGATTATTGTAAATATTTCGTTTCTGCAATTGCAAGTTCAATGTACAGTAAAATCGGGAGTCGGGAGTCGGAGGGCGTGGAAATTTTGCGCAACACGTGCCACACCTACTGCCTCGGGGGTGTGGTGGGATGTTTCTACCACAATTCCTGCCATCTTCCATGACCCACACGACATGAACTCTGACGAAGAATCTAATAGCAGTGCCAGAGTTGACAAGGGCAAAGGAAAGGCCCAAGATGAGCCAACAGAACGCACTCCACTCCTTGGTAGTTCGGCAGGAGGTTCAAGTTCAGAACTCGATACTACACCCTCTTATCCTCACAGGAATATCACAACAACCCTTCTGAACGTATTTCTTGGGACATTAATTCTCTGTATCATTGCATTTATCGTTTTTGCATTGTTGACCTGGTCTTATGTGTCACGAGCATCCGATTTATCCCCCGAGGACGTCCTGCACCGAGCTGTGGTATTTGAAGGGCCACAGAAAGTTATCGTTATAAACACGTCATGGACCGAGGGCATGTGGGTTAATGTAGAGGGAAGGGTGGGCGTAGATGCTGGTTCAGTTCTCGGGGTGAATAGAGACCCGGATGGAGGTGACGGCTTTCTGAAAAACATTTGGAAGTCACTCGGGCGATGGGGAATACAGGAGTTGCACCAAGTCACAGTCAAGACTTCTACCATAAATATCACATCTCAATATGACACTACAATCGTTCTTGCCTCCCTAGACATTCCTCCCTTAGACATTCATCTCACCGCCGACCCGCCCTCAGACCACAGCTGGTTGCACCGTGTATCCACACCAGTGTTGATGAGGCCCACGCACAATACTTCAGCCCTCATTGATTTTGCTCGTGAAACATGGAGGTTGGGCCATGTAGCCGTCAGGACCGAAGTGGCGAATCTTGACGTCCAAGGTGGCCGCCTGCACGGGGATTCTTGGAGGGGAATGCTACATCGTACGATGAGCGATGTCAAGACCTTACTTACAATGAAGAGTAAGTTGATCATTTAGGCGTGCTACCTCGCCTCTAATTCTACACTTCCAGTACCTTTACTGCCAGGTTTTCCACAACCGGGAAAAAACACGCCATTCCCATCCATCGCAGAACTCATTACTCTGTGTAATTTTACCCTATCCACGGTCACGGACCACCTCATGATCGATGCTGTTGCAACGGTTGTAGACCCTGCACCACCAAACTTTGCACTCACGACGCCGTCCTTACCTTTCATCGTCTCCTTAGTGTCGAACACATCCTCGCCGATCCCAGTTGCATCCGTTACATCTAAGCCATTCAACCTTACTCACCCGAACATAACTCTGGACATATCGGGTCGTGTTCTTCCTTTATCCCCAGAAGCACTGCCCCTACTGTCCACGTTCATTTCTCGGTACCTCACTGCTCTATCAAATCCTATTGTCATTTCTACGCCCTTAGTCCCAGATCTGGAGGTTGATGTCGATTTCCCTCCCCCCAATGTTAGGCCACGCATACTTCGTAACGTTACCATACATGACATGAAGATTAAACCAGGGAATACCTTCCTTGCAAGTGGCACGGTTTATGGAAGGATCGTGCTCCCTCCTGGAATGAACGTTGGACTCGATGTTAAAAGGGTTCTTCCAGACGTTCTGGTATTCGACGGGGAGGTGCCAGACTCCTTGAGCAGCAGTCCACCTCCGAGACGTCCTCTACCAGATCCATTGCCTGAGAAGGCTTTTGGACATATCAGACCCGATGACTGGCTCGTCTCACGTTGCGTTGCTGTGGAGCCCGAGGATGGAGATGGAGCCACCTTTGCTGTTACGGCAAAGATTGTCGATGTTCCATTGGAAGTCTTGCCCGATAGACATCAAGAGTTCAGTGACTTTGTAGGCAAGGTGAGTCGTTATGTTATAATGACATCCTATTATCCTCATTGTTATCGCAGGTCATATTCGGTAGAGACGGTGCGCTCGCGGGTATTCTTGGCTCGACAGATGTTGGGGTATTGGTTCAAGGCTTGCCTCTTCCCGGCCCCGAGCATGGTGACGGGATGGTTTTGAGTGATTTGCCTTTCAAGGGAAGCGTTAGAATCGGGAAGAGAAACTTGTTCTCGGACTACTGGACTCGTCCTACTGACTAATGGCTAGATGTGTTTCACCAAAGACACTGGTATGACTGCATATATTGTATCATTATGTATATTCAGCGATGTAATTGTTCGTATGTCTGATTATGGATAGGTTCAGCGCGAGGCATTGTGGTCTACGTGTTACAGTCGTTCCGGAAAATAAGGAAACATGGACTTTGATTTGGCTGCGTCATCGTGTCGAGTGTAAGCCATGTCGTCGTAACCAACTGAGACATTGAAGCTTCGGTGACACCTATTACAGTAATGCAAGGCAAATCGGAACGACTGTCTCACCATCAGGTGACAGTTTCCTTTCGTGGATGCATCCTGGGATGACATCGTGTTTGTGGAGCACAGTAAATGGAAGGCGACCCTGTTTGTGCTCGTAGGACCCAATGCTGTTTGCGATGGTCCTTCCCAGCGTCGTCTGGCTCTGAAACGGAATATACCCGCAGCATCTGCGTTCATATATCGCTTATGGACCTTGGAGTACAAGTACTTGTCTTGTTGTCTTGGACATCCGGGACTTCTCTACCTGCTGTTTATGTCTTCCTCGAGGTCTTCTTCCGAACGCCTCCATTCTCATTTCAAAACTCATCACGTCGATTCTCACTGACATGGTTACGATCCATATGGAACCGGTTCAATTTCTCAACATACCCCGCTTGCAACCCATTTGTGCTCGTCCTGCTATTCCCCGCCACGCAGCTTGGGTTCATCTGATGTCATATGCCGCGAGAAGTGCATGCATATGGTCCTTTGTTCTCCATACTTGATTCTACTCTTGCGTTCAGAAACGCACAGCTATAAGAAACCGTACATATGACTTGGAGATTCGGCAGCTACTCCTCCAGTAGTGGTTTCAAACCCGACTTCAGCACACGATGTTTGCACTCAACCCCAACGTCGTCCTTGGCTTCTTAGCCTTGCTAGGTGGTGCCAACGCGTCTCCTATTGATAGGATCCATAGCAATTCGACAGGCTCTGGGGTTGTTCCATACGCTAACGCTGTCCCGGACGCACCACGTTTCGTGATCTACAGCGACAAATTCGTGTCTGGAATTACGGGCCCACCACCAGTCGAGCAAGTCGTCGTACGTTGTTTCTTTGAGTGACCCAGTTTTATCTTTCTAATTCACCGAGCTCAGGGATACAATGTTTTGTAATTGGACTTTTTCTCTTACTACTTTTGCTCAGTATTTGACGAAACACGTAGCGCGCTATCTTTTCTGCTCACAGCAGGTGCATTTGATAAGGTATCTCAAATTGAACCACCGGTCGAATCTTAAATGCTAATGATGCTTCCACCTCTAGGCATCCGAATGGACCCAGCTCAGTACCACTGAGCGTTCTAGAATCAAGGAAGAGTACGCAGCCGCTGGAATCAAGCTTATTGTATCGTTGTTTGGCGCAACGGATGCGCCTACCTCTTCGGGTGCTGATCCTATCAAGACTGCTAACACGATGGCGGCGTGGGTCAAACAATACGACTTGGATGGGGTCGACATAGACTATGAGGTGAGCCCTCTGTTCGATACGTGTTCAGAGGATGCTGAAGCACTCCCTAGGACTTCAATGCAATGAATGCCGGTGACGGGTCAGCAGAGGTAAAGCTTCCCCCCCGCATTCATCCTCACTTCCTTAGCCGACGGCTTCGCATTTGCAGACCTGGCTTGCTGACTTCACACGGCAAATGCGGGAGCAGCTTCCGAAAGGTACCTATATTCTTACTCATGCACGTAAGTCCGAAATTTCATCGCTTTGAAGAGATGACAGAACAAACTAATTCGAACAGCTGTTGCGCCTTGGTAAGAAAAAAATCGAGAATAATTCACCAAAGATCCGAACTTGATGCCGTTTCTTTTCTAGGTTCTCACCTGAGAAATTCGGTGGGAAGGCTTACTTGGCAATTGATTCGGCTGTAGGAAATTTAATCGACTGGTACAATGTTCAGGTAAGTGCGATCAATAGATCTTGTCGCCGCAGATGACTGAATGCAGTTGGCATTAGTTCTACAATCGTGAGTCTTTTGGAGGCTATCAGCGGAACTCGAATTAACTCTTTTGGAAGAGGGGACAATGGAATACACCACTTGCGATGGCCTTCTTACCGAATCTTCTAGTACATGGCCCCACTCCTCTCTTTTTGAGATCGCCGATAGCGGCGTACCTCTTAATAAACTGGTAATCGGGAAACCGGCAACTCAAGGGTGAGTTTTTGTATGAGCAACAAGATAGATATCAGCGATTGCTAACCAACCGATCCACAGGAGTGCAGCAAATGGTTTCATGAGTACTTCTCTCCTTGCCACCTGTCTTGATTCAGCAAAGGCCAAGGGATGGTGTAAGTATCTCTGGCTGTCTGTGGCGGTGGTAGTGGAAACTAACATAAATTTCTAGCTGGCGGTGCGATGGTATGGGAGTTCCCTGACGCTGCGGCGTCTTGGATAGCGGCTGTACGATCCCTAGCATTCCCGCTCTGAAATGATTTGTTTATTTATATATGGATATCCGTTTAGAGTCTGTCGTGTATGTAAAGGAGCGTTTAGCAGTAATTTAATTGTCCTAGAACAGTATGGTAATGGTGGTATATACCGGAACAAGTGTAAACTGGATTGAGACGTGCACTATGAGCAAGAGTATCGTTAATCTGACGCTGCTGAAAATGGTGGTATGGCTTACCAACGACACCGTCGAGGAGAACGGGCATATCTTTAACCAGAGATTCAAGCAGCGGCATTCGCGGGGTTGAAAGCCCTACAGATTTATCAGCCATCGTGCTCGGTAATTGATAAGTGGAACCGCACCTAGCCCCATAGATACTTGAAGGCGAAGGATATGCACGTTTATCCTGCGCTCTGGTGGCTTTCACGCCTGTAATTTTTTCTCCGAATGACTGGGGGGGAAGAGGCGGCAGACCACGGGCCATCCGTTGGGCGTTGGTTTCGCGGGTAGGGGTTGCTATCGCAGGAGACAGGAGGAGAGTCAACGCTACAAGGGTAGCAGTAACGCTGAGGCGTACCATGGTCGAGGAAGCTTGCCAGAGAGTAGCTTTTGGCAAAAATTTCCTTTATACCTGCAACGAGGCGGGGGGCTGTTGCAATCAGGGACTAATTTTGCTTCGTTCGCAATTCCTTCCGAGGGTGTATGCTGGCCGCAAACTATCACGATGCCGCAATTCGCGAAGCACAAGTAGATCTTGATCTTTTCCCACCTAATCTGAGCCCGTGCAACCCAACGAGCATCATGGTGAAAGAGATCAGTCTTACATGATCACAGATGAGGGGATAGCAGCGGCATCTGGCGGTAGAGATCAGGTATTCCATCGTCGGCACACTGATGTACTTTTGAGCCGGGTTCGAAGGGTGAGAGGTGTCGCAATCCCATCGGAATTTAAGCAGATATGAACGACTGGTTTCTTCACATAAAGAAACCAAGCCGCTCAATCCCCCCTCCGTTGAGCTCGGAGCCATGTGAGCCGGTATAACATGCACGACATAGCGATGGTCCTTGTCAGTCAGCGTGGTCTGTTGTTTCAGGGCTTGACGACTTGATGCACCTTGAGCACACCTCATCTCGGGAGCTAGCTACCTAGATCATCACTGTTCGCGTCGTTAGCACGTTAAAACCAAGACCATCCTTTTGCGAAGTTTAAGTCTTCGAAAGTCACCATTTGCTGCCACGGGGTTACTTGCAGTTCCCTATACAAGCGGGCTTGAATCAGGTTTAGTTTCGAATGGCTGGAGGGATGAGAGGACACGGAGAACATTCGGGAAAAAAAAATATAAAAGTGCGCTCAGCACTGCAAAAGTCGAAACACTGGCGGAAGATCAATTGTAATGAATCTGATTTGCGGGTCAATCGTGGGTTTCCACTAATAGAAACTCTTTCCACCAAGTCGATGTCTTCTTCTCTTTTCAGCGAAATATTGAGGGAGATTGCTCGAGTACGCGTGCACGTGAGCAAAATTGTATAGGTTATGTAACGCCGCCGGCGCTTGTCGTAGCTGACAGGCTACCATTCTAATGGCTCGTCAGGAAATGCACTCATAGATGAACTGGTATACAAATACTATCGGTGGGCCTTCTTTCCTCTCTCTATATGAGCCCTGAGTTTCTGCTGCTTTTCCCTGAGAGAGGCCTTTTTCTTCCCTCTGACTGCACCGCTGCTCAATATCATCATTATCGGCTTGTTCTTCGCCTTCTCGCGGTTCGTTGAACTGCTTGGAGCTTCCTTCGTCTTCTTCCCTTTCCTCGACCCAAACTTTTCTCGTCCTTCTCGTCCCTTTTGAATTGAGGCCATTCTCTCCTCGTAATCTGCCTTAGCTTTCTTTCGTGGCCCCAAGATATCTTCTTCGGAAATGAAGGCACTTGCAGATTGATCTTCATGGTGGCTCTTGTTGGCTTCTAGAGCGGCAAGTTTGCGTTTGGCTCGGGTACCACCGCCGGCGTCGACAGCTCTCGATGCAGCTTGTATCCGAAGATCATTCAGAAGAGCAAAGTCAGCCGGCGTCAGGATCTAGTGGTCGAGATATGAGAGATGCGCTAATAAATATACCGAATGCGTACCTTGGTTGTTGCGAGTGCGGATACTGCTGCTTCTTTGGCAGACTCTTCAGGTTGCTCCTTTCCCTTTTCTGCTTCATCCTCGCTGTCGCTAACGTCAAAGAACTCTTCGTCGCTGCTCTCAACATTGATCCATCCTTCCGATTCATCTGAATCTTCGGATGAATCTGATTCGACATCCCAGCCATTCCAAGCAGCTTCATCGTCTTCCTCATTCATTTCACCATCTTCCTCGCGCAGCTTCTGTAGATGATCTTCCAATAGCTACACATGGAAATAAGCACAGAAAACGACACTCGACCAGTGAAACTTACAGAAAGACCCTCAATATCAACCGCAGCATCGGCACTGTGACCGAAAGGTAAAGGCTGGTGACTTCCACTCGCAACGCCCATCGCAGCGTCCTTGCCACGTTCCCTTCTCTTCAGCATTCCAGGATTAACCTCACGATACAGCTGCAATAATCCCCGTGCTGCCGCAGTCACTGCCTTGTCTTTACTTTTCCTGTATTCAACAAGATCACCCAACAAATCCTCTTCCATTGCCCAAGGTTGCCTCCTGCAAACTTCCCGGATCGCATTCAATCCAGCGGCAATAACTTCACTTGCTACACCAGGGTGGATGAACTCGTTTGCGAGTTTTCTTATGACCGGTGTAAGTGCGTCGGGAGGAGTCAGGTCATGGACAGATTGCGCTAGAGATACCAGGATAGCCGGTACTCTTAATTGGTGGTAGGTGAGGTATTTGAGGATGTAGGTGTAGAAACTGAGAACGCAAAGTTTATGAGCACCCATGACACGGGAAACGAGCTGCATCATGAGGATTCTGTGGTCCAATGAGAAGCGCTTGTCATAACGACTGAGAATGTCGAAGAGCTTCTCGGCGAATGTTTGAGGGTCGTTGAGGAGTTGGAGTGCAGGAAAGTTTGGGTTGGAGGAGCCTTTGCTGCTATGCTTTTTCTGTGAACGACCTTGAGTATCAGTAAGCAGGATTCTAGAGCAAGGATACCTTTTTTGCAGTATTCAACTTTTTCTGCAGCTTTTTATCACCACTACGGGTCTTCTTGTTGATCTCTCGACGATGATGCAGAGCTTTAACATCAACCTCTTCCTCTTCGTCGTCACTATGCTCTTGATCATCCGCGTTACCGAGGAAGAAGTGCATCGAAGCACTCTGCACCTTGACAGTAGGATGTAGGCAGCCCAAGGCGACGATGGAGACGGGCTTTGCATCATTCCTAGTCAACGCAGTTCAGTAAAAGATGAGCCTTATATTCTCCAAAAGCGCGCACCATATCCCCTTCCTCCACAGCTCCTTGGTCAATATGACAGCCCACATGGCATCTCCCCCCGTCGCCTTGTTATCGCTAGCAAGCTCTTTTGCCTTTCCCTTGTCGCCAAAATTCTGGTCTTCAAGACCCCGTTCCACCATTCCAAACATCATCACTTGAATCGAACGATTGAGCTTGTGGTTTTTCGATTTCATATTGGCGGTACGGATGTCCGTAAGGATAGTTTTTCGTATCAACGAACGAAGTGCTGGGGATGTTGTTCGAGGAAGGAGTGGAAATAGGCATTTGAGAAGGCTGCATTGACTAATTAGAATATTCATTTCTGAATTTAAATAGGCGTACTCACTCGATAGAAGTCGTTACACCTTTGTTACGCAGGAGAACGAGGGTCTGAATGAGAGCCTTGCGGGTATCGGGATACAGGGAACCATAGCTTTCCAAAAGAATGGAGGATATATGGGAAGGGAATTCGCAGGTCTCCTTTGGATAGCAGGTGGCTACCTGAGCAATAAATGCTACAAGTTCTCTGAATTGTGCTGCGTGCTCCTCTGGATTCAGATGGAAGATTTGTCGAATGCTGTTATAGTGATTCCACTGTTGAAGAAACTCTTCCTTGTATCCGGCAGGATCCCTCTTGATCAGATTTTGAAGCTGAGGAAGATTTGCAGTGAGTAAAATGCCTCTGGGCATGAGAGTAGCTGCCACAAAAATTTTGTCTTGGGCGCTTATCAAAAAATCCAGCAATACATTCAAAGAGAACAAGTTCAAAATCTAGCTACAAGCCCTAACTCAGCTAGCATCAACTTGCATAGCATTCGTATCTGGATCATCCAAAGCAAGTTCATCAACTTCCATACCTTCCTCAACTTTCCTGGGCCCGAATCCATCCTCCATAGCACTCCTCGCTGCTTTGTCTGCGTCTTCTATCATCTTCATCCTGTCCTTCTTATAGTTCACAGGATCAGTGCTATTCTCGCATCCAGGCTCCAGCCCTTCCAACGCCCAAAACATCTTGCGATCGTTTACACCTACGCCATCTCCATGGGGTAGCCGTATCTCAGATGGCCCTTCATCCCGCAAGTCTCCCAATTTTGGATGACTCAGTATTCCAGGGAAGTATCGACCACTAATCATAGTCAACGAGAATACTGCTTCGTAGCCGTCTTCAAGAATTGGGCGAAACTTGTATCCTTCGGGGGGCGCCGGCATATTATATGCTGCTGACGCTGCTGGCCGGGAGAGTTGATCAATCGAGGGGGAGGCTGGTAAACCTTGTGATTGCGGTTTTGACGGTCGGGAAGTACCGGAAGCCTCGACGCCCTGCCGTCGTAAGAGGTTCAAAGTAGTCGCTTCGATTGGAACAGCTGGGTCTGGATTAGGTAATGCGGGGGGTTGAAGAGGTGAGGGCTGCAAAAACGTCTGGAACGTCGTTGTGTCCCCTTCACCTTCTCCTGCACCAGAACTCTGCAAAAGGAGAGGGTCCGGCGCCCCAAACGTCATGGGCTCTGAGGGTGTGCTAGTCGATATACCAGTCTCATGGTCATTCAGAATGCTTTTCCTGTCCTGAAAAGGCTCTTCCCAATCCTGGCATGCAACTTCATACAGCGCCCCATGCGCACGACACTCTTTCTTGATTCTTGTCCCGCCGCCTTCAACCGTCATAGATACATCGACAAGTGACAATGCATCCAACCGCATAATGATACCCCTACTCGATGCTCCTAGCATTTCCTCCGCATTCTCAATTCCGTATTTGTCTCGGAATTCCCTGATAGTTGCTTCTCCGGCGGTAGATGGGAGTAGGATATGAGGCGCACCATTGGGAGCCAAAGCCTTTCGCGGAAGCTTAAGCCTCACAAAATCACCTGTCCATATTCGTTCAGCTCCCCACCATAAACCTTGGAAGCGCTGCTGCGTCACCACAGTGTGAGGAACATTGTATTGTTCGCCAAGCACTCTGCTTGTAACCTGCTTGGTACCCTGACTGGACGACATTACCGCGGCATTCGAACTACTCGCTTCAGAGATAGCATCCTGCAACGACATGGGCCGTGTGCGTATTGCCGAAATAGAGCTCGAAGTGGAGGGAGACGGCTGAGGGACAGCGAACTTGAAGTCCCAGTTGTCCGTCAAACCCCAAAAATGAGTGATCTGGGACGCGATTTGGATCGCTGTAGCAAGAGGTGCAACAGCTTGGGCAAATGTAGGAGGCTGTGGTGAAGATGGGTTTGGGTCAAAGTTTCTCCTTGCCGGACAAGGGGTGAATTTCGCTATATAGTCGCGATCCCAATTGATACCCTTCCGTGCCACTTCCCGCATAGCTTCGAAAACGGCTTCTGGCGGACTGTAGGCTTGGTAGGGAAGGACTTCGTCATCCGCGACGTTCCATTCACAAGAAATCGCCAAGAGTTTGACTCTGTATGTGGTAGATTGAGTGACTTCCCATGGCGGGGCGTCTGGGTTGTAATGACTGAGGCGAGATGTGTTCTGAGTATCAACTTTGAGATTGTGTTCCTTCACAATTGCGGGCCAAAAATGTATAGTATCGTAGTCGCCTTGGGGTCCTTTGAGTGGAGGTTGCACACCACACCACACAATCTCGTCCGTTCTACACCAACGTTTTAGGTTTCTCGTTGAACACGAAGAATGTGAATGCACTGCACGCAAATCCAAATTACGTTCAGCAACCATCGGAACATTCGGAACAATATGGCTGGATTTGGATCGTGGTTTGGGTGCTGCTTTCTGCACAGCTGCGTAAACGCCATGAGTAGAGGCCTCAGGTCGTGGTTTTTGGAATCGCCGTGAAGGGGGCATGGACGAGGCACCGGGCGACATGGAGGGAGCGGGGGGTAGAATGCTACTGGACCTCATAGTGGCGGTAATTTCGCGCTGTGACTTTTTAGTGCAGTACTTGCATTCACAGTTGGCATTATTCATGGTGGGATCGGAGAATAGCCATATAGCATGGGGTATGAACTCTGGTACCGAACGGAATTTAGGGAGTGATTTGGGTCCGAATAGGTAAACGTCGTGTCTTGGTCCCTCTGCTGGGCCTTTGTTATGATCAAACATTCTATAGCCAGCTGGCCAGTCTTTAAGGACATACGAGGGTCCTTCTGCATGGAAAACCATAAGATAAATCATGAAAAAACAGAATCAATGCGCACCTGGCCATTTCAAGGCCTTCGCAAGTGCTTCCCCGGTGCCTACACGCCATTTTATCGCCAGAGAGTGGTCGACGTCGAGATGCTGCATGTAATTGACGTGACCATCGCTGTCGATGATACGATCAGTGTTCGTGGGCCAAGTCGAAGGGTCTCCATCTGAGCGCTCAAACTCTTTGAATGTAGGATTTGCAGGTAGTTCATGTTTTGCAGCAAGATTTCTGACCATCGAGATGATGAAAACCGTTAACGAAATTTCGCTAACAGTGACACTGCGTCACCGTGCACTGACGGAAGCGCCGAGGGTCACATGACTATTCACACGGTCGCGGTATAATATAAAGTCGACGGAGATGTAGAAACTTCAAAAATTTTGCCCGAGCTTATCTACGCTTCACTCTTTCTCATTCGAGTTCTTATGGGTGTCGTCGTTAAACTACTCGGCAATAGTGATATCTACTTTCGCTCTGCAGAACGTCTGCTTTCTCTATCTACCAAGTCGATGCTTTGAAGGAGCGGGACAATACATTGAATTTTCTCTTCGTCGTGCCACTATTGCCTTCGCGCTTAGAGTAGCGTCGCATTCGATCAATAACATTGGGGGGAGGAACTGGTTAGATTTGGCAGTACACTGCGCTCCGACTCCGAGTGACGAGTTGTAAGACCTCAGCTTGACCACAAGAACTTGTGATTCTGAATGTTCAACAAGGCGGATATTGCTACAGCGTTTGCATTTGTCCGCGAGTCTACATACTAGGTGCTGTTGGTGATAGAATACGTCTTCCTCGATTGACAAAACTCCCGAATCCTGTTCGCGAATCCATCTCGTCTATAGACCTGGAGAATAAACCCTTCGTCAATTCTTGTGTCAAATAGAATGCACAGTACACGTACCTCTTTCTCATCTCACTAGCCCATGTTATGCCCTTCAGTGCAGGTGCATTCAAAGATGCACCGAGCACTCCCAATGCAAGTCCAACGATAGCCTCCAAAACGATCTGGGAGAAACATGAGTCTAAGAAGAGTGGTAAATGATGCATTTGTTCTCACGTCTTGGGGTAGGAAGCCTTCAGGTTTTCCTAGGGCTTTCAGATGAGACAAGTCTAGAATTGTTTCAAGCCTTTAGTATGGATGACCTAGTGGTGTAGAACTCACGCTCATATGTAGAGAATGCCGCTGTTTCTATAGTCAGAGACCTTACATTATGCATCTTGAAAGTTACTTACCGTGAAGAACAATCAAAATAGCGACGAGGAGAACGAAACGACCGAACATGATGAAGGTAAACTGGAGGACTGACGCATTTTTGGCACTGGCAGCTGGTTGCCGCGTCCTGCCACACGTGTTCTCATTTCTTCATCTGCCGCCTTCATTGGCAGGCATACTCACCTGTAAACTATGGCCTTCCCAGTACCATCTCATTTACCGCGAAAAGCGGAAACCGAAGATGTTACTTCCAGAATCCTCTCAAGAATGGACGAGGCGACGGACAGGACTCTGAATGCATCGTTGGCAAAGTCATGGCTGGATGAATTGGATTCGACAATACGGACTACCAAGGTGCGTACATTATCGCTTTCAAAATACACTCAGGTATCTCAACAGGTGCTGTAGGAACGTATTCATGACCGTATACATGCCGACTACCCGCAATTTGAACGGGAATTGGAAACCTCAAGGACTATTCAGAAGCGACTCAAAACCCTGCAAAACAACGTTGATGACTTGCAATCTTCAATAACAACTCCAGAGGTATTTATTCTGCGGCATGCATCTGGCTTCTATTGACATTTCGCCAGAAAGGCCTGGTTCCGACTCTAATACGTGCCTTATCCGCGCATTCCACGTTGGCGAAAGAGGCTACAAGTGCACGCATCCGATATGAATATCTTCTACACCTCTCCAAAGTTTATTCAGAGTATCAAGAGCTCCTGTCATTGTCGGAGTCGGGAAACCTACCAAAAGTTGTTGGCCAATGCAACGTCATATCTCAACTGCTGCAAGATGTTCCGCCACCAATGGAACAAACGAAAGCTATGACGGATTTGAAAGTAATATTTACTTCCTTCTAAAGTTTCGTATCATGCTCACGTCTCTTGGGCTAGCGTAAATTCCTTGCGACGAAAGCTAGGACGGAAGAGCAACTCAGTGATGCTTACAATAGAAGCATCTTTGTTTCCTCGCACGAAGTGACGATACACAGCACAACCCAAGGTAACGAGGCAAATTGTTTCTCAGTTCCACTCACGACTCACGCGGCATCTAGTTCGACAATCGGAGATAAAGCTTTCGACGAAGGACATTCTGCAGTCTCTATCGACAACTTCGCTCTCAACACATCTCTCCACCCTTCACAGAGACCTCACGACACATTGTATTGACGGCCTACTCAAACAGCCTATGTCTCTCTCCATGTCCTCTGAAGCCGGAACCCACAAGATCCAATGCTTCCCTTCTCCTCCCAATGACGAAGTGTTATCTTCTCGTCTAAACAACCTTGCAACAGTGCTGGAATTTCTGTTCTCAAACCTCTTCTCCCATCTGCCGGCCCCACAGGACATCATGTTCCCCCGATCGCTGACCAAAGCCATCACAGGCAGTTTACTCAACTCCCTGCTTATTCCCTCATTACCGTCTTCATTCGACCAACTATCGTCTTACCTGACGTTGGTACAAAATGCAGTGTCCTTCGAGGACAAATACATCATTGAATTATTGGGGAACGACACAAACGACAGGCCTGTCAAGTCATGGGTTAATAGTGTCGGAGGACATTACGAACGCCAACGACGAATGCTCATCTTGGGTGATACACGAAGGCTCGTTCTCACACCAGAGAACCCCTCCGACACCTTTACGGTTGACGTTGACATTCCACGGGAAATCGAGGATTCGACTGTAGTCCCAGTACAGGAAGAAGATGCTTGGGGCTTTGGCTCCGGTTCCCAGAAGGAGAAGCCAGATTCAAGCAAGGTCGATGATGATTGGGGCTTTGATAATGACGTCGAAGAAGACACTGCACCGTCTTCTGCAACACAGACATCGGCAGAGTCCAACACTAAAACGGAGGATCCGGATCCAGCTGATGCGTGGGGCTGGAATGACGACGTGACTACACCCGATAGCGGAGAGACAACAGATGAATCTGCTTGGGATGATCCTTGGGGTGAAAATTCTGATGTTTCAGAACCAATGGGAGTTGCTTCTCCGGCACCCTCGAATAAGCCTGCCAAGGTTGCCAGTCGCTTAGAGAGATTAGCAAACAAGGGGAAGAGAAAAGTGAATGGTAGTTCCAGTAGTATTAGCTCCCCCGAGATCATACCGCCGCTATCGCCTTCTCCTCCTCAATCCGTCTCACCTCCTGCATCAGCACCGAAGATGTCAGCGACCTCGAAGAAGGCAGAGGACAAACGACCAGCGAGGCTTGCGCTTTCACTACCCAAAGAGACCTACGTTGTTTCCAGTAGAATGCGCGAGATATTGGACCTGGTTAACAATGTTCTGCGTGAAAGTCAACAGTTTGCTGACTCGCACCTTATTGCACCACATGAATCCAGCTCTGAACCTGGATCCATCCTTTCCCGAACGGCAGTATCTGTGCTAGATTTATATCGCTCTCTTTACCCTGTTGTGTTTGGTGCACATCTGAACTCAATAGAAGGTCCGATACGGTACTCCAATAACTGTCTGTTCCTCAGTCAAGAAGTAGAACGCATTAAACATCAACAACACAAGCCCTCTTCGTCACTTCAAAGTGAACTGGCAGATTGTCAGCACCAGTTCAAGGTTATGGGAGATAGTTGGTATGCGGATGCTATCGTACGTTTTTTTTAAATAATACATTCTCAACCAAGTATTGACTTTCTTCCAGGACAAATACCGTTTGTCAATCGATACCATCATATCAGAAGGTGCATCAGGATTCACATATACTGGAGAGCAGGACCGCTATGATGAATGCGAGGCTGCTTTGAATCGCGTTCTCAAAGAAATTCGGATGGTATCTCAACGCTGGAAGGTCAGTATCCTAGTTACGACCTTTTGGCCTCTTAGTTCAAACTATTCTATAGGGTCTCTTGACGAAAAGCAAGTATTACATGGCCGTCGGGCTGATCACGGACGCAGCACTTTCTCGAATCCTGCAAGACATTCTCGAGCTGCCTGATATACCAGAAGTCGAATCTCATCGGCTAAGTGAGCTCTGTCGGATTCTGCATGCGCTGGAGGGGCTTTTCGTTGAAGATTCTGATCAGGTATGTGTTATTCGAATCAATTCCAGCAAAAGCAATGAATGTAATAACCATAGCCCTCCTTCGTGGTTGCATACGTTCCATCCTGGCTCAAATATTCCTACCTCTCTGAATTACTCGTGCGTACCTTTTGCATTGCTAACGTTCTGCGCTGACCTTATATTTAGGAGGCATCTTTGGCTGATATCACCTACCTATTTGAGACGGGAGCATTGGTCGATTTCCAGGTGGATGAGTTGGTAAGGCTCGTCAAAGCTCTCTTTGCGGATACGCCGTTGCGAACCAACACTATTAATAAGATTATGGACGGGCATCCAGTGCCATCTGAGACTTAGTTATTTTGAATGTGGTACTTTATTACATGAGTGGATCTATATAGTTTCCATGCACTATGAAACATTCGGACTTAGCATAATTGTACGAGAGGTTGACGATAGGAAAACGTACTGCCGTGGGAAAACAGCCATCTGCTCGCACACTTTGCACTTCCCTTCATGACACTCGCTACCTTCTATGATGTGTTGCGCAACACGAGGCAGAAAGGATGCAACACGGAACAGTTCGTTTGAACATTGCAATGAGATTGGTACGAGTATGTTTCTAGAGGTACAATAATTAATTATGCAAACATCACAGAATCCTTGATATCTAAACCACCGAACGCCCTTCCTGAACCTCACCGTGCATCAGTATCCAAATCCAAGTATTCCCACTGCTCCTGTGCTTCCTCGAACGCCTTCCTAATCATTTGCGCCTTCTTCTCCGATCGAGGAACAAATGCCAGCGGGTACGCTTTCGGGACGCTTACGAATCCGTCGGTGTATGTGGCCTCCTCATCATTTATGTCTGGTATAATAGCATTTCCTGCGAACGAATATCACAGTTTTATGCGCAGTGTCAAGGTGGTAGAAGAAAATACGTACCTGTCTTGGGGTCCTTCGGTGTCTGGAGGTCGAATGCCCAAATGATACGGGAAAGTACGACAAAAAGCGACGCCTCCGCGATGTTCTGTCCGACACAGAATCGCCTCCCCCATCCAAATACGAAGCTAGACTTTATAAGTGCCTGCCAAATCGAATCCAAATCTGCCGCTCACTGATCACGATCTTTGAAATCTGGTCCGCTACCCCAAGTGCCTGTGGTCTCTTTGTCCATGAAACGATCCGGGTTGTAGGCGAATGGGTTGGGATATGTTACTGGGTCCATATGAATGGCCCAGACATTGCCAACGACCGTAGAGTTCTTGGGAATCAAGTAGCCTTCATAAAAGTCTTCCTGGTCACTCGAATGTGGAATACCTACAAAAATCAGCAAATTTAAAGATTTAGAGACAAGATTCTCACCCATGATGGTTGGAGGTCTCCTTCTTAAGGTCTCTTTGATACAAGCAACGAAATACGGCAGGGTACCCTCATCCTCAAAACCTGGCATACGGTTCTCTCCTACCACCCTATCGATCTCTTCACGAAGCTTGTTGAGGACATGGGGATGTGAAACCATGAATAAAAGGAATGATTGCATGGTGCTGGCCGTTGTATCGCTATGACAAGAGTCAGAGAGTGGAAGATTTGGGGAAGGCGATATAGTCTCACCTTCCGGCTTCCAGGACCGTGCCAGCGCAGTACGCCAGAAGTTTGTCAGTCAAATGTCCGTTAGGGAGAATGCCTTTACCGGGAGCTTCCTCGATACCGGCGTCCATTCGCTGTCTCAGGTAAGTGGTCACGTAGTTCGTGACATGTTCCTTTCCCTGTTTAATCTCTTCTTTGCATTTCTCTAGAAGTCCACCCCAGAGTTCCATTTCCCTACGCTTGATGTCAGTGACAAAGCTGTGAATATCGAGAGAGTAACTGACCATTCATGCATCTTGCGGCCAGCAATACGCCATGGTGCCAAGAAGTCGGGCAATTTTCGAATGATGGGGAACGCGTCAGCACTGGAGAACAATCAGTCTAGCACCAAAAAAGGAACGCAAAGGACCGACAGATAATTTCCAGGCTGGCCGACATGGGCAAAGTTGGCAAGAACGTCGTAGATCTTGCGACTGGGGAGCGAAAGCGATTAGGAACCTCAGACTAGGAATTCAGGAAAACAAGCATACACATGCGGATTATTGGTAATCCGATTAACTCGGTTGCCGTAGGTCACCAGCATGACCACACTTGTCGTCTAGGAACGAAGTGAGTGTGTTGAAACTCCAATTGTAGGCAGCCGATACTCACGTAGCGACGAATAATAGAGTACCAGTGCGTTTCAGGAACATCGTCGCCAACATTCTTGAATTCGGGAGAGAAGCTTTGCTCGCCATGGTTCATGAGGTCGTATAGGACAACTCTAGACTCGAGTTCCTGGGTAGTACGCATCTCTCTCGTCTTTGAGGTGGTGAAAAGAGGTTGCAAAGTTTTCTTAGCGGCCTACGTTCTTGCGCTCAGGTTCCATGCTATACTCGATGAAAGAGTTGACGGACCTTCCATTCCTTGTCGTAGGGCAAGAACACCAATCGCTGACCATCGCTCATAATGTCGTGCGCCACGTGAGGAGGTGCTCGACTGGAATAGATTCGGGCTCGATTGTCCAAAATTTCATGGGCTGCTTCCGCAGAGTTGAGCACGACAACAGTCTGGGGGCCAAGGCGCAGCGAGAAGATTGGGCCATACTCCTTGGCCCATCCACGGAACTACAGGAAAGGCGTCAGATCAGGGGAAGAGTGCATTAATGTATGCGTACCCTTGGGTACGGGCGTAGTACTGGAACCTGGAGGAGGTTTCCAAGTAATGGAAGCCTGCGAGGACCAGGAGGTAACTTCTTGTCCTCTTGTATCCACTGTATATAGTGGATGGCCACCATAGAGAGCAGGGCAACGCCTATGACGACTAGTATCTCGGAAGCCATGAGCAGGAGAATGATGATGCTGAATTGATTGGGGAATAACACTGAACAAACCGCCTTATATTTACAGACGCGTCTGACGCGCATCTATAGGAACAAAGTGGGGCCGCGTCTCTCAAACAAGGTCTGTTTCTAGAGGCACTGTACCTACTTGAGGACGTAATTGCATCGGGTCACGCTTTCTGGCCCCGATTCTCGCTGGGGCACGGGCGAGGTGGGTCAAGGAAAGCTGTGGATGTTCGGTGCCAGTCCAAGTCTGCCCTTCAGGCCGTCAAGTATTCGGCGCCATTTTTGATTCAAGTCGACATCGCAGCGTGCTTGGCTCTCTCGAATACCTGATCGGAAACCGGTGGGGTACAATACGTGCGAGACAATGTTCAGTTGGTCCATCTTCCCTACTCCTCGTCTTTGTATCTGACAACCATGATAGAAACTCGGAACAGTTAACAAAAATCTATGATTGATACTCAAAGCTTCATGTCCCACCAGGAAACAAAATGCAGCAGTAAGTATAGACCGGTTTCCTGACTGTTTTTCTTCACGCATTTTCTGCAAGTGCTCCGGATTTCCAGTCAAAGTACCCATAAAATTGCGAAATTAGAGCTATCGTTGACGGAGAGTTAGAATACGATGTACTGTGCTAAGAAGGGACGACAGAGGCGCCTGAACTGTGAAATTAGGCGCCATGCCCAGGAGCGGCGAGAAGACGAGGTCCAACGTTGAAATTGTACTATCGAACACTGAGTTGCGATGACATGTGATGATCTCTACATACTACATCGCTTGCGATCGCCAGTGTGTATCGTCAGTCTGGATACTCGAGACTAGGACACGTTGTAATTTGGAGACGGAACACAAATGCTGAGGTGCACAAAGATATGGGTGAGTTTCTCAACTCCAAGTATAAATAACTAGGATATTAATCCAGATGGAAGATATTACTCTACTAGATGTGATAAAGCAATCTCGACCTCAAACATAATTTTGTATAAACCTCAACATTCAACTCTCACCGTGAGTCTTTTTCTAATCCCAAGTATTCCCATTGATCCTGAGCTTCTTCAAAAGCCTTTCGAATGATTTGTGCTTTCTTCTCTGACCGAGGGATGAATGCAACTGGGAACGTCTTCGGAAAGCTCAGAAATCCGTCAGTGTATGTGGCTTGTTCGTTATTGATATCCGGAACGACAGGTTTACCGGTCTTCGGGTCGCTGGGAGTTTGAAGATCGAATGCCCAAACAATACGAGACAAAACGATGAAGAATGACGCTTGGGCAATGTTTTGACCGAGACAGAAACGCCTCCCCCATCCAAACACGAAACTGTTGTGTAATGAGCGCATACCAGGTAATCAATTCTCTGCCGCTCACTGATCACGTCCTTTGAAGTCTGGCCCGCTGCCCCAAGTGCTTTTGTTCTCATTCTCCATGAACCGCTCTGGATTGAAGGCGAACGGGTTGGGGTAGGCCGCTGGGTCCATGTGAATGGCCCAGATGTTGCCTACGACTGGATTTCTTGGGGATCAGGTAGCCTTCATAAATATCGTCGGAGTCAGAGGAGTGGGGAATGCCTTCATTTTTGCGTCAGCAATGATCCAATTCATGACCAAGAGAAAGGATTCTTACCCATGACCGCTGGAGGTCTTCGCCTCAAAGTTTCCTTAATACAGGCTACTAAATACGGCAGATTTTCCTGATCCTCAAATTCTGGCATCCGCTCGTTTCCTACTACGGAGTCAATTTCCTCGCGAAGTTTCTTGAGGACATGGGGGTGCGAAATCATGAACAAAATAAAGGATTGCATAGTACTAGCTGTCGTGTCACTATAGCAAACATCAGGAAAGACAATGATCATCGCGAATAGGGTCCCTTACCTCCCGGCTTCCAGCACGGTGCCAGCATTGTACGCCAGTAGTTTGTCAGACAAATATCCGTTAGGTAGCACGCCTCTGCCAGGCGCTTCCTCGATTCCAACTTCCATGCGCTGTTTCAAGTAAGTCGTCACATAATTCGTAACATGTTCCTTTCCTTGTCTCAAGTCTTCCTTGCATTTTTCGAGAAGTCCGCCCTAGAGTTCCATTTCCCTGCACTGGATGTTGACGGCAATCTAGGAAGGAAGTAGTTAAGCGTACCATTCATGCATCTTACGGCCGGCAATACGCCATGGCACTAGGATGTCGGGGAATTTTCGCAAAAAGGGGAATGCATCGGCACTATTGAAGAGGCTGTCAGTTTTGCGCCTGCAAAGCAATGCGACGGACACACAGATAATTCCCCGGTTGTGCTGTTGCAGCAAAACTAGCAAGTACATTATAGATCTTGTGGCTAGGAAATTCTTAGCAAACCCTGGTACCGGGTCAGAAGTGCAACGTACAGGTGTGGGTTGTTGATATATCGTTCCACTCGGTTGCCATATGTTACCAGCATTACCACGCTTGTCGTCTATGGACGAAGTAGGTGTTAGAACTCCAGTCTCTGGGCACTTGACACTCACGTAGCGACGAATAATAGAGAATCAGTGTGTTTCGGGGACCTGCTCTCCGGCATCCCTGAATTCGGGTGAAAAGCTGTGCTCCCCATGGTTCAAGAGGTCGTAAAGGACGACTCGCGACTCGAGCTCCTGGACAGAATGCAGATCTCTTGTCTTTGATGTGGTGAACAGAGGTTGCAGCGTCTTCCTAGCGGCCTGTATATTTTCACGTTCAGAAACCAAGTCTCGTTCATTGAAACATCAGGCGTACCTTCCATTGCTCGTCATAGGGCATAAAGACAAGCTGTTGTCCGTCACTCACGAGATCGTGCGCTACATGAGGCAACGCTCGACTTGAGTAGGCCCTTGCTCGGTTGTCCAAGATTTCATGAGCCGCCTCCGCGGAGTTCAAGACAACTACTGTTTGAGGACCTAGGCGTAGCGAAAAGATTGGTCCATATTCCTGTGCCCACTCGCGGAACTTTACAAGGATCAGAAGATAGTCTATCAATATGTCCTGTGTATTATCTTACCTTTGGATAGGGTCGCAACGCAGGAACCTGTAGAAGGTTTCCAAGAAGAGGCAGCCGAAGAGGGCCAGGAGGTAACTTTTTGTCCTCTTGCATCCATCGTATGTAGTGGATAGCCACCATAGAAAGCAGGGCAATGCCCGTGACAATCAGTATCTCGAGTGCCATGCGCAAGAGAAGGGTGAAGGTGAATTGTCTGAGGGACGATGCTGAATGAGCCGCTTTATATTGCAGAAGCATCTGAAACCACCCATCTGTAGGAGCAAAGTGGGGGTAGCCTGTATAGAGAAAGCTTGGATACGTGAGTAGGAGGACTCCAAGGAGTGATCGTCTCACCAGTAACTAAGGACGGGCGTGGTGGGTCAAGCGAAATGGAGATTCTTGGTCCAAATCTGTCCGAGTCCTTGAAACAGATGTAGACTACAAGAACATGGTGTTATTTTGGATGCTTCCTCCAATAGCTCTCAAGAGATAAACATTTTGCGTCAACGCCACCACACCTTCAGGTTTTTATCCCAATTGAGTGCTCCAAAATTACATGTGGGGGCGGTGTCAGCCTTTTTATATGGTACCAATATCTTCAACCTTCTGAACCAGCGGTGCCCGACCAGGAACCGGAGAGCATTCCTACAACCCTGGTCGGCCGGTTCAACAGTCATCTTCCCTGTCCAGTTCTACTGTCGCTAGTTTTTAGTGACATCGACTCGAACAAGGGGGTTACCTATCGTTCCATATACTGGTGTACGATATGATGTATATATGATTCCTATATATTACGGACTATCCACCACGTTTATCCGTGAACGACTTTAGCCTGTGGTAGAGTTATAAAGTGTTTGGCACCACCAGGAGTAAATAATAGAACGTACCTCTGATAATCCCTGTTGGCTTTTGCTTCGGCAGTCATCTTGGAATCAGAATCTCCTTTCTTGGTCTTTTGCTTCTCTTTGCGTTTCCTCTTCTTCTCGGCGAGTTCAGCTGCCTCATCCATCGCAAGAAAGTCCTTGATAGACGGCATGGCGGAGCCTTCGAGAGGCACGAGATGCATTTGATCCGGGTCATCGGCGTCTTCTCCGTCGTCTACGTGTTTCGGACTCTTCGTGTGATCAACGGAAGGGTCAGCGATAGGTTGTGACAGGTCTGGTTTACTTGGTGGGCCCCCTTCGTCGTCTCCAACGAACCACCGACCAGGTTTCAAGGCTGGATTAATCAATCGTCCCTCTTCCTTCTCCGGTGGGCCATGCTTCTCCTCTTCGCCACTTTCATCGTCATCATTGCCTACATCAACTCCTTCGTACTCCCCCGCATCAGCAAAGATGTCAAAGTCATCAGGAGGCTCGGGTGATGCCTCTTTTATTTCGGACATTGATTGTGCCACAGCAGGTTGGGAAGGTGTCGGCTCATCCTTGCTCATCTTGGTCGAAGCTGATGCTGGCTCCGCCTTCGTGCTCGTATTTGTTAATGTCGTGCCTTCCATCTTTCTTTTCTTCTTTTTCTTCTCACTCTCTCCTGCCTTTCTTTTCTTAGGCTTTTCCTCAATAGGCGCTCCGATAGGTTTAAAGCCGATTGGTTTGAACTTCCCCTTTGCAGCCGCAGCCAAGGGCGCTTCCTGCTCCGTTGAATCTTCAACCTCAGACCCCTGAGCTCGTTTCTCCTTCAGTTCCCGAATGATGTCTTCTCGTGTGCGCTTCTTCGGTGCTTCAGCTAGACGGAAAGCTTCTTCCAGTTGATCGTCTTCATCCGTTGCCATTGCAGCCTTTGCCTTGTTTAGCTCCAAAAGCGCCATGTCTAGACCCTTCACGAGAATGGAGTGGTCACCGTCTCCGCCAAGATACCGGCGTTTTTCTTCGACCTGTAAGTGTAGTAGAGTATCAGCCGAATAATATTTGAATATCTTGGCAACGCGCACCGTTTTCGCATCTTGATCAGCAGTGGACTTTTCAAAGTCCTCTAATAATGCTTCGACCTATACGTAAATTCAGACTGGCTCGATTTGTAGTAGGTAAAATGCAACACACCTGGGCATAGTCGTTGCCTTCGCCCAACCGACGTTCCGCAGCTCTATCACGGTATCTGTCCAACTTTTTAACTTTTCGAGGCTTAAAGGCAGCTTCAGATGAGCTGATGGTTTCAGGTTTGCTGATTGAATCCTCGTGTGAGTTCTGGCAGTCGAAAGCATACGGAAAGCCTTACGATTTCGAGGTGGTCCCGTTCGAGAGTAGAGATCCCCGTGAGGTCGAAGAATTGCCGGACTTTTGAGAAGAGGACGATAGTAGAGTCCTAAAGTAGTCCTATGTTCATGGTATGAGTGCGAAACGAGTAGCGACGAGCAACGCATACCTGATCCATGTTCACGTACAAGGTGAAGTTTTGAACCTTCCTTTTATGGCACAATTCGTAACCGCAAGTCGCGTCGTGCTCGTATCGTTTCAGGACTTCGGGTCCTTAACATGCTCGTAATAGTGCAATAGTATTTGTAGAAATATTGTATCTAGATATCGACAACATATGAATACCATTGATTCCATCCGATTGTTCCCTTTCCACCCTCAATAGTCATTCACACCTAATAAACATACGGGATAAATTTGTACGGGACAACTTCGCAGTAACGTTCCCAGTCCTTGCCGTACTTCCTCGAACACCTATTGAAGTCATTAAGGTCATCAGTCTATTCGCGAAAAACGATGAGATAATCACACGCACCTCTCAAAGTCACGCCCACATCGGTGAATCAAGACGGTGATGAAGAAGACAGAGTAGAAATAAGGGATGGGCGTTGCGGTGCCGATGACAAGACCCCAAGTAAGGGACATGATCCAATCAGCGACGTAGTTCTGTTCGGTGAATGCCAGTCAGTTTGTTTCCCCAAAGACTACAGAAAACATACTGGTTTGCGAGACCACGCCCAAGCACCACTGGTGAGCAAACGGTTACCGTGGGCGGTCTGAATGTATGTAGGATTCTTGACAATGCAACCAGGAAGCTGAGGAAAGGTCTTCCTGAATTTGGTGACACCCATAGTTTGCATCTTGAAGCGACTCTTTTGAGACATTGCGCAATCGAACCTTAGAAGAGAAACGTTCAGTGTTTAAACATGATGATTGCTGTGGGCCCTTACACATAGTAAGCAGTCAGCAAAGTGGTGTATAGGGCGACATAGGTTGGCGTCGTGAACTTGTATTCAGAGGGATCGTGGGATGCCATGTATACGACAGAGTAAACGTATGACTGAAACGCTGTTGGCATTGAAAATCATGGTGGGTTGACAAAAACTTACGAAGGGCACGCCAGCCAAGTTCCAGAAGATGAGGATAAAACCAAATCTAATTTTGATGTGAGCAAGACGTTATGATCATTAAGGCCAAAAAGTTACTTCTCGTGGAACATGTCCCATGTTTGGGGAATGCATTCCTCGCCCTTTGCACTGATTCGAGTGTCAACGGCGAGAAATCAAAATCTGGGTGAACATACCATGCATTGATGTACAGCCATGTAGCGAGACACATGAAAGCCATGTTCTGCGTTCGGTGAGTACACGTCCCTTTCAGAGCAAGTAGATAACATACGGGAGTAACATAACCGTACGTTTCGTATTGCTTACATGCTCCGGATACAGACAAGAAAAAAACAATGACCCATGGAATTCTAACTTCTGCCCACATCTTCAAATCCACAGGCCCAATCCTCGGGTTCAGAATGGCACCACTGAAGACATCATAGATGAAGTTGCCTGACATCCGAATCTGACTACCAGTGGCAATAGCGAAGAAGTACATTCCAAATGAGAGTGCAAAGCCCCAGATCATCGCGACGGACATCAAATGACCAAAGTTGTCGATGATTTCCGTGAGACGGAAGATACCGGTGTAGTGCAAAGCCGCGGCAGTGAAGATGGTGGCCCAGAGAGACCAAAGGGCATTGCAATTGTACATGAGTTTTTTATAGCCAAGGGAGGGGACTGGGAGTCCTTCCTGCTTCCAGCCAGGCATGACCCAAGCAAGGAAAAGCTGGAAAAAGATGTTCCCGGAGTAGACTTTCCATGCGTAGGCGCTTGGGCTTGCATCCTGTTGGAGAGTTGGTGAACGTTTTACAGGCAACGCCAGCGCACCACATACCGTCTTTATGTGGTCCCACATCTTCAACAAGAACGGTTTGACCTCGTCTAGGGAATTCGGATGTACGAGCCGACCATCGTAGAACCATAGGCATATCCACAGATAGTACATGAGAATTGGGAAGCCAGTCATAATTGCGACTACGCCCAAGGGGCCACCAAATTCATAGCTGAAGAATGTCACGTTAGCGCAAGAAGCGCGTAATGCGTCGAGCACTACACTCACCTCTCGTGCGTGTCGAGTCTTTTGTCCGTCTTCTTTCCTTCATCGGTAATTATGATGATGTCGGATTTTGTGTCATTAGAAGAAACATTTCGTTGGCGAAGACCCTCGTTCCCTGTGGAATTGATGGCCATTGCGGGGGTACTGGCTAAACGTTTTCAAGAATCGAACGACTTCGCTAAAACATTTATATGTTTGTCATCCAAATAAATAACGCGTCGCGTTCCCTGGCCGCTTGATCCGGCGGCCACTAGCCTGGCTTGCCACGCTTTCTCGATGATCGCCGCACTGCACCACCTGGCCTTCACATTCTCGTGGCAGGTACACCTTATGCTAAGGAACACCGAGTAGGCCTTTGATTACGAAGAATCCGGTGACTCAACGGCTAGCAGTATTGAGGCGAGGCTGTTCAAATCGACCTGTTTCCAAATTTTTGACCACGTTACGCTCGTGACGGAGGTACACGCTCCAGAAAATAGCGTACAAGTTGAAATAGAAAGTATAAGCAAGGAAGGGCAAGTCGGTAGCGAAGGAAAAAAAAAAAAAAAATACAGCGATAGAAAGCTAAGAAAGCCTGCAGAAGACGCGGGTAGTATAAGTAATTTTACACAATCCGATTATGCCATGCGTCACTTCTATTCGCAGTTTTCTAACCGCCAAAACCACTCAGGCATCCTCAGGATCCACTTAGTGCTCTCACTACTGAGAGTCGATTAAACAATAATCCTTGTGGTTGATTCAGTTTTGGCCCTTAGCCTTCGCAGCCATCTGATGAGGAACCATTAGCTGGGTAATAGCTTTACCCGTGAGAAGGTACTGACCAAGTTGAGGGCTGAACCAGCCTTGAACCACTCAATTTGACCCTCGTTGAAGGAGTGGGCAAGAGAAATCTCCTCCTTGGAGCCATCCTCATGCTTCAAGACGAGAGTGAGGTTCCTGCCTGGCGCGAAAGACTCCAAGCCAAGAATAGCGACCTTGTCGCTGGGTCGGACTTTGTCATAGTCATCGGGGTTGGCGAAAGTGAGTGCCAACATTCCTTGCTTCTTCAAGTTAGTCTCGTGGATACGGGCAAACGACCTGACGATGATAGCAAGACCTCCAAGGTACCTGGGCTCGAGAGCGGCGTGCTCACGGGAAGAACCTTCACCGTAGTTGTGGTCACCAATAACAACCCACTTGATGCCATGTTCACGGTAGTGAATTGCGACCTGAGGAACACCGCCGTACTCGCCAGTGAGCTGATTCTTGATCTTGTTAGCCTCGCCGTTCTCAGCATTGATAGCACCGATCA
Organism: Moniliophthora roreri; assembly: GCA_001466705.2. Lineage (NCBI taxonomy): Eukaryota > Fungi > Basidiomycota > Agaricomycetes > Agaricales > Marasmiaceae > Moniliophthora > Moniliophthora roreri. The sequence goes on along the minus strand of LATX02000035.1, from coordinate 917,994 downwards.
AGCAGTTTTCTGGTGCAAAAATGAGATGTAGTTCCAATCGGCGAAATCGTCAAAACGTACGAGAGATGTTTTGGAGGTGTCCACGGTACTTGAGCCAAGGTCCACCGGCAGAAATGTGGTCAGTGGCTGGAAGGAAATTCAGCATAGGCAATTCATGAGCAAAGATTGCATAAACACTTACTGCACTTGCCCTTAACCTTGATGAGGATAGGAAGATCGGTTGGTGTCTTACCGTCCCAAGGCTTGAATGGCTCAAGGAGTTGGAGACGGTCGCTCTTGGGGTCGACGGCAACTTGAACGCTGGCGCGGTTGGCAGGAGGGGCTTGGAACGTGTTCTGTCCAGGGTCATATCCACGAAGAGGAAGCTCGTGACCGTTTGGCTCAGTGAACTTGAAAGGCTTGCCGTCGGTTCCAGTCAGGGTGTCAGTAAGGGGGTTGAAGGTGAGCGATCCGCCGAAGGCCATGGCAGTGACGATATCGGGAGATGCGACGAATGCATGAGTAGCGGGATTAGCATCGTTACGACCAGTGAAGTTACGGTTGTAGGAGGTAATGACTATGAATATTGTATTAACGAGGTGCGAGAAGACAACGGTAAGGACTTACTGGAGTTGGGCTCGCCCTTCTTGACATCCTTCCTATCCCATTGACCAATGCAGGGTCCACATGCGTTGGCAAGAACAACACCACCGACCTGCTCGAAGGCGCTAATTTGACCGTCACGCTCGATAGTAGCCCTCACTTGTTCCGAACCAGGAGTGATAGTGAACTTGCTCTTCACATCGAGACCGTGCTCTGCAGCCTCCTTGGCGATGGATGCAGATCGGGACATGTCCTCATAGGAAGAGTTGGTGCAAGAGCCAATGAGAGCGACCTTCAATTCCTCGGGCCAATTGTTTTTCTTCACTTCCTCAGCGAACTTGGAGATAGGGGTAGCAAGATCGGGGGTGAAAGGACCGTTGATGTGAGGCTCGAGTTCCGAAAGGTTCTGAGCGGAAAAGTCAGACACTACTCCAATAGAGACCAATGGACACGTACAATCTCAATGTTCTGGTCATACTCGGCACCCTCGTCAGCCGTCAAGCTAGGAGCGAACCGTTGCGCGTATTCAGCGATCTCTCCACGCTTAGTAGCCTTGAGGTAGTCGACCATGCGGTGGTTGAAGGGGAAGAGAGATGTCGTAGCACCGATTTCAGCGCCCATGTTACAAATCGTGGCCATACCAGTGCAAGAGAGGGACTCGACGCCAGGTCCGCGGTACTCAACAATAGCGCCGGTTCCACCCTTGACAGTCAAAATACCAGCGACCTTGAGAATGACATCTGTTGGAGGAACTTTATCAGCGATTGCCGTACAGCTGCGGAAGAGATACTCACCCTTGGGAGTAGTCCATCCACCGATTTTACCAGTCAAATTGACACCAATGACCTTGGGGCACTTGAGTTCCCAAGGAATACCAGCCATGACATCGACCGCATCAGCGCCACCAACACCACAAGCAACCATACCAAGACCACCCGCATTAGGAGTATGCGAGTCAGTACCGATCATGAGTCCACCGGGGAATGCATAGTTTTCAAGAATAATCTGGTGGATGATACCAGAGCCAGGCTTCCAGAAACCGAGACCGTACTGCCATGACGTTTTTAATAAGCATAGGTAAATGCTCAAGGATTCCAACGTACCTTGGCAGTAGCAGTCGCCAAAAAATCGTAAACTTCCTTGTTAATCTCAATGGCGCGTGCCAAATCCTTGACACCTCCAACCTGAGCCTCAATAAGATGGTCACAGTGCACAGTAGTTGGGACTGCTGCAGTGTCCATTCCCGCAGACATAAACTGGAGCAAGGCCATCTGGGTAAAACGCATCAATATCATAATATGTGACGTAGCAATGCTGATCGACTAACTTGGGCTGTAGCGTCTTGACACGCGACACGCTATGAAAGTTGAGTATGAACAACCCGTGATAACAAACATTACAGGATAACTCACGTCCGGTCGCAACTTGAGGTAACTGACACCTCTGTTGATATCTTGTCCATGAGGGTCATCGAGATGACCGTAGAGAATCTTCTCGGACAAGGTCAAAGGACGTTGAAGACTACAGAGAATTGTTAACAGCGCAAAGAAAAAGGGAAGATCCTTTACTCACCGGTCTCGCACGATGGCAAGATTGTCCTCAATCCTCTGATAATTTATATAGGCGCCTTTCTCCAACAGTGACATAGGGACCTTGGTGTCCCCAATTCGAGGAGCGACGGTGGCCATACCAGCGGCCAACCGCCTAGCAATATTGGCGGACCTTTGAGATAGGTTGAGCATCGTCGGTGACGACGAGGGCGACGACGACGATGAAACAGTTGAAGATGGCGGTGAACGTCAAAATTCTTTCCGAGTTTTGCCTCGCATGAATATATACCGTCTTACATCATCAGTTTGCACAGATTTGGCACATGCATGTGAATTGTAAAATTTGCACTCTGATTGGTCCCCCATGCCTTGATTCTTCACTAGCTTCACTTTTGAGCCGCTCTGCAGCCGCCCCCGAGCGCTCATGAAGCACAAAGGCTTTTCTGCCATTGCGGCAACGTGGATTAAACTTGGACCTGCGCGGCGAATTCTACGCGTCCGTGGAGAACGTACTTTGGCTATCACTGAGCCCGCCGAATTTCTTGTTACGAGAGCTGGAAAGTCTTCACGTCTCCCTGCCCAAGTTCCGATTACTATTGCCGAATGATGCTCAATCGATAACTATTCATTGGCTGCGTAACTCCGCTAAATTTGCTTGTGACTGTATTTAGACGTCCTATATGACGATAGCGAGCACGTCTACACTTGCCTAGCCCTCTATATTTATCCAAGACTCGGGTTGGACGTCCCCGAAAGTGTTTCCTTGAGCTCGCGGCGATTTGCTACTGGGTTGATGCGCGTCGACCGGATCTTGAGGCTTGAGCAGTTGCCGTCACCTCTTCAAACAGGCCCTTTGGCTTCCCTGCTTCGCTCAATCACTATCGCCTCTGTCCAACCCCTCGAGTCGGAAATATCTTCGACGATCAGAGCATCGGAACTTAGAGTCCGATAGCCGGGACATATCACGTATTGATGTGTCTCCTTCGCTCGTATAGGATACCAAGTCCGACGACAGATTGAACCCAGACGTCTCCGTTTTGGATTGGTAGCAGACTCCTCTGGTAGAGATTTCGCTCTCTCGCAAGCAGAACACTCTTATCAATTTCCGAGAAATCTTGTGGTCGTGCGCTCATTTCCCCAAGCAGAGAAAAGATTTGCAGTAGTCCGACTGCTTCCCAGGCTACCCAGTCTTGACATGGAACATTCTGAAATGCATGATCTTTGAGGATTTTTGATTTTCGCAGCAAGATCCAGAAGTTTCTGCGAATTGCTAAGCATGAAAAGTCTCTCTCAATGTGTCGTTCGCCAAAGCATTGGCAACACTGAAGTCGGAGATATCTAATTTAATGGGCCCGGAACAGAAACGCTCACCTTGCAAATTATTTGAGAGCACTTCTCAAAAAGCCCGTCAGCCAATCGCATAAAGATGTTGGATTGCGGCCTCAGATCGTAAAGCGACCATCCGCATAGGGTAGCGATCCAGTGAGAGTCCTGGCTAACTCGAGGAACTCGCCTGCGCAGCATGAAGCGAGACGGCGTGCAAGTATCATTCAACGTCACTCTGGGCGTTCCGCTTGCATGCCTGTCGTTGATGGGATCTTTCCCTGGTTGTCAACCCCCACCCTTCCCAAGTTCCGTCATTATGTTGAACTGGACCTGAGCTGGACTTCTGCTACGAAGCCCACCAGTTTACGAGCAATCATAGTCAGAGGATTGGAGGTACTCTGTATGGGTAGAGTAGTTTACCCGCAAACATTATGACTAAAAGTGCACTAGTACATGCTGGCGCGAAGTTTGACAAGAATCAGTCACAAGAGGACAACAGTAGCGCCCTGTCGTTGTGGGTGAGGCTCGATGACATTGAATTGACCTTTGATTTCATTTAACTTGGTCCGGAATGGTGCTAGACTAAGACCATAGCTTACAATCAACCTGTAGGGGGGAAGGTAACAGATAGCGGTGAATCATTGAAACTGTACCTATGGTCGAATGGAAAGATGGGAATCAAAGATGATTGTCATGGGAAAGAATTTGACTTGCCAGAGCTTGCCGTAGCATCCAGACGGGGATCCAGTTTCCCCGTGAGAAATAATGTTCTTGACCAGATTTCAGAAAGCGGGGTACCAAGGTTTGACATAAACACTCTTTTCTTCGCGCCACCACATACTATCTATCCCCTTCTTTTTTCATCCTATCTCTCCTTCAGTATCTTTGGTTAATATTCCTTCGAGGGAGTGTATGGTTTTGGCTTGGAAGGGAAAGGGACGAGCAAGTGACGACGAAATCGAGCAATGGAAGAGGGACGAAGCGGAAGGGGAGGCAAATGGCTTGGGCGTCGTACTGAAATTGGATTTTGTCGGAAATGGTGTTAATGACCAAACATACACCCTTCCGATTCAACTCGGTACTAACCAACAAACTGTTTCCCTTCAAATTGACACCGGTTCATCAGACATTGTCAGTAATCTTATTTAGGCATTCTGCAGGTTGTGCTGTGCTGAAGAATAACCGTCTCAGTGGGTAGCATCGACGCTCTGCTCATCATGCGGCGCATCGGGCAATATATATAATCCTACAGTCAGCGGTACATCTTCAAATGTGCCATTTGACATTACGTACTTGTCAGGCTACGTTCAAGGGACCATCTATTGGGACACATTTAATATCGGTGGTTATAGCATTGAAAGTCAAGCTTTAGGTGCGTTTACACTCGCCTCGCATTAAACTCTCTTACCTTAATTATTTCTTCCTAGCCGCCGCTACAGTCGTGAATAATGAGCCCCTCCAGAGCAAGTTCAACGGCGTTTTAGGACTGGCTCTTCCCCAAAATAGTATTATATCAGGCCTCATTGCTCCATCCATCTCTAGCCCACAAGATGGTGCTCATTTTCTTACAAACCTTTTCTCTATTTCCCCGCAATCCACGGCTCCAGCCGCTCGTTTCATATCCCTCACCCTTTCTCGGCCCGGTTCCGACAGGATACCCTCTCTCCTAGGTATTGGCAGGCACCCGTCAAAATCAGCTATCCCCGCCATAGGAGGTGATGGACAAAAAGTGCAGTATGCGACTCCTCTTCCTAGTGTCAATGACCGTGGTATCAGCGTGGGCACCCTCTTTTGGAAGTCAAGCATAAAGGATGTCACTGTGTGGGTAGACAACCAACCCAGACCAGTCAAGCTTGCGCGTAGTGGACTCGGAGCTACGGGGGGCGGGAGCTACCCGACTGCCGTCCTCGATTCAGGGGTGCCTCTCATCTTGTCAACTCGGGCAATAGCAGACGCCATATATGGCGCTATCGGCATTTCTCCAGCCAGTGATGGAATGTGTGAGTACAACAATAATTTTCGCTGATTAACGCATGACTTACCGAATGGAAATTTGTCTATCAAGATTATGTTGACTGCAAAACCCCTCTCAACCTCACAATAACTCTTGACGACCGTTCTCCGATACCTCTCCATCCGCTCGATCTCACCACCGAACCTGGACGCAGCGCAACATCACTCAATTGCGTTGGTGTCATTCAGGCGTCTGACGACAATTTACGAAAAGCCAATGCGGTCGATATGATTTTGGGTGTTCCCTTTGTCCGGAACGTCTATATGGTCATGGCTTATCAAGTCCCTAATACCAACGGCTCCTTCCCGGATCTTCGAACGCCGGATAACGCCGGACCTATACTGCCATCTAATTCAGAGTATAGACCTCGACTAGGCTTGCAAGCTCTCACCGATCCAGAGGTAGCCATGTATGAGTTCAAACGTGTTCGTGTGGACGGACTACCTCTCGTCGGTGGGCCTGGAAATGGCGCTACGGACACAAATGGAGAAGGCAAAAAGCATCTCAGTGTTGGCCTGGGCGTACTGTTTGGCCTAATTGGGTTCATTTTTTTATGTTTCGGAATGTTCGGACTTAGATGGTGTCTTGCGAAGCGAAAATACAGCAAGTCAGCCGGCGGCCCTGATAGTACATCAGTGAGAGACTTTGGTGCTGCGTCCGATGCTGGGGCGACAGCTTTGGGTAGCGGAGTAGCAGCAAGTGGCCTATTCGGCTGGTGGAAGCGGGAAAAACGGACCAAAAAATCCTACGAGAAAGGTCTAGGCGACTACGAGCTTGCAATGAGGAAGCCGTCCGACGACCTGCCGCCACACGAGGATATCTTGAGGCGGAAGAAGTTCGAGGAATACATGCGAAGAGAAAGAATGACTTCTGATTATTCCATGTCCACAGCCAGGACTCGAGTCGGAGAAGTTGATGAAGCTGACGAGGTTTGGCACAAAGGGTCGGTGGGGAGTTTCGAAGGCGGAGGCAACGACGCGCTCGACACACGTAGTGATCGAGATAGTGCAGGGCACGAATCTAAACCCTGGGACCCTGAAACCGATATTTGGGGCGTTAAGGGCGCCGAGTCTGGCAATGATAACGCTGAACCTGCGCATAAGGTTTCTCGGTCGACCTTCACAGCCTACCACTCCTCAAGACATGATTCTGAGGACGAATCTCGCGGATCACCGGAACGTGTGCCTATGATATCTCGAGTATACGATAATGGTGCTTCGGCACTTAGCTCGCCGCCACCCGTCCACACTTCATTGAGGCATAGTCGAGTACCGAGTGGAGTACCCTTATTGCCCCCTCTCGAACTGGAAGAATCTCCCACCTTTCAGTCTCCTGTTCTTGCATCTCCCCCCATCACACTCGATAACGACATGGCCGAGTTTGGCGTGGCTGGTATGGCTGGTGTTGGAACTGCTGCAAGGAGCAGTAGGGTTGATCCTCATTTCCGATATAGTACTACTGGAAGCGAAAGCAGTAGAAGCAGCGGTGGAAGCCGTCGAAAAAGTTCGACCGGTCCTGTCGATAACGCTCTCATTCATACTTCTCCTGATCTCTCCACACCACCGCTGTCAGCAGTAGACGAGTTCGCAAATCGAAATAGACCTATTTCGGTTGCTTCGACAGCATCCTCTCGAGGGCGCCCTGCACGCCCGCCGATGGGACCGCGACAGTCCACAGTCTCGTCCAATCGATGATAAGGGATATTTTCATTGTTTTTATCTGTTTGCTTGTCCGCATTTGACACTCCTTGTGACCTCATTGGAACATTTTTAATACCACTTACACTATGAACATTGGCTTCAGCTATGCCTCACTTACCTGTGGAACACCATCCTAGCATTACTATTGTATGAATAGACACTTTTTGCATTGTTCACTGAGATATCACTTTCGTATTGATAAGTCAAACGCTTGATTATGCTCTCCCACCGCTGTTCCATCTACACTACTCTTGGAACAACGAAGGCATAATGATCGTTGATTAAAAGAGGATAAGGATACAACCATGTAGTCCGTTGTTGATACATCATGAAGCAAATACAGGTAGGTTCGTTCTCTTTGCACGTCTTCCCTGGTGATCGCATTTGGCTACCAAAAAGAGGGATGATGACACCGTTCCCCAAAATCCGGCTGGGATTCCTCCCTCAATTCAAGGTTGCTGATGATGCCTGGGTTACCGCCAATTGGTCCGGAAACAAGCTTCGCATAGTTTTCTATGTTGATATTGACGATTCCGCCTTGGGATTCCGCTTAGTATGGTAGATACCAAGACGCCATCGGGGTGGCTCAGACACAGTACTCACTTTGCTCGCTGCTGGCGTTGCAGCAGTACATCGGACCATTGGAGCTAGGAGCGTTGAGTTTAGTACCAGACAGAGGATATCAGGCCAGAACGACAGACGATCTGCCGCCTGCTACACACTCGGCAGTGCCTTCATTGCAGAAAACCGGGATGAAAGGTTACTCAGGAGTAGTAAATTCAGGAAGGATCATGGTTAAGATCCGCAGAAAACTTTGAGAGAGGACCCGACCGGAGTGGCTTCCGCCTGCGCATCTTGCGTTCGAGTGGATTTGAAGGTAATGATCCAAGAACGCAGAAGGTCTGTCTGTTGATGACATCGGTTGACCGAAACTTTTAGGTGTAGTATGAACATGAAATTTTTCTCTCTCTCAACGTACAAGGCAAACAAGCTCTCCTAATCACCAGGCTCCGCCGGATTTCGTGAACATCGGGCCCTCCGCATTCGTTCCAACCCCATGCTCTCGCCACTGTTGAAGTCCTTCCAGCCTTTTCTGAAGAACCTTTCCAATGAGCTCCACTGCGTCGTCTCCTAGAGCCAAACGAGCAGGAAGTTGGAGAGGCTTTCCGTCTTGCCCTTTCAAGTCAATCAAGTCCAAAATCTTCTTGACTGCTTTGGCTGGATCACCTTGTTCCTGGCCTGATCTTTCTTGGAAGAGTGTTTGAAACTCATGGGCGTCGTTGTAGCCTTCGATCTGGGACAAAGACAAATTTCGAATCATGCACAATGAAACCTATTAACTCACCTCGCCTTTCGCCGGCCGTTTAGTATTTGATCCAGCGACAGCTGTTCGGTAGGCGCCCAAGTTGACTGACATTGTGCGGATCCCGAATGGTGCGAGTTCTATTGCCCATACTTCGCTTATACCTATAGATCTTGATCAGCGTGGTCATTCCACAATCTGAAAGCTGTGGTGCCTACAATCAAGTGCAGCTTTAGAAGCGCAGTATATCCCAGCACCACTAATCGCCAGATATGCCCCTTGAGAACTAATGTTCACGATGGTGCCAGTCTTTCGAGAACGAAAATGGGGCAGGAATTTGGTTGTGAGATTGATAACACTGAAAAAGTTGGTGTCGAACTGGGCTCTGATTTCTTCTTCACTACGCGGGCATCAGTCTCAACTGGCAACTGAGCAGGAACAGGACACGTACGCGTTCTCCTCGATAGCCCCCCCTAAAAGGTACCCAGCATTGTTCACTAGTATGTCTACCTGACCGCTAACGGAACAATTTTCCTAGTCAGCCTCGATGTCTAAACTGGAAAGAGAACAAAAAGCTCAACTCACAAAACACCGAGAGCTTCCTCTACAAATACCTCCAACACCCCTTCAGAAGCCGTAACATCCAAACTCAACGTCTTTGCCCCCTTTTCGCGTAAATCATCGATAGCTTCGAGTTTTCGTGCAGTAGCGATTACACGTAAACCGCGACTGAGGGCTTCTAGTGCGATAGAACGACCGAACCCTGTTGAGCAACCTGTGATGAGGATAACTGAAGAAGACATTTCTAGAGTGCTAGACGGTGAAAGTTCCGTTTCGGTCTGGTCGAGGAGAACATTTTATAATTCCAGTTCTAGAGATTTCAGTGATATTATCTCCGGTATCGGAATGGTGTGGGTGCAGTATAGTGGGTCGACACGGGGTGCAATTAATGGTTGGCAATGGAGTCATCGGGTAGCAGCCGTAGTATGTAGTTGTTGAGTAGTAACGCTTAGTAGTGGGCTTGGGCAATTTTTGTGCGGAGTGCGTGGGACAGACGCTATCTATGAACTGGATGTGCATGTCTTTGTGACGTCTTTTTTTGATTTCCGATGTCAATGGGATTTACGCCTGCACGACACATTGAGATTAGGCATCGTCATATATAGATTATCATCACCAGCTGCAGGCTTTTACTTGGATACACTAACATAAAAGTATTATATCGTGATGATTCGTGAAAGAAGATCGATGAATTACTACGTAGGATAACCAACGGTTAGGTATTAGATCGTGGATCTGCGTCCATGTCCACCTTCATCTTAATACGCGACATATGCGACACACAACAACGGGAACCCAGCGTACAAACCCAACCAAAACACCAAATTACCCAACATCTTGTTTCTCTTGATCGCTGGAATCCGGCTAATGGTAATCAGCGGGATTTGGATAAGCTAAAGGGCAGCATAAGTACTTGACCCAATGCAACGATGGTGATACGACGTACCTGCATCGCAAACAAATAAAACCTAAACTTCTTGGTCACAATAGCCATGACCAGCTCATGCATACACGCGCTAAGGAGAAACGTGACGAACATGGCAGAGTTTTTGGAGATTTTGTAGGATGCCATGGTGGATTGGTAGACGTGTCGGAGGAGGAACATGTGCACAGGTCTGTTCCATTTGCGGGAGAACTCGTCCCAGGAAGTTGAGTTCCACTATAGAGAGAGAGGGGTTAGTACATGGGGGACAAGGGTGAAGAGAGAGGGAGTGTACCCAATCTTCGTAGAATTGCCGATCTGCGAAGCTGTGATATGGTGAGGAACGGAAGACACTGAAAAGTATGTCACACGCACTATGAAAGCTCTGCGAAGCCGTTGCATATACATTCTGAGACGCGGAATGTCAGTTAGATTTAGAGGGAGCGCTGGCTTACGCACCAAAGATGATATAGAATAGTAAGAGATAAGCCAACATAAATGGCAAGGATAGATCAAGGAGTGAACGCAAGAACGACTGGTCGGGAGTCGGTGTTTGTGTCAGGATGAATCTTTCTGTAACACTGTACAGAAGCAGGAACGTTCCAAAGGTAGCCACGGTCTTCTCGAACACATACAAAGGCCGAATTCTAAGTAACGTGTTCAATCGCAGGAACGGATAAAAAGTATAGGTAACACATACTTGTCCGTCCGAGGATACTCCAACTCGTACACTAGTGTTGGGATGAGCATGTACACTGCAAAGTTCTTGAAGGTGATGTTGTTCGGCCATGTAACGTACAGAGGACCCGAGCTTGTCAATTCACCCTGTAACTCTGTATATTCTCTTGCCAGCTCTGCAATTTGCTCGTTCGGATGGTCGATAAGTGGATGAGGGGCGGCAGGGGACAGGCGTTCACCCGCATCGTCATCTTTCTTGTTAGAATCGTTCTCCAGATCGTGAATAACATCTTCTGCATCTGCGTCGACCACTCCGTTCGCATCCGACAATGCAACGAGACGCTTTCTCAACGTGGTGGCAGTCTCTGGGTCTACATAGGAGATCTGAAGCCCTGTACCAGACGCTGAAGCAGGAATAGGGGGTGTTCCCAGTGGTGTCAAGGATGCTTGCGATGCGTTGGAATCAGTACGTGTTGTGGGAGGTGGAGCGAGATGACTTTGTGAGGGAACTGAAGTTTCGGAGTCTGTTGACGTCATGCCTGTACTTTTGTCCAATTCAACTTTATGCCTCTTGGCATCCAGGATTGCTTGAGCCCAACCACCACCCAAGGTCTCTGCTACATGACGCAATTGGTCAAGTGTGCTTTGGGACTGTTGGGATATGTTTGAAAGATAGCCGTTGACTGCCATGTACGAGTGTATTTTCATGATGAGGACCTGATGTAGTGGTTAGTTGGGTATTCATTCTATCGGCGTTGGACGCACGAGACTGTGTAAAGTTAGGAAACCGGATTGAACCCATGGCCATTGCCTGCGTAGACGATGATGCAATAAATGAAGTGCTGCGGACAAAAAGAAGTTTGGAGCGTACCTATTGAATGTCCAGCTAATCGCAGAGAACAGTACAGCAGTTTGGAAAAGATGTTGCGAGAGTACGCCCGTCCACTGATAACGAATCCAACCCTTTGAAATCGCCTTTGCAAACGGTACACAGAGAACGGTAGTCCCGACCAATACACCATCACTAATAGCGAGTGTGATTGCGTCTCTCGAGAACATGGTTGCAAAATGCTGCGAGACAGGTCAGATTGATACGAGACCTTGAGATGCAAAGTTGTCCATACCAAGTCTAGAACATGGCCATGAGCCTCAAAGCTCCGAATGTAAGTCCGCACCATGAAGATGAACATTGATATCCAAAATAGCGAGAAGAAACCGCGGAATTGATTCGTAGTTGACGCTTCATTGTTAATATCGAAGACGGATTGACGTGGTACGAATGTTATCAATGCGCGACGGTTTTGAGGAGCTGACTTTGAGCGGAAAGTTTTCGAGACATATATTGTGCCATCGGAGGTCTTGAAACCTGTGCTTTGAGGATTGGAGACTGGCGGTGAGTTGTCTATTGGCATAGGAGATGGTGTGACGGACTCAAACTCTCTCCGGTTATGCATCAGCGTCTAAATTCGGCATGACCCGGATGTATTCCGACGGCTCATGATCACATGGCCTCACTCAGAGTCACATGACGCAGCGGGGTCTCCCAGGTCCCTTCCTAAGTGGTTGTTCACTACAATTCTTACAACAGCTGTAACATGCCCGGCACCGCAATCTCATGACACAGCCTGGCTGGCAAGGGCTTCCCGGGTACGATCAACAGCTTTATAATGGGCGTTGATGAACTCGAAACTGCCCATGTCCTTCCGAAGAACCTGATATAAAAATAATTTTTGTTTTTTTTTTATTTTGCACTGACTGATTTTCGCGATGATCCAAGATATTTGAGTCGTCGTTGCGAGTCACGACCATGACGAGTCGACGACTTGTCAATATGGAAACGCATCTCCGGACAAAGAGTGGTGTGGCGGGGCGGCTCGGAGACGCAAGGGACTACTAAACGGAGAATAGCGCCGTCATGCAAGATGACTGAGTTGGGCCGAGTATTGAAATGAAATCCCACGCATAAGACATTTCTATGATGTCCTCTGTTTCTGAATAAGTTACCGCCCTACTTACTTACCGAGGTTGCCCCTCTCCCTTCCGTGTCTCCATCATGGCGAAGACCAAGACGAAGACAGAGGCGAATCCCCTCGTCGTCTGGTTCAATCGTCTGGTCAACTTCAAGCTCGAGGACCTCTTCACAACCAAGAGACCACCCGGCCCGCCTCGTACAGTCCACGTCAACGAAAACCTACCCGCAGATTATTTGGATCATAGAGGAAAAGTTAAACGAGAACATGTCTATTGCACCAACCAGGTCATCACCTCAAAGTATACCATCCTAACCTTTGTACCGAGAAACTTTTTGGAGCAGTTTAGGCGTATCGCAAACATGTAAGTTGTCAGATTTCGTGTCTATTAGGCGCTGCAGGGCTCATTCCATGTCCCTAGCTACTTTGCCGGAATTGCCATCCTTCAATTCTTTCCGAAATTTTCTACCATTTCACCAGGAGTCGTCGTTCTACCATTAGTGATTATTATCGGCCTTACCGCGTTAAAGGATGGGTATGAAGACTATCGAAGGCATCAGTCGGACCAACGTATAAACCAGAGCGTGATAAAGGTGCTAAGGGGTGGTAGTTGGGTCAACCCAAACATTACAAAAGGGAAAAGCAAGACATTCGTACGAGGCCTCATTCCCAAGAGCACACGTCGTCCACGAGCAGTATCATCTGCGGCCAAGGCAGTGGCGCCCGATGTATCTTCCACGTCGATCGTCAAACCGGACACACCGCTTGGGGAGCTAGATTTGGAGGGTGGGACCGGTGACGGGCCATACTGGGAGAACATTCTCTGGGAAGACTTGCGTGTTGGAGATTTTGTCATGATCACCGACAACGAAGCTATTCCAGCGGACATCCTTATTTGTGCAACTTCAGACGAGGAGAATGTGGCCTACGTTGAGACGAAAAATCTTGACGGAGAGACTAACCTCAAGTCTCGTAACGCGGTTGCGCCGTTGACCCACTTACGGACTGCGGCAGATTGTGCCAACACGATCAATACATTTCGGGTCAGTTGTGATCGTCCAGAAAACAACATGTATCGTCTCAATGCGATGGTGGAGTTTGGCGAGAAGAAGTACCCTGTAGACTTGCAGACTACGCTTCTGAGAGGCACTGTTCTCAAGAACACTTCATGGGTCATTGGTGTGGTCCTCTTCACCGGTGAAGATAGCAAGGTTGTCATGAACGCTGGTGACACTCCCAGCAAGCGAAGTAAAGTCGAAAGGCAGATGAATCCCCAAGTGTGAGTGTTCATTTACCTTCCATTGGCGTCATTAACTTTGCAATTATTCTTATTCAGTATGATCAACTTGATACTCATTTTTGTCATGGCCGCTATCTGTGCCATCGTTGACTCTACCCTTGAGAAGGAGTATTACCCGCTTGGTGCTCCTTGGTTGTTCGGCGCAGACCAATCTGATGACAACCCGTCCATCAACGGTATCATTACCTTTGCTTTTGCACTCTTGACGTACGTCGTAGTTTGTACGCTCTTACTGCATCAACTTACCTTTTTTTGGTCAGGTTCCAAATCCTCGTTCCCATCTCCCTCTACCTAACCATTGAAGTCGTCCGCACCGTGCAGTCCATCTTCATATATCTCGACTATGAGATGTACTATGAGAAAAAGGACCAACCAACGCAAGCAAGGAGTTGGAACTTGACGGACGATTTGGGTCAGATTGAGTACATCTTCTCAGACAAGACTGGCACATTGACCCAGGTGCGTGATACCATCCTGTCAACTATACTTTATTTCGGGAATCTAATTGATCACATCTTCAGAACATGATGGTGTTCCGGCAATGCTCAATCGGAGGCAAGGCATACAGGGGTGACCCAGAGCCGGAAGTGGACCTAGGAGACCAATCGTTGGAATTGAAGAAGAACCTCGAAGGCGAGAAAACAGGACAAACTTTTCATGTGGGCGTCACTCCTTCCCGACCCTCGGACTCTGACGCGACCAGCTCAAAGCCACCATCTATCAATCAGGCCATACCAACAAAACCGAAAGGGAAAGATCCGGTTCCACATTTCTATGATTCCGAGTTGGCAGCGGATATCGAGGCAGCGTATGCGGAGGAGCCGGATTCGGAAATTGCTGCACATGCACGAATGTTGAATGGGTTCTTTTCGGTGTTGGCGCTTTGTCATACTGTCCTTGCGTCGGTGGATCCGGCGACAGGGAGTATAGAGTACAAGGCTCAGTCACCGGATGAAGCGGCGCTAGTGCAGGCTGCTGCTGATGTGGGATTTGTGTTTTTGGGAAGGGATAAAGAGACTTTGTCGTTGAGGACTCCTTCGTCGCCTGATGGGGAACCGGAGAAGTATGAGCTGTTGAACATCTTAGAGTTCACTAGTGCGAGGAAGAGGATGAGTGTTATTTTGCGCAAACTGGATAACGAGGATAGCAGGGTATTCCTGCTGTGCAAGGGGGCAGATAATGTCATCTTTGATAGGTTGAAGGCCGGAGGCGACGATTTGAAAGAGGAGACCGAGAGGCATCTCAGTGACTTTGCAAATGAAGGTCTGAGAACCTTGACCTTGGCATATAAAGTCATTCCTGGTACGTTCTTATTTTTGTTCCTCTGCTGAATCTCTACTCACACGTCTCACAGATGATGAATATGAGGCTTGGGCAGAGAGGTATCATGACGCTTCAGTGGCTATGGACGACCGAGAGACCAAAATCGAAGTTGTCTCAGAAGAAATTGAGAAAGATCTCCGTCTCTTGGGTGCCACTGCAATCGAGGACAAGCTTCAAGATGGTGTACCAGAGGCTATTGCGGACCTCAAGCGTGCTGGTATCAAGATTTGGGTGGCAACTGGCGATAAGCTTGAGACCGCTATTGGTTCGTCACTACACTCTTTCTATTAAT
The DNA here is from genome assembly GCA_001466705.2 of Moniliophthora roreri. Taxonomy (NCBI): domain Eukaryota; kingdom Fungi; phylum Basidiomycota; class Agaricomycetes; order Agaricales; family Marasmiaceae; genus Moniliophthora; species Moniliophthora roreri. The sequence continues at coordinate 902,473 of LATX02000035.1, read as the reverse complement.
TCTGCCAACTTACCTCCAATAAAGCTATTGGCCGAAGTACCAACCTCGTCTCGCCGGATTCCAATATCATCATCGTTCGCGGCGGCGGTAGACCTGTTCAAGCTCAGCTGAGGGCCGCTATTGAACAATTCTTTCCCGAAACTTCCGCAGGGATGGCAGAAGTTTTGCCCAGATCTTCAATGTCTTCACAACCCGGCCTGCACCGCGTCAACACGGGAGTTTCGTCAATCGTCGGTCCAGAGAACGGTGAACGACCTGGTGGATTTATCCTCGTCATTGATGGCGCTGCACTGTTACATGTGAGTACCTAGACTCTCGACGGCATAGTGTTCTCTGACGGCGCTATCTACCATCAGGCTTTCGAGAGTGAGGAGAACAAGGCACTCCTTCTACGCCTCGGGACACTTTGCGAAGGCGTCATTTGTTGTCGTGTGTCTCCGTTGCAGAAGGCTCTGGTAGTCAGGCTCGTGAAGGACGGCTTGAAGGCAATGACCTTGGCTATTGGAGACGGTGCAAACGATGTCAGCATGATCCAAGCAGCTGACGTTGGTGTGGGTATCTCGGGTGAAGAAGGTCTTCAGGCTGTGAATTCATCCGACTATGCAATCGCACAGGTGGGTCGTCTCTGTCCCGATACCGTCATTGTATTGAACCCACCTTCTCTGCAGTTTCGGTTCCTGAAGAAGCTCTTACTCGTTCACGGTCACTGGTCGTATGCTCGGAATGGAACTATGTAAATCCCCATCTCTTCTCATCAGGGTCACATACTTAGGAAATTTGCAGGATTCTCAATTTCTTCTACAAGAATATTGTTCCGATCGGGGTCTTGTGGTGGTATCAGATCTACTGTGGATGGAGTGCTACATTGTAAGAATGCATACTCACCAGGACCTTTCTTCCTGTTTGGCTGATGATCCGCCTTCTACAGCGTTTTTGATTATGCTTATATCTTATTCTGGAACTCGATATGGACTATTGCACCTGTTGCAGGGATTGGTGTGGCCGACCGGATACTAGGTGCGTTTTGACATACCTAAGCTCAATATCGTGCTAAACGCCTACTTAGATGACCGGATCTTGATGGACCTGCCTGAACTCTATCATTATGGTCGCGAAAGACATTATTTCTCCTTCACAGGATTCTTCTTGTATATGCTTGATGGGGCGTACCAGGTATGTCATTCCTTTACTCAAGATCTGAGCCTTGATTCACAAAATATTTCACTTTCTTTGCAGTCGGTTATTATCTATTTCTTCGCTATGTACACCTATATCACAACGAGCGCACGTTCCGATGGTTATGATGTTTCTGTCTACGAGTGGTCAACGGTGTGTCTATCCCGTTAAACTGAACGCCTTACTAATGCTCCTACAGACGGCTGCTGTCACTGCTGTCATGGTTGCCGACATCTTTACCGGAATGGCCGCCTCAGCCTGGACGTGGTGGCTGGTGTTCTTCGTCTTTATCGGTATCGTTATCGTTTGGCTATACACTGTACGCACCCGTCATACTCTATCCGCCATAGATACTAATGAATTTTCCGCAGCTTATTTATTCTGCTATTCCTCCATCCTCGACATGGACATTCGTTTACGGAAACTATTTCTACCTTTGCACATCCGTATATTTCTGGCTCGGGCTCGTCCTACTTTTCATCCTCTCTCTTACTCCCCGCTTCATTGCCAAAGCCTACCAAGCTTCCCTCGCCCCGGGCGATATCGACATCGTTCGTTATATCAAGAAGAACGATCCGTACGCAGATCTCAGTACGCGTGATTCTGAAGTACACCTGGGTATCGGCCTCACAGAGATGAAGAAGAGGCGGAATCGTGTCTCACGGGCGTCCTCTATGGCGGACCGTATATCACGTCGCTCATCTAGGAGCAGTGTGATGACCATAGAGCGTTACTCGCGCCCCGGGACAGCACTAGGCGTTCGGTCTGCTAGTAGGATGGATATGTCAACTGGCATGCTCTCTACCGAACGCGGGTTTGATTTTGCTACCGAGGAGAATGGGCCTGCGATCAAGCGGATACAAACAAACCTCTCGGAGAGACGGCTGAGTAGTCGGAATCTTCCCGCTACGATACCGGATAGTCCTGGGAAGAAGGGCAAGGCGTCGAGTTCTCCTGGAGGCGGTCATTCCTCGAGAATGTTCTCTCTCAAGCGAGGCTTCAAAAAGAAGAAACCACATTCTCCTCCAAGAGAGGAAGAGTAATCTGGTATGACGCCAGTTTATTTGTTGTTTTGTCTCTTGCAAGGGTTGTCCTCTTTGCTTCATGCTGTTATTCGCTCTCGATTTACACCTTCGCTGCATCTTATTTATCTGTCCCATCAATGTATCCATCCAGTTGTATCGACGTACTCATCTCAACGTGCCTCTATCGCGTGCCCTAGCACCTCCACTCTATCCCTTGACTTATTGCGCACACATTCTCCCCTTCATCCCGATTCCTGTTATCTTCGGTGATTTGCTAGACATTGTACATGATTCGCGTTCTTCCACATTAATATTTTTACAAGGAATGATTCTCGACTACAACGACAAGCACGACCAGTATTTATTTATCTTGTATGTAACAAGGAACACTGAATAGATTTATTAGCGAGAGAGTGCTCGGTGGGGGTAGATGCGTGCATACATTATGACCAGGAGCGTGAATGCAACTATCAGCGGGTGGCATTGAAAGTGGACTCAAAGAATGGGTCTCCGATCTCTGGTGAACAAACCAAATCAGAATACATGCACGCACTTGAATGGGCCCTTCGTAACGCACCTTTCCTGAGCCAATCAACGATATTCTGATCTAATAATTCGTCTTTCTCCTTCTTCCCTCCTTTCCCTCCTTCTCCCCAAAACTCTGGCCCTCCACCCTTTCTAGGGTCATCTCTCCTTCTGGTCTTTGGATCCCGGTTAGATGGAGCACTGCCAAAGTGCAAACGTCGCTTGCTGCTTTGCTGAGCCAAGTTGGACGAGACCGCCTGTAGCATATTCCGGGTGGCGGCAGATTCCCCAGCCGAGGAGGATGGCTGAGCTGTTATAATTTCATCTGGTGTTCTAGAGCCAGAAGATGGCGTCGAAAGAGGAGAATCTTGGTCTGGTGGCGAGTTCATGATGGCTCAAAGCAAGTCAAATTATTTCTTGTGACGCGCGTGACTACTTACGCGTGTGTATCATTCACCAATGCAAGCTCAAACTTCAGGATAACTTGGAGCATCTATAGTCCAACTACCCGACAACACGCATATATATACTGCTATAAGTCACACAACCGCATACGACCTGACCTTCGAGAACCAGAATGGTCTCTCGCGCTTCAACGCAACAGGATATGTATCACCTGTTTCCAAGCTGATTGAATCATACGACACAATATCCAGCTTATTCCACCTTCCCAATGGCCTTGATCTGAGGGAAAGGCTCATAGTGAACATGTATCTCAAAGACTGCTGTGTTGAGGGTTCGTTATGACGGGTGGTTTGGGGTGCCGAGTTCAGTCTGTTAATTGCATCCAAGATTGTTGAAGGTGAGCTAAAATCGATCGAGGATATGACCGACGAAGAGATGCATCCAGTATCAAGAAGGTTGGAGATGACGATCGTAGTCCCGCTCAAATGCCAGGTACCGATAAATAAACCCTGAAACGATGTTCAGGATGCTTGTTGCTCACTTGAGGACTTTGGACTAACCTTCATTGATCGAGAGGTGAGCTTGAGCTTATTTATAGCCTCTGCGGGTGGTTGCTCTTCATTCGTTAGAAGAGATAGAACTTGTCCATTGGGGTAGAACCGTCTGTGGAGTGATTAGAATCAGGTCGTGAAAGACCAATAATCCTGACACATACAAATATCTATGGTACGTGATGAGATGGCTCAGCTATAAAGATGTATAGCCTGTGAGATTTTTGGGACGAAAGCAGGTCGCGGGATTGAAACTCACATTGACCCATTGGTTCTCGCTTAACCCTGGACGGCTATCGTCGGAAACATGGTCAACATTTCGGGGCACGTGGAAGTAAGAAAATGGACTAACACGTAGTGACATACTGCAATATACACACCATCCATCCGCACACGAGGATGTTCGATGTATAACCTTCGATAATCGTATAGATACTGGTCATACAACGCTTTGAGAACATTCTCATCCTGTATTTGCGGGGGCTTGTAAGTTGCATCGACAAGTTCCCTGTGATTAACGTCAGCTAGCTTTTCTGTCTTCGAAGAACAAACGCGTACCTCCATATCGTCGCGTCCAAGCTGATGAGCCTAGCTTTTCTATTGACTGCTGCAAATCGTTCAATGGAAGAAGGGTCCATTCGTTTAATAATGGAAACGATCATTTCGTCTGGCAGCATATTCAAGAGAACAGGCTCCTTCTCGTCCTCTGGTTCAAATACCAGTTGCTGAGGGAATTCGCTCAACAGAGATGCGAGCCTAGTAGTACTGGTGCCCTTTCCACTCTCCGCCGCCACTGCCGCCTTGTCTTGAAACGAAAGGGTATGCTTCACCTTTTCGGACAGTGCTTCTACAGCTACAGCAGTCAAATCTCTGTGGTGCTCTTCCTTTGACGTCTCGGCAACTTTTCCTTTCCCGAGAAGCTGACTTTGCTGAGCCACTTGCACAACGAATGCGCCGAGACGCTCTTCCTGGTGATATGCCCTGTCCACGTTGGGATCCCTCCGGAAAGCCTGACGATATAGAAGGAGTGCTTCGTCTAGTTCTCCCCGTTGCTCGTGCAGTACAGCCTGACGGTAGATAGACACTGCTGGAGAAGTGACTTCTTTGGATAATTGCCGAGCATCGGAGACATCAACTTTAGGCGGAGTTACGTCCTCAGGGATGCTCAACGGATCCGAAGGAGGTGCTACTGCTGGACGTAACGGGGCAGACGACGAGCTGGGCACTGCATCTGACGTGGGGACTTGAGCTGGTTGAGCCTGCTTCCCTTCGAGTTTCTTCTTCTTCACTTCCGCTTTCCAGGCCTCTCTAAATTGCCTGAGCTCCTCCGTCTCCTCAGCCTTCTGCGCATCCCCCGTCTGAGGTTGCATGTCGATTCGAACCCCCGACCTGATCTATATTCTTCTTCTTCTTCCCTTACCGGTGAAAGAAAAGAAGAATTGAGATGAACTAGAAAATTCGAGTTAGTTCGTGGTGAGAGGAGTTGAGGAAGGGAGATATCGGTGGTGGCATTGCCGAAGTGATTCTAGTCAATTACCCCAATTTGCTGAGTAAGCTAATTTCCGACATACCTTTAAATTTCGTGCGGCGGTTTCATGGCGAGTTTGAGCCAGGCAAGGTGTGTAAATAAGTGGACTTTTGGTGTATGAATTGACAGTCCTCATGAGGGAAACAAGAACAGAGAAATTCTGCATTTTCAAGTTGAGAATCTGGGTCCAAATTCGGCTTCCAAATTAGGCATCTCCACGTCCCTCCCGAGATCAATTCCACGGTCTACTCCCTTTACCACCGCATCCACGTCTCCTTGCTCTGCATCCATGAACAAGGACGAAGCTATTCGTTGCCTCGCTATATCTCAAAAGCACAGAGATGCTGGGAACTATACTTCTGCTCGGAAATTCTGCCAAAAATCAATAGCTCTCTTCGATACGCCGGAAGCTCACAAGTTACTCGCGTCGATAGATGCTACAGAAGCAGCTCCAAGCTCAAGTGAAGCTTCAGGCTCTGGGTCAGCGAATGAGAATACTGCTACTTCGGCTTCAGGAGCAGAGGCCCATCCTTCTGCGTCGGGGGCAAAACATAGGCATACCCACAAGTCGGACTCCAAGTCAAATTTGAATGGAACAGCAGGAGGTTTGGGAGGAGAGAAGAGAGAGTATACGGCTGAGCAGATGGATGTTGTGAAAAGAGTCCGGGCATGCAAAGTGACAGAATACTATGAGATTCTGGCGGTCAAGAAGGATTGCGAGGAGGCTGACATAAAAAAGGCATATCGCAAGGTGTGTGTGTGTTCCGGTGGTTTCTTTTATAAATGATCTAAATCAACTTTTCAGCTTGCGCTCGCATTACATCCAGACAAGAACGGAGCACCAGGCGCAGATGAAGCCTTCAAAAGTGAATATAATTTACTGTGCTAACGTCGATCATGATTTCTGATGGTTGCCCCGTGCAGTGGTCTCCAAAGCTTTCCAAATACTTTCGGGTATGCTCATGGGGCTGCTTGGCGAAGAATCATGCTCATTATTTCTGATAGACCCTCAAAAGCGTGCTATACACGACCAGAGTGGATCGGATCCGGACGATAGATCTGGGGGCATGTCCTCAAGAGGCTTCTCTTCCAGCTCATTCGCTGGTGCCGGTCCGACATTTGACGGCGAAATAAGCCCTGAAGACCTGTTTAATATGTTTTTTGGTGGAGGACAAGCGTTTGGAGGAGGTTTTGGAGGAGGCCCTGGTATGTGAAAATGTGCTCTTTCTTGAAACAAAGCTCACAGGGCGTGAATAATTACAGTCTTTACAACGACTTTTGGTCCTGGTGGCTTCAGGACTTTCCAAATGGGAGGAGGAATGGGCGGACGAGGTGGCTTCCAGAATGCACAGCAACAAGGCAACGCAGAACCTCGGTCCATTTTCCTTCAACTCCTTCCATTGATTGTTTTGTTCGGATTTTCGCTGCTGTCAGCATTACCGAACCTGTTCACGACACCACCAATACCCGATCCGCACTATTCGTTCACGCCCAATACACGCTACAATATGGAGAGATACACGTCTGGTCGTGGGGTCGCATACCACGTAAATCCCATGGAGTTCATGAACCACCCTGTTATTGGACCAGAGTTACAACGACAGGGCATTGACCTCAAGAAGCAGGATGCAGCAGCCAAGATAAATCCCGGCCCAGCTCTATCGCAGTTCGAGAAAGGAGTTGAGCGAACATACATCAATCAGGTGTACTCTCTGTGTCAACGGGGCCTTGACCGTAAGCAGCGATTGAGAGAAGCAGAAGTTGGTCTGTTCGGCATCGGAACTGACTGGGAAAAGGTGAAGAAGATCGAGGAAGAAGTAGTGGAAAGCTGTCTAGAACTGGAAAAGATGGGTGTTCGGATATGAAGTGCTTGCTGGGTCATTTTATTTATGCCACTCCTCCATACCGCTATGTCACTGTAATAATAAACTTACGCGAAGCACCGAAACTCAAGGATGTCGTAGAGTCTTTTATGATTATTGTTGCATTGCCATTACATCGCTTCCCCGGGTTGATAAATGCGACTGGAACGTGTTCTGGACAGTGTCTGGTTCTAGAACTGGCGTTCTCTAATCCTCCAATCCTCCCAGACCTCTACGCTTTCTATGCCCTCTGTGCAAGCTTCTCCTTCTCGAGTTTCAGATAGAACTGTTCCTGGCGTTCAACTGAACATGATTTTAGCTCAATAATTTCAGGCGAGTCGTTGTACGGCTACTAACCAGCTTTCAGGTGGTACCCGTACCTAGAGAATAAAATATGAGCGAAAATGGCTCTTTTTGTGCAGCAAAGACTGGACATACCAGAATGCATATGCAGCAGAGGTACCAAGACCCAATGCGCAGGAAATATCGACCAAAAAGCGTTTTCTGAGCTTGCCAGTGATGGGGGCAATCATTGTGGATGAGTTTGTTGGTGGTTTGAGGTGAACGCCGACGGAAGAGGACGGATTTTGGTATGGCCTTGTTTGGCAACAGCCCCTGCGTCACAGCAAAGTGTAAGCAATGCTCCCCACAGGCCACTTCCTAGCACTGACCTTCTCTAGGCATTCATTCTTGTTTCTCGACCTCCATCTACCTGGCTCTGCTCTCGCAAATTGTGTCTAAAGATCCCCGTTAAATCCATACTTTAACACCCTTATCTCAATCCCGATTCCATGGAAGACCCCTCAGGCTCAGGTGGCTGGCGTTTCGCTCAGTGCTTTGGTGACAAGGGAGAAGTAGAGGACATTACCGAAGGTACGTTGTCGTTTTGAGCGCAATCAGCTGGGTTTATCGAGTTCTGCGCTCATTTTGGTCGGGCAATATGACTGATGTATGATCATCTATAGCGGATATCATATCCACCGTGGAATTCGACTCGACGGGCAATTACCTCGCAACAGGGGACAAAGGCGGTCGCGTTGTACTCTTTGAAAGGAATGAAATGGTACGTGCATTCATGCCGCAATAATCTTCATCACTAGCCAAATCGGGACCCTATGCTGATGTTTTTCTTAAATACTTCCATCGCAATCCATCTATCATTCTGGGAAACAGAAAAAAGGATGCGAATACAAATTCTACACAGAATTCCAGTCTCACGAGCCAGAGTTTGACTATCTCAAGTCGCTGGAAATCGAGGAGAAGATCAATAAGATCAAGTGGTGCAAGCGGCAGAATGCTGCTCACTTCCTCCTTTCGACAAATGGTGCGTGTCTTTCCTTGAATCACAGCCTTTTGCTTATCATATTCTCAGATAAAACGATCAAGCTTTGGAAGGTCTTTGAAAAGTCCCTCCGGGTAGTCTCGGAGTCTAACCACCATGATGGTCAACGCCCGCTGCCACCACCAACTGCCCGAGGCCACTTGCGGTTACCTCGCATGTCATTGCAGGACAATATTATTGCAGCCGTACCCCGGAAAGTCTATGCGAACGCCCACGCTTATCACATACACTCCATCTCTGTCAATTCCGACCAGGAGACTTACATATCGGCAGACGATCTTAGAATCAACCTTTGGAATCTCAACATAAGTGATCAGAGCTTCAGTACGTATCACGTTCCACACATGGTTCCCGCTGATACTAATCATGTCTTCACGTGCAGATATCGTGGATATCAAACCCGCCAATATGGAAGAGCTGACTGAAGTCATAACCGCCACTGAATTCCATCCGCTACATTGCAATCTCTTCATGTACTCAAGTTCGAAAAGCAACATCAAACTTGCTGACATGCGTGATTCTGCTCTCTGCGACCGACATGCTAAGTGTATGTGATACAGCTTCATTCGGAACCGCTTCTTATGTTCATTCACGCTGCCTCTTGTAATTTTCAGGCTTCGAAGAAGAGGAAGATCCGACGACGCGCTCCTTCTTCTCCGAGATCATCTCTTCAATCTCGGACGTGAAGTTCAGTCACGATGGACGTTACATATTGTCGCGGGACTACCTATCTTTGAAGATTTGGGACATCAACATGGAGTCACGGCCCGTCAAGACCATTCCCATACACGACCATCTACGCGGAAAGCTTTGCGATTTGTACGAAAATGATTGCATTTTCGACAAGTTCGAGTGTGTTTGGGGTGGCGACGACAAGTACGTTGACGCGATTCGTCATTTGATCGGAATACTGAAACTTTATGACTCAGGCATGTACTGACTGGATCTTACCACAACTACTTCCGAATATACGACGTCGATACCCTCAACGATGTCGTACTACAGGCGGACAAATCCGCATTCAAGATAAAGAAGATTGGCGGTGCGGGTGCCCAAAAGATGGGGGCAAAGAATGGTGCCCGACCGAATGGTTTAAGGGACATGATGTCACTCGATACCTTAGACTTCAACAAGAAAATTCTCCATGCAAGTTGGCACCCGCGGGAGAACACGATTGCTGTAAGTGCAACGCTCATTCTACTTAATCAGCTACTCTGTGCTAATGACTTTCCCATAGATTGCTGCCACCAACAATCTATTCTTATACAGCGCTGCATAAGATGCTTGAATCGCAGTGCCTCCCCTTTACACCTTCCTTACCCTCGACACCCCCTCACCTTCCTCCTCATCGCCTCCACGAGAGACCCGCCGGCGGGGTAGACGGACTCAGACGACACTCGATACATGGACAATAATTCAACTCAGGACATGACGATTTCATTCAATCTCGCTGTATCGTGCATATCTTCACGTCTACACGTACACTCTATTCCAATACGTTCTAATATTCCCTAATAATCTCTTCAAAAATTCCTGTCCTTTCTCTGGCATCCGCATTATTATACCACAGCTCCTTCCTTTCATCCCATATCTTCTGATTCGTCATATCCGTCTTATTGCCATATATCTCCTGCGCTGCTGTTGTTCGTGTTTTGTTCTGTCGTCGTCTCTGCATTTGCCCTCCACCCAACCCTCTCTCCTTTTTCCACATGTGTTACTCACCAGCCTACCACCACTAGTCATCTTCCAGCACTCACCGTTTCGTCGTCGATAGTTTGATTTCCCCGTCTTTACTCGTTTGGTCTCCCAGGTAGCGAAAGAGGGCTTATGTAGATTGAGAAGAAAGTAGTGAAAGTCAAATAAATATTTCAATTGTATCATATTTCATTCACAATGCAATGGAACTTGTTGCTCGTCTGGAATCTGGAAATGTTTTTCTCTGGCTTAGTCCCAAAATGACTGATTGGTTCCCACATTCCAAATCATACCCCCGACCACCAACACACTCCATCTTTTTTATAACCTCCAGGTTCTCAAGCATAAGGGACCCTGCTTTCAGTACCAACTTGTTACTTAGCCAACCCTTCAATGGCATCTTCTGTCTTTTACAAGTTCAACTCACGAAAAGACGAGTCTCGAGTGACTTTCGATGGGACTGGCATATCTGTATTTGACCTCAAACGCGATATCATACTAGCCCACAATCTGGGTAAAGCCAATGACTTTGACCTGGTACTACTCGACAGTGATACGAAAGAAGGTATGTGACCTACATTTAACTGCATGAAAAACGAGCTGACGGTATCTCGGTTGGCCAGAATACAAGGATGACTCAAAAATCATTCCGCGTTCGTCGTTCGTGATTGTAAAGAGAGTTCCTGCTCTACGGCCGGGTAAGGGGAAGGCCTCGCTGTACATTGCAGGAGCAAGCAATGTCGTGCCTACATCTGAAGTTGTTCAACGACCCGGAGGTTTTGGTACCATATACAAGGGTGCCATGTCGAAGCGATTTGATGGAAAGGACGAATTTCCAGTAACGGCTAAAACACCTTCGGTGCGTGCTGCAAATAGTACCAACGCACTGGAAACTAAGGCGTTACGTAGACAATGGCAACTCCAGTCAAGCCAAGTGTAGCGAACGAGGATGAGGCAGCTGCTATGGCTGCAATGTTCCAGGCTCAGACTGTCAATTGGGAAGAGACGCAAGAAAAAATGTCACAGTTGGTGTTGCCCTTCCAAGGGTCTTGTCCTCGTAGTAGCATGCAGTGTCTAATGATGATTTTTTCCCTCTTTTTTCCCTGTGTTCGCCTTTCTTCAATCATCATAGCGCCCAACGTATTTATAATAATCCTCGAGGAACTGGTTTTGGTGGTCGCGGTGGGAAACCTCATAATCCGCAGCAACCCTATCAGCCAGATCGACCCCTACCTGCAAGCTACGTCTGTTATCGCTGCGGACAGAAAGGTTCGCTGGTCGAATTTGAGTACCCTAGACGTAGCTAATCGTCATTACAGGACATTGGATTAAGGATTGCCCTACCAACAGTGATCGCGAGTACGACAACAAGCCACGAATCAAGCGTACCACCGGTATACCTAGAAGCATGCTCAGAGCTGTAGAAAACCCCAACAGCGGTGAGCTCACACAAGGCGTCATGGTCACTCCCGAAGGAGGATATGTTGTTGCCCAACCAGACTCGTGAGAATCATAATTTCCGTCGTTTGATTCTGCTAAATAACTGCTTTACAGGGCATCATGGCAAAAGCAAGTATCCCGTAATAAGGGCCTCACCGCTGCCGAAGTTCGTGAACGCGTACCTTCAGATTCCTCCCTGGTCTGTCCTATTGACAACAAACTTTTCCGTGATGCGGTCAAAACCCCATGTTGTAGCACCTCCTATTGCGAAGAGTGTATACAAACACATCTTCTCGAAAGAGATTTCATTTGCCCTAATTGTGCAAAGAAGATTCCATCCCTTGACAAGCTGCTCATGGATAAACCCACACGGACAAGAGTGAACGACTATGTCGAAAAGGCGATAGAAGAAAGTAAGAAGGATGGAGGCGAGGAGGAGCAGTCCAAGGTAGCTTCGATAGGTACTGCTCAGGTACGAACGACTTTGCCGTACTAACATGAATCAGGGACTAAAACCTCGCTTGAAGGACTCAGAAAATGGAGATGGTGTTAACCTCGATGGTGATTTCTACACCGACCAACAGGCCATGGATATGCAGCAAATGCTGGTAGACAGTATACCACAGCTACAAGCACAGATATCCCAGATATCAGTGATGCTCCAAAACCCATCTTTGCCGTCTCAAGTTCGCCAACATACAGAAATGCAACATCAGCAGTTGAAGATGCAGCTCCAGCAAGCACAGACAATGTCGATAGCACTAGCCTCGCTACAGCAGCAGCAGCAGCAACAGCAACAACAGCAACAACAACAGGACGCTAGTGGAATGGGAATGGGATACAACATGCAAATGCCAATGCAACAGGGCTGGACGAACCCGTTCCCGAACCAGCAACCTGCGGGACAGGATTCGGCGTATCAGAGGTTGCCACTCAACAACAGAAGAAGAAATGTGAAACGGGAACGACCCTCGGACTTTCTGGAGATTGGCGGGGAGAGCGATGCGAAGGCAGCACGGTATTGGGAGTGAACGTCTCTCGGGATCTGTGGTCGAGATTCCCGCGATAGTTTATTCTACTAATCCTTGATACCTGCTATATTGCGATAGCAATTGTATTCTATAAGACGACACAGCAGTAATACGCTTTCATGGACAGTTACACTACCCAAGTGCAGTGCTTAACCTGTCTTTGCCTTCAAATTTTTCCAAAATATCAGAGAAAGGATCCCTCCGACACCGACGATAGCTAGCTCCAGTCCAACGTAGCTGCTCATCCCAACGCTAACCCCGGCTCCTCCCCAGATGGCACCCGTGACTCTTCCAAGGAAGTTGCTGTATTGGATCGCAATCGATGTTCGTCCGTTCCATTTCGGAGTGGGAGGTACTTGCTTGCTCAACAAGCTCATAGTAACCGTACTGGCTAGATTGAAGCCAAGGGCGACAATGAACCAGCACATGAAAGCGCCTGCATACCCGCCCACGAACGCTACCTGGTCCAGAGTTTTAGGAGCGGCCACGAGTAAGGTCAAGAACACTAATAGTGCCAGACCACCTAACCCAGCACCAAACACCAATATATAGCGATCTTGCACACGACGGGCGACGAAGACGTTTAGGACGAAGAAAGGAAAGCAGGCGAGCGCACCCAGCGACAGGAAATTACCCGATGCGAAGGGAGAGAATCGGAGTGACGGGGCGAGGGAGGCAAAGATGGGGATATTTGATTCCCAAGCCCCGAGAATGAAGAAGCAGGTCATCGCGAACCAACACATGCAAAACATCACACCGTACTGTATGGGTTGTATGTCAAATGAAGATCCGTTTTCGACCGAAGGCTGTGATATTTGAGCATCGGAGGACCCCGCACCGAGGTGTCGTACAGTTGGGCCAGAGTTGGTATGGTCTATTGCTGCGGACGTGGTGTATGATTCTTTGAATGTCTCCCCCGGCGCGGGATTCTCTGCGGCAACAGGGGTTTCTTCCAGTTCCATTTCATCCGTAGACGGGGTCTGTGGCTTGATATCTTCGAACCACAAGGACACAGCAACCCAATATACCGCCCAAACGCAGGCTAAAACCCAAGCTGGACTTGTGAAGCCATTCCACACCTGACCTTTCGCACTGGTAGTGAAGCCGACAAAGCGATAGAAAACCCCTCCTAAAAATGGTCCCAAACACATCCCAACGCCGTTTCCAACCACCAACCAGCTCGCTAATGTTGTCCTTCTCCTGATACCAACGAGTCGTGGGTCGGAGCAATAACGCTTGCAATACATCCACATAGCAAAACCGACGCCATTGACGATCCTTCCAATCAAGATGAGGTACAGGTAGTCGGCTTTGTATGCCAATGCATACAGAACCAGCCCAGTAATCGATGCCGCGCAACTGAGATGCAACGGAAGGGCATATCCACCTTCCAGTAACGTCAATATTATGGATGTCAACTCTCCATAGACTTCTGACCTTTGTCGTACTTCATCAACGGTAGTAGAGTCAAGCCAGAAAAGACAGTTGGAATACCGATAACAACCCCAGAGCTGGTGAAAAATTAATAACTTTTATTGAAAATCTGAAAAAGCTCACAATGTAGCCGTCCCGCCGAGGTGCTGCGCATACTCATTGGACGAGGACACAATGATGAAGAATGAAATCTGGGCTGAGTTATTGGTAAAGAACACTGATAATCACGGCTACACACCTGAAGCAACGCATTGGCCAGCAAGATTATGACAAGCGAGGGTTTCCTAGGAAGCTTCAACTCTGGATCGTCCACAGCGTTCCCTTGCCACTGATTTGTCTCTGTTCTCTTCCAGCCTTGAGATAGCAGTTTCCGTAGTAGAGATGATGGCATTAGAGGTGTATGGCTGATTCATCGACCCTGCGCTCGACTGCACAATTATAATATGGACGGGAGAAACGGGCACCCGGATGGTTTGACTAACGAAAGGCGCTCATACGAACGCCCGTGTATGTTTGGCTGCTACAAACAGTGTTAGGCGCTGAATCCAAATTTTCATGGCTTGAACAGAAACTGACCATGCCAGACTCCTTCTTCACGTCTCAGAAAACTCGCAAAAGAAAGCGTTCCGAACCGAGTGGCTCAAAAACAATCCCCAAGAAATCACACACTTTCTTCCCCAAAAGCAAGAACTCAAAACCGCTTTTGAATAATGGCTCTGCAAAGCGGAAACGAAATGACGAGGAATTGGAGTCGGACGAGACGAATGATGAAGACGGCGGCGTAGATGACATGGTCCTTCGCGTTGATACCGAAGATGAGGATGCCGAAAGCGGAGATGAGGATGCAGACGAAACACCTGCTGAGAAGCGGTTACGGCTGGCCCAGTTATATTTGCAAGGAGTGAAGGAGGATATGGGATTGGGTATGTCCATAAGCCGCCTCAAGGCAACTACCTACTGACTATTCTACAAGCTGACGGCGAATTTGACGCTGCTGAGATTGACAAGGAACTGATTTCCACGCGTTTAAAGCAAGATGTAATGGAACATTCAGGGAAGATCCACTTGTTCGTGGCCGATTCGGTAAGTGTCGTCCGTCTGCTGTGTAGGTATGTATTGACATTGTGTCTTTCTTTCTTAGTTTGACTTCTCAAGACCCGCACCCTCCAAGCGCTTCAGTAAAGGACACAGGCTGTCGGTGACTTCCGCCGTTGTATCGGAGTCTGGGCGTTACCTTTTCTCATCAGGAAAGGAGGGTCATATAATAAAGTGGGATCTTTCCACTGGGGAGCAAATAAAAGCGATGCACAAAGTCCGTCCTGCAAACGCAGATAAAAAAGGGAAAGGAAGGGCACTCGACCCTGATGCCCAAGGTCACACCGACGAAGTCCTTGCTCTCACCCTGAGTTCCGATGGCAAATATCTTGTCAGCGGGGGCCGCGACCGGAAGGTAGTTGTCTGGGATGCAGACGAATGCAAATGGATCAAATGTTTTATCGGACCCACAGGGCACAAAGATGGGATTTCTGCGGTTAGTTTTCGTGTTGGCAGTCCCCAACTCTACACTGCGTCCTTTGATCGTACGGTGAAGGTGTATGACTTGTCGCCGAGCGTAATGGGATGCGTCGAAACCCTTTTTGGACATCAAGATCAAATTTTAGCTCTCGATTCTCTCAGAGCAGAAACTTGCGTCACTGTTGGCGCTAGAGACAAGACAGTACGATTTTGGAAGATAGTAGAGGAGACCCAGCTAGTTTTTCGTGGCGGAGGCAGGAGTAAAATCAGGGAAGTACTAGAAGGAGGGTTGCGAGGTGAAGAGGAAGGGGACGAGGGTGACCTCGACTCGAGGGCAACGAACTTTGTTGAAGGCAGCCTAGAGTGTGTGGCTATGATAGACGAAAACACATTCCTCAGTGGGGGCGATAGTGGGTAAGTGAACTTTGTTTCCTGTTGAAACCCGATAATAAGAACTCTTTTCAGTTCCATATCTCTGTGGACAACGCAAAAGAAGAAACCCGTCTATAAGCATCCCCTTTCTCATGGCATCAACGAAGTCATCTCAGAAGCTTCAGGCACTATTCATACGCCCCGATGGGTAACTGCTCTTGCATGTCTACGCTACTCCGATCTCTTTGCTTCTGGTACGTTTCTTTCAACGACTTTCGTGTCCATATGCTGAACGTGCCACAGGTTCCTGGGATGGCTCGATACGGCTATGGAAGCTCGATTCCAAACTGAAGTCGTTCTCGTTGATTGGGAAGCTTCCAGTCCCTGGAGTTGTTAACTCGCTGCAGTTTGTCACTCCCCCGAGAAATGTTCTGGAGAAAATTCCGTGGATATCTCAGAACAGTGCAACTCTCACCCAAGCTAATGGGTTGACTCAATCGGAATCGGTGGGGCGGAACTCCCTGGCTGCTCCTAAGCCGGTACTTCTGGTCGCGGGCATTGGGCAAGAACATCGCCTTGGACGGTGGTTGAATACAAAAACCGATGGTGGAAAAAACGAAACGGTTGTGTTTGCTCTCCTATCGTGTGGACAGGCTAAGCGAACTACGTCGAATAGTTAGGCATGTTTTAACGGTCTACCGGTATAAAGAAAATCTGCACACAGCTTTTCGTGCACAACCCTACAGAGCACAAGGTTCTAACGCCTCGTCACTGCTAAGAATTCAGACAGCAATGGATCAAGGTCGAGGATGAAACAGGGTTATAATTTTTGACCTCGAAACCTTGAGCTCTTTTCCGTGAACTCCCGATGTGAGCTCACCGCACAAGTTCCATGCTCCACGGCCCGAGATTCCACAATGCTCACGCGTAAGTACTATCTTTGTTGCTGTTGTCAGCGCTTTAAAATTAGCACAAGGCGAGTTGAAAAGTCATGTCGTGCTTGGGAATCTGAGTACGGACCATCTTGCTCTGTTTCCAGAGTGATTCAGCGAAGGTCAACGGGCGTCCCACACTGTGATCGATTGTAAAATTTCAGAAGTAGGTGACCTTATTTTGGAAGATTCGGTAATGAATTTGACAGGTGGCACTTTGCCAGCCGCACTATACGGACCTATGGTATGTCGTGGGAGGCCACTCGAAGGTACCGAAATATGTTTCCGGTTTTCGTCGTCAGTCGCTTGCAGTTCAAGGACCAATCAGGCCCTAGATGATCGGTTTAGATATGGTCGGCCTTTCTTCATTGCGACTGACCTGTCCCTTGGCAACCCTCGTTTTCCGGATTTGAGCTCAGAGATGTGAGAAATCGGTGGGGCGAGCTCGGCTTCTGTATAGACAGCTTTAATTTCCGGCGTGCACTTTGATGGTGCAAATGTTGGGCCAATAACACTGCACCTGCACCTAGTGAGTAGTATAGTCTTGACAGGAGGGCGGTGTTGTACATGGAGTCCCATTCAACAACACCGACTTGGATGACGAGGCTCTACAAGATGATCTCCTATAAGTAATCAAGTCTTCCTTGGCTTCCTTCCGGTCAGAAGCTCACATCTCCTTCTTTCTTCGCAGGACTGATGGGATTAACTCTTCTTTGGATCATTATGTTGGCTTCTACGTGGTTGAAACAATTGGCGGTCACGGCTCAAGAGAATTTATTCATCGGGACCGATGCTTCTTGTGGTACAGGATTTGAATGGGCGTCCGAGAACGCCCTGTCCCCCTGTAAGCTAGCATCTTCTGTATTTGCAGCCTGTTCCCCTGGCGGAAGTGAGCATTTCTGATTGCTATTGACTTTTCGCTTAATATGTCTTGAATTCCAGGTTATGAAGTGCGCCCTCTTCCCGACAAGTATCACTACGACCCACCTTCCAAGGACAAGGGGACTATAAATTCCTGTAGTTGGTTCGTTCACTTGAATGCCTTGTCTTCATTTCACTTATATGCCCTTGAATAGTTCCTGGGCAGCATATAACCTCTTGAGCATGTGTACTACGTGTCAAAAGAATACCTCACAGTCCATCTTTGCGTGAGATACCAATTTGGCGCACATTCAAACCAATTACTCACGTCGGAATCTACTTAGTTGGCAAGGGTACAGTGCTGAATGCGGAGAACTTGCGAGCAGGTGTGTATCGTTGTACTTCCAGATTTCGCCAGCTCACAAAACATCGGACTCACCTCCAGGCCTTATGTTCCTATGACTGATGGGAACTCCAAACTTAATCTACCCTCGTATGCCACCTATGATCGTGAGCAGATTGTTTTCTTGAGTTATCATCCACCACTAAAAGGCTTTTCCAGCTAGCAAATGGTACAAACAAACTTTCAATGTCACACAAGCTCGATATCTGAATAGCGCCTCGCAATCTCAGGCGACATCAGCCAGTTCATCCCCGACAAGCAGTCCAGCAGGATCCGAGACACCTTCACCCAGGACAACTTTTAACATAGGTGCTGTGGTTGGTAGCATTCTAGGCGGAACCGCAGTACTCCTTGGACTAGCTGTCGCGGCCATCATTTTGAAGATTCGACGTGCTTCCAGTTACGACTCAGAAAGTTGTGTGCCACTAACCCACAATGGCAGTAGACGTGCCTCTATGACAGTGACTTCATACCGTGGCAATCATTTCATCGAACCATACCCCTACACCACGTCTCCCAAACCCATGCCGGGAAAATCATCATATAGGGCCTCCATATCTTCAAGAAATGATGGTTCTACCTCTATGGCAGCAGCTACACCCTCTATTCCTATTTCCCATCCTACACTGCGTCCGCCAAGGGAGTCGACTACTGAAATCAATCGCCGGCCCCGTACCTCGATCGAACCATATCCATACACCATTTCTCCCGATTCCCTCACGAGAAATTCGTTAAACAGAATCCTAAGAACTAGCCCACCACCTCTAACCATCCCTCCTCCGGCTCTTGATTCGATAATACGACAAGTCACCGAGGGTGGTCTCCGGACTCATTTGAAGCGTAGCCAGCGTACTCGGCATTCACTGAGCAGAACCTCTAATTCCTCGAGAAATCTCATCACCACTACGACATCCTCTCAAACCAGCCCTTTCAGCCCCCTTTACTCGATAACAGAGCAGAGCGGTTCAGTTTTGCATTTTAACGAACGTGGTCAGGAATTACCACCGCCATACAGCTCCACCGCTCCGCCTGTGTCAGGAGGGCAGCCGATGCTTATATAAGTTATACCTATTAAACCTGTATGAACACTCAAAACAACGCTCGAACGTTTCATGGACAACCGTGTACTCGTAAATCATCTGTAATGATACAATGTACAATATCATGGACCTTAGATAGCAATGAAGTTAGTACAAAGATAGTCATCGAACAAAAAGGTCCGGGGGGTCGCAGTGTCGCACAGCTTTTGAACGTTAGCAATGTGAAGGTTGTAGTGTAGTGTAGCACGCACCTAAATATTCAATACTCGAATCCAAAACCAATTCTAAGGTCTCCTCTATATTCTGCATCACCAATCTCTCTAACTTCAATGGCCAATAGAGTACCGCATTCTGGGTCTTGTTCCTTCTTCAGCAGTATGGCTTCATCGGCTTTGAGAAACATAGCTTTCAATCTCTCTGTAAGGCCAAATCCGCCACTGTGCTCCGACTTGAGCACAAAGCGGACTCGGATCTCGATAAGGTCGGGGAATGACTTGGACACAGTGGCAAGGTCTTCATCGAAATCCGACATGATGCTGTTCAACTTGTCGGAGTCAGTGCGATGTGGCCAGTAGAATACGAGGACCAGATACTGTATCTTTGGTGATGTGGTCGCCAAATGAGAGAGGCGGCTATCGGGGCCCTGACGAGTAAGATACTTGTAGGTCATCGTTAGATGAGTCAAGTGAGGCGGGAAAAGAGTTGTGTTCGCTGTATGATTTAGGATTGAAGTTAGAATGAATGAGATAGTGAAAGGCTGAAAGCCACGCACATCGCCAACCACTGAATGACAAATGGGTCACAGAACCCCACATCTCTGCGTTCTCCAAAGACACGTCGGCGCTATCACCGGGGGTGTTGGTAAAGATAGATATACGTTTCATGTTGGTGTAAAAGTCAAGTGGACTGGAAGGACTCCATAGGGCCCTCAACACAGCTGACCGGACATTTCCTAGGTTGAATTCCTCCAACTTGGTCCGTTTAGCACTTTGTTGAAAGCTTGGACGGTCATTGCCCGTGAAAGATATAGCATCTACCGATATAAAGCGAATCCGTGAGAAGAGCGGGTTGTGAAGGAAACGATGCATCGCTCTCGAGTCAAGAAATGTGACTCCAACGAGCGTAAGGTTGCTGAGGGAGGATGGCGTTGTGAGGGCAATGTCGGCGTCGGACCCTTTCTCAGTTTCATCAACGGTAACACCCTTCAATGCGAGGCGGTCTAGTTTCGAGAAGGATTGTCCAATGGAAATCAGCATCACATAGGTGAGCTGGAGTTTACTCGATTCCGAAGAATCGATGATGGAGAGATCGTGGACGAGTGGTAGTACTGAACCTAGGATGCCAATAGCTTCTCCAATGACATTAGGATTATAATTTCCCTTGAGTCGGAGACTTTGGAAGAGATGCTTTCGGGATCGAGAGAGCCATGCTCGTCCAATCAGTGAGCACGACTTGAGATCCCGAATAGAACCTTTATGGACATCGACAATATTATCGATGATTTCCTGTGGGAGCTGTAGCCTGCGGGTGACATTGTTGAGAGACATGAGAGTTAAGGTTGAAGAATTTAACGTCGAAGGGGAAAGAATTGACGTCCTACATGGAAGCTGGAGGACTGTTACAGGACATGCCGAGGACATGCGATATGTACTACCGTATATGCCGCACTTATGTCAGCAATCCTCAACACTGGCATGATTGCCCGTCTAGTAAGTCCAGTGTGCCGTCCCTTGTTCATGACTGACAAAGTCTTTACAGGTGATCATACCAAGGACAGATGGGAGGCCCACTGTTTCTCCTATATGAATCAAGATACCATGGAGAGCCTTTTTCTTGACACTACAAATCTGAATCTTTCATGCACCACAGCAAAGCCTCGAATGACCTTCCATTCTGTTCCTGATAATCACTGCTCAGGCAGCGCATCTGCAGAAGCTTATATCAATGCAGGCAAGAACATGAGAACAGAAGCAATTTGAGTCTCATAAGGTAGGCATAAGTGTACCACATGAACTGACACCAAAAAGCTAACTAAAATGGATATAAACTAGCTACACCCCACATAGTCAACTATCCAATCCCTCATGACAGACTATGAGCTATTCATTAACCTCTCAAAATGCTACAATGTCAAAGATCCTTGCTATCCTGACAAGTGTCCATTAGGCTTCTTGATAGTCATCCTTCTCTATAGTGTGGTCCCTTTGGGCTCTAGTCTATCTGTCATAGTCCAAGTGAAATATTTCTGTTCCCTTGGTAGAATATATAGCCAACTTTTTATTGAGCTTGATGCAGTATTCAGGCATTGGCAAAACCCAGGAAAAATAATGATAGGTTAGCAGGGAGTATAACACCTGTCATCTGTTTTCTGAGTTTTGTACAAGTACAACCATGCATATGATTAACCATGACTGTACCTTGAGAATATGTCATTGTGTTTCTGCCATTAGAGAGTGGCACTCTGTTAAATTCTAGTCAGAACCCCCTCATAACCCAGTTGTGATCCTAGCATTTGACATTGCATTATAACCTAGATACTGTTACGTTACTTGTGCAGCAATGATAACAACTCAACACCACTTTGACATAGTGATGCGGAGTTAACCTCGACAAGAAAGGAAAATTCCCTTCCTGAAGGAGCAAGATTCAAGTTAAAGAGCTAGCTTTTAGAAAAGCTAGAGTTCAGAAGTTCGTTTGTTGGCTGAACACAAGTTTGATTAAACTAGGTCAAGCTGAAGAGCTTAGACCTAGAAAACTATCTACTTATACACCCTTTGTAGCTACTCGTTTGGATACAAACTGCAAGATTGACATCGTTGTTTGTTAAACAAGTAGAAAGCAATAGAATGTGGTAGAATGTCAATGAAATCATAAATAAGGAACTTGACATCATAAGCGATGTCATTGGAAGGAGATAGAAACTAATGGAATAAAATGAAGTCATAGTGATGTCATAAATATCAAAGAAGAAAAAGGGGACTGAGAATGTAGATAAGTCCAGATGTCAAGAGGAAACATAATGTTGGGTGCTAGATTGCCCAAAATGGTAGTACAAGAAAAAGAAAGCGGAAAAATGTCTGACAAAAGTGAAAAACTGTAACAGATACAATACTGGCCATAACCTGGTTATAACAATTTCAAACTATTGATGGGCTACTTGGGGTGCTGAGTGAGAAAATGCACTAGTATATATGTTGAGCTAAATCTTTCTCTCTCTCTCTCTCTCTCTCTCTCTCTCTCTCTACACACAACACACTTACACACACAACCAACACAAGTATCAGCTCAACTAATAAGTGTTATGTTACTTGTGCAGCAACGTCAACCTAACTACTTAGAAAAGGTAGAACCCTTTGAAAGCAGCTCAAGTTCAAGTTGGAGTTCGTTCAATGGATGTTGAAGTTCAGAGGTCCTTCAATCAGTCAGCTGTGACACAAGTATAGAATTAACCAGGTCAAGCTAAGGACTCCAAGTCCTTGCTTGAGTGCTTAAATATGTTACAACCAATCATGTAAACTATGTTATGTAGATGTCTGATAGCTACAATGATGTGGTAATAGATTCCTGATGTTGTCAGGATATGAGTCATTGTTCAAATAGAAAAAGGGATACTGGAGAGGTGTAATAGGTCCAAGGGAAAGAGAAGCATAGAAGATACAAGAAAAGAGGGCTGGGAAGGTGTATGTGTCTGATTGAAGGGGAAGCATAAGTAACAGGGTAAAGAAAATGTAACAATACCTCCCTGTTAAGAGCAAAACTCCGTATTGCCAATCTAAGACTCTCTGTCTCTATACAATTCCACATCATAATCCTCTGACGTGTCTGGCATGTCATTGATGTCCTGAAGCATAGGCATAGCTGGCATGTTCCCCGCTGGTTGCCAGCCGCTCGCCTCCCGTTCCTCTATGGAGAGCAGCCCTGTAAATCACTCTACCTTTCGCAGGTCTGCCCCTACAAACAAGAAGTCCATATCCCTGTCGTTGCCCTCCACTGATTCCTCAGTGTTCTCCTCTGTAGTTGTTGTAAGGTTCATCGTCATAATCGTGATGATCCGACAAAGAGTCTGGACTCTGACAAGCCCCTCTACATGCAATGTGGCGAGACCTTCATTGGTCAGGGCAGTTTCCAGAAGTATGCTCAGGCTGAGTTTTGAAGCATCTGCGACACATGTACTGTGGGCAATTGCAGGTGAAATGGCATTCCAATCCACACACAGAGCAGAGACATGGTCAACGAGTTGGGTCATTGGGGTTGGGACTGGAGTTGGAGGCCTCAAGCTCATTGTTGGTGGGGCATCGTCATTTGAGGGGGTTCGATTCTCCTTGTCCTTGTCCTTGTCCTTGTCCTTGTATGCCTCTGATGGGACCTCTCTGCTGACTGTGGGCATGATTTTGACTTTGGGGTGGAACTGAGGCCTCAGGCATCTGAAGACTGCTGGGGTCAATGGTGTTTGAAGGTGTGGGTTCTCTGGAGGGAGTGTTATTGGTGGGCTCAATCTTAGGTTTGACATTGGGATCAGAAGTGGGGTCAGGATAAAGGAGGGTGTTGTCAGTTGTGGGTTCGGTGGCCTCATGAGGGGCAGCGGTGAGTCGTTCCTCGAGAGTTCGGGGTTTGGAGGTGAGTTGGGAGATGAAACTCCTGGTGTCATTGACATTGGGATGGGGGTATCCATTTCTGTCTGTTCGTCATCCAAGACGGTTGAGGAGGCTAAAGGAGAGGGGATCAGGGTATTCTGACATTGCTTGGGGATCTGCAGGAGGTGGCATGGACAAATGTGGATGATATGAGAAGAGGGATGGTACCATAACAGGCCCTCTCAGTCTGATGTGGTAGTTGCAAGCAAAAAGGACCTGATTTGTGATTTCCAGGCTGCAACTTTCAACAATCTTTTTGAATAGCTTTCATTGGGAGTGGAGGAAAAAGAGGCTTTTGATGCAGAGTTCCAATCAGTTGTGGTGATCAGCGGTGGCTTGGATCTGGTTGTTGTACTGTTCTGAATTGAATAGATGAAGGAGCTGGTAGAGGTTGGGCTGGAGACTGTGCTGGTATGTGATGTTTTCTCCATATTGTCCTTCTCCAGCCACAGTAGGAACAGGGCTCAGGACTCCGGATGACTGGCTACCAGAAGCAGAAGTAGAAGAAGAGGAGGTGGTTGCATTTGACATGTTTAGACAACAGTGGGGATGGGTTTCTTTGGGTTCAGTTTGTGCCTCTTTATATAATCCTTATAGAGATCCAAACAGTTGTCTATTCCTTCTGTCTTGATCCACTGATTATGAGATGAGTCGTAACCTGTGTATGACACCAGAAATTCTCAGGGTCGTTTCTTGGGTCTATGTCTGATAATTGCTTCCACTTCATATTCTTTGAACCCTTCTATCAGATCTGGGGGTGGTTCTGTGAAGCTAGGCCCATGAGCCTCTGTTTCCTTAAATGGCATAAGAAGAGCTGCATGGAAAATGGGGTGGATTTTCCACTGATGTGGTAGGTCCAATTGATACATAACAGGCCCTAGAACTTTGAGGATCTTGAATGGCCCTTCCTGTTTCGGAGCTAGTTTCTTGGTCAGATACCCTATGATCAGGTTCTTCCCTTTCAGCCATACCTTCTGTCCTACGTCAAATGTTTCTAACTTCTGTTTTTCTCGTCATATCATCTGCTGTTGTGCAAGCTCTAGCAGGCTGACAGTTTCTTCCCTGACTTTCTTTAGCTCTTGAAGTTGTTCTTCTACTGATGGAATGCTAGTTCGTTCGAACACTGTTGGGAAGGCTCTTGGGTGATATCCCATTATCATGAAGAAGGGGGATTTCTTGAGTACTGAATGAGTTCAGTTGTTGTGCATGAACTCAGCTAATGGTAATTTGTCTAAGATAAGACTAGTGGAAAACTACCCAAAAAGATAACCTCCAAAAGTCTAACTCAGTTTGTTGTGCAAGTGTGGATCGACGTGATCAGAGTTACCGCACTTAGAATGCCAACAAAACTCTTAGCTAGGTTGATTCTCTCTTATTGAAGTGTTCTACTTCAAAGTGTTCACCTCCAGAGGAGTATATATGGTTTTAAAATGTTTTATATCACAAACACACACACAAAACACAAAGAACACGGTGCACAAAGCACAAACACAAGAGCTACAGTCTCATACAAAGACTCAATAGCTGATATAGTCTGACCCTATGGAGTTCAAGACTTCTTCAAGATAACTACAGCACACAGTGTACTGGAAAAGGTCCTAGACCAATTTCTACAAAGAGTTCAGTGCAGGCACACCCCTTGCTAAGACTCTAAGTGTGTCACAACCTGATACACACACAGGCCACACTCCAAGTGCCCAAGGCTCCTTCTTGGTGTAAAGTTTCTCTTAGAAAAGTGCTATAATGCACTCAAGATGTTACTCTTATCTCTTATGACGCAAGTTCGTTATCAGATTTCTATCTCTCTAGAGTCACTCAGGACCAATCTCCAGAGCCTGTAGTAAGGAAGCAAGACTGGAATGGCACACAAATTTATACACCAAACAAACTCATCATGTATTCACAATCAGAGGGGGCAGAGTTACTTGAGTATGTACAAATATCTAACTGTCNAACTAGCCAATGCATTCATTGGGCCATAGTTAGATTCCCTACAGGTTTTGGGAGTGATCCGCTTTGGATCTGATACTTAGATAGGTTAGAAAGTACAGCTTAGACACCTCTGTATAGCATATCATATAGCTCTTCATACTTTCTAAGGTACCACCGCTTCTCTAAGGCAATGACTAGCAGACTGGGCTCACTCTAGTCCTTATTACCCATTATCTTGTGTCATATTAAAGTGTTCCGATTCAAAAATAGTGTAAAATGAATAAAAGTGGGTCTTTTCTAGGTTCGACATATTAATGGGAGGTATTTGTTCCATTTTGTCTGTTCTTTCGAGCAGAAAATGCAAAGGTAGACTTCAATTTCCTGGTTGACCCATTCGGTTTCCCTGTCTGTCTGTGGATGAAATGCAGTGCTCATCAAATGTTTGATAGACAACTGTCTTCCCATCTCTTGGAATACTTCTGCTGCAAATCTGGGGTCTCTGTCAGATATAATGTGATCTGGAAGTCCAAAGCGTCTGTACACATGTTGAATTAGCAATTCCACTATTTTCATGGCATCCAACTTCTTTGTGCATGGTGTAAAAATTACCCCCTTCGTAGAGGAGTGGTCCACTATGACAAGAATAGAATCCATGCCGTCACATTCTGGCAGGTCCATAATGAGATCCATTGTGCAAACCTAAAAGAGGAATGAGTTCAATGATGGTTGCAATGGTTGAATTGGGGTCTTTGTTGGGTGTGTGTTGATTTTTGATTGCTGGCATGGTACACAACTGTCTACGAAGCTTTTGACGAATTTAGCCACTCCTGGCCACCAAAAGTCCTGTTGAACCTGTTCCAGTGTATTCCACTGTCCCGGGTGGCCTACTCGTGGAGTTTCATGTACTGTTTGTACAACATTTCATCTGAGGTCTATGTTGTTTGGTATATAAATCCATCCTTTAAAGAATAGCAGTCCATTGTCGATCCTCCAGTCTGATAGCGCAGATTTGATTGGTGGCATGCCTTGGTGAAGTAGTTGTTCCAAGGCCAACTTGTGGAAGTCGTCTGGGCCCAATCGTTCCATGATTTCATTTTTCATTTCCAAGTTGATCCCCCTCACAAAGAGTCGTTCCAGTAAAAGGACCACGTTCTTGTTATCTGTATCTTTGTCTTCACATTCATTGCTCCGTCATGACAAGGCATCTGCCTGGGTGAGTGATTTGCCTGGCACATGAACAAGAGTGAGGTTGAATTCTGATAGAAATAAACTCCATCTGGCCTGTCTTCTGTTGAGTTTCTGAGCCATGTGAAAGTACATAAGGTTCTTGTGATCAGATAAGATTACCACCTTATATTTCCCTCCCATCAGATAGTGTCACCATTCCATCAGAGCCTGTACTATGGCCAGCAGTTCTTGATTGTAGATTTCATAGTTTCGTTCCGTTGGTGACAATGATTTTGATAGATACCCACATGGGTGCCATTCACCATCTGTCCCTTGCTGATGAAGCACTGCTCCTGTGGCCCATTTAGAGGTGTCTGCTTCTATGATAAAGGGTTTATCTGTATTAGGCATGAGGAGTACTGGTTCTGAAAGGAATTTCTTCTTGAGAAGATTGAAGGTGATTTGACATAATGTCATCCATTTGAATTTTTGCAATTTCTTTGTGAGATTGTTAAGCAGTTGAGCCAGTTGCATATATTTCCCAATGAATTTCTGGTAGAAGTTCCCGAACCCCAAAAAGGCACATACCCCTTTCACTGTCTTGAGTGGTTCCCATTCTGCTATTCCTGCTAGTTTCATGGGATCCATCGCTATGTAACCTGGTTGGATCGCCATTCCCAAAAATACAACTTCCGTGACATCAAATTCGCACTTCTCAGGCTTGAAGTAAAGGTCATGCTTTCTGATTCAACACATTAGCCTTTCGGTTTGTTCCTGATGTTCTGCCTGATCTTTGGAGAAGAGGAGGATGTCATCCATATAGACCACACACCACTCTTCATCGATGAAATCAGAGAGAATATCATTCATAAAGGCTTGGAACGTTGCTGGCAAGTTGCTTAATCTGAAGAACATGACTGTAGGCTCAAACAATCCTCAGTTCGTCTTAAAGGCAGCCTTCCATTGGTCCCTGTCCTTGATTCTCATGTTATTGTAGCCATTTCGAAGATCTAGTTTTGTGAAGATGTTTGCTCCTTTTAATTTGTCGAGGAGCTCTAATATCAGAGGCAGTGGATACACATTTTTCACCGTTCCCTTATTCAGTTTCTGGTAATCCTGTGTGGGCCTTAACACTCTTTTCTCTTTTTTTGCAATGAAGAAGAAGGGGGAAGCCATCAGTGATTTCGACTTTCGAATGTAGCCTTTGCATAGATTTTCTTCCAGAAACTTGTCCTGTTCTTTTTGTTTGGCTGGGCTCAGAGGATAGAGTTTGCAATTCCAGGGTACAAAGTCTGGTTTCAGTTCTATGGCATGATCATAGGTCCTGGAAGGGGGAAACCATTCTGATTTTCCCTTCTCAAAGCGATCTTGATATTCCTGAAGATAAGAGGGGATTAACTCGTCTATCTCTCTCTTAACTTCCTGTTGTTGATGTGCTAACTCCTGGGAGGCCATGATTTTCGCTTTGATCAAGACTTCTTCAGGGGTGCTATTGAGTATGCCCATTAATTTGTCTAAGAATAAGACTAGTGGAAAGCTACCCAAAAGATAACCTCCAAAAAGTCTAACTCAGTTTGTTGTGCAAGTGTGGATCAACATGATCAGAGTTACTGCACTTAGAATGCCAACAAAACCCTTAGCTAGGTTGATTCTCTCTCTTATGGAAGCAATCTACTTCAAAGTGTTCACCTCCAGAGGCGTATATATGGGTTTTTAAAAAGAGTTTATATCCAAACACACAAATACACACACAAGAACATGGTGCACAAAGCACAAAACACAAGAGCTACAGTTCCATACAAAGACTCGATAGCCAATATAGTCTGACCCTATGGAGTTCAAGACTTCTTCAAGATAACTACAGCACACAGTGTACTGGAAAAGGTCCTAGACCAATTTCTACAAAGAGTTCAGTGCAGGCACACCCCTTGCTAATACTCTAAGTGTGTCACAACCTGATACACACACAGGCCACACTCCAAGTGCCCAAGGCTCCTTCTTGGTGTAAAGTTTCTCTTAGAAAAGCATGACAACACACTCAAGATGTTACTCTTATNGACCACACACCACTCTTCATCGATGAAATCAGAGAGAATATCATTCATAAAGGCTTGGAACGTTGCTGGCAAGTTGCTTAATCTGAAGAACATGACTGTAGGCTCAAACAATCCTCAGTTCGTCTTAAAGGCAGCCTTCCATTGGTCCCTGTCCTTGATTCTCATGTTATTGTAGCCATTTCGAAGATCTAGTTTTGTGAAGATGTTTGCTCCTTTTAATTTGTCGAGGAGCTCTAATATCAGAGGCAGTGGATACACATTTTTCACCGTTCCCTTATTCAGTTTCTGGTAATCCTGTGTGGGCCTTAACACTCTTTTCTCTTTTTTTGCAATGAAGAAGAAGGGGGAAGCCATCAGTGATTTCGACTTTCGAATGTAGCCTTTGCATAGATTTTCTTCCAGAAACTTGTCCTGTTCTTTTTGTTTGGCTGGGCTCAGAGGATAGAGTTTGCAATTCCAGGGTACAAAGTCTGGTTTCAGTTCTATGGCATGATCATAGGTCCTGGAAGGGGGAAACCATTCTGATTTTCCCTTCTCAAAGCGATCTTGATATTCCTGAAGATAAGAGGGGATTAACTCGTCTATCTCTCTCTTAACTTCCTGTTGTTGATGTGCTAACTCCTGGGAGGCCATGATTTTCGCTTTGATCAAGACTTCTTCAGGGGTGCTATTGAGTATGCCCATTAATTTGTCTAAGAATAAGACTAGTGGAAAGCTACCCAAAAGATAACCTCCAAAAAGTCTAACTCAGTTTGTTGTGCAAGTGTGGATCAACATGATCAGAGTTACTGCACTTAGAATGCCAACAAAACCCTTAGCTAGGTTGATTCTCTCTCTTATGGAAGCAATCTACTTCAAAGTGTTCACCTCCAGAGGCGTATATATGGGTTTTTAAAAAGAGTTTATATCCAAACACACAAATACACACACAAGAACATGGTGCACAAAGCACAAAACACAAGAGCTACAGTTCCATACAAAGACTCGATAGCCAATATAGTCTGACCCTATGGAGTTCAAGACTTCTTCAAGATAACTACAGCACACAGTGTACTGGAAAAGGTCCTAGACCAATTTCTACAAAGAGTTCAGTGCAGGCACACCCCTTGCTAATACTCTAAGTGTGTCACAACCTGATACACACACAGGCCACACTCCAAGTGCCCAAGGCTCCTTCTTAGTGTAAAGTTTCTCTTAGAAAAGCATGACAACACACTCAAGATGTTACTCTTATCTCTTACAATGCAAGTTCATTATCAGATGTCTATCTCTCTGGAGTCACTCAGGACCAATCTCCAGGGCCTGAAGTGAGGAAGCAAAACTGGAATGGCACACAAATTTATACACCAAACAAACTCTTCATGTATTCACAATTGGAGGGGGCAGAGTTACTTGAGCATGTATGAATATCTAGCTGTCCTTATATACAGTCCAAGGAATATATCTACAGAAAAATAAATAATGTCTGATAATTCAGGAAATGATAAATGAGTGATGGAGATACTAAAAGAGGGAATATTCAGATGTCACAGAGTCTGGCCACTAGGGTATCTGACCATATCTGTGCAGGTATCTATGTTTCCAGGTGTTCTGGGCTCTATAATTTGTATTTTCTCTTTTTTTCTAAGTTGGGTATCTATGAGCAGATGGCTGTATCCGTCCTGTCTCTTTACAGCATTTCCCATTCCAGTATCCTCACATCAGTAGAGGCCTAGATGCCAAAGTTTCCAAGGTCGGAACATGCTGTTACTGTTCCTATCTCCTTTGACAGTGCACACTCGGTCTTATTTAGGACTTCTTATGTGTTTAGATATTCTTCGTATGTCTCGTGGTATCTGTCTGTAAGTAGTAGATGTCCTTCAGAAGTGAGTTCCATCATTCTGAGATGACCTTATACCTAGTTAGGTTATCACATATTGTTTAGCCACCGGTGAATTCTTTATTAAGAGATCACCTGCTTTGACTCTGATCTGTATATTGACTTTGGAGGAGGATCATTCTATGATCGTTCCTGTTCTAAGTCATCTTTCTGTTTTGATGTCTCCTCTAAGTACCTCTGTACTGTTTGACTGCAGATTGCACTTTGCAGATATCATAGAAAGGTAAAGTAGAAATTAAAATCCTCTTGATAGCACTTTGAGAGCTTGGTTAACTAGCCAATGCATTCATTGGGCCATAGTTAGGTTCCCTACAGGTTTCAGAAGTGATCCATCTTAGATCTGATACATAGATAAGTCAGGAAGTACAGCTTTGACACCTCTGTATAGCGTATCATATAGCTCTTTGTACTTTCCAAGGTACCATAGCTTCTCTAAGGCAATGACTAGCAGAGTGGGCTCACTCTAGTCCTTATTACCTATTATCTGGTGTCATATTAAAGTGTTCCAATTCAAAAGTAGTGTAAAATGAATAAAAGTGGGTCTTTTCTAGGTTAGACATATTACTGTGAACTTCTTAATCTGCAATCTCCACCTTGGTAGGAACTTTATTTCTCTAGTTTCCCAGTCAATTTGAGGGTTATGATAGCAGAGCCATGGCAGCCCCAGGATCATGTCTTCTTCTCCAATTCCTGATATCATGAAGTTTTCTCTGAACTCCTTATCTGCTATCTTAAACTCGAATTCCACTATGTGTGAGATCCATGCAGTCTTGTTTGGCATCCCATCAACATTGAATACCTTGATTTTCTCTGGGAGCTGAATCCACTTTTTCCCTAATCTTCTTGCCAGAGTTGTGCTGATAAATCGTCCTCCTGCTCCTGAGTCTAGTAGAGCTTGTGTTTCAATAGTTTGGGTTCCTACCTTGTACCGGAGAGGAATATGCATAGAATTTCAGTCTATTTTAGCTAGTACAAAGTGTGAAATGATTACAGGCAGTGGAGACATTGTCCTCCTCCGCTGCTTCAAAAACCCTCTTGTTCCATGAGGTCAATCAGCATGTTTTTTTCTTCCTCCATTTGGTCATTGACCAAGGCTCTGATCTTGGTGAACCTTTCCTCCTTCAAAAGCTTCCTTGGTTCTTCCTTCTTCTTTTCTTTCCTTTTCACAACATCCAGGCAGTCCCTTACTTGATGACCTCCTCTCCCACACTGGAAGCAGAGACTCTTCGCCATGTACTCCTTTTGGTCTATCTCCGAGATCTGTTTAATGGCGACTTCCTCTTTCTTCTGGAAGCTTTGTTGTGGTTTCCTTCCATTATCTTTGTCCCATGTCTTTCCATACTCCTGGGCCTGTTTGTAACTCTCGTCGAAGAGAATTGCAGCATTCATCCAATCCTTAATGTTGGTAGGAGTCCCTTCGGGTCATGTCATAATCTTCAATACTAGACTTTTGGGTAGTCCTCATTTAAATGCTACAATCTGTGCAGCATCATTGTACCCCATCTGTTTGGCTAGGTATGAAAACTGATACATATATTTATCAGCTCTTTCCTTCATCTTCAAATCTTGGAGCTTCAGCTGAGCTTCCAGGGCTGTGTTGAGAGGTTTGAACGACATTTTGAAGTCCTCCACAAAGTCTCCCCATGAGACCTTTTCTGCGTCTGCATCGAATGCAAGCAAAAGGTCTGTCTTGTTGTTTTTCCAGAATTCTCCTGGTCTATCAGTCATGTAAGAGAGAAGGAAGAGCTTCTTCATTCAGTCTGTGGTGAACATCTTGGGGTTAAGAGCAATATACAACAATACTTCTTGTAGAAACTTCTTCGCATCTTTTCTGTGTCCGGTGAAAGCTCTTGGCAATGTAGCCTTTACTTCTTTCTCTGCCGCTACTACCTGTATGGATACTGTAGCACTGATTATGGCTTCTTTGGCTACTGGGATATCCTTGGGTCTGCTTCCCAAAGGTTTCTTATCTTCCACCATCTCTTCAAGTTGAGGCTGTTTCATTGATCGGGGGCTGTTCTTCAGTGCATGGAGGAGACGTTGGAAGGGGTCTAATTCCTCTGCTAAGGTCGAAGAGGTATTCAATATATCCAATTCAGGCTTCTTCAGTGTAGTAGGCAACACTTCCTCTTTGGATCTGATCTCCTCTGATCCAATCATAATGGATAATGGGGTCGAGATTCTCTTTGTTTTGGGGTGCTCTCTTAGTGTCTCTGTTAGTGGCTGACTCATTGGTGATGGCAACGGTGAGGCTGTCACTAGTTCTCTGTGGAATGCTCTGGTCAGTGGCAGGATAGCTCGTCCACCAGGATTCAATATGGATTGGGTTTGTAATCCACACCAGTGCTCTTCTGCTTCCGCGATGTCTTTCTCTACCTGGGATTCTGTCTGTGGTGGCGTCTTGTCCTTTAAGTGATGCCTGAACCTGGATAGGTTGGCAATTGAATAGCTTGACCTTGTGTTATGTTACTTGCGCAGCAACGTCAACCTAACTACTTAGAAAAGGTAGAACCCTTTGAAAGCAGCTCAAGTTCAAGTTGGAGTTCGTTCAATAGATGTTGAAGTTCAGAGGTCCTTCAATCAGTCGGCTGTGACACAAGTATAGAATTAACCAGGTCAAGCTAAGGACTCCAAGTCCTTGCTTGAGTACTTAAATACGTTACAACCAATCATGTAAACTACATTATGTAGATGTCCGATAGCTACAATGATGTGGTAATAGATACCTGACACTGTCAGAATATGAGTCATCGTTCGAATAGAAAAAGGGGTACTGGGGAGGTGTAATAGGTCCAAGGGAAAGAGAAGCATAGAAGATACAAGAAAAGAGGGCTGGGAAGGTGTATGTGTCTGATCAAAGGGGAAGCATAAGTAACAGAGTAAAGAAAATGTAACACTAAGTCTCAATACCTGTTGGTTGCAAATTCATGGGGCTATAACATTCTGATGCTTGCACAACACTCTGGAGCCCAGTATGCAGGTACTCTGGGTTGTTGAGATGACTTTCTAATATATGTACAGGTGTTGAGACAATGACTACACACAAAATAGAACTTCTTGAGAACAGAGATGGAGCACACAACTTTATAGATGAGCTACATGACTCTGGGAGAATAAAGAGAAGACCAATAGATAGTAGATGAGACACAGGGTACTAATCCAACTAAGGTTAGGAAGGCAGAATCAGGTGTAAACACTCTACTTAAAGAGTGAAACAAGAGACTTAATGCAAAGACTGGAGGTGGGATAGGATACCAAGTGCAGAATACAGTGAGAGCCCCTTTCTGTCAGGATTTCCCCATGGACCCTGCCTGCCACTTTTCCAGCTTTTTTGCTGTTTTAGAGTGCCTTTTGGCTATTTTTTGCTCTAAAAAGGCCTAAAAAGGGGGGAAAAAGCTGGAAAAGTAGCTATAGGGAAATCCTGATGACTACTGACTACATGCTATACAATGCAGCATCAATTAAAGTAATGGGCAGGGTCATTAGCAAGGTGCCTTGATAACACAAGACTTTGAGGACAGGCCTCTGACTAGCTTNGTCATGTAAGAGAGAAGGAAGAGCTTCTTCATTCAGTCTGTGGTGAACATCTTGGGGTTAAGAGCAATATACAACAATACTTCTTGTAGAAACTTCTTCGCATCTTTTCTGTGTCCGGTGAAAGCTCTTGGCAAT
Organism: Moniliophthora roreri; assembly: GCA_001466705.2. Classification (NCBI taxonomy): domain Eukaryota; kingdom Fungi; phylum Basidiomycota; class Agaricomycetes; order Agaricales; family Marasmiaceae; genus Moniliophthora; species Moniliophthora roreri. The sequence goes on along the minus strand of LATX02000035.1, from coordinate 867,995 downwards.
GTAGCCTTTACTTCTTTCTCTGCCGCTACTACCTGTATGGATACTGTAGCACTGATTATGGCTTCTTTGGCTACTGGGATATCCTTGGGTCTGCTTCCCAAAGGTTTCTTATCTTCCACCATCTCTTCAAGTTGAGGCTGTTTCATTGATCGGGGGCTGTTCTTCAGTGCATGGAGGAGACGTTGGAAGGGGTCTAATTCCTCTGCTAAGGTCGAAGAGGTATTCAATATATCCAATTCAGGCTTCTTCAGTGTAGTAGGCAACACTTCCTCTTTGGATCTGATCTCCTCTGATCCAATCATAATGGATAATGGGGTCGAGATTCTCTTTGTTTTGGGGTGCTCTCTTAGTGTCTCTGTTAGTGGCTGACTCATTGGTGATGGCAACGGTGAGGCTGTCACTAGTTCTCTGTGGAATGCTCTGGTCAGTGGCAGGATAGCTCGTCCACCAGGATTCAATATGGATTGGGTTTGTAATCCACACCAGTGCTCTTCTGCTTCCGCGATGTCTTTCTCTACCTGGGATTCTGTCTGTGGTGGCGTCTTGTCCTTTAAGTGATGCCTGAACCTGGATAGGTTGGCAATTGAATAGCTTGACCTTGTGTTATGTTACTTGCGCAGCAACGTCAACCTAACTACTTAGAAAAGGTAGAACCCTTTGAAAGCAGCTCAAGTTCAAGTTGGAGTTCGTTCAATAGATGTTGAAGTTCAGAGGTCCTTCAATCAGTCGGCTGTGACACAAGTATAGAATTAACCAGGTCAAGCTAAGGACTCCAAGTCCTTGCTTGAGTACTTAAATACGTTACAACCAATCATGTAAACTACATTATGTAGATGTCCGATAGCTACAATGATGTGGTAATAGATACCTGACACTGTCAGAATATGAGTCATCGTTCGAATAGAAAAAGGGGTACTGGGGAGGTGTAATAGGTCCAAGGGAAAGAGAAGCATAGAAGATACAAGAAAAGAGGGCTGGGAAGGTGTATGTGTCTGATCAAAGGGGAAGCATAAGTAACAGAGTAAAGAAAATGTAACACTAAGTCTCAATACCTGTTGGTTGCAAATTCATGGGGCTATAACATTCTGATGCTTGCACAACACTCTGGAGCCCAGTATGCAGGTACTCTGGGTTGTTGAGATGACTTTCTAATATATGTACAGGTGTTGAGACAATGACTACACACAAAATAGAACTTCTTGAGAACAGAGATGGAGCACACAACTTTATAGATGAGCTACATGACTCTGGGAGAATAAAGAGAAGACCAATAGATAGTAGATGAGACACAGGGTACTAATCCAACTAAGGTTAGGAAGGCAGAATCAGGTGTAAACACTCTACTTAAAGAGTGAAACAAGAGACTTAATGCAAAGACTGGAGGTGGGATAGGATACCAAGTGCAGAATACAGTGAGAGCCCCTTTCTGTCAGGATTTCCCCATGGACCCTGCCTGCCACTTTTCCAGCTTTTTTGCTGTTTTAGAGTGCCTTTTGGCTATTTTTTGCTCTAAAAAGGCCTAAAAAGGGGGGAAAAAGCTGGAAAAGTAGCTATAGGGAAATCCTGATGACTACTGACTACATGCTATACAATGCAGCATCAATTAAAGTAATGGGCAGGGTCATTAGCAAGGTGCCTTGATAACACAAGACTTTGAGGACAGGCCTCTGACTAGCTTCTCAAACTGAGATATAGACCATGTAAAATAATACACTTGAGAACTGAGAACTGTCTAGTGGACAAGACTCAAAGGAACACTTACTTGAGAGGAACTTTATATGAGAAAAGGGTATAATCTTCAAAATAGAGACTATTAAGATACAAGATACTCAAGGAATACTGGCAACCTGGCTTCTTATAGGTTTTTGCACAGGTATTAATATCAAGAGCACAAGTACTCTAAGGGAAACTCTTTTAAGATACTATGTTGGAGATTTCAATTCCAGGTCATAAGGGCCAGCTACTTACAAGGTGGTTATCAGTAATGATAAGGCAGGTGCTGGCAGGTAATGAGATTATCAGCCAACTACCTCTGTGACCTTTTTTTTGTCCTTTCCAGTTCTGCATTATGAACTAGCTAAAGGCAACTTTTGTAGTCTAAAAGACTAGATAATTATAGAAAACTGTACTTAAAAGGGAAATAGTAGCAAAGAAGTGAATTTCAATTTGGCTCTATATATGTTGAGAATACCTTTTGTTCATAATTGTATGCATAGCTAGTGATATATTGCTATTTTGTTTTGTATTGGTGGTTCATTTTATCTGAAATATTCTCAATGAGGTTATTCTCAAGTTCTATAATATATAAGTTTGCTAGTGCTACTGAGCCAGGTAGTGTATTCTATGTACCAAATCTGCAATTGCCTAAAGGTACAATAATAGTGTAGTATATTAAAGAAAGGTTCTTTAGAATATATAGAAACTTAGTGGAGTGGTACCATAGGCAGGCTATAACCTATAGAAAAAGTCAGCTTGGTATGCAGCTTATAAGGTATGGGTTCAATCCTAAGTAGTAAAAGACTGTAGGGTAATTATTTTGATATGCCATGGAATAGTCCTTTGGAATAGTTCTTATTAGCCTGATAACCAGTAAGTAAAGGTACTCTTATTAGAGTTAGATGCTTTACTATAAGTGCTTATAAGTGTCATTTCTCTTATAGTGCCTTATGGCCCTTATAACTCCTTATAATCTGGAATCAAAATCTCTGACATAGTGGAGATGAGCACCAACTTGACACTCTGAACTTAGCTAGAACCACACAAGAGGCACAGGTGATCTGTCTCAATTACAGATTATAGCAATAGTTTAAGGTTCTACACAGATAATATGACTTACTAATATGCCAAATTTATAAACCTTTCAAATTTTACACATATTAATATTGTTTTGGTGTATTCATTAGTTGAAATGATAATAAACATAGAAATAGAAGGACTAATACAAGCCTGAGTAGTCAGTCAAAACCTATATATGCTTGATGGCACTAAGCTATAAGCTGTTTGAACTTACAGTACACCTCATATGGGTATCAAGCTACTTATAGACACTAAATATCATCTCAAAACCTGTAGAGACCTCTATATAATATTGTTAGAGACATACTTATAGTTGAACATATATATAGTCTATCAAGAGAATATTTTACTTTTAATATATCTTATTTACTCTCAGAGACTATTTATGCCCAGGATGATACCTATGATAAGCACAGAGACAGGACACTAATTGGTCTACAAGAGATCTATAGGATATGGACTGTTATAAGATACAAGCAAAAGAGATACTTATGTCATTAGAGATTGTGACAAAGCTGTAAAAGACTGAACTACTAATATCTGATCATAAGGCCAGATAGATATGAAAATAAAAGAAAAGCATGAGAAGATAGGCATGAGCTTATCAAATACAATTACTGAGAAGAAAGAAATATTTAGTAATCTGCACACACTGCATAAAACATCAGATTATCACTGTGTTAGGACTATGCAAGAAGGGAAAAGGACAAGGACAAGTACAGCTGAACGACAAGGAGAGTGCCATATAAGGATCACCATATGAGAGGGTTAAGTTCACTGAAGCTTTCGGCAACAGCACTACTGAACTATGGAACTCAGCTGAGATGAAGAGTCTCCACATGAGTGAGGCTGAGAGAGAAAATAGTGTAGAGAGGAGTAGAGCATAGAACAACATTAATTTTCCACTTGGGGTATACTGGTAGAATACAGCAGTTTATATCTACTGGGAGAAGGTACAACATGGAGAACATGTGCTGTTATGTTTTCGCTACCCCAGTACCTATGCTTCTCCCTTTGATTGGACACTTACACCTTCCCAGTCCCTCTTTTCCTTCTACTCCACATGCTTCCCTTGTCATCGGACTCATACACCTTCCCAGTCCCCTTCTTCTTATCAGAACACTTACTTATATCCTGACTGTGTCGGAAACTATTATCAGATCATTGTAGTTATCAGATGCATACATAAGATAGATTACATGGTCGATTGTAACATATTTAAGTGCTCAAGCTAAGACTCTAAGTCTTCAGCTTGACCTGGTTTATTATAACTTGTGTTGCAAGCAATATCAAGTGGAACTCTGAACTTCAATGCCCATTGAACATACTCAAACTTGACTTAAGCTCGACACTGACTTAGCAAGGTGTTGGGAAGTTCATTGCTGTACAAGTAATGTAACATGTGCAGTTTATGAGGACAATGACCAAAATGTCACTACAAGAAAAATGTGTTGTAAGGTGTACAATGTGGAGATTAATGAAACATATAGTATATGGTGAGAGAGACATGTAGGCAGGTCTCATACAGGTTATGGCCAAGGCTGAGTCATACAGGCATAACACACTGGGGAGAATGTGGGAAGAATTATCAGATTCTTCTCACATTCTCACAACATTCTCATGTGATTTCACCACTGATATGATTTCAGCAGGATCCATATATTCCAAATATTCTCTATATTCCCTTCTAGAGCCTGTACCCAAATGATATGCAGACTTGGAAAAAATTCCCATACTTGCTCTTTACTCTGACATGTTATCATTGCCAGTTCACTGATATTGTTGCTGACTCTCATATCAACATGAAGTCTTTGCAAAGACATCAGTCACCTTGATCTACTTGAATAGTAGTTAGTCCAGGTAGTTTGGATGAAACAAAAATGCTCAGGTGTGTGTGCTATCTGCTGATTTTGTAAGCCTCTACTTTCAGCATCTTATTTCAGACAGGATCTATATGTTCATACTGAAAGTGTTCATCTTACAAAGTCCACATTGAGTTAAGGAAGGCAAAAACCATCCTTATCAAGCTGACAGAAGCAAGAGCATCTTGGACAACAACTCCTAAGCAGCATCTCTCTTACAAGTCTCTGAGCAGTTTCTGAATGATGGCATTGAATCTGGTAAGTCTCATACATTATTCATATTGCAACTTATTAACCATCTTGTTAATATGTATAACTTTTACCTTTTCATTTCACACACAAATAGAGAATATTTTATACTTTTATGGTTGAAAATGAAGTATACAAGGGAATTGAGGACTAGTGTGAGCCCTGAGCAGCTAGTTAAAGCAAGTAGTAGAGAAGGATACAAAATATTAGCAGAGTAATGGTTGATGGTAGGCTATACAGAGGTACCCAATCACTGCTAGTATGAAAGTTAAACAGCGAATCTGAACACAGAGGAGCACCCTGAAAACTGTAGGGATTAACACCACACCATACCTCTCTATTGAAAGCATACCAAAGGGAATATTTCCACATCTGATGTGAAGGAAGAATAAAAGCCTTTGATAATATGCCAACAAGAATATTACTGGGAAACAGATATGAAACAGAGAATGACAAATTATCAGTGGAGGATACTCAAGATACTGATATCAAATTAAATGAATGAAATAGACAATTAGTTACCAGGAAGGTACCTGTATTGTAGAAAAGCAGAAGACAAAGCTGTATAATGAGAAGGCAGCATGGCTGAGCTTACATGTACACTTTAGACATGAAAATGAAAGTGTATTACACATCTACAGAGAAGATGATAGTAGATGGAGAAGGAAGGAACCATGTGGAGTGGCATAGAAGTATAATATTTGCCAACAGAGTTGGAAGGAGAGCTGTTTGACAGAGAAGATTGCAAATGATTGGTGTCAGAAGACTGCAATTGTTATAGAAAAGAATAAAAGAGTTTATAGCTATGAAGCCTGACTATAATTGGACACTATGACAGAGAAATTACCAAATACAGCTCAGTTTATATAATATTTAGCATCTGACTCAGTTTTATTATTATGTGTGACAGATATATTAGATTATTTATGTTGTAGAGTATATAAGGGGATGTGTTTTGTAAGTGGGAAGCAGAAGAGATACTGCCCACCAATTACCAGAGTGTATAAGGTTGTTGTTCAGGTAGAAGAGCTACCACCAATCAGTATTTTTCAATCACTTTGGGCTCTAGCTTATTTAGTTGTGTAAAAGGCACAGGCTAGTTGAGACCTGAGATTGTACTCCAAACCAGAGATCTAAATAAAAGCTAGGAAGAGCTTAGTTTTTAATGCAAGAGGCACGTTTTCTGATAAGAACATTGTATCAGTTTACCAAGAGGGTAGCTGACATGCATCAGTATAGGCTAGTGTTTTGATATGAATCAGAGAGGGTTTCAGGCTAGCAGTGTCTAGAAGATTTGTCCTCTTGAGAATTGTTGCAGAACATAGCTAAGAGGGCTATATTCAGGTACAAGAGGTACCTGTGTTCTCACTTAGAAGAAGTTTGTTCTTTGGGCAGTTTCTGGTCAAACCTTATACCAGTTTTGCTTTTGAAGTGATTAATAAAACCACATACTCAATAAGATATTTACAAATACAAACACCAATCTCAATCTGAGAAGTTTGTTTTGAAGGCATTCATCTCTAAACTACTAAGCAAGACACTGAGAATTATTCTTAACATTGTGGTAATAGTGAACCATGCCAAGCCAACTCACAAAACAAAACTAAGAATCAAGAACTTATACACCTTTTTCAGAGTATTTTGGCACTACAGGCCTCATGTTTTCATAGTAGAAGCATAGATTTTTAAGCATCTTCATCATATTCAACAGTGTCATGATTGGTCTTATATGAGCTGGCTCTGGTAAGTGTTCTAGATCTGGCTTTTACTCATCTATAAAGTCTGACAATGAGTGCTTGAAACAGAACCTCTCAATGTTATATGTTTATCTTTGTGAGTATTAATGCACATCTCTGAACAAGTGTACTTATAAACTGTTCTATCATAGCCAAGTCTTCAACTCAGGTAACACCATGTTGGGCCTATCAGTAAAATGACATCATTCTTTCTGCTTTTAGCTGCATTTCTGGCATTTCCAGCGTTTCCAGAGACATACCAGCTTATATATTCCACTCATATACTCTAAAATTCTGCATGTATCTAGTCTCTCATACATGGCATAGTTACTAGAGGCTGCCTCCTTGCCAATTCCCTCTGGCTCTTCCCAACACTGGCCAGAGCTGGACCAAACTTCAAGATGATATAGCTTGTGACTTGCAGCTTTTTACCTTTTTAGAGGGTAAACAAGCTGAAAAAGCAGTAAAAAGTGGCAAAAAAGCAACAAAAAAGTTTTTGCACAAATACTAATGACTGCCACTTGTTTACAGTAAGTATCTATACTACCAAAGCCTGTTCAACAAGCTGAATGATCCTTGCAGTGTTCAGTGGTTTCTGGCCACTTGATACTTCCAAAAAACAGCATATGTCCACTTAGCTATAACCTTTCAGTTGGCAACCATCTAGCTAGTGGTTTCTCCACCTCCTGTTTGACTGTCTTTTCATTTAAATGATTTGTATGTTATGTTCATGGTCCTTGTTCATAACATAGAATCAATTTCATTATCATTTGCACTTTAAAAGAGCAGAGAAAGGAAAATGAGACTAGTACTAGGAGGAGGTGGCAGGGCTAGTCAGACTATACTCTGAGAGAATGTTGTAAGAATCTGTGTTGGAATGTTAGTGAAACATTGGCAGAACAATGAAATTTTCCAGACATTCACATTTGGAGTAATCTTGGTAGATTTTCAAAAGAATGTCAGTTGAATCAAGACATTCTTCTCACATTCTTCTCAGCAATAATCTGAGGTTTCACACAGTGACAAAAGTAGGTTCTGACTAATGAATGACAGAGAAAGGAACACAGCACACATTTATAGCAAGATCTGACCATGGATACAACTATACTGCATGGCAAGACTATCTTAAATTGTGCTTCTGATACCTAAAAATATATTTATTGTGACCAGTATTCCTATATACAGTGCTGGGGTCACTTATATAACTGGAAACTATACCTATATATGTTCAATTTGTGATCCCTTACTTTGACCCATATTTACTGTGACTAGATTTATGAATTTACTGTATATATTTGTTTTCAGCAGTATATGAGGATGGCTATTTTATAGGTGGAAGGCAAGAGGAATCTGTCCCACCACTGCATAATTGTATGTGGCTGTTGTTTGTGTAGAAAATTGCATTCAATCAGATTCTCCCCATTATGTCAGGCTCTAGAGACCCAGAGTAGACCTAGTTGAGATATAAGACTATAATCCAAACTTAATAGTGACAGCAAAGACAGATATTTGTTCTGCTCTTTAACATATAGATATTTTCAAATTTAAAAGAAGACTTTGTATCAGAGAGTTTTGGTGGCTCTCTGAAGGCAGCTAGTGTTTTGCTAGTGTCAATGCAGCTTAGAGAGGGCTCAGGCTTCAAAAAAGTAGAAGTTTACCTACTTAAGTGCATTACAGATCACAACCAAAAGGATTGCATCCAGTACAAGGGCACCTGCAAAAAGTACATTGCATTATAATAGGGTTATAACCCCTATAATGTATTATGAGATACATAATCATTAGCAACCCCATTATATGCCAAGTCAGATATAGTAACCTAGTTGTAATGTAGTTATAATATAGTTGTAATGCACAATAATAATTATGATCAGTTGCAATGCCATTACAACCCAAAGACAGCATTACAACCACATTACAACCCTAGTGGTCCATCAGTGTGGGCCAGAAAATCACTCAGCAATCACTCTGAAAAGGAATATAAATCCAAAATACTAGATTTGAGTGAACAGCTACAGTATATTGAATACTACATGATGAGTACACTATGAGTACCATACAGCCCACCTTCTACTTCCTCTAATGCCCAGCCTCTATGCACCTCAAGCCTACTGACATCAAACAGAATTAGGTTCTGTAGATGGAGATTGGGTAGGGAACTTACTTGATCACTGCATACAAATGCAGCAATCCAAAAGTAATGACTTTATTGTTCTTGAATGTGACATTGCCAACTGCATTCATGAATGGGATACCAGCCTAATAATTGCAGAGTTGTAAGACATATCTGTAGTAGTAAAGATCAAACCACTCACATGAAACTGTTTGACATAACCAAATTTAGCTTGTTCAGTGGTGTAACCAGATTCAAATCCTAAGTTGGCCTCCTCAATGTTCAATTGCAATGCAACAAACAAGACAGTTTGATCCTCAATGGTGGGTTTGACAAAGGATGGAGGGAGCTTGAGTCTACTTCCAAAGGTCTGAAAACAGCTCCTCAATCAGAGAAACAACAAAACTCTGACAACCATTTACCTTGTATTCAGTCTGTAGGTGGAAAGCCTCCAACATCAGACCACATTGATCAATATTGATCATGCCATGGGTGCTGTGCTTGGCCAAGACAGAGTACAGTGTAGCATTCCTGCAGGACATGTACAGGATAGCAAAAAGAACAGATGAAAAGAGCATGTTGAAGGTGGCCATAGTGTCATTGACCTGTATGCACTGTGGTGTGACAGAGTGAGAGCATGAAGGCATATCTACATCTTGTCAGCTAAATATCAGCAATAATGAGCTATGGGCTGAACTCACCTTTACAATTGAACCTCATCATCTCTCACAGGAAAATGACCATCTACTGTCACTTACAATCCAAATCATCATCAAGTTTGTTACTTTCCATTGATAGGCTGTGGTTACCATCAACATTTAGCAAAGGCATTTAACCATCCAGGTGCAGAAGGTGGTCCTAATGTCAGAGGAATAGGCAGTGACTTGTTCAGGGGTGACAAAAACTGCGATTGGCTTGATATTGGGTGAAAATATATCACTCTAGTGATTGCTGGTTGAGTCATTCCATCTGAGACATTCAAACAACATGTACCTAAGGATGTGGTCCCCTTCTCCTCTTATACAGCCCACCAAATGCTTTTCAAAGGATATTGGGCCAAATTGGTGGTCAAAAGTAACCTATATCAGAGCAAAAATCAGCATTGGCAAGGTAGTATGACTGAATAGTATGTGAGCCATTTTCATTTTCACATACCTCTACACATCCAATGAGCCTATTATTGATATTGTATATTGTCATAGACCTCATAGGGACTGAGACTGATGACTTCTAGACTTGACAAAGAGGAAATGTAGGTGCTGTTGTTAATGTTGTTGTCAATGATGGTGGTGTTGGGCAAAGGGTTTACTGTGGGAACTTATTGATGCTGTGGGACTTTGGCTGCTGCAAAGTTGAGGTAGTTGCCTCACATGTCATGATGAGAAACTCCAGACCATGGGCATTTTCTCCCAGTCCTGTCCACCACCAGAGAGGTTGTTGTCTTATTCTACCCACACAAGCTTCATAGTTCATGGACAGGCTTTAGTACTTGGAGCTTGTTACATTGTCATATTGTGTGGGTTTTTTGTATGCTGTTGGGCTGAGAACTGTACTTATATCTGTAATTGTGTTATAATATGCATTTACTAGGGTTGTAACTTGCAGTAATGATTTCATATGGGTTATGGTATGGTTGTAATGTGGTTACAATGTCAGATAATTCTTCTAGACAGTTGTAACACAGTTGCAAGGTAGCTGTAGTGTAATTAAAATATTTCAATATGTTACAACTAGGCTATAGTAGACTTAAAATCTAGCTGGAGTTATTATTGTATGTTGTAACCTTCATAATTCTGTTGTAAGGATATTACAATGCTATGTACTTTTTGCAGGTGGGGTACTGTAGTCTTTAATTGATGATTTGTATCACACAATCTGTGACTACAAAAATGCCCCATGGTATGAGTTCTGGAAGTTTGCAGCAATACCTGGTCTCTATATTACTGTTGGCACACAGAAGGCATCCTATCACTAATGGTGTATTCAAGCAGAAGAAGCAGTATTGACATCTATAGATTTCATAGCAAAGCAAACTCCCTTAAACACTGCAAAGAATGCTCTTGAACTCACTAAAGTAACTGGCCAAGCTGCACTTGCCACTGCAGAAGATGCCTAGACCCACATCTCAAGCTACACTTAATGCTGCTAAGGCAGCACTTGAAGCTACTAGAATCAGAGGAGAGTGGACTGTCCTTCAGGGTGCTAAAGATGCCCTAGAGGTGTATCAAGCTGTTAATGATGCTATATTTCAAGTAGCAACACAGGCACTGGTGGAGCTAATGCAATGTGCTGAATTCTTGGCTTACCAAGCTACACTAGCTGCACTCAACATTAATGCTGTCAAGGTGGAGATGGCCAAACAGCTGGAGAGGAGGCTCTAGCTATTGGGAAGTAGGTTGCAGGATTATAAATATGTATGGTCTAGCTCCCTGAAAGTCTGCATTGTATGATTGGAATTGGTGGAAGATGGCCAAACCTTTCACTGCTCACATCAAGGGGGTTATGATGGATCAGTCCTTCATCCTTGATGGCAAATTTGATCCTAATAAGACAGCCAAGTTCACCACCTCTATCTTCAAAGGGCGAGTGGCCAGTTTCAGTTGTTGATTATGCATTTACTCAGAGATAATATCAATAGTCTCTAGGGAAAAATCAAGGATATCATTTGAACTTGCAAACAATGGTCATTCAATTGTGCAGAAGTTGATTACAGTGTTTCGGATAAACCTTGTCCAAACACCTCTCCCGAATATAATAATAAATGTTTCCATAAGTGACACTAGCCGAGGTCTCACCAACTACACAAACTTTCCATCATGTCATCGACTGTTATCGCTTGAAAAGCATTTTCGTCGCTTGTGGAAATATTTTTCTTAGTTTTCTATTAATTTTCCTTCCTCGTTCTCGAGAACCTTGGGGACAAGGTTTTCCGAAATAGACCAAAGTAATTCTTGCCATGCACCACCTATGTTATGTATTATACTGTAAAAGGCATCTATGCCGGGGTATCCGCTGGAAACTTGTATGAAGCGGTAAATCGGATGTCGAGGAACACTTGTGCGTCTTTTGTTTCCCACCCTTACATACCCTCCTCCATTTTACCCTTCGGTATCCAGTAGTCAATTCTTTCCTGTGGCTGGCTGCAGGCTGACAGGCCTTCTTGCTTTACCTCGGAGCTATTGTATATCCACTACATACTCCGGTACTGTCAACAGCCTCGGAATGCTGGCTGGTCTATTTTTTTTCCCTCGGGAGTCGGCCCTCACAGATTCTAGAATGGGCAAATTCGGGATTCCAATCGCAGCGTCGGCCCCGATGATATTCGTACTAGTCACTAGTGTTGTTGCGAATCGACCCGATGATAGTATCGTGTGATAGGAGTTTGGCAGAGGTTCCAGCCTGAGAGGTTCTTGGTGCTCTAGAATCGCAACCTGGGGTTCGACAACATCTTGATCATTTATCGCCGCTCTGCCTCAGATACATTTGCTCATTCACTGCAAGAACTCTGTGTAATAACGCATCTCTTAGCACCACCATGTCTCCGACTTTTCCCTCTCATTTTCAATCATACTCAAGTAATCCTGTCCGATCGGAAGTGATGTTATTTTTGGTACGCAATACAACTATTTCATACCCCGAACCTATTTAAGCAGACACCTTGGACAGTGAGACGACCTTATACGGACACTCAACCACATCTTCCCGGACAGAGCTGAGCTGATTACCGCCATGGCCAAAGGTCAGCGTTGTCGTAATCTTCTACTCGACGATTGGGCTCACTTCTTCGATAATAGTTAACGAGAAGGAAGTCGAACGGACCGGGTTCTTCAGCTCTCCCAGACGTGTCCTCTACACGGTGGGCTTTGCGCTTGTCTTTGGGATAGGTCAGAATTCAATATTCCATTACTTAGCAAAAGCGTCTGCTCACACATATCATTTAGCCGCTTCTGCTCTGGGAATCGTTTCGTACGAATTCCAACGATACGGAAACACTTATGAACACTACCCAGCCATGGAATACAAGCATGATCTCGGCCTTATCCTCTTCAGCTGCATCTACACCTTCCTCTTTTTAATCGGACACCCGTTCATTTCCATGGGCAGTGAGTATCTTTTCTTTCCCTTACTTTTGTTCAACCTCTGACACTGTATTATTCAGTCTCGATCTTCTTTACCTTTATAGGCGCCGTCTTCTGGGGAACTTCTGCGGGTATTTTGTTTGCAGTGACTCCGTTCAGGTCTTACACTTGCGGTAACCCTGTCGAGTCGTTCGCTTCGAACTGGCAACCCTACGTCGGTCAATGCTCTCGTATCGTCGCATTGCAAGGACTCTGCTGGGCTGAATGTGAGTCATCTCGACCTGTACAATTTTGGGCCTTTGCTGACTAAATTGATCGATGTAGGGGGTGTACTCGTCTTCCTCTTATTTGGAAGTATTGGACACAAGTTTGAATTCCGGTCCAGGCCCAATGCGACGTACTACGGCGCATAAGCGGAGGGGATGCCCGCTTAGTGGAAAAATTAGACCCAAATTCCAAGCGCCATTGTACTGCGATCATATCTCCGCTGTATTGTTCCCTCGTCACACCCACGACCTGCTTCCTGCTCCCTGCTCCCTGCTCCCCTACTACCGTTTCTGTACTTATACATACGACATGATGCTTTTAATATGCTGTAATGAAACCTACTTTTTAGACTCATCCTTTCCTTGTCTACGCCACGACTTCTGCTGGACTTCTGTGATGAACTCTGTAAATTTTTTCCACGGTCTACCTGACCTATCACATCCCTTTCCCTTGCTCTAATATCCTCACTCGAGAGCATTTTCTTCTACTCTACCCTTTTCACCAATCTTTTTTCTTAATCACAGCGGGCGGAGAAAACTCGTCTGTATACCCCTTGTAACGACCTTGGACCAACAACGGCATCTGTGACCCAACAGAATCTCCCCGTGTATAATCACATTATTCACCCGCAATTGTCTCCTCGTTTCTTTGTCCTTCCAGCTCTCGGATAAATCGCTCTTTACAACAATAGTTTCTCTTGCACTCCCAGGAGGCTCGGAGCATGCCAGCTCTCAGTCTTTCTTCATCTCGAACCTCCCTCGCAAGTTTATCACGCAACGATTATGCACCGCCATCACCTGCATCCGTCGGTTCAGCTTCGTCCTCAAAGTTGTCGTTAGATCAGCAGGATGAAGGTGCGTGTATCGTTTTTGAATGCTAGGGCTGGTCGGGATATCAGATTGTTCTCAGAGAATATCACTATCACCGCAAAGCGCAGTTTTGTGAAGAATGGAAAGCAGAAGAGTCAAGAGTGCGTCGAGCATAGTCAGCCTATCTATGCGTCTCTAAAGTTGTTGCAGGGATCTACGACTACTCGCTGTCTCAACACACATGACAGAATTGTCGTACATGATCTCGGACATTCAGACTCGAATATTCGGTGCGTGTCCTGGTACCTTTTTCGTCTTCCTTATCTCACGGTACCTTCAGAAATACAAGAACTTAGACACAAGAACCAGTCGAGTGGTGATACAGCAGGAACCACGAGTATCATTGACCAGTCTTTAATGTCCCTCGACGAGAAACTCGAAGCGGTGTCTAAAGGGATGAAGACTGTCAACGACGCTCTGGAACCAATCTTACAGGCAACGCCGACTATCCCTCAGGAAAGAGATGGAAACGGAACTGACGTTATCATGCGAAAGCATGCAACTCTAGTTTCGGAATGGGAGGCTGTGCAGGATGAGAGTGATGTCCTCAGAGAAGAACTCAAAGAGGACAAATGGTTGACTGTGTTTAGAACAGTAACTGACCAGGCGGATGGAATGATGTCCAGTTTAGAGAAGGGCGTTAACCGGTGTCAGGTGAGTTGTCCCGCCTCACAGATACGATGCAGCCGTTTATTCTCTCTTAGGAGTTCATTTGGCAAGTACATCGAAGAGGTATAGAAGATAGCATGGGCCATTCACAGCGAGAAAAGTCACCCCCAACGTTCGAGACGTTTACAACACTTTTTGATTCTTTCGAGGCAAAGAAGAAGTGAGCAAATTCCTTCTGTCAACCGATCATGTATAATTGATTTCATTAAATCAGGCACTACATGCCCGCTACCTCGAAAGTGCTGTCTATAATAGACAAGGGTGTTCGCGACAGAGTTACAAAGAATGGTGAAACACTAAGGCGGCATGCAGAGTCGGCTCAGCGGTGGAAAAATCTCAAGGAGCGGATAGCGAGGACTGACGCCGACATGGAGACCGTTCGTAGGATACTTCTCCAAGGTGATTCAGCAGGCAGCGAGACTGGTTCCAGTACGTCAGGAACGACATCACAGAACGGTTATCTCGCTACACCTCCCAGTGGGTCACGCTCGTCTAGGGCCGGCAGCTCCGCTAGTGCAATTTCTAGATCTATTTCGCCTTTCAGGAAATTTGCCCGAAAGCTCACAGGGAACGATCGTTCTCCGGTTACCCCCGTCACGCCACTTTTAGTGAACAAAGCGAATGGATCACGTACTCCATCTTCCGAGCCTACTCTTCGCAGGCAAAAGACTTCGATATTCCGTAGTCCTGCGCCTACGACACCGGAACGGCCCTCTCATAAGTACAGTCAAAGTCTAACGCCAGAGTCTTCACCACGTGTCGATGGTACTATCAAGGCGAGAACACCGGTCAAGCCGGTATGGAATAGTTCAACTAAGGTCGAACCAGAGGAACGGAATGGTACAATTAGGGCCACTCCGCCTAGGCGAACACCATCATCCACTGGTAACTACAAAGACATTCCCCCAATGCCCCCCATCGGACCTGGGACACCCTACCGCCGAAGTCTCTCTCGGACATCTATGGCTTCATCTCGACCTTGGTCTCCTCTCAATTCATCAGTATCCACAACACATTCTTCCGCACATCCTCCTCTTCCTACATTCCGACCACCCTCGCGAGCACAGACGCCTGCTCGTGATCCTTCTCGAGCTTATACGCCCGGGCCATCGATGACAACGCCTCGACCTCGCCCTAATACTCCTAGTCATATTCCAGCGCCGTCAAAGAAGCTACGTTCTATAGCTGGACCACCGTCAGAAGCAGGCGGTGATGATGATGACGATATACCTACTACAACATTGATGCAGCGGACATTTTCACCTGCATTTAGTGCTACTTCGACTGGATTTTCCCCTCCAAGGCCACCAAGCAGGTCAATGGTTCCACGGCCCCCCAGCCGATCGATGATCCCAATCCCGAGTGTATCACTTTCGACCCCGTCAAGACCCTCTACGGCGATGTCGAGTCGAGCCGAAAGTCCAAGTCCTTCCACGACTTTTAGATCATCTGCCACACGGGCACAAACACCAGAATCCGCACTGAAAGCTCGTGCGCAACAAGTACCTGTCTACAATGGTACCTTAGGGCGCTCTACCAATCGTCCTTCGACAACTAGACTTCCCCCTTCTAGTTACCGAGAAGGCTCCACAAGCCGCGCGCCTTCTCGACCCGGCTCGAGAACCGGCGCCTTCACACCCTCGACAGATAATCTTCCCATGCACGAATACGTCCCAGGAAACATGAACGACCCGCTAGATGTTGAGGTCGCGTTGGTGGTCAACTCGATAGCACATGGATTGCTAATCGAGAGGGTTGATCCACCATTGAAGAAGGTGCCAAAGGATAACGAGGAGATCAAGGCTCAGTATGCCTTTTCAAATGCATTGAGTAGGAAGGTGGTGACATGCAAGTTGACAACCCTTACGAGATCCGGAAAGGGCGCGTCTTCCGGTACGACGACGACGACAAAGAAGGTCATGTGTCGCGTCGGCGGTGGTGAGTCGACCTTTTTTGAACAGTGTTTTCGTTATTGATGATTGGGACTCAACTAGGCTGGCAAGACTTGAGTCACTACATATTGAATCGCCAGGCAGGCATGTGAAATATGCATTTCACAGTGCTAGCTATCGTAGAGTTGCGACGAGGACGTATTATATTAGCTGCAGACATTGAAGCATTCCGGTCACCATATCCCACAGTTCATTCATATCCATGCATTCAGCCGCTTTATTTTGTCGTGTTATCGTTCCTATGAGCAATATAATTATTCTAGTATGGTTTTTAATTGTACAGTGAATCTTGGTGTCGTAAACATGACGATTGTGTGAAGGCCACCGGCAATTGACACCTCGCGACTACGCCATCACCATCGATGTTCAAGAAACCGTTGGGAAACCTCAAAACATCGTCTCCTCTTCGCAACTCTGATCGAAAGAAGCTCAGAAATCGAATAACGGAATCGTTCTCGATACCTGTTGAAGATGCCGGCATGCTTGTACCCGAAGGTATTCTTTCCGTGAAATTTAGCACTCATCTCAACGAGCAAGGCGTGAGTTCATGATGCCAAATTCATGATAGTTTGTACTGATTTCTCGCTTAGCTCGCGTATTTATCACCAGATGGCAATCCGTTATGGTTTACAGTTGGGAAGGGGTCCGAAGACATGATTCCGACAGTATACACTTTATGGAAGAATCCAAGGCTGCTGCCGTTCCTCTCGACTCCAAAAGCTGTTATACCTATTCTTGTCGGTGGTGCCGACTTGATGATTCCAGGAGGTGATTTCATTCATTCTTCGTGTTTATACCTATCCCAATCGATCTTCCCCGAAGGAAGTCGTTCACCATACACCGTCTTTAAAGGAAGGCCAGTTGGTCTCGGTTTGCAAGTATGAGTCGCGCGATGGGACGCCTACGCTTTCGCCACCTCTTGCTGTTGGTCGTTTGGCCGTGTCCAGCGATCAACTAGCAGATGGTGGCAGGGAAAAGGGGAAAGCAGTGATTATCCTGCATACGTGGAAAGATCACCTGTGGGAGATGGGGAACAAATCAGAGCCGCCTGAAGACGTGCCAATACAGAGGAATGGTGCAGATGCCGAGCAAGCTGATGGAGAAAATGGCGTGGATGATAGTCAAGCCACTGAGGAGATTACGCAGGGGATGGAAAATTTGTCTACACAAAGTAATTCCTCACAGGCGGTGGAACCATCTGCTACGATCCCAAACTTTAGCTATACACCAGAGGAAATTTCTGACCTTTTGCACAAATCTCTATTGCAAGCACTTGCAACGACATTGTCTAACCTTCCGACATCAGCCTTCCCCATTACATCCACGACCTTTAACACGTCTCACATTCTTCCTGCACGTCCCAACTTTCCGTCACTCGTCGTTTTCCCAAGCTCTGCTGCGGGTCAGAATGTAGAACCTTGGGACTTGGTTATGGACCCTCGAGATATTATAATCAAAGCTTCTACCCACAAATCGCTCACGGCTTTCCTCAAGTCAGCCGAGAAAGCATCATTGCTCAGTACCAAGACCCCACCGAAACAATCGGACCTGCTCATCACCTCTGTCAATGCCAAACATCCCGACGTCCAGTCACATAAATTGTATGCGACAGTAGGCGAGGTGGAAGCGAAAGCTGCGAAGAAGGCCAAAAAGGAAGAGATTGCGGAGAAGGAACGGGAGAAAGAGAAAGCAGAATTGGACGTTCAAGAACTTTGGAAGCCTCATGGACCCAGTGTCGCCTTGTTCGAAGGTATGGGGGGCAGGTTCGTGGCTTCGTTCGGCTCTCAAGGTTTGCCGTTTCTGACTTCGCTTGCGATAGCTCGTCAAAACTGTATACTATCACCGAGATTCGCGATCTTCTAAACGCGTATATTGCCTCGAAAGAGCTCGTGAATAAGCACGAGCAAGCATATATCAACCTGGACGGATTGCTAGTAGCATGTGTATCAGCAAAAGCATCGCAGGGCAAGGGGAAAAAAGCAAGAGAAGCGGGCCAGCCTGAAGAGGATGTAGAGTTCATGAAACGGGTTGATTTGACAAAGAAAATTGTCGAAAGGATGCAGAACTGGTACATAGTCTCCGTCGAAGGCAAAGACGTGGTACCCAAGTAAGTCACGACGTCCCTAACAATCACCCCCGAAAGCTGATGTATTTCCCGTGTCTAGGAAGGGTAAACTTGAGGCTATCAATGTCACGACAAAGATACGGCAGGGTAGAAAGGCATGCACGCTCATTACTGGGTTTGAGCCATTTCATATAGACGCTGAGGAAATGGCGGAAGACCTGAAAAGAGTTTGCGCCGGTGCAACTTCTGGTGAGTCTCACCCCGGTTGTTGTACCTCGTCCCTAACCAGTGTCTATACAGTTTCGCCCATTCCTGGCAAGCCAGCAGGGGCAGGCCTTGAAGTCTTAGTGCAGGGGAAGCAGACCAAAGCGGTGACTGAATATCTCCTCGGGAAGGGCGTATCTAAGAAGTGGATAGAAGTGGCGGACATGACCGGAAAGAAGTGAAGAATTGGACATCGATACTACACCGCTGATGATCTCATACGCCCCGTCGCTATCAATGTAAATACTTGTTGCGAACAGCGAAACTTATGATCCGGAGGGAGAACAGCTCCTAGAACTAATCTGGGCCTGTCGTCTAGCTGCCAGCCACCCCACACTTGCACCCGCCGCGCTTATCTCTTGCTGTCTTATTGCCGATTGATATCTGTGTCTGTGTGTTGGAGAAACCGGCTCGTTCGCACATCCGACTGAGACAGGGCCCGATCGCGAATAAGATTCAATGATACATCTGGAATAATACAGCAGAGATACACTACTCGCTTGATTTGACAATTGTGGCAGGACTGATGTCCAAATGCACATGCCGCGTCGAGGGTCCAGACAGGGATGGAAAGATGAAATAGCTTGAACCTAGAAAGAGCTAGATACAATGCACCCGTTATTGTCCGTGCAAGTTGACGGGCGGTCCAAGCATATGCCCGATATCCACCTGCCAGAAGCTCTGAAAGTGGTATAAAAGAGTGAATTTCGGGTGGTCACAGCGCCCCCTCAGTCGCAAACTATGCCTCGCAAGCTCATCAAGCCTCATCATGCTGTCTCATTTCCCTCTTCAGATTCCAGTTCAGAGTCTGAGTCGCATGATGGGTTTCAAGTGGCAAAGGAGAGCAGCGGGAAGCGAAATATGTTGAGGAGTATGAAGAGGGGTGTAGAGAGAATTCGGTCCATTTCTTTCCATTCTCCCAAGAAACCTTCGTCAAAAAGGTATTTTGTTTTCTCTCTGCTTGCTAGAACCTAGAGGTCGTTGTTGACCAAATAGCAGCGTGGCTCGTGCGCTCGAATCTGTTACCCATGTGATCCTGACACCTCGTCATGACCGAGCCGTGTCGCTTCCTCTCGAGCTCCCACCATCCCGTCCCCTTCCCTCGACAATTTCCCCTTCTACATCCTCGTCAACAATGTCGGCAGACTACATGAGAGAGGAAGGTAGCCATGTAGACGACGAGGTGGTGTCGGGGGAATCCCATCTCCCACGTTCACCTGCAGCTGAAGAGCTTTCGTCTGTCTATGTCGAACCGGAAGTTCCCAATCCTTTCTTAATCGAGGATGATTCGCCTAAAAGCGAGCCCGCTGAATCCCTACCCCCTACCGATGATATTGCTCTCGATGTTCCACCAGTTTCTTCGACCCCAGTTACTCCTATCACCCCCAATGTCAACAAGGACATCCCGCCAACCCCAGCCGAAGAAAAAGATACAGAAGAAGAAGAAGTACTAGAAATATACATCCCAGGACTCGTCATCCCGACGATGTTCCTCCCAATTCCGAATGTGCGCCGCCCTGTTTCATATCATCTAACGTGGTGGCTATCTAAGGATTCACTGTATTTACCTTGTATTAGACTGATCCATTGACTACGTTGCTGAACAAATATATTTATCCACCTGATAAACGACCTGCCCGAGATCTATCTGGAGAATGGCAAAACAGCAACTTTCACACCTTGGTTATGACGAGTAGCTGGAGAGCGTTAGCCAGAATGGCACGCGATAGAATAGTGGCCACAGATCCAGAGGAGCTATCTTTGATACTTGGGGTGAGTCTTGAGATCGCGGGCAATGGGGCTATACTGAACCTGTATCATTGTGCCAGTTGTGGTATTTGCGTCTGGCATGCCTCTCCCGACTACGCCTCTTCAATCAAACGTCAGCAGAATGTAACAACCTGTTTTCTGTGTTGAATGCAGTAGAGCCGCCAGAAACCAAAGCATATCTCTTCGATCGCATCCTTCCTTTTGAACTTGAAGTCATGCATGCCCGACTCAAGTACTGGGCCGGGGACCACATGTCATACCTCGATGCCCTCTACCAACTTTTAAAAAAGTGCAAGGCGAAAGCGCGGTCAATGAATTCGGATCCTACCAACGTTTCAATGTGGAAGGAACGTGGAGCTAGGATTTGCTTGATCATTGCTTCGCAGCTCATGGAGATGAAGGTGGGCAGTACTGTGCCTCTCTGTCTGGCCTGTTGTACTGACTACACCTGATGTTAAGGAATTTGGTGCCGCTTGTAAACTACTGGAACCACTCCTTGAACAGGAGTACGAATCGGAAGATCTATCCTCTCCTACTCTGCGCTCGGCGATCGCTCGTATATACCTGCAGTCAGGACATATCTCGAATGCTATGAAGCACTTTGGAATCGTTGATAAAGACCCGACGGCGGAAGGATCACTGAAGGATATGAACAAAGCGTTACTTGCCTCTGCCAATGGTGAATGGAAAGCGGCCAGCGACATCCTGCAAGCATTACTCCAGCGTGAAGAGAACTTCATTGTGAGCTCAACTCGTGCTATCATTGTACCGTATTCTGATGCACTTGCAGGCCGTGAACAACCTCTCTGTGGCACTGCTAAGTCAAGGAAGGCTGAAGGAGGTACGAAACATGAAAGTAGCTTGCAGCGTTCGAAAGTCTTAAGTCCTACATGCATTACAGGGAATCGACGTCCTTGAGAAGGCTCTCAAGTCATCCCCGTCTACGGCTGTCGTTGCGGAGCCGTTCTTATTTAATCTTTGTAAGATTATTTCTTCCCTATATGAAGCTCTTTACTGAACGTCTACGACTAGCAACACTCTACGAACTTCGTTCGGCCACTGCCACGCAGAAGAAACTCGATCTATTGATAGAGGTAGCCAAGTGGAGCGGAGATGGGCTGAAGGTCTCTTGTCTGAAGATGCCGACCAACTAGCACCTGTATAACACTGATGGAATGAAGTAACCCAACTCCGGTCGATTTATCGGGCCATTCAGTCGGAGGTTGGACCATTAGCTTACTGAAGGCACACAGACATACCACTTCAGAGTATGGCAGATTTCGTATTGATCAAAGAACTCAGATAGTATTGCAAGGAAGGGAGTAAGGTATAGAAAAACATGTTATGATATAGGTCGGGAAGTAAGCTCCACTGCGTTCTTGAAAGCACCTAGCAAGGCGCTCATCTGGATCTTCTCATTCCCACCAGTGGAGAGGCGATGCCTGTTGGCATGAGGTCAAAATAGAATACGCAAGAGAATGGATGAAGAATATGCACTCAGTTGTAGCAAGCTGGTCCAACAAATAGATGCGTGCATGGGGCTTGAGCTCAATACTTTCAATATACTCATATGCACCAGTAAGTAAATCTTGAAGCGCAAGACCACGTTCAATCTTCATCTTGGATATCACTGTAAAAATAAACACGTTCAGCAAATCTTGGAGAATCACTTATGATAAGAAATATACTTTGATAGGCAGTGGTGAAGTCATGCCCCATCATGTACTGGCAGATCTTCTCGATGTCAGACGGATGGGGATTCCCTGTGCAGTTGTATATCTCTGTCTCCCTGGTAATGTCGTACGCAGCATGACATGCTTGAAGAACATTCAAAGCGCGTCGCATGTCTCCTTTCGATAGCTTTAATAATGCATCCTTCCCATCATCAGTCAAGTTCACTCTGGGAGACCGTCAGTGGTGGTCTCTCGCCTATCCTAACAATTACTCACTTTTCAGCCTCAATCACGGTCTTGAGTCGTTTCTCGACCTCGGATATGGGAAGTGGTGAGAATCGAAAACGGGTGCATCGACTTTGAATGGCAGGAGTGATTTTATTGACGTAGTTGCAGATGATGCAAAACCGAACGTTCTTGGTATATTGCTCAATGATACGTCGCAGTGCGGCTTGGGCGGCTTGAGTCATCATGTCCGCTTCATCGAGTATAATAAGCTTGAATCCCTTTGAGAAGAGTGTTCGAGTTTCTGCAAATTGTTTGATTTGTTCCCGAACGACGTCGATACCTCGGTCATCTGAAGCGTTCAGCTAAAAAAAATTAGAACTTGGAAGCATTGCTCCTATGGATTCTCGCACCTCCAAAATCTGTTTTTTGTAGTTTGCCCCGTATATCCTTCGTGCTACTGCAAGGATTGTTGACGTCTTTCCTGTTCCTGGTGGACCGTAGAATAGCAGATGCGGTAGACGGTTCTTTTCAATGAACTTTTCAACTGCGATAATGAATAAATGTTCCTAGAAAGAGAATACCAGAACTTACTGGTGCTAGTAATTTCCTTGTGAGATACAACATCGTCTAACGTCGTGGGTCGGTATTTCTCAACCCTGTGAAGTTGGTTAGTTGAACTATACCTTGAAGGCGTGTCACGTACCATGGTAAATTCTCATTGTCGGGAGGTGGAGGAACGTCAATATCAAGTGCTCTTGCTTTGCCCTTTGCAGATGCAGGGATGGAATCCACATCCATCATCTGAGTATCATCGTCGCTGTCCATGGTCGCGTTGACAAACCTCTCGACGCGTCGGTGAAAATCCGTGACTGTCACGGCGCGTTTCAAGCTCCGCCTGAACCTTATTCACTTCTCACGCACGGACCATCAACAGTGAAAAAGCAGCTGAGTAATATTTTCCTTCTTCACCGGCTCTTGCTTTCTTCGAAGACTCCACCGTTCAGTTCGTTGGACAGACGAAAGCGTCCGAGATGCAGATTTTCGTCAAAACCCTCACGGGTAAAACCATTACTCTCGAGGTTGAATCCTCAGACACCATCGACAATGTCAAAGCCAAAATCCAGGACAAGGAAGGGTGAGTTTACGATTGCCATTTAATCTCACTCAACTGATGGTGGATTGTACAGAATTCCCCCTGACCAGCAGCGTCTGATCTTTGCTGGAAAACAGCTCGAAGATGGCCGCACTCTCAGTGACTACAACATTCAGAAGGAGTCTACCCTTCACTTGGTGTTGCGTCTCCGCGGTGGCGCTAAGAAGCGTAAGAAGAAGACCTACAACGTGCGTGCTTTCACGGATCCCACTTGATTTCTGTAAGCTGATTGCTGTTGATGCATAGACTCCCAAGAAAATCAAACACAAGCGCAAGAAGGTCAAGATGTCTATCTTGAAGTACTACAAGGTAGACTCCGACGGCAAGATCAAGCGTCTCCGTCGGGAGTGCCCTAGCGCCGAGTGCGGTGCCGGCATCTTCGTGCGCATCAATTGTCACCGTTTGCTCTACACCTGACCTAACTGTACCCTTGTAGATGGCTTTCCACAAGGACCGTCAATACTGTGGCAAGTGTAGACTTACCTACACCTTCACCCCCGGCAGCAAGCCCCCTGTCGTCTAAGCTTTTGTAATATAGTGGGTCGTAGGGCTCTGTATGCTTATCAGTACCACTTCAATCTACCCGCTATGACGCCTAATGCACATGCCTTTGTCCTGAGAGTTCCTGTGACCCACGGAGTCTATTAAGCTTTATCGTAGGCATTTCATTTGCCTGTGCGAAGCTGCCTGACGGCAATTTCGCCCATCCTTTAAAAGGTTTCCACGCCTCAGCCTAGGCGCTATAGTCTTCCTCACTCCCTCTCAGTCCGTACCACTCTCGCCCTGTGCCACTCATTATACGATGAAAGTAAATTGTTCAGGTTTATACGTTTTCCCGCTTCTTCACGCCTTTTTATTCAGGACTACAAGCTGGCTACCGACCTTGCTGAGATGGATGTAAACTTTCTAATCGTTACTGAAGATCTCTCCGCCACTCACTTTCAGGGCCATTAGCGCCTCGCCATCCAACACAAAATGTGGTGCTTACTGGTGGACGGCCTGTACCCCAAGCACCTCACCGAGACGGTTGGAAAAGTTTTAGAACCCCGCGAAGGACGGCAAACCACCATTATGGACGTCGGCTGTGGCTCAGGTATATGGTTCGTAATTCTTCCCACCTCATGCGCATCGTCTGATCGATAATATGATACTATTTGAAAGGGCAATTGAGATGGCGAAAAAGTACCCATACGCCCGGGTCATCGGTTTCGACCTTGTAAAGCAGGACTTTCCGTGAGTGGATGTAACATTCTCAATGCCGTCTACCCATATTGTATCATCATTATGATATGTGCGACCCAGGCATGCACCGCCGAACTTCGAGTGGGTGTTACGTCTGACGGAATTATGATCGGGGTATTGACTTACCATCTGCAGATTTGTACAGGGAGATATCTCCGCGTCGCTCCTCCCTTTCAAGGGTCAAGCCGACATCGTTCACTGTCGCTGTGTCGTTCAGCATGTATGTGTTTATTCACAACTTCTCCCGCATGACCTATGACAGGGAACAGGTTAAGGACCCCCAAAGCTTGGTCAATCTCCTGGCCGAGAATCTAAGGCCTAGTATGTCCACTCAGATGTCCTTAACCAACTCAATTGATCGAGCACTGCAGATGGCCTCCTTCTCATCGCCGACGGAGATTGGATAGTCTTTGATGAGAACAAGCAACTAGTCGCACCCGTTGAATGGGACAAGTCTTCAGGAGCTCTCTCCATGACAGGAAACCAGTCGTGGTATACCGGCTGGCTCTCTCTGGTCGGAAGTCTGACCAGAAGTAACCAGTATCGACGGATAGACGAGTTAGTCAGGGCATCCAGCGCGTTCAGCAGAATCAAATTCACACGATATTTCAGTCCAATCAACTGGGCTGGGAAAGACCTTGACTATGGCGCTGAACTTGGCATGATCCTGAACATGAATCAAAGGGTGCGTTCTAAATATTCTCCAGATCATTCAAGATCTCTAAAGATGGCCTTGCACCAGGCCTTCCTCAAGGGCAGCAAAGAAACACTCCTCGAGGCTGGAGTATCACTGGATAAGGTCACCGAATGGGCAAAGCAGTATGAACTCGAGCTCGATAGCAAACACTTCTATAATGCGTGGTATTATACCTCTGCGCAGAAATCTATAATTGATATCTAAATCTATGTACTCCTAATAAATAAATAACGAAACCGAAACTAAACCAACATCTACATAGATAATTATGTAGGTATGAAGCATTACATGGTGAAGTGCAGTAGTATCTGGAGCCACTCTAGGTATAGTTCATGGAATCTGAGACCTTAGACGAATTAGGTTGATGTACTAAAGGGGTACTTTTCTGAGGAAATTCCATGAGAGGCCCCAGTGAGATGACAAGGGACGTCGATATTATCCCCGCACGGCAAGTTGAATGGCGCGTAGGCCTTGGAACATGGCCTGAATATCGGACCATTCCATTTCGTGCTCCGAGGTACCATCGATCACCTGCAAGCAGGGAAACAAGGTATCAAGGGACTTCGCCATCAGAGTCGCGTCCGGCGGGGTAAGAGAGGTGATGGTTATTTTGCGAAGAGCGTTCGCTGGATGCGACTGCTTGGGTATAACAACGTCAACAGACGTGATCATGTCTATGGGTATTACGAGGCTGATGAGGGTCGTTGACTTCTGCGAAAGGGTGACTAGTCCCTTAAGACTAGTTTGTGGAACCCATCGAGGGTCAACAGTAGGAACAGTTCCGAGTTCGAGATGTGCCAGTTTAGGCCAGTGCGTTGCGATCTGGGTAAAGTCCTCGTCGCGTATTACGATGGGAGGAGTTGTATCGAATACGAGGCGTTTCAAGTCATGAAGTTTGAACAAAGGTCGTACGAGGTCGAACCTGAGCATATCTTCAAAGTCTATGGCGGTGGCGTTGTTGGGAACAACAGGGGCATTATTGGAATCATTAGCGTTACTGTCCTCTAAACCGATTGGATCGGTGTCTACGTGATGGTCTATGGTGAAATCGTGCAGGAATGGGGTCTTGTCCTTCATGATGTTAAATAAGGCGGTCCAGGAGTCATCGGATTGAACGACGGGTTCAATGTCGATGTAAAGAGATTGAAGTTGATCGGATTGCATGTGATGGAGAATTGTACCAATCAGAGCGATACGAGCCCGTATTGAGAGAGATTTGAGTGATGGGAAACATGGTGCACCGCCCCTAGCAGTCCATTTCTCTGCCAGCTTGGTGGACCGAATATGAACGGCATGCAGTTCCAGTCCGGTAAGGAAGGGGAAGGCGGAGATGGCCAAAATAGTCTCCGAATCAAGGGATGTGCTGATTCTTAAGGAGAGGGTTCGTAGGTTGGAAACCGCAGAAACGGCACGAAGCACCTGCTCTGAGGCTGAGCCTCGAAGACTGAGGGATGTCAAGTTCGGTAGGTCACCCAATAATTCGCTGGCTGCATTGTTGGTGCTGGGCAGAATGCTGTTCTTGAAACCCAAGTCCAGGTCAAGGCGCTCCAATTTGTCACTGGGTCCGAGCATTGGACAGAAACTATGGCAATTAGTGAGGGAGAGTTGGGCGGTGGTGAGTCTTGTGAACAATCCATTGCCAACAGAGGACAACAATGAGGAGACAGATGGGTGTAATTGCACGCTCTGGCGGGTTTTAATGTGCTTCACTCGGGAACTATATGAACGTAGTGCACGAAGGTCGGGATGCGCGGGGGATTCGAAGGCCTGGAGCTTGATGAGAAAAGGCGGTACAGAACAACCTGAACACTCACATAGACTCCATTGACTCGAATCAAACCTGGAATCAGCTGCAGTAATGGGGTAACATCTATAAGACGATGCCAGAGTCGGTTCAAGGCAGGGTCCCGCCAAGCCCTACAAACTCTGGAAGCTCGACTCAGCGTCGAGCCGTCGCCGAAGTCAAGACACAAGTCAAGGACAATTTGAATAATTTCGTCGATGAGGAGTGCTTGATGCATCGGAACCCCGCAGCGTCCTCGGTGTGAGTGGAAGAAGAATTTAAGAAATTTTTTTAGTTTTTGATTGATTCTCACGGGAAATTGCTGAGAATCTCAAACATGACCTCCAACACGAGTCATACTCATGGCTAGAACCGGTCCTCCATGTACCATAGTCATCAAACTAGGTATCTTTGATTGTATCTCTGCAGTAGCATGCAATACTCAGTCAGAACACAGGAACGTCTTCAATTGTCCATGAGGAGACACATCAACCCCTACTGTCGACCTTGTCCTCAGTGGTGGAAACTGTGGTGCATTTACGGTCGCAAGGTCACAAAGTTGTTCTGGTTAGCTCTGGAGCGATTGGCGTTGGTCTCAAGCGCATGAACATACCGTCAAGGCCAAAGAGTTTGTCAGGGAAGCAGGTAACACTGTGTTGTCTCTTGGGAGGATTCAAACACTGAATGTTGTCAAAGGCTTTGGCAGCTATCGGTCAAGGTCGTCTTATTGCGCTGTGGGATGATTTATTCGGTCACCTTGAGCAACCCATCGCACAGATTCTTATAACCCGTGGTGATATATCGGATGTCAGTTAAAGGCTTTCCTGAGCGTGTCAACTCAAATCTCACTAATCTTTGAAAGCGTACACGATACCTTAATGCTGTCAACACTCTCAAGGAGCTCTTGTCGATGGGGGTTGTACCGATTGTCAATGAAAATGATACTATATCCGTCAGCGTGCGTACTCATTCACTGCACTCGCAATCAGCGGTCTCATATCCCTTCAGGAAATAAAATTTGGCGACAATGACACGTTATCAGCCATCACATCTTCTATGATCCATGCCGACTATCTTTTCTTGTTGACAGACGTGGATGGGCTTTATACTGCGAATCCGCGGAAGGATCCATCATCTGAACTCATTGAGGTTGTCACCTCTATACCTGCAATACGTTCGAAGGGTCCGTATCATCTCCTTTTTGCATAGGAAATATACTAAAGGCCATCCAGTTAGCACCAAAACATTAGGTTCCAGTCTTGGGACTGGTGGAATGGAGACCAAGATTATTGCTGCTGAAATAGCGACAGGCGCCGGTGTCACGACAATAATTACATCTAGCAAGCGCCCCGAAAACATTTTCGGCATAATTCAATATCACAATTCCCTAAAAGTGAATGCCCCTTCTGAGCTCATTTCCGAGACATCGCCCTCCGAAGCCAGTGCGGCGCTCCCTCGACCACCCCATACAGTATTCACACCATTGCTACTGCCGATGAGGGACCTCAAGGCTTGGACAAGTCATACACTGTTCCCTGCCGGCAGTGTGATAGTTGATGGAGGCGCTCACCGTGTCCTGTCCCGAAGAGAATCTGGTGGACGTTTGTTGGCAGCTGGTGTTGTCGGCGTGATAGGCGCTTTTGCATCGGGGCAGGCGGTCCGCATCTGTGCACTGAAAGGAGGGGCAACCGCATCTTCCTCGGATGACATACCAGAAGCCACAATCAGTGCACAGTCAACTAGGCCTAGTTCTCCGATCGGACGGTCATCATCAGAGCCGCTTTCTCGTTCAGGCTCCTCTGGTGATCTGAACGATTCAGCCCAAATCACGCAAGCTGAACAAGAGCGTCTGACAGAAGACGACGTCATCGAAGTTGGAAGAGGCCTCGCAAATTATAACTCGGAGCAAATCTCCAAGGTGAAGGGGCTGAATAGGTAGGTGTATACAGTCTTGTGCAAGAAAATTTCTAATTGTCGTTTTGGTTTGGTAGTTCCCGAATGCCCAAAGTACTGGGCTATGCAGATTCGGAGTATGTCGTAGAGAACATCACTATACGGGTACCGCCGTGACACTGCAGAGACGGACGTTCTATCTCCAGCGCCATCTTCCGCTGTATCCGTGTACTTGGAATACTGTAGACAGATTAGATAGATAGTCAAGATCGGATGTATTGTGGCAGTGCCGAAGAAAAATTTTGGACCGGCTGGCAATTCCTCTTATGACCCATTTTCTTCCTTCGACATCATCTCCTACTTACACTTTTCTATCTCCTTCTCTCTACTCCATTTCATGCAATAGCGGATATCTTCACTCTTTCAAACTGTCTAGATCATGTATCACAACAGCTCGATCAGGATCTTGGCGGGTGCGTGATTCGTGTGCTTATTGAGCACCGCGGTACTGATAACTTTTCATAGGCAACAGTCACCCCGAGCTCGCTCAAGCGGTTGCTGAGCGGTGAGCTGCTGATTTTCGAGAGGTCTCACTGATCAGTGATTCATACTCGTTACCTAGGCTGAACGTACCCCTCGTCCGTTGCACTGTGCGGAAATTTTCGAATGGCGAAATAGACGTCAAGATTTTCGAATCCGTTCGGGAAGAAGATGTGTTCATCATTCAATCAGGAAGCAGCGATGCCAACGACAATCTCATGGAACTACTCATTCTCATTTCGGCTTGCAAGACAGCATCCGCCCGACGAATTACTGCAGTCATACCATGCTACCCTTACGCAAGGATGGATAAAAAGGACAAGTCTAGGGCGCCTATAACAGCCAAGCTTGTAGCGAACATGCTCGTTGTCGCTGGATGTGACCATGTTATCACCACGGACTTGCATGCAAGTCAAATCCAGGGGTTCTTCGATATACCTGTCGATAACTTGTACTCGGAGCCTTTAATGCTGTCTTATATTAAGTGGAAGATCCCGGAATGGAGGAATAGTATAATCGTCAGTCCTGATGCTGGTGGTGCAAAACGGTGAGTCCCGTAAACATAGAAAAATTGAGCTAGTTTTTAATACTTTTGCTAGGACGACCGCCATTGCGGATAAACTAGGCGTCGAATTTGCCCTTATTCATCGCAAACGGGATGGTAAAGCTGACAACGCACCCGAACGAATGGAGATCCTTGTTGGGGACGTAAAGGACAAGGTGATTCTTTTGTCTTCTGGTGCACACGTTTCTCATTTCTCTTAGGTCGCGATTCTCGTAGATGACATGATTGATACCGGGAAGACGTTGACGCTTGCGGCAAAAACTCTACATGAAAAGGGCGCACGTTCGGTCCATGCTCTCATTTCCCATGGCAAGTTAACTGCTTCCATCAAGGGACGAGCGCTCATCTGGCTTCTAACCCAGGGCTACTCTCTGAGACGAACCTTAGTCTCATTGACGACCTTCCCATTGAGCAACTAGTTGTGCGTATATTTCTCAGGATAATTCATTGCGTAGTACGATAGTTTTTTTCGTGCGTAGGTCACCAACACCATCCCTCAGACCAAGAACAAAAGCGCTTGTTCAAAGCTCACTGTCATTGATGTTAGCCCTATCATTGCTGAGAGTATTCGACGTATGCATAACGGCGAGAGTATTAGCCTGCTGTTTGGTCCCTGGGCAGAGTCGGGTAGCGTTGAGCTCTCATAGACAATCCAAAATAACGTTCTAGATTTACTTAGGAGCTCGAGTATTGCTAGTTAAAGTCTGTACTCTTCATGTATTCAATAGACCTCATGCATTCATAAATAATCAAGGACTTTGATTTCCCTCCGTGCCCGGAAGCTGGTCTTTGCTTTCAGCTTTGCCGCCGGCAGCGAAGGGCAGCGAGCGGAGTTGTGGCCCGCCGCCTGCACACGAACCATTTTCCCAGGATTTCCTAGTTGTCCCAAACGTAAACATCGATCAACAAACGCTCCTCTTCGACACACGACATTCTCTCGCTCTTTTCGCGCTTCTAATTGCTGATAAAGGGCCATAATGGCTCAGGTTGAGGTAAGAGTGATCCTTTCAGCATTCTTTCTTTACTAAAAATCGTTCAGGAATTTGAATCGTTGTTGAAGGAAATAGTTCAAGCAAAACGCTTGTCGGCTTCAAAAATGAGTAAACTGACAGAAATCGCGCTAAAGTCAATGGAGGTACGCATGCCTATTTGATTGCTACTAGAAGATCCTCTAACATGGGCTGCTTACACTCCAGGAGGATACCCAACTTGTCTCTATTCTCTATCGTACCCACAAATCATTATCATCTTCCAGCAAAGTATCCAGTTTATACGTCTTTGACGCGCTTTCTCGTGCTGCGAAACACCGAGCCAACAAACAGAACCTTACTGGCAACGTAAACTCTTCGAAAGGAAATTCCGCTACGTTCCTCCTGAGAGTCGAGGGTATCTTAGAGGGTCTCTTTCGGGATATGATCAATGCTGGTAGCCCTGAATTGAAGGTTAGTGAACATAAACCTTGTCGCTATCCACCGACTCTGTTCAAAAATAAGGCAACATGCTCGCTGTGGTGGGATCATGCCATGTCTTCCTGCCTCGGAAACGGAACACATACAGATAGCTAGAAGTCGATACTCTGACCAGCATCTACACTTTTATTGATGTTCCTTTCCGAGTTATGCCCAGGGCGTGCTATGACGCCGTCACATGACTGTTGCTGCTATAGCACCTTTGTTTTCTGGATTTACGTGAATAAGAATCGTTCCTAATCGTTCTTTACATATGTTCATGCAGGAAAAGGCCAAGAAGGTGTATGATATATGGGTCAAAGGCAACACGTTTCCGCCCGCCATTTTATCGCAATTATCGAATATAATCCATGGAAAAGAGAATCAAGTAAACCAAGGTGCCCATTTCATGCTAGATTCATAGTATCGCCCAATGAACTGATCGCCCTGTTTCGTAACATCTAGTCACCAGGACAGCCGCAACGACAGATCCTCGGGTGGCGGCCCAAAGCAAGAGTATCTCACCACCTCCAGCTACCAAAACTTCAACTCCTCAGCCTCAACCGACTCCTCAACCGACTCCTCAACCGACTCCTCCACAAGCAGCTCCACTTCCTAATCCTCAATCTGCCCTCCTGGCGCTTCTCGCTCAGGCTCAGGCAGCTACTACCGGATCTAAGCAATCTTCTGAGTGAGTTTACCAGTGTTGAGCTCGAGTGTTGATTGTTTCTAACCATTTCTCAGGCAAGTAACATCAATTTCGGCGGATTTGCAATCACAGCAGCAGTTGGGTGCTCCGCAGCTGGCTTTACTCCAGCAACTAGCGCAGTTGGGCAATAACGCTTCGTTTCCCGTCTCTGTGTCCAATTCTGTTCCACCAGTAGCGAATGACATAGATCATGGTCGATCCACATCTTCTCGAGCTGAACCTTACGGATCGCGAATAAAAGACGCACAGTATAATAGTTCTGATCGCAGAGATTACAATAACCATCAACATGATCATGTTGGTGATCCGAGAGGCGGCTTCAGAGGTGGTCGAGGGCGGGGATTCCGAGACAACGGGTCTCGTAGTCCTTTGCAGAGAACCAGACGAAGTCGCTCTAGAAGTCCACCAAGTAGATACGGAGGCCGGAGAGATATAAGGCCATATAGCCCGCTAGGCAGACCCACGATGGCTTCCTCGTCATCTCGAGAATCCCAGAGTCACGGTGCATCGCAACCGATTGTTGACGAGTTTGGACGCGAAATTCGCCCTGAACTGGCTGAGGCTGAGAAGCCGACAGACGCTGGGTCCCTGGCCCAGTCGGAATCAAAATCCCAAGCCTCACTCATCGACCCTTTATCTCCCGGACACCTGAGCACCTCTTCCTCTTCACCTTCCCGGAAGGTCAATCCCACAAATTCTTCGACAGCAGGTCCTTCAAATCACTCCATGAACGCACCTGTCGGTCTCGAGAGCTTTGATATCTCCACCTTCGACTTTACTTCTCCCTCATCATGGGAAACCCTAGGCAACATGTGGCTTGTGACGAATGGGGTGCTGCCTTCCACGGAGCAGCTTATGCAGTTCGTCATGGAGGTTACAAGCGCCGGAATGAATCCTGCCTCATTCGCACAAGATTGGAACCAGCCGACAGACAGGTCCAATTCTTCCAATACCCAGGACCAATTCTCTGGCAATCGAGGAGCATATCATGGGCGGGGCGGCTTTCAACGCGGAGCGAGAGGCGGTGGTTATAGTTCATATGGTAGCCATACCGAGGCGCAGGTTATGGTTGGTGATGATAGCTCTGCCTCAGATGGAATGGGATCCGTGGCTCGTGGTACTTGCGGTGCTGGTAAGATGCAAAAAGTTGGAGACAAATGGATGTTTGTCAAGGATTCTGATGCTACAGTGCTGTCCTCATGATATTCTGGTTATTTTGCACGGGTCTCGTCGCGGTGTTTATTCCATTACTGTATTGTGTAGTAACTTCACTTTGATATGGCATACTAAATCGGCATCATGTACTTACTAGTGGTATTAACTTATACTTTCTCACCTTCAAGTTCTTCTATCTATGCATAAAGGGACCTCTGTGACTGACTGCGTTAGGGTACGGGGAACAACTCGGTTTTTGCTAACACGTGTGAATAATTCATGTTAATGATAATAACACATTGTTAGCATCGACCTCCAAGGCCCCGTGTGAATATATGTTAAGAAATCTGGAAGCTGAGCGCTGAACGTTGAACGTTGAACGCTGGCAAATCGGAGTCTTGCTGATTTGAGCGACACGTGTGTTGCAAATTTTTCATTTTGGCCATCATCGATGCATCATCGACAGTCGACTCATCGTTTAGCAGCCTTGTATTCCTTTTACAGACACTCCCAACAATGAAATTCTTAAATTTCTTTACTTAAAACTCGGAGCCTAACCATTGAGACGCAATTACACACCATGGAGCAGCTTCCAGAAGATGCTATTCGCAAGCTAACCTATCTACGTACTTTCCTCAATGCTCTAGTACCCAAGTCATTGCCAAAACCTCAGTCTGGAGAGATACCGAAGTTTCTGTTCAAGACTTTTCGCCTAGACAGGAATGAGGCTGAAGAATTGGGAACTGTAGGGGTTGTGGGCGGGGG
This sequence comes from Moniliophthora roreri, assembly GCA_001466705.2. Lineage (NCBI taxonomy): Eukaryota > Fungi > Basidiomycota > Agaricomycetes > Agaricales > Marasmiaceae > Moniliophthora > Moniliophthora roreri. Next base: position 833,453 of record LATX02000035.1, on the reverse strand, counting down.
ATTCAAGATGGAAGATACATACATGTACAACTGGAGATGATACGTTGGGCATTACAGAGAGGGTGTCAAATAGGATTGGCGCTGTTGCTAATGTACTGGAGAAATATATCAAGGAGAATCCTACTTCAGAAGGTGGCCCTGATGCAGTACTCATGAAATGGGTTGAAGATATCACGAACGGGTGTACAAGATGCAGGTCAAGTGGTGCAGGCATTATTATTTTCACATGCCAAATTGTTAATAATTGCATTATTCACTCGTCATTTTCAGTATTAGAAAATAATGTGAACATGAATAATAGCCTCCGAGGAGGTCGACGAATATGTTAATAATATAGCTGGGAATTAGTCACTGCACCCTAGGTCACTGCGTTTCCTGAGTCAGAATCGGCATGTGACTACGCGTAAGGTAACGTTGAGTGTAACGCGAACGTGACTCATTCTCTTTCTTTTCTCCCTCCCTACACTTCCCCTACGCCTTCGAGTCCAGACGTTCTGTACTCGCCATGGCCAATAAAAAGGCCAGGTCCAGTGACCAAAAATCTATCAAAACATTCTTTGCGAAGAAGAATCAGGAGAAGCCAGAGGCCTCTTCCGATACGGAAGTCGAAGTTGAGGTGCCAGCAGCCAAGAAAGGAGGAGCGCGCGGTTTTGGTGGTATCGCAGTGGAACTACCTCCGATCAACAACATATCTGCTATATTCTCTGACCTAGTCAGCCGAGCACCAAAAATCAAGAATGTCGCAGAGCACGTATCCGGCCGTAAGCTGCGTGTAGCTACCATGTGCTCGGGGACGGAATCCCCGTTGCTGGCGCTGGAACTCATACAAAGAGAAATCAAGGAGCAATACGAGGTCGATTTGGAAGTCGAACACGTCTTTTCCTGCGAGATAGAGCCCTTCAAGCAAGCTTATATCGAGAGGAATTTCCATCCTCCCATTCTGTTTCGAGATGTGTGTGAGTTGGGCAATGACGAAGCGTGCGTGATCTTATTTTCTCTTGGGTTCAGCGACTGACTTTCACATAGGCATACTGCTTATGGTGCTCTCGCCAAAGTCCCAGGAGATGTCGATCTCCTTGTTGCGGGAACTTCTTGTGTCGACTATTCCAACCTGAACAACGAGAAGCAAGATATTGATGCCAATGGAGAGTCTGGACGTACTTTTCGTGGAATGATGACTTGGGTTAACATTCACAGGCCCCCTCTTGTCATCCTCGAGAATGTTTGCTCTGCACCCTGGGACAGAGTGAAGGAGAAGTTTGAGAAGAATGGATATAGTGCGCAGTGGACTCGAGTAGACACTAAACAATATTACATCCCTCACACCCGAACACGCGTCTATCTCGTCGCTGTGGATGCGAAGAAGTCGTCTATTCCTGAGCAATGGAAGAAGATAGTGCAGGACGATCTCAGGAGGCCAGCATCCTCGACTCTGGACGAATTCTTACTGCCCGTTGACGATCCTCGCATACACCAAGCAAGGCAGAAGCTTGTCAACGAAAGTTTTAACGCACTCGATCGAAAGACCGGACGAACAGACTGGGGCCGTTGTGAATCTCGGCATCAGCGCGCAAGGCTTGAAGAGGAACTGGGAGCTAAAAGGCCGCTGACTAGCTGGGAAGAAGGTATGTGGTTGCTGAAGCCCCCAGACTCCAAAATTTACCTTTAGTCAGGTGGATCCTGTAAAACACTCGACTTCTGCTGGGGCGACTGGGCCGCTGCTCAAGTGGAGCGCGTTTGGGACTTGATGGACATTAGTTTACTGCGAGATGCGAAGAACGGTTGTGATCCTTCGTATAAGACGTAAGTTTCCTTTCTTGGGAACTCTCCAACTATTAACCTGCCCTACCCCTGCGTTCAGGTCTGTCTGGAACTTGTCGCAGAATGTCGATCGCACCATTGGCTCAGGCAAGCCAGGGATATGCCCTTGCTTGACGCCGTCCATGATACCTTACATCACAAACCGCGGTGGACCCATGGTGGGTCTGGAGGCTTTGTCTATGCAGGGTCTTCCGGTCGATAAACTTCTTCTTACCCGCGAAACCGAAGACCAGCTCGCCGATTTAGCTGGCAATGCTATGTCAACGACTGTGGTTGGTGCTTGCATCTTGGCTGCTCTGATTACCGGCAAAGACCATCTCAAGTCTGGTTCTGATAAAAAGAGCTACGAGGCGATCAAAGGCTCTTGTCAGAGCCTAGAGAATGATGCAATGGACGTCGACAAGCCGACGGATCCAGTGGAAGACCATATCACTGGGGACAGTGACTTGGTTTATCGTCCTCTCGATCTTTCAGTCACGAAAACTCATACGCTCCCTGAACTCCTTCTCTCTGCTTCAAAGAGCATTCGTCTCTGTCATTGTGAAGGGCGAACCGATATGACCACTCGCCCTATCTTGCGATGTGTCGATTGCAACACTACTTCCTGCCAGAAGTGTGGTGGTCGGCCAGAGCATAATCCCATTCCTGTCGATGTGAAGGCTGAACCAAGGTTGCCGCCTTCAGACTTCGATCGAATCTTAAAATCGGTTCTCCCTATGTGCCTTTCGTTGTCCAATATCACGAAGGAAATCCTCAACGACCTTAAAGAACAGCATGGTGCCACGGTGCCGGAGACGCGTTGGAGGAAATGGTCCGAGGCCGTTCTTCGCGCAGCGAGTTCAGAGCTCCGTTTCGTTGAGCTCAAGCGCCAAGAAATTTGGAGCGTGGTGTATCAGTCTCTTGCAGCGAAGCTGGAGTTACACCTTCATCCACAACAACCCGAGTGGCGACTTTACGGTGTCGCACTGCCGGACGAACCCGTAAATGCTGAGATTCGGCAAGTCCTTGAAGCACCTATCGCAAGGCTCGTATGTTCGGATGCCTTGCTCAATGGGAGATGGGAGTTTGCTTTGCCGGAAGCAATTTCCACTACTGTGACAATCGCCAAAGCTGGTGAGCTAGTTCCTTCATGGGGGGCACGTCTCGGGTTGAACGATGCCAAGCACCGAGATGAGAAGGTTCACTCCGCAATTCACATCTCTGTTTCCGAAGACGACCTGGGGATGTTTGATCGTGATATCTCGGGGACTTATAAGCTTCTTGACCGTTGTGGCACCGCCAACGGTGCCTTACACAAACGCGAGTCTCAAGGCGAAAATCTTCCACCCTTGTTCCTGTTATTGGATCCCCATAGCACAGGGAAAGCGGAGGATGATTCCTTCGTGTTCTCCCAGAGCATACGTAGATATGATGCTCGAGAAAGACGGCCTATTATCGCAAAGCTAGATCCCTCGTGGCGGCAGTCCGATGCCACGGAAGTCAAGGTCTCTTGTTCTCTTCCCTTTCGCTGGGCCGCATCTGACAAGGTCACACTGAAAGTGAGTTCATACTACAGACTTGGCTTACGTATACTCATGCACACATTTATAGCCATCGCATGCGGAGGATGCTCAGTTCGGTATTCCAGGCGAGAATCTGCAGCTTTCGGTGAACAGTGATGCCTGTCGTAGAGCAGTGTCTTTCCTTTCCTGCAGTATTCCTCTTGGAGGTCAAGCTGGACCAGAATGGTCTTGCGGGAGCTGGGGTGAAGTCGAACAGACTAGTGAGCGCAGCACCTTCCGATCTATTGCCTGGCTTCTGGAGCGTGTTCGACGTGTGGACGACCATTTCTCTACATGGCAAGACGTTGCCCTCGCAGATGATGATTTGCAATGTGAACGATGTGCTCCTAGGCCACCACAAGTTCAGTACGTTCAAGTTGGCAAGAAGATCGTGGCGATCGAGGACTCTGCTGAAGCCGGAGAGTACGAACGCAGGTTAAAGCGGCGACCCAGTCCCTTCGTCACACAACTCCGACTCCAAGACGATGGTATTGGAATTGTTCGGATTGGTGTCAACATCAATTCTCTCCTCCATCGTGCGGTCTCCAGATTACCTCCATCTCCTCATGCCGCTAAACCTCTTCTCTCATGGCGAGTGAACACCAATTTCACTCGTGCGGCTGCAATCACTCTCCCGAAGTTCGTCTTGATGAGTAACAAGCGCGATAAGGAACACGCTCAGCCACCTTATTTCAAGCTAAACCTGCGAAAGGAGCAGCTTCGGTCTTTAGAATGGATGATACATCGAGAGTCTTTAGACGCTGCGCCGTTCGTCGAAGAAGAGGTTGCGGAAGCTATTTTGGATCCTCTCGGATGGCGAGTAGAGGGTCGTGCCCAGAGGGAAGTCCGCATCAAAGGAGGTGTTTTGGCAGACCAGGTCGGTTACGGGAAAACCGCCATTACACTCGGCTTGATTGATTGCACTCGCGCCAATGTTGAGAAGGAGTTCTCTGAGACAATGCGCATACCTGGAAAGATCAACTTGAAGGCCACCTTAGTGATTGTTCCTCCTCATTTGACTCGACAATGGAATTCAGAGGTGCAGAAGTTCACGAAGAAGGGTCGATTTACGACATTGGTCATATCCACCGTATCCAACCTCAATTCCGCCACCATCGAGGACTTCCAGAATGCTGACATCATAATTGTCGCATCTAATATCTTCAGGAGCAACGTATATCTCGAAAATCTTTCCCTCCTTGCCGGATGCGCTCAGCTTCCTAGTAAAGAAGGGCGCCACTTCAATCATCATCTTCAGAAGGTTTCGAGCTCACTGAGAGAGCAAGTGGACTGCTTACAGGATGAGGGATCCACCGCAGTGAAGAACGAGATCCACGAGGGACAAAAACGAGGTGAGCTGATTGGTATGCTTATCAGCAAAGTACATACTGACCCACTTTTACAGTTGAGCAGGAAGCTGCTCAAGCCGCAAAAGCTCAGTTGAAGAGACTCAAAGGGAAATCCTATCATGAGGCAGCTGAGAAACACGAAGCTGAGAAGAAGCCGGAGAAACCCGCGCCTACCAAAGGATCGCTGACCGAGAAGAAAGCTACTCGACTTGTGCTGGACTCGGTGGTCATTCCTCCTTATGACAAGAGTGCATCACCCCCACCCGACTCTTCGGCACCTGAAGATGATACAGATGATTCCGACACACAAAAACGGTCGAAACGTCGAGCTGCCACAAGACGCGCTATCGTCGTTCTATCGGATGACAACGAGGATGAAGACTCTAGCGGAGAGGGGGAAAAGACCTCTCGCAAGAGGACATCTAAAGTCAAGCCCGCTGCTCATCAGAAACCCTCTATTCGTCGGCGGTCCAAAGCCGACGACAGCGACGAAAGCTTCGTCGAGGACACATCGGAAGAAGAAGAGGACGGCTCGGCCTCTGATGTCATGTCAGAGGGCGAGGACGCTGTGCCTCCCAAGAAGAAAACCAAGCCGACTAAATTGGCGAAGCCCATTAAGAAACGCTCTGTTAGCACAGATTCCGGAACTGACGATATGAATGTCGATGACGAGGGCAAATCAAAAATCACTAAGAAGGGAACAAAGAGAAAAGGCCCAGAAGACGATGACAGGCCCGCCAAGAAGCAGAAAAGGATTGATACTGATCCATGGAAAATGGATTCCGCTGCCGTTCGCCGTGACTGGACACAGATGTGTGCACCTCCTTTTGAGATGTTCCACTTTTCGCGGAAAGTTGTAGATGAGTACACATATCTGGATGGTAAAGTCTTGTCACTCGTTACGAATTTGACGGCGGACCGTCTATGGGTGCTGTCTGGTACCCCTCCGATACATGACTTCGGTGCTCTGAAGACCATATCCGCGTTCATGTCCATTCACCTTGGTATAGATGATGATTCTGAGGGTCAGTCTGTTGAAGTGAAGAAACGTCGCAGGGAAAGGACAGGTGAGTATCTGGTGTATCAAAAATCCTGATTCACTTACATTGTCGACCCAGACGTTGAGAAGTTCCACTCCTTCCGAGAGGTGCACAGTTGGGAATGGCATGCTCATCGTCACGAGCTTGGACAGACTTTCCTTGACACATTTGTCCGACAGGTAAGCACCTGATGTCCTGTGTGGAACCCGTAATGAATATGCTCTGTATAGAATATTGCCGAAATTGACGAGATTCCTTGGTCGGAGAAAGTCGTTGAGATTACCCTACCTGCAGCAGAACGCGCGATTTATCTGGAATTAGAGCATCATCTTCGTGCATTGGACATGACAATCAAGCGTGGTCGAAAGACGGAGAGCGACAGAGAAAAGCGAGTGACTGAAGCTCTAGGTGAAAGCAAGTAAGTACACTTTTAACGTTCGCCCGCCTTTTTGGAACTGACATAAATGTAGGAGCGCTGAAGAGGCGCTATTGAAGCGATGTTCACACTTCGATCTGGATACGAGCAACGAGAATGCGATGAAAGCTTGCGACATCATCGTCAAGGAACGGCGGAGGCAGCTGGAAGCCTGCAAAGCTGAGTTACTGAAAGCCGTAAAAGACGGTGTCAAGAGGGAGAAAAACTTACCCGGCACTGGGGCTGAATCCATGTTCCAAGAGTGGGCCAGAGTCTGCAGATCAGAGGGCATTGAGGATGATGATGCCACAAAGATGGTAGTTGATCTCATCGAGGAGGCTGGTGTCCCACCAAGCAAGAAAATTCGGAAGGAGGAGGTACAGCTCAGCGAGAAGGCCAAAACCGCCGTTTGGGAACACCGCGAAAAGACCCATGAAATACGACGGCTCACTAAAGAACTAGTTGGTCGAGTTCGATCGCTACGGTATTTTACCATAGTTCGAGATCTTCAGAAGCAACAAGAAATACCGCTGAAGCTCTCGTGTCCCAGGTGTGGTCGCGACAACCTGGAGATTTCTGAGACAGCGGTTCTATCGTCTTGTGGGCACACAGGATGTGCCGCGTGCGTCAAGTCTTGTGCCGACAAGGAGGAATGTGTCAACGCCTCCTGCAAGTCGGCAGCTCGCTTGATGAACATTGTCAAAGCTGAGACACTTGGTGTGGATGACGTGGAGCGAGACGGAAAGGGAAAGCACTTCGGTATGAAGCTCGAGAAAGTTATGCATCTGATCAAGTAAGTGGACTCACCAATTCATGGCGACCGTGATCTGAACTTTTCACAGGAAGGAGATACCAAAGGATGAACGCGTTCTCGTATTCGTCCAGTTTCCGGACTTGATGAAGAAGGTCACTGAGGCCTTGAAGCATAATAAAATCGAATTCCTCGAAATCAAAGGCACTGCATCACAGAAGAGCAAGAATCTCGAGAAATTCCAGAGCGATAGCGAGGAGCGCGTGTTACTTCTGAACGTGATGGACGAAAGCGCTAGTGGCGCGAACTTAACTTCAGCGAACCACGCCATCTTCCTTTCTCCTTTGTTGGCCCCAAGTCTGGAAATCTACAAAGCGTGCGAGACGCAAGCTATTGGCCGGCTTGTTCGTTACGGGCAGACCAAGCATGTCAACGTGTATAGATTCATCACGAAGGACAGTATCGACGAGGAGATATTCAACAATAGGAACAGGCAACAAGCAGGCAAGTAGTGGATCGAGGGAATAATTTTGGGTGGAGAGATCTGCATCTGTAACGTATTATCTGGCATATATATATATATATTCGTTGTTTGTACTCTAGTATCGATAAATCAATTTTATTGAGTCAAATGTCTATCAGAAGTCGTGAATCCTTCAATCGTTCCCCGAGTAATCCAGTTTCACAAGTTTCGTGTTGACCTGCGCAACCGAAATATGAGTAGCGTTGTTTATCCGTGCCAGACTATGTCAGAGCCCCACTCATATGATGTGTTGATGTTATTCGAGTTGGACTCGCCCATGAGAAGCATCGTAGTTGTCAACTCTGTTGCCAACAAATCAATCATCTTTGTCACTCCTTCCTCCCCCATATGTTAGCGAACATAGGACTCCTTCCCAGCCCTACTGCTTTCGCGCCAAGTGCGAGTAGCGTGATAACATGATTCCCTCGTCTCACTCCTCCATCAGCGTAGACCTCCATCTTCTCGAACACCTCCGGGGCGTTCTTGCGTATGTCCAGAAGAATCTCCACTGCTGTCGGCGCACCATCTAGTGTTCGGCCACCATGATTTGAGACGTATATTGCTGGAATTTGAGTTCAAGACAATTCCACGCATCCGCTGCTGTTCGAATGCCTTTAGGTACAAGAGGAAGCGAGGTCATATTGCGAATATCAGCTAATGACTGCAGATCGAAAGTCGCAGTGTCCGGTCCTGCAAAATGTATGATCCTCAATGGAATAAACGATGTGACGAGTACGAAACTGACTCTGACTGAGGTCCAGTTTCCCGAAGAGATCGAGTTCTGCCATGGATGTCGATAAAAACTAATTTCCCTCAAGTTATCACAGCACTGTACACACCTTATACCATTGATACCTGTATTGTCGACAGTGAGGAAGACAGCCTTGTAGCCTAACGTTTCCATGCGAGAAAGTTCATCCCCAGTGAGGTTTTACCGGATTATCTGACAACGCCCAACCTTGTCTGATGGGGAGGGGCAATTCCCACTAAGGCCTGAGTGTGGGAAAATTCACCAGGCCATCCGCAATGTCACTGAAAAAACGGCCACCCCAATTGAAGACTGCAGGAGCATCGAGCAACATTCGGATGATGGTAGATGGAGATTTTATATAGATATCTAGCTTGACTTGTAAGGGAATTTTAAACAATGAAATATTCACCATTTAATTTTTTATAAAAATGTTAAATGACTTGTTCTCGAAAAACCCTCACAAGTCATGCAAGGTATCGAGAATTGAAACATATTTGTCTGCAGACACCCTCCTTGAAAATGGCTGTGGAAGGAAGTATGGAGGGCAAGCCCTTTTCTCTCCCTAGGGGTCAACGATGCATATGACTAAGCCCATGACAGGATGCGCCTTTCACGTTGTGTAAACTGATGATGATTCACAGGGAGAGCATGTTGGAGAGATGTAAAGTAACACTCCTTGGGCTCTATGAACAGCAGAAAACTTGCTTGTAGCATATATCTATCCATAATACTTGAGATATGTCCATGTTACTCCAACTCAAGTTAGGTCCCAGAAATTGTGTGGCTGTGCTACTCACAGTGATTACAAAGTGTCATGGAAAAAGAACTGAGATTGCCCCACCCCATGTCTGATAGTGCGTCTTCAAGACCCCCTCAATCTGGCTGGCAAATTGCCATTGCATCGGAGTTTGAATTCCTTCTCTCTTTCCTCACTACCATCACCATCGACAACGGTAAGTCCTTTCTCCTATAGTATAGTTGTAGTTAAAAATACAATAAATTTCTAAAAATATTCAAAATATTATTTTAATAAAGTTCCAAGGCCTCTCTGGCCATATGATATGAAAAAAAATAAAGGATCTATGCTGATATGCTGCTAGTACAGGTCCAACCTTTGTGTCTTTCGTTCACCCCACACAGTCATTTCACAGTAAGTATTTAATTAATGTGAAGCTAAACTATAAACTGAAGATGTTTAACAGGTCCTTTAATGCATAATAACATCTGTCCTCATTGTAACCAAAGCTATAATGGCCCCAGTGCATTGACAAACTATGTGCAGAGATGTGCAGCAGGGTGTCAGAGCATGCAGGGTCTGTTCAATATGGCAAAGTGTCATAAAGTAGTGGTAAGTAGTATAGAATTTAAGTATCATACATCTCCTGATCTTTTTTTCAGCATAACCAGCCCATAGCAGGCTCTTCAACTCAAGCAGCAGTACCTACCTTACCTCCTCCACTTCCACCTGCACCTGCACCTGCACCAGAGGTCAATATGCAGCTTCCATCTGATTCTGTCTGATAGTGTCTAGTAAATAGCTATATTGCAAAGTACTAAAATACAACTTGTTACATATCAATGTGAGCTCTCCAACTCAAATTTCTGACTGTCAGTATGAGTGACCAAAAACCCTCTGCCCAACTCTAACAGTCTTCTACCTTGAAACAAGAGGTGTCACTCTAATGACATGGTGAGCTGCAACATGTAGAATGTTTAGTATAAAAATAGAGATGTTCTAGGGCTGACTCACAATTTATAGCCATACATTGAAAGTGCTTTGAACTGTTTGGTGCCATCATCTAGGTCTTCCCTGAGGTGCCTGACACATTGAAATATCCTTAGTTTTGCAAAAATGATAAGTTAATAGTACATGTACCTTACTGTACCATAATTCACTTCTGGTCTACATCAGTACTCCTTGCATTGTATCTTGAACCATTGAGTTTCATCTTGAGACAGCAAAAAAGCCATACAGACAGGAAGAAAGAGTGGGTGGGAGTTCATTAAGAAGTGGGGATAGCGGTAGTCAGAAAGAAAGAGTAAGCATGGGGAAATCTAGGGCACAAGGGAATTTAAGGCAAATAGTGCATGGACTGCAAGGCACAATTCTTTTTCAAGTTCTTCTCCCTTCTCAGCAGTGTTCTTTCCTAAGCCTCATTTTGTTACACTTCATGTTGGAGGCCTGAAAAGATGTAAGCAGGTTTGATTGGATGAATGTCAGAAAATGTCAGGTGCATGTCAGATTTTCATAAATATCTGACTGGGACAAGCTTTTTGTGTTAAGATTCTGGCATGCTCTCCATCACTTGGTGGGGACAGATTTGAAAATGTCATCAGCCTTTCACCCTGAGACTAATGGAATATCTGAAAGAAGTAACTGGACCATCAACCAGTGCATCTGTTTTCATATGAAGTGTAACCAAAAGAGGTGGTCTAAGGCACTGCCCTATATCCACTTCCACATCATGAACAGTGTCATAGCCTCTACTGGTCTGTCTATATTTGAGTTGAAAACTGGACACTCACCTCAGATGATCCCACCTCTTATTCCTGCAAATTTGCCTGAGACTCTAAAAGCCTCAGAGGACGCTGCAGCAGCAGAGTATTTTCTTGAGCAGATGTGTTTGACAGAACATGAGGCCAGAGATAACTTGTTCACTTTAAAAGTCCTGCAAGCCTTCCAGGCTGACAAGCAATATGGCTGCCAGGACCATTTTAAGGTCAGCGACTGGGTTATGGTGATGACAGTACATTATCATCATGAATACCTGAAAAAGAGAGAAAGTTGAGTTGCTAAGTTCTTCCTCCATTTCGATGGCCCTTATGAGGTCATGAAGGCCCATCCAGAAACAGATTGCTACACCCTGGATATGCCTCGACATCTGAACACTTTCCCTGTCTTCTACATATCTGAGCTTCATCAGTATGTACACAACAACAATGGACTCTTTCCAGGGTGAACCTTGCCTGTCCCTGAGCCTGTTGTAGTTAATGGTCAGGATGAATATGGTATTGACCAGATTCTTGATTCTCGGCAGCACGGATGTGGATGGCAGTTTCTAGTGCAGTGGGTCAGATTTTCACACAAGCACAATGAGTAGCTTTCATATTCATCACTCAAGGACTGCACTGCGTTGGATACTTGGTACTCACAGGGTGGTGACAGTCCTGATGTTTTGGTGCAGAACTGATCTCTTTTCTCTTTATTTGCACCTGTAGTGGCAAGTTTTTGACAAAAAACTCTGACAGATGTCCAAGGCCATTTTGCAAAAAACTCTGACAAATAGCCTGACAATTTTTTAGCTATAAATAGGCTCTAGGAGCATGCTGGCACACTTCTATAAAATTTCCATACTGGGAAGTAAATTCCCACAGCCTCTGGAAGGTTTTCTGATGCATTGGGCCATATTGGGGCATAATGGGGGGGCTAAAAAATTGCATTTGTGAACTAATAGACTCGCTTATACTGTAGGATGATGCTCCTGCAGTATGGGGGCACAGGGGTGCCAAAAAGAGGGTATATTAGGGTGATACATGCAGGATGAGGTATTGGTCCTTGGGCTACAGGACAGATATTGACATGGAGTAGCTTCCAGCATGTAGATATGATTAATAGAATGCCTGGGACACCAAATGGTAATAGGTTTCATTAGGTATTGGGGTAGATATGAGCAAAATGCCAAAAAAACCCGAAATTGGGGGATGGGTAGTACAGTATGGGATCTATTGATGCTGGACCTTATCCCTCATAGCTGATACATCCTCTATATGTCCAAATGTAGGATACAGCAGCCCAGGGGCCTAGTATTTTTTCCAGAATTACTGCAGCCAAATTCGCTTCTTTTGGGTTTTGGCAGTACTTCAGGACAGGGAATGATTTGGATGGGCTGAAGCGTGGTCAGAACTCCTTTAATAGTGTACTGAAGAGGAATATATACTTACCCAAGTGGTCCCATTGCTCTAATACCTTTTTTATAGGGTATAAATGTTATACCAATAATCCAGCCAATAATCATAGAATAGCTCCTCAGGGAAAGATTTCTGTACAAAGGCAACTTTAAATTCGAGTTCAGCGACCCAAAAAAGGGTAGGGGGCAGCTTTTGGGTATTTTATTAGGATCAGGTTCAATGGATGTCCAGAAACCCTCAAAAAACCACTTATACTTGGATATCTTTACAGGGAGTGATCTGGGGATCATGGGACTATCAGAATCGAATTCAGAGTATCAAATAACATAGGAACTGAGTCCTGGGACATGAGTATCCATGCAGTATAGCTTGGTATATGAGTATGTCAAGTTTATTGTACATAGTAGTATTGGGTTTATACAGTATCTGAGCATTTAACAAAAGGTGCGCTTTTTTCACTCAAAATTTTATAGATCCTGATGATTCTGGGGTGTATTCCTATGTAGTTCAACCCTCTGAGTTCGATTNGGAGTTCTGACCACGCTTCAGCCCATCCAAATCATTCCCTGTCCTGAAGTACTGCCAAAACCCAAAAAAAGCGAATTTGGCTGCAGTAATTCTGGAAAAAATACTAGGCCCCTGGGCTGCTGTATCCTACATTTGGACATATAGAGGATGTACCAGCTATGAGGGATAAGGTCCAGCATCAATAGATCCCATACTGTACTACCCATCCCCCAATTTCGGGTTTTTTTGGCATTTTGCTCATATCTACCCCAATACCTAATGAAACCTATTACCATTTGGTGTCCCAGGCATTCAATTAATCATATCTACATGCTGGAAGTTACCCCATGTCAATATCTGTCCTGTAGCCCAAGGACCAATACCTCATCCTGCATGTATCACCCTAATATACCCTCTTTTTGGCACCCCTGTGCCCCCATACTGCAGGAGCATCATCCTACAGTATAAGCGAGTCTATTAGTTCACAAATGCAATTTTTTAGCCCCCCCATTATGCCCCAATATGGCCCAATGCATCAGAAAACCTTCCAGAGGCTGTGGGAATTTACTTCCCAGTATGGAAATTTTATAGAAGTGTGCCAGCATGCTCCTAGAGCCTATTTATAGCTAAAAAATTGTCAGGCTATTTGTCAGAGTTTTTTTGCAAAATGGCTTTGGACATCTGTCGGAGTTTTTTGTCAAAAACTTACTTATCCCCCTGTTATTTGTTTTCTTAGCTCTAGTTTCTTGGGAGGGTATGCTTGCTTTTGATTGGGGGAGAGTGTAACTGTGACAGTTAGCTTCCCATGCCCCATTCACCTCATATATAGATTCTTACTACTTACATACTTCACCTTCTTCTTCTTCTCTTACATTCATCTTGTATGCTAGCTAGTTGTATTTCCAATCTGACACTACATTCCTCAGATCTCAAGTGTGCACCTCTTTACAAGGCACAATATGCATCTGAAATACTGAGCTGGGTGTGAACCTTGAGCCCCTCATCAGTCTGGTGATATCAGGTACCCTTCAGAGCTGTGTTCAAGGCTTTCAAGGCAGCCCAGTAGTTGGGGAATGGCATTTGATCCTGCTTCATGGAAGCCAAATGTGCACCAGCCTCATCATTCCAGTCGGTGCCAATAATAGCCTCTTTAAGGGAAGTGAGGAAAGAGGGGTCAGTCGCAGACCACTCCTTCTCCATAAGCTTGTCCTGAATGGCTATCAGCATGTTGGATAAGCATGTGCTCTGAAATATTGAGAGGAATGCTGACTTGTGTTCATAATCATCTTCAACATGTTTGTGTTTAAGGTAAGACTTGATGAGAATGGTGGCATGTCCAAATGTTTCAAGAGAGATACAACCGGCATTAACTGTCAGGAGCTTGTTGTAGCCATTGTCCATGAAGTCAGATTGTGGGGCCATGACAACATCTATAGATGAGTCAGAGGATGAAGAATCAGAAGAGGAGTCATGGGAACCTGGCTTGGAGGGAGCAGCAACAGGTTTGTGAGAGAGGTGTGAAGGAACAATAGGCACAGCTTCATCTACTGTTGGAAGCATGTCGTTATTGGAGTCTGACTGTATGTGTGATGAGGAACAAGTGACAATTTGATTATTAATGGCAGGAGTAGGCTTTGTGGCAGAAGACAACTTGGGTTTCAGAGTAGATGACATGGACACCATGGTAAACTGTTGAAACATCTCAGAGATCAGGGAGAACAGGGAAAACAGGAGAACAGGGAGTATGCTATCTCAGTAGCACACAAGACAGGATGTGGGCACTAATAAGTGGCCCAAGGGTTAGTCAAGGACCAGGCAAGAACACAAAAGGCGGGAAAATCCTATGTGTATGCAGAAGCAAGACCACACCCACTAAGGAAAGAGCCCACCAAGGGAATCAAACTTTGAATTTTATAAAACTTGTCTAGGCAAGATCAGGGCAAAGGTGAACGTAAACACTGAATGGAGCCAAGAATGACTGGAGGGAGGAAAAATAAATTAAAAGAGCAGGAAACTTACAGATGTATAAGCAAGGCAGTGTAGACAATACAAATGTCAGAAAAAAAAAGTGTAAAGAGGTGCACACTCAAGATCTGAGGAACATAGCATCAGATTGGAAATACAACTAGCTAGCATATAAGATGAATGTAAGAGAAGAAGAAGGTGAAGTATGTAAGTAGTAAGAATCTATATATGAGGTGAATAGGGCGTGGGAAGCTAACCATCACAGTTACACCCATTTCCATATCGCCCAAGCCGATATAGAGTAACAGCAAGCTGAATATTAACCAGGACTTGTACATTCTGGGAGTTGTTTTGGAATGAAGGATAATCCTTGATAAGAGCATGAATGACATCAAAAATCAGAGGGGATACACAAAGCATCTGCTCAAATTGAGGATGAAGATCTGGATTGGTGGCATATTCCCAAGCAAGATGAAGCTGTCTATGCTTTGGAATTTGGGTTTGTTGATGTGCCAAGTTTTGGCCTAGACACAAAATTGTGCACTTTTCATGTCAAAAACTAAAAAAAGAGCCCAGAGTACATGTGATATTCACATGACTTGATAACCTGGGAACTCTAATACAGCATCTAAGCTTTAAGCACTAAGTCTAATAAGTCTAATAATTAACACTGACACAATTTAGAAGAGGTTAGTAGACTATACTAGCCCTCTACATTACAGTGAAGCATCACAGTAAGGGTCCTTGGTCAATAAAATGGGCCAGAAACCACTAATTCTGAATATAAAGAAATAGATATCAGCAGGATCCACAGCCTAAGTGCACTAGATTGTTTGCTTTGTGATCATGTTGCATGATAATGCATCAATATACTTAACATTTAATTATTACTATCAGAACTATAGTATATAGTTGGAACTTGTTTCTATGCAGAGCTTCGAAGACACTCAGGCAGATACAACAGCTTCTATGTAGGACAATTGATGGGCAATGAGTACACAGGAAATTGATAATGACTCACGAGATTGTACATGGGATGGAAGGAGATTGAATATGACAGATGTCTAGACTATAACATCCACCAATCCAATGGTAGAAGGCAGCTACATGGAAGTAAACCAGCAGAAAGGGAAACCTACCCATGTACAAAGCCAGTCCAGAACCAGTGGCTATGCAGAAGTAGCTATGCAGAAGGATTGTTTGACTCAGCAATGCTCCATGCAGGGTCCAAAACACAATAAATTGACCATTTGGTCACCAAATATACCCAACATAGTTAATTGCTATGTGGAATCAGACTTTTAGGCATGAACACATATGATTTATACTCTAAACTAAATCACACTCATTTATCTCTTATTTTGTTATTTCCAATTATTGTTTTGTATATAAAGAGCTGTACTTGTAGATGCAGGCTCAAGCACTGACTGGTACTTGCACGTTATAGCCCCATGCAGCATCGATTTAGACCTTCATGCAGCTTTTTAGACCAAGTCTCCACACACTTGCCAGTCAGTTGCTTCTAGTAGAGCTGAGATTGCTATATATCTTGCCTTACTATATATATTCCTTTATAACCAACCAATAAACCACTCATTTTAAAAACCTACACTTTGTGACTCTTGAGTGTAATGTCCTAACTAGAGTCCTTGGACTCTACACTCTTATACCAACTTAAGCTGGTCAATTGAAACTCAAAGGGTTCTGTCCCCTTTTCACTCTGAATTGCACTTGAGATAGACTCAGTCTCCTAGTAGACTTATACAGTGCTTTATCACTCTTAGAAGCCTCTATTGTGAGTTTGGTGTGTGTTGCATGTGTGGGTTTAGTAGCAGCTCTTAGTTGCAGAAGCCCTTTTTAGAGTGCATTTTAGAGTGAAGATATCATGTAGCAGTTCTTCATAGAAGATAGAGTTTCTGCCTCTTCATCATAATTGTAGATAACAAGCATTTCATATTGACTGAATGACTATGAGATCAAAGGTGAGATTTTGAAGGAAAGTGCTGATGTTAAAGGGTTCCCAGGGATCTTGGAGAAGTTTGTGAAGGGCCATGAAGATCAAGTACTTTCTCTCATACTCTTGGTGGAGTGTAAGGTGGCGGTTCAGCATAATAGAAGAAGAAGCAAAGCAAGGTTCATTGATCAAAGATTGTCACGCCGGTGAAGGTGACTACTAAATTTGGCACTGCTGCCGCGGGCCCAGAATGGCACATGATCTACAAAACCTACAAGCTACAGAGCTATGATTATAGCTGTAACTTTGAACGGTACTACTAGAGACCTCAGCTGCAGATGAGCCAGAGTTGTGGACTGGGAGTTACTACAATACCCAAAGTTTTCTCAAAAGATAGCAGCAGGATAGATATCACACAGGGTCTGACAACTTGCAGCACACGCAGCATATCCAGACAACTCTCAGCACATTTACCAAGATACAACATCCCAGATTTCCACTGAAAATTAAGGGTAGCCAATCTTTTCCCAGTGGTTTGTCCGATGCGCACATGGTTTCTTCCAATCTTCACCTCCACTTCATGGCCATCCTTCTACTTTCTTTGGTCCACAGTCCAAATTCCTGTTGCTCAACTTGGTGGTTACTTAATGAGAAAAGTTTCAACCAGCCCATTCCACAGTCTGTGCACTACATGGTTTCTTGGGTCTACCCTGAACATCTCTGTGCTCTCTTTCTTCTCAAATACCACCACCATCTCTCCTTTCTTCCCAACCACCATTTCTTCTTCTCCCTGCCATGTCACTGCCTTTCTGACCCCCAAAACTCAAAGACATTTGACCTACACATCACACATCAATTTGGCTTGAGAGCAGATTAGTCTGGGTTTTCACTAGTAGGTTTTACTTTGGTGCATTTACGATGGCTTTCATGCAATCAAATGTACTAAAGATATATGTAAGATCTTGTAGAAACCCAAGAGGATGGCCTTTCCATCAAGATTGACAAGAAGATACGCAGATATCAAGTACACTTCTCCTTTATTCCCTTATTATACCACACTGAAAGGTACCACAGAACACTACAATCTCAAAAGCCTCATAACTGGTGAATTTTAGACCCTTGCTATTGGCTTGTGCCACATTACTGATCATCTGTACAGTTCAAGACTCACGGAATGACAAACAAGTGGGGTATTGAGCAGAAGGGTTGCGTAAGACATCGGGAAAAAGGCTTTGGAGGTGTAGGGCATTAGAACTTCCCCTCAGACTTGCCAGTTAGTATGGTATCCCATCAGGTACAATGTGTAGTAAGTAGTACTTGATGAAATATAGCCTTTCCTAATGCAATCCAATGAAACCCAATGGAAAATGATGCCTACGAACACCCGTACAGGATAAGTACATTGAATAGCATAGGACAGTGTTGAATATCATTGGATATTATCGAAAAATATTCCAACTCAACGATATTATTCGTCCGAGATTCAGAACGCCGCGCAGAATGCATCGGACAAACCGCCGGGAGTAAAATCGGCTTCCCGGCCTCCCTTGATTTTCGCTCGGATCCGCTCAAGTACATCTGCAGCACATCGCGGAAATCTGGGATGTTGTATCTCGGTATATGTGCTGGGGGTTGTCTGAATGTGCTGCGTGTACTGCAAGTTGTCGGACCCTGTGTGATATCCTAGTTGTATATCCCCAGTGGAGTCGAAAAATATGATTGCAATTGGTACTAATCTCCTATGGCGTGACATGACTGAGACCTCATCATCAATGTTACTCGAGAACACCGGTTGCAATATGCCAGTATCTTTCATGAGGAGATAGACGAGAGAAAATCCAGTGAACCTCGCACCCTGACGGTATCAGAAGTGATGTAAGTTTGCTGTATTTGTACTAAAGAGCGAATACCACGCACATCCATACGAGCTGACCCTACCCATTCCGCCTCTGCAAATACGTCCTATTGCAACGATATCGGCATTTGAAGACAAGCTAAGAGGGATATCATTGGAGATTATGATTACAACAGGAATAGTATTACACACATGAGATGGGATGAAAGAGTTTGTCGTCTATTTGCTGGACATCACATATCCGCTTGTATCCAATATCTGCTTGCCGCATATCGAGCACAGACCCTTCTTATAAGCACAACCATGACAGTACTTGGCTTTATTCTGCGTCGTTGGCTGTTTACAATCTTTGCACTTCCCTTGATACGGCTGAAGCGGACTTTAGACACCATTCGTTTAATCACTAGCGTCGACGCTCACCTGGAACCGGTTCTTCGAGCTTCCAGGCCGGCCCAAAAGCTTGTTCTCTCCTACTTTACGAGAGCCATCCTTAATCGCAGCTGAGCTGGAAGTGAAAGGATCTGGCGCAGCGACCTTGGATAGTTTCTAGCAATATGTAGAATTCATTGAGTCGCAAAGTCCTCCCAGATAAATAAAAACTAACGAGTACCTTTTCACATTTCTTGCAAACCATATCGTCTATGGAATCAAGTGGAAGGTGAAGCTTGAGGCTCGAAGGAAGTGACTGACTTGCGCACAGCGCTGACAAAGGCTATGTAGTAGTCCAGAAGAGGAAAGTTTGCCCACATCAACTCTCCCACATTGCACCTTGGTCCAACCACGGTCTCAATCAAATTTTCTTCTCAACCACTACAGTAAAGACAATTACTTCGACTTTTTTTTATTATCATTCAGACCCTAAACCGGTTCCATGAACTTTCCTCACTTCTGGGGCGGAATTTCCATCCTCGACATCATCAAGACTGGCAGGTGCTTCCCCGACGCAGGGCTCTTATTGTTATGCTGGCGCTTATCTTCCCGATCCTCTTCCGCCACTCACGCCGCACATCGAACCTTGCTTTTTCCAAAGATTGAAACACATACGGTTGACATGACAGCGTTGAAAGCACCATCTTGACTTTGCCCGACGACGCTCCTCACAAAAAGATTCATTTGCGCGGATCATACGCGCCTATCAACTCGATAAAATTTTCGACCATGTTCCACTCGTTGGCGCCGCAAAACAACAACTTCAAGCTTATCCTACTACAGATTTGATTATATGGCTATGACCCATTCGACGCAGGACGGCAACCGTTTTTATTTCTTTTTCTCTTTGCCTTCGACACCGCTGGCCATAGCTTCAGGTATAAAATCCCCCTCAGGTCACCCCGAATTGTCAGTCCAATCCAGTTCTTCAATGTCTCCTCGTCGTCTAACTTACGTGCGCCGCTTTAAGATCTCGGACGATGTCCTCATCTCGATCCTCGAGTATCTGGATCCACCGTCCCTATGGCGGGCTTGCAAAGTACGCGTCCATGCTGCATAAATGCCATTGGTTCGAGGCGTTGACCACTTTCTGTCAGGCTTTTAAAAGAATATACCAACTCACCATGAGCTATCAAAGCTTCCGCTACAAGTACGAACTGGCCACTCTTGGCATGAAGGATGGCCCAGTTACACATGCACGCGTACCACCCCTTTCGAGACTTCAGTTCCTCACGGCCTACAGGAAGGACTGGAGTAGACTCGTCTGGGCCCACGAAACCCGAGCACAAATTCCCCATGGTGCCCGAGCCGGAGCCTCTGGAGGCTTCCTGCAACAAATCCGCGACCACGGCGGAAGCGCCACTCTAGATCTCATGGAGCTACCATCGGGTCGCACAAGTCGGCCTCCTGCCGCCACACGTCATCTAAGGTATATCACCTCAGCCATCGAAAGCATTGCCGTGGATCAAGTACAAGCATTGGTCGTCACCAGTCATGCTTTCAGGTAGGTCGTGCTCCACCGTCTACACCCTCACCTAACGTAGTGTGAGTAGTCATCAAGGTCAAGTCGGCATTCAGCTCCATTTTCGCGACTTATGGAGTTTCAATAAACATCCTCACGCTCGTGCACTGTCCTATGAGTTCTCGACACAGGTGTCTTCGCGACTGCATCGTGTTGACATCACAATTTGTGGTTCCAAGGTCGCTGTGACACATGAGTTTTCGGGAGGAAGAATGAAGCATCTCATCATCAACTGGTATACCTTGGACGCCAGGGTAGGCTTCTACTCTTGTTTTTTTCTGCAGATGCTTATCGCTCATCCTACAGTGGTTAGATGATGAGGACATCCAATTCCTCGACGAGACCTATCTTTTGGGCATCAATAGAAAGACCGGGATTCCTGTTCTGTGTCTCTACAACATTTCCAAGGCGTCTACAATCGCTATCCTTAGGGAATTTGAACTCCCTCAGACCTGGGATCGCTCTATTATCGAATTCTCTCCCAACAACTCCCCCAAGTCTGATTACTCTCTTTCTCCAAACGCTTTATTTTACCCCGCGCCAGAGACCCGAATCCTAGCCATCAAAGCAAGGAATCCTTCCAGTGACGCGCGTCCAGATTATACCCCAAGGAATTGGCTGTTTATCAAGGAATCGTACTTCCGTCACCCATCGCGCAGGGACCCCTTCAGAATCTCCTGGAAACAATGGAGTCAGTATTGTCTCGTCAAGGAGATGGTCAACTACCCGCCCTGCATCCGCGGTCCTTACGTTATGGGTACCAAGGCGTTCTTTGTAGAAAACATGCAACCTAGGGCACATAGGAGTTCGCATGGGACAGGATCCCGCCTGCATGTCATCGACTTTTCCCCGTTTGCTGATAGAAGTGATGCATCGACAAACTGGGCTATCATTGGGCTGAAAGCTGGGCTGGTCCCTAGCGAGTATGCGAAAACCATTCCGCCCGCGACAGTTGACGGGCTAGCTGTGGAAGATATGTGCGTTACTGAGGATAATATCGTTCTTATCACGGTACGTTTGACAGCACTTTGCGTTGTTCGGGGTCGTAGGCTGATTGTTAACAGGAACCACGACACGGCTACCGTCTTGCCTCTATCTTGACATTCGGTGCTCCTCCCGTCAGCGTACGATATTAAAAGTGAACACTTTGTAGTCGAGCTTTACATACATACAAAGGATACCCATGTATTTCTATGGACCACAAAGGTATGGACTAATATTTGTTGATACAGATAAAGTGTATATATAGCCTTGGGTTCGTAACTCCCGTATTTGTTACACCAACTCTGTTTCCCCCGCCTTGGGCCACCTGAGTTTTACCCAAAGTACCCAACGTCTCCTGTCCTTCTCATCTTCGTCCTCAGCCCTCGATATATCCCACGTTCGTCTTGCACTACCTTTCACTTCTCTCTCCTCCGCAGAATCTATGACAAAACCTGCCCTCTGAATTGCCTGAAGGAAGGAATATAGCGTATATCTTCCTGTATGCAGTCCCGCGACCAAATGAACTCGAGCTTCATCCGACCTCTTCAAGAGCATTTTAAGCGACTCGACGAGGGGAGCGTGGAAGTCTGGGTTCCACAGCGTATCGGCTGCGATTATCACATCGAATAGGGGGTCGTCGCCGCCTTGAAGGAGAGCGTTGATGTCTGATCCCCAGGCGTACGCTCTCAGACAACAGTTTTCCTCGACTTTGTTCCTATTAATATTCCCGGATAACGTCTGAATGAGCTTTTCATCCGGGTAATCGCTGATCGTTACAGAGATCTGTGGATGTGTCTTCGCGATGAAGATCCCAGGAAGACCTGCGCCTGCTCCCAATTCCAGTAGGCGAACGGACCGATCTCGAAGATCCAGGTCATCAAGGTGATCTGCCATGTACTGGGATGATTTCCAGATTGACGATGCGTAGAGAGACCAATTTGACGGGAGAGTGTCGGGTGTTTGAACGGAAATGGTGATAGGCTCATGGCGGTCTTTGGTCGAATGAGAGGTATACGTGAAAAGAGAACCAGAGGAAGAGAGTGTTATGGGTTGATAGTCATAGAGAGTTTGTAGTGAACTGTTCAGGATTTCCTCAGGGTCGGATTCGTGGTCAGAGTCAAACTCTTGGGCCAGGTTCATGTGAAGGAGCGATGTCCGCGCGAGGCCAAGAAAGGCAAGGTACATTGTCAGATTCTCTTCAGTCTATTTGCCACGACTGCCATGCCGACAATCATCAAGAATATTGATCCGGGTGGACACTGAGAGTGCCTTGCAGTTTGCAGAGGCGGCGTTGAGCTGGTTCCAAGAGGATTGATGTCGACCGTGACCAGCTCTAGGTGCAAGAATTGGGGTTCGATATTGGCAATTCTTAGGCTTTTGTTAGAGACGGTGGCAAGATTCAAGTTGCTGGGGCTTCTCACTGGCCCTCTGCAAACGCGCTGGTGAATCGATTGAGGAATCTCGAGCTCCTCGAAGGAGTAATTTGAAAAGACGGTAATTATATAAGGACTCGCGAGGTCCCTCCGAGGTAATTTACCGGTGCTGGCCGGAGGCCGGACTTTCTGACCAGTAAGATACTGGAAATGCTGGGAAAAGTCGTATGTAATTGCGAGCATTTGGAGTGCAATTATTCTATGTCGCGTTTTGGGTGGTTCGGTCAAAAAAGTCCTCTACTTTTTCTGAGTGCTAGTATTTCCCACGTGGCTGGAATTGCGACGCGACGCGTTCACAACTTGAAGGCACCCATATACGCATTCCTCGAGCTCCCTCTCCTCTAGCCAATCTTACTCTACCTACGAAAAAGGAGCTATCGATGTCCAAAGGTGCAGAAAAGTGGCCGTCAAAAATGAATATGACCCCCAATTTTTCTGAAGCGCGTCCAAGACTGAAAAGGGAAGGTTATCTGTTTCAGAAGAAGCCAGCAGCTCATCCGTCAAGGTTGAAAAGTCCAAAGCAGAGGAGATGGAATCGTCCTGGCGACTCAACCACCAAGACACGGAAAGTACTTAGAGCGGTATGGATCATCGCAACCCAGACTCAAGGATATAACGCAGTACCTTGATGCTCTGCAAGAACTGATGAGCAGTCAGCCGGAATTTTGTAGGCAATGCTTGGATGTTCGAAACATACGCGACTGGACCGTGAGGTTGCCGATGTAATCCGTTTCATTGTTTTTTGAAAATTACACTATTGGCCTCGATCCGATACGCGGGCCTAGATATCGATGCAAAGTCAAATCCATACCTCTGATCTAATTCTCGTAGCGTTGACTGCCAGATACTGTAGATCTATACTTTGACTTGTGGTGACTGCATGGAATTGGGGAACAGACATCTAGTAGAGCACGCGACGCGGAGGATACCGGGGGAGCCTCTGTAGGGCGCCCTTTCTAACGTTACGTATACACAGAGGACGGCGCGATGTGGTGTTAGTGTTGGAGTCTATAGTTGACAGGCAGACGCCATATCCTCAAGTGCTGAAGCATTGCCATGTATTCGAACTCAGCGGAATCCAACATCATAGCTAGCTGGGATGGATACGCACCTGTGCAACGCGTATTAGGAATGTTGTCGAAGAATGACCACTAGAGATGAGACCGCGGAAACACTAATACCATATCACCCATACATATGCGACAAAAGACGAAATACAGATGTGCAACATAACCCGGAAGTTGAAATTGTGATCCACATTTCGTTCCTACGAGTGCTGGATTCGAACCATAATATGCGTAGGTGGGTGCTTGGCTCCCAAGTCCATGCAATCGCTACACAGATCGAAATCGGCGCATGTTCCGCTTCCAGACTACGGTCAGAATCACGCTTAGCATACAGTAAAGACGTGGAAAACTTACTTCACGCAGTGATACCTAGGCCCAATGATTGGTTTCAAACCACAACCATCGCATCCGTGATCTGTAGCAGTGAGCAGAATTAGAGTCCTTCCAATGCATTAACTCACTGGGGTGACGCGCCGCCATTGCCGGAGAAGCCAGACAAATGTATCGATGGAAAGATGGATGACTCGACGGCGGGTGTGAGAGGCAATACTGGCAAAGATCGAAATCTTCGCACCTTGAACAATGTTGAAAGCCAACAGAAGGCAGGGAGGAGCAAAATGACACGTACGACTTGCAGTGATACCGGTTTCCTCGAAGTGGGGATTGTGCACATCCATCGCAAGTAATCCCTTGGTGTACAACATCAGAAGGCGTCGCTTCAAGGCGTATGAAGGAATGGGTTCTTGGATGCTGAAAAGCAGGCGGTGGAAGGTCACAGCAATTTGCACAAAGGTCGAAATCCAGGCATCTTTAGGCGGTCACGGTTAGAGAGGTGAGCTCGGTACAGATCACGCCGAAGCCTCACTCTCGACATTTGTACCGCACACCAACTATGGGCTGAATGAGGCAGCTATCACATTGTATCCCATGATGTACTGTGGGAGATCCTGGGATGTTGGAAGGTGCAGGAGAATAAGGTGGTGGTTGCGGTTCCATTGGCAACCCGTATGGGCGCTAATCAGGACCTTGGTGCGCAAACAGACTCTCAGTTGGACAAACACTGATGGCAGTCAAGGGCCTTTTCTTACTGCGCCCACCACCTGTTTCTTATTATTTTCTTACCCTCACCACATTCCTTTCATTCATACTTGTATTTCCACTATGGACTCACCTTCTGCAAGCCCAGAAAGGTTTATAATTCTCGTATTCTCGTTGAAAAGGTTCCGATCGACTGACTTTTCGGCATTTCAGGCTAGTCAAGATAACCTATAAGAGCCGCCCAAAGGTCCTTTGATTCCCTTTCATTTTCCATCACTAGCGAAATGATCTTGACAATCTCCCCTTTCAGCGGAAAAGAGATACAGAAGATGATGCAGAGTACGTTCGACGCATCTCGTAGCCCCCCTCTCTCTGTGCTCATTCAGAACCACAGTGCCCAGTCGGTCGCCGCTTCTGATGCTAGCCAAGCAGAAGGAACTACGTCTAGCCCAAGGAGGTCACCAAAGATGAAGAAGCTATCTGACATGAGGGTGCGTACTGACTCGTCATGGGGTGTATATCGTGCTCAATTGCAAATCCAGCCCCCTGATAGTACTGGGTCGAAGAAACCAGAGTTCAAGTGAGACAGACTTCTCAATAACGAAAACACTGCGGTACTCAATGTTACGACTACCTTTTCATCCGATCAGAGTTCCGGAGGCAAATTACAAGCGTGCTCGTCGTGAGTCTGAAGTACCTGACGACGCTAGTACATCTGTCAAGAAGACCCATATTCGCTCTTCATCTTCCATCACTTCCCTGAAGCAACTCCAACAATCCTCCTCCGCCTCCCCAGTCAGCCAGAAACCCGTTTCAATCAGGGGCCACAAGCCCAACTCCTCGATATCGATGAAGTCAGTAGACTTGCCGAGTCTTTGTTCATCAGACATTAATTACACACACCCCATAGGAATCCTGCACCATCAGAGTCCGAATTGGATGATGGTGCCTCCGTCGCTGACTCGATTCTCAGCACAACCAGAGTCCGTCGAACGGAAGCAGAGCGTATCGAATATTTCAATAATCAACCAGAAGCGAGCGATGTTGAACCCCACTCAGTCACTTGCCTTCGTTGCAAAAAGAAAGTCGGATTGGGAAAACGTCAGACATACGCTGTCAAGCCTTGGGAATTGCACAGAGTTCGCTGCGATGCGAAAGTGCCCCCCGACATGTTGTGCGTTGTGTGTATCCCCTAGCATTTTGCCTAGACTGACAGCCAATTCTAGCGACGATAGTGCTGCTCAACCCGCTCAGAAAGAGAAGGATCAACAATCGGAGGCAGGAGCCCCTTCGGTCTCATCTCGGTCTACCAGGACAGAGGCAGAGAGGAAAGCCCTATTGGAGGCCGATACTCGCGCACTAGCTGTGGAGCCTGACCAAGTTCTTTGCAAACGATGCAAGAAATGGATACGCATTGCCCAGAAAAACTCTAAATATGTATTGGGTAACTGGGAGGCTCACCAGCAAAGATGCAGTGGGGCACTGTGAGTATATTACTCAAGATCTCAAAACCGAAACTTACACTAACATACCTCCAGACCAAGCAGCAAAGTCGCGACGGCCGAGAGAAAACTGCGTATAGTGAACGATCCTCGAGCCAAGACGTTTGGTCCACGTCATGTCGAGTGTGCCACCTGTCGCAATTCGATTATTCTGGAGGGTGAAGCGGATTATACTTTGACCTGTTGGGAAAACCATAAGGCTGAATGTCCTGAGTACGTGTATGACCTTTGCAGTTCATTAATCCTTGCTGACCAGCAATGTAGGCTACCCCAGCAGAAGTCTTCTGCGCAGACTCCAATTAAAAGTCCTTCGGAAGACTTGGCATCATCCAGCTCCAACACTATACACTTTCCCCCACAAGCAAGGCCGCCTCCTTCAGTCGAATCATCCTCGACCGTTGTATCTCCTGAAGCGGGCGAAGGAACTCTACAGAAGAAAGGTACAAAACGTCGTCTAGACGAGACCGATCTAGAGCCAGAAGACGATGACGCACCTCCAGCAAATCGGCCCCGGGCGGAAACATACGTCCCGACGGAGAAGGAAGCGCCTTCAGTTATGGGGTGGTTCCTCATGCCAATCAAGTCGTTCATACGCGGATTCAAAGAGAGCATTAGTTGATTTTGTCGCCTCGCGCATGGACCATGTCGGATGATGATATCGGCAGTTGTTCCTGTTCTACATTTTTATTGTCATTTCTCATCTTTGTGTTTTTTTTTTATTTTTTTATTTTTCTATTTTTCCTTTTTGTTGATATCTTCAGACAATCCTTTGTTCAAAGTAATCTATAGTTTTGGTTTCTACTACTTTTTATTGGCTAAACCACAGCGTAATGAATGCATGCTTTTGTCTGCTGTCGGCTGTTGCCGAGATATATATTTGGCATGAAGTATGCATTGCGGGGTGCATCCTCTCGTACCCTCACTTCCAAAAGATTCAACAAGTCTCCTGAAATTTGGTTGATTTCGTTCTCAAATTTTCCCGTTCAACTGTTTCTGAGCAGAACAGTATTTCTTCGCATTCCCTCCGAGCGTTCCTAATTTCCCGCATCCGAACTCCCTTTCTTCTTCATTGTAGTTACTACGTCGCGCCGCTATACACACAGGTATGCCCTGAATAAATTTCTAAGAATTGGTAGTCCTGACTTTTCCTTTCAGTTCGCTCTGATCTGGCCACGACTGCTACCCTTAGCGAAATCTTCACTATGCAAGTCTTAGTGATTCTGTGCTGTCCCGCCTGTTTTAATCGCGCCCTTTCTTCGCAGGAATGTCATCTCTTACAGCAATGAAGCACAGAAAAGGTGAATTCATAACCCTCTCGTCTCAAAAGCCGTCTGTTATTAACTATCCCTCGGCGACTCTGCCACGCGGTGTAATATTCCAGCAGTTCTCAACGTGCCCTTGGCAATCTCAAATTGACCGATGCAGCAAGAGCACGGCAGCAGGACCTGCTTAGAGATCCAGATGTTGATGTCATTGATCCCTTCACAGTCTTTTGTCGTGTCTGCACTATCCGACTCAAGCTTAGCGATAAGAGCGCTTACGATGCGTCTCATTGGAGATCACACAAAGCCAAATCCGGCGAACATATACATCTCAAAAAGCTCGGGAAGAACTCTGCTATACCATCGAGTTATCCAGATGGAGGTCTTATCACTGGAAGCAGTTCCCGCGCAAGGGCTGAAAAGAAGTACGCACCTGCTCCAGTCAGTCTTCTTTTCCGTACATGTACGCAAAGATGTGATCCCTTTGAGCTTACCTTGCTTCTTTTCTTTATTTCTCAAAAACAGCGTGTCAAAGCCAGACATTTATCCCCCTCAGTATCAGACACCAGCTCGCAGTCCTCCGAAACCTCTGCCTCACGTCGTTCTGTGCGTCCCCGCAAGGCGAATGCACGCCACAGTCCATATCCAGAACCTCTCACTACAACACCCTTCTTGGAGGAAAAATCACGCCGCTCTTCACGCAATATTACCACGGCTCCTGACAAACGGGGTCAGGGCGTTTCGTTAATGAACTGTCGTCCCCTTCAAACGCATGCCAGTCGTTCGGTAGATCTAGCCCCCAATCACCGCAACATTTCACCAATTAGTTCCATCTCGTCCTCCCTCTCATCCCTGACGACAAGCTCGGATGACGGCTCTGAGACCTCTGATACCTCCTATACGGGTAGTGTCGCAAGCTCCAAGTTGAAACCTATCTCGTCGACTCAACCACCCAAGTTCCGACACGCAGAGGAGCCTGATTTCAAAGTGTACTTGCACTCGACGTGTTCAGACGTCGATGCTGACGTCAATCTGGAAGAAGGCACTGTCAGCTGCTGGAGGAAATGGAATTGGGCAAGGTTAAATACACTGGGGCGGTTCGACGACATTAAACCCAGGTCTGATTCATCTGTTCAGGTTCTTTCGAAGGAGGACGACGTTGCGGGACGTATTGACGTACGGGGGCGGAAGATGAACGAGTCTCTGGATTCTCCCGAATGCACGGTGCGGATGGGTCCCTTACCAGTCACTCGCGTGGGGTACATGTTTTGTGACAATCTTCCGCCTTTTGAGCTAAATGATGTCAACGTATAATTTTTATGTGTCTCTAGGATTTTTCTGCCGACGCCTCCTCTGGACGTCTACGCCTATTTACAATTTATAAATAATCGCGACATCCTTTAATTCCATTTCTGTTGAACAGACTCGTTTATTATTCCTACAATTGTTATATTACTATCGTTCGAGTATTATGATTTAACGTACCGGTAGTTATATTTTAGAGCGATACACACTCCCGACTGTGCGAACGACAATAATTTATCCTATAACCATCTTTTATCCAAAGTTTTATCGCATGTATAACGAGTCATAAAGGTCTAAAGATATTCAACCGGCTATCCCAGGCGCAACTAGCCAATACGTTTTCCTCATACAACGACCAGCCACAACCAGCCACGAATTCAGTGTGTGCATCGTGAATGTGTAACAGTTGTGGTTGTGGACCACTCGAGGTCGTATTCCATCTGCTCGATGAATTAGCAAAACATCAACAGAATGACGTGACATCCAACATACACTCGACAAGTCATATCATAACTGGCAGTCGCTAGTATATCCGCTCTATGGGGACTCCACTGAACCTTTCGTACTGCATACTCGTGTCCCAGGAGCGTCGCTTCACAAGCACCACCCACAAGCCCAGACTCCCCAATCTTGATCATCCGACAATCCCAGACCTTTATCATCTTATCGACGCTCCCACACGCAAGCGTGAACGGTCTGTACTTGTTCCAGTCGAGGGAAAGTACTTCAGTCCCTGACGCAGGAACCGTAAGCGATGCAGCAGATAATGGGTTGAGGAACGCGTTTGTGCTAGATGCATAAGACGGTGCGCGAAGGTCAAAAATCTTACAAGTGCCGTCTGTAGAGCACGTTGCGAGAATATCAGGTTGATGAGGTGAAAACAGCGCTTGGTAGACACAAGATGGATGGGCGTGAAGGGTTAAGATGGAACGAGGTCGATCTGGCATCCACTGCGGCGTGATTGATCAATGAAGAGAGTGACTGGGAGAGAGATGCGTACCACTTTTACCGAGCCATCCCATGAAGCCGAAGCAAAGGTGTTTTTCTTGATATTGGACCAATCTACAGAGAGAACTTCGCGAGTGTGTTCTTGCCAAACAGCGACGGCAAGGTCCTAGAGAGTCCGATGGTCATGGATTGCTGCAAAAGAGGTGATAATGAACGAACATTCAACATGGCATCCCATAACCGTATAGATCCATCCCCCGAGGCCGTGAGTAGCTGATTTTCGTGAACTTCTGACCATGCAAGATCGTACAAGCCATCCTGAGTTTCAAAGCTGAGAGAAGTTAATTCTCTACACGACCATCTTTCATAGATACACACAATTTATCCAGTTGGATCGTTGGTAGGCCACCGGGACCTGGTACTAGAGACACGAGGTGAAGGCGACCATTACCGACCAGGCCAAAGTTGGCTGATGATGCGAGTGCTAGTCTATTATTGTGAAATGGAGACCATGCGAGGGAATAATGTGCGAATCCTGGAGTCTGCAGGGCGGCTGGCGGAGGCCTGTTCATCGTATAGGGGAAAGTTGAGGAATCTGGTCAACGCATCATCGGGAGTCGGGTCAAACCTCGGTCCTTTATTTTCACATGCGGGTTTCCGTCCCCAATATCCCCCAGACTCTCTTGTCCTCAGCTCAGATACTCCCAAGTGTCTCCATCCAAGAAGCAATCGAACGTGTCGCAAATTTTCTGACCGCAGGGAATGTCACGGTTCTGACAGGTGCCGGCGTAAGCGTAGATTCAGGTACGTCGATTCAGGTATATGTCAGGTATGTCGACTCAGGTATGTCGATTCAGGTATTAGAGCCTATCGAGGCAAGGATGGACGATATATGAATCCAAATTACAAGTGAGGACCTCAGGAAATTCTATTTCGTGCGCTGAATACGAAAGGGAATGGGTTCCTTGAAACAGGCCTATTTTCTATCATGAGTTGATGGACGAGACAGAGAAGGGCCGGTTATACAGGTGTGTACTCCCGACTCGAGCTAGATTTCAAGCTCTCATTTGCTCTCAGGAAACGTTACTGGTTACGTTCATACCTCGGATATCCTTCAGTTAGAGATGCTCTGCCAAATACGACGCACTTTGCTCTGGCAGCTCTTCAGTATTCTGGAATAGTTCCCCATCTCATTACACAGGTGCGTTTTTGTTGAGTACTTCATGAACCTTGCGTTGAAAATCAGTTCATGTTTCAGAATGTAGACGGACTTCATCACAAAGCAATCTCAATCTCAAACATCAGTCCCGTCAGAATACAGGATTGTATCCTCGAGCTGCACGGCACATTACATGTAGGAGCTCGATTCCCGCCTCTGCTTTTGGATTACTGACGTTCAATGCTGTAGCGCGTACGTTGCAAACACGGGCATGTGGTAGACCGGAATACATTCCAAGGTTGGCTATCAGCCGCGAACCCCAAATGGTTGAATTTCGCAGAAGAAGTAGAGCGAACGGGGAATGAACCGCGAACAAATCCCGATGGAGATGTGAGCTGAAGCGCTGTATTCACGAAAAATCATACTTGACTGCATTGTCGCCAGGTCGCTATAGAACATCTTGGAATATCTTACGAAGACTTTGTCGTCCCGGAATGTCCAACTTGTCTAAGCCAGGGTCGGATGAACGATGTTGTGAGACGCTTTTTGTAGCCTCATTGAACGGCATATTCATTCTATTCTTCATAGCACAAACCTGACCTAGTTTTCTTCGGGGAATCTTTACCCTCAGAAGTCAAGGATCGATCGTAAGTCTGTCTCCTTGCGTCTAATGCTATCCTAACTGTTGTCCAAAGTTTTCGAAATATCGAACTTGCAGATAAATTACTGCTCATAGGCACAACGCTAGCGACTTATTCGGCTTTCCGGTATGTCTCTCGCCCTAATTCTGGACGTGGTCCGGTTTTCCAACTCATCACTTTGGATAGACTTTTAAAGAGCGCTCTCGAGCAAAAGAAACCTGTGTTGATGGTAAACGTCGGGCCATCACGAGCTGACGGTATAGACGGTGTAGAAAAGCTAGACATCTCTAGTGGAACGATAATGAGGGAAGTCGTCAGATCTGTGTTGTACGTCTGTCCACCTGAATCCCTCTTGGCACATGCTAACGCAATTCCAGGGGATCAAAAACGGCTGAAGATCCCATCGTTCAGCAGATGCTTACCAGTGGAATTGTGAAGCCTCCTCCAATAGATGATGATGACCAGAGTCCAAGGGCAGCATAATTTAGAGTAAAAAGGTTCAATTGTAGACGCATTTATGGTACAAGCGCAGAAACGCGATCATAGAGATGGGGTATGTACTTTTCAATTCCCGAAAAAATACATAGGTTTAAATACATGTGTGCAAGCAAAGTAAGAAAGCAAAAGCGAGTCGAACGAAGACAGCTGCAGTAAATGGCCAAAAGAGGTATCAATACAAGGCCATTGCAAACCAGAGTAGGGTAGTGGTAGGTAAAATACACAAGATGTATATGTATCGTCCGAAATCCTATACAAAAAGTACCAGATAATGTCATCGTCTTTGCCCTGGATAGTTACCTACTTCATCTAATAGCCCTGGATCCTGCATAAACGAACTCCATCTCTCGTCAAGTCTCGAATCTCTCGCCGCCAGACCGAGGCCTTGGAGTGCAGCATTCCCGGGCGCGGGTAGGTTTTGAGGTTGAGAAGGTAAGCTCTGAGAATTAGAATGCGAGTGCTGATAACTACCATGATATGAAGGTACACCATGGCTAGGCGGATACATCTCCCGATGGGAGTGCGTCGGAGGTGGGGGATGATACATCTGGTTGGAACTCTGCACATACTGGGGACGTGACAATCGAACCGCAGAAGACTCGGGGTTGGAAGAAGAATACCGGTCTGTCGATTCCCATGGGTAGTTGGTATTCGCATTCGAGTGTGGTCCACCATCCCTGTCATAAGAATAAGTAAACTGCTGTGATTGTCGATGCGGTGGCTGTTGGGACAGCGAACGCTGGCGTTCATGGTGAGACACAGCTGACATTGCAGGCGGAGGCGGAGTTGCTGGAGGTATCGAGATCGTCGTTGGTTCAGGATACCGCTGGGCATTCCTCTGGATCGCAAATTCGCTATTTTCGGATGTGTGAAGACCTTCACCAGGACGCCACCCAATGGGCGAGGTGCCAGAAGGAGAAATACTTTGGGAGTGATATGAACCAAGGTTCGAGATCTGCGAAAGACGTAATTGCGGCTGGTGGGAAGAAGGATATGATTGACGAGGTTGCTGTAGTGGCCTGGGCTGCATCTGATAGGTAGATGCCCTAAGCGCAGCATCGTACTCCATGGGGCGATCCATATCCATCGCGACGTCCATTCCATATTGAGTAACGTCCTGAGACTGAATGGAGCCCAGGCCAGACGAACCTGTTCTGGAGGAACTTGGTCCTTCATATGGTGCGGATTCGGGGGGGCTCTCAGCACTTGGTGTTCCGTTTCCGCTGGTCCTTTGACGCGCGGACACGAACCGAGTGTGACCAGCGAATATGGAGAGCTCGTCGTCGGTGTCCTCGTTTTTGATATTCCATAGTAAACCTCCGTTATCCCCAGAGGTTGATGATGCATTGTTTCGTACTTTGGTCAAAGCGCAGCGTGACTTTTCCCTGAGTTTCATCAGAATGGGCTGCGGAGATGTCGATCAGTATCATCCGAGAGATAGAACGATTAGTAAATCAATGAAGGGGCGATGTAGGAAGCATCCAAAGCGAAAGCACCCCGTGTCTGTATGCCAGCAAACTCGACCCAAGGTGTCGGTAAAAGAATCCAAATAAACACATACCAACGCTCTAGCAGCTCGTCTGCTGTAAACGGCAGCCTTTGAGAATAACATACAAGCTTGGTCCAACTCAATCATCGCGGAAGAAGCAAGGGGGGACCGTGGACCTCGAGCTACTACAGTTCCGAAAATAACCTGTGTCGCAACAATACGTGATCAGAGCATCCGTAGACTTGGTCACAAAAAGAAAGACATACCGCGGCACTGAATGCAAAAGTCCACATCGTCCAGAATCTTGCGGCGGTGTTAGGGAAACGAGAGAACTGCTCCCGCACGCTCTTCAATATGGTTCCGGAGGCCCTGTACGCAGCGAGGAAACTCGGTGCATAGGTACTCTTTAGAGGGTTTACAGGTTGTTCAATGATAGCTTGGGCGAAGAACGAGCGATGGATGTAAATCAGCACTGGAGAGATTTTAAGTTAACAATCAAACACAAAAAAATGAAAAACGTACTAGTCTCTTTGATGTGTTCGACAACAAACTTCTGGAATGACAGAGCCATCCCATCTTCGCCTCCATGCGATTCCTTATCCGTTGTGAGGGGCTCGGGTACTGGGAAGTCTCTAACCTTCCGGTCCAACTCCATGATTGTTGCATACGTGGGAGCCTCAGCTGTCAGAGTCCGCGCGGATACTTCGGCAACACATTCAGCGGCGAACCGGAATTGCCAAATTTCAACTGCATGAGCAAGAATCAACGAAAGAAGGAAGACTCTTCAGAAGAGCGACTAACACATTTCGTCTTCCTTCCCTTTTCCTGTAGGATCGCCTTCATATTGAGGAAAGCTGCAGTCGATGTAGGCCAGCGAGAAAGACGGTGGACGCCCAGTGTTGAGACTCTGACAAAGAAGAAAACCAGAACCTTTGAGTCTAAACCACATGGACCCACACGTCGGCAAACATACCGTCCAGACGTCAGCCACAAACAAGTCCCAAAATACAATTCTCCTGCGTTGCACCATCTTCGGTGTGAGACCCCATCTAGCGCTGTCGCGATCTGTGAGAAACAAAAGACATTTATGCTTTCAGAGGCGTCCGCAGTGGGTATGAGAGAAACAATACTAACGAAGGCCAATAGTCATGCTCAGATGACTGGCGAGGGTTATTAAACTCCAAGTCATCTCCATTCCAGTTTCACCCTTCCCCAGTCTATCATCTCCATCGCCACTCATCGCATTATATATGCTCAGCAGATGCAAAGTCTGTATTGTAACAATGCTGGGCTTCTCCAAGATGGGTTGGAGTGACAATGCAGCTCGAGATAGCTGATGATAATGCTCGACAATAGGAGGAACTTGATGTCTCGATTGAGGTGCCTGTGAGTCTCCCTTCGCTTCCAAGTCTTCAAAACGAAGATCGGAAGAACTGTTGTCCTTGTCATCAGAACTCACAAGAGCGCCAATCGCGAAGACAATGAAGAGAAGGGCAAGATCATGTGGACCATTCCATTCCTCCGCAGAAGTTCTCTCTGCGGACACAGACCTCTGGCGGCTTGTGCTTTGGCTACTGCTGCCTGAGCTGTCCTCGTATCCTCGGCTACTACGCTGATCCTTACGATCATTGTCACCCTCGCTATTTGACCCGGGCCCGCGGGTTTCCCTATAGATTGAAGGAAGCATATCTGACTCGACCTGGTCCTGCGTCAAGCCTCTGAACAACCACGAGACTTGATCAAAGAAAACCTTGACGAGTTCCTGTGCTCTCTCGTAGGACGGTAGATGCGATTCTATGAGAGACATAACTTCCGAAGAAGGCAGACCGAGCGGGGTGAATGGGAATGCCTGTGAGAAAAGTGCAAGCGTCGACAAGAGTGGTCCTTCAGTGGAGGAACTGGTCCCTGCGGCGGACGTGTAGGATGTACTGGTAACGGCGGACATGTGGGTTGACGTCGGTGACAATGAGGAAGAGTCCCTGTCGTAGTTGGCGGGAGAAGTGGAGCCACGATAAGCCACTCTGGGCTTCTGTTGTGGAGAGCTATTTTCTGAAGGGATCAGGTTGGCCTTGGATAGCGTCAGCTAAGGCTGTAGGACAAAACTAGGTGTAAAGGGCGCACCATCAGAAGACTCTCAGAACCACCGGTAGGCCCAAAAAATCTGGATATGCCATGGTCACTTATGGACAGTGTTCCAAACGCGTCAATGACTTCACCACTCCCACCCTCTACGCTGTTTTCGCCTGTTCCACCTTTGCCCTTGCGGTCACCTGAGCCTTCAGGCACATCGCTGTCCATCTCTTCGACACCAGTAGCATCGAGAACGCTTTCATCGAGCAATGGATGGGGCTGATTGGAATGTTTGCTGTGTAAAATTGCGAGGGCATCCTCGAGTTCGCGAACACGCCCACTGAGTTTGGATATTCGACGATGCAGGTGCTCTGTCGCTGCGAGAACGAACCTGTTGAGTTTCAGTCAGCATCACTCCATGTATGATTACAACTAGCCAAGATACCTTGTGCCTTGCCCTGTTGCCAAACTGCCTGCACTAGAACGTTAGAATGGTATCCACAAGGTACAGAAATTTAGCTTCCACACCATTAGGACATAGAGCCGCACAACCTCGACGCTGAAGACACGAGATGAGTACGGTATAGTGAGCTTTAAGCGCTTTGAGGATACCTGGCAAGAAGTGCAAGGTATTTGCTTGTCACATTTAATCTTGAGCCTGGGATGTCGTTTTCAATCAGGGTTTGTGCGATGATCGCATTTGATTAAACACACCTTCGGCACTCAGCGCAAGACACTTCTCCTACGAACCAAAAGGTCAGAAACTGTCGCGTGGGGCCACGGTGACACCATAATGCAAGTCAACCCGCACCTCTACTCCTCTTTATCTCGAGCTCCCTGGCATGTCCACCGTCAAACTTGAACTCGGATTCCAATTCTCGCCTGCTGGACTTTCGCTTGAGCTTTGCCTTGGGTTCCGGGGGCATCTAATGACGAGAGGAGCTGAGCGCGATAGAAAAGAAGTGCAGGGGGCTGTTGGAGTAGCGGGTACAAAAAGGGTACTGAGAGAAACAATTATGCAGTGATGGGAAAGTATCAAGAAGTATGGATCCTTGCTTCACAACGATTACTGAGCCGCAGGGGGAGATTTAAAAAATGCAATCCGTTTGCCGATCAAATACAAAACTTGTTCTCCGGTTACATCGTTTCTTCCCTTCTCCCTTGAGCCCTGCAGTAACGACCTTCTCAGCTCAGTTTCTAGTTTCACCTTCCCGGTCCAGAAATGTACTTCTCACAGCGCTCGTAACCACTCCATCCACGCGCCATCCCCTCAAGAAGCTCTTTCCTCCCTGCTAGGCATCTTCCAGACATCCTTGCAGTGCGTGAAGCCAATCAACTTTTCGGGATTATCATCTCTCACGACCTTCAAATCGTTGACGTTACACACTAAATCATCTTGAAACTGCTGTTGATTAGCTCATTCACGGCCCCCGACGCCTCATTTATCTCAGTCTGGCTACCATGGCAAAGTTTAAAATCATGGTTACTCACCCGCAGCAGGAACCTATCTATCCACATTTCGACCTTCCTTTCTTCTATTGAAGTCGTTCCATCACTTTGGGGTTCAAGGTCTAAATGTTTATCCCGAATCAGCAATCTTACCGATTGCACAGTAACCCTCAAATGTAGGATGTTCACGTCGCCACCTCATATGCCCTGTCAAACTGAACCAATGCACAGGTCCTGGTAAATTCAATCTTTAATATCCCTGGGTACATAATAGGGGTACAAAGGTCCTTTGTATCTCAGGTTTTCTGTCAGTCACGCCACGTTAATATCTCCTTTAACACAACTTCAACTCTATTTCGGTAAAAAGGCAGTAAAGCACATTCAACCACTCCACTGATTGATCATCTTCTACAGGGGGCCAATAGCCGGGAGAACCCATTCCTCCACAAGGATATTATCTCTTTATCCCACTAGGCCATCACATCTAACCTTCTGCCTGATCTGACCATCCTTTGCAGAACTTGCCAGGGTTCCCGGACAGAGTTGTGATAACACTTTGGACTCGTGACTCTGGTTACTAGCTCCTCATTCTCAGCTGGGCTGCTTGAACTTGCGCATGTTCAAACTCCTCAGAGTCACGATGACGTCTGTTTTTGGCAGTTCGATTCCGAAAATTCAGCCCATCCTCTGGTTACCAACGTCCACCGCCTGACCACACTATCTCGAGTGGTGAAGGACCGAACCTTGATTTTATCCGTTTCAA
This sequence comes from Moniliophthora roreri, assembly GCA_001466705.2. Classification (NCBI taxonomy): domain Eukaryota; kingdom Fungi; phylum Basidiomycota; class Agaricomycetes; order Agaricales; family Marasmiaceae; genus Moniliophthora; species Moniliophthora roreri. The sequence continues at coordinate 795,513 of LATX02000035.1, read as the reverse complement.
AAAAAAGGAGAGAGAGAGAGAATCCGTTTAATCCGGACTCGTGTTTCGTCTGGAAAGCGATAAATTTGGCGACCATCTGGCGCAAAAAGGACAACCAGTCTGCCGAGCTTCCAATCCATCCGGAACTCGGGCAAGCTTTCGGGAGAGTTTTCGACCGCTACCGAGTCTGATAAGGCACGATGTTTTAGCTATCTGGGTTCAATGAGGTTCAATGCAACCGGGAATCTCTCTTTTTCCGAGTGTCCCGTTCCTGTCCTCCGCAAAGCACCTTTCGGGACATGACGCGTGTTGGAGTTCAAAAGAGCGTGTCACTTTCGATGCATGTTCCATGTGCATTCGGAGTTTATCGATCTGTGAGAAGTCATGGCGGAGAACGGTCCTCTTGAGACTTGAGTCTTGAAAAGTCTTTCGGAGCCGCAACTCTGGGCCCTGGATAGGAATAGCTGAGACACTACGGACAGGATTCACCACGCAATAGGATCTCTTTCCGCGATTTCGGAGCCGCGTACACTGTCTGGTGTCAGCCAATGTACGTCAGTGGGTTGAGAGATGATTATCACTTTAAGTGTTACAAAATTTACTTTCGATGTAGGTTCGAGCCAGTACCTTGCGACGAGTTTAAGAACCCTATCGCCGCCGCTCACGACAAGTGGTTACGGGTCTATCGACTTGAGGATAAAAAATCCGACTAGTTTCCCCACCATTTCCGCAAGTAAGTCTCGACCGAGGTGGGTTTCACGTCCGTCAACTTGTTCAGGGTAGTACCCTGCTCACATTCGCCTCGGACCATCCCAAGGTAAACCTCCATGTAGAAATTGCCCATAGGACCCGTAGGATTTGGGTCCATTCTGGCTAAGATGTCCTCCTCGGTGTTATACTTGACATCAAATTTCTTTCCTAAATCATATTGTCAGAACACGCAAGCACGCTATCAAATCTTGTATTCACCTGTGGTAGATTCAGCAATTCTGATAATTTCATTGATGCTAATGACATCCCCAGCCATGTCGCTATCCTCAGGCCATGTCTCCAGCTGTGTCGCAGCTGCCGTAAATCGTCCAACGTCCTCCGCCGTCGTAAAGGTGTACTTAGTGGTCCCGTCGCCTGGGACATCAGCTGCGGCTTTCGAGATATCCACGATGTAAGGGAATGATTTAAGATGCCCATGTGCCTTCATCCCGTCAGGCTTTGGATTCCCGTAACCAAGATAGTTCATGAATATTCCACAGCTGAATACCGTGAATTCAAAACCTGGACGGGTTTCCTTCACCTTCCTTAGCGACTGTAATATGGGGACTTTGAGCCGGTAGAGAGGCACAGAAACGAGTTTCTCTGAATTGACAGCAAATTCACTCGGGGCGAAGCGGCGTACGGACGGGACCCTCAACGCGGCGTCGAGCAAACGCTGTTGAGCAACGGCGAACGCTTGAGCGAAATCGCTGCCAGAGACGGTGGAAATGATGGTGTCAATTTGATGTTCTCGAAGAACAGCTTCAACCGCATCGATGTCTTGGTAATCCACACCGATGACAGGAGCACTGGCTCCAGCAAATTGCACGTCGGACTTTGACGAGCGTGAAAGGACAATGATATGGAGAGAATCGCGCTCTTTGATCTCGAGGAGCCCTTCTACGATGTGGCTACCGATGCCGCCTGTTCCTCCGGCTATAGCGATACGTTGAGAGCGCGTCATGGAAGAGGGGTGATATCAATTTGGATGAGACCTCCGCGTCATATTCGCGCCTTTATATTCCGGGACATTACAGAAGTGATTGGTAAGAGATAGTGATACCAACCCAGAGAAAATCGTCAGGGGGCTTGCCAAATACCATTATTGAACATTTCGAACGATGAACGTCAAGAGTTGGGTTCGCTTCTAGATCGGAAGCTTACCGGCTTACTAAGAATCTACGAGTCCTCGGTTGTTCCGTCGGTTGTCCCGGGTGCGATCCGTGAAGCAGCAGAGGTTCAAGTTGCAGATGGCAAAAGACGAGCCTCTTCCAGCCCCAGGCGATAATGTGAAGCCTCTAAATTACCGGGAGCAATTTCAGGTACACTACCGGCTCCAGCTCCAGCTTGATTCATATCTGACACAGTCCTGTGACAGGGCAAGGAAAATACCTCAAAATTCATCGAGTAAGTCCACCCCACTAACACTGCAAATCACCATCTTCTTATGCAACGAACGACAGCCCATGTGCTGAAGCTTCGAAGGCTTCTCTTGCATGCATGAACAAATATGACTTCGATCGGGACAAGTGTTTGGACTATTTTCAAGCGTACCGAGACTGTAAGAAGTCCTGGGTAAGTCCTTCAGGTCAAGCAGGAAGTTTTGCTTACTATGTCCACCCAAACAGATGGACCAAAAGAAAGCAGATCGCAGGGCAGGAAGGCCGACATCATGAGAACGAGTATTCTATGCTGAAGCTGAAACTTTGCACGGACTTGATCGTTTGAGCTCCTTGATTTTCGTGTCTATACCGCCTTCATTAAATTTTTACTTTGCTTTGAATTTGAGTTGGACAAAGCGAGAGCACAGTGAGAGAAACGAGGAAACGGAGAGAAACGCCAGAACATTTGGTGACCGGCGACGGACATCAGGGACGGCAAGTTCATTTGGAAGCTGTAACGTGTGCTACACTTGGCCTGCGTCTGCCTCCTTCTGCAGTCACTAACCGGCGGCCAATGTGGCCATTTTCGAGCTTTGAGTACCAGTCCATTATTGACAGCAAGAAGGCAGAGCGCGCGCGGCTTCTCAAATCTTCCTCGATTCCTGTCTTCAACACTGACGAACATCACAAATTCCTGAAAGCCGGCGGTGAGTAGAACTAGTCCCAACGGCAATTTGAAATACAGCTTAGCCTGGCTTTATTCTAGCGAAAGAAATTGTCTCAAGGATTGAAAATGGAGAATGGACAGCCACACAAGTTGTCGGGGCTTACATTGCTCGTGCCAGCGAGGCTCATGAGCAGACCAATTGTGCTACCGAAAGTGCGTCCACTATCCCTATGTTTCTATTTTTTTGCTAACGCACGTTTCAGTTCTGTTCGAGCAGGCATTAGAGCGAGCAAAGGAATTGGACGAAGAATTTGCGTCAACCAAACGAATCCGAGGACCATTTCATGGTGTTCCGTTCAGCTTAAAAGTATGCAACGATCACTTAATGCATTCCCCCTTTCTTGACACTTGGACACAGGATCAATATGACGTTGCCGGTTTCGATTCAACCATTGGATTCACTCAATGGGCCAACAATCCTGCGAAAAGGAATGCTGTCGTAGTGGATCAACTGATTGCTTTGGGCGCCGTTCCTATCATCAAGACAAACGTCCCGCAGACAATGTTCTCCTTCGAATGTTATAATCCATTATGGGGACGAACATTGAACCCACGTAACAAGGACTACACATCCGGCGGTAGTTCAGGAGGAGAAGCTGCTCTACTGGCTCTAGATGGCGCTGTGTTTGGACTTGGAAGCGACGTTGGAGGTAGTCTGCGTATTCCGACAAGTTATTGTGGTGTTTACGCTCTAAAACCGACTGCTGGTCGGATAAGTCGTTCTGGTGCAAAGGGTAGGCGCTATGTTTGTTGCCCTTCGCTGTCTCGCTGACATCCTATTCCAGGACCTAACAATGGGGACAACGGCATTCAGGTTACGATGGGCCCTATGAGCAGATCCGTAGAAGAGCTAGACATATTTTGCAGATCAATATATGGTCTCTCGGATAACCATGCCGACTACACGCTCACTCCCACGCCGTATCATGAAGTTGTGCTACCCAAGAAGCTCAAATTCGGATACTATACTTTAGGTTAGCTCAAAGCTATGCTCAGCGATCAAAACTCACCCAACTGCGTAGATGGTTTCACAAAAGCTTCCCCGGCAAATAAGCGAGCAGTGTTGGAAACTGTCGAAGCTCTTCAGAAACAAGGACATGACTGTATAGAACTCACCCACCTACCTTCAGGTGAGTCTTTTCATCTTGGGCTCCGTGTTGATATTGAATGAACCCTCAGTTGCTGAGGCTACCGGCATCTTTTTGGGACTTACATCGTCCGACGGATACAGGAAACTTACGAGTCACCTTGGCCCAGACCCGATGGTCAGAATCACATTTCTCATAGAGGTCAACCCTCAACTCACTGGCAGCTTCACAGGACAAAGCCATTTGGCTACCTGTATATGGTGCCCGAATACCCGGTACGGTCGAAACACTACTCTGTGGAGAGCTAACCCCGCAAACCTCCTTGTTCTTCAGGCTTTTTGAGAGCGATCGCCGCGTGGATCGTGGAAAAAATTCAAGGCGACCCGCAATTTGCGGGCGTGTTACGCTCTGCTGGAACCAAATCATTTGGCGAATTCTCAGAGTTCTCAGTGAAGCGAAATGAGTGGATCAAGATGTTCTATGATAAGGTATACACAGAGTACTCAGGTCCCGACCAATGTGCTCATTGAAGAGTATTAGGTTTGGTATGAACATGAATTAGATGGCATTATCGCACCTGTCCAGTCAATGCCCCAAATGCCTCATGGGTATGTCGCTTTTCTGGTTTGAATTCACTCTTGCTCTGACATATTATTTTCATATAGTGGAGCTGCTTTCTTAAACGCTCTGGCATCGAGTACAATTCTTTACAACCTGGTTGATAGTCCAGTGGGAGCTCTTCCTGTCACTTTTGTCAACCCCGCCAAGGACGCGTTGACAGAGGAATGGACAAAATGTGGTCCTGAGGCTGGAAGTGATTCGTTGCATAAGCTGATGTATAAAGATAAGAAACCGTTCTACGATCCTGTTAGAATGAAGGGCTTGCCTGTTGGGATACAGATTGTCGGAAAGAGGTTCGAGGATGAAAAGGTGCTGGCAATGATGAAGGTTGTGGATGAAGCGTTGGGACGAGACAGAGGTTTTGGGCCCGGCTCATTACTTAGAGCAGATAAAGCTTAAATTATTCGTATGCTTTTTAAAGGTATGGAGCCTCTGAACGAAGTGGTCAGTGTCGAGGCCCGGATTTATCGGATTTACGCGATGTATAGATCCCATCAATAAATTTCTTTCGAGTCATACCGCTCTCCTTCACTTTGCCTTCACCCTCTAATAACCCCTCCATTTTTGAACTTGGAAAGAAACATGGCTGACCAGCCGACAAAGCAAAAACTATGGGGTGGTCGATTCACAGGGAAAACCGATCCTTTGTACGCACCTAGGTTTCTCCTGTTGTTCAACGAACTTACCATGCAGTTCGTAGAATGCATGGATTCAATCAGTCTCTGGCTTACGATCAACGGATGCACGCAGCTGACATCAAGGGCTCCATCGCATATACCAAAGGCTTGAAACGCGTCGGGATCCTTAACGAGGCCGAGGAACAAAAGATAATAGAAGGATTGAAACTGGTTGGGAAGGAATGGGAAGAGGGTAAAGTGTGTTATTCTATTCTTCAGCCGTGGCAGATATCAACAATCATGGTAGTTCCAAATTCAACCAGATGACGAAGACATACATACCGCCAATGAGCGCAGGCTGAGCGAGCTGATCGGTTCCCTTGGAGGAAAACTCCACACTGGACGTTCTCGCAATGATCAAGTCGCGACCGATATGCGGTTATGGTTGCTCGAGGAGATTAAGGAGGTCCAGAGTGGGTTGAAGGGGCTGATTAGGGTTTTAGTGGAACGGGCGGACAAGGAAAAGGATGTACTGATGCCTGGTTATACCCATCTTCAAGTGAGCTGGCGAAAAGGAATCTGTGTCTGTTGATTGACTGATATAATTTAATAGCGAGGCCAACCCATCCGGTGGTCTCACCTCCTGCTATCTCATGCGTTCTCTTTCCATTCTGACCTCGAACGACTTCAACAACTGATTCCCCGAATTTCGGTGCTGCCACTAGGAAGTGGTGCTCTTGCTGGAAACCCTTTCGCTGTTGATCGGGAGTTTCTTGCAGAAGAGCTCGGGTTCCAGTCCGTTGCTGAGAACAGTCTGTGGGGTGTAGGAGATCGCGACTTTATCGTCGAGTTTTTGATGTGGTCCAGCTTGGCTATGACCCATGTCAGCCGTATGGCGGAGGATCTCATTGTGTACTCGACTGCTGAGTTTGGGTTTGTCACTCTAAGTGACGCTTACAGGTGATTATCTTCATTGACTGTCGAATGTCTAGAGCTGACAAAGTTTCCAGTACTGGGTCAAGTATAATGCCACAGAAGAAGAATCCCGACTCATTAGAACTGCTTCGAGGCAAGTCTGGGCGTGTTTTCGGCAATGTATGTCCACTGTCATAATGTATGAATAGTCCTACTGACGGTATTTACACCTTCAGATGGCCGGATTCTTCATGACCTACAAGGGTCTACCCTCGACGTATAACAAGGATCTCCAAGAGGACAAGGAACCCTTATTTGACACGCTCACTAATGCTTCGATATCATTCAAGATTGCAGAGGGTGTTATTGCTACTCTTGATGTATGTGCGTTCTTATTGTTGAATTTGTGATTAGTCTTATCCCCCTGGGACAGATTCATCCCGAGAAGATGCGACAAGCACTTACCATGGATGTCCTTGCTACCGACCTTGCTGATTACCTCGTCCGCAAAGGGGTATGTGTGGCTTTGATTGAGTCTCTAGCTCGCTGATCTTATAGCCTTTCACAGATTCCCTTCAGGGAGACTCACCACATATCTGGTCGTGCTGTTGCTCTCGCCGAATCCCGAAAATGTCAGCTCAACAACTTGACACCGGAAGATTACAGGACCCTCAGCGACAAATTCTCTGAGGATGTTCACCAAGTGTTTGATTTTGAGGCGAGCGTCGAAAGGCGACAATCTATCGGCGGGCCCAGTCGGGCCATGGTAGACAGACAGATTTCCGTGCTGCGCAAGTCCTTGGCAGAGACCACGTAGAGGTCGGCAATAAGAATGGCTTCAATCGTCTTGCACTATTCTTCCTGTAGCAATACATGATGGTTAACATATCGAGAGCGACAACAAATCGTAAAAAAGGTAGAATAATTGGAAATGAGATGGGGCGTGTGTAAGGATCGAATATTATTAGCGTCCGAGGCATCATTCAAGTGAACGTGTGGATCGGCCTTCGTTGTCGTTTGTATCTTCATGATGGTCTGATAGGCGGGAGAGAGATTGGAAGGGGCGGTGCGGCAATGTCAGTAAGATGGCAGAAACGACTATTTGCGGGTAGCTCGCCGTATGAGACTGGCTATGGCCAATGCGCTGAGTGCAGCAGCGCCACCAACCAGCGCCATACCCACATAGCCCTCTGATACTGAAGTGTGAGTAGCAATATTAGACAAGATTTTCGATGTACGCACCTTTTGTGACACCCTTCTCTATGAGCTGACCCAGGCTTATTGCTTGCAAATTTGTAGGCTCTTTCTCGAGAAGGAGTTCTATAGAAACGGGTCAACAAGGCAGAGTAAAGCGATTTTGACTTGAACGTACCGTTGAACTTCCTGGCTTCTTCATAATTACCCATCTTGTAGTGACCTAGTGCGAGATAATATAGACATTCTCTCCGCCGCTTCGGTTCAGACCGGTAAAGTTCTGTGGTGCAGTCGTCAGTTATGATTCAGGTGAAAAGGACTGGAGACTGGTTGTTGCGGACCTTGCAATAGCTTGACGCCTTCCACTTGATGTTCTCTAAGAGGACTCTTTACCAGTCCCCAAGCGTAGTTGAATTTGGTCTGCACTGTTACATGTGCTTGCAGTGATTCTCTTTCGTATTGTAACCTCAGAACCTGGTAATAATAAAAAAATTCAGCAACTTTTTTTTAAAAATTTGTTTACAAGTCAACTATACCTCTAAATTCTCAAAAGAAAGAGAATCTTCTGCGTCTGCTGCGTACGGGAGTTCAAGAGTGGACATTGTAAATACGAGAAGTGATTGCGGCACGATGCACGGCGACGTCGGTTGTTGATATTGGTTGACAAGCGGAGTCTGAACAAGCTTGAGCAAGCTTTCTCTCCTCTACCACAACATCGTAGCAAACAATGCCAACGGAAGACCACGGTGAGTATCTTTTTTATTTTTATTTTAGGTCTGTAACCCCTCGACCAGCATGCACTCGAGAATACCCGGGAACTCCAACGGAAATCCTCTCTTCTTGTCCGTTTCCTCCCTTCTTGAAGTGTTGAATGATGGACTCATGGTGCAATTTTTCTCCCACTTTTTCCTCCCCTATTGCATGCACCATGTAGCTAGCTTAGCCCATTAACAACCCGCCACAATCATCGTCTCGCTTTCGCCCGCATGCCCTCGATATACAGAATCACCAAAGTCGAGGTTACTTACTCTAGCTTCGGCCTTTTTCTTCTTTTACAGACCGCTCCGAGCGCCATCGTTCCTCGAGACATGATGAAAGAGACGGAGGAAATCATCACCACCGAGACCGCGAACGTGGAGACAGGGCCGAACGGTATGGTAGAAGAGGTGACGATCGTCGAGACAGGGATAGAGATAGAGACAGGGATAGGAGGGACAGAGACAGAGACCGCTATCGTGACTATGATGACCGCCCACCGCGTAGGGCACATCATGATGATGACCGGCGCCGAGAACATCGAGGAGGTCGTGATGACGAGGGCCGAGGTGAACGTCGCGGACGAGAGGAAAGAGGAGGAGGAGGCGGCGGCGGTGGCGGTGGTGGCAGAGGCAGAAAAGACGGATTGGGTACGCCGGAAAGGAGGTCACCAACACCTGAAGGTGCCGTACCTCTGTCTCAGCGAAGACGAAAAGCTTCTGGTTGGGATGTACATGCTCCAGGTTATGAGCAGTATACTGCTATGCAAGCGAAACAAACAGGTGCGGTAGAATCATAATTGCAAGATTCCATTTCTAAGGAAGTTTTGTTTCCAGGCCTATTCAATCTGCCTGGAGCGAACCGTACCCAAATTCCACCAATATTAGGTATTCCGGGTCTCCCGCCGCCAATGCCTGTTCAGACATTCGGTATGGGTATTGGAAGCAACCCCAACTTGTCACGGCAATCTCGAAGACTTTACATCGGAAGCATTACTCCCGAAGTAACCGAGCAGAATCTCGCCGAGTTCTTCAACCAAAAAATGGCAGAAATGAACATTGGTACAGGTGCACCTGGAAATCCAGTGCTCGCTGTGCAGTGCAATTATGAAAAGAATTATGCATTTGTCGAAGTATGCTCTCTCTCTCTCTCTCTCCTTCACTGTTATTGAGCCTTTCTGATTTCTGGTCTAGTTCCGTAGCGCTGAGGATGCCACCTCAGCCATGGCCTTTGACGGTATCATCTTCATCAACGGACCACTCAAGATCCGTAGACCCAAAGACTATGGTGGTGACATGGTTGCTCAACCCAATGTACACGTACCGGGTGTCGTCTCGACCAATGTTCCCGATTCTATTAATAAGGTGTTCGTTGGTGGTTTGCCAACGTACCTCAATGAGGAGAATGTCATGGAACTGTTGAAGAGTTTCGGCGAGCTCAAGGCCTTCAACTTGGTCAGGGAGAACGGCAATGGTCCTTCCAAGGTCGGAACCCGATTCCTCACAAATTGCGTTTCCCCGTCTGATCATATCCTTACAGGGCTTCGCATTCTTTGAATATGTTGACCCAAATGTCACAGACGTTGCTATTCAGAGCTTGAACGGAATGGAGCTCGGCGACCGTTATCTTGTTGTTCAGCGTGCATCCGTTGGCGCTAAACCGGGTACACCCGGCATGATTCCCAACCCTGACATTCCCTACGACGAAATGCCCGAAATACCTCGTCCCATCATGCCTGCAGGCGAAAGCGCTGGTGACGCTCGCATTTTGCTTATGTTGAACATGGTGACGCCCGACGATTTGGTTGACGACGAAGAGTACGGGGATTTGTACGAAGACGTAAAGGAGGAGTGTTCAGGCTTTGGCAAGCTGGAGGATTTGAGGATTCCGCGTCCGATCAAGAAGGACAAAAAGTGGGCGCCTGGGGACTCGGGTATGGATCCGCAAGCAGCTGCGAGGGCGGACGAAGCTGCTGGTGTTGGCCGAGTGTATGTCAAGTATGTGGATGGGGAGAGTGCTGCCAAGGCATTGAAGAGTTTAGCTGGGCGGTCTTTTGCTGGAAGATCGATAGTGGCGACGCTCTTGAGCGAGGACAGTCAAACGACACCGCCACTGAACCTCATTTTTGCGCCTCAGCCAGAGGCGCCTCCGCCTTTGCCCTCATCGTAGTCCGTTGCGATGTGGAACCATTGGCACATAGTTGAAACTCTAATAGTTTAACACTTATTTGTATTGGGAGTACATTCCATTTTTACAGCCAGAATAGGTACAGTTCTCAGCGAGTCTATATGCAAGAGCTCTCCGTGGGAAGTGAAGGTGATTGACTCTCAGAAACTGCCGCACCCCGAGCTCTCCATTTGGGCGCAATTCCCAGCCATTCCTAGCCTCTGCGGTGCTTGCGGTCAACCTTCCATCAGTGTTGGCCCTTCTTCCGGGGTTATCAAAATTCAAGACTTGTATGGTTTTATGAGCTCTTCACCATGAGCATGGCCTTGTCTGCCCTTCCCAGTTCACCCTTCTCCCAGCATGGAGGATAGTGCGGCTGAAATCCTCGTTCTCCTCGTCATTTACTACCTCTTCGAAAGATGCATCAAAGCCCTCTTCATTCGTCAAGCCAAACCGTTTTTCGATTATCTCTATTTCTCACATAAGCTCCCCGTTTTCACTGGTATTGCGATGGGCGCTCTTATAACAGTGATAACGACTCCAGCGTGCTTTCGTGCAGCATTCACTCAGGGTGACGATTTTGACGCGAAAGTCTGCTTCGTAGGTCGGGGTGTATTATGGGTTTCCGAGCTAAACCGACTCGATTTGTACGAACTTTACGTTGTACATCATCTTGGAGGCTTGCTCGCTTTATGTTCGACAGTCACCCTGAGATGGCCGTATCGACCGGTTTTGGTGCTGTTCGCAAGCCTGGTCTCGGAGATTCCAGGTGATTTCGTGTGGATGCTGTCGGCTTATCGGGATTACAGGGAGGGTACGGGGCAGAAAGCGGATTCTGACAGTGGTACGCCGCTTTCAAAGACGATCCATCAGGCTTTGGTCGTTTTCAATCTCCTCCAATACGTGCTACTGCGTTTTCCAGCAATGATTTATTCTTTCTACATCGTCTGGATTGGTGAAGGAACACAGAGGATGTCACAGATGGAATTAAATGCCGCGTTCACCATGATGGTGGCTCATGCAGCTTTCTGCATTGCCTACGTGATTCGACAGCTTAGGACTATTCGTAGGAACGTCACGCGAACCACCCCTCCACAGAACTCATTGACAAGCTCGCCGCCAATTATCTCTTTCCAATCCGAACACCAACCATACCATATCACGTTCAATGCACTGGGGTCCCAATGGTATCTCACCGTTTACGGACTATTCATGGGTCTTTCTCTTTCTTCTCTTGCGCTATGCGTATCCGCACTCTGCCCCACGTCTGAGTCCAATTCTCTCATCAAGGTGATATCCTGCTCAGTCCTTGGAGCGCGAATATTCTCCTTGATTTTTGAGGACGGTCTCAAACAATTTGTATACGCACCAATCTCCACATGTCTACGACCAGGCTTCTGGCTACATGGTGGAATAGCCGGTGCTGCAGTTTCATCATCCTACCTGTACCATATTGGAGCTATTCCCAGTATAGACGCATTTTGCGGTGCGTTGGCTGTTGGTTTGCCTCTGTACGAGTTTTTCTCTCGTATTGGCTGCCATTGCTACGGATGCTGCTACGGAAGACCACTGACGCAGGAGATGAAGAACGATGGGAAGTTCTTATTCGTCGGTCCTGCGATCTACTCACATCCATTTATGTCTGCACTAGCGCGAGCTCATCCAAGTTGGGTTGGTGTACCTCTTCTACCAATCCAACTGGTTTCCGCAGTGTTATTCCTCGTTCTCTTTTTGTTCATAGCGATTCCACTCGTTACCTTGGTACAAATACCTCTGGCATCAGCCGGATGCATTGTACTTTTTGGACACTCGACGATCCGTCTCTGGACGGAAAAGTATCGTGCAGATTATCGGGGTAAACAAGGCGTCATGAGCCTTTCTACTACTGGTGTAATGGCAGTCCTGCAGCCACTAGCCAGCGTATTAGGTATCATGTGGATGAACAGCACAAAAGGCTTGGAACAGGCCAGCGGTGTACATCTCGATGGCCTGCACTGGCCGTCTATACTATTTTCACTTGGTCTTGGCGTTTTGGTTTATGGAGGGCATAGAGGAAAGATAGGGCAATGGATTTAGATCTGACGGCATGGATGGAGAGCAATGTAGATATAGGGACTAGATGTAATGGTACATAATGTACAATGAAACGGTAATAAGAGCAAAATGACACCAGAAAGGACGATGAACACAATAATCAAGGTAATGCAGTCGTGAATTGCTCGTCAAAAACGGAGGAACGCTCATATGGTAACTCTGTATGCTACAGTATCGTGTATCCAAAAGTCTGCCATACTTCCACCAATCCATCCGTCAACTTGGATACAACGGCCCAACGAGGCAGGAACGATAATATCTCCTCAAATGCGGGTATCTTGGCCTCAAGCTTCGAGTCGGAACTCTTCATTGGTGTACCGGGTGGAACAGTCCTTTCAAGTCCTGCCATTCCACTCTCGTACTCTGCCCACTCACACGCAACTTTCCCTGTCCTCTGGGTCTGCCTTTGGCTGTGGAATGGCTTTTGCGTAGCTTGCACACCAAAACCTAGGTCCTGTTCTTTCCATATCACATCAAGCACAAAGTTCTTCCCCCAGTCTCTGCTCCACAAGCTCACTTCGTTAAGTCCGGTTTCCGGGACTGAGTATCCCTTCTGAGTATCCCAGCTGACGTCGAGGCCGTGCTCCGAATCTCTGACACGGTACCGCGCTACGGGCTGATCAAAGTACACGCGGCAATTACGGGTGTTGGTGCCTCGAATAAAGATAGATGCACCGCGAACAGGATGCATGGTATGAGGTGCAGAAGAGTCATTGAAAAGCTGGTTGCGGATGTTAGCAGAGAACCAAGGATTGGGAGATGTCCTCCAATGCCACGGCCCCCCATCATCATTGTCGTCGCTGTCATCGCTCCCAGGTTCCGGGATCATACCCTCTCCGCTGGGCCATGCACACTTGCTGAGTCCTATCTTCCTAGGATCAACACCCAGGGACGAACATGTGACACCACCTTTTGCTCTCGTAATTGCTGTCAATGCAGATGGAATCCGAGGCACAATCCAATGTTCAAGGAACTCTCCTGAAGCTGTCAATGTTGTCTCCATCTTGACGGTCGTATTACCGCTCTCATGTTGGATAGTCAAAATATGACCGTCATTTTGAGTGATCTCAGGAGGAGATAGCTCTACGGTCTGCTGGAAGAAGACTTTGAGTGGAGTTTCTGGCCCGAAAGGTGGGTATAGCCCATGAGACTCTGTCCAGCGCGTCAGCCCTCGGTCCGCTATATCACCATAGAAGCCTCCGGCAAGCCATCCAGGGAGAGTCGTTACAACGAACACCACAATCAACAATAACACGACGTATCGATGCAGACCTCCCATGTATAGCCCTTTGTTATTCTCCGGGGAACTACTTCCACAAATGACGAATGGCCAGCCGAATAGTCCGGCAACTCCCGCTATTCCAGCGAGGGGAATATAAACAGCTAATGCACTATTCCCGTCTGCCAGAGTCTGCGGAAGCGCGCCAACGAGGATGATGGTGATCTGAGATAGTAGGACAAGAGGAAGTGGAAGAACAATGAGTATAAGAGGGAGCCAAGTGTACGTTGTTTGGAGTTCAGTGGCATGTACCTGCGTATCCGGCTCGATGGATTTGGGTGGTGTATGTGAAGACGTTGAATCGGACCTGGATAGAAGAGGGGTACGTTCCGTCGCATTTACATTTTCTTCCGGAGCTTGTCCTTGTCTATCTTCAGATAGACCTGCGGAAGCAGACCTTAATTCGTCGCTTTCCTCATTCAAATCCTCCTCAGAGATGACAAAGGTCTGTTTCCCGGAGAAAACTAGACCGCCTTTGCCAAAAATGACGCCAAAGACGCAAGCCACCCATATGAGCAGGTTCCAGGCAGTGATGAAGTAGGATCCAGATATGTGGAGCTTCGAGATTCCCACAGTCGAGACTATGAGAAGGACATATGTGAGGAAATAGGTATGGAGTAGCAAGGGAAGTGGTGAAGGAGAAAGATGCTGTGTATTACCGGTCATCTTGGCAGGAAGTGGCACATTCACGACGAACGTAAAAATGAGGAAAGAAAGCGTGAATGAAGAGGTGAGGACTGTATATGGATAGGTGTGGACCATCTATGCAAGGGTATGAGAAGCATGAATACTACGTCTACCCTTTGAACATAAAGCATACTTACGAAGGGATTCAACTTGACCCAGCCTGCAACCCAACCTGCCTGTACACCAACAACAACGATAAGGGCAAACCAGTATCTGGCGCTAGTCCACAACGCACGGGCCATCGGTGTTGAGCTAAAGACTAACCATTGTCCGCTCCTTGTCCGCTTCCGGCTCACAGCGACTTGTAAGGTCAGCAGTAAGAGCAAAACAATGGGCCCAACGACCAGCGTGACAATATTGAACACGAACATTGAGTCAAGAGTGAACAACAACAACGCGCTCCCAAAAAGATCAAACCAGACTCCCTTGCGTTCCGCAGGAAGACTAGCTTCGACGCTGCCCTCGTTGGCCAAAGTGGCACCCGTGCCGTATGCAGCTTCAATCATGCTCCAAACGGCCCTTTCCCTTCCTTCTGTCCATGGAACGGCGTCATATTTTGTATGATATCGTGCTCTTCCTCTGTAAAACGCGAGATCCACACCTCTCATCTCATCCGCGGTATATACCTGATAGTCCGTCCCGGATCTGACCACTCCACGTTCAAAAGCGTCGGCCGAGAGAACATTTGCATGCACATTGCCTACTCCTTTGCGATATGCACGCATAATGCTTTCTCCCGTAGCCCTGAATGGTAAAACAGGTCCCCCCGCTGCTGCGCCCTCTAGGTTCACGAAATCGCGAACTTCCGATGCCCAAGGATGCAATAAGAACGCATGTGCACCGTGAAGGCCATCCTCTTCACCATTGTTGATGTTGAATATGACCGTACGTCGGGGAGGGTGTTTATGGAAGAAGGATACGAGTTGGATGAGTATGCTGACAGCAATTCCATCGTCGGTTGCTCCCGGTGCTGTCGATACCGAATCCCAATGAGCTGAAAATAGAACACCTGGCGTGCTCTGCTCCGCCGTTCCTGGTATCCGAACCAGGATATTATTGCCTTCAAAGTAAGATGCCATCGCAGGGACACCGACGACTGTAGCTCCAACCCATGTTCCGGTACTGTTTGTGTCGTATACAATCTCAACATTTGGATTGCGTTTGGTGATGGTGTCCAAAATGAAGTCCCGTACATCATCGTTTGCATGTGAGTTGTAAGGATGAGGTCGTAGAGTCAACCTCTCTAGGTCAAGATACGCCTCAGTGAGGTTGATTTTGCCTGGCAAGTTGGCCGGAACAGCGGCCAACTGGTCCGTGATATACACAGAGAGCCATACGATAGCATAGATGAGCACGAGCACCGTCGACACTGGGATCGAATGGAACCCAAAAATGGTCTGTATGAGGCCCATCGCAGTCGAACTGCAAGGCAGTGGTGTATATGACGACATCGGCGCGCTGCTCTACTTCAGTCACACTATAGAGCTAATAGTTATCGGTTTATAACTTGATATTAGCTATCGTCGTCAGGCAGTGCTAGTGTATCGCGGATTAGGTCTCGGAGCTGGTTAACATTGCTGATTAGCAGAGGGTTGTGGAAGGCTGATTAGCAGAGCAAAATCCCATGCAAATTAGCATCGAATTAGCAAAGATATATAATCATTATTCTAGGGTGTTTTCTGGCTTTTTCCTGCTATTAAACAGCTATGGAAGGTTTTTCAAGTATGGGTGGGTCTGTCGAAGTCTTTCGGCCGTTGGTTTTTGGGGATCCTGCTGCTCGCTGGCCGTGGGGACGTTCCAAGATGAATAAGCTTGGGCAACCTAACACAGCCATATTGGCCAGATATTCCGTTCCCATGCTCTTTCCTGGCCCGGCTGACTCAAAGAAAAACGTATTTAAATACTCGTAGAAGTAATGAAGATCTACGCCCAATTAGCAGTCATTAGCAGTATGAACTTGACCTCCTCAAAGTCCCTGCTAATCAGCAGCTAATAAGCGTTGCTAATTACCATGTGCTAATCTCGGGTACCTAAATCCGCGATACACTATCAGGCACGCCAAATTCCAACAATTTGCTTGCATTACTAGCCAAAGCATAATTCAAAAGGTATCAAGTCCATGAAACTAAGCATAGAAAGAAATTGCATAGTAGGTATGCTTGCAGTCATGAGCAACACAGGGTACACAGCGCAGCGTGGTTCTGGAGAGAAAAAATTCAGCATAAATTACGAGTGTTCCAGAGATTCAGAAACCAATTGCATCCTCATGTTTTCACTTCCTATCCACTACATCATCCTCGGCATCACTCGCCATTGTTCTTCTCGAGAACGAAGACTTGCCCAATACACTCGAAGGCCTTCTTGGACTACCACCACCTGATAGTCTCTTATAACTGGGACTAGTGGGAGACGAACTACCAGGAGAGCTGACACTATTTCTGTTCAAATTCGACACCATACTTGCGACGTTACCAGTTCCAGGTGCTCTTGGTCCACGTGCCAAACGGGGCCCACGAACGCCACCAGAAGACGAACGAGAAATGGAAGCTCGACCTGGGTTCAAAGCCTCGTCAAGTGACGGACTAGTGGGAGCTGGGCTTTCGGATCGTGAGCTTATGCTTGCACGCTTGGACCGGTTCTCTGGCGTCGGGGGGATGACGGCGGTGGCTGGTCCAGAGGGAGGTGAAGCCGACCGTGACTTGATTGTCGTACTGGGTGAATCTGACTCTTCTGGGGGTGGCTCAGCAAAATTAGGTCGAGGCGGCGTTGAAGGATCCTCTGGTTCGGGTGGCGGTGTTTTAAAAGAAGGCCGCGGGGGAAGGTCGTCGTCATCCTCAGGCGGTGGTTCTTTAAACATTGGTCTGGGAGGAAGGTCGGAATCTTGGGCAGGAGCTGTCGGTGGTCGCTCGACGGCTGGTGGCAGCGGCGGTGGAGAGATGCTCTTGGGTGAAGCAAGTTCAATGGGTGGAGGAGGCGGAGGAACAGGAGTAGGTGAATGTATAGATGAAGGCAGAGGTGGCACAGGAGGTACATCCTTCTCAGGTGGCTTGACACCGTGTTGTGCTGCTTGCTGGGCTGCAAGCAGCTGTTTCGCATCTACGCCGCTGACGGATATCCTACTTCTGCTGAGACGCATATCAATGGGTGCAGTTCGTTTCCTAATAGGGATTTTGCGTTCCGATTCGCGCTTTTTGCGAGTAATGGTAGGCGGAATAAGGGCATCGTAGTCTTGAATGAGGTCGATGAAGAGCACTGGAGGAGTTCTAAGGGTCATCGTCGCTGAAATAAATATTCGATGGACGTACGTGTGGGATGTCTATCCTGGATGGATAGCTCGGTCTCGACCTTGGGTCGAAGCAATGCTGAACGCGCCACGGTCAGTAATTCACATTCGCACCGTTTTTGACAGAACTTACTGCGGCCAACTGACAAAGCGACCTTCGCAATGTATACTTCATCGGGCTCATCGACTTTGGTCGACTGAATAAGCCTTCAGTAGAACGGAGAATTAGTACTTGAAATATGGAAGGAAAATCCTGCGATACATACTTCCTCAGATGACTCACAACCACATCTAGCACATACAGGTGCACTCTTGGTAACTTCTGCAGTGCTGCGCCCAAATCCTTTATCTTCATCTCGTGCGCATCTTCGCCTTCCGGTTGGGCGATCAAAGCAGCCCCCATTGAAGGGTACAGCTTGCGGAACTCGTCCCAGCCTTCATACATAGCCAAAGGAGGTTCAAGCTCCAGCAACCACAATTTGATGGCTGCCGCAAGAGCCGGTGCATCATATGGTTCAAGTAGTTCCGGCGGAATGGGTTGATCAGGCTGTACTGCGTTGAGTGTTTCACGCACATAGTGCACATTCACCAGAGGCACTTCATATATCCATGATTTGCGTTTCTCTTCACCAAAAATCAGTATATGTAAAGAGAAGACAGGTAAGGAACATGATTCACCGGTATCATTAGGAAGCCTAGCATAAGCTCTTTCCAAGGCCCTCAGAAGCGCAGATAAAACCTCAGGAACGGCCTCTTTTTTGTCATCGCTCGGCTGGCTCATGTAGCCGACTTCCGCCCACTTTCGTAAATCAACGCCGAAAAGCACATCCGACTCATCGTGCGCAACGGATTCGTAAACATGGGGATGGGGCCTGAACGGTCCTGTTCGATACCTTTCAATCAACGCAGACAGGTCAGCCTCAGGCTGATACGCGGTAATGAGGGTGGACTGGCGCTCAATAGATGACTCGAGCGACTTGGGAAGGTTGGCCAGCGTGCCTTGGTACTGAAGCAGGACTAAATTTGCAATAGTCAGACAATGCACATTCCTACAGCACTTTCTTACCTGTCTTCACCGCTCGCAACCTCTCAGTCTCCCATCGTTGTAACGTCTTGAAACTTTCTTCAAGCCTTTCTTCGAGGTTAAGCCTTCGCCTATCCAGTTGACGAACTGCGATGCGGTACGCTTTGTCTGCTTCCTCGGCGTCTTGCCTTGCTCTGATAAAGGCAGGTTGACCGTTGGGGTTCGTCGCTAGCGCTTTGCTTACGAGGTTGACAAAGTTATTGGTACTTTTCAAGATATTTTGAGGTTGCAGGGTAGTCTTGATAGGAGAACCGAGTGCATCGACCGAACCAGACTTGCCATCGAAGTTAAAAGCCTTGTTCCAAATTGAGTGAATGTTTCCCATTCAACTGTAGATGACACACCTTTGGTCTAAACTGGTAGAACGCATCATCTGCGTCTTCGAACTCATTGCCGAATTCTCCAATTCGTCGAAGGAGACCTTCTTTTTCAGTCAGATACTTGGCAGCATCCTCTGCACGATCAAGACTGCCTTCGAATGCCGGAACATTATCCTTGAGCCACACGACGAATTCTTCACCATTGAAGCAATCCTGGTATTCGCCAAGCAGGGGGAATCTGACCGGGCGCAAATTCATCTCGCTTGCAGCTCGTGTAATAAGCTGTGACACAGCCGAGCGCGGCAATGCGACGCCAGCCAAAACAATATCTTCAGGATTGGCTGGCACGGGCGGTATGTCAACCTTGGGCGGCAGCATTGGCGACATTGGAGTTGGTGAGGCCAACATGGCCGGTGATATGGGCCGCTCATCCACGGCTTTACCTTTTCCCTTGTCAACTTTGGGGAGTTCTTTCTCGGGGTCGGCTTCAAACAGCTTTTCAGCCGTATCAGGTGTACCCGAAGTCACTGAGTCTCCAGAGAACGCGCCAACGCTTCTCATCTGTATTTCCTTGAGACGTTGTGCAATCCGTTCTGATACGCTGGCTGTACGTTGAGGTGGCGATCGTCCGTCGACAGGACGCATACGCGGAGAAGTTGTATAGTGGTCGGCAGCAACACCTGCGCTATTGGGAGCAAACCTGACACTGTTAGCAGATCAGCTGGTCAGCGATATATGAGCACAGAGGTTTATGCGACATACTCGTCCTCGGCTTCATCTGCCTTCCGAGTCTTTGCCAGATATTGCTGCTTCAATTTCGCGACTTCGGCCTGGGATTGTTCAAAGCCCTTCAACCACTGGTCGAAAACGACGCCCTTGCTTTGCCTGAGGCGATCCTGAGATTGACATTTCAATATGTTGGTTACATCACAACGGCTGAATTGTGGAGTACATACTTTGTATCCTTGAGCCCACTCTGCAAACGGGTCTGCTACGAGCGTCTCTAGCTCTTTCGCAATAGAGCGATGAATCTGGCCTTGTGAAGCCGATTCAGCTTTGAGTCCCCGGAATGTCATCAGGAGAGAAGCCCCATCATCGGCCTGGAACCCCGTTCCTAACAGAAAGCTATGAGTCAACGAAACAAGTGTTGCTTGTAGAAGATTTTTGTACCAGGAGTCCCAGTGTGTACCATATTCGATAAGGCATTGGCTAGTTGAGATTCAGCGACGGCGCGTGCCTAGAGTTCATACGAGTAAGCTTGTGGGACAAGTGGTGAATCGGGGAGTCGACATACTCTCACAAACACGATAATTTCATCGTTTTCAGCTACTCCCTAAGGAATGACTTTGATCAGAAGCTCAACTCAGTTAGCAGTAATGACTTTCAACGGCACCTGTTCGAGCTTGTGAAATAGTACTTCCAGGCCCTTGCGATAGTCCTGAGACCAGAATGAATTGTTGAAACTCAATGGCAGCGACAACACTGCCATCCTCGAACTTTAAGGTCGACCGCCTGGGAGATGATGGAGGTACGGAAGAAAGGAGGTGCAATGTAGAAGTCGGTTGTTGCCTTGAGGAGAACAGATTTCTGTAGGCGGGGTCGCGTGGCAAAACAAGTCACAACTGGTCCAAAAAAATCCAGCGCTTCCCGTAGATACTAGAAACTCTTCCTCGACGTCAAGGACGACGAGCAATGGGCCATGTCCAAAGACGTCTGGTCTCGACGGCAGCACGAGTAACCTCCGTGTCCACTGCTCACCTACCGAAATTTCCTCCCAAAGAAGCCATTTTCGTCAAAGGATCCCCAGCACCGACATTTGACCCCGATGAATGGGCTACAATTCAACCTCCTCCTCCTTCTGCTCTCTCTGCTTTCGCTCATAGAATTGGTTTATCTTCAGTCTTAAACTCTACCGACGTCATTCAACAAGCTTGCACGCACCCGACTTTCCTACAGCTCTACCAGAAACACAAACCGGACGAGCCAGCGCCAGTGACAAATGCTCAGCTTGCTGCGATCGGAAACTCTTTAATGGGCCTTTTTGCCACCGAGTTTGTCCGTGCAAGCTATCCTTACCTTCCGACGCGAGTTTTGAAGGCAGCAGTCAGTGCACACGTCGGCCCATTGACTTGCGCCAATGTCGCGCAAGAAATGGGTGCAGCACCTCTTTTAAGATGGCATAGATCGGTATGTCACTATTAGTGGTATCTTTGCGTTCACTGACGCGATTTTTCAAGCGCGGGACCCTCACAAAACCTGGCACGTTACACTCTGACGCATTAGGATCCATCCCCCGAGCACTCACCGCCCTCGTCTACCAAAAACGCTCGTTACCTTCCGCACGGCAGTTTGTCCATTCATACTTCCTCAGCAGAGAAGTGGACATTCGTGGAATGCTTAAATTCCTCGACCCTAAAAAGGCGCTGCTGGAGATGGTCGAAAAGTATGGCCGGGAACGACCGAAATCCAGGTGTGTAACAACGTAACGCTCAAAATCGAACCAGTCATGAACTTGTTCCTTGCGTAGACTGTTGAAGGAAACTGGTCGCTACTCCAACTCACCTGTGTTTGTGGTTGGTATATATTCTGGGGAAGAACAACTCGGAGAAGGTTTTGGCTCATCATTAAAGATGGCAGAATACCGTGTAAGTGCTTTTCTTAAACATGAGTGTATCCCCATTGACCCCTCCTTCAGGCTGCCGAAGATGCTCTGCACCGTGTCTACCTCACAAAAACACCATCTCACCTTATTCAGCTTCCTTCATCGACATTCCCATTGGGTCTCGGTGACGTTTATCGACGAGCACCGGAGGGCGAGTACAGTGCTCCTGATTTGGTAGAATCAGAAATCATGTACGCCAGTTCTGGGAAGAGTGGCGTTCGGTAGAGCGTGTAGATTAGACTCACATAATGACTAGGAATTACCATAACCTCAATTGAGGGGAGACCCGTATCCCGGACTACTGGGCACAAAGGATAACAGCGGAAACCAAAGAACCAGATAGACACGAATGTAGTCTCTAACATACGCCTTAGGTGGAACGGAGAATAAACAGGATACCAAAAGAGAAAACTCACTAGGGATACTGCGCTTTGTGATCCGGCAACTCCCTCACTGCTTTGAAGCGGTGATAGAACATGCTGAGTGAGGTTTTAAAACTCCACTACTTGAGTAACTACTTGAGTAAGGAGGCCTGCCTAGACCAAGTGCCTTCACTTTTGAAGTAACAATAAGCAGGGTGTAAACGAAACCTCAGCGAAGTTTTCAGCGAAGTTCTTCTAGGAGAGAGTTGATTCATATGGTGCTATTGATATTGCGCTATAAATCTACGTGTCGTTTGACCAGCCTGGAGAAAGGAAGGTCAGCTCATACCGTCAAAAGCCCAAGACGAGAAGTATATACTAATTAATGCATGTCTCTTGTACTGTATCCCTACCTGGCTTTCACCTCTTCGCGTCATGCTCACGTCTCCCTCTTAATCAGTTCCTTCAGCCTCACTCGAATCCTCGAATCCACATGCTTCAAATCCGCCTTCTTCACAGTCGGTTCAATCCGGAGATTCACAGGCCATTCGCTTTGGGTTTTTGGTACCGTTTCTGTAAGCAATCCACGTTAGAATATGCACCACCCAGAATCAAGGAGCATACCTGAAGCCCCCGTGTCCTGCACCTTTGCTCCCCGCTTCTGCAACGTCTCAATCACGGTCGGTATCAGGTTCTTTTTCGTCTCTTGGACAAGGGTAGTGAGGGGAGGCAAAATATGGTGTTGAGGGACATTCTTTATTGCCGTTTTATGAAGAATTTGGAGTAATCTGAGGGATGTGGGACGCATCGCTGGCCGTGGTTTTCGTGAATCGCGACCGTGAGACTGCAGCTGCCCATATGTAAGAACCTTCCCACACTTTTTTTTTCTTTCTGCAGCAACGACATCCTTGAGAACCCTCCCTCGTCCCAAACTCTACAGGCGTAGGAGGGGGTAAAGTATGTCGGAGATGGAGACACTTCGCTTTCGCTAGCAACACTATGCTCTCAATGAGGGCTATGATGGATTTCTAGATAGTGGTGAAAGTTACATTCTCTTGCTACGACTTTCCAATGCAATCTGCTTTTTTTTAGATCCGATGGAGAGAACGACTGTTTGTGCGTAGTATACAACTAATACTAATGCATGATACATCATAGAATCTTCACAACAGTCCGAAAGCAAACGAGTGTATAGAATAAAGGAACGAGCGAGCATATAAAAGCACAATGGAAAGCAGCTACAAGTGTCCCAAGGAAATCAAACTCTTCAAGTATCATGAGCATTATGCTATTGCAGTAGCCTTTACGGTTGTCAGCGTTATCGATACCACCGCAGGTCCAGTAGCGCTCGACACTGCACCATTGACAGTAGCAGTTGCTGCAGTACCATTTGAGCTAGCGGCGGGGACGATGACTGCGGAGGCAGGTATGCTCGTCTGCTGAATGTTGATGATGGGACCGCTAGTTAGCGACGGAGAAGAAGATGCTGCGGATGAAGCAGCGGAAACGGAGCTCGATGGGGCAGAGGACATGGACATGCCGGTAGACTCTGCCTTCACAGTGACACCCGAATCATATATCTTCGTCCTGGACGTATACGTTGGGTATGGGATGCTGGTGGTTTCGGATGCCATGGTACTTGTAGCACACGCCGAGCTCGAGGACGCATGGGCCGACGAGCTTGGGCTCGAAATCGTCGTGCACTCAGCAGTCGAGGAAGATGCTGTCGAACTCGAGTGGACAGTGACAGCATCGTGCAGAATACTCGAAAACACACTCGAAGCTTGTTCGGGAGTGAGCGTGGTTGTACTTTCCACTGTTGCTTGTGCTGTGGTGACAGTGACAGTCTGTTGCGCGTGCGTACTGGTAGAAGTGTACAGGCTGCTAGACGCATACGAATTGTCGGTGGTGTATGAGCTGGCAGAGGTGTACGAGTTGTAGTTAATGTCATATGTGGCCGTTCGTTCATACGAAGAGTGTGACAAGCTGGCAGAGATGTATGGGTTGTAGGCGTTGTCATATGTGGCTGTTTGCGCATACGAGGAGTACGTGTTGTCGTAGGTAGTAGCACCCTCATCCTTGACACCCCCATCAGGCTTGCTCCTAACGGGGACGCTCTGGATGATAGTAGCACCGCAAGACTGCATGATTCTCATTGCGGTCTTTTCTGTTGTGCATGTTGCGGTCTGCATCATTATCATCAGAATCCTCACAGTAGAAAGTAGGGACGGGACATACGACAACTCCTGATTGTTTCAAGGAAGGTAACGCAAAGCATCTTTCTTCCTCCTTCGGGCAAACAGATAGGTTCCATTTGCCGCTGCTTGTACATTGTGCGACCGCGCCATCAATGCAGGCAGTTTGGCCCGCTGCGACTCAAATTGTCAGGGGAATCAGTAATGAATAGAACAGGAGGGCTCACCAGAACACTTATCCTCCACTGTAAGTGACTGGTATGCCAGATTCATCTCTTGCGCTTGCTGGCCGTTGCTTTGCAGGAACCCAGCATCCAGTGCTGGTACCGGTAGTGGCCTGCCCTGGACTTTCAAAGTCGTGGCTGCAAAGAGAAATGCAATGATTTTGAATGCGAACATGATGTTAGACCACCTAACGAAGTAAATGACCAGCAGAAATTTTTACGAGGAGCGACCTGGCTCAAAGGCAGCGCTGCTGAGAGTGAAAGGCGAAGGGTGAAGGAAAAGTGGTCGTTGAGGGGTGAAAGTTTGAGGTAGGTTAATAAAACATCTTGGAAACGAAAACTCCTAATGATTAAGGGTCGATTGATGAAGAATCTCCGGTGCAAGACGGAGTGCGGGGGGATCGTCATTGCAATCGACGGCAGCCGGACTGGGGGTGCTCCTAGGCCTTCTAGGTCCCCTAGGTCTGTTTCAATTTTGAGCACGGAACAAGCACGGAGTGAACCAACTATGCCGGCGCGTCGTTCCTAAAAGATATGACCATGGCCACCCTAAGAAAGGTAGAGATACGCAACATGTAGATGAAGGCATGTAACCAGAAAGCAAAGCAAGGCACATGGTCCCTGCACGTCATTGGTTCAACTCTAATAAATGTCTGTACTCTTTATTTTAAGTTCTGTACGCGGGATATTAAATTGAGAATACACGAAAACAGAATTAAAACATATTTGCCAGATGCCATCCCCGGGTTTCGTCTCGCTCGCGAACCTGGAAAGCGCCTACTCTGATTCAGTCCAACCCACGCGTTTTCTCGACTTGGAACGCGAGTTGTCGACTTGTACTTGTGAGCTGAGTCGTTGAAATGGGCAACAGCATGAAGAGGTCGAGGTCGTGAAGAGGTCGTAATAAGGGGGGAGCCCGCGAGCCGCGACACAGTGACGCTAGTACATAGTGCAACAGCATGTGGATGACAATTAGCACTGTGTTGGAGACCTCTACTTATTATAATGTTCGAGCTTGTCCCGCTGTAGTCCACACTCCCGCCGCCCTTTGATCATACCAGCGTTATAATATCATCATCGGCATTCTTCCCGCAAAATCGTGCACAATTTCGGCATCAGTCACTCATTATCTGAACTCTAACCTCCACGACCATGATGTATGGACGCAGGAGGACGCGTCGTCCACCAAGGAAAGGGAATTTCAATCCAGAAGACGAGAAGAACGTGAAGCATACAAAAATTGGTGTATGGGACCTTTATGAGGAAAAACAACCTGAACTTGAACGGGTTCCTCTTCTGAAACGTCTCAATGTCGAACACTATCTCGAGATGTACAACACATTGCCTTTCGTGTGGAGGATGATGAAGGATATCGGAAGCATGCGGTCGTGTTGGTTTTATATGGGAGCGTTCCTACTTGTGGAGCTGGTTTCGAGCTTGATTCCTGCATTGTCATTATGGTGCATGGCCTTTCCATTTTGATGAGCAAGAATACTAACGATTTTCAAGGTATTCGGGACAACTACTCCAAATCGTGAGCAAACCGGAGGCCCTCGACCCAATGCTGGTTCTAAAGTCATCCTAGGTTCAAACCGCAGTAGACCAGCGAACAGTTGACAAAAAACTGCTATTGCACGTCGCCGTTGGGCGATTTGTATGTACCATTGCCACGCAGTTGTGTTCCCATAGCAAGTCTCGGTTATCCCGCCCATTAATATTTCGGATCCGGCAGTTCTATTCTGTGCGGATTTTTCGAACCATCGCGCGACTGGATGTTCCAACATTCGACGACGCTGGGATACAACGTCAATTCGAGCAGGTCTTTGCAGGAGATTCTCGGTCGAGCGTAGCCTGGGAAGTTATTAGGATGGCCATTAATATCTCCACCACCACCATTCAGTTGCTTTCACAGTTATCTGTACTTGCTACAGTCTTGAAGGGTCAACGAGACGGAACGTTACTAGCTCTTCTATGCTTCTCTCGGTCATTATTTGATTGGGTACAATACCAACCAAAAATGCCCTTAGGTGAACATTATTGGTCGTTTACGTCCAAAAGTATTGATGTATATGATAGTATGGGCGGCAACTACGAGGAACGAAGACTACCTGAAGATGGAAGGGTTGAAGAAGACTGTCAGTACAAATTTGCATCGACAGGAAATGGTTGCGGGCGGGATGTGGGAACACATGCATGCTCGCAAGTTTTCCCTTCATATTTCAGGTGGTTACAACTGATGATTTCAAAGATTATTCAAAGTGCTCAGAATTATTGGGTGAAGACGCTGCTGGTTTTTGGCCCTTGTATAATGTCTTCAGTACACGCTTCCAATGGTCAACATTGATTAAACAGCCATTCAAAGAATTACCTCAAGTAAGTACCGGCTTCTATCTACAGAATGTTCACTTACGTTTTCTCTCAGATAGTGTTTACTTTAAGGGCGGTTCAGTACCCCAGTTCAATACCACTCTCACTCGCTTCCCTGAACTTAATCACTCAAACTGCAACGACATTCTCTCATACATTATTCAATCTTTTCAGCCAGACGGGCTCCGTGGCCGATTCATTTGCCACGATACGACAGCTTTACGAAATTATGGAAGTCCCCAATCGTATTGCAGACGGTGATATTCCATTCCCTGAGAATACGAGGTCTCTACAGTACGGCATTGCTGTCGAGTTCCGGTAGGCACTGATTCATTGTTGGGACAAACCGGTGACTGATAGAAATCTGCAGAAACGTTTCCTTCCGGTACCCAGAATGTGAGGAATACGCCTTGCGGAATGTGTCTTTCAAGATTGAACAAGGGCAACTCTGCGTAAGTTCTTCTGTGGAATCATTTCTCGTAATCTCTGAAAGAAAACGATAGGTGATCGTTGGTCGAAATGGCTCAGGGAAGAGCACCATTCTCAAGCTCATAGCACGATTGTACGATCCAGAGGAAGGGCAAATACTTATTGATGGTCGTGATATCAAAGCCCTGAAGCTGGCGGATCTGAGGCGTGCTATGGCAGTTTTATTCCAGGATTATACTCATTTCCCGTTGTCTGTACGTTGACTCTTTTGAAGATCGAATTGGTACTCATACGTTGCTCAGATCAAGGATAACATCGGTCTGGGCGACCCAGCACATGCAGAGGATGAAGATAGAATCGAACAGGCTGCCGTGCTTGGCGGTGCTGCTGAATTCATCGAAAAGCTCCCTGACCAATACGACACATACTTAAAGCGCCCGGTGGGAGACGTATATTCGACGCTCTCTGAGGGTACGAAGACAATATTCGGAAGGCCAGTCAACTATCAAGGGATACGCGGGATTGGGAACATGAAGGGGAATGAAACAACTAGCTTATCTGGCGGGCAAATGCAGCGAATTGCTTTGTGGGTGTCCCCTTGAGATTTCAAATAGGACTCCGCCGTTTGACAGCAGTACGCAGATCACGAACATTTATGAGGACATTAGATGACGAACAAAAAGTGGGTCTGTTACTATTCGACGAACCCTCAGCTAGCTTGGATCCTACTGCAGAACATGGTGTGTACTCATCTAAACTCACGAGAAGTTTGCTCGACATAAATCTCCCTTCCAGATCTGTTTGAGCGGCTGAGACGACTAAGAGGGCAGAAGACGATGATCTTCTCTACCCATCGCTTTGGAAATCTCACACGGCATGCTGATCTAATACTGTGGGTGATTTTTGTCCATCTGTGCTCCCGTGCTGACGGTTCTCAAGGTATATGAATGATTCCCTAATTATCGAGGAAGGAACACACGCAGATCTCATCAAAGCGGACGGAGAATATGCCCGACTGTGGAATTTACAAGCTCAAGCATTCCTATCATGATGCCTACATTATACATACTACTTTGCTGAATTGTGGGACTGCTGCCGGACTTCGAGCCAAGAGGAGATACATAAGCTTTCGCCTGGAGGTTTCCGCGGCAGCCGTGAGATCAAAAACAACGAAAAACAACGATGATAAATGAGGATAAACGATAACACCATTACACACCATATGATCAATCCATCGTGATAAACATATAAGCCTGTTTCTCGACTCACGTCCTATGTCCTTCACACCCATGGCAGGCGAGAAAGCATACTCACTGTCCTCCACTGCGGAATATGCCCAGGAGCAAGCTCGACCCAAGTCCGGGAGGAGTCGCGCCTTCCGCAGGCTTGCTATCTTCACTGGCTTGTTATATCTTCTTTTCGTTTTGACCAGACGTGCATTCCTAGCAGCGGGATTCAAAGGGTGCGGTCACCTATTCGCAGAGCCTGGGAAATTCGGCCATGGCGACTCCAAGCTATGTTCTCAATATAGTGAATTGGTTCCGAAGAAGAATTCCGCGCTTTGGTCGAGCCTTGGAGAGACTTTTGATACGGAGGAGTTCAAGATCAGAGCAATTGACTGGCTAGCTGGCGCCATTCAAGTCCCGTGGGTCCATATCTCGTTTCTGGAGTTGGTTTTTGCTAACACGAAATTGAACAGGACCGAGTCGTACGACAATATGGATCCTGTTGGCGTTGATCCTCGCTGGGAGACTTTCAGTAAATTGCACGAATATCTTGCTACTGCTTTCCCCCTAGTGTCAGTTTTGCGTTTTGTCATGGCGAAGCTTCAAATTAACTCGCGGATAGACACGCAAAACTCGACCTTCAGAAGGTCAACACCTACGGGTTACTCTTTGAATGGGCTGGAAGCGATACATCGCTCAAACCCCTTCTTCTCGCAGCTCATCAAGGCACGTAGGTTTGGGTAGTTACCACGTCTAGTATCTCATATCGACATAGACGTCGTCCCCGTTGATTCCAGGACTGCTGATGAGTGGAACCACCCACCTTATTCCGGCTTCTTTGATGGTAGTTCCTGCGTTTCCACGTCTCTGGCCTTTCAATCGCCCTGACAGAATCCTTGGAACGCAGGTGAGAGAATCTGGGGTCGTGGAGCAAGCGACGATAAGAGTGGCTTGATCGGTTCGTTGTAGGTTTTAACCCTGCTCCAGAACGTCATTCAGCGGCTAAGTAAAGTCATAGGTCTGCAATCGAGTCTCTTCTTGAGGGAGGCTTCCAACCAACTCGTACTATTGTCCTCGCATACGGCTTCGATGAAGAGGCCAGGGGGCGCGAGGTAGGATATCTTTCAATGACCTGAAAGCGCGACTTACACGCTCTAGGGAGCTCAAGCACTTGGAAAAGCCATGCTGGAGACCTATGGCGAGAACTCAATAGCTTTTGTCGTGGATGAGGGAGGTGGGCCGTAAAATGAATCTGTCTTTGTCAGTGCTCAAGTCCCTGTCGAGCTCCAGGAGGATTCACTGAGCAATATGGAACTGTATTTTCCACTCCTGGTATCGCTGAGAAAGGAGGCTTGGATACTCGGGTTGAAGTAACCTCGCCCGGTGGTCATTCGAGCGTTCCTCCTAGTCACACCGTGAGTAAGAGTTGGTAGATTACGGTTTTTGTCTCATCCATTCTACAGAGTATCGGGATTCTCTCAAAACTTCTCGTCGAGTTCGAAGACCACCCCTATGATGTCAAGCTGGTGTGTTCTCAAATCACTATTTGCCTTTCGTATTGGCCAACTGTCATTATTTCAGACTAGAAACGATGTACTCTACGACACATTGCAGTGCTATGGCGAACATGCAAAGAGACTCCCCTCGGATCTGCGAAAGGCTATCAAGCGATCTGTCAAGTCAGACAAAGCTCTCAAGAAACTCCAGGGTATTGTTTTCGAGGAAGATGCTCTCATCAGCCTTGTCGGAACCACACAAGCCATTGACTTGATCCAGGGTGGTGTCAAGTCCAACGCGCTCCCCGAGCAAGCTTGGGCAGTGGTGAACCATCGTATTTCTACTCAGAGGTACGTGGTAATCTCTTGTTGATATGGAAAAGACTTATGATTCAGCAGCTCGCTTGCCGAAGCACAACAACACGACACTGAACTTCTCAAGAAACTCGCAGAGAAGTTCAATCTCACGTACTCCGCTTTTGGTGTCGACATCACTGAACCGGATGCACCGCACAAAGGTCGTCTTACTCTCAGCGACGCGTTTGGTAACGCCCTCGAACCTGCTCCTGTTACTCCCACATCGGGCCCGAACGCTATCCCTTATGAGATCCTTTCCGGTACCATCAAGGCGACATACAATGCTCACCGCAAGATTGAAGGCGAAAACATCATTATTGCTCCTGGCATGCCAACTGGCAATACTGATACACGTTACTACTGGAAGTTGACGGACCATATCTTCAGATACAATCACAAAAACAGCGGCAACGAAACGAACAGATTGGCCAATGGTGTCCATACCGTGAACGAGCGTGGGTATATTCTTTATATTTTGATATCCCTTCACTGACAGCAACGGCTAGACATTGAACTGGATGCTTTCCTTGAAATCATCCGCTTCTTCTTGACATTGATTCTGAACACAGACGAATCCACAGTAGTGTAATTTTTTGTATGCATTCAAATATCTGAAAACAATGCGGGGCAGTTCATGGAAAGATTCCTTCTGTGACTACATCGGAATGATATGGTAACCTGAACTGTACAAAACAACAGATTATGGCTAGGTATTGGCAGATTGAGTATGGGAAAGCAAAGAAAAACAACAGTAAGGACTCAAGAAAAGCAATAGATGATCAAATCTCTTGAGATATCTGTGGCTTCTTTGTGAAATGACCCTTTGGCAGTAACATTGGATGGATGTTTGCAACGACACCACCCTGGGTAATTGTAACTGATGAAAGCAATTTGTCTAATCTAGAGACCATTAATTCTCGTATATGATGGAAAATGAACGGATTGACATACTCATCATCATTTCTGATAGCGAGTTGCAGGTGCCTTGGGATTATTCTTCGTTTATGAGCATCTCTTGCAGCATTACCAGCAAGCTCGCATAGTTCGGCAACGAGATACTCAAGAACAGCAGCCAAGTAGACTACAACCACTATGTGAACACCAAGGTTGACAAAGCACGTAAGACTAGCACAACTCACCAGAAGCCAAGACCCTGACAATCATCTTACCAACATTGACTTTCCTCAGGTCTCGATGGATGCGGTGGACTGGAAATTGGAGGCCCGCGCGTCTTGATTTTGAGATCCGCATTGGGCGATCGAAGGTCTCTGTACCCTTGCCACGAGCTTTGCCTTTAGTCGCTAGGTTGATGTTCTTCCTTTGAAAGTAGTGAGGCCAATGGTATTATGGACAGAGTGGCCCGAGACCTACCCTCTGCCTTGGGGTGTCGGCTGTGGCGGCTGAGGTTGAGAACTTGCTGGTTTCAATTTTCCTGGCTACGTTGATTCAGTTGGAAAAAAAAGCCCGACCCGACGAAGCACTTGCCATTTCAGTTCGACAGTAAGTAAATCGTGGTATAAATGCAAAGTGAACTAGCACAGAAAACGCGTCGTTTTCAACTTAAGTACCTTCTTTTAACGTCACCTGACTACCCTGAATGGAACCTCAGTCTGGATCTTTGCGTTGCTGCGGTTCCGTTCGTCCAATTCGAACGCAAGTCCAAGGTATCTATTCACTGTCGGGAATTGTAAGTAATGATTGTGATCAGGTAGAAGACGTATAAACAAGATAGATGCAATAAGTACTCAGCCACGATGAAGAAGGTTTCCTATATTCCTATAACGTACTCCTCCAGGTCAAAGTATATCATACAAAAAATAGCTAGTCCATGCATTCCATGTAAACGTGCGCGAATCCATACGTGAGCTTCGATGATGATGAATCATGTAGGTAAGAATTTTGCTGTTGAGTTTTCGTAAATGAGTATCAGATATAGACTTATGAGCCAGGCTAACTCACCAGCTTCCGCATACATCTCCTCCGGCGAGCGCTAAAGAAGTGAAATGAGTAAAAGCAGCCACCGGCATGTTTGTCGACATACTTTAAATACGAATATCCCCAGTAGCGAGAAACCAACGAGCCCACCCAACTGGAATGTAATCCAAAAAGTTGCCCATACTAAGTATTAGACTTGTCAGCTCCAACACAAAATCTGCAGACCAGAAACGCACTGTGTGGCCCTATTGAGGGGTAGAGGATGGCGAATTGTGTAGCATCCGAGTCGTTCGTCTTGTGGAAGAACCGGTCGTCCGCTACATCCCCTAAACACGCAGTAATTTATCAGTACACATTGTTTTGGCGCCGGGAAAGGACTTGGCAACGACATACAGAGTACGAAGAGGATACTGTCAGCCATAACAGCGTTGCATCAGTGAAAAACACGCCAAATACAACAGTAGAGGAAACCACGTACTTCATTACACCAATGAAGAGGCAGTACCAACGCAGGGCCGAGCTGGATACTTGCTTTCAGACAACAGTCGCGTATTTACACTCTGAGAACATACCCGTGATCGATGAACCAGAATCCTATGAGCAGTATTTCGTACATTATCGTCAAGAGAATCGTTCTACAACGAGCGGAATTTCAGTATTGTTCAGTATCATTGACTCAGAAGAACAAGGTCACTCACAGTTTATCTCGTACCAGCCTAAGCGGTATAATTAATCCTACTCCCAGAACAAAGCTCATTATTTTTGCAACAAGGATATTCCACCCTGCAAGCACAAACAGTCCTCCCAATACAGTTGATCCCAGATAACCGGACGCCAGAACCACAGTCGGACGGCCGCCTTCAACAATAGTCGCACCTCCCAAGTGAGGATCTATTGATACTCGCAATATTCGACCCCCCGATAGTATTGCCTGCAGATGGAAGGTAAGCTTCAGGTGGCAGCAATAGGGAAGACGTAACGCACCGCTATTATATGAAACAACTCGTGAGCCCCAATGGTGAACAGCTTGAAAGGGTTAATGAGGTTCCGCACTCCTGGCACGTTCCAAAATCCGAAGATGACAACGGCCATCGCGATGATCTGATTCATTGTCAGGACTTCCGACGTATCCCTTCTCTTCAATGAGCCAAACGTACAACATACAGAACGACTATCTGAGTAAAGGAAGTAAGTGATGATGTAGATCGAAAAGGCAATGCTGCGTGTACGCACCTGGTCTCCATTTGGCGCCATTGAGCTTGAGCTGGGTCCCGCGGTGGCAGACGCAGTCGGAGGGGCTAGAGGAGGTCTTGTGGGTGTTGCCATCGTTGGGGATCACAGGCGCTCTCGGAGATGTAAGTATAAGGAAGAAAAGGGGGAGAAAGCCCCGCTAGAGGGCAGACACAGGCTCTATATAGTTCTGTGATGGATGAGATTGAATGCTAAGCGAGTGAAGCTGCGTTTTGCTGTTCTGCCTCGTGTTGTCCTCGAGCCCTGGACAAAAAAAAGTTCTCCGGTGCCGTCCTTCGATCAACTTGCCTCGTGACATAGCGCGTCACGGTCAGCTGATTCGGGCCGCAGATCCGACGTCGGTGATAAGCACTTCTGACCAGGACGTCCACCATCTCGAGTCAGATAATGGGCCATCTTATTACCGTTGCAACGTAGGTATTCAACCGGATGAATTCTGCGCCTACTCAAGTTTCTTTCTAGATGGTTTGCTTGAAAATCCCTGAAGATCATTCGTTTTGCTGAACTCATTGCAGCTCTTTGAACCAATGGGCCCTTGATTTCCAAGTATAATTGACCTTCTTAGCGTATGATATTGAGCTTACTCAAGTACTTAGGGGAACTTGGAGCGCATTTTGCAAAGTATTGTTATTGCAAAGAGTCGAAGTGCAACTCTAAGGGTGGGTCCTGAGTTGGAGATTCCGTACGTCCCGTTCGCTGTGATAGTCGAGGTATTCTTACTTAATCGGAATCGACAGTGGATATGGGTGTCTCGATCACTTTCTCGAAGGTATCGATTCCTGCCGAATTTGAAGCTGAATGTATACTCACTGAGACAACGCTAGGCGACACTGTTCTGCATTCTTGGGAAGTCCTGGCAAAGATACTGGCGTCAGAGGAAGCTATGGGCATTGTCTGTGACATTGGAATGTGCGTCATTGTTGCATTTATTCCACAGTTACTCAACTTTTGCAGGCCGGTCGTACACAAGAATACCATCTATAACTGCCGTGTCATTATATGTGACCGTAAGATCATCTTAATCCGACCCAAGATGTGGCTCGCAAATGACGGAAACTATCGCGAACTTCGTTACTTCACACCTTGGTCGAAGCACCGCCAATGGGAAGATCATTATCTGCCTCGGATTATACAGGCCGTTACTGGGCAGGCATGTCTGGAGAATTGGTTTCCTTCAATGTACTGATGGAATACTGACTAGACCAAAGTTCCATTTGGAGACGCAGTCGTGAGCACTGCAGATACGTGCATTGGAGTCGAGCTATGCGAGGAGTTATTTACTCCGGCCAGGTGAGTAGGGACCCGATTGTTATGATCGTCATCCTCACCACTATTTATAGCCCCCACATTCTCATGGGCCTCGATGGAGTTGAAATCTTTACAAACTCCAGCGGTAGTCATCACGAGCTTCGCAAACTGTTTACCCGCGTTGAGCTTATAAAGGAGGCCACTCTCAAAGTGTGCTACATTCAGATTCCACAATTCATAAGCTGACAGTTCCTCCAGCTTGGTGGAGTCTACCTGTATGCTAACCAGCAAGGATGCGACGGTGACCGGCTTTACTATGACGGTTGTGCTATGATTGCTGTCAACGGAAGAATAGTCGCTCAGGGAACGCAATTTTCGCTCAACGACGTCGAAGTGGTCAGCGCAACAATTGATATCGAAGATATTCGATCGCATCGGGCAAAGAGCAGTCGCAGTATGCAAGCTACACAAGCTGAACAATACCATCGGATCGAAGTCCCGTTCGCTCTCTCTGGCGGCAAGTTTGAGCAAGTACGAGAGGAAGATATGGTTGGGTTCCTGGCAACCAAGACTTTAGACGTTCGATACCACAGGCCGGAAGAGGAGATTGCGTTAGTGATACATTTCATCCCGGCCATATTTGATCTCACCCTCATACAGGTTAGGTCCCGCCTGCTGGCTTTGGGACTACCTCAGACGCTCTCGTACCCAGGGATATTTTATCCCTTTGAGTGGCGGTATTGACAGCTGTGCTACAGCGGTTATTGTATATTCGATGTGCCGATTGGTGGCAGAAGCAGCTCGCAGGGCAGATAAACAAGTCATAGCTGATGCAAGGCGCATCGCTGGTGAACCTGAAGATTCTGGTTACATTCCTTCGGATCCAAGAGAGTTTTGTAGCAGGATCTTCCACACATGCTACATGGGTACTGAGAACTCTAGTGCCGAAACCCGTAATCGTGCTAGGCAGCTATCGGAATCTATTGGAAGGTATGTGTCGAGCAACCTTACTAGACCTTGTACTTACATGAATGTAGTTATCATATCGACTTGAATATGGATACCGTGGTCACAGCGGTTCGTAATTTGTTCGCGTTCGTTACGGGCGTGAAACCTCAATTTCGCTCACATGGAGGTTCCAATGCTGAGAACTTGGCGTTGCAAAATATCCAGGTAACTATGATTAGCAACAGCTTTGGCTACGTCATTTAATTTCCTTACAGGCTAGGCTTCGAATGGTACTCGCTTATCTGTTCGCTCAATTACTTCCTTGGGTTCGTGGGCGCGCTGGAGGACTACTTGTATTGGGCAGTGCGAATGTAGACGAAAGGTACGGTCCCATCAATCCCCGCACTTCTTCTCCTAATAAGAAACCCTTAGTCTTCGTGGATACCTCACTAAGTATGACTGTTCCTCAGGTAATGAATCCCATCTATATTAGCAGGAATATCTCAACTGATTGGTCATTCAGCCGACATCAATCCTATCGGTGGAATTAGCAAGACTGACCTCAAGAAGTTCATTGCTTATGCCCGGGATTCCTTCGACCTACCTATCTTGGCAAAGTCAGTTAGTTCAAGGGAACATAGCGACTCGATGGCAGACTCACCACCTCGATTTAGCTTCCTAGATGCTGTCCCTACTGCAGAACTAGAACCTATCACGGAAACCTATGTACAGTCAGACGAGGTATGTCACCGAGGCTGCAGTTTGAATCTGCTAAAATCATCGACCGGGCCAGGCCGACATGGGCATGACTTACGACGAGCTTTCGGTATTCGGACGACTCCGCAAGGTCGAGAAATGTGGCCCGTACAGTATGTTCACAAAACTCATTCATGAGTGGGGCTCCTTCCTGTCTCCAATCCAAGTACGTGTTGTCTTGAGTTGTGAGAACAAATGCCAACAGTTGCCTTAGATCGCCGAGAAAGTGAAGCTGTTCTTCTTTGAGCATGCAAGGAACCGACACAAGATGACCACGTTGACACCAGCATACCATGCTGTGAGTAGAGTCCGCAAACTTTCCTCGGGGCCTTTTTCGTTGACGGTATCACCTCAGGAATCGTATAGCCCCGACGATAACAGTGAGCATCCACATATGTGTGGCTGGTTTTCATGAACTGATAACCTGGTTAGGATTCGACTTGCGACCTTTCCTTTACCCATCTCGTTTCCCATGGCAATTCAAGAAGATCGATGAGGTTGCTGCAGTGCTTCCCGACCGATCCTATCTCTCCAGCAGCGACAAGGCCAAGACAGAGTGACGGAACTGGTTCTGGCAATATAACGCAAAGTATAGATGTAGGGAGTCCCTGTATGATACATGTGTCGATCCGATGAATAGCGTAACGAGATGTAAGTTGTGTTCGTAGGAATCTCGACGAATGGATGTTTGATGATTTTGGATGACTTTCCTGCAGCGTTTGGAAGCCTAGATCTTCGTTCTAAGCACTAACCGAGTCACCGAACGGCTGAGTCTTCTTTTTATGTCCGATCACAACCTAGTGCGTATAGCTGGTATTTCCAGTCGACAGGATCCCCCTCCCCTTAATCCCTTACACTGCTCCGTGACCCGGGGACTTGAATCTATCGAGGAATTTCGGACTTCAAGTCATCTACAAGGCTCGAAAATATGGGCTGAAAAGAGATCATGTCAGCGCTTACGGCTGTTGAGGCAATCCGTACATGATGCTCACCGTATCATTTGTCTCTGGAGAAGGCTCAGGTTCTGGAGGATCTAAAAAACCGGGGTTTCGCAACAGTTCTGGAGACAGTATAAGTCGATGCCTATACAACATGAGACTGGAGAACAGCTCACCGCGTTCCTGAAGAGCTCGTATATTCCGGGGGATCAAGGCTTGCTCTGCTAACCGATAGATCTCGGCTGGGTTTGAAAGTTAGTACTCATATCTCATCTCCTCGTTTCGCCATGGACGGGGTCTATCTGCAGTCGCTATGAGTACATCATGCAATAGGAGGTACATGACCGCCTTGCTCTTTATGCCGGACCCGAATAGACCAATAGACCGGGACACTGCTTCATCAAGCTTGCGGTGTTTTTCGGCGGTGAGTGGTTCAAAGTAGTACGGCATGATGAAAGTTGGATGAAAGATAGGTTTAGGATGTTTCGAAACATGGCCCGGTCACATCGATCTCTTTCCTGTTTCTAAGTATGGCCGAAGTTCTTGCACCACACCGTCGAACGCTCTGCACAGCGGAAACTCAATCACCTTCACGTCAAGCATCCTTCCTATTCTGCTCACTGTCGTTTCATCGCCTCTTAACTTTAAGCTCGCCACTGCCAGCACCATTGCAGTTTCGCATCCATTACTTTGCCCTCAACCCAAGTTATTAAACAAGAGACCGCAAATTCTGCAACGTCAGGCCAAGAACTGGAAAGACTGCGAGGAAGATCTCCCGCGCCATTCTTCATATTGCACAGTGATGATCAAGCTATACTCGAGAAGACCTCGCATCAATGTCTGCCTGAACTTTGGGTCATCTTCCCATCTCACTTCACAAGTCAGGTTCTTTGGCGCGACGGCAGTCATTTGATGGTTTTTGATAAGAACCAAGGCAGTAAGACGGAACCGGATCTAGTGTCGATCCGACGAAGACGAAGAAAGAATAGTGTAACAAGATATATCTTTATGTCCGTAGGAATCTAGATAAGGAATTGGGTATTGTTACTTTCTTCATGATTGTCGGCTCCGGCGCTAAGGCGAGTCAGTTAAACACAGAGCATAAAGGACAATGTAGGACTTACGATCTTCCAGGTTCTCTTCCTTAACTTTCCGCTTTATGCTGTCCATAACCTCGCCAGCTGCGGAACGATCAAGATCACCTCGAGACCTTATCAAACCTTCCGCGAAGGAAATGTTCGGCCCATGAACCTTGGCGAACGACCAGAAGGAGAGGAACACAATGTCTTTCGACGCCTCCAGCATCCCAAGGATCATTTCCAAGATCTCGAAGCGTGCTTCGACCTCTTGCGCTGGTTTCAGTGTGCTGAAGAAGCCGAAAACAGCGCCGACATCATCCCTTATCTGCTCAGTAGCCGCTGGCATTTTGAGTTTCGGGGCATTGGCTAAGGCATTTAGGTAGATGAGAAGGAAGTCATCAATCAAGTCTTCTATGAGATCCTCGACGAGAGATGGGTTGAGGTAAACTTGGTAGTCGTTCGTGACATAGTCCTTCATAGTCTCCACAATCTGCCCCATTAACCCATCGTACCACGGTGCTTGGAATAGGTTCTTCGTCGCAGGCTTTACATCGTTGAATATCACTTTGATTAATGTTTGTGTACACTTCTTTGCAACATCTAGGTATCCATCGATGGCGTCGTTGAAATGCTGGTTGATTGGCACGCGATACTTCTCGGACACCAAAGGCTCAAGGCGCGCCAAAAGTGCTTCGGCGTACTCTGCAGACTTGTGCTGATCATTGGCGAGGGTGATATAGTAATCAGTGAGACCTGGGGCCGACTCTTCGGGTTTTTCGATGTACTTTTTGTACTCGGCCTCAACAGCCTTGACCCACTGCTCCTGCATACTACGCATCACACGCTGCGTCTCGCCAACCACGCGAGCAAGGATAGCGCCCTGACCACTCTCCATAGCTAAATCAATCTGTTGATTGACCATCTGGAACATGATAGCTGCGCCCCCCTGAGAGACATACAGGCCATCTGCGTCGATCTCGGGGGAATCCTTTCGCGAAGAGAACTCTTCTAGTTCTGTCTTCATGAGGTTGGCTGACCATTCATCGAGCTTCTTGACGATGACCTGGAGGTAGTCCTCGATGAGAGACTGCTCTTTGCCGTCAAGAAGAGCTGGCTCGAGTAGCTCCGGGGGCACGTTCAGCTCCTTCATGTCCTTCTTGTATTGCTTCAGCCACTCGAAGAGAACAAGAAGGACGCTAGCACCTGGCTCTGACGCAACCAGTTTCTTGATGGTAGCGTTGAGAGCTCTGTGGTACTCTCGTATGTAGTGGGAGTAGATGTCGTATTCAGGAGGGAAACATGGTACGACGTCTTTCTCGATGCGGATGATGTCTTGGTATATCCATCCAAGGTTGCTGAGGAAGCTCGTTGGATCCTGCTCGTCACGTCTGTACGCCTCCTCGAATTCGTCTTTAATAGAGTCGGAAATGGCTTTCGTGATTTTGGAACGATAGTGTTTGATAACACGGGCGTTGGCCGCCATGGACTTGAACTTCGATGCAGCGTCCATCTTGGCGGCTTTTTTCACGAGACGAATTGCTATAGCCTTGCGTACACAGTCAGTACACTGATAACAATATCAAAGCATTTCCACGTACCTTTTCATCCTCCCGACCCTCCATTTCTGCGATCTTCAACAACTTGACTACGACGTCTCTATTGCCCTCTCTCACTATAGCAAGAATATTCCGGGCCAGAGCGATAATGTACTGGTCGAATGCTTCAATGACAGTGTTTAACCGTTCGAACCACCGGTTCAATGTCTCCCTCGACTTGGCAGAAGCCTTTTTCGCCTGGTGCATAGTCTGATTCCGGAAGGTTTCGAGTTGGTTCAGGATATAATGAATAACGAGGAGATTGGGAGCTGGGCCCAAAATGTCCTGGCTATCTGTTTCTAGCATGTCCTCGAGCATGTCAAGCTTTGAGTTCATCTCAAGGAGGTTATTCACCACTTCTTCTGTCTGCTCAAAGTTTCGGTGAACCATCGATACCTACAGTTTACGTTGAGTATATCTGAATATAAACGAGATATAAAAACTCACCCGACTGATTTGGTCGAATGTCGCAACTCTGTTCTGGGGATCGTTGAACTCGTTCTCGATGACCACCATTTCATCCCTAATGCTCTGCACGTTACTTCTTGTGCTCAACAGTTTCCTTAATCCTTCTCTTGTCGCCTGCAGCTGCTCCTTGACACCACTCTTCAACCGTGCATCAATCGATGCCTTTTCCTTCTCGAGTTTCTTCCTGTATGCGGAGATCTTGACAAGATCATCT
Source organism: Moniliophthora roreri (assembly GCA_001466705.2). Lineage (NCBI taxonomy): Eukaryota > Fungi > Basidiomycota > Agaricomycetes > Agaricales > Marasmiaceae > Moniliophthora > Moniliophthora roreri. The sequence continues at coordinate 754,821 of LATX02000035.1, read as the reverse complement.
GGAGCCTGCAGATACTCGCCAATAGCCTGCGCTGCTGATACTGGGGCAGTCGTCATGATAGATGTGACCTGGGAGGAGCTAGGTGCCTATTCATAAGACGCGAAACAAGACGGGGACAGAACAATAACACGGATCTGCCGTTCACATAATTAAACGGGAGTAAAAGGCCTCGCGGCAGAAAACGTACATGCCTCGGTAGAATTTACGTTTGGGTGGCCTAAGCCTTGTCGAGTAATGTTTTGGGAAGATGTGAGTGGCGGTAGGAATCAAAAATGCGATGCATCTAGATTGGCATATCTATAGACTAGAAAATGGGTACATAACATTTATAAAGACTCAGCCCTGAAAGCCTCTCAAAGTTGCAATGATACAAGACAAGTCCTCGCTTGAATAGGACCTCATTTCCGCCTCCCACTCTTCGTCGTCCAAATCGTCATCGTCATCTTCATCTTCATCTTCGGGTTCATATCCATTATGTTCTAGCACATTACCACCATCGTCCTCTTCCTGCTGTTCCTCTTGCTCCTTCTCATAGAAGCGGTTGGGTCGAAAGGGCTGACATGCGGTCGAGGGTATCCAAGCGTCTTGTTCAAAGACATCCAACGTCCCCATACCCCCGCAAGCAGCCAAAAGTTCCTTGGCTACGGCCGTAGATGACCCGAAAACTCTGAGTTCCCTAACATGAGGCATGGAGCCCGGATAGATGCCAAAGCGCTCAAATCTAGTGCTCTTGATTTGCTGAATGGCTTTGCCGTCGGTACGAGGACTGTAGCTGAATTGGAACTCGAGACACCGGACGCGCGTAGGAAACGCCTGGAAATGTGCAAGATCAAATAGGGTTTCCATGAGATAATTGTGGAGGTGGAATGAGACGCGATCGAGTAATGGGAGATGTTGGGGGAATGACGCGAGATGCCTAAGGATAGCATCGATGTCAGGCCCAAGAGGCCGTTCGAGAAGACTAGGGCGGGGAAAAAGATGCTCGTGGGCGTGCTCGAACGTGATGGAGCGGCAGTAACGATTCAGCATGTTTAGAGTAAGAGGGTCGCTTCCACGAAGGATTTGGAGGAATTTTAAAGTGCGGGATGGTCCGCAAAGATGAAAGTGCACATAAAAAATCCTGGTGAATAGGGCGGACCAGGCTCTTGAAACGGATTGGAAAGATTTTGTGACATGGACGCGCTCCGACGGAGTCAAAGGTGAGGTCCAGAGTGCAGTGACGATTCTGTCAACGATGTCCAAGGGAAGGTTGCTGATAGAAGTGATGTTGCAGACGGACATTGTGAATGAGAAGTAAGTTTTGTGTTTGGAGCTTCAATGCAGCGATGGTGATTGACTATACGAGTCCCTGCATTTATACAGGTCCCAGCATTACTAGCATTGCCACGGTCGCGTTGAGACATAACACCCTGTCTTGAACTTTTGCTTCCACTTTCTGCAGCTCGACAAAAACCGAATGGACTGTGAAATTCAGAGAGGAAGACTTGACTCACGATTCCAAGAGACGTCTCTGGAGTCACAGCGAAGGAAGGTAACGGTCGAGCGCTGAGGGTTGAAGCTTGATTGTCGACTTTTTTTTTGCAAGTCCATCCGAATCGGTTCCCACGCGTCTTTGTGGCGTTTCAGCGATCGAAGCTTAACGGGACCGACCGCACATCGGAACGTGGCCTTTGTGCCTCTATCATCTCTCCTGCGCTATGTACATCTCCAATATCTCAAGTTGGAGAAAGACTTCCTTTGCAACTGGCCGTCAATTGACTTTGAATAAACCACAAGGGCTGCAGAGTCCATGCATCCCGAGTATAGGAGACTCTGCAGTGCATAGCATATTCGACTGTTTTCCGAGTCGGAGTGCCCCTGGTTAAACTACGGCCAGTTTTTCCGTATGTTAAACTTTCTGCGTGTCTAATCCCCTGTCCAGCCAAGACGGCGAAGATCCCGTTGGCAGTCCTCCATTTCCTTCTGAACTCTAATCCAGTCCTCTACCATTTGCCGGAATCCAGACGATCCACCCTTTCCGTCGACCAACTCCAATAGCCCCTCATATTCGAGTAGTTGTTGATCGAGCGCGCCGGCTTCCTCCTCCAAGTTTGCTGCTTCCTCCCTGAGACTTTCATAGGCGAGCTGTAAGGCGTCCGATATTTTCGCATCTCCGGCCTTGAAGTCGTACAAGGCTTGATGACAACGAGACCTTATTAGTGATAGTTTTACGAGGGCAGCCTCGATCGTTGTGATCTGAAGCGCGTCCTGAGCGACGTGCTTCTGGTTCAAGGAAGGAGGGTGCTTTTGAAGCGAATCAATGAGGTCGCTTTGTAGCTTTGGATGGGCCTTGATCACTAATGTTAGATGAGTGCGTCAAGATAATCATTGGAAGAAGGACCTCGTTTATTATTGTAACCAAATCCTCGATTTTTCGATATGAAACATCGACTTCTTCTTCCATATCGGATACCTCGTCCAGAATGGTCTGGATTCTCTTAGGTAAAGAACTGGATAACGAGTGTTCGGACGCGTCATCATCTTTCCCTGTTGAGAGGAATTGTCAAACGATGGCTCATTGAACCTGCAAATCGGCTAACATTGCTTATCGCTTGGTTCAGTAAAACCCGAGATCAATTCGAGCCAAGAGTCAAGCTCTTCGATCAAGGCCTCTTCCGAGATGCTTTCCTCCAGCTGAAGGGATCTGAGAAAAAAAAAATTAGAGAGAGAGGCAGAACACTGACCTCTCGCTCATTCGGCAGTCCTGCAGATGGAATTGGATCAGGTTAGTATCAAGACAGAAAGGTGAAGCCTACCAGCGTTTGTTCTCCTGGGATGCAAAGTCCTTTTACGGTTTAGTGCCTTCGCTAAAGCGTCGCCCTGTGAAGACGAGTCAAAGCTATTCGTGGTCAGGGTCGACTGCAATTTCTTACGTTGCGTTTGGATATGGACAACTCGGTCAGCACGTCGTCAAGGAGTTTCCGACGAAGGTGACCCCGAGATAGGCACTCTGACTTGGCGGCCTAGAAGCAAAATGAGATTTGGATGACTTCAGAGAGATAATTTGACGCGTCAGGTACGCGTCTTTGACCAGAAACGCGTGGCGATAGCTTAGAGGCACCTTCCAGGTGCTTTGGACGAGATATTTGGCTTACTTCGTTTGCTCTGAATCGATTGATACTAGCCATGCTAAAGAACCTTGTACCTGGCAGGCGAACAACGTGAAGGGTAGATGTGTTGCTATGGTGGAAGTGTAAGTTCAGGGTCGAGTTTCCCAATGAATTCGGTCGGACTCTCCCGAGTTTTCCACAGTCACGCCTGTGAATCTTGTTCTGTTATCGTCGAGCTCATCGTCGAGAGCCCAAATCCTCCGAACTCATGCCATGTATATCGCCTATCAAGCACCTACTAGGATAATTTAAACCTGATTCTCAAGCTAGCCGAATCTATTTCCACTGGCACTTGTCGTGGGAGCAATGTGGAAACTGTATGCTATTCTCCATTCCTACGTGATTATGATTAACGGCGGAGATCCAAGCTTGACACAGAGTGCACTGCTTCAGAATAACTGACAGAACCGAACTTATGGAGTTGTTTTAATTCAATTTAGATTTGGTCGAGTGCAAGTCTCCCTCGAACCAAACATAAAAAGTCCCGAACAAGGCGCCAACCAAATTGCGCAATTTCCTCATCTCTCTCGATGGTCCCGCCACAATACCCTTGCGAAATCTGGTTGCAAATCTTCAGGCTAGCCTGCGTCGACGATGGCACTACAGGCCGTTCTCTATCCCTTGTTTGCCGGTTCTTTCGTGATGTCTCGAGGGAGGCGAAGCTGCAAAGCTTGGCAATTTTTGGCGTAGAGGAGATGATCAAGTTCTCGACGATATTAGAAACATTACCTGAGCAGGATAGGAAGGTCCGACACCTCTTTATGTCGACCGAGACTGCTGCTATGAGGCATGAAGGCGGGGCTTCTCAACAGGGAAGGTTCGAGAGGACGCAGCCTTACGAACTTGATAGACACCGTTATGTGAGTTATCCCAGAATCACTCCGCATATCCTCACTCATACTTCGTCTTCAACCAGGAATTAGCCGTCAAAGTCTGGCGGCGTCTCCTCACTTTTCTATCCACATCCTTAACCACGCTCTACATCTTCTCCATCCGACTAGCAAGGTCAAGCCTCCTTGCTCCAGTAACACTTCCATTTCTAGTGGAACTACACATTGCTGGGCCATTCCCTGCATGCTACGATATAGATCCAATCCCCACATTCCCCACTCTTCGCCATCTTCATTTCTCGGGTTTCCACGGATGCCCGGTGGATGTCTTCAGTTCAGTCGCGCAGCAAGCGCCACAACTGATGTGTCTCCATCTGAAACCGGCGCAGTTTTCTCGAAACTTGTGCCATGATTTGCAAACCATCTTTCACCAGAAAAATAAATCTAGCAGTTCCAGGACGTCGGGATGCGGTATGTCGGCTACTGTCAGCATGCCCTCCACGTTCCAGAAAGTGTTTGTCTATCCTGGACCTGAACCCTCCGGACTCGATGCTGCTGGAGCCTTGGATATTCACAGGTATTCCATACAAAAGTTGGGCCTACTGTCCAACTTGCAGAATTCGAAGTTAGCCTTGGCTGACCCACATTCATTACTTACACTCGATGATGCGTTAGAGCAATGGGAAGCGATTGTACAGTTTCATTTGTCGGACAACTCTTGATTCACCTTGTTATATAGTTGTATTTATACGTTATCTCCGTCCTGTCTGACCTATGCATGTAGTTGATTGTTGTCTTCAAAAATTTACCGTTTGTATTATATCTAACGAACTGAATATATCACAATCACTTCCTCTCTTTCGCCTCCGACGCAGCCTTGGCTAATGCCTGCAAACCATTCACAGCAAGCCCCGCGAGGCCCGAGGTGATTGCGCTGGCAGCCTTATTTGCAGCAATCACCCCTTCCAAGCCTTTTGCTGCTACTGTGAACGCCGTTTGCAAGTCGCCGTTCACCCTGAGGTCATCGGAGGAAGATGGTCTTGGATGCGACCCCGCTGTTGCCATAAGCGCTGCCTTGATCGAATCAAGCTCGTTGAGCACTTCCAAACCGATCGATCGTGCCCAAACGACAGGTTCAGATGTGAAGGAGTATATTTTGTGCAATTTGTCACAAACGGACATAATCTTGTGATTTTCAAAGTACCGTTCCTGCGCGTAAGGAAGGAGTGCTGTGGAAGAACCTAGGCATGACAGTCATTGCTCGGCGTAGAATGGAGATAAATATCATCCATGCGCACCTATGTCGCCACCGGCTGATACTACGTTGTGGATGCACCTAGCGAGACACTCAATATCCCCGAGTCCCAGATTCAACCCTTGCCCAGCTAGTGGATGTATCGTATGTGCAGCATCCCCAACGAGAACTGTTCGTGCGCCCTGACCTTCACCAATGTAAGTTTCTGTGTGATTGAAGCGTAATGGGAAGGATGCAATAGAGCCTTGCTGAAGAGACATCACCAATGGAGGCACCATTTCGGAATCAACTGGGGGAATACCGGTGTTAGATGTAGAAGAATCGAAGGCTGCTGACGAATAGGCAGAATTGACATCAATGGCATGCGACTGCTCGCGCCATTGGATTTCGCTTCTGATTTCAGCGTCAGTGATCGGCTTTCCACCTTCATGGGATTCGAGAATCCGGTCGTAAAGGTATCGCATGGATAATTCGGGTAAGCGGAAAGCAGCATTGATCATGCGAGCGAGGACTGATGGTTCGCAAGCCTGCAGTGCACGCGCTATTGGAGGCTTCGTTGACCAGACTAATGAAGAGACCGTAGGTGATAAAGGCAAGAAAGCAATGGGTCCGGTTGGAAGAAAACGTTGATAGGCAGTCGTGTTTGGTCCCTCATAAGCGCTCCTTGATGGATGACACATCGTAGCTACAATGGCTTGTGTATCGTACGCCCATCCGAAGGATGGTATCTGTGCAAATGTTCGAACGGGGGAGTTGAAGCCATCTGCGCCGACCTGATGGGTGACCAAAACTTGGGTTTAGAAATGCGTGCTGTTCAATGCATGAATACAACTGACCAGTAAACGTGCTTTTAAGACTTGATGATTGTCCAGTCGCACTAATGGCCAAGTTCCCGGTCCTTCGCTCTCAATGGTTTGCACCTTGGTCTTGTCAATGATGCTGATGTTCGGAGTGTTCTGGAGGCATCGTAAAAGACCGCGTTGTAGATTAAGGTTTTCTGTGAGTCGTGCAATTCCATCTGCAGGATTCTCCAAGCCTAATTCGGACGCGGAGAAGGTGATTCGTGCATCGGATACTCCATCCCATACCTAGAGTAAATCATTGGTATGGATGTGAAATCCAGCATTCAGAATAGACATACCTGCATCTCATTTATTGGCGAAGTCCGCTCAATTTCCACTTGTTTCCATGCGTCGATGTCTAAAGAGAAGAGATTCAACCACATGAAGACTTCATGATGAAGTGACGTAGAAAGACTTGTGTACCTTTCAAGAACGCTTGAGATACATTCGTGAGAGAACTGACGCGATTGGAAAAGGTGTCTGTAGGCATAGTCCAGTGCCGTATTCTGGATAAATCCCCGGCCTCCACAAGGGCGACTTTGAGAGATTCACGCAAAGCCTGTTTAGATCCTAGTAAGCAACTCAGTGACTTCTTTCCTGGGTTTCTGGAACGACGTCGCACCTAAAGCACCAGCCAACGCGAGACCGGCAGGACCGCCCCCGACAATCACGACGTCGTACTCCTCCTGTAACTCCGAGGATGAGAAACGTCTTATTGATGCATTTCTGGAGGCACTCCAGCACCTGGCTATCCGCGGGGTTCTTGAGGTCGCGCTTAACATGATCAGGTGGAAAGAAGTGTGGTTGCTTAGTAAGGTATGTATACACAGTGAGTCTCTGAGTTGAACCTCTGAGTCTCGACGCCGGTAAGTAGATATACAGGAACTCATTGTCATACTATTTATGCCATGAGCGTTACCTTCAACTTGACTGCTGCGTCTGCGACCTCTCCTTCGCCCGTGCCTCTCCCAGAGCAACCTTCGCGCCCAACCGACCCGACCAATCCCCATCAACGAACTCAATCGCTGCTTCAATTTTCTTTCCATCACCAGTCATCCTGAAAATCCAAATGAGATCATTCTCCTCCTCTTCCTCCTCCGTCACTCCCTTGGCTCTGATAAAATAACTAGCCCGAATCATGACTTTTTTCTGGACTGTATCAACAACCGAATCAGTTATCTCTGTTCGGATTGACTCCACTTTTTGGCCCGTGGCGTGGAGGTGAGCGAAGAATGCATCCCGATCGAGGGTTGAGCGAAGATGGGGACGCGTGGAGATGTAGTCGTTGTGGCCCCAGGAGTGGGCATAGTCTGAGGTGACGAGAGAGTTAAAGTCTGTGCCGCGGATGTAGGAATGAGCTGTTTGGAGGAGGGTGTTGTAGAGGGATTCAGCTGAGGATTCAGCTTGAGATAGGCTTGACGACGTGGTTTCGCTGAGAGACATTGTGCTACTCAAACCCTCATGATTGGCTCGTGGATAAATAGGATTGCGGCAAGATTGCGGCCGAATAACCTTCTGAGTCGTTCCGAGTACTAGTGAGTACTAGTGAGTCTTCGTACTTAGGTCTATACGTTACGCATGGCGCTGACTTCGCAAACTGCACAGGCGTTTTCATGATCTCAACGACTTCGGCAGTCGATCGGTGCGACGTTAGTGAATTTGGTTTTGGTCAATGGAACAGCCTAAGTCTTCCATTGCGCCTTTGCAGCTCGACTTTATCATGTCGTACTATTTTGAACCATTCACTGACGAAGAACACCGCAAGCTCTGAAAAGCTCACTCAGCAGTGTCCTGCCCTATCCGGGCCCGGCATAAAAAGAGCAAGGCGGATATGTACCTCCTATCATAGCGTCTGCAGATAAACTCCGTCCATGGCGGATCGAAGAGATCGGTTTCAAACGCAGAGATCTATCGTTTAGCGGAGCAAGCTTTGATCAGCGGGAATATACGAACTCCTCGGGGACACAGTGAGCCATTTCCAGTCTCTTGCTGTATAGCCATTGACTCATAGTATCTCCAGAACTGTTACGGAATCCTGATCTTTTAGACCCTCCAGAACCAGAACCAGAACCTTCTCCAAAGCAAACGATACGGTAGATATTGTGTACTGTTTACCTCAACCGCTATAAGTGCTCATGACATGGTCTTGTTTCCACCCGCATGGTCGAGCTTCGTAGATGGTCTGAAATCTGAACTTCTAAGTACCCCCTCGGGTCATAGAGCAGCTCAGAGAGTTGTTGAAGGAAGGAAGATTCTGTCGTGAATGCGACGCTTTCTTTGCGCACTACAACGCAAATATTTCCTTATCGTTCAAGGAATCGAAGATCCTCGAAGGTTAGACTGAAGGACGTTATGGACTTTGGCTTTGATCCAGGATTCTCGCTTTTGAGTCACATTGGTGAGGATCGGTGTAGCTGTGAAAGGTATAAGCATGACAATGTCATACACTAGCTTTCATGAGTGCAACATCGAGAGATTCGCGGAAAACCTATTCCGAGCATTCACACCAACTCAAGACTACTGCAGGACTACCGACAATCAAGACGTCATACTCCTCGGTGATCCCGAAGGCGAGAAAAGCCTTGATGCATTAGACACCCCTGGCCATCCGCGGGGTTTTCGAGGTCGTGCATGACATGGCCAGGTCGAAGTAAATGTGTTTGGTCTAGTAGATGTACAGGATTCCATTATCTTTTCGGCGTTGCACGGTACGTCACGAGTGTGCCTTCAACTGCTGCGTCCACAGCCTCTCCAGTGCCTCTCCCAGAGCAGCCTTCACGCCCAACCGACCCGACCAATCACCATCAACAAACTCGATCGCTGCTTCAATTCTCTTTCCATCACCGGCGGCCATCCTGAAAATCCAAATGAGATCGTTCTCCCCCTCCGTCACTCCCCTGGCTCTGACAAAATAAGTACAGTTGAATACCCCACACGGAATAAAGTTGGGAAGCCAAAACTTGATTCCATATGACATCAAGATTTGGGTGAAAGATGAACATGATATATTATTATTGGGATTCAGCCGGGATTCAACTCGATTTCGCCAAGAGACGTTGTGCTGTCCAAACACCCTTGATCAATATAAATCCAAGAGATTCACGCAGAGCGTATTCAGATCATGATAAGAACAAGAAACTCCGAGTTGTCGCACCTAAAGCACCAGTTGCAGGTCTTGCTACTCCTTTGTACACCTTTGGAATTTCAAAGTCATTTCGGCTGACAGCGGCCGATACCTAAATATATCCGCGGAGTGTTTGCTTAGTAATTACTTTACGTCAGTTTTCGTTGTTTCAACACCCACAATGACGTTGAACTCGAATTTCGAGCAGGACGGCCTCACCTAGTAAGCCCCTTTGCAGCCTGTTGTCATAATGGGATACCGGATAACTACATCTCACCCATTGCTGTCCTTGAAGGCGGTACATTCAGGTTCTTTTCAGTGGGAAACGGCGAGCGATTGATATAATGGCCGCATGGGGCCGTCTGGCAACCTTAGGAATCAATCTCCCAGAGTGCCATCGGTGCGACGTGACTAAATATGGAAATAGTCGCCGTCAGTGACCAAACAGAAATCGCGTAGCTCGGCCCAGATTGATAATTATAACTACCCCTACGATGGGGGGCGCTCACTCTCTGTAGCCCCGCCCATCTATTTCTTTCCGTCTTCTACCAGACACCTTTAGACAATATGAGCAACGACTCACGACACCCCGCGTCAGGCTCGCAACGGAACACTCCGAAAACCGGCTCAACGTCAACGTTAAATGAGGAGCGGCCGCCCAGTAAAAAATTCACCGAACAGGACGAAATACAGACGGTCAAGGAGGTGGTAGATGACTGGGACACCGATCCTATCAATCCAAGGAATTGGCCATCCTCAAAGAAATGGACCGCCACAGCTATTGTGTGTACCCTTCCCTGACGTATTTCGTATCTCATTAATTGAATCTGTCAGGTCTCGTTTTACACTTTTGTTCCCCCCCTAGCCAGTTCCATGATGGCTCCTGGACTACCAAGTGTCGCTGCGAGATACGGGATAACGTCTCCCACAGTATTGGCTATGACTTTGAGTATATTTCTTCTCTCCTTTGCGATTGGGGTCAGTTCGCCTTTTGGGTCAATGGACTTGATTATGCTCACTCTTTGGTCTATAGCCACTTTTCCTGGCCCCATTATCGGAAATTTATGGTCGAACATGGGTGGGTTCACTTTTGAGTAGCAAAACCTCAGTGTACTGAACTTTCTTGGTATAAACAGGTTCTCCATATCGGCAATCTGCTATCCATAGCTTTTAGTTTTGGTTGCGCGTTTGCTCCGTCAACCGGTGCCTTATTAGCATTTCGTTTCCTCGGTGCGTATATTCTAGCCCGCTGGAAGTGGGTCAGACATTCTGAACGACTCTCCCATTAGCTGGTTTCTCCGGTTCAGCTCCAATAGGTGTGTTTTTGTTGTCAACTCATTCGATGCTCGGAGGCTCATGTTATCGATTTGCAGCTTGCGGTGGTGGATCGATTAGCGACCTGTTCGCACCTCACGAGCGTGCCTCGGCGATGGCCTTGTATACCCTCGGGCCGCTGATAGGTATGAGCCGTTTTACTGGGCAAAAGCACCATTTAACCAATATAACATATCAGGACCTGTCGTGGGGCCAATCGCTGGAGGATTCCTATCTACTGTCGGGATTAAGTACGTTTTCATTGTCATAGGAGGTGCGCCTGCTTGATGTAATGCATGAAACCGTCCTCTGATGTTATATATCAGGTTTATCCGCACTGGCTAGCATCATCGGTATACCCCTACTTCGAGAAACATACGGGCCTGTCGTGCGTGCAAGAAGTAGGGGAGGAGACATTGAAAAACACCAGGATGTCGCGGCCGGTCCAGTTGTCAATCCTTGGGAATACCTCTGGACTAATCTGAAAAGACCGATTGTATTACTATTTCGGAGCTACATATGCTTCTTGCTCAGTCTTTACATGGCCTTGTAAGTCCTTCGCTATTCTCCAACGCCCTTTCGCTCTAGACCTGACTGTTGCTTGTAGCATCTATGGTATCTACTACCTTATGTTCACCACTTTCGCAGGCGCGTATCGTCATAAGTGATCACAATTCCGAAGGTACTGACTCGTTTTCCAGAGCTCTTCTCTAGTGTATACGGCTTCAAGCCGGGTGTGGGTGGATTGGTGTACCTTGGACTTGGTATAGGATTTCTCCTTTCCACTGCCTTTGGCGCTAAGACAGCCGATGGGCTATACAAACGCGTACGATACCTCCTTTCTACATGTGATAGCCATCTGCTCACTACTTGGCAGCTTGTTGACAAGAATGGAGGTGTAGCAACACCAGAGATGCGGATTCCAGCATTGTTCATAGGATCGCTTTTCGTACCGGTGGGCTTATTGTGAGTTCTATGACTTTCTTCGCATGTTCTCGCACCTGATTGTCATCAATAGTTGGTATGGATGGTCTGCACAAGCCAGGATCCACTGGATAATGCCGATTATTGGTTCAGGTATATTTGGCTTTGGCATGATGACCACTTTCTTGCCAATCCAATTATACCTCGTTGACACGTTCAGATATGCTGCGAGTGCCCTCGCTGCTGCTTCAGTTTTCCGATCCATGCTAGGATTCGCGTTTCCCCTCTTTGCTCGCCAGATGTTTGATGCACTGGGACTTGGAGGTGGCAATTCGTTACTTGCTGGTCTCGCGATCGTCTTGGGAATACCCTTCCCTATATGGCTCTACTATAAGGGTGCAGCAATCCGTGCTAGAAGCGAACTGACGCGATGAATGATACTTATTAATACTATGACCTTAGACCTATACCGATTGACGACTTATGATATTCGTCGCCTGGGATTCCAGCTTAATGTTTTGATGTAGAACGAGATCTAATACATGTCCACGACAGAACGCATCACCAGCTATACCGATTTACTCTCATCGCAGTTCAATATGAACTTTGTGAAGAACCTGATTTGCTCGATTATAGATTCTCCACGAACAGCTTCGGCGGTGTAAGTTTACGAACTCCTAGGAAAGACGAAGACGGCTCACCTTCGTTCACAGTATGCAAACCATTGTACAAGTCGTCCCGGTCTCCCCGATGAGAATAACGGAAGATATGTCTTGTCAAATTCCAATAGAAGCGTGTATCTGAAGATGTCAAATCAAATATCCGCCGCTCCTAGATACAAAATCTACTTACCGGTGTTCCCTGGAGAATAAATCGTGAGTAAAGACTCATGTTCAATACAATGAAGCAAAAACGAACCTAATCCTAGAGACGGCGCAATTGCTACGTCTGAAGCCCTATACCTTGAAGCGCTTTGTAGTGTGGATTTTATAGTCCCCGAAAGCAAACCATAAGGTGCACTATCTTTCACCGGAGATACAGGGGAAGGTTCCAAGGCCGAGTATAGCGTATCAGACAGGATCACTTGTCCTGCAGCGCCAGCTGAAACGTTCCGCCCGAATGCGATGACCGTCAAGTTGTTCTCGGCTGCGACAGGAAGGACCAAGTTTGTAAGATGTTCCTGAACAGCAGATGTTGAACTGATGCTTGTGTCAGAATGAAGGAGCGAGACACAAAGGCCATTGCATTCACCTGTGTTCTGCAATTCTGTGATTGATAATGACAGATGCGAGCTCTGGCAATGCATTGACTTTGACGCCTCCTTGAATGATATTCACTGCTTGGGTGGTTTTGAGGAGGACATTGAAAAAAGGATCTGTCTTGATCAGCTCATCTTTGAAACGTTCTAGCGCTCCATCGTCAAAGCTAGCTCTGTGAGCTAGTACCTTGACATGCGGCAAGAATTTTTCACCACCATAAGCTACTGCACATTGAGCATTGGGCAATCCAGCGCCTGATCGTACGAATTTGGGCCGGTGTGGATGTTTTTCGATTTCAACGATAATCATCGATAGTAAGCCGATACTCTGATTGTAATGATCCTTAGTGATACCGTTTGTAGCACAAATCTCTGGTCACGCACGGTATGGACTGGTGGCACGCTAGAATGACCACCGGGGGTAAGTACCTCGATTTTAACGTCGATGTATCCCTTTTCCGAGATACCCGGCAATGCAAAAATGACACCATCAGCGGCATTCTCACCGTATCCCTCTGAAAAATAAATGAGATGAAGAACACAGGTCAAATAGGATACGCATACACACCTCCTTCGTCTAGTAGTAACGCAAATCCATCTTTTCCATAGGTCTCTTCTAGATAGATGGCAAGTTTCCCTGCTCCCTGTATTTGAATTCCAGACGATGATCCAAAGCATAGAGCGACATGATATCTACCTCAGTCCCTGCTGCTTCTTCGTCAATCCCAAAGGCAAGTACGATTGTTCTGCGAGGGTTGAAACCGGCCTGAAGCAGTGAATTGACGGCGATGCTAGTTTTGAAGCATCAGTTGCTGCTTGAGGAGCAAATGGCACAGGATTAAGACTGACAGCTGAGATATAAGGTCTGCCTTGTCGTCTCCACTCCCTCTTCCCCATATCCAAGTTCCTTCCAAGGGTACATGATGATATCAGTTTCGCAATAAAGTTGAGAAGAGACGGTACCATCAAAATGCCCCGAGTAAGGTGGATGCATCCATTGGTTCACGGTACTCCAATCTACTGGAACCACATCTAGGATGATACATGAGGAGAGTGAGTCGCATTAAAATTGGGACAATCAGCAAACCCTGGTGGGCAGCCAGTAAAATAGGTTTCAAGGCACTTTCGGAACCCTGCCAATGGAGAACGAGACCATAGGTATTCACTTTGGTTACCTTTAGGTCAGAATGGCTATTAAATGGTGTCAGGCCGGGAAAGGAAAAATTTTGAATGATGAAGCGAACATGCGAGGGAAGGCTGACTCGAGAAAGTCGTGCAAATCTTGGAATACATCCCATCGCGGGTCTTGACCGACTGGTAAGAGATCGTCATAGGATTCCGAGCTGCAATAAAAAATCAGACAGGAATCATGCGGAGCAAGGAGAGAAAACGTACGGAATACGAACTGCACCTCCAAGAAGTTTGTACGCGTTTAGTTTGAACGCGTCGGTATGATAAAGCTCATCGAGCTGAGCGTCCAGCCGTGCATGCGAAGACGGAAAGAGCGGTGAAACTTGAGGGCAAGTCAAGGAAGATTCCGGATATCCTTGCGATAACAACTGAATTGTCCAATCCGGCTTGTCAAGCACACCGATTTGATAGAGAACAGCACCGATCAGCAGAGCTCCAGTAAGGGCGAGACGTTTCCAGGGAAGTCCTGCAAAAAGGTGAGGAGCTGCTGCCTTTTCCATCATTATAATGTATGTTAGGAACGGGAACTAAGGAAAGTGAAGCCGCTTGAATATGTAGATGGTAATCTAGGGTTAGGGTTGAAATTTGCGTACTCGTCCGGTCATGATGCGTCCAGTGCAAACTGTGAAGATGGAAAAGGGCAGGTCCGCTCAAGACACTTGTCCCACAACCTGTACGACCGATTCCCCCCGTTTACACCCCCCTGATAAAGCAACCCCCTGCGCCCCGGTCTCTTTCCAGTGTTGCGCCATGTCTCTGCTCGACTACTCATTACACCGAACCCCTTCAAATATCCCGCCAAACGCCCCTGCAGATCACAAATGTTCAGACTGTGTCTCTGAATACTCTACATCTTCAATGGATATGACTGCCCAGTGCACGGACCAATGTGTCGTCATCACCTGCGATGATCCAGCCCATGACACCAAAGATTGCTCCGCCGTCGGTGACAGTAGTTGCTGCGATGTGGTATGTAATAGTGCAGACCCATGCAAGGATTCAGAATGCGCAGAGTTGGTAAGTGATGGCAATCCTTGCCAGACATCGTTTAGGGAGGCTTATCTTCCATGTTACAGTTTTCCTGCTGCCCAGATATCTGCTCATTTATCGACGACCCACATCAGCAACATCACAACTCTGTTGAATGGGTCACAGAGCTGGAGGCGTTCCTGTGCTCGTGTAACAAAGATCATGAACATCATGCTTACTACCCAAACCCTGCCGAAGTCTTGTCCAATGCGCACTTCCACTTTCCTCCTTCCTACCATTCTGCCAATACGCCCATGCAATCACCCATGATGTCTTTCGATGAGACACAGTACACTCGGTATCACCACACGTCTGACCCTTTATCATCACTCTCCCCGACGTCTCCCTTCACAACCTCTTCCCCGTTCAGTCCGCTTACTGACGATTTATCCCGCCTTCCATCATCAGCATCTGCACCTACCACTTCTATTGGATCAACTTCGTCGTTACTCGTGTCATGCATGTGGGGGAACTGCCAAGCACGTTTTTCTACATCAGAACAGCTTATCGAGCACGTTAACACTCAGCACCTAACCCTTCCTCAGCTTGTACCCGAACAGCAACAAATATCATGCCTCTGGAGAGATTGTCATGAACTATTTCCGGACCTTGTCTCAACATCGGGTGTCCATTCTGATTTAGGCAGCTTAGCCACCCATCTTCTCGAAAATCACTTGAATTATTCCACTACTACTCCTGGATCAAGCCAACAAGAGAACCATAGCACGGTCACATTTCAGGACCCTTTCAAGGAGGTCCTTTCTTTCCCGCGGCAGGATGATACTGCGCAGAACGTCTCGGAGGAGGCATCTTCGAGGTCCGTCACACCGGTCAATACCGACACCGAAGCGGGCACTTCGCATCCGCATCACGAGTGTAGTGGCTCCCATACTTGCCACTGGGAGGCTTGTGGCAAAACTTTCAACTCATGCCTAGAGTTGACTGAACATCTTACCGCTGTACATGTCGGTTCTGGGAAGCCACATTACGAGTGTTTATGGAAGGATTGTACTCGTAACGGCACCAATTGCTTCACGAGCAAGCAAAAAATATGTCGGCACTTGCAGGTATGGCCTTTATGACAGCCATTCTGAAGTTCAAGCAATTGACAAGTCATCTCAAGTCTCACACAGGTCATCGGCCGTTCCAATGCAAGGTGTGCCACCAAAACTTTTCAGAGGCTGCTACACTACAGCAACACATGCGGAGACATACGCAAGAAAGTTAGTGATCATTCGTTCCCTCACCCGTTGCACCCGATATTGATATGCACGCATAGAACCGTATGTCTGCGATTACCCTGGCTGTGGGAAAGCATTCGCCATTACCGGCGCTCTTACTATTCATAAACGAACACACAACGGACACAAACCCTTCAAATGCACCTACTGCGACCGGTAAGTATACACAATCAACTCGTTCGGGCTGACAGGAATGTTGATTCACCTTATAGTGCATTCTCGGAGTCATCCAATCTGTCAAAACATGTACGTTTGTTCTCTCAGTCGAGTCTCCAATTTTCTGACGATTCTGGTTCTCTAGTTACGAACGCACACAGGCGCTCGGCCGTACATCTGTTCCGAACCCGATTGTAAAAAGTCCTTTGCACGCCCGGATCAGTTGACAAGGCATATGAACGTGCATAAGAAGAAAGCGATCACCAACCGTGGTAACGCTGGGTAGCATCGAGGAAGTGAACTATGCTCTGTACAGTATAGAATAGAGACTTTGGGACACTGTAAACCCACGTTGTATGTGTATCAGATTGAGGTATAACTTGATGTATTCCGACTGTTCATACATGGATGATATACATGTCACTAGATTACAGAAGGAACAAACAAAGAAAAGAATCCGGTCTAAGCAAGATACACAGCATGAACAAAGTAAAAGAATCAAGGGGAGTGCCTAGAATTCGACTAATGGCTCCGGAGGCTGGGGATCGTGTACAGGCAATGAAAAATGGGATTCGGACCGCAGCTGCCCTGGTGGAGAAGTAGGTGTAATTGGGACCGGAATAGAGACCGGGTTCGATACTGTCAGTCCAGTAGTGGGTTTCGTTAAAATCACTTTGCCTAAACATTCCACCGCATGTTAAGTTCATGATTCCGACAGGTACCTATTGAATGGTCCGCACCTAATCTTTTCATCGAATCATAACCTTTGACCCTGACCTTGTCATATGCAGGGCTGACAGTTGCTCCTTCATCAAACACAACATAGTCAATCCGTCGTTCTCGTGTGAATCCCTCTTCAATTTGCCAAGGCGCATCTGGGAGCACTTCATCTACCCATCTACAGTGTCGTACGACTTCACATCTTTCTACGTACGGAACCGTGATGGGGTATCCGTATGAGTCACACAATTCATCAGAAAATACTCCGACTATGAGATGTACTGCTGGGAACGAGAGTTTGGCCTGTCGGAGCTGAAGTGCGTGGCTGCGGAGACACCTCTGAGCTAGCAGATCCATGAAAAGTCGCGAGAAAACGCACCCTGCATTGAACCCATCAAAACTTCCATCCACGTATATCCGCTTCATCCTGTTCAACTGTTGGTCTGCACTCAAGCTCTGCCGCCTGGACTTGATAGTCCCATTCCCTGTATGAACCGGCGGCGCGGTTCCAAGAGACAGGCGTGCATTATTCCGGATTTCCTGAGCGGTCAATCGTACTGTAGCGAATTTCTCTTGGGCTTCCTCCGTAGGTGGCGGTTCATGAATGGACCCTGAGAATATATCTGCTATGCTCGAATCCAATGACCGGTGTCCAGGATCTGATATAACATCGTAGTCGGAGAGGTCGTCGCTCAAGACGGAGGACGCGTCCATGGAGATGGTAGAGGTAAAGAAGGAAGCAGAGTAACGAGATCTAGTGACGAGGGCCTCATGTTACTTGAGATAAGGTAAGCTTGCATGACTGTCACCTAAAAAGAACCGAAGTCAGTATTGCGTTCGAATCTAAGTGGTCTGAATTTTATACTCAAAGATGCCTAGTCAGAATACGAGTAAAACTGGCTCAAGAGGTCGAAGCGGTGGAGAGCGTCGAGATTACGATGTTGCTGTTTAGCGAAAGTCGCGACTTCCGGTGAGGTCTCGTTCCCTCGCCCCCTAGACGCGAGTGTACGGAACGCCGACCATGTCGGCCCAGTGACTTCTGCTAGCCAGGAAGAGGGAGATGGCGGGTCCACTTGTTCAAAGCTCATATGCGTTCCACAAAAAAAAAAAAAAAAGTCGCGACTTGCTTTTGTCGGCAAAACTGTCGGCCCGTCATCCGATCCAGCGCCTGCCTTGGAATTTGCCGCCAGGAAGGATATCGATTGCCGCACGGATGCCCGTCGTGGTCGCAGGAGATTCAAGTCACTCTGCCCTTACCTTCTACTTTGGCCATCGATATGCCTAAATCTGCTCCTCCTCCCGGTTACTACGTCCCTAGTGTATTGTTTCTCTCTCAGAACGAGGACATCGATATCCCGGCGACAAAAGCTCATATTTTGCGCTTAGCCCAGGTCGGCGCGATTATTTCCTACGGAACTCTGATGATAATTATTTTCTTTCGATAAGGGAGGAGTCACCGGAATTCTCGTTCAGGGGAGCAATGGAGAGGCCCAGTTCCTATCACACGACGAGCGAAGACTGGCAATCCGCCTGGCACGACAGACCCTGAACGAGAATGATTTCCCGAATGTCCTGGTGATTGCTGGAACTGGAGCACAGTCTACTAGGGAAACCATCAAACTCTGTATCGACGCAAAGGAAGCTGGAGCGTCCCATGTACTTGTCCTCACACCTTCAACTTGGCCTCCCCAGATGACCGTCGACAATATCATCAACTTCCACATTGAAGTACGCCCCATAGATTAGGTGATAGTGTTACACTAATTTTCTGCATTAGGTTGCCGATGCATCTCCACTTCCCTGCATGATCTACAATTTCCCTGTTGTCACAGCTGGCATCGATCTCGATTCAGATACCATCGCCACCCTAGCCTCGCATCCAAATATTGTGGGGACCAAACTGTCCTGTGGAAACATAGGAAAACTTCAACGACTTGCATCGAAGTTCCCTTCGTCGGACTTCGCAGTCTTTGCAGGACGCAGTGACTTCTTTACACATGGATTGCTTTCCGGTAGCGCAGGTACGATCGCAGCCACCGTAAACATTCTTCCCAAGGTGCATGGGAAAATTATTAGATTGGTGAGGGCTGGAAAGATAACAGAGGCAATGGAGTTACAGGCCCAACTCGGACACGCGGACTGGGCTGTCCAAAAGATTGGAGGCATTGGAGGTGTCAAGGCCATCGTATCACAGAATTTTGGCTACGGACGGAATGTGGTCCGGAAACCACTCAAGGTGGTCCAGGGAGAGAGCCTGAAGAGCAACAAATACTACGATGCTATATTGAAACTAATTGAGCTAGAAAAATCTATCTACCTTGAATAGGCAAATGAAATGGCATAATATTGATACATCGAACGTCCCAAGAAGAATTATATCATAGCAAGTCGTGAATGCACATGCACGCCAATTACACCGAACTGGAAAACACTGTACCAAAATACTGTCTTAAACCTTTGTCGCTTTTCAGAATGCCGCCAAGAATCCCGTCAGGTCGGATAACAACCATATCACAGTCATTCTCCAAATCGTAAGTCGCATACGCATATTCCTCCGCATCCTCGAAGACGAAGTCTGGGTCTTGATTCCCAGGTGGAAGAGCCTCACCATCCCGAACGATAACCGCAGACCGAACAACATCCGAAGGATACGAGGCCAATGCGTTAAGGACGGTAGTACACCGTTCTACATCAGAACTGAACAGAACGACCGTATGGTGGATTCCATCTAAGATGTCCGTCAAACGATGTTCTTCCCCTTGCGGTGAGGTATACATGGAGAATTTCGCGTGCAGAAGTCGCAACCCAGAGGTGTCGAGTGCTCGATCTCCAGCCCTCAGGGTCATATCACCATCTGCCCTGCCATATGAGTCAATTGGATTGACTTTGTTGATCTCCCGCAAATACCCATCCGTTCTACTTTCATCAACGACAATGGAGCTCCAGCGGCAGTTGATTCCAAGCTGGAGGAGGTTGCCCTCTCTTCTCCACCCCGAAGGCTTTCCTTGACCACGAAGGTTCTTGTTTAAGAGGGTTGTGGTTTGGCTAAGCATTTCAGAAATAACGGGAAGACGTTCTTCGTTATAGCTACCCAGGAGAGACGGAGAGGCAAGACCATGGTGGACGTGTGCTATTCGCCACCCTAAGCTGAATGAATCTTGGATGCCTGTATTCATTCCCTATTAGACATTTAGCCATTTAACTCACACAAGTATCAATCAAACTATGACATCTACCTGCGCTCCCGTGAAACTGTGAACATGTGCAGAGTCTATTACAGGCTATAGTCAGCAATTCCGAGGAAAACAACTCGAAGGGTCGAATTTACCTCCCACTAGATACACCCTTCCCGTACCCATGTTATCCACCATGCGAATATTGGGGCTGAATTGAAATTAAGAAGGCATGATGAAGAAGAAAATATCAGAACAACCGACCGATATGTCGATATCCAAGGCAGGCTTCCAAACTTGAGTTCTGGGGCGGAGAGCTTCTCGGCTAAAAATCGCTGCAATAGACCCTCGGTTGATATGAATCCCTCACGGTCGACATCTTGCCCTGATATGATGAAATTGAAAAGAGGTGGGCTCTCAGTGGGGCGTAAACTTATCCTAATTAATCAGTAATAACGCGGTGAGCACTTGTCAAAGTATGAATAGGGCATCAACGTACAGTGTTGTCGCTGCATCGCCCCACATATGCCAGAACTAGAAGACATCACTCACTTGACTTGTGGACATGCTATAACAAACTGAACACACCTGGTTGTCCAATCCTTCGATAATAACGTCCCCGACGCAAATGTTGTCCACGTTGCTGGTCTCACCGAGGAATGAAACACCCAGCTGCTTGCGGACAATCCCCTTTGCACCATCAGCCCCCACTACCCATGGGTAATCGACATGTTCGATCATTCCGTTTTTTGAAATCTTCGTGCTGACTACGTCAGCATGTTGTGTTAAAGAAAGAAGCTCTGTTCCAAGCTCGACGGTGATGCCATAGACTTCCTCCAGTTCAGCACGTAAAATCCTTTCAAGGTTATTTTGACCTAAACACATTATGTTTGGCTTTCAATAACATTAGCTAGCACAGTCAACAGCTTTGAAGGAGCACTGACATATGGAGTACTGGAAGTCGGTTGGGTGTATGGTGTGATTTCGAATATCTTTCCTGAATGTAGGCCACCGTGTAGGTCATGCATCTTCAGCATTGGCGTCGGTATTGCTTCCTTCCATATCCTGTCTATGACTCCAAGAGACTTGAAAAGTTCTTGTGATCGTGGCTAACGGTCGTGATCAGAAAGCGTACGAGACAAATGGTTATGAACGCACCGTTATTCCGGCGCCTCGTTGCCCTATCCTGTGCGTCGGACTCTTCTCAATAATTCGAACTTTGATCCTATTGCAGGCGAGTGATAGGGCCCCGATGAGCCCGGAAGGCCCAGCGCCCACCTAATTAGTGAGTTGTGAAGTTTATGGAAAGAGATCAAATAGTAACTTACCACCAGTGCTTCTGCAGTTTTTGTAGATGAGGCATTTGTGGGGACGACCATGGTCATCAGCTAGCTCGAGTATTCGTCCAAAAATGTATTTCTATGAAGCTGACGGTCAGATATCCGCATACCGAGTATATCGCTGAATGTACTCAAGGTGTTTCTAGGGAGGACGCGGTTGAGAGGTAAGAACAGTCCGCTCGGTAACGTGCAATGCGGTGCGTGCAAGGTGACGGTCAGTACACGCTGTCACTTGGAGACAAGGACTCGACTGTGGTCCACGATGTTCGCCGAGATTGCTGAGGTAGAGGAGCGGCCTCGTCTAGAACAGTCCAGCCTGGTTTGTCAATTTATACGGAAGCCACCGCACGCTCGGCTATACGATGATCTCGGATCCAATGTTTTTCAGGAAGTATATAAAACTCGGTGTATCGACCAGTAAAGGGTGGTTAAGCGTCGACGAAGTATGAAGCGTGGGTTGTGCAGTAGGGATATTGGCTGCTCAGATGCCCACGCTTTTAAATAGCCGCCGGACGAAATGATGGACAGATGAAGATCGTTCCTCAGAGTCTCGGTTGTATTGAGGGCTATACATCCGTCCAGTAATTGGCCAATACGCCGGTAGCGGGAGGTACACAACGTGCGCACGTACTACTGGAAAATTCCTCCAAGAACATGTCGGTATGCCTATACGTAAACGCTCCCAAGACTGCAGCAATAACGGAAGACAAATGAAGATACTGTATCATGATCAGTCAGAAAGTGTGAACCCGGTAAAATGTTCTGCACAATTTACCGCATCGTTTTCTCTGTCATCAGGATGGTCTTATCCTGTCTACTTTGATGAATGACGTCGGGATCTTTCCCGGTCCACAAGACTTGCGTTGGTAGTCGCGAAAGCTGAATGACCTTCCTAGCTTGAATGCTGCAGCCCGCACTAATGCACGACCATCCCCTAGCTGGTACATGTGATGTAGGATTAAATGGGATGAGGTGGATACAATGTACCAACATGGAAGTCAGAGGTGACGTTCATTGAAGGAGAACAATGAAATTAACCGGAGGCGACCGATTTTGGCGCAAGGCGTGGTCGAAACAGAGTCGAGCGAAAATTTCCGGACAATAGATAGCCAAAATGCCGTGGGTGTCCGCAGTTCCTTTCGGGTGCATCTATAATGGCTTCGCGAGGAGGTAGCTGGATGATGAATCCTGAATATGGAGCCCCAAGAGTTCTGATGGAAGTTGATACTTCGGCCATTCTGAACCAAAAATTCGAACGGTTCAGAACGACGTGTAAACTGCAAGGGACTACTAGCCACGAAGGCGGGTCTTCAAGCTTCAGCAGTAAGTAACGCTACTTCCTTTGTTCGCGTTGGGGTTAATCGCTCACCACGTTATCACCCCTGGTCTACCCCTAGTCCCCTTTGAATGGGCTACTGACTGTCCTACTATCTCACCCCACTTCTGAGATTATCGGTAGAAGCCTAGACGTCCCAGTGCTCGTCAGAGTCACTATGTATAAGAATCTGAGTTCTAGCTTCTTTATCAGATACATGATTGTGCATGCGCCCGAATTTGCCATGTTACGACATGATTTCTTTCTGCGTTCGGATTTACTGATTCTGCGCCTGGCCTTGTTGGGGCGGCGTTTGCGAACCTCGAATCAGAGGAAGAGCAAGTCTGCAGGATAATCGTGATGAGGTGTGCTGTAATGAATACCCAGTCTTGTATCAAGACCAAGGAGGTGTGCATACGGCTACAGTATATAGCGCTCCATGATTTAGCGCTCATGGCGACCTGCCACGATAGCGGTAAAAGGCTAAGCTTTTTCTCAAAATGCCATGTTGCGTGAAGTCCTGTTAACATTTTACTCTCTCCTCATCTTCATCCTCACGCCATTCCTTGTACTTCTCTCCCTGCTTCATCTCAACTCTGTGAAGGATTATCCAAAACGTCTACTTCTCAAAATTCTTGCTGCTGGACCGGTACCACAGCATGTCGCTTTCGTCATGGATGGAAATCGAAGATATGCTCGAATGCTTGGGAAAGGGGTTAAACATGGGCATGGTGAAGGATACGAATCTCTGAGAAGGGCGAGTGCTTTTTCCAAACGTTACCGCTAGTTGCTTACACTCTGTCCCTAGGTTCTGGAGATTTGCTTTCGGCTAAACATACGTTGTGTGTCAGTCTACGCGTTTGCTATAGAAAATTTTAAAAGGTCTAAGGAGGAGGTGGATGCATTGATGGTGCTTGCTGTGGACAAACTCGATGAATTGTGTCGACACGGGTGCGTTTTATGCAGATTGGTTCGGACTCCAGAGAAATACTTACAACCAAATGATACAGGGATCTTCTCAATCAGTACAACGTCCGTCTAAATGTTATTGGTCGTACTGAACTCTTTCCTTCGCACGTCAAAACCATCGTCAAAAGAGCTGAAGACCTGACCCGAATGAATGACGGGTAAATTAATTCTATACTATGCCCCAACATGACTGAACTATCCTTCAGCTCTATTCTCAATATCTGTATGCCATATGCGTCTACAGATGAAATAACGACAGCTATTGAATCTTGCATACACGATGCAATCGAAGACAAAGTGCATGGAGAGGAATCGTAGGTATTTGGGCAAACTCTTGCTCGTGACACTTCGTCTGATATTCCTCCCCAAGACCAACAACCATCACTGCCGAGAAGATTACATCCCGCCTCATGACCACAGAGCGCGGCAGTCCGCCGCGAGTTGACATTCTCATTCGCACCAGCGGTGTGACAAGGCTGAGCGATTTTATGCTCTGGCAGGTACGTTTGTGAAATCTTGTCGCGCATTCGAGTCAGCTAACTCGCTCTCGCAGTCCAACGAACACACACAGATTCACTTCGTTGATGCATTTTGGCCTGATTTTAGGCTGCTGGACTTCGTCCCTATCATACTGCAGTGGCAGCGGGCTGTTTGGAGCGGACGTGTCACTCCTCAAAAACCGTACAAGAGTAATAGACGGGTTTCAAGACGAAGATTAGAGGTGAAGACAGAGTAGATGGGTACCTATTATTGTGAACTATTTGGACTGTGGACCTTTACAGCCTGGTTTACAGACATCGTGACGCCGTTGTTCTGAACAAGGATTGGTATTCAATACAATTAGACTAAATAAAAATCAAGCAATTCCCCTTTTGATTTGTGTCCGCAACTCAATGATGGAAGAGTCGCAACGATGTGTGCGCAAATACAATTCCATGTTCGTCCGCAGCTTTAATGCATTCCGCGTCCATCACACTTCCACTAGGGGCAGCGAGATACTTGACCCCACTTTTCCTGGCGCGGTGGACATTGTCCGGGAAGGGGAAGAATGCGTCACTGGAACAAGCAACGTTTTCCAATTTTCCAGCCCATTCCTTCCTCTCAGCGTCGCTCAAAGGCTCAATCTTTCCCTCAAATAAACTCTCCCACTGCTCCTTCTCACCGCCTTCCAGCGGCTCGCCACCGACGAAGAGATCAATCGCATTAGCCTTCTCCGCTCGTTTGACCCCCTTCTTGAAAGGAAGCGCAAGCACGCGGGGGTGGTGCCGGAGCCACCAGATGTCTGCTTTGCTTCCAGCAAGTCGAGTGCAGTGGATACGCGACTGTTGACCAGCTCCAAGGCCAATGATAGCACCATGGAGGGCATAGGCAACACTATTGGATTGGGTGTATTTGAGTGCGAGAGTGGCAAGAATGAGATCGGTTAAAGCAGAGGATGGAAGCTAGGGGTCCAGTCAGTGAAGATCGAGTTCTATGTCGATGGCACTTACATCTTTCTGTTGAGACACAATGTTCTCAAAAAGTTTTGCATCGATTTTCGCGTTATTACGCCTTTGCTGGAGATAAATACCATAGACTTGCTTCGTCTCGATCTCAGGTGGCTCGTACGAAGGGTCGATCTCGATAGAGTTGAATAATCAAGTCAAAAGAAATGTAGACACGAAGGAAAACGCTTACCTGAAGAACACAGTACTTTCCGCCCTTCTTTTTAGATAAGACATCGAATGCATCCGGAGAATATCCTGGAGCAATGATACCGTCAGAAACTTCCCGGGAAATGATACGAGCAGTTGCGAGATCGCATGGGTCGGAAAGGGCGATAAAGTCGCCAAAGGAGGACATCCGGTCCGCACCTAGAGAGGGGTGAGCAAAGGCATCTCGCTCAAAGGTCGTACTTGCCTCTGGCTCGGGCATACGCGCATGCGAGGGTTGTGAGCGGCTCTTTGAGATCATCAACACCATAGACTTTCTTTTCCGTCTCATCTAGCTCAATTCCGACGGCGGCACCAGCGGGTGATACATGCTTGAAGGAAGCAGCAGCAGGGAGATTGAGGGCTTCTCGGAGCTCCTTGACCAAAGCGTAAGAGTTAAGGGCATCTAACAGGTTGATGTATCCGGGAGATCCACAGAGAGCTGGCAATGGCTGTCAGTCAGGGACCTAAACATTTATCCCAATGACGCACTTTTGAAAGGTAGACCACCCTCTGTGACGAATGCTTGGGCTGGCTTCTGATGTGGATTCGCCCCATACCTCAACGGGACTCTCTGAACGGGGCCAGCAAGTTTCTCTGCAGGCAGATCTCCGGATGCGTATTGCTCACGGAAGTAGCCACTGATAGCATCGTCGTATTTCGCTGTCATCTCAAATGCCTTCAAGGCTAACTTGCTCCTCAAAGCCTGACCGACATCCCCGTTCCCACTCTTCCAGGCCTCCAGGAATTCGGTGTAGTCGGCTGGATCGGAGATCACGGAAACGCGCTCATGATTCTTCGCAGCAGCGCGCAGGAGGGTAACGCCTCCAATATCGATCTCTTCTACCGCGTCTGGAAGTGTACAGTTCGGTTTAGAGATAGTGGCCTCGAAGGGGTATAGATTGCAAACAACGATTGAAATAGGTGAAATGCCTTGTGTTTTGAGGTCCTCCTGGTCCGAGGAGATGTTACGGGACAGAATACCTCCATGGACCGCAGGGTGTAAGGTTTTCACTCGACCCCCCAACATTTCGGGAGCTTTGGTGATATCAGAAACGTCGCTTAAACGACCCAGTCAGTCCAGAAAGAGACCAAGAGTCCCCGAAACACGCACTCGACAGGTATTCCCGCCTCCCGAATCTTTTTTGCAGTTCCTCCAGAACCAAGTAGACGAACACCCGCTTCATCAAGTCCTTTTGCGAGATCGAGGAGATTTGTCTTGTCGTAGACAGATAACAATGCTGCAGACAATTAATAGGTAGCTCGGCTTATCAGAACCTTTAATAACTTGCCAATCGGTTGAGACATGATTAAGGCAAGGAAAGATGAAGCTGTTGCGCGCCCACATCAATTTATCTTTCGCAGTCGATCGACACTATCAGATATCGTAATCCCTTTGAAGTTCGTTTATATTCTTCCTACCTACGAGCTATCATAGCACCTAATGACCAACGAATTATACTAAAACTACAAATGCACAAAGCATTGGGGATGGAGAAAGAGTAGTTGATAACACAACATGAGGAAAGAGATTATGAAGTAACGGAGAAAGGAAAGCAATACATACAAGATAAACTGTTGGAGAGAAAGATTGATACATACATACTTGATTGATACTTGATAGTCCAGGATCGTTCATGATAGATTGATCCACCAATCCGAAAACAAAAAGTGTAGTGCGACAAAACTCAACGCAAGTAAATCATTGTCGTCGTCATCACCATCGTCCAAGTGACTACCACCTCGACCACGGACCCCACTTGCCAGGACTGGAATCCAACGCATTAGGACTTTCATACAACAGTTCCCTCCGTTTACCAAATAGCCCACTAACAGGTGGACTCTCGCTCTGTCCGGCACCAAGGCGATTTAATTCTTCGTCCAGTAAGGATCGAGGATCATGGTCATCACGGGATGGCATGCGGAAAGGTGATATTCCGAGGGGCGGTCGATATGGCGACTCCTCCAAATCAAATCTCTTTGGGGTAACCGGCCCACGAAGAGGGGTATGAAGGAAAGCAGCAAAAAGGTCATCGTCATCTGGCGCGTTGTACGGGGTTACTGGAGGTGGATCCAAATTCGTCTTGTAATGCGCGAGACTAGCTGAAGGACTCATATGTAATCCTTTATGCGACAGCGGGGTATGCAATGGGGAGAGCTGCAATTTTTCGACGCTGCTCGTATTGCGAGGTGGTGTGGAAAGAAGGTCGGCTACTGGTGGAGGGGTCTTCAACGTTGGTGATTTCGTAGGTTTGGCCTTTGAACCGGCGGTCCGAGCCTTTTTCGTTGACGTGGATGTTCTACCGATCGATGAATCCGCGATTGAAAAAGGTTCCTGAAAAGATAAACAAAACTGAGCGGAAATTCGGTTGTGCGCAGCGTTCGCTTACAGCCAACTTGGTCCTCTTCTGCTTTGCATTTTTACGCTTCACAGCATTGAGTAGTGGTTGATCTTGATCCAAATCGGAAGGGTCACGAGCTGGATCCAGACTGTTGCGCTTCAGTCTAGCAGTGGACTTGGCAGCATCTTTTCTCCTTGGCGACGAGCCCCAAAACTGTACTGGCGTTAGTTTGGTCCCGTTTGTTGAATCATTTTCGCTATCAGCATCATCATCACTGCTGGACTCAATACCTGATATACCAACGGACGATCCAATTGGGGATCGATCCCGGCTATAGCCATCTCGAATAATTATAGGCGCGTCTAATTCCAGATCGCTGGTAGTCGGCGGTGGGCTCGAGGAACTGCAATTGGGTGTAAGTTCCGGCATCGAGCAGGTAGAGGAGGATGAAGGTGGAGGCGCATGGAAGTTATCCGAGTCCGGGACGCCATCATCGCCATCAGGCTGAGAGTCCACGCTAGAAGTAGTGACAGATGGCTTGACAGTTAGTGGTTGGGTGCCAGATTGAGACCGTGTGGACGGAACGAAAAGATCATTCGAGGGTTTCTGTGATTGAACGGCGCACGTTTCGTAGTACGATTGCGTTTGAGGCGCAGGTTTGACCGTAGGGAAAATCGGTGGTGTAGCTGCAGGCAGAATTGTGCGTTGCGGGCCTTTATCCTTCTTGGCTCGCTTGGTTTTTGGCCCCACACTACCTTCGCCATCCTCCACCTTTCTAGCCCGTTTGCCACCCCTAGTGGACTGCATGACCTCTGAAGGCGACTTGCCCCCGTTCATGTCCTTGCAAAATTGTTTGCGGAAACCGCCATTTTTGAAGCATTCTAAGTCCTCGTCCCAAATCGCCCACTGTGTCCGACCGAGTGCCCGGTCGCGTGTGACCTTGCGAAAGCAAGCGGTCGTGCTAAGGACGTGCCGGATGCTATTCATCCAGGTGGTTTCCCCGCGCTTGAAGAACGGATAGACAATCGTAATCCAATCATATATTTCCTGAAGCGTCAGACGATGTTCAGCGGAAGAGAGTATAGCTTGCCCGAGTAAGGCAGCATAAGAAAGGTCCGGTTTATTGGGAGAATATGGGCCTGCAGGAAGCTTGTAAGGCAACCTGTTGTAAGATTCTTCATCTGGCTCTGGTCCCATAGGCCCAGGGGAAGAGACGAGATTTACGACACGTGTTGGCGACGATTGTGGAGTAGCCACAGGAGGTGATGATGGGGGGAGAGGTGATCTGGTATTTGACCGACTTGAAGGCAGGATACGCTTATTCTGGGGTGTGACAGGAAGCGGAGAATCGGATGGGCCCGCACGTGGATTTTGTAAAGGAGGAAGAAGCTGAGATTGAGCTAAATATTGGTGATAAGGATAATATTGCTTGGTCGCCTGTGAAGGCGGAGTTGTCCTCACAGCAGGCGATTCGACCTTTGCACTTGCCTTGAAAAAAATCATTGGCATTCGCCACATTAGCGGAGCATAGGAGACGTACCGTAGGTCCTTGATTTACGGTATGTTCTCTATAGTATTTAGCTTGGGAAGGTGTGAGAGGTGGAGGCTGTTTCGGATTCGTGACTACTTGTACTCCACAGATATTGACACGTCGACTCACCTCAGATTCCGCCACGCTGGAGGCCTGTTCTACACTCGCGTCATCGGATCGGTCTTCGCGTTTTATGAAGGAGGGTTCTGTGCCGCTGCCACGTCCTGACGCGCCGGCTGGGGTCGGGGAGGATTGGGACGCCCTGGTAGCCAACTCTCGTTCCTTTCCTTTCCTTTGTCTCTTCTCCCTCCTTGCCCGCCTCTGCCGCTCTAATACAGCCTCCATAGTATCCATCTGGCGAGGAGGAAGACCAGTCTCGACAGGCTCTGCCTTGACAGGACTGGGTGACGGCGACGCGTCTTCTCTAAAAGATATCGAGCTTGCTCTGGACAATGATCGCGCCGAAGTTGTTATAGTACTATTAGATCTTGATCCTGAATGCAGATTGGTCCTCGAGCTGGTGCTGCTGGCTCTGTCACGAGAAAAGACGCGTGAAGTACTAGAGTCCGCGGTCAAAAACTGTCTCATCTCGTCGCTGCGCCTGTGAAGGTCCTCGCGAGTAAGTCCTAAGGAGTTGAGGAGCTGAGATATCGGGGATGCGTCAGAGGCCGCCATGTGCGTGTTGCGGTGATGGTTGAGTAGCAAGGGTGAACGGGAATGGGCAAATAAAAGGGGAAAAAAAAGGAGGAGAAAATAGAAAAAAATATGGTTCTGAGGAAGGGAGGATGAGGAGGACGAGGAAAGGTGGCAGGGCACTGGGTGGGAAGAGATGGCCTGGAGGAGCGACAAAATGCCAGACAAGAGAAAATGCAAATTGGACCAGTGTAGTCGTGATGCCAATTACATCAGAACTTAAGAAACTCCGCCACCCGCCATGACCGGCTCAACGCTAACCGACGACACCCCAAATGGTATTACATGAATAGTACTACAGTGCTTTTTATATTTTACATGACTCTCCCTCCGTCCGACAATTTCATGGCGCAAATTCTGCGTGGGTGAATATCAGTCGTGTCAGCAGCGGAAGAAAACACCGCACTTGCCGTCTTCATTCAACAAGGTTCCCTCATCAATACAAGCTTGAATATATTCGGAGATAATCAGGTGCCGGCGCTTGGGTCTACTCCATTTCGTTAATCCACTGGCAATCTCAAATTGTTGGTTGAAGCCAAAAAAAAACATACTTGGAGGTTCTCTTCAACAATTCGGTTCGGCGGCCTGTATCGCGTTTGTCAAGCACAACATGAGTGAGCTTGGGTTCATCCAAGTCTACTACACGGCCCCCATTTTCAATTATCAACATTCTCAGGTTGTTGAAGCTAATCACAAGATGCAGTCAATACAGGTATACACCAACGATCATCTCAACATGGAACGTTGTTACAAAAATATCACTTACCTTTGATTGATCTCCTCTGGCGATCTGGTCTTTATGCTCATGCCATGTTGATGCGCACTTGCCGGAGAATCCAGGTAGAAGCATCTAGAGCAAAAGGGCAACTTTTTAGTGGAGTAAAACGAGCCAAGGGAAGGGGCACTGACAGGTGCTTGAAGATTAGGTTCTGGTCATATTCCATCACTGAGTCATCTTCGCCCATCTTTATGGGTCCCTGCCCGAACCATGAGACCAATCAAAATGTCAATTTTGTCAACACGGACCTTGACCTGACTGTCACCTTCCTTCAAAGACGAAGCGGGAGCAGTTTCGTTTAGATCGTCTGCCCTAGTTGAAAACCAATCATCAAGGTCCTCTTCCTTCACTTGCTCCGCATCTTCAGTAACGTCAGCATTATCAGAATCGTATTCGGATTCAGTTTCCGAGGCATCAGCTGCGCCGGCGCTTGATTTTTCTGTAGCGTCGTGGCTATCGTCCTCAGGCTTCAACCAAGCTGCGAGTCGCGGGTCCAGCTTCGTGCCATTGGACGGCGCTATTTCGGATGCCCGGCCCTGATCGCGAGTTCGCAAATCCGGTTTATTGTCGGACATCTTGGAGTCCTCGCCCTCGGTTAAGTCAACTGGGTGTGAAGTCTCTTCGTCCGCGATACTGGGTTGTTCTTCGTCTTCCTCTCTTTGATATTCATCCGTGTCTTCGCGCGAAGCGGTTGCGTGGAAGAAGTATCTATAAAAAGATCAGGTCCCAGCAGCTCCGCTCCTTGAGGGGCTAAACATACCTCTTACTCAATGGTGCTCTTCCCTTCAGCGCATCGGAATCCCTTACCCACTCGGGCTTGATGATATCATGGATACCCTTGTCGATGATTAACTTTACATTGTAAGCTAGACGGTTTATCCATGAACCGCTGAATGAAAATGAGCGCAGGAAACCCAAGGCCGAAGACTTACGGGTCATGGAACCACCATAAACAACAAAAAGATCCGGCTGGTTCGTGGCGATTTGTGCGCAGCTTCCCCCGTTTTCGCAAATTCTAAGACAAACATTGAAAAATGGTGTCAAAACTCCAAAATCATTAACGTACATCTTTACCAAGTTCGCTTTGTCCTCGTTCCCGGTTCTTGACTTGGGGTCCGGGATCACAACTGAGGAATAGTCTCGTGAGATTATAGACCGGTGGAGTAACATCCGAGTCCCACCGAATTTCAGTCCTTCAAAAATGTTCGATCTCCTCTGGAAATCTTTGGCGCTCGGACCTTGATAAGAGGGGAGTATCATGGCCTGATGCACCACGAATGAACAGTTAAGGACCCGAAAAAGGAGGTAGCATCGGAGACGTTATCACCTTCTTGGCAGTGATTTTTCTCTTCTTCGTTACCCTAAGTGCTTGTTAGAAATTTGAACCGTGCATATAATTCGTCCAGCATACTCAGCGTTATTCTCCATTTTTCTCTTTCTCTCAGATTTGAGACTGTCCTCAACCTCTGCTCCGAGTGGTCATTATACACGCCGGGATGGAGAATTGTTTGGTGCTTACCAGTTGCTCTCATACAATTCTCGACGTCCATGTCACCACGGATGGCTAGCGCCCTCGGGAAACGCATAGTGTAACCCATGTGGTACTGCTCTATTGCGCTTCGTCAGATTTTGAGCTGGCAGACAAGGTGAAAACTCATTACCGGATGGTACTATTTCAGCTGCCTTGACTTTCAAGATGAATGAACTTGCAAGTGATACCCGTCAGAAGCTTTACTAAACCAATTAAATCATACATACTCGCTCGGCTCAAGATAAACATCTCCTTTATCTTCTTGACCTTTCTTCGACACCTGCAACCATTCAGGAGGGTTCTTCGGATCTCTCACCTTCCAGGGTTTGTCCCTGACCCATGCATAGTCTGAATACGATAACCCAGAGCCAATACGGACAAAAGTGCTGTACCTGCATCAGAGTATTACAATCAGTGCGGTGCCACAAGCTACATCCAGGTGATAACAAACTTCTTGTCCTCAGTATCAGCGGATTCTTTGTTGGCACCCCGATCATCGACAACCGCACAGATGAGAGTCGAGACACCACCTCCGCGGGAACCAGTACCATAATTGCCAGCTAAGAATCACCAAGGAGAATATTGAGTCATAAGACTGGAGCAAAGGACCCATGAAATCACACACCAACAACTAATACATCAACCGTCTCACCCATATTGTCCTGCAGGGTCACACCAAATGGCATCAAGTAACATCTTCCCGCAACTCATCTCGTGCACTCACCATATACTCGGGCTTCACCTGTCATCAGTTCTCATTCAGCCGAAGGAATAGTGCGGTTAAACGGAAGTCAGACTGACTTTGATCCAATCCATATTCCTACCGTTGAGAACATATTTGGACCTTGGATGTTTGACAACAAGGCCTTCTCCCCTGTTGTTCATGATCTCTTCCATCTTTTCTCGAACATCTTTAGCAGTCTTCCCTTTAAAGTCTTCGACAAATTCTACGCGTCCCTTGACTTCAGTCAAGCAATTTCGGAGATTCTTCTTTCGAGAAGACGTCGTCCTATCCAGGAGTGACTTGTTATTGAGATACAATAAATCGAAGATCTTGACTAGTGAGTACTTTAGCCGACGCTAGACGATGACAGTGACAGAAGATGACATACAGCATGGGCGGGGGTTGAGTTCCTTTTTAGACTTGTCTAAAACAAAGAACTTAGACTACAGCCAGGAAGCAATAGAAAAAGAATTACCAAGTGCAGCCGTTTTCAATGTACCAAAAGGAAGATTCCGCTCGGACACGGGATCCCAAACCAGCATTTCGCCATCAAGAATGATACTGTGGCGGTTTAGCCTCGGAGACTGTACCCGTGTTTCTGAAACTCACTTCTCAACGCCTGGATGAAAAGCTTTGTGTATATATGGCGTTAGGCTCCCAACGCCAACATGCTTTCCATACAAGTATGTGTAGTCTTTGCCTTTCCTGTTTGACTGGGATGAGCATGTGAATGATGAAGACGGGGAGGGCTTAGTCACCTCGAACAGTAAAAGTATTCGTTGCCTCGTTTGTGGAGTTGCATTCGTTCACCGTCCAGCTTTTCCTCAATAATGAACTCCGATCCGCCCATTTCATTCACCGTCTGCTCTATCGTTCGAGTTGGACGTTTACAGAGCATGGGGGCAAAAGCCTGGAACAAGCTGACATTTTTTTGCTGAAGAATTTGTGAGACGGAATGAGACATCTCAATTGATAGGACTCACATCTTCGTGCAATTTGTTCGACGTATTCCACAATGTCCAGGCAACCTTTTTCAGGTCCGAGCAGGTGTTGTAGAGGTCCATCGCATCAGGATGGAAAACCGAAAATACGGTGGTTTCTTTGACGGATATCACCATGTCTATAGGTAAGAGTCAGTATACCAACTGACAGACTCCCGATCATTGACCTTTCAGAATGATGCGAACGATCCATCGTTGTTCTTCGGGTGTTGTGCGATTGTACACCCGTTGCAGGATCTTGGACTGCACATCTCTATTGCCTTCAGTATAAGTCAAGGTTAAAGGAAGAACAGTAATTACGCACTGCTTGCCCATGCTCTTTGATAGCTCATCCAATATTTCGTTTAGGTCCTCGATAGAAAGGCTTCCTTCGATGACCGAGGAGCGTTTGCTTACAACTTCATACAACACGGTGGGGAAATCTCCTGAAGCTTTCTGCGCTGTTGGTGAGTTCTATCTGTCCCCAAAATAGGAAACTCGGCCATACATTGCGCTCATCAGGTTTCTTCCAGTTCATGAGTCGTTGAGCATCGGGGTCTTGCCGCTGCAACGGAATAAGCTTGATGTAAGTCTTCGCCAGATTCTTCTCTTTCAGTCCGTATACGGCCCTCTCTCGGTCTTTCTGTGCGGGCAATCAGTCGTCACCAATTTCAGCTCAAACTTTTGTGATACGTGCCTGAGGTAGAATCAGGCGCAAGACAGGGTACAAGTCATTCCCAACTTCTTCTCTCCAATGCTGCAAGTATACACAGTCAGGAAGTTCAAAATGAGCATCTTAAATGACCTGTACATCGAACCATGCACTAATCAGCTTTTTCCGCCGCTCTTGTCTTCGTTCGTTTTGCAACTTCTCAAATAGACCGACTAGTACACTGAACGGGGCACTCCCCATGTTCTGTGGAGGAATAGGGTAGTTCTGTTCATGTTCATATTCGGCGGGGGGCGGTGACCTCGGTGGACTAGTAGGAGCAGGAGTAGGTTGCATCATCAAGAAGTAGTCGTCGTGGTCAAGAGTAAAGTGAGTTAAGCGCTCGCCAGCGGCACCGATTGGACAGTCCCATGACTGTCACCTTACGCGTTATTTTGAAGTATTTGGCACGGCCGGAAAAACCGGACAAGTTTGAGTCGCCGGTTAGGGCCAACCTCCCATCTGGTAGCCACTGTATCTCATTCTCCTACACTCACCGTCAACACGCTATTCGACATTCTAAATATTTAATCTAACTCTCAAACTCTCTGTCTTATTCCATGCACTTCGATGAGCCTCCTCGTATTCCTGGAAAGAAAGATGATCCTAAACAAATTGGTGCGTGGAAGATGGGTAGAACTATCGGAAAGGGTGCATCAGGTGGGTTTATTGTCTCTGATTTCTCTCAGAAGTTAAGTATATTACGCCTAATAGGAAGAGTAAAACTCGCGAGGAACGCCAAAACCGGTCAGATGGCTGCAATCAAAATTGTCTCCAAGAGTTTCCTATTCTCTCGCTCCGAATCTCTGAGCCAGGCCGCCGAAGAAGCAGAATACAAAGAGCTATCCTTACAACGAGAGATCATTGTCATGAAACTCATCGAGCATCCTAACGTTATGCGACTCTACGATGTCTGGGATCTTCCCGACGAAATCTATCTCATCCTCGAATACGTCCAAGGCGGCGAGCTCTTCGATTATCTTTGCGAGAAAGGAAGACTGCCGGCATCCGAAGCCTTGACGTATTTCCAGCAAATTATCCAGGCCGTTGACTACTGCCACCGTTTTAACATCGCTCATCGCGACCTCAAGCCCGAAAATATTCTCCTTGATGCCGAATTCAATGTTAAAATTGCTGATTTTGGCATGGCTATCTTCCAATGCGACTCTATGCTTCGTACATCTTGCGGAAGCCCTCACTATGCCGCTCCAGAAGTTATTTCTGGCGGCGCTTACGACGGTATCAAAGCTGACATATGGTCTTGTGGTATCATCTTGCACGCCCTTTTGGTTGGACGTCTTCCTTTTGATGATGAAGACTGTAGTGTCTTGCTGAAGAAGGTTGGAAAAGGAACGTTCGAAATGCCCCGAGACATACCTCCACTCGCCCAAGACCTCCTCCGAAGGATGCTCACGAAAGATGTCAAAAGGCGTATAACAATGACCCAGATACAGGCCCATCCATTTTTCACTTCCCAGAAACCCAAAATCTTGAAGCAATCTCTACCTAATCTTGAATCCATTGGTCGTCCGTTGCAATCTGCCGATAACATCGACCCAGAGGTTCTCAATAACCTACGAACACTTTGGAAGGACGCCTCCGAAGACTTTATCATCGCTCGCCTCACTAGTCAGGAACAAAATTGGGAGAAAGGAATCTACCATTTACTTTGCGAGTACCGCAGAAAGCGTTTGGAGGAGTACGATCAGCGCAAGGAAATGGCACGGAATGAGCGGCTACACCGAAGGAAAACACGAGCTGCAAAGGTTCTAGCGGAGACGATCTTGGCCCAATCAGTACCCAAGTCCGAGTTACGACCATCACCATCATCATTCCCCCCTCGAGACGATCCACCCACACCTCGTCGAGCATCTCGTGGCAAGCCGTTGTCATCTGCCTCGTCGAGCGATTTTACACTTTCACATCGCCAGCCTATCTTGGCAGATACTGCGAATGTCGACGACAGCAACATGGAAGGTATCATGTCCCCTAATATGGCCTTGATCAACGAGATTATCAGTACCAACGCGATGCGCGTACCAGTAGAAGCATCGGTATCAGCACCAGCAGCCACAAAGTCTACTTCCTCTCATCCGCTCACCATCAAGGCGACCTCCAGCGAACTCTCTACACGACCGCTCAGCATCCGCCGAAGGGAGCGTCCCGAGCTTCCTACACTCGACATCACCAACATCGACGACAAGGAGAACTATGACGGAAGTTTCCTCGTGGTTGACTTTGACGTCAAACTCGACCTAGACCTACCCGCTCCCTCAAGGAAGTCCTCCATACGCAAAGCCCAACGTGATGTCAAAGCAGGTCGGAGGCATGTCCAGATTCTCATTCCGCCTCAGAGAAAACGCTCGAAGCTGAAGAAGCATTGCGATTTCTCTCCTGCATCAGATACGTCGGCTACATCTCCTTTCGCGTATACAGACTCCCCGCTGTCTCCTTCGCATCCACGAGCCAGCTGGTTCGCTAGTGTATTCCGATTCAAGCCTACGTCATACACGTTGACATCGACGCATAATGTGTATGCGACAAGGAATGAGTGTAGACGGCTGCTGATGGCGATGGATGTGCGTGTTATGTTGGAAGATTCAGTAGGGCTTGGGGTACTCAAATGTCGTTTGGAAGAGACGAAAGCGAAGGATGTTGGTGTTGGACATGTGAAGAGTACGAAGTTCCGAGTGGAGGTGCGGGAAGAAAGGGTCGGTTATTGCTTGGCGCTTATTCACGAGAGAGGGTCTCTTGAAACGTTCCGAGAGGTATATGGGAGGCTGAGAGCGGAATGGGTTTTGGATATTGAAGGGAGTAAGTCACCGGAGCAGGATAATGCCTAGGGTAACTGAAGCAATATGTCCCTGATGAGGATGA
The DNA here is from genome assembly GCA_001466705.2 of Moniliophthora roreri. Taxonomy (NCBI): domain Eukaryota; kingdom Fungi; phylum Basidiomycota; class Agaricomycetes; order Agaricales; family Marasmiaceae; genus Moniliophthora; species Moniliophthora roreri. The sequence goes on along the minus strand of LATX02000035.1, from coordinate 717,135 downwards.
TGGGTATTCATGGAGAACCTTTCATTCTACGTACTATCATGACCCTGTACTGTGCTATCCTTGTATTAATACTTCTGAATACAGACTCCGTGCAATGTAGCGGTACTTAGCGCTCAGCTGGAGCCAAGCGCCTAGGGGCAGTGACGGCCAAACAAGCTGGCAACCTTGCCGTGAATCGCAGTCATCGACCACCACTACTACTTAATCGAAACTTGTTTTTCACCGACATGATTCTGTTAGAGGTACTCCTCTTCTTCAAGCTTTTCTAGCTCCTCGCTAAGCACCCTTTCCAGTCCCACAATGTCGTCATCAAAACCACCCTCGGAGAGAAACTCGCAAAGTACATATTCCTCGTACAAATCCATACCCTACCCATCACTCATGCGATCCCATTCACAGACCTTCGTCGTTAGATGTATCTTTTGTGGACTATGATGGCGTTCGTTTCCACTTGACGACACCGGAACGCAAGACATGTCTTTTGTTATCAATGCATATCCGGTGTTGGGATGAACTTGTCCGTTATGGGGCTCTTGATGTGCTCAAGAGGGAGTATGGGTCACTCTTGAGCGCACAGCCAGAGGCGGAGTATAACGTTAGTTTGGAAATTGATTTGGAGCAGGTTCCTGCGGGTGCTGGTGCGCTTCTGCTTCACTCTGTTTGGAGATCTGAAGGCTGACGTGCTGCGTTAATCGCAGAGGAACGTGAAGCATTTGTAAACTCCATTGCTTTGTTCAAAAGGAACGCACTTGCTGCACCTTTCGAACTGGCTTTTAAATCTCAGAAGGAACTAGAAGCGGCGGGGTCAGGGCAAGGAGAGCTGATGCAGATTCATTATCGCGATGAAGAGGCGATATACGTCCAGGCATCTCCCGATCGAGTAACCGTTATCTTCTCTACAGTCTTCAGAGACGAAACCGATAGAATCTTTGGAAAAGTCTTTTTACAGGTGCGCTCGTGTTTCATCAACCCCTTTCTCATTTCTATTTTTTCCCCGTGTCCTCACTCACATACTCCACAGGAATTCGTTGACGCCCGTCGCCTCCCGGCCATTCAAAATGCTCCGCAAGTTCTCTACTCCAACCGAGACCCCCCACTCGAAATTCGCCACCTCACCGATTTGCGCAAGACAGAAGACACTGGATATGTCACCTTTGTCCTTTTCCCAAGGCATTTTTCCAACCCTGCGGTCGCCGAGGCGACTATCTCCCATGTACAGCTCTTCAGAGACTACTTGCATTATCATATCAAGTGTTCCAAGGCCTACATGCATTCGAGGATGAGACACAGGGTTGCCGAGTTCCAAAAGGTATTGAACAGGGCTAAGATGGAAAATACGGAGAAGGAGAAGAAGACTGTTAGGTGGGTCTTTTTCCGTTCGGTTCCTGAGTCCCGGAGTCCTGACGCTGGTCTATTATTTCAGCGGAAGGACGATGGTAAGCCGGTAATGAACAAGTTTTATGGATCTACTACCATTACGATTGTATCAAATGAAGGATTTTGAACGCTTGCTTGGCCACTCACGGAGTGGGTTCTAGTATAATCTTCTAGTGAAAGTCGGAAATCCGACATGCTTGAGCATTGCAAATGCATAATCATGAGTTGCAACATGTACTGTACATGTATCGAAAAAACTAGAGAACACAGTAGATGCTAACCTACAAGTCGGGTGCCCATCTACCTAATCCTCGCTTTTCTTAAGATAAGATCGATAAGAATCGAACAAACACATCCTCATCCTGAATGTTTAAGTGGCGAAAAAAGGATGGAGAGAAGAGAAAGAGTTCGTTGGAGGTCCATAGTAGTTCGTGCAGAGCGGATGAATGAAACACAAAGAGAATATAATACTAAGTACATGCTTAGGGGTGTCAGAAGGCGAGCAGGTGCTGAAACATGGTAAGTGGGGGGAAAATGCGAATAACCAATGCAATAATCCACGACAAATTGCGGTTCTAGATGGCAAGGGGAACAAAGATGGGGTAAAAAACGACGGGATATAGGAATGTAGTTAATGAATCTGATCAGAGATCAAGGAACGATGAGTCTATGCAATAGAGGATATATAGGTATTGCTCACTCTTTCAAAGACTATCTCCTCCGCTGTTGCTGGTACATCGCAAGTGGCATGTCCTCTTCTTCACCAACCGCACCATTAATCCCAGAGCCATGACTCTCAGCACTCTTTGTTCTCGCTCGATGAGACGGTAGTGCAGCACTTGCACTCACGCCTTTTCTCGGTCTCCCATTCGCTGAAGGTGATTGAGACGGTAAGGCCGTCGCAGACAACGATCGACCCGGCCCACGATGATGACGCTGCTGCTTTCCATATCCATCCACACCCGCCACACCCGCCACGCCCGTTTGCTCACCGAAACTTTCCGCCGATTCGTTCGAATGATATGTTAAACCCTGCTGCTGTGGAGGCGGTGATCGTGAGCGTCGATGTGGAGGCGGAGCGGAATTCGGCTGTTGAGGATTTGATGGCCCCGAGGGCCATGACATCTGGTCCATCGGTGCCATGGCGCCCGGTGGTAACCGCTGCTGCTGAGCCATATCCACAGAATAATAAAACGGACTTTCGTCTTGCTGTTGTTGTTGCGGTTGTTGTACCAACCGTGGTGGATTACCTGCATACTGCTGCTGCTGAGGACCAGGTTGAGGCTGATACCCCCACGACTGCGACTGTGGTGACCCTCTCTGTGGCTGACCGTATCCGATACCACCACTGTACTCCTGCTCCATCGCCCGATGTTGCATGTCATACTGCGGCCCCCTTACTGCCATCTCCGCCTTCCTACCTCCCTGTCCAGCAGCAGCAGCTTTCGTCAACGAACCTCGTTTTGGCGAACTCTCCCGCTTAGTCCCGCTATTAGCATTACTATTACCATGATTTCCATTCTGTTGTTGTTGCTGTTCCATTCGTTCTCTCTGCTGAGCATCTATCGCCTCTCTCTCATTTACATCCGCTGACCCATTCATCACCTGTTGTGGTGGTTGGCCCTGCATCACTCCTTCTTGTTGTTGTTGTTGTTGTTGCTGCTGCTGCTGCTGCTGTTGTTGTCCCTGCGCCTTATTGATAACGCCCAAATACCAGAACATCAAGTTACTGATCAAGACCTGCTCATATAACGGACGTCTCGGATTGGCCAATTTGATATGACTCAACCGATAAATTGCCCGTTCGACATGAAGAGGGTACCTCGAGTAGTTGTTGATAATTCCACCTCCAGGTGCGGGGGCACCGAAGCCCGGCGTGCCGGGTGTGCCAGGTTGACCATGCGGACCTTGTTTCCCTTTACCACTGGGACCACCAAACATCGCAGCGGCAGTCTCTCGACCGTGTGTGTGTGAAGAAGAATCGTGGCCATGTGAAGAGGAAGAGCTTTCTTTGGACGATCTTTTGGAGAAGAGGGAGCCGAAAAAGCCGGACTCTTTCTCTTTCTCTTTCTCCTTCTCCTTCTCCTTCTCCTTCTCTTTGGGTTCCGACGTTGATTGGGATTGGTGCTGCTGATGAGTGGAGTCTTTGTCCTTGTCCTTGTCCTTGTCTTTGGCTTGTCGCTTACTGCTCTTATCAGAGCCCCATTTGCCAAAAAGTCCCTTTTTATCTTTCTCTTTACGTGTCGGTGGAAGTTGTTGCGGTGTGGGAGGTGTGTTTAGGAAGGATGGCTGTTGTTGTGGAAGTTGCGATGCGGGCTGTTGTTGGGGCGGTGGAGTGGGAGGCGTTATTTGGGCAGATAACGGTGCTGACGAGCCCGGTAATGGTGGAGAAGGAGTTCGTGTTGTTTGCTGTGGTGTAGGTTCGGAGGATGGTTGGGGTGACAGCGAGCGCTGTGGCTGGGGCGAATGTACAATTGGACCGAGTGCTTCCAGGAGTGATGGCTGCACTTCTGGTTCAGGTAGCGTAGATGATGTAGACGTCTTTGGGACTTCCGTTATTTCGACAGGCGGCGGCGGCGGCGGCGGCGACGGCGTTGTAATGGGTAATGGTGGGGACGTAGGAGTTTGAGTATGCAGTTCTTCATCATCGTCTCGAGCATATGCATCATATATGAGAGCTTCATCGAAGGAATCGTGTGAAGGTCGATGACTCGTATCAGCACTCTCTGTGAGAGACTGTACGCGTTTGTGAGCAAGTGGTTCTGGTTGCTCGCCTTGGTCACTGGACGTTCGTTGTTCAGTAACGCCGGCGCGAGCAGAAGTACGGCGACGAGTAGAACCGAACCGATGACCGTCGCCATCACCGGGTAGACTCGGTTTTCTAATTTTCGTCCGCGCTGCACGTCGGAGAATGAGACCGGGTGGTGGCACTATAATTGGGGCATCTGCTTCGTCGCCCATCTCAGGCACGCGGTCCATCTTGTCCAGGGCTGGGATGCAACTCGGTGAACTGGAGTCAATGAGGTACAATATCATAAACTCACCAGTAGGCGACACGTTGAGACTAAGACTCCTTCTCAAAACGTTCCTCAGCCTTGAAGGATCGTCATTCTCTGAGGCTTCCTCCGCCAATTGCTCCAGCCGTTGTAGATCATTGATAGTGAGCTGAGGGCCTTGGTTGTGGTACAAGGTGCTGCGATTCCTTCGTAATGGAACAATCTTTTCCTCCTTCTCCTCAACATCGTCATTTTCTGATGGGCGATATTGCCTACTGAGCATGGACCTCTTCCTACCCAAGCCCTGGGAAGAGACCGAAGACAGTGAACTAGATCTGCTGAGAGGCTGAGAGTCATCTGCGGGGGGTGGCGATCTGGAATGCTCCTTGAGAAACGCACGGAACTCTGCAGGGGCAATCTCTGGATGTACGCTTGCTGGAACCCAAAAGAGGTGGAAGGGGTCATCTGTACGCCTGTGAGAAGGGGAATCTGTATGGCCACTGCTGCTGCTGCTGTCCTCATGAGATGAAGACGAGCTTGAATCGTTTTCTGTGGAAGGGGAAGACCAATAGGCATTTTGGGAAGCAGACTGGTTTGGGAGATCAGGGTCAATGGTGAGTGCTCCTGGAGTTATTGAGCGACGTCGAATGTCGCGAAGTGCTTCGACCTCGAGCTGAATTTCGTACTCGGAGGGGTTCATGGTCATCGTTGAGGACGGTGAGGGGATGAGAGTCGGTATCGGTCTCGCTCTCGCTGTGGTAGACGATGGCCAAGAGCACTATTTCAGGTCACGCATCACCGACAAATTTCTCACAGTTCCAGCGGGATCAATTGAACTCATTGCACTCTTGCGGCAAGTTGTATCCTTGCGACCGGTGAAATTGCCATTTTGGCATAGCATTCAAGGTTTTAAATACTCTAGAAAAGGTATAACAGAGATGAAATACAAAAACCTCCGCAGTAAAGCCATGAAGATATCGGCTGTATTGGCGCTGGTCTACTACTGAAATGATGTCCATTACCTTGATCTGTCTCTGGTCGAATATGAAACAAGGAGTCAACGGTACGAATAGATTTGGAGAGCTGAAAAACAACGTTCAATCCTGAACGACACCTTCATGGGTAGAATTTTTCTGAGAGACAAGATGCGAGCTCAGAAAAGATTATTAGCAAGGTCACTGATCACAGTACAACATGAGGGCGATGCGTGGCTATGAACGAACCTGACGAGGTTGAGTATGCTCACCGTCTTGATAACATACTACTGCATTGGATGGTAAGAATACCTAATATTACGCTGTATTTGTTGTACTCACGAGAATCTGCCAGTCCTGCTTGGGAAAGCTTCCATAATGTCCCGAGTAGTGCGGTTTTGGCTATGGAATTACAACGCGCAGGATGATTGGAAGGAGCGTGATAAATGCATCTAGCTTCAATGCTAAAATGTCGTCTCTTGTGACGCCATACGGACGCCTATAAATCAATTTATGGTTGGTCTAGGTGGGTCTGTGCAGCATATGTATACGACGATGTTATGACGCCCGTGCACTTGATTCTATGATGGGTGCAGTATTCTTCGGAGGAGGAGAAGAAACAGATTGGGCAGGTGAAGTATGGTCATGCGCGTGGATGGTTGTACAGTACAAGTACAGTTCTTTAAGTAGCATGGATCATCACGAAGTTGTACACTTGAGATTCAACAGAACAGAGCCTTGCATCCGCAGTCAGTCGTGATTCTGATTTTGCTCTCCGATGCTACGTACCTTTAAATAAATAGTTGTTCAAGTTTCCATCTATCATTAGAACGAGGGAACGAATTTGATACGAGATGCGGTCGCGCGTTGTTGTTGATGGAGCGCCTCGACAGCCAGCACACCTATAACCTATACTTCTCTCGCATTACGCGCCAGGTTTTCTCTTCGGAGTTCCTCAATAACCGCCTGAGAAATAACGATAAGTTGAACCTCAATGACACCTTCCCGTGCACTTGACTCACCGCCAGAGCCTCTGGATTCACGCCACCTTCAATCAACCTCACACATGTCGTCAGGGTTTCCTTGTCTAGCTGGGTATTCAACAGCTGCGACATTTCATACAAAACTGGATGTTATAAGCGCAACTTGAAGGCTAGAAAAGGAAGGGCTGCTCACTGTCCAATGTCTGCTGAGCAGAAGCGATTCGATCCGATTCCTGGGTCGGCATGGTCGCCGTGTCCAATGGCTGCTTTGAAATTGCAATTCGCTTCCCCAGTGAAACTCTAAGTAACAACAACCTGTGACGACGACGGTTGACGGCAGTGAATGACCCAGGTGTTGTGCGCACAGACCAGCTTACATACGACATTTTCTTATTACCTTCTACCAAAATGGCGCCCACAAAAACAGGCAAATCATCCACCTCAAAACCAGCAAAGAAAGAAAAAGTATTTCACCCAGAATCCAGAAAAGCAGCACAGCTGAACCGGAAATCTGTACGCAAAGAAAAAATGAGTAATCTCACCTCAAATCGCAAGCAGAGATACCATTCGTTGGGTGAGTTGTCAAACCATTCCTATCTATCCCTTATGCTCACGAACACGGAATTCAGCCGATTTTTATAAATTCTTCTACAACGCAATACCACAAGAGGGCATTTTGTCACTTGCGGATCTGCACGATCTCATTGCAAACGTCTGGCTAAAACGTTACGACAATGAGTTGGAAGAAGAACGGGCTTTGAGACGTAAAGGGCGGCCAAAGAGTGTAAAGGAAACTAAATTGGAGGAACTCAAGCTTCGAGAGGAGGAGGATTATAGAACGGGATTCGGTAAGTTTACAGTACACATTTTGTTCTCACTCAGAGTATCTCTGACCGGTTACAGAGGTAATTGACCTCACTCACCCCCCTACAGTCGATCTTCTCCGTAAATGGGACCAAAAAGCAGTCGAGTATATTGATCTTCTGCGATTTATTCGCGTGAACTCATCAAATCCTCAATCTGTGGTCATTTCGCGGCCTGGAAAGCATGCGTCGGTAATTAGTGCTGGGAAGGAGGAGCAAGGTGATATGGACGTGGACCAATCAACGGAAAATGCTCCAACGCCGCCGATAACAAGCACGGAGCCGCCGCAGAGGTTTGCAAGCACCATTATGGCTATGGATGGGCCAATATTATGACAGATTTGTCTGGGCTAGTATACAGGTTATCATCACCACGTCAGTAATATGGATCATTTATTACGTTCATACCAGTTGTCCACCACGGGAATGCTCACTCGGGCTGTAGAGAATATGCATACCAAACACGATTCATAACAGGTACATATTCCATACATATCGTATATCCATATCACCCTTCCATTGAGCAGAGAAGTCAGCCTGATTCATTAATATGAGTCGTCTCCACCACCCAAATACCCCCTCCTATCCCAATAAATCTGCAGCTTTGGCACCACCTCCCGATCTCTCCCCAATCTTTGCTGTGTCAACGCCGCGGCCCTTAGGAACAATGTCCCATCCATTTCCTCTAAATTCTTAATCCCACTAGCATCTGCTTCAGCTCGCAAGCTCATGCTCCCCCTCTCCCTCGTTCCATAGAGGTTCGCATAATGCGCCAGCGCCCTCTGACACTTTGGTACATGATCATCCGGGTTTACGATCCCCTCTCTCAGAATCCATGTCCACGGATTGGGATTCTCTGCCCTTGGTAACGCATGCCTATGTGTCCTCTTCTTCACCTCCTCTTCTTCCGGTGGTTGCGGGTGCGCCAATGTCTCATCGGCAAAGAGCGGTCGACAATCAAGCTGTGGCTTTCCAATGGAGACATACCACGACAGACAGGCTCCGTAGTATGCCTTGAGTAGACGTACCTGGTTCGCAGCGGAGAGGTACGTGACGAGTGAGGGCAAGAAAATACCCGAGGTGACGAAATGGCATGCGAGAAAGTCTGCGTTAAATTGTCCTTCTTCGGCGCCTTTGTACCCTGCAGCGGCATACATCAATGTAAGCGCAAAGTGGAGCTGTTCGATCTTTTGTTGGATTTCTTCGTTATTAGGTTGCAAGGATGAGAAAGTCCATTTGGAAACATGTTCGGCAATTTTCGCGCCAGAAGTACGCTGGACATCGGAGTACATGGTTTCGAGACCCATTGACTGAGGCTGGATGGCGGAGTCGGCGATAACGAGGTCGAGAATATTGAAGGGTGTTACTTCTTCCTTCTTCTCGGCGGACGTCGCAGAGCCTCCTAAGGAGAGCACAGACGAGAGTTTGGCGGTAAGGGACGATGGATTTTGTGGTTCGTCCCAGAGTGTAGGAGGTATAACGGCTGTACTGTCGGGTTCGGATACCGCTGCCTCGGCCAGTCCTATGATAATTCGTGAGTCCTGATGTCAAAGGAACACCAGCTAAGCGAACCTTCAACGACCATGCCAGGTAAACCAAACTCTGCACCGTAACCGACGTGAATATGGGCGTGCATGATGCCTGCCTGGAGTCGTGAAAGCATTTCAGGTGTACCGCCCTGTTCAATCTCGACTTTAGCATGTGTTGGATGCGATGAAGGACAACGATTGTGAGATACCTCTTTATTCTTCGCGCCAAAGTTGGCTTCCTTTGAGAATACATACTCCTCGACAGCACGTGCAGATCCGATAGCTTGAACGATAGATGTGAAGAAGGCAATATAGGCGGAATAGTAGCTGCACGCTGGGTCAGTACGGTCGGCAGCAAGTCCCAACTTGAACGTGCCTCTTATCTCCCAAGTGGTTTCTCCAATTCTCCTTCGTTATCTCACCGGGACTCTCCCCTTTGGGCTGCTGCAGAAATTCATTCTTGTCATAACCCATCTGAACAACATCCTTGTGGGCGCCAAGTGCCCAAACAGCAAGAGCATGGTGAGAGATATGACTTTTGGTGCTCATTCATCAACTTCCGTTGCAAAGACAATTATAAGAGAGAAACACTCACTTGTGCCTCCCATGCTCATCATAGAAGCAATGCCAATTCTCGTGGTTCTTCCTCAACACATCTCGCAGAGTCTTGGTCGACTCTGGAGTAGGTCCAGGTGAACGGACGGGAGAGAACTGGGATGGCGGGAGTGCAGGGTTTGGCCAAAGGTCGAATGTCTGTGTCATCTCGTTCTTGCCTTTGGTCACTTCAGAATCAAGGAGGTATATGTATGTCTTTTATATTGAGTCCTTGATCGTGTGGTGTATGACCTAAGCTAATTCTCATCGTAGACGGCCTTTTGCAGAAGTAATTGGGCACGCCGTGTTCCGAAGCATAGGACGGGTGCCGCATTGTGTGGTAATGGAGGGAGTAAGGAAGAGCCCGGGGTGGTCATGAGAACGACGCAGCTATGATGATCGGGTCTACATCCGCGGTCCCGCGTCGCAGCTCTACTTCCGAGATGGAAAGTAACAATCGAGCACTGAGTGCAGTGTTTCAGACAGTTTCACAAGCTGATAGCCGTGAGGTTTCCTTAGCAGGATGGTCCTGAATTCTGATATTGCGCCAATTGTTGAAAAGAAGCTACAGTATGCATGGCTTCAGAAGCGTGAAGGTTGATGAGAATGGTCGAGACGAAGGACGAGCTACGGCGAGGCAACACCAGGGTTTCTCACGACCCTTGGATTCTGTCTCTTTAGCGCTCGTCTTGGAGACGAAGAGCTCACTTAAGAGACAAAAGCCATCGCTTTACGGCCCAAGCGCACGGCACTGAATAAGATGACCACAATGAAAATTATATTCCTACCTACCATAGATCTTCATAAGGTACATACAGGTACTAATGATACAAATCCCGTCCAACGTGTCCATCATTACATATTTTTAATGCGTACGACGGGCTTCATCCCGCTTTAGTACGATCCCAGAACTTTGTTCAACCCGAGACCCTTGTAAATCTTTTCGAGGCCCTGTCACCATCGGTAGTTGTCAGCGATTCAGAGAGTCGGAAGATGATATAAAAATAACTGACCAGGGCCGAGTAAATTCCTTTAAGCAAACTGTCCAATCCCAAGCCACTGAGGATGCTCCCGACCAAGTTCAACACACCGGCGAGCAGGAGACAGACTCCGGAAACGATCTGAGTCAAGGGTGCTATGTTTTCCAGTCAGATACAAGTATTTTTCAGAACGTAAACTAGCCTACATACCTCCAAGTGCGTCCAATAACGGTCCGAGATCTTTCTTCGCCTTGGGGAATGCGTCGAGTTTGTTTTTAGCCCATTCAATGGTGCCTCCGACCTCATCCACCATCTTTCCGCATCGAAATCAGCATTCGGATCCAAGAACAGACAAGATTAGGATGACTCACGACTTTGAGAGCCGCAGCAAGCCGCTGCTCTTCAGGTGTTGCCGTATGGGTTTGTGCGTGGTTCTGGGCTTTCCTAGAGAGTCGATTGTCTGGGTCGGCACCTTTCACAGCCCCTTGGGTCTCATTGAGGATCTTCTCAGCCTGGGTGAGAAGCGGCTTGACTTGTTCGACAAGCTCCCTCTCGTCTCGGTCCTCTTCCTTTCTGGATTCCATATTCTCGATGTGCTAAGAGAAGTCGAGTTTAGGGGAAAAATTGTACAGGCAAGTGATCTGATACTCACCTTACGAATCATCCTGCACAAGGGAAGGACGCGAGAATTTGCGTCTTCGATGATCCCAGAAAGACGTTCAGCAAGCTCTGCGTCCCGTTTCTTTTGTTCTTCCGAACGTGGATCATCGCCTGTTTGACTCCCTGTTTGACTTCCTTTGCCAAGAGCAGGAAGGCCATCGTCCGTCATCTGCTCTTGAGTCCTAGGAATTGGGGGAGGAGTCCCGACTCCCGGAGAGGCGACGTTTCCCGTATCTTGTTGTCCGCCTGACATTGTGGATGTAGTTCGAGGATGAGGTGTTAGTTTTGCGAAGAGAGTGCTTAAAGGTGGCGTTTAATACCCAGTTTGTGCGGGGCGGTGGGTCTCTGTGATATCATGATAGTATCATCATCCCGTACTGGACGACAGATGTTGTTACGCCTCTAGCCTCGAATAAGGAAGCTTGACGTAGGGTGAATTCAGGCACCAAACCGAAAGGTATAACCTGGGCCTGGGCCTGAGGAGCAACCAGGGAGCAACAGGGAAAACAATCACATCGTAAATGGCAATGGCGCGTTGCAGCGGAGTAAGTGTACCCACAGCACCCGGGAAGCAGTAAGCCAGTATGTCATGACCTCGAGGCTCATGGTGAAATTACTTATCTTGGGAAGCTTGAGGTTGCCAGGGCAGCTGCGGGATGCTCCAGTGGAACGTCAATATAGAAAATCCATGACAGCAAAAGCAAAAAATTTGTTTCTTTTTCCCCCGTCGTAACCGAAGGTCAACACGACAAGTGACAACTCAGAATCGTCGAGTCAAGGAGCTGATATTAACCCAGTCAAAAAGTCCACGTTTGAGTCTGCAGGACGTTACCAGAGTTGTATCGAGCAAAGAGACTATGAGTCAAGTTGAAGCAGACTGAGGAGGCGTGAGAACCTCGCTTACTCATTGACATTCGGTAGCGAGCACGGTTTTTCATAAGTTACCCTTTCTTTCCACTCAACCCAGGCTCGCTGAGGTATAATGTCTTCTGAAGAGCCTACCAGATTGATAGACTCATATACAGCGCCAAAGGATGTCCTGCAAGAGTTCGCTGATCTTGCAGAAGAAGAGAATGTCGACCCATTTGCCGAAACCGCGTCCAAACGACAAATAGCTGCTCGACAGTCCGACTACCACAATCGACGTTTCGACCGTGTAGCGCATGAAAGTGCTGATGCCTTTAGGCACGCCGAAGATGGTATGGATGTAGAAGGTGGTTACAAGGATGTTATGAGGCTGCAGAGGTTGGAGCAGGAGGAAGAGAGGGTCAGGAAGGCAATTGAAGAAAAAGAGAAGAGGGAGAGGGAAGAAGGCAAAATGGCTATGGACCTGGATAAGACACCTCCTGCTTCAGAGCTGGAGGATGTTGCCAACGAACTGGCCGCTGCTAAAGAGCTTGCAGAAGCAAAGGAGAGGGAGGCTGCGTCCGCTGGCAGCAAGCGGAAAAGAAGATGGGACGTCTCTGAACCCAATGATGAAAACGCTGACCCCAACAAAATGGATACTGGCGAATGGTCAAAGGAGTCGCTTGAGGCCTCAGCGCCGAAGAAACGTCGTTCACGCTGGGATACGGCACCTGCGGAGACAGCTGCCTCCGAGACCCCAAAACGTTCTCGTTGGGACCAGACGCCGGCATCTGCAGGTGCTGAACAACCATTGATACCCATCATCATGAATGCTCCTGGTGTCATGCAGGATGATAAGCACAACCGCTATCTGTCCGACGAAGAACTGGACGCCATTCTTCCGGCTACTGGATATGTTATCGTCACGCCTCCTCCTGGATACGCTCCAACTGTTCAGCCCCGCAGACTCATGCCGACCCCCGTCACCGAAGTTGGTTTCCACATACAAGAAAGTTCTGACGCAGCGGCTGTGGCAGCAGCAGCCGGTCTTGCTCCTGAACTCCCAACAGAGATACCAGGCGTGGGCAACCTCGCTTTCTTCAAAGCTGAGGATGCCCAGTATTTCGCCAAGATCCTAAAGGAGGAGGACGAGACGCAGCTGTCGGTTGATGAGATGAAAGAGCGCAAAATCATGCGGCTTCTTCTCAAAATCAAGAATGGTACACCTCCTGTTCGAAAAACGGCGTTACGCCAGATTACCGACAAGGCTCGTGAATTTGGGGCAGGTCCATTGTTTGACAAGATCCTTCCCTTACTCATGGAACGAACCCTTGAAGATCAGGAACGCCACCTTCTAGTCAAAGTCATTGACCGTGTTTTGTATAAGCTCGATGACCTTGTCCGACCCTACGTTCACAAGATCCTGGTGGTCATCGAGCCTCTGCTCATTGACGAGGACTACTATGCTCGAGTGGAAGGTCGTGAAATCATTTCCAACCTTTCCAAAGCCGCTGGGTTGGCGCACATGATCTCCACGATGCGTCCGGATATTGACCATGCTGACGAGTATGTGCGTAACACGACTGCTCGTGCATTCTCCGTCGTCGCATCAGCACTTGGCATTCCCTCGCTCCTTCCTTTCTTGAAAGCCGTCTGTCGGTCGAAGAAGTCATGGCAAGCCAGACACACGGGTATCCGTATCGTCCAGCAGATTGCTATCATGATGGGTTGCGCTGTTCTACCTCACCTGCGGAATCTGGTTGATTGTATCGCCCATGGGTTGTCCGACGAGCAGCAGAAAGTCAGAACGATGACTGCCCTCGGTTTAGCTGCTCTGGCAGAGGCAGCTCACCCTTATGGCATTGAGTCCTTTGATAGCGTGCTGAAGCCTCTATGGTTTGGTATCCGTCTTCACCGTGGCAAAGGACTAGCTGCCTTCTTAAAAGCCATCGGTTTCATCATCCCACTAATGGACCCCGAATACGCATTCTACTACACGAAGGAAGTCACGGTCATTCTTATCCGTGAATTCCAAACGTCTGACGAGGAGATGAAGAAGATTGTCCTGAAGGTTGTGAAGCAGTGCGCCGCGACAGAAGGTGTTACTCCTCAGTACATCAAGCAGGATATTCTTCCTGACTTCTTCAAGGCATTCTGGGTTCGTCGTATGGCACTGGACAGGAGGAACTACAGGCAGGTCGTTGAGACAACTGTGGAGCTTGCTCAGAAGGCTGGAGTGTCAGAGATTGTGGGGAGGGTTGTCAATGAGCTCAAGGATGAAGCGGAACCATACCGGAAGATGGTTATGGAAACCATCACAAAGGTCGTTGCTTCCCTCGGTGCTTCAGACATTGATGAGAGGCTTGAGGTGCGACTGGTGGATGGTATCATTTATTCATTCCAAGAGCAAACAACGGAGGACCAAGTCATGTTGGACGGTTTTGGAACCGTGGTCAACGCGTTGGGCATTCGAGTCAAGCCGTACCTCACCCAGATTGTTTCCACTATTTTGTGGCGTTTGAACAACAAGAGCGCCAAGGTCCGTCAACAGGCTGCTGATCTGACCACTCGTCTTGCTGTCGTGATTAAGCAGTGTGGTGAGGATCAGCTCCTCAGCAAACTTGGTCTCGTTCTGTTCGAACAGTTGGGAGAAGAATATCCTGATACCCTTGGAAGTATTATCGCGGCTGAGGGTGCTATTGCTAACGTAGTTGGTATGACCCAGATGAATCCACCAGTCAAAGATCTACGTGAGTGTTTCTATCCTGACACATTTGAAAAGCAAGTGCTGACGTTTCTTATAGTTCCTCGTATGACCCCAATTCTTCGTAACCGACACGAGAAAGTGCAAGAAGCTTCAATCAACTTGATAGGTCGTATTGCAGATCGTGGTGCCGAGTTCGTTCCTGCTCGTGAATGGATGCGAATCTGTTTCGAGCTGCTTGACTTGCTCAAAGCACATAAGAAGGGTATCCGTCGTGCAGCGGTCAACTCATTTGGCTATATCGCGAAGAGTTTGGGTCCTCAAGATGTTCTTTCGGTCCTTTTGACCAATTTGCGAGTGCAGGAGCGTCAGAGTCGAGTGTGCAGTACGGTCGCAATTGCTATTGTGGCGGAAACTTGCGGACGTAAGTGTCACATTCCATTTCTTTTTGTAATTATGCGCTGACCTTTTATTATAGCCTTCACATGTATCCCGGCCATTCTCAACGAATACCGTACCGCGGAGCTCAACGTCAGAACGGGCTGTTTGAAAGCCCTTTCCTTCGTCTTCGAATACGTTGGACCTCAATCGGCGTACTACTGCGACTCAGTAGTAACCATGCTAGAAGACGCACTTACGGATCGCGACCTCGTTCACCGTCAGACAGCGAGCACAATTGTCAAGCACCTTGCCCTCGGTGTTGCAGGTTTAGGGTGCGAAGACTCGATGCTTCATTTGATGAACTTGGTATGGCCCAACTGCTTCGAAACTTCTCCACACGTCATAGGTGCAGTTATGGAGGCTATTGAGGCGATGCGCGTTACCCTGGGTCCTGGAGTCTTGTTGAGCTATGTGTTGCAAGGCCTCTTCCATCCTGCCAGAAAAGTTCGGGAAGTCTACTGGCGTATTTACAATGCACTATACTTGGGTGGCGCTGATGCTTTGGTGCCATTCTATCCTGACGTTGGCGAGCTTAGCGAAGGACAAAACGTTTATGATAGACATCCACTGCAGGTGTTCATCTAACTGTCTCTGCCACACCGTCACTTCTGCTTTTTTACTACAAATACAGATAAGCGTAGTCGTTTGATTGTTCTAGTTTCTGCAGGTTGCTTTGTACATCAGAAAATATTATTATTGTATTTTTCTCCGTGCAGCATCTGCGGTCTAAAAGCAATTGCGAGTAGATGTAAGACCCTCCAAAGTACAGTACAACAGAAACTAATGGTTCAGTACTATGACGATCCGCCGGTCAGTCCTGGCGGGAAACCAGCAAAGTCCACTTGGTCCGATACTGGTTGCCCATTCATCGCATACTGTATCCGCAGACGAAGTCGAACATTGCTCTGGTGTAGCAAACGGCGGTTCAGAAATGCTTTAATTACCAATAAGACGGGTGACTTACTCCAACTGGTGCCACTACCCGCATCTGCTGAGTCTCTGTTGAGCCAGGGTTAATGTTAGGATTAGACATGGGAAGCATCTGCAGTTGCTGAGACTATTGCATTACGAAAATGACGCGTCAAACCTACAACTTCGTATCAAAATGAGTTGGGAGCTCACCTTGGGAACAGCAGCTTGGAACTGAAGCCCCGTCGCAGCTGAAGAACCTGTCACCTGGAATCTCGCTAGAATCATTACAACTCCAGGCTTAGCAGCAGATGTTTGGGGCGTAAGAGTGATCTTCAGATTGTTCTTCTCGTACGCTGTGTATGGTGTTAACTTTGGTGCGGTGGGCACTTGAGGCGCAGGAGATTTTGACTGGGGAAGTGAGAAAGCAGACACGGGGTCTGTGGGTGGAGGGGATGACGCAGAGTTGAAGCCGGGGGGTGGTGGCGCCGACGCCGGTGCAGTGTTGCTGGGTGTTCCAAACAACCCGAGAATATCATCTATCGTGGACTGTTGTGACTTGGGCGCTGGTGCTGCACCTCCGCCCCCGGAACTTGTAGACGGTGTAGTCGTGCTGAAGATTTCGTTCAGAAGATCCTGAGAACCTTGTGTAGCCAATCCATTCGCTGAGGAAGTGGAAATAGAATCATCTAGACCTATCAGGTCACCGCCAGAGCTGGAGCCCACAGGTTTGTTTTCGCTTACTGTTCAGAGTCAGCGAATAATTCGTCTCCTGTAAATTAGCAAACATACCAACACCCGTGACGGTAGCCTTCAGTTCCGGAGGAGGCATTCGTTCAAGTACACCCGCTCTGAGTTCTCCCAAGTTGAACAAACTTGCAAATTCGACTGCTCGCTGTTGCAACTCAAGCTCAGGGGTCGCAGTGTACTGATGGAGCACCTCCGCAATACGATCTTTCTGAGGTTGTGTGGTTGTATGCCGCGATGCTATTTTTGTTATAGAAGCAAGCACGTATTGACGCGTGAGGTAGTTGGCATAGGGGGAATCGAGTGTGGAAAGCAAAAGGTCTAAAAGAGCCTTGTCCGCTATCTGATAGAGACGAATTCCATTCAGGAATCGACACGCTGTCGCAATAAATAACGCACCGGCTTAGGAGTTTCTTCGTCCACAAGGCCGCCTTCAAGAACGATATCACTGTACTCTCCGATCAACCATGTTGCAGCCAAGGTCAGAGATTCTTGAGATATGTCTGAGTTGAGGGCAGTGTACAATTTAGAAGTGGTGTAAGCTTGCAGTTCTGGCGTGTGCGCCACTAGTCGAATGAACGCTGATAGAATCTCTTCGCGAACAAAGTTCCCTGCCTGACAAGTCGTGAGTTGCAAATCAGGCGGTTGCTCAGAGGAATACTAACCAACTTCAAGACTCTCAACACCGTGTCTATATGCCATCTCTTGTTGGGGGCGAATCGTTCGGCAGCCAGGCAGATTTGTGTTGTCATGCCGAGCTTGAATTCATCATCAGCGACTTCCAAGAAGGCCAGAAGCTCTCTAATGAGGATTCTGATATTCTGTTCGTTAATCAGAGCATAGGACAACTCGAGTGCACGTCGTCGTATGGAAATATCACCATCTCGCAAGCAATCAAGGATGATGTTACGATGCCGCTGTACAGCATTCGTGTCCATCGACACCACCTTGTTAAGGGTATTAAGTGCGACGTAACTGTCAATCGACCTATCAGTACAAACACCATAGCACGACTTTGAAAAGACCTACCGGATATTGTTGTCACGATTACTCAAGAACTTTCCAAGGATATTGATAGCCATAACTCGCAGTCCAGAATCCGCTTCAATATCGAGGACACACAGTACGGTTTCGTAGAGAATTGAGTTACCGACATTCTTGGTCGAGTCGGTATTAGTTGCGACCTGTAATGAGGATGAGTCAATTATAGGCTGTGAATTTCTGAGATTTTATTGCCTGGGCCAAAATATCGTTCATCAGTTCGCTAGCTCTTTCATCGCCTTTTCCTAATAATCGAAGCAATCTAATAACTTTAATCTGGAGGAAAGGATCGGTGATGCCAGACACATCATGCTCGGGGCTATAGCCGGTTGTAACGAGCGATTTTAGATTACGGACGAGGAGAGGAACAGCCTAAGGATGCGGATGAGGAATACCGGAAAAAGGCTAGCCAAGAGGACATACGTTACGGAACTCGTTGAGAACTTCGACATCGATCTGGGCCATTTCGGTCACAAGAGTGATGGCAGTAAGGAGGACACCATGATTCCGGTCTGTGAGGAGATTTTTGGCCTGAGATGTGAAGTGGTCTGTGAGGTCGGGTACTTTCTTGATTACTCGGAGTGCACAGAGAGCGGCCTAATATTCATGAGGCTCATCAAAGGCTGAGCTCTACGAGTTACTTGGGACGCACCTTTTTGCGAATGTATGTATTACTAGACCCCAGCAGCTTCTCGATCTCATTTGCCAGATCACGCGACATCTCTTCCGAAGCAATATTGGCAAAGGTACAAAGCGCAAGCCCCACGGCGTACATGTTGGAATGATTCATATCGCTGTAAAACCTCTGTCAAAGATATACCGAGCATCTGAAACCCAGCTACACACTTTTTCAATGAATTGGTCACCAAGGTAAGAACTTCTTGACTCTCATCCAAGAGTAGCATTATTCCCAAATATCCCAACCTCTTATCTGCAAAACGAGGACTAGCGACCAACTTGAGGCATTCGATCTGACCAAAATGTGCAGGCGAGCCTAGCATATGTATGTAGAGCAATTTCGCGATGTTATTATGCCGAGCATATGAATCTTCCTCCCTGAAAGATGCACGGATGGCTGCAGATTCCTGTTGGATGAGGGCGCGTTCATCGGCTACAGTCTATTCAAAGCATGATTTGTTAGAAGCTTGAATAAGAAATGAGAAATAATGACATACCTTGCATGCTCTGATGCCCTTGATCAGAGCTAGAGTAACATTCAGATAAATCCATGATATTAGCAATAAAGCTGACCTTTAAGATTGTGATAAACCATGAGTGCTCGTCGTCGTCCGCGACGCCAACAGTGTCACGGTAATGTCACTTTGACCTGTCACATGTTGCCTCAATTTGGCAGTCTGAGTTCCTCCGAATCCTCGTTTCTTTACAGATTTGATTGCAGGTTGATTCTCTGTCCCAATGCCATAAATAACCACCCTCATAAAGTGCGCATGAGCCACTCTCATCTGAATCACCACGATGTCGATTCCCTGCAGGTTCTTCCTCCGAAATGCTTGTACGAAGGGCAGTTCTTGTCCCTTTCGCCATGAGGGCCTCGAGGGCACTCTGATAAACGCCAACTCTGGACGCACTTGCCCATACTTTCAGACAGGAAGTTGTCTCTTTGGGAATGAATGTCGGAATAGCCATATACTGGGAAGCGACGTGTCGAACCCTCGCTCCCTCGCGCCTTTGAAATTCAAGGAAATACCATGCAAGTTTTATCCCATGGGGAAGTGCAACGACGGAGAAGCTTGTCTTTACAAACATGAAGGTGTGTGGTTGATGCGATCTTAGCAGGAAAACGGCTTACGCTCGGGATCATCTACAGAGTCTCCTACCATCAGTCCAAGTACATCTCGCTCATCTTACAGAACTTCGCCGAGCGGCAGCTCAAGCTCAAGAACGTCCATTTCTGACTTATCTCTGCAGACATCGGACAAGTATAGGTCGGTATCTTCAGAGCATGTAAACACTACCGACCGAGCAGAAGTTGGCCATGGGACCGAGGGTACGTAGGGAATCTATTAACGTTCGCATCCGCAGCAGATTCTAACCGCAGGTTTCATTACACAATCGCCATAGGTTCACGTCCTAGCAGCTGCGCGTTAGTTCCACCTGACGGGCTGATTTCGGGTCGCCCGTCATCGGAAATCGAACCAGAAAATGTACCGCTTCCAAACTCAGAAACTTCCTCGCCTCGACTCAATGATACAGCCCCGGGCAGGTGGATTCTACCCGAAAGGGAGGCTCCGCAGGGTGCAACAGCGAACCCTGATACAGAGTTGTTGTCTCCTGATTCCGCACCTTCGTATTCTGAAGCACCTCCCAATGTTCACTATTATCAACCCCCATTCCAGGCCTACCCGGGTTGGATAGCATATGCACCCACTTGGGTCGATCCAAACCTGTATAATCCCCATGTTCCTCAAACTCAACTATTATCGCCTCTTCAACTTGCTCCTACCCCGCTCTCATCTTTGTCTCAAGGTAATACGAATCAGCTCCAGCTAACTTTATCGCCAGGAGTATCCCAAACACACGATGATAACGTTCCATTGTGCCAGCAGTTTGCTATACGGGGAGCTTGCCCGCTTGGAACAGCGTGTTCTTTCCGACATCATCTTACGGAGGAAGAGTACTGGAGAGTTTCCTCTGGTAAACAAGTTACCATGGAACGTCCTGCTCAAGTCTCACCACCCATGATCACTGTTCCAACTGAGTACGATAACACACATGACACCCGACTACGCAACATGTCTTCGCACTATGGGGGCTTTTCTCGGAAAAGCTGGACGCCTACTCAACGTTGTCGATGGTATGGTTCGGGGAATTGTCGGAAAGGGGACTCCTGCAAGTTCTTGCACACACAAGAGCCTGTTGGCCCCAGCGAACCGGAGGCGACGTCCTCAGGCTGGGGTGATTCCAGCAACAGCTATGGTTGGGGTAGTAGCGTTGAGAGCTCCTACACGGCACCAAGAAGTACAGAAGAGCATACAGAAAATTGGGACACGGGTGGTGCGGGCTGGGACCCATCACCGACTCCTTGGGATACCACTTCCGCCAATGATGGTGGCACCGATTCTCAGATAGATCCAAACAGGCATAATATTGCAGAGGAAGGCGGTTCTAGGACGAGTGAAACTCCTGCAGTCGAGAAGAAATCTTCGGAGGGGGATACATCTAACGAGACGTCCCGTGATGAATGGTCACACAATGTAAATGAAGGGGGTTTCGGGTGCAGTGCGGAGGATTTAAATTCTGTTGGAAAGTTGTCCAAGGAAATGGAGAAAGCGTCGAAACCACGACAGCGTTCGGTATGGGATGACTCTGACTTAGAATCAGAGGAGGAAGTAGAGGAGGACGGTGGACAGGATTTAGTTGAAGTAAATGATGCCAATGCCGAAACCTGGGAAGTAGAGTGGTCTCAACAAACTGAGCCAACTGCTGACACGGGATCCAATACCGGCAAAATACCTCTTCCCTGCAAGCGGTTCGGCCAGGGTTACTGTAAATTTGGAGACAGCTGTCGATATCTTCACATTCCACAAGAGATAATCGATGATAACGAGGTTGAGCGTGAGGAACAAACGACGACAACGGGGGATGTTGCGGTGCGTGTTGCCTTCAAAGTCTTGAGCAATACTAAACAGACTGACAACAGGTGTTGAGGCCTGAATCCCCAACTCCTATTACACACGTCGTGGGTATTTCTTATTCTCAGCATGGTCTGCTGTACTGACTCAAACTGATGTTGAGGGCTCTGATGGAACATCTGCGCAACGACTTATCTTCAACTGCCTCGCCGAATTCGGGCCTGGCGCTGTTCCCCGTAAAATCACAACATCCTATGATCCTGGGGATAGTGTAGTCACCATATCGAACCTGCCTTTGACGATGTCCGGCGGTCTCATGGACGACCTGAACGGTCTTATCTCATCGTTTGGGGGAGTTCAAGGGTTGGAAAACGAAGTTCTAGACGATGCGGTTCAAGTCAAGGTGGAATATTCTACAGTTCACGAAGCTGTGGCTGCCTCGAAAGCTTTGAACAACCACCAGCTCCACTCCGTTAGGCTTGTTGCACATTCCACTTCCATTGCTCCCGTTGAGTTCAGTTGGAAACCTGAACCTAGCTGCTGGGTTCTGGTCGATTATCCTGCACCTTCCAGAACTGGGTGGGCATTTTATGAATCAATCACATCCGCCAAGCAGGCGGCAATCCGACTTAACGGGAAGAATTTCGGCGGACGTCAAGTTAGGGCCACTTTTCCAAAAGTGCGACGCGGCACGCAGAAACACTTTCCGGCCATGTTGGAGAATCTGCCGGTAGATACGGATAAAGAAGCTCTCAAGAGGTTTTGTGAAGGGCCCGCCGTATTAGAAATCACTAGCCCCACTTACTCCAGCTTGCCATTGGATGACATTCGTCAACTACTGCATCGTTGTGGCGACATTGAAGAATTCGATCCTCTTCCTTCAGAGCCTACACAGCTTCGATACAATCTCCTTGTTCGTTTCTCCCAGGCACACGGCGCTGAGCTCGCAGTTCAAAACTGGAATAACTCACAGCAGCAATTCCTTGGTCATGCCACTCTATCCGTTAGCCAAGTCTACTACACCCGATACGACATTTCCTCACGAAAGTTTACCGCTATCAAAGAAGATATTCTACGCATACGAGACCTTCATGTACCAACGTGCATGATCTTCCATAACGTCGAGGAAGAAAACGTACGTTTCCGCGTTTACAGTGGCGATCCGTTCGAACTTGCGAAGGCGCGGAAGGATTTGGAACACATGATGTGGGGTCAGGTCATGCTCACACCAGGTAGTGGCCGACAATTTTGGGACGAGTACTTTGATCATGTCAGCAGTCAGAAGGTGATCGACCGGGTGAACGAAGATTCAAACGTCTTCGTCGAGCTGGATCATCGAAATCGTCAAGTTCGCCTCTTTGGCGGTGAAGCGAGCAGGAATAAAGCATGTACACGTTTGATAAAATTCGTGGAACGTGCATCTTCTATGTCATATACGATTGACTTGCATCCACCCACTATCCGTTCACTCTTGAATGGAGGCCTTCTAGACCTGGAGGAGGGAGGTGTAAAGCCACAGTCTGTGGCCCTCCATGTAGCCTCGCGTAGTCTCATCATCAGAGGGGATGTAGATACCTTCACCAAGGCAAACCGCATCGTGGACCAGCTCACCAAATCATCAAGTCGGCTGACAGCTAGCACGGACATGTGCTGCATTTGCTGTCTCACAGCAATTGAAGCAGTAGAGTTACCATGCACCCATCGATACTGCCGTAGATGTATTCTACATCACCTCAAGTCCAGTATCTCTCCAAGTTTCAATAAGCTTGTTTGCCTTGCCGACATCCAGGATAATGACGAAAATCCACATCCATGTGCCACCGAAATACCATACCCAGTCATTCAAAGCCTCCTCACAGCTGAGGAAACAGCTGACCTCCTAGAGGTGTCCTTCATCCGTTACATTCAAGAGCAGCCCCAGTACAGAATGTGCCCAACGCCGCATTGCCGACTGGTCTATCGCGTGGCAGATATGGGAACTGTAATCCGTTGCGCTGAGTGTAGGATGGCCATTTGTGCTTCCTGTCATGTTGGTTTACATGATGGTTTGACCTGCATAGAATACCGCACGTGTTAATAGACTCTGAGCTTTGTATTCTGTTCGTGGGCATGTTACTCTGTGGCGCACATACATCTTCAGTTATCGTTCACTCAGCGTTATGCCCACCCTCTACATGTGCATCAAGTACATATGTACCCGTAATACCTAATATCTCTCCCGTCCCCAAGGAAGATGGCGAGGTCTAGCGCCTATCAAGCGCTTATGGGCTGTGACTAGCATTTGGACTAAGGAAGGTACGCTACCCAATTCAAACGAAAGCTCAACCTACGCGATAATGCGATAATACAGAATGTAAAAGAATAAATATGTACACAATGTTCAATTTAACATTAACAATGGTCCATGACTAGCGGACAGCACTAGGTTGGGTGCGCGCTCGTCCCGCGACATTTGCATAGTCCGGTGGCCTCTCTTCAAACAAGGGTTCTTGATAACCGAACGTTGCCCAGCCCGACTCCGTATGATCAACAAGGCGGCGGATTTCCTCTCGAAGTTGTTGTATTTCCGAACGCATCGTATCCATGCTCTCTGACGGGGAGAGGATGGAGTCCGGGTCTGTGTGGATAAGTGACGTTTCAGTCCTCAAACCAGAGGCAGGAGAAGCAATGGTCGGCGAAGAGGCAGCTGAAGTCGTTAGTCCTCCTCTAGAGACATTCTGGTGAAGGAGCCTTGTTGCGATACTGAGTGCAGGAGGCCGATCAAATGAACCGTCCTCGCTCTTAAAGTCGGACCCATAGGTACTGGCCGTCGACGTCCTCTCATCGGCGATCCTACCCGAATCTCTACTAAAGCTCCAAAAGGGTGACATCGTGACCCCAGAAGTCTCGACGATAGACCGAAGTTCTTTATCGTCAATCCCTTCCTCCCCAGTTACCTCATCGGGCTCAGCTTTCTCGACCTCGACTCGAAGTAAACTGCTATCCACCTGGTCCGCCGAATCATGTGGGGGCTGAGAAGCAGGTCTGGAGCTCCTCCTGCTAACGAGGGCATCAGGGTCAAAATGGGTGAAGTGGTCTTCATTTTCTCTGGGCCCTGATCGACGCCATAACCAGCTTCTCTTCCCATTCGGTCCACTCTTTGTCAGTTCGAACGGAGATATCCTCTTCCACGTCGTGCCCTTGTATTTCCGAGCCCGCTTCCTCTCCAAAGCATTACGCTCCGCGTTCAATATCCCAGTTGCTTTTTCTGGATCGTCGCCTTCCGGAGAGTCATTATCGTGAGGCGCAGAGGAGTTCAAGCTGCTATAGACAGCACGCTGCTTAGTGCAGAATTTCCGGAGGATCAGAGCCACAATAATCAATGGCACGGTAACTCCGATGACAATGCCAGCAATCATCGGTGGAGTCATGCTGACTTTAGCTGAAGTGATACTGTGGGAAGGACTGTCCGGATCTGAGACCCCGTCGTCTGATCCATTAAAATGGGAAGGAGGGGGAGTAGCTGTTGGATTCGCTATTTCCGACGATTGGACTGTTGATCTCACTAAATTTGACTCTACGAAACTAAAAAGGAAGATCAACATGGATACATTTCGCTGATAGACAGACCTAGAAAATATCTGTACCTGAGCGACGGGCTGATTTGACCGATTTGAGTGGCAGGGAGAGTGGACGTGGTGCATCTATCTTGAACGCAGCCTTGTAGAACGACAACCGTGCCAGTAGGCTGTGCGACAGTCGAGTCGGCCATCTGGTTAGTGCTGGATCCAAATTCCATATCAATACACACCCTGACAGAACGTTAGATGACATCTAACCTGGACGGCGATAGTGTGTTCATAGAAATTGAATTGTTGTCAATGATCTCCTCGCGCATGGTAGTAGAGGCCACTTGGACAGATCTGATCATGATTATGAGGTAGTGCAACTGGAACGATAAATATGTTACCGAGTACTCACTGTGTTGAATCTAGTTGACCGGTACCAGTCGTTGCAGTACTAGCCACCATCGATGAAACTATGACAACTGGGGCGCCTATAACCGGAATACTTATAGTTGCCCTGTAATAGGAAGAGTGGTAAGTTCAGGACTTTGAGAAACTTCCACGAAAAATCACATACGAAGGTTCAGGCAGCCTGATATTGGGAGCGCTCGGCAACACGAGACCCAATTTTCCCTTTGTCACATCCGTGATATTTGTCGCATTAATGGCCAAGATCGAGTATCCACTGTTCGAGACGGACTAAGTACAATGATTCTATTGCCAAAAACAGGCGACGCACGGAGAAAAAATTAAAGCGGGCGCTTGAAGTGTCCCTGTGCTAGAATTCGAGGAATTCAAAGAGCCAAGTACAGTTCTTTCAGAGCAGTTTTGATTGCATAACACTATTTTGAGATTAGGAGGGTCATCGTGGTCACGGAACCAATCGACAGAAATTGTGTCTGGAAGCTGGGGTAGTTTGGGAAGGCCACTCGCAAGGCCAGGGTCAATAGATATCCTGAGGGCGTAAAGGAATCGAGTGAAGAAAAGAATGAAGCTGAGGATCTTTCTGTTAACATGTCGTGGTCGTTTAAAGTAGCTTGACTCACAGAAGGAACGACAGTGCCATGAAAAAAAGCAATCCAATAAGAAGAAAAGAGTGTGCAGGAAGAAGATTTCGGGAGACATCTGTTCCTTTGATGAAAAGGTAAGTTTAAAAGGGTCCTCAGATGTCTCAGTTCGGCAGTCAGAATGGGAGACCGAGTGAAAATCATGAAAAGAAAGACGCAAGGAATGATACAGATCTTATGATGTTGGCGGCTTTAGAGCTGGGATTTGATGATGGCTGTAGAGCAATCAGATCGAAGTATCGTTATTCTGTGGTTGTTGCTTGCTGTTGCTAGGATTTAAGTGTCGAGAACGGCGAGAATGCTATGAATAATCAGCGAGGGATCAAAATTGCAATACCGAACAGCGCTGGTCGACAGAATGCATGAAACTCAGAGGCTCATTGGGAACCTAGTACACAACTCTTGTAGCTGATAGTAGTGATAGCAGTAGACGCTCTGTGTTTAGCTGAGCTGAGCTGTTCTTTCTGAGTATCTTGTTGCAAAGTGATTCTCGCACAATTTTCTGCAGACATCTAAGGTTGGGTCAATACCTCATGTCTGAGTTAAGGGGATTGACTCACCACGACAGAGTGAACATCAAGAATGATGGAAGCGAATAGTGTAAGAGGCGAACTTGGGTCTATTCCAAGCCTATTCGTCTCATCACGAGGAAGTAGCAGGTACACTGCAGACGAATCGTCGCAAAAACCCTCAGCGGACTGCGAAGAAGAGTTATACTGGTTTCCGAAGGTCTGGGATAGCTATCAACCAAGGTTCTTGAAAGGTCGACAGATAATCTCTTTATGTGTAATTATGAATGAACAGGTGGAACTTTGGACGACGTTTAGAATCTAAGTGATTAAAAGTTAAGAAAATCATTTGGAAAAGATAAAGACTATATCGCTCATTCGTAACCGACGTGATGTACCACTCTAGCTCTTGCTGACATAGCATAGATAGACCCACAGCTCCGCGCACCGCGGGGAGATTTTCGGTTCGGTCAACCCACTGCAGGTCCCCGGTCGAGAGGCGCGTAATTCAGTGATAGGTCTCAGACGTTTCAGATTCACGAGCAGAGAATCTGACTATTTTCGAGTTTTGACAGGAAATGACTATCGTACAGCAAAAGACACAGCCAGGACATAACTGCATAGCGTTGATCACCCCTCTTTGAACTTCGCACGAACATAAATTGGCTTGCCATCGTACACTGCCACGAAGTTGTCTTTGAGGCGATATGGTGCTCTGTCAGGATATATGTTGTTGGATCATCCTCTACAAAGCGACATGTAGTATGACTGCGTACCTCATGTCATCCACGGAGGTGGGGCTTAGATCCAATCTTCGGAATACATTCGCTATGAGCAAGTATAATGTGGACCAAGCAAGACTTGCAACAATCAGCACTGGATTGCGATGCCTAGAATCAAGGTTCATAACTCACTGTATACCAACACAACTTCGTGGGCCTCTACCAAATGACATTAGATACTTGTCTAACTGCTGACCGTCTTCTTGAAGCCATCTCTCCGGACGAAAAGCTTGCGGATCGGGGAAAATGTCTGGGTTGAAGTGTATCATGGAATGTGCCATTCCAACCACCGTCTGGTACGTTCATACTGGTTAGCATGCAAGATGACTGAATGACAAGAAATGAAGCCCTGACTCCTTCTGGGATAGATTCTCCTGAAATTGTCGCGTTGCCAGGTCCGACGACACGGTTCATAGGCGAGAATATCCCGACTGAAAGTCTCAGTCCCTCTTTGATGACGGCAGTCTGAGATCAAGGTCAAGCAATATCCATGTAAGACAACAGTAGACTCACAAGATACGAAAGTTTCTCTAGAGCAGCAAAGCAAAGAGCGGTCCCCATATCCGGCCATGCATCATTCAACTCGCCTATCAACTTGAGCCGAACAACCTCGTTTGCAAGGACGCCACGAATGATAATAAGTATCGCAGTTGACATTGTATCCATCCCAGCATATTTGAGATTTAGGGATTCTGCGACCAACCACTGAGACTTTGGTTCCGGCACTACCTGGTTGACTGAACGTGCCAATAGATTGGACATGATATTTGCATTATCGTCGGGTATTTCTGAGACGGGAGTACTCAAAGCTTGCTGAGCCATGATAGCGTAGGCCTTCCCTTCGTTCATCCGCGAATACGGTTGATTTCTGCTCTTGAGAGAGAGAAACCAACGTCGTATTATCAAAGTCCACTTCTGGGGAATGTATTTGAAGAGGAGGAAAGGGAAACGACTTTTTGGAGCATTTGTAACCGCAGAGAGTACTCCTGTGGTAGAGAGGGCGGTGTTTGAATGAAGTTCAGGGAAGCAGACGGAGGGAATTATGACTCCCAGGAATGAGCGAGCAGTTTCCTTCACGTGAATGGGTGAAGTGTTGTTGAGAACGTCATTGATGAATCGGTCGACCTGGGTGCGGAAAGTCAGGAATGTTCCGTTGAAGTATGAATGTAAACACCTCTCTTTGGATAATCCATTCTCGTTCAGAGATAGACCGTTTGGACAGATAGGGTAAAATTATAGCTCTCCTTGCCATGGCTTCGTTTGCATCATATATGCCGAAGACATGAAAGGTAGTCTTTTGCGGGTACGACCATGGATCCTTGGCAAATTTAGATCCAACGGCATAGATTTCACTGTAAGCTTCTGGGCGACTGAAGTGAAGCTGCGAGGGATGGTTGGTAGGTGGTTGACCACAGTTGAGCAATATGATTCACCTCGTTTGGCCCGACTCGAATGATAGGGCCTGCTGTGCGTCAGTGAACGATGAAAGATTGAGTTTTATGACACTCGCCGTAAATCTCGTGAAGTTTCTGAAGATGTTCTACCCATCCTCCTCCTCTGATAATATCGTAGTAAAATCGATATAGTAGAGTCCATCGGGCGAGGGCAGGTCCCGGGAAACGATCCAATCGTCTGTCTCCAAGATTGCGTAAGACAAGAATGAAAGCTACAAGCAGGGAAATGACAGTGGTTAGAGCAATTCCTGAGATGTGGTTCATGCCTAAGGATGCTGTTGAGGCAATTTGTGATCGCCTTCAAATACAAACAGCTCCCTCAATAGTCCAGCCCGTCTTGGGTCCGCTTCCGAAAATTTGAATGAGTGCCGATAATCCGTTTCTTTTTCCTGGAAGTTTGCATCGGAGATTTGATTTAAATTGCTGGAATCTGCGCAAGACATTGGTCGACATGAAGTATCCCCCATGAGCATGATGCAAATGCGAAGAAGTATGACCAAAGGACAATATATAGCCACCCGTATTATTCAGCCGCATTGTACTCATGCGAGCGCTAAGTGCCGGAGGCATCTTTGTCTTCTCACCACAACGTTCGATATCCCGTTTCTCGATTTCCGAGCCTGAATTCGTCTAGGCTGCGTGAATCGATTTCATCTGTTCAACAGATTTCTATGATATCGGTGCAAGCATAATTTCTCAGTGAACTCCTTCCGCCCGTCCTTTGAAGTTCAAGCCTCCGTCCGATCGGGATTGGTGTGTATCTTGCGGCCGGGGATGGCTAGTTATAATCAAACCCGTTTTATGGAGGTGCGTCCTATGATATTGCACGAACGCGTCATGATATATTGAAATCTGTTAGGACTTGCTCGAGCGGAATAAGTCTCAACCGCCGTCCTTCACTGTACATCTTCACAGTGACCATTTCAATCTCAATAATAGTGGGAAGCTATCATATACCCATCCGACCGCCTGCATTTTTGCGGATATCAGAGCTCACCGAATACCCACAGACTTTCTCGACATTTTTAACTCTGCTCAACTTCCTTTCTACGATGGTTCGCCGTCTTCAACTTCCTCTGGTGCGATGTCTGACACCTTTCCTTGCAGGGTGTATGATCGTAGAACTACTGGATCATCGTTCCGAAGACAAGAAAGAGCCTATTCTCGAACGAATTGTTTTGCAACCAAACGGCGAGAGTCTGTATGCCGACATATGCCTTATGAACGCAAAGTATGGCAGTAAGTGGACAGATCTCGATGCCCTAGAGGTCGAGGCACGGATATTAGTGCGTAACTCTTATTTAGTCTATGCTCATGTGTATTGAAAATCTTTGTGAATAGCTCGCGACTGCTCCACCACTTTGTCTTGATCCTGATCCCCATCTCAGTCGTATTGCGAACCAAATTTTACGCGTCTCTACCCCTAATATCCCTGCGTCTCTGAAGAGGAAGGCAGAAGTGGCGGAACCGGAAGAAAGCAAGATCGACAAAGCGAAGAAGGCCAAGATTCTGCAATTTTGGCACCCTAGGCTCGATCGTTCTCATACCCCATCGTAAGGATCTTAGTCTCGTGGACCATCCATCCATTGATTGGTTAATCTAGCTACCGAATTCTGGAGGCGATTAAGCGAAAAGAACAAGGAATTCATTCTGCACTACCTGAACCTACCCCTGCCCCGGCACAGGCATCGCCTGCGAACCAACCTGCCCCGCAAATCATTCCACCATCTCGAGCACCATCTCAAACACCTGCTCCACAGAGTGCTGGTCCAGCACAACATCCCGTACCACGCTCTACACAACCTTCACCTGCTCCTACCAATGCACCTACTCCGTACAATCAGCCACATTCACCAACGCCTAGCCAGATACCCATAACTGGTAGTGTTGAAGACGTGAATAAGCGCCTTCAGCAAACAACTACTCCGCAAACGTTCGCTATTCCCATTCATTCGAATCCTTCGGCACCGAGTCAAGTTGCTCCTGCAGTTAGGGTGAACGGTGGTACACCTGTACCTGTTCCTGTTCCCGTCATTTACGCTCCAACCGGCGCACAACATTATCAGCATCTGCTGCAGCAGAATCGAGTAAGAAGCGCGAGTCCCACGAAACAGCAAGCTATGCATCAGCATTCTCCTTCCCCGACACCTAGTGCTGCCCCACAGCAACCGCAGATTCAGACAAGTGCACAAGCACATATGTATCCCAGTGTTCAAGCGGCTACTGCGGCTGCTGCGAACCAGGCTTTGCCATCTACAAATCCACCGCCCAATGCAGCAAATGGTTTATCACCTGCAGATGCAGCAATGCTGATGGCGAGAAGAGCGACCACACCTGCGGCTGGAAGTGGGTCTGTTACAACATCGCAAGCGCAGAGGCTTCCGAGTCCGCGTGTGGTTCCCATCGGCATCCAAAACCAAGCATCTCAGAAAACACCTGTGCAGAACCAGGTCCCTGCTACTGTAAGGAGTGCTACGCCTACGCAGCAGCAGAATCCTATTCAGGCTAGCCAGGCTCAAGCTTCCCTACCCCAGTCCCAACCGCAAAATCCAACGCAGACCTCTGTCACGCCTGCACCGTCAAGTGGCTTCCAGCCACCCATTCCCGGTCAGAATTTCTTAAATGCACCTCCGAATCCGAGAAATGCACCGGGGCAGCCACCTACCACGGTCCAGAGCGCTGGTAACCCTCAGGCTCAGCAACCTACGATGATCAATTCTGGAAACGCAAACGGAACACAGGTCAATCCTACAATGAATCAGGCCATGCAACAGCATCAACTTTATATCCTTCAGCAGCAGCAACAGAAGTATCAACAGGTTGCGAGAATGAAACTGCTACAGCAGCAACCGCAACAAACCCAACAACAGCGTGCTGGTACGCCTTCCAATCAGGGCATCGTCAGGCCTGGTCAGAGCCCACACTTGGTTCAGCAGCAACTCCAGGTACCGCAGCAACAGCAGCATCCTGGCCAGCAGCACGCCAGCCCTCGTCCTTCTTCATCCCAGCCTGTGCCCATGAATACCAATATCTTGAATCAACAGGGTACTAATGTTGCCGCGGCGACACCTATTCCCGGTCAGACTGCGTTGCCGAATCCTGGAGCTATACCTCCAGCTGGAATAGGGCGCGGCAGTCCTATGATGATGCAAGCACAGCGTGTAATGTCGAATTCACCTATGCCTGGCGCCGTCCAACACATGTCCGCCTCGTCGAACTTGAATCCGAACGCTGGCGTCAATTCACCTAGGGTGGTTCCGCAGCAAGCGGGTCTCCCAAATCCAGGAGTCAGTACGAACCCTTATGTGCAAAATCACAGCGCTCCGCTGATCGCGCGCATGAGGCAACAGGGTATGCCGGCAGCGGCCGGGCCCCCTGCGACGGGAGCTGGCGGCGATGGACAGGGAACACCTCAACGACCACAGTCGCAGCAGGCGCAAATGTCAGCGGGAATGCAGCAGCAGCTCACCCAGAATATGGTGCAGAACCAGATGCAGCAGGGCATGGGACAGCAGCAGCAGCAGCAGCAACAGCAAGCCTATCCGGTTTATTACGGACAGATGGTGCAGGGAAGACTCCCGCCACAATATTATCAGATGATGTCTCAGCAAGGGATGAATCACCAAAACATGGGAAACATGCCTCAGAATGCACAGGGTATGATGTTCACGCAACAGTACCAACAGTTCCTCATGCAGGCGGGGAGAGGAAGAGGAGGA
The DNA here is from genome assembly GCA_001466705.2 of Moniliophthora roreri. Classification (NCBI taxonomy): domain Eukaryota; kingdom Fungi; phylum Basidiomycota; class Agaricomycetes; order Agaricales; family Marasmiaceae; genus Moniliophthora; species Moniliophthora roreri. The sequence goes on along the minus strand of LATX02000035.1, from coordinate 684,822 downwards.
TTCGTTATGCAGCAGCAGCAGCCACAGCCGCAGGGCCGTGGTGGAGGCATGCCGGGGAGATAGTTTGCATTTCATGCTATGGAAGTCTACTTTGCCAGTATTGGTCGCATTAATCACCATTTGTATACCATATGTACCAATTGGATGTAACGTTTGTGTAATATTGGACACTGTCAAGAGATTTAGCTATCTGCGTATACTGAAACGGGACTGGCTACATTTGATCTTCACTCTGCCGACCATCTGATGAGATAGCCAGTTCTCGATGGAGTGGAGGGGAATGTGTACCCCATAGTACTCTATAGAATAGTCGGTGCTATATGAGTAGAATGAGTTGCCGGAGGCTAGGCGGGTGGGCCTAAGACCGTGTCAGGTGATGGCCAACCCAGCCGAAACTCGAGTGTTCGAGTCTAGTGAGGAGTGGAATAGGCACTCTGGAGTGACTCAAAGCTGAATAGTGTTGTTGATGGGTAGAAAAAGAGAGGAGAGAGCAGGAGGAGATGGAGTGGGCAGGTGGGCGCGTCAACAGAGCCTGTTCCAACTACCACGTGGCTATCTCGGTCGCTCCGACCAATGCTCCTGTCGCAACTCGAAGCAGGGTGCCCCTCATCGACATCAAGTTCAAAACTCTCTACACGAGCTAAGTCCGTCACGAAAATTACTGCCCTATCGCATTGAAACCGGCATAAACGACAAAACAACTATACTTAATACCGTACGGGATGGGCTGTGGACCACCATCGTGTGGACTTTTGCGGTATCTCGAGATTAACATAGATACCATTCGGTTCTTCAAGGTATGGTATACGCCTTTAGATTGCCGTCAATATGAGTCGCTCAGCTGATTTTGCAGCCCAACTCGCCGGTCAGCTACAAAGTGAATCAGGAATCAAGACTGTTCAATTCACTGGAGGACGGCCAAGCAAAGGCAGAGAAAGTGTATGGCACTGACTACCTGAATAATTCACCGATGGAATGAGCGACAACGACCCCCACGTCGTGATTGTTGCCGACGGGTCTCGAGTCGTCTAAAGGCAGCAAAAGGATTTCTACGCGTCTGCACTAGGTCCAGTGATGGCGTATCCTCGTTCAATTTCTAATACACTTCGCTCAGGTCTGGCGGAATATTTTCAATATGATATTCAACTCGAGACACCAAGCGTTATCGCACAAGTGCCAAATTACATGGAAGCACAGGCCGACCCCCAAAACTGTTACCTACGACGGTCGTTACCCATACGTACTTAGACAGAAGTGCGATCAGGAAAATTTTCAGGATCCCGCATGTGCCAGTATCAAGACACAACAGCGATCCCTATTGAACTCTTCGCCGATTTTTTGCTCGCTTCAAAGCCCGAACACAGGAAAGAGATTCAACTTTCGTGATTCCGTCAGGTGTCTTGGACCTCACTGGTGAACTTATGCCTCAAGGCATCCGTCATCTTTCCGACGGAGGACGACCGCTCTAAGGCATTACGGGAATTTTACTAGAAGCTTTTGAACATACTTTTTCCACGACTAGACCATGGAAACTGTAAACCTGATGGGACTGAAGGAGTTTGGATCGGTCTTTTCCTCATACCTCATACAGGAGTGGAGGAGAAAAACGAGTCGGGAGTGGGTAGATGTGACCCTAATGTTCAGGTGGAAATGGCACGGAAACGTATCTCTGTGGTATGCTCTACCTATATCCTATATCCTGATCTGAACTCTTCCTCTGGCCAAATTTTCACAGGCCTACGGAAAAGAAATGCATGAATCACTGGCACGCAACAATCCAGCACCAACTCTGCACTGCTGCGGTGACCCATATATTGACTACAAACCCTACTACGACATCACCATGACCGTCATGAACTGCGCCGATGGTGACCATTACCCACAGTCCGACTCGCTCTCCAATTCTCAACATGATCAGCTTAGGCAAGTTTTGATGCCACTTGAAGATCACAGGCTAATTCATGGAGATCTACGCTGTCCGGATATCATGGTGAAGGCGGGCCAAGATACTATAAAGGTGCTTGATTTCGAATGGGCTGGGAAGGCAGGGGAGGTCAGGTACCCAGCCTATCTCAATATGGCTGAATTCCCTGGTGCGAAAGCGTTTGTTGCGATACAGCACCATCATGACCGCAGCCTGATAAACAGGCTGGTAGGTGCGATGGAGGTCGAACGATGACAAGAGTTGACACTCTACCTGTAGCATTACTTGTGATTAGTAGAACATCGGCCTATATGTGATTGTCGAAAAGTTAGATTTGTGGTGACGCATGACTCCGAGATTGAGCGAGCTTTATCCAGGAAACAATTATGCCGTTCAAAGCCCCCAGCAATGATAAGGCAGACCCTTGGATCCTGGTAGGAAGTTTCAGTCCGGTATCTAGCTGAATAATGTATAATCACTCACCAGTGAGTACTCTAAGCCAGTACAGTTGCGATGTACGAAATCTTACCTGGCGTCTAACAGATTGAAGGGAAGTGATGAAGAACTAGACCTTGCCTTTATTGGTGCTTATTCCTGTCCTCCGGGCTGCTTCCAGGTAACGCTAGTGGTGGCGAAGAAGGTCAGCGCGATGAAAGACGGGTGCCTCCGACTTTCGCTGCCACGACACCGTGCTGAACTTCAAAGGGCGACACACCCCCACGTTATCTCATCAAAGCCCTATTTGCTTCTGGATCATGTGGTATGAGAGAGCAAAAATGCACCCTGTCAATCTTCTAGTCCCAGACCTACGAGATAAGCATGGCACTATATCCCGGAGCACCGACAGAAACGAGACCTTCGTTGTCAGACCTTCTTATCAAGGTTCTCGGCTCAATTTACTGTTGCTGACCACAATCCCAGGCTTCCCAAACTCGCTGTCAAACCCTGGATTCAACCATCTCCAAAGCCATTGATATTTCTGAACGCATTGGTTGTAGATGTCCTGCATCGGGAAAGACTCTGAATGGAAAGCAGACAGTCAAAATCAATGAAGATGGCAGATTCATCTCTGTATCTCCGACATCGAAGGAGCAGGAAAGTGATAATGCTACTGTGGTTGACCTGGACGGTCTCTACATCTGTCCGTGAGTGCCAGCCCATGGTCACCCCATCCAAGATTTTTCTCACTCCTCTAGTGGTTTAATCGACTGCCATGTGCATGTCACCGCAGTTCCAGGTGTAAAGGTGCGCGATATCCCTTTCCTGGAACCCACTTCATTTATTCATTCGCGTTTGTCTAGACGATAGCAGACTTGATGCGACTCTCAGAACAAGAGATCAATTTGCGTACTACCTACAATCTTAAAGGTAGGATCGTCCACAATGTCATACTTCTCGCTATTCTGATTGAGTGCCAGAGATGCTACATCGTGGATTCACTACTGTTCGGGACACTGGTGGAGCAAGCAAAGTAATTGCAAACGCGATCGAAGAGGGCTTATTATTGGGACCGAAGCTGTTCCAATGCGGAAAAGCACTTTCGCAGACTGGTATGATTCCACCAATCCTCTAACATATACTTGTTACTGATGAAGGACCTTCCTAGGCGGACACGGTGATTTTATCCCCCCTCTTTCGGGTGGACCAGAGCCTGGCTGTTGTGGTGGTCATTCCAGACTCTTTGCACGCGTAGCTGATGGAGTACCGACCGTCTTGTCTGCTGTTCGAGGGGAACTTAAAGCAGGAGCTGACCGTGAGTCCTGTCTCCCATTACGGCTTTGCAAAATTCTCGAGCTTAACCATGCTGCCAGCCATTAAGATCATGGTTGGTGGCGGAGTCGCATCTGAAACAGATGCCATCGAAACGGTCCAGTATACGGCCGAGGAAATCAGAGTCATTACTACAACATGCAAGCAGATGGGTGGAAAGTTGTGTATGTTTCTAAACCTCTATCGACGAGTATGTCCTGATGGCCGGGTGTTTCAGCCACTGCTCATACATATACGGCTGACGCAATCCGACATGCCATTGATAATGGTGTCCTGGGAATAGAACACGGGAATCTCATTGACGTACCAACAGCAAATCTGCACGTTCTCCCTTTTCCTTTCAAATCCAGGCTTCGTAACTTGTTCTATCATTTAGCATGGCATCCAAAGGCATCTATCTCACACCAACACTGTCATGCTACGGAATCATGGTACGACCGCCATTTGAAGATTTCTTACCCCCAGATGGCAAGAAGAAGAATGCGGAAGTGATGAAGCAAGGTTTAGAAACACTGAGGGTAGCTGACAATGCTGGAGTTACGATTTGCTAGTACGTTCCTGTCTCCTAAGGCGCTAAACATCCTATTGACGTTACTTCTTCAGTGGTTCCGACTTACTCACTTCAATGCAAGCCCTACAAACCGAAGAATTTACTGTTCGATCGCAAGTTTTGTCGTCTCCCGAAATCTTAAAGCACGCCACGACGAATGCTGGTGAGTCAAACCTGCAATTGCGCACTCCGGTCACGACTAAAATCTTTCGTTAGCGAAAATGCTTAACAAGTCGTCGCTGCTTGGAACGATATCGGTTGGTGCATATGGCGATTTACTAGTGCTCAATGCGGATCCGCTTGAGGATGTTACTATTCTGGATAGACCAGAGGATCATTTACTAGCAATCGTGAAAGAAGGACGCATTGTTATGAGTAAAGTTTCAGGGTTAGAGAAGGGTGTATGACCATAGCAAGAACAATATTATGTGCTCTTTTCGTCCTTAATAAGTAGTCGAGTAAGGGGTACGCCACTCGTCGCCGTCCGAGGTAACATCGGAGCGGTCGGATATCGCGATCCTCTGATGGGACGTGGGTCGGTAAGTTCCTTTTTCAGCAAGTGCTCCTTGCTGACTCCGTCATCGCACAAGACGATGAATAAGAAAAAGGTTTAGTTGATGTCTTGTCCGTCTCATTTGCCTTTAAAACTGACAAACAGACCTTCCAGATACAGTCTCATCCTTCTCATCGGCCTTGCACCAATTTTCTATATAATCCTGCTGAAATCCAGTCTCATCGACATTAACAAACTGTCTTCTCTCAGTCTTATTCGGGACAACTTGTTCAGAACTACTTCAAGTTCCATCCTAAACGCATCAAGAGCCATGTCTACTTCTGCTGTTCAGCTTGTCCCCCGCAGGAGTGAGGAAAGAGGAAATGCCGACCATGGATGGTTGAAGACATTCCATACTTTCTCATTTGCGATGTACGTCTCTTTCCCTTTCATACGTCAACCGGTATTCATTCTTGGATTTCGTTAGGTATCAAGATCACCAACACGAGAAATACGGGTCCCTTCGAGTCATTAATGAAGACCGCGTCGCCCCTAAAACTGGCTTCGGCACGCATTCTCATAGGGAATTCGAAATTTTCTCGTACGTTGTTGATGGGCAATTGGAGCAGTACGTCCTTGATTTTTCTCTTATAAACCAAGGATTCACAAATTTATTTATATAGCAAAGACTCCATGGGCAACACCGAATTCCTCAAACGAGGCGACGTCCAACTCACCTCCGCCGGTACCGGAATCTCTCATTCTGAGAAATGTCACGGCTCGCAACCAGTCCACTTTCTTCAAATATGGAGCATACCCTCTATTCGTGGTCTTCAACCAAAATACTTTACGCGTCACTTCTCCGACGAGGAGAAACAAGATAATTGGGTTCGAGTCGTTGCTCCCGTCAATGCAGAAGGCGTGTTGAAGGATCAGAGAGAGGGCGAGGGTCCAGCGCCTGTACAGAGTCCATTGACGATGTACGCGACGTTGCTGAATGAGGGGAAGAAGTTGAGTATGAAGATGAAGCGTCAGAAGGGGTATATTCATGTAGTGATGCGCAGCGGATACAATGAAGGGAAAGCGACAGGTGCAAGTGTGAAAGTTGCTGGGAAGGAGGTGTTGAGAGAAGGTGATGGGGTGTATACTATGCAGGAAGCTGGAAGTGAAGTCGTTGTGGAGAATGTGGGTGATAGAATCGCGGAAGTTATTCTGTTTGATCTGGAGTAGATTGTTGTTTAGCTCATTTCCCTTCGGGCATGGACTTGTAGCGTACAGTTATTTCAGACATGTACAGTACAGAAAACAGGGTCATACGTTCCAACGATTTGATGGGAGCAGTCTTCCACTTGACAACCTCGAGGACCTCGGGGACCGGAATTGTCGTATGCTACAGGCGAAGATATCCAAGTTTTCCTCAGTGCTGATGCGCAATGACACATACTCCATTCAGGCGGAGAAACTCGTCAATCTTTCCTCGGACAAAATCGATGGCTTTGGCTTCTACTAAGTTCTCCTGATTCCACGACGCAATCAGAGCCTTTACTTGGCGATCAAGCCTCACGTTCATACCGAGGATACCGTTCAACGTGCTCCAGTTGGAATTTTTTAAAATGCAGATAGAGTGTAGCGTGTACAATAACCAATGACTATGTACAGAAAAATGCTAGTGCCCAGGCCATGAAAGTATAGTAATAGTACGAAGATAAATGATAATTGCAGGTGTAAGATCGATGATTGGAATAAATGAGACATAATGATGCGCAGTCCGAATTTAAGGTCTAGCCTTGATGACTGATGAATCTAGAAAGGAGGTAAATCATGCGTAGACTGAGGAGAGTAGTAATAGTAGTGTGTTGGCGAGGGAAGGGTGTATTCCTCGGTTCTAGGTGAAGGGGTGAACGTGAAACCATTGCTGAAAGATCCAGGGGCCGAGGCTTCGCTTTCGTGATCTGGAGAAGGAGGGTATACGAGTTGGGGTGATGGGTATGTGGCTTGAGGTGATGAGTATGATAGCTGGGGTGATGATACTGAGATAGGGTCTGCGTACGAAGGCTGCAGCGCGACAATACCATCATAGGAAGGGAACAAAGCCTGGAGAGGTATCTCGGTAGATAACTGAGCGATCAATTGGTTCCATTCTTCTTCAGTTGGAAGGGGGCCGGAGATGTTGTCGTTGACGGGCTGCATCGGCATCGGCATCGGCTTCGTCCAAGAAGGCACAACCATCTCACTTGCGGCAAAGTCAAGCTGTTGCTGAACATGAGGGTTGCCCTGAAGCAAGCCCTGATATCGATCGTCTGACCATACTCCGCATCCGTTACCCAGACTCCATTCTTGTGCAGGGGTAAATTTTGGCTGTTCCCTTGTCAGATAACCATGGGGCACAAGGTCAGACTCGTGCCCTTGCATTTGCCCAGTTGTCTCCACAGCTGGATGGGTCATCTTGGGAGTCGAAGACCGCGCAATACGGTCTTCGAGCTCGGTAAGCCAGAAAAAGTCCTTATCCTTGTCTGAGGGAATAAGCCGTTTGGAGAATGTAGGCCGGAGTTCTTGAGGGGATGTCGCGAGGGGAATGAAGACCGGGAACATGGAGGTCGATGTTGTGGATTGCGGTTGGGGTGCGGGTGATGCGGATTTGGACGCGGCAGATGGCCTGGGAGATAGCGAGGCTGAGGCGGAAGCGGATGGAGAAGGAGAAGAGTTGGCGCGAGAATGTGGGTATGGCTGATGCCTTCGGCTCTTACGCGACGTAGCGGTGGTAGAGGAAGAAGATTCGGGTGGAGGCGTAGTGGTGTTAGTAGCTCGTGACTTTCGTGGCTTAGGGATATAATTGTGTTTTCTACGCCTATGACGCGTTAAGGAACCAGGATCGACTGCGGAAAAGTCGCAGTCTGGACAGTGGTGAGTTTTTTCCTTGGTGTGTGTCCTGATATGTGTATCCACATTGGATCGCTGGAGATTTGCGAAATTGCAACCCTCGACTGGGCATCGATGGAGCCTGATAATACAACAAGTTGATGAGACAAGAGAAAAAAGAATAAACCAGCTGTTACACTCACATGGCGTCCTTATTATCCGAATGAGTTCTCATATGCCTCGGCAAGTCGCCCTTACGGGCTAGCTCAAGGCCGCAGAGCTTGCAAGTGAGATCCTCAGGAGTAGTCGGCTTCTGGGACTTGGGAGGAGCCATTGTAAGGGCAATTGATTGGGGAATGAGGATGCCATGATGCCGTGTACAGCAGCTTATAAGGATCAGAAAACGGGAGGATTGGTAGAACCAGTTTCTGCCTTTTAGAGACTTGTCCGAGTGGCACTCGAAAGAATTGCCAGACAAGGACAAGACGAGAGCACAGCAAAGACCACACACTAAAATGGCAGAATTGGTTTGATCCAGTATTTCACAATTGCCTTTTTGGGAAATTGTGGGAGGAGTGGCATCGTGTGACCTGCGTGTGACACCGTGACTCTAGTCTTCGACAGTGTTATACCAAGAGAAAATTGTCGGCCTTATCAACCGCTACTTTTGGATGTACCTCAATCTGCGTTATGTCTGCCTTACTCCAGCCATATCTAGCAGCGCTCGGGTTCGACAATTTGGTTTCATTAGAGCTTTGAGTAGAAGCCAAATCCTAACTTAACACGAACCCAGTTTGGAGCTCAAGGTGGCACGCTGAAGGGTTCAGCGACTCAAGGTTCGTGCACTATACAACCTCGCCCAGGTCGCCTTCGCCGACGACACCTTACGACAATTATGGATTCATACAGGTTCCAATATCAAGCTTGCTTGGTCTGGTGTATGTTCGATCGCGGGCACTCGATAATCATACCAGGTATCTTCCTCAAACAGCCAACGTGCTACTACCCAACAAATGCCCAGCTCTTAGAGCCTGCCTACGGGAGACAATAGCCGTACCACCCACGCTGCTCGACCGCGATTCAAATCTCCAACCTTTTCAAAATTCATCCGTATCCTTTGGGACCGGATTTACTGAACAACTTCAGGTAGCGCGAAGGCAATACTATGGAATATGATTTGTTTCGACCCGCAGTAACACACAGTCCAAATTCACATCTCCATGTTAGCCTCGCCTCTTACTTGCTGTGATTCCAAGTCTGTCCACATACTTCATTCATTGTCGGCTTTCAATTAATCGGCTCTTATTACAGCATGAGACGTCATTATCATCTTCGACTGGTTGATGCAGCCTCACAGGGGCAGCCACCTCGTTGCACCAAACTTGTTCCAGACCTCGACGAATTCAAGAATCTTTGGCCAAGTTTAGCTAATAGAATTGGGATCATTAGTCCCTCTACTTCAACCAGATGCTCCAGGTCATTTGCCTCACCCAAATCATATTCAGTGACGCTCGTGGTGAACAAGGTTCTTCAACGTAGAGTGGACGATAAGCTTTACTATGACCGCAGAACGGACTCCAGGTTGGATGCTAAGGTGGCCAAGTATGAGAAAGGGCCGACGAGGATTGGGCTGCCTATACACCGGAGGGAAGAGGTGGGGTTCTGCGACTTGAGTAGGTTCGCAGCATCCACCGGCTGCTTTCCTTGATCTGCTCTAACATACCGTTGTTCTGTATCCTGTAACACATACCATCAATACCTACCGGAAATACTTACCATCCTTGTCAATTGAACCATTGCATTTAGACGCCCTTTGGGCGCTCGTGCTGCTCTTTCTATAACCACTATCATCTCAGATTCCATGCTTTTCTCATCACCTCAAGCAGCCTTGGATATACGACAGAGATGATACAATGGTGGCCTGGTGCGTGTTCTGTAGACCGTTCATGGGACGTTTACTGAGGACATTTCCCGAGTAGGCTTAGGGACGCCTGTCAACGATACATAACGCCTGTCTAATCCATTTCTCCATCGTCTCTCGGCCTGTCGGAGTCGCCAAGTGCCGTATTCCCTAGGCTATCCCGGTCGCTCGCAGATATACAAGTGCCGAGTCGCACCAAACATCCCACGACGTCACCATCGACCTATGTATTCAATAGGGCAACGGCCAACAGAATTCGGGTTTTTTTTTAATTCGCAGCAGCAAGTCTATAAAAGGGCTTAGCATCAGACACACGATACACGACCGTGTCTTCTTCACAACGCCCACCATGACTACCTCAACCACCCAACCCCGCCGCCTCTACCTCTTCTCCCACCCCCGCACCATGTCCAACCTTTTGATGCGCATCCTCGAAACCCATCCTGACCTCTCCCAACGCAGCTATTCATTCTTCCCTGCTTACTTCATCGGTCCCGAACGACAATCCGCTCCTCCTCGCGAGGTCTACAGTTACATGCCGGGTTATAACGAGTGGGAGAAAAAGACATATCAGAAAGGATTAGAGGAATGTATGGAGTTTGTTAGAGGTGTTGAAGAAAAGGTGCGCAGGCACGGTATACTTCCTACTTTACGTGTTGATGCAGTAATTTATATAGGGCAAAATACCCCTTTTAAAAGACCACGCAAACGAGTTTACATCGCCAACGATTCCACTCGATCCTATGCCCCTAAGGCCTACCGTTACCGACCCCAAGCTTGATCTCCCCACAACCGCCTCTACCGACGACAATGACATACCCAACCCGACATTTCTACCATCCCGCTTCATGCTAACGCTTACGCCCATCTTCATAATCCGCCACCCAGCAAAGGTCGCTCCTTCCTTCCTACGGGCTACTTCTTCCACCACTAAGAACCCCGAATTCCCGACGTGCTGCGCCTACCAAGATCAAGTCATGATTTTCGATTTTTATCGTTCGCAAGGCGTGGAACCCGTTGTGATTGATGGTGGGAGGTTAGTGAGTGATACCAAGCGCGTTATGGAGGAAATGTGTCAACGTGTCGGGTTGGATGAGTGTGTGTTGAAGTATGAATGGGAAGCGAGGGAGGTCCCAAAGGCGTTTGTTGGGACACCGATGGATGCGTTTAATGGGATTGCAATAAGGAGTACAGGGGTTATTAAGGAGAGGGTGAGTGGTTCTTTTTGCTTCTTTCTTTCTTGAGTGATGGTGCTGAGGCCGTTGTAGGACCCAGAAAAATCTGTCGACATTGACGAACAGGTCAAGAAATGGGAGCAAGAGTGGGATGAAGAAACTGCCAAGGAGATGGAGAGGCATGTGAGAGGTGGGATGGAGGATTACGAGTATTTGTTAAAGTTTGCAATTTGAACCGTGGATTCTGGAATATGGACTTGACGTGAAATGATGTGTATAGTACGTGTCAAGCTTGTCTTTTTGTTGTGGCGCGTCTCTCCCGGGCGTCGCCAGCAGATCTTCTCTGATTTCGTCATCCTTCGACAAAATGCAAATCCCCATCCTTCAGAATCATGAGCGTTGAGTCGTAACATTCAAGATTTGGGCTTCATCACGCGCCCTGGGTTGTTTTCGACCGCTGCTTCTTATCCAAACTCGGACTACATCCACTCTCTGGTACTATTCCTCTAGGAGTATTCCAAGCCACTTTTCTGTAGAAGGAATATAGCCTACCTCTGTCGCTTCCTACGGGGTCTGCAAACGATCGAGAAATCGATGACACCTGAGGAGCCTTGCGGCGTCCTTGGTAGAACTCATTATTTACCCGCTGTGGATATCAGAGGTCCATCACAGTCTCACACGCTCGTCTTGCCGTGTCTTGCCCTTGCCCATCTTGTCCACCCCTCAACCCAAATTGTGCCTCTTCCTCTTCTCACACCCGCGCACGATGAGCAACTTGTTTATACGTATCATTGAGACTCACCCCAATATATCCCAACTCAGTTACTCCTTCTTCAACGCTTACTACATCGGGCCTGAACGACAAGCCGTCAATCCTCGGGAAGACTATATTTTCGTGCAGGGTAATGAAAGCTGGCCCGAGAAAACGTATCAGAAAGGTTTGGATGACTTGATGCTTTGGCTGCAAAGAAACCGAAGAGAAGGTACGCTTTTTTGTTTTCCCTCTCGACTTTAGAAAAATCACTCCAACGAGATTACACCTCCTATATTTCAACGCGGGGTTATGTTTCCAAGACCTAGTATTACTGACAAGAAACTCGATCTCGCCGACCCACACAAGAAGACTCTGTATTACCAGAGAATCTTACGTTCCTACCGACCCGCTTCCTCATAACTCTCACACCTATCTTCATGATTCGACACCCGCAAACGCCGCTTCGTCTTTCCTGAGAGCCGTCTCATCAGCCTCTAATAAAAGTCCTAATATTTCCGTCCACTCAGAGGAATTTGCCGCATGCTGCGCGTACAAGATCCAACGCGGTATCTTTGAATTCTAGAAAACTCAAGGAATTGAGCCAGTTGTCGTAGATGGCGGACGGTTGGTGATTGATACCCAGGGGGCGATGAAGAAATTCTGTGAACGAGTTGGGTTGGACTAGTGATGTTGGGGGCTCGGCTCAAGCCCTGAAGCCAGGCCTGACCGAGCCGAGCCCTACTGTAGGGCTTCGACCGGGCTCAGGGCTCGGGCTTGCATTTCTGAAAGCCCAAGCCCTAGACGATATGATGGAAAGTGCAGCCCGTGGCTGTAGGCAAGTGATACCCAAAAGCCTAGCCTAAGCCGGGCCCTGCCTATGGCTCGGGCTTCTGGCGGCTCGGCGGCTCAAGGCTCGGGCTCGATGTTTGGTGAGCCTGAGCCCTCTCAAGCCAGGCCTAAGCCCGGGGCTTTGAGCCAAGCTGAGCCCGCAACATCACTAGGTTGGACGAAGCAGAATTGAAGTATGAACAGGATGCAAAACCAGTTATTGGGAAGGTCATGGACGCGTTTGAGGGGACTGTGATGAGGAGCACCGGGGTGATCAAGGATCGGGTGAGTGGTTTTTTCTTTTTCATCCTCTCACTTTGTGTCGAAACGTCCTGTGTAGGCGTCGAAAAAACCTGTGAATATCAACGAGGGTGGGATATGGAGATTGCAAAGGAGATGGAGAGGTATGCGAGAGGCGTGATGGAGGGTTACGAGTATCTGTTGAAGTCCGCAATTTAATGCCTGAATGCTTGGAATATGGACTAAGCGTAGGTATGTATAGTACGTGCCAAACTTGACTTATTCTTGTCGTGCGTTTCTTCCCGGCGCCTCCAATTCCAAATCCGTTGTCTGCGCGCGGGTCATCTTGTCAACGCGCTCAATCTCATTTCCCTGTCACCCAACCCACCGCAGTCGTTTTACGCGTTCAAGTGGTCGGCTGACAACTGCTACCCGGATATCGATTGAGTAGTACATTCCTTTTCGCCGAGAAACATGCGCCCTGGCTATTACTCGCTACGCAGAATTCAATTATTTATCCACTATGGATATAAAATGAGTCCGAGTCTCACACGATTGCATTCGCGTCTTGCCCTTGCCAACCTCAAGGCTTCAACATCGATCGTAACCACCATGCCCACTCATTTTCGACCTCAGTCCAAACCACGCCTCTTTCTCTTCTCCCACCCGCGCACAATGAGCAACTTGCTCATGCGCATCATCGAGACCCACCCCGACTTCTCTCAACTCGGATACTCCTTCTTCTCTGCCTACTACCTGGGACCTGAGCGACAAGCCGCCTATCCTCGGGAACACTATGTTTACATGCAAGGGTATGAAAACTGGTCCGAGAAGACGTATCAGAAAGGTTTGGATGACCTGATGCTTTGGTTGAAAGAAACTGAGGAGAAGGTACGCGTTTCCGTTTCTGTGCTCTCTGACTTTGACTTTTGACTTGATAACTGGTCCAATTTGCATGTCTGCATTCGTAGGGCAAAATCCCGGTTATAAAAAACCACTCCAATGAAGTTGCACCGCCTACAGTTCCGCGCAAGGTTATACCTTCAAGGCCTAGTGTCACTGACACGAAACTCGATCTCGCCGATCCCGCCTTAGAAGATACCTCTGTCTTACCAGAGAATCCGACGTTTCTACCGACCCGTTTTATCCTAACCTTCACGCCCATCTTCATAGTCCGACACCCTGCAAACGTCGCCCCATCTTATCTACGAGCCGTCTCATCGGCCTCTGATAAAAGTCCTAGTATGTCCATCCATTCAGAGGAATTTGCCACCTGTTGCGCGTACAAGAACCATCGCAGTATTTTTGACTTCTACAGGGCTCAAGGAATCGAGCCAGTCGTCATAGATGGCGAGAGGTTAGTGATTGATACACAGGGTGTGATGAAGAAATTCTGTGAACGGGTTGGGCTGGATGAAGCAGGACTGAAGTATGAATGGGAGGCTAAACAGGCTCCTGCGGGTGCGGCTAATAAGGCTATAGATGTATTTAGTAGGACTGCGATGAGAAGTACGGGGGTGATTAAGGATCGAGTGGGTAGTTCCTTTGAGTCTGGTTTTCGTAGTGTTGATGAAGAACTTGAAATACCATAGGCATCAGAAAAACCTATCAATATCAACGAAGAGGTGAAGAAATGGGAGCAGGAGTGGGATACGGAGATTGCGAAAGAAATGGAGAGGCAAGTAAGAGGGGCGATGGAGGATTATGAATACTTATTGCAGTTCGTGATTTGACGAGGCGCACGATGGATTCGGAATTTAGGTGGAAGATCAAATTGTGTGATGCTTAACACGTTTCTTAGCTTGATCGAGTTTTGGTCGGTGTAACCTACTCATTTGTTGCCTTGATAGTCAGATTTGTATCCTCCCAGCATTTTGAGCAGGGGACGAAATTCGGTGTCCAAATCATATCTGCAATGAACGTTCATCCCAACGCCTGGCCCGCAGACAGACGTGGCTAGCTATAGACGAGCAAGACGTGTGGAATTGATAGGTATGCCAATCCGATTCCAATATGTTACATTTCTTATTCCGTGTTCCACGCGTCAAAGAGCGTACTTCAACAAATACTCATAATCCCCCATCGCACCTCTCACATGTCTCTCCATCGCCTTTGCGATCTCTGCATCCCACTCCTGCTCCCACTTCTTCACTTTTTCGTCGATGTCAATGGGTTTTTGCGATGCCTATTCCATTATTTAGTATTAAAATCAACCATAAAAGAGAAAACACACACCCGGTGCTTAATAACACCAGTACTCCTCATCACAGTCCCAGCAAACGCATCCTGAGCCTTACTAACCACAGCGCCCGGAGCCTGTTTAGCATCCCATTCGTATTTCAACCCCCCTTCATCCAATCCCACACGTTCACACAGTTTCTTCATCACACCCTGCGTGTCGTTAACCAATCTCTCGCCATCGACCACGATCGGTTCGGTTCCCTGGGATTTGTAGAATTCGAAGATATTTATTTGGTTCTTGTAAGAACAGCACGTAGCAAATTCTTCCGAATCAACAGTTATACTGGTGCCCACCGTGACGGCTCGCAGAAAAGATGGGGCGACGCTTGCGGGATGTCGGATGATGAAGATGGGTGTGAGTGTCAGAAGGAAGCGGGTTGGTAGGAACGTCGGGTTCTCCGGTAACGGAGGGGTGTCCTCTACGTCGGGATTGGCGAGATCAAGTTTCGTGTCTTTGACGTTAGGCTTTGGGGGCATAGTCTCGCGTGGAACTGTAGGCTGTGTAATCTCGTTGGAGTGGTTTTTTATTAGCGGGGTTTTGCCCTAATGCCAAAAGTTGGATCAAAATCGGAGATATTACTTGAACATGTTGCGTACCGTCTCCTCAGTATTCTTCAGCCAAAGCAACATACTATCCAAACCCTTCTGATATGTCATCTCTGGCCATTTATCGTACCCGGGCACTTGGGTAAAGTCTTCTCGAGGACTGGCAGCTTGTCGTTCGGGGCCAATATAGTAGGCGTTGAAGAACGAATAGCCCAATTGCGAAAGGTCGGGGTGCGTTTCGAGGATACGCATAAGCAGGTTACTCATTGTGCGCGGATGGGAGAAGAGGAAGAGGCGTGGCTTGGACTGGGGTTGGGTGGACATGGTGGCTGCAATCCGAGCGTTGCCGAGTTCAAGATAATAGCGTGATATCTAATTCGCGCATTTTTTATTTGCATCCAAAGCGGGTAAACGGCATCAAAGTGATTGGATTCGGCTGCGAGAGAGAACGCGCGTTCATCGGCAAAAATGCATCCTTACGTCGAAATGTCTTATCGAAGGAGCTTGCTAATGATCAGTACATATACTGATCGGCCGATGCTTGTGTGCCAGAAGCTGAGTAGAAAAAAGCAATTACTATGACAGGTTTAAGCCCTTTGGACGGCAGGAAAACGAGGCCAAACACGTTACCGTCGCCATATGCAAGCCTCATCACAAGCACAAAACTCGGGGTTTGAGAAGTTTGTCTCAAGACTGAAAGTTCGAGATTGGGAGATTCTATCCAGAACGGAGTCAGTTGACAAGGGAGTAGGAGGCGAGTTCGAAGACGCACGATGCACCCAGTCAGCGCCCAGTCCCATCCCCGCTCCTTCCACATCTCCCCCTGCGAGCTAATCCACGCAGAAAGACAGCGATCCCAACGACGGAATGGGTTTTCCAGCTCTTCGAATTATGTATGGCCTTTGTATGTGTTCTCCTTGAGCATCGTTTAGTTGAGCTAAGAAAGGCCCGACTGCAGTTGGAATCGATTCTGAAGAGTAATTGTTAAGGACCCACCTCGGTATTATTCAACAAGTCTTGTCATGCAGATTTAACCACGTCCATCAGACGTTTGTGGCCTTGAGACTCAGCGCTCAAGCATCGGCATACGAGCGGCCTCCAATCCAGTTACTTGACAGTCTGCACTTGAGAGAAGGACAGGCTATCAATGAACATGAATTATGTGGCCGCGAAAGCCAGAGCATGAAGAATGCATACGACGTGAAAGTCAACGTGTAACTCGCGAATTGACTCTTACGGCGTCAGAGATACCGATGGCGATGGAGAAAGCACGAATGTCGTCATTCCGCTTAGTACTGGCAGTCTCGCACCGTCCTCACTTGGCTCAACTCGAGGTCTGAATAGAGCGTATTTGATCGCGTATATACAAGTTTTGTATGAACAAGATCTAATGATTTTTTCACAACAAGCTCCACTCCAATAATCACTCTTGAGATACAAAGTCTGGTAATATACTTCATGGCCTACAGTGACAGCTGCGTATGTGCTGCATCGTTACTCGGCGTGTTGTCTTGCTGGCACAATTCAAGTTCAAATCTGCCAGAAACATTGGAGTCAGAACCTCTGAAGCAGACTCTTAAATTATTCATCACAGGCAGTTGTAATTTACCTGTTTCTATGTGCAAAACTTTGTACATACATAATCAAATACGCTCTAATCACCGTTAATGTTTTTTACATACAAAAATACAACATTAGACTAGATCGAACCTGGAACCGAATGGTTTGGTAACATCAACCGAGTCAGGAGGTCACCTGTCATTCCTACCGCCTTATGGTTCTGCACTGGTATGGAGGCGGGATTGGGCGCCAAAGATTCCACATGAGGGTCATGGCTCGGAGTCGAGAAGACCATTGGTCCAAGTTGACTGGAAGCTGGGACAGTCGTGGTGTAGTAACTGGTACTATCTTGGAAAGAGACGCCCAAACCAACGCGAACGATGATGAGGGTCGGTACCATTCCCTACATCCATATGAACTGTCTCTAATTTGATTACGAAGGAGAGTGGTGCTTACAGCGACCTGAGCAAACGTGTCGAACAAAAGATGCTAAGGCAAAGATCTTTGTGAGAATAAACGAGCAGAAGCGGGGACCCTACTTACTGCGACGTTCAATTTTTCGGCATATAAGATAGTAGTGACCAGTATAGTGACAGAAGAGATAGCACCAGATTCTACGCTGAATCGACAATTAGTATACACGTCCAATGCGGTATACGTCGAGTTATACAAACACTATCGCCAATGGTTTGCTATACGTTCGATTATGTTCCGCACCAAGTATGCCTGCCACTTGACGACCGACCCACCAAATACGACCCGCTGTAATGTGTTCAGTTACAAACTTACGCCGGAGACGCTGACCTACCAATGAGTGTGGTCACCATAACATTGAGAACAAGAGTCGTTGAGCCCGAAATGATTGTCCAGCGGTGCACGTAACTAGAGTGGTCGTTGTCGCCAGGCTTAAGCTGTGTAAAGCCCCATACTGCAATGAATGCACAAACTGAGATGTAAAATGTGAATGGCGTAGCCATTCCATCCAGAAGGGAAGCTTACCTGCCCAGGCAATCAAAAGTGTGGTCGGAAAAAGCGTGATCCTCTTCCTTCCCCCCCATACGATCCATAGGCGGTAAATCTGGATAGTAGGCCGTAAAATGGAAGCACGGTGGACGAAGTGAAATGGAAACACTTGCCAGCAATGCATCAGCGAAAAAACTAGTAGAGAAGATACTAAGTTGACGACTCATCACACTCTGTCGAAATGATTGGACTCACCAAAGGAGCGCAAGGACAGCTTCCCTGGCTACAATAACGCGTTCCCAGAAACGAGCATAGTACACGGGAGCTCCACCTTTATCTTCATAATCGGCGAAAGCAATGGTAACCCGAATGAAATCGATTGTTACGTGTACCGTCGATAGTGCATACATTATTGTCGCAGTTCCGAGGTATACTACTTTGTTGGCGCTGGTGTTCTTCATTTTGGATAGAAGGATGTAGACACACGTCATAAAAAGGACGGTGTACATGCCTGAGAGCCGTTCAAAGAACTGCATGATACAAATAAAGGAAAAAAACAACGCACCCCAAAATGCAGTTTCCATCTACGAGGGAAGTATCAGAATTAGCTACCTTCATCGAGTTGAAGAGCGAATGTTCTTGCCCATAGTGCACCCAGCTTGGCCTGTGGAAGTCCATTTCTCAGGGAGATAAGGACCCGAGAGGAAAGGATGATCATACCTTGGAGATCGATAAATCCATAGTCATATGAGGGGGAAGTGCTGTAACATGCACACAGCTGTAGGGGCTTGTGCGAGGTTTATCTACTCTCCTAGTCTTGTTCGTTAATCGGGGCAACTGTTGAATGTCCACCGTGATTGACACCCGCCATCATCAACAGCAGAAGCGCAGGCCTATGGGACGTATCGTAAGACGGGTGATTCGTAGAAATAGAGACATTGCAAACCCATGAAGTTGAAATTCATGCCACTGAACAAATGAGTGAGCATCTTAATTCTCAAGACTCATTGGGCTAGTAGGGAGGATTCACCGAGGCCAGTTCCATCTTTGAGTCCCTTGCGTGGTTATAAAGACGCTCAATCGTGATAGGATACTATTTTGACCTGCAATGAATCAACATCGGTATCAGGCGGCGTTACCCATCGTTGCGCAACAGCATAGGATCGCATTCCCCGGAGGAACAGATCGGCCATCGGCACAGAGTGGCATCTAGTACATGAATGGCGTTAGTATGAGTACAAGTAGGACCATCATGGAGCAAACGTGCTCACCTCAGTAGCTACTTACAAAGCTAATTTGACGTCTCGGGAATACGTTACCATCTTGACAAAGTGACGCTTCAAATTCAGGAAAATGGTGGTTAAGCTATTTTGCTTTAGGTCTATCGCGAACTGGCAGATGGCAATTTTCTGTAAATCGCAAATCAAGATGCAGTCAAGGGCTTCGACAAACTTGTGAGCTAGATATGGCAATTGTTTGAAAAATGGCCTGCTGAGGTGGATGACAAGGGCGAGGGTGTCTATTCGGTTACTCTTCACTGTCGACTGAGGTCAATCGTGAATTGAGGCGGGCTCGGGATGTCATTAATCTTGAGATCCCGTTGGTTCCAGGCAATTGAATTTGTGATCAAGTCCGAAGTACAAGCTGCTGATGAACATAAATCTAGTGTTTATCTTGGATAACACGAAAAAAAATACCAGGTCATAGTGCAAAAGTTGAACAGTATAGGGTCCACCGATTGAACGACTGTTGATAGGGATAAAGGCGGGTTGTGATATCGATGGTCGTGGAAGAAGCATTAAGAAAGCAAAAAGCTGGCTGCGGCGTCCGATTGGTTCTTTACCTTCTACCACCACGTTCCTTGGAACTCTATACGATAATGTTCTCACTAATCATTCTAGTTTACCTCTTTATCGGTCTCATACTATTCGTATCTACGCTCTACCTCGTCTGCAAGCTTTCTCTTGCTCTCGTCGATTGGCTTGACTCGAGGCATGCTCATGTTCGTTTGAGGGACGAAGAAGTGAGTCGGTTTATTTTCCCGCTACTTGTCGATTTCTCTAAGATGGCCCATCGATTCGTCTAGGCAAGTTATCAAACAGCCCAAACCTCGAGCTCGGTCATACCACGCATACCCCCGGCCACGACCACGACAAGACCCCGAGGCCCCACCCCACGATACGCTCCTCATCCACCTCGCTGTGCTTGTCCGGTACACGTACGCAGTAAACCTCTTACAAGACGAAGTATAGAACAGCAGCATGGACACGCCAGCCTTCTTAACTCTCACACTAATACTCAAACCGCGTCCGATCTACGAGATGATTTCAGTCGACTCTTTTCCTCTCCCTACGATCCTGTCTCTCCGCCTATTTTATGGCTTACAGACACACCCGCTGAGAATCAAAATGTGAAATCTCTCTCCACTGCGCACAGTACCATCATCCTCCATCGTTCTTCGCAGCTTCTCTTGCCGCCCTTGAGACAAGTCGAAAATGTACGGAATACGACGATTATTACTGCTATTCCCTACGGACCGGAAAAATGTGACAAAAGAAAAGGTTGGTGGAATTTGAGCATTGGAAACGCAGTGGACAGTCGAGTTGAGACGCAGGAAGTGACGCTGAAACGCCGCTCGACGCCAGAGAAGAAGTACGAAGGAGGTTATAAAAAGGGCGTGCACAGGGCTGCATATAGGAGGAGCTTGTTGGAGACTGGATCCGAAAGAATTAGTTCAAGTTCGAGTTCATTATCGTCCGGTGCTTCAATTCCGACTTCTATTTCCTCAGCTTCGACTTCTATTACGGCTTCCTTACCTGCGCCTACCCCCGCACTAGCTTATTGCTTCTCTCCTACTCCAACATCGACTTCTTTTGTCTCTCCTGCTCCCACTCCTACCCCGCTGGCATCTTCTGTCATTCCTACTCCTACGCCGGCTTCGAGCCTTAGTAGAATCCCTGTTGCCCGAAACTCAGCAAACGGCATTACTAGACGCCCCGATCTCACACTTACCAGCCGTCCAAACACTTCAACCGCCCCTCACACTCGTAAAGCAAAGATTCAGAGAGAGAGTAAGAAGAGTCAGAGCAGGACACCCAAGGAGAAGGAGAATGTGCCCGCCGCCATCCCCGTGGCCGTCGGTAAAGGGGATGTTGGTAAGGCTGGCGTTGGAAGAGGTGTTGGAAGGGGCGCAGGACGACAGCATCAGCGTGGACGTGGTCAGATTTTGCAGTTGAGGGTTGTTAATAATTGATCCGAAGGGTTTGCAGTTTGGGTTTAGATCTGGATACGATGAACTACTCATGCCTAGTACAGTACCGTTCTACTTTCGTTACATTCGTTTATGATCGACATTCGTTTATGATAAGCCTCGAGTATACGACAGATGGTGAACGCGCTTGATTTGCCAGATGACCTCGTAGAAGCGGATGGTGGCGACGCGACATGCAAAGTCTCATGGAAATAGCTGGTGAGGGACTATATCTGGAGATCTACTTACCGGCGTTTGCCGTGACAATGACAGGTCAGTGTGAGAGAGCGCCGGGTGGGTCTGGGGCAATTCCATCTTGACTACTACCATTATTATTCCTCGACTTGTCAGTGCCCATGCCACAAATTCTTCTGACCAGAGTGCTCGTGCTCAGGCTGGTCTGGGTCCCTTAGATTCCATGACGCTCAGCCGCCGTTATTCGATGGTTGTTCCTTGCCAGCGATAAATGCTTGCGAATCAGAGGACATCACAGCTCACACACCGAACCTAGGTCCTAGAGTCGACCGAGCACCTGAAGTTAGCAGAAAACCTGGAATCAGTTCGATGAAGAAGGTTCAGGGGTTGCGATCGTTTATTGGCCATGGGTCGGCAGGTGAAGTAGGTGAATCAAGCAACAACATGTAGGACACTCTGCTTGCCGGGTGTTTGTGAGTTTTCTTCTTCTACTCAGAGGATGAATTTGCTGACCTGTATTTACTTCAGGTAGTTGACTGCTTCGAGTTATTGCTGGAGCAAAGACTTGGAGGAATCCGATTAGTTGGTTTACACAGTATGTTTGGTGCAAACTTTGATTCGGACGCTCGTTGAAGAGTGTGGGAGTCACAGTGGGGTGGGAACGCCGGGTAAGTTGAACCCTTTCATGAATCCACGCAATAACGGCCTTCTATTTCTTAGCATTGTTGACAGGGATGGAAACAAAAGTCTAAGCAGTGGCAAGAAGGATCGTGCTCAGCGTGGGCTGAGAAAATTTGTCGGCCACGACTGCTCTTCTGCACCATTTGCAGCATGTTAATGGCGAGACGGAGATACACATGAGTGGACATGACGTTGGAGGGAGGGTCTGTGAAAGCTCAAACGAAAGAGTGGCTTATGTTCGGTGCGTGAACTCAAATTTGTCGCAATGGAACCCATACGCGTTAGGATGATACTTCAAATCTCCTCGTGTCGTTGACGCAAAGCGCATGCGCATGAAACACATTCAAATATCTTATTTCTGAACCGTTTCTTCCTTGAATTCCGAGCCTAGTGGAAAGGTATACTGACTCATTGTCAGGGTTCTGCCTCAGCCCTCAGGCAATAGTTAGTCAAATTCTTCAGAAATGTGAGTTTCATACCGGGATGGCCCATATTAACTGGCTGATTTGATTTTTTTTTTTTTCTGTATATGGAGACTTCGATTCGGACTACAACTAGCGCACTCATAACCCCAGGCCCGGTTCAATGAAATCGACGACTTTTGCAATTCTGCGGGAGTCGTCGTATCGATGTCATCCTTGTCTGCCGATGCCAAGCAAATCAAGTGAGTTGTTCCCGAGCCTATCATGATTAGGATGAAACCTAACTCAGCTCACTTCGATGCCACATGCGATGCGAATGAGACCATTTTTTATCATTGAACTGAATGACTTTTTTTTTTTTTTTTTTACCTTTGCCTTTGTTGAGCGCTTACTGATTTTCCCTTTCAGGCTAGCCATGTATATTTATTGAAGGAGGTTCTGATGAAGACGAAGACGAAGAAACATGACTTGACTCGAGAATCAATACCTCCTTATATGGAAGTTTCTACATTGCGAGTAGCTCTGTTAAGAAAGGTAAGTTGGATCTTCGTCAGGGCAGATTATGATGAGTTTCAAGTCAGAATCGCAGTTGACGCATTGCGGATGAACGATTGTTTATCATTTTACTGAACTGCTTTTCCATCTCCACTTTCTTCTGTGGTTGAACGTGTTTACTGAGGTTCTTGCTCTGTTCAGGTCTGAAGGCTGCCTGCCGTATTCCTTGAGTGTATTCTCAAATGACTAACAAGATAAGTGGTTTTTGGGATCTTTCTCTTGGAGAATTTCCTGATGTTGGAATCACGGGTCGCTAGTGTATCACCTGTCACTCCGAGCTAGTAGTCAGATGTCTGCCGCTGCTCCATCGAACCTTTACTTTGCGCCTCTTAAGATTGCTTCTATGTGTTACGTGCCTGCCCAGAGCCGACTCGTTCACTGTTCTCTGCAGTCTACACCATTGCTGCCACCTGGGCTATGATGCAGGCTGAGTGACTTGCAGTGCATAGTCGTGCCTGCCATTCTTTCAGAGAAGAGATATTGCATATCTTTACACCTGGAACTGCTAGAGAAGTGAGCTGGATTGGGTGGGGTGACCATGAGCTGGCACTCATGGACAGATGTAGAGACTGTCCAAATCAATTGCAGTACCACTATCATCTTCCTGTTCCTCCAATGTTGAATCTTGACTGTCTGTCTTCCATTCAGAATCTTTCCCAATGCAGGATCTACAACTAGTGTGTACAGAAATGTCAATGGCTTTGGAGATGGTTGAATCCAGGTTTGATAGTGAGCTTGGGAAGTCTGGGATTGCTGACAATAATGGTAAATAGAGCCCAGAACCTTGATAGGAAATGCTGACAGCACCATGGTATTGCTCATCTCATGTAGCACAATGTCTGGTAGGTCACAATGCACCAGATGCCAAGCTATATTTGGAGGCATTTTTAAATAGAGGTGTCTGGCCATGAGTCTTGAATGTTATAACCACTCTTCCTGCACAACTCATTGAGAGTTGGTAACTCCACAATTACTATGAGTGTGCACAGACATTGTTAGAGAATACTAGTGGTGCCTTGAGATATGGAGCAGACAATGCAAGATGAAAACAACAACTATCCTTAGTAAATATTACAAACTGTCTTCAATACCTTCTCTCTTCTAAAGGTACAAAGAACACTAGCTCAGTTGGAGTGCACTCTCATTGATGTGAGTAGGCACCTGAAGGTCACAGCCACTGTTCATGATCCACAGACTGGTTGATGCACCCTTTACTATACAGCTGCTACTAAATTTCTGTTTATTGATGCACCATAAGAATGGAAGTGAGTATGGACAGTACATAAACTCACTCATGGTACTACAAAAAAATTCTAAGAGAGAAGGGCATCAAGCCGCTTAGTTGCGGCTGGCTCGTGGCTTTTAGCCGAGCTGAGCCGTTAGCACCCCTAACTTTTAGCATACACATGTAGACCGTGATTAGCGAAAACAACTGTACACCTTGTTTACATCGATCATCAGAGTCCACACAAGATTTTTTCTGTCAAGTCTCCCAAAACATGTGCGATATGCACCCAAGTTTAACACTCCCAGCGCCCACCCAGGCGACTCATTTCCGACGTATGTCGAAAGCTGAAGTGCAGTACGGAGCGCCGCTATTCCGAAATAAAATCACTGCAAACCTTCTCTGTCTACCTGCGCTACGACACAAACAATCATTAGTCAAACATCCTGATACCAATGGAAACTTGCCCATACCAAAATTGGGGACTAATTTCCATTCCATGGCCACACCTCCCTTGTCCGATGTTGGCTAGGCTTCTCAGATGCCGGTGGAGAAGCGTACGCTCTCTCGAAACCTGGAGGCATGTAAGAGAAACGCTGGGATGCTCGAGGTTGGCTAGATGCGTTTATACGCTTCCAGGCCAAGACGAACTGGCGTTTTAGAGATTGTAGCTTTCTCTCCTGCGGCTTGGAGTGACTACGTGTCTCTTCTTCTTCTGCGAGAGTAAGGGAAGAACGGCGTCGGCGAAGAGAGCCTTGTCTAGGGACAGAGTCAGAGGGAACGGAGATAGATCAGGGACGAGTAGCACTCACGCGACACTCTTACGGCTCATTCTGTGGGGGTGGGGTGCCCAGTTGGCGCTGGCATTGTTGGTATGAGTGACGGTTTTCTCTTGGTTCTGGTCTGACAACTCGCAAGATGAGAGTCTTGGCTTGGGTGAGAGTGCTCGGAAGGGGATGCAGAACATGCTTGGAGAACGTTGAAATCGAAGGCGGCCTTGTCTTGGGAGCGTCTCTCTGCAGAGCGGAAGATGGTTGTAGGTGTTAAAGGCGGCTTTGTGTTGGTTGAGCGAACGGATCGGGTTGTCCTCTTTATACCTAATGCTGCGCACGTCTTGCTTTGACCGAATTATGAACGTGACTTGTTGAGAGTCGGGCCAAGAACAATGGCGTGCAAGATCTAGACGTATTGTGCGTTGCGCACGTCCGTGGCTAACAATGGTAATGACTGCAACGTGTAAGTCGTTGCTATAGGCTTAGCCACATCGACATCCGCTTTGGCTGCCACAAGTCCACGGGAGTTCCATTTCCGAGTCTGAGCGTTCAAGTAACTGAGTGGAGAGTTCATAGCGCTTGACAGGTAGAAGCGTCACGATTCTATCATGAAGAATTCAATATCCCCATCGTAGAAGATCTGCGTGACAGGTGGTATGGTGTGACTCGGCGCGTCAGTGGTGGCAGTGACATGCTTTCAGGCCGAAATGAGATAAGCGTAGGCCCGGTTGAAACGAAACACGTCCTCGAACACATTGTAGCCTGCAGGTAAGCAGTAGCGACCTCGTTTATCATGCGGAGAGACCAAGGTACGGTCTGGAAGAAATTGACAGGGAAATTTAGCCCTATATGATGGCTCGCGTGGCACAGTATGCCGAGTGACTCTCATCCTCTTTTCTCAACATCGCGAACGCGTTCCCTGGCTTAGATATGCTCTCCCTGTGCTCTCAAAGCACCTTGAGACAAGCACTAACAAGCCAAACTAGGTCATTATGGAACACGTCTGGTGGGGATTTCTAGTCCTATCCATCCCCAGCCGCTCATTTACATCCCACTCACTCTACAACGTAATTCATACCTCCCATCCTTAACTCAGCATATCATACACCATTTCTCGACCTCCGTAGTTACTACTAGCGGCAGGGGACGCCAAATATGGACACGGCAGACCCTGCCACAGCCTCCCGTATCATTGCCACGCGAGCCATCATATATACGAATCAGTGAGATCTGGGGCCTCTTGGCCCTAACCCCAGCCTGATCTTGTTTGGCGTTATTTTCTGCTCAGAAAAAATTTAAGTAGGTCGCGAGGTTCCTCTAAACCGCCATCTTCTCCTCTTCTCATCTGTTCACGTCTCTCCTTCACGTCGCATAAAATGGATGTAAGTCTAGCGTCTAATTTTCCCTGGAAATCAAAGAATCTGATCCATGTGTTCAGCCCAACTTCGTACAAGGACTGCACAATCTACTTGTTCAGACCACTTCTAATGATACGACCCAACTCAAAGCTGTAGGACCTTATACTATCTGTATTTGTGATCCAATGACCTGATTGTTCCTCGATCTTCAAATCTACTTCATCAATACAAGGCTACCGCTCAACTCAATCAAGAATACTACAAAAACCCGGCGTGTATCTCTGCACTCGCCAGCATCATAACAAGCTCTCCAGAGCAAGCAGTACGTGTCTATCTTCAGTTTGTACAATTAAATAACTTATCTCGGCTTCATCGTTCTCAGGTTCGTCAGCTCGCCGCCGTGGAGATGAGAAAGCGTGTTTCATACAATAGCGGTACCCTTTGGACTGCTTTACCCCAAAACGAGCGTGAACAGATCAAGAGCCAGTTCCCCCAGCTCATCCTCAATGAATCAAGGTGCGCAGATCTACCTTTGGTTGTGTTGTCCCGATATTAACGACCTGTACTCAAGTAACTTGGTTCGCCACTCTGCTGCCCGAGTGGTCGCTGCGATCGCGTCCATCGAACTCCCGATGGGAACCTGGAGCAATCTCCTTCCTTTTCTTCAACAAACTTCTACCTCCTCAGATCCTTCGCACCGTGAAGTCGGAGTCTACATGCTCTTTACTTCGCTTGAAAACATTGTTGAAGGGTTCCAAGACCACCTTCAATCTCTCTTCCAGCTCTTCTCCCGGACGCTGGTTGATCCTGATAGTATCGAAGTAAGAATTACTACTGTCAAGTGAGTCGTCCATTTTGTGTCATAGCTCCGTGTACTCATCGATCGTGTAGGGCAATGGGCGTCATCGCCCAGTTCATCGACAGCGATGACAAGAACTATCTCAACCAATTCCAGAGCCTCCTGCCCGGAATGATCCAAGTTATCGGCCAATGTGTCGAGACCAGCAATGAGAGTGGTGCTCGTCAGCTCTTCGACGTGCTCGAGACGCTCCTTATACTCGAAGTGCCCATCCTCAGCAAGAACATTCCTGACCTTGTTGAGTTCCTCCTCCGATGTGGTGGTAACATCAACTACGACACCGAGTTGCGTGTTCTTGCTCTTAATGCATTGAACTGGACTGTTCAATAGTAAGTTTACATAAAATTTACTGTGGATACTAGCTAACGCTGTTTCTCTAGTAAAAAATCCAAGCTGCAAAGCGCCAACCTTGCCGGCACGATGCTTGAGCTTCTCATGCCCGTCACCACTGAGGACGAGCCCGAGGACATTGATGAAGACGCACCATCCCGATCTGCCCTGCGTATCATTGACGGCCTCTCCACAAATTTGCCGCCCATGCAAGTCTTCCCTGCACTTCGCAACCTTATAGTCCAGTATTTCTCGTCGCAAAACCCTGCTCAACGTCGTGGCGCCATGCTTGCTCTCGGTATTGCCGTTGAAGGCTGCAGCGAGTACATGACCCCTCTTATGAGTCAGGTCTGGCCGATCATAGAGGCTGGGCTTCAGGATGGTGATGCTTCGGTCAGGAAGGCTACCTGTGTTGCTGTGAGCTGCTTCTGTGAGTGGCTTGAGGATGACTGTGTTGGCAAGCACAATGTTTTGGTTCCTGTAAGCTCATGCCAAAGTTCTTTGTCATCACACTCACTCATGACCGACTTTGTAGGCTATCCTGAACCTCATCGAAGACCCTGAGACTCAACGGTCGGCCTGTACTGCTCTCGACGCTCTCCTTGAGATCCTTCATGACGTTATTGACCAGTACCTTTCAATCATCATGGATCGTCTCACAGTCCTGCTCCAGAGCGCTCCCCTCAACGTCAAGGCCGTCGTCACTGGCGCTATCGGCAGTGCTGCTCACGCCTCAAAGGAGCGCTTCATCCCCTATTTCGAGCCCGCCATGGAGCATCTCCAGCACTTCCTCGTTCTCACTGGCGAGGGTGAGGAGATTGAGTTGCGTGGCATCACCATGGATGCTGTCGGTACATTCGCTGAGGCTGTCGGGAAGGACCTGTTCCGTCCCTACTTTGCTACCATGATGACCCAGGCGTTCCAGGGTATTGAGATGGGTAGTGCTAGGTTGAGGGAATGTAGTTTCCTGTTCTTTGGTGTTATGGCTAGGGTGTTTGCCGAGGAGTTTGCTCCTTACCTTCCCCAGGTTGTACCTCCTCTGCTGCAGAGCTGTAAGCAGGCTGAGGGTGGTGAAGAACGTAAGTATTATTCATCAATCAATGTGTCCATCATCAACTCACGATTCAAGTTTCAGTGTCCGTCTCTGACGTCTCTGCTGCATTCGATTCTGGAATGTCTCCCTCCAGCGCAATCAACGTCAGTGACGAGCGGGATGTTAATGGCATGCCCACTGCTGAGCTCGAAGATATTGACCTTGACAAATTGATGGACGTGAACAGCGCTATCGCTGTTGAGAAGGAGATTGCCGCTGATACCATTGGAACGTTATTCGCAGCGACCAAAGGACACTTCCTTCCGTTCGTTGAACAGAGCACGCTTGAGCTGGTGCAGCTCCTGTTGCATTACTATGAGGGTATCAGGAAGAGTGCATTGGATTCGTTGCTGGAGATCGTCAGGACTTTCTATGAGCTTAGCAATCCCGAAGATTGGCAACCTGGTGCTGCTGTTGTAAGTAGATTTATCATCTTATCATGTGGTATAAGATCCCAACAACCTATCTTTAGCGCGTCCCTCTGCAAAATCAGGTCAAAGAGCTCGTTGGACATATCCTTCCTCCTCTGATTGACATGTACGAGACCGAGGATAACAAGTGAGTGGGCGTTTAGTTGAAACTACTTATGATGAAAACTTAACTCAGCTCACTTCGATGCTTTCGACATCGGATGCATATGAGACCAATTTCCTTTATTTAACTGAAATACCCCTCCATTCTTCTGAACCAACTTATTGATTGCTCTCTTCTTTCTGTAGATCAGTTGTTTCCGCCCTATGCGTCAGCCTCGCAGAGACCATCAACAAAGTCGGCCCTGCATTCGTTGAAGGCCGTAAGTCGTACTTTCATCACCAATTGTTTCATGAGCTCACCCGACACTTTTGCAGAACTCGAGCCAGTATGTAACATCGCCATCCAGATCCTCGAACAAAAGGCGTTCTGCCAGCAGGATCCTGATCAGGATGAGGAGGAAGAGGCACCTGAAGCCCAGGCGGAGTACGACTCTGTCCTCATCTCATCCGCCGGTGACCTGGTTGCTGCCTTGGCCAATGCTTTGGGCTCCGACTTCACTCCTGCATTCAACCGATTCTTCCCTCTCATTGCCAAGTTCTATGTAAGTGGCCTTTGAGTCGATTGGGTGCTCCATGACTCACTGTTCTGTTTGTATAGAAAAAGTCTCGTTCATTGAGTGACCGCTCTTCCGCCATTGGATGCCTTGCTGAGATCATCTCTGGCATGAAGAGTGCGGTCACCCCTTTGACGGAACCGCTATTAGAACTGTTCTACAAGGCTCTCAGTGATCCCGACGCTGAAGTCCTTAGCAATGCCGCCTTTGCTGTCGGGTTGCTCATCGAGCACTCCGAAGTCGACCTCTCCCCTCAATACATTCACCTCCTTGGTGCTCTCCGACCACTATTCGATGTATCGCCAGATTTGCCCCCAGCGAGACTAAATGCCAAAGACAACGCCGCCGGTGCCGTTGCTCGCATGATCGTACGCAATACTGGTGCTGTTCCTCTGGACCAGGTTCTCCCTGTGTTCATCAACGCCCTTCCATTAAAGAACGACTACCTCGAGAACCGACCCGTGTTCCGCGCCATCTTCCACTTGACAAGGACGAACAGTGCTGCTCTTGGTCAATATATGGATCAACTGCTACAAGTGTTCGCTACGGTCCTCGATCCCAATGGACCTGACCAAGTTGGCGACCAAGTCCGAGGCGAACTGATTCAACTTATTGGTGCTCTCAACACTGAAAACCCCGCCAAGATCCAGACTGCTGGTCTCGGTGTGTTCGTTCCGGGTGCATGATTCCCTATTGTTGTAAAGTATGACTTCATGATTTTACGCTATTGTTTGCTTTCTGGATACACTCGCCCCCACCACAATCTACCTGAGTCATTCCCGAAGATCTTATCTAGTAGTTACCTACGATACTTAGTTTCTCTCTTCTTTATGTTTCTTTTCTCTGTTGTGCGCTAGACTATTTCTTGTACAAGGGAATAATTTCGGTATAGAAGCCCGGAAGTTTACTGTAATGTACTGCTCTAGCGCTTCAGCTCAAAGGAGCGACGCGCGGCAAAATGTGTTGTCAAACTCAATTCCGAACCACAATCATCATCGACGGTCAAGCTCGCCGAGGACTGGTCCTCTCAGCGTCGCTTGCTCTGCCTTGCTATGTTTTTCCTTCGTTCATTCTGTCTCTTGGGTATCGCCTTTGCCTCTACATTCACCTCGGCCAAAGTTTTCGAACAATACTCCCTTGACGATCAACTTCCTCTCATCCCCAGAGTGGGTCAATTTTTCAACTGGACAATCTCACCCAGCACCTTTACATCGGACTGCGGCTCTATCGCTCATTATACCACCTCGCTGTTACCCAGCTGGGCTACATTCGACCCTACTACGCGATCGTTGTACGGAACACCGTCAGAGGAGGATATTGGGACAACGGATGTCGTCATAAAGGCATACGACGTGTCGAATGAACCAGCGTCGTCTTGGTGTAACCTCTACGTGACGAAGGATCCGCCGCCAACGCTAAATTACCCCATCGAGAAGCAGTTTTACAATGGAAACCCATCGCTTTCGTCTGTCTTTGTGCCAGGTCCTCTGTCTGCGTTATCGAGTGCGATTATGGGCGAGCCCACGCTTCGTATACCATGCGGATGGTCTTTCAGCATCGGATTTGATTGGAGAACCTTCACGAACGACTTGCAGGACGTACGTTATGCGGTCTTGCAGAGAGATGGGTCCCCACTTCCGGACTGGATACGCTTCTCGCCCAGCAGTATCACTCTCGATGGCACGACTCCTACTCAATGCGAAACGCAGCCTTTGAACATTCTCTCCTTATCCTTGCATGCAACAGATCATGCCGGACATACATGGGCTACCCTTCCTTTGACCATTTTTCTCGCAAACCACGAATTATGCAAACCCGCCGAATCGTTACCCGCTATCAACATCACTGCAGACGCTCCTTTCAATGTCCCGCTTAACTCGATCTTAGACTTCTTTGGTGCCGAGATTGATGGAAAGCCTCTTTATCCACAAAACATTACCGAATTGTTGGTTGACGTGTCTGGTTATGACGGGTCGCTCACTTACAATAGCCAAACTCGAACTCTTTCTGGTCAAGCGGATCATCGCAAAACGGTCTCCCATCTGCCTACCTCCATTACTGCCTTCAAGCAAATTATTAAAACCGTGTTTCCTCTCAAAATCGAACCTTCTTTCTTCAACTGCACTGAGTTTCCTCCCTTGACAGTCGGAGATGATGGCACGGTTTCTTTCTCTCTACTACCCTTCTTCTCCAACGCTACGCACGAACAAGCCAAGCTGTCTGCAGTTTTTGACCCGCCAGCGGCTGGTAATTATCTGTACTTTGACTCGCAAACAGGCATGCTGAGTGGTGTACTACCTCCCGATTTCGCTTTTCCCACTATTCCGACAACGTTCACAGCATATTCTACGATCACTCATTCCACCTCTCATGCTCGGCTGCAGATCAATTTCAGCCCCAAAAAGCAAGGCTATCCGACTCATCATCCTACCTCATCATCGTTATCGGAGAACCACAAGAAGTTGATACTCGGTCTGAGCATCACCTTTGGGATTGTTGGCGCACTTGTCGCTATCGCTTGTCTTTTGGCTGCGATCAGGCGGTGTGCGACAGTGAAGGACAGCGCGATAGAAGGAGAAGAAGGGCAAAGAAATTGGTCGGAGAAGGATAAAGAGTGGTATGGATTACAGGATGCAAAGATTGGCTACGGGTGGACAGCGAGCGCTGAGGAACTGGGTGAGCATAGAACGGGCCTGGATCTCGAACGCAGTCCAGGACAGAGTCCGCATTCGCCCCGCTATGGTGACATTGGTCTCGGTCTGTGTCGTGTCTTGGAGAGGAGTCAATCCGAGCTGAACCAAGCAGTTTCTGGCGGGCCCCAAAGCCCTGGCGTTATCATCAAGCGAGAATTCGTGGCAAAAATTAAGGAGGCTGTCCGGAACGTTAGCGATCGATATGCTCGCTCAAAACATCCTCAGCTGAAGAATCACGGCATGGTCATTGGGAAGCCTATTCTACTCCATCGTTCTCAGTCATCGTCTCTCAAGGCGGCAAGTCCTGCCACAACCACAAGCGTTCGGGCCGGCACTAGTGCAAAGGCAAGCAGTCGTTCAGAAAGTGCTGCGGTATGTTATCTTCCGACTTAAACGAATACAATGTTCACCCCTCTGTTTGCAGACACCAGCAACTGTTCATTTCGTTGATAGTCTCTCTAGACATGATTCCAGCGGCTCCACATCATCTCTGGAGTCAATGGTGATTCACGCTAGCGAAGCCGTCGTACAAACAGCCAGCAGGACAATCAGTCTCACTCACCAGACACCTCCCGAACGCCCACGATTAGTTCCTTTCACCAGCGCAACACGAGTTCCTATACCACAGATGTCCGTATCCTCAGACAGATCCGATGGGTCATCCTCGATCATGAGTGCGCGTGTAACCAGTCAGACAGCGCAGACCAATATGTGGAAAGATGCCGACGTACCGCGTACTCCTTCCCAAAGCAATGACGAATTGAGCATGGGTATTCACTACGTTCGTGCATTGGGCGCCGACCAAGCTGTTGAGGCAGCCCAATCTACGCTCACGGTCTCAACTCACGTGCGGTCATCGTTCTCTTCACTGGAGTCGTCGAATAACGGTCACGATAAAAAAGCTACTCGGATGATCGTTCGAGTTGGAGAGCAATTCAAATTCCGGGTTCCTGTTCTAGGCGACGATTATGAATCAAGTGAACTGGAGGCGAGACTGACTTCTGGGGAGAAGATACCAGCATTCTTGCGTATTGACTTCAGCGAAGCTAGACGGAGAAGTAATGGAAGCAGTGGAACAGGAGCGGTCGAATTTTATGGTTTACCTGGCGTGAACGACGTTGGAGATCTGGACGTGCGGGTTTGCACTAAGATTGGTGAAGAGCATTGCATTGCTCGAGTTCTTTTGCAAGTCGTGAAACGGTGCTAGCCTCGGACGTTTGCCAACTTTTTTCAGCAGATGTACTACCTTGATCTAATAGTTCGACACGAACACCTGTATCTTCATATCTAGATTTGTATCGCTTACTATACCTACAGTTACAGTGTTATACCAACAATGTTTATCATTCTTATATATTCAATCTGGGCTGGATGCTGATCTTTCCATCTAATTCCCTCTTTCAACCGATGGTGAATCTGAAGTATCACGTGGGTTCATGGAAATGCATTCCAGCATCAACCATCGTACTTGGGATTGGGATTGGAGATGCTCCTTGCTAGAGCTGTTCTGCCCAAAGCAGTCGGCTGTGCGGAGATGTACCCTTTGCATGAACAGCATCGACTATCTGCCCGCTATCGTCAATCCGTATCAAACTACCAGGAGTCTGGCCCGCTGGGAGCAATCCTTCATACCGCTGGGTGCTACGACTGCACAGCGCTTCAATGTGATGTGTTCGAGGCGGATGGGCTGGGAAAAGGTTCGAATCGTGCTTTTGCTGTATATCTCTATTTGGCCGGGAATTATACTTTTCTTCCTCCTCACAAAGCATCAAAGCCGGTTCATATATTTCAGAATTATATGCATGAGATCTGCTCCCTAATGCTCCCCATGTCTGTCAGTGGATAACGCCAGCCTTGGCCGGATGATGGTTTTCTACCACTGAGATGCTGGAGAGGATGCTCGAGCTCATTTAAAAATATCTTGATTTTGCAGCACCTATCGTCGGTGTGCGTGTACCTTACCGCACCCCTTCGCGTTCAAGGCGTTCGTGGATACCTGTATCTCCATATCAGGTTGGTTCGCCGTTGCGGTCCATCACTAATAGCAATGATGTTTCACCGTGCTAGTACCTCCTGTCTTCGGCGGCTTTTCATCTCCTTGTCGTGACACATTTACCACCGGTGATTAAAACGACCATAGCACTCAAGGCGGATACATATGGATCGATTCCTCGGCTTCTGCTCTCAAACAATCATTGTAGGCCGGCGCCCTACGACCAACACATCAGGGCTGCGATCTACTTCTCAATCGTAACCGTACTCCTCGAGCGCGCAAGTGGCGGCCTGCCAAACTGAACACCCGTGGAGTGAGGTTGTTCGATATCCACTCATCCGGTGGCAGAACAGTTTGTATCAATGGGTCGGTGGTAAAGCACACTCCTCTCGACAGATGTCAGGTTGGGGCATCAAAAAACGCGAGATCGAGGCCCGTAAACAGGGAAGCTGGGTGGGCATGTGAAACGTTTCTGGACTGCTGAACTCAATGTATCCTTGGCTTAAAGTCAACCGCGATACTCCGCGGTGCGTCACAAAGGACAGTAAGGAAGCCAAACGCGTGATTCGTGTAAGACTGGAAATAAGGAGACAGTGGTGTCGAGGACCTGCGTTGTAAACTAGTGCGGCCACGGAATTACGGGTATAGCAGGTGGCTTTCAAGGACATCATTGAGCTGTGGCTTTGCCTGCCTGTACAGCTGCTCTGCGTTTCTTATTCCCTCTCCTAATCTCTATCAAGTCCGCTTCAATATCTGCATCCTTGAAGGCGGAAAGAGCAGCTAAGCTCTTTCCGAGGCCTCCAATAGCATTATGCTGAGCACCCCCTCCCTTGGGTCGACGCCTAGTATTTGTTGTTCCTCCGGCACCAGTACCAAGGGGAGCACCCGCTCCAGTATTTGATGATGATGTGGCGGTGAGAGGAAGCGGATAAGGGGAAGGAATCTCGTCGACAGAAAGGGAGTGTGGATTAAGGAAAGGACCTGTAGTGATCGGCATGTTGCTAATGGCTCCAATGTTGGTACCATTCGGCTGATTGGCAGCACCTGGAAGTGGTGTTGGAGGTGGCGATGTTCCAATTTTATTCCGGAGCTTGCGTGTGATGTGAGGTCGCGATTGGGAGTCTAATGTTGCATCCGAGGTCCCTTCTCCTTCTTTATCTTCTCTGGCACGTCTCCTGCGTTCCTCGATGCCTTCCATGAGTCTCTCACGGACTCTGTCACGCCCTCTTCGCCACTCTTCCTCGACGCGTTCCCGCTCTTCTTCGTATGCCAGCTCTGCTCGATTACGAGCGTATTCTTCCTCGAGTTGAAGCTGCGAAAGGTATGCTGACCGTTCGATTGTCAACGGTAGAAGCCTCAAGTTGTACAAAGGATATGTTTCCGGTTTAGTTGAGAGCTGATACCCAGCAGTATGGAGAGCTGTAATGTTTTCGCTGTAGTTGCGCCCCCTACTGGACATGGTCAGTTTGATGCTGTTAAAGTAAGACGACAAGAGGATAGCGCACGCACTCGTCTCGCCGGTCATTCATTTCTTTCCCGAGTTTTCCTGATATGTCTTTTCTTTTCTTTTCCTTCTTTCCTTCATCAAATGAACCTGCGAATTTGACAGCAATGAGCGCTCAGATTGAATACCCGCTAAGCTATACTGACCATGAGATCGAGACGGGCCCGCCATGGAGGAATACGCCAAGTTCATAGACAAGTGTTTGTGACCATCACGTCACGCTTCTCATGTCACTTCTCCTTCAACTTGCTCTTGCTCGACGTGCACCAAGCACAATCTGCACGGCATGCAGATATCGTGGATATGCCACCAAAGAAGGCTCGGGAGTGGCTAAACAAAAACATAACAGTGCGTCTACCCTCTTTCGCGCGTCAATTAGCGACGGACTGATACCTGGGATAGTTCCACAACCAAAGTCTTCATGTCCTGCTGACACGGTTTTAATCGGATTGAATTACCTTAAAGGACAAGAACCGGTACTAGCAAAGCCAGACGAAGACTATCCTGAATGGTTATGGACAATACTTCGTCCCAAGGTCATTGAGGACGACGGACCAGGTGGAAAGTTTGAGAGAATGGAGAGGCGGCGGGCAAACAAGCAGGGAATAAAAGAGAGGAACTTCCTTCTCACTCAGTAGACGCTGCATGCAGGCTCGTAGGATCTGTTATTCGGATAGGTGCGTTTTTTCCCTTGCCCTACCTTTCCGTCGAAACTTAGACCATCTCTGTCAGGTATTGTCGGCCGACTACTCATGTCTATGCTACGCTGCAACCTAATGGAACATTTGTTGAATTTAACACTTAGGGGATTGCAGAAGTTGGACAGATGTCCGGGCCTGCATCGGTCGCGTTTTATAAAGCAACCACTTAGAAACCAGAGTCACGGTCTCGATGCTTCTGCAGCTGTTTCTATCTCCCTTTTGCTCAGAAAGCGTTCGAATCGGAAAGTATAAATTTGTCTGTGGTATAATTTGTACTTGCACCTGAATTACCCGGGATGATTGTCCCCGGCAGTTTACTTTTTCGGTCACACCGACCATCCGTTCATTACCATCAGCATTATCATTAACCCTCTGCTGTTGATAATAGCCAGAATATGTGCCCGCGTTATTATCCTGTTCGTTTTCCCTTAACATGTTACAGTCGACTTGACACTCATCCATCCACTCCGCCTAGGGAATTTGCTCGTTGGTATACGTGTTCCTTCCTTCTCATGCATGCACTCATCACTAGAAAAAATAAGCACCAGAGCTTTCAAATGTTTGAGCTTGCCCAGGCGCGTCAGAAGATCCATAGCAGGGATGCGACGGGACGCGATCGAAAAAAAAAATTGCGCTTTCGCTGCGATTCGGTCGACCTCCTTTTGCTACGGTACCATGGCACTGGCCCGCAGAAAAGCGTAATGACGTTATGATCTAGTCACGGAACCGAAAAGGGACGTTGTCGTGCAGCGACACTGTTACTCAGCCTTACCTATTATCATGAAGGAGTCGCATCCGTACCTGAACGATATCAAGGAGTCGCGCATCTCCCCCTCGAGACGTATAAAGCCAATCTAGGCTTGTTACACCAGTGTGCCTGGGTAGAACAGAAACGCGACATCCTATCTAAGCCTGCGTTGGACTCGAATGGTCAACCTGTACTGGACGTAACTGGCACTCCATATCAAATCCTCGATATTCCCCTCCATCCTGATGGCGGTCCACCGCTCATATTGCTGCGGCCAGAATATTCTACTGCTTTGGCACATGCTAAACGGTGGTTCAATGGTGACGCTGAGGAGCTTCCGACCGTTTTCGAGCCGGACGACATTTCGTGGAGACATTCTTTTGAAGATGACGTCGAGGAGGCGAATGAAAATAGCGAACAAGATAACAAGGTAACTGGAAGAGAGGTGTGGATGCAGGACAAGCTACAGTTAGCAGCACAGGGGAAGACCCTCTGAGAGGGTCGTAAGTCGTAGCGAACGAAAATGTGGAACAGCGTTCGAGCATGTTGCGGTGGACAGTAGTAGTCACAAGGGGCTTAGTCTATCCTTGAATACGTCCCTGCTAACATCTACGCTACAGGGAAGTCATTATGCTTCTATGACATTCTTGTCGAACCCCTTTTATAGCGGCTTCCGACTTGCCTACAGACAGAAGCGGGAGAGTTCACATCTTGGTGTGAAAACGGCGTTTTCGAGTCCAAATTGGACGGACCACACAAGTCGGTTTTCAGCTCAAGGTCTAAACGTGACTCATTGCCGTGAGACGTATGGTTCCTCGTGGACTCGAACAGAAAAGTGGTGGACGTGGACACTCAAACATTCAATACGAACGTTTGTATCGTGCAGGCCGCCTCGCCGCGAACAGATCGACTAGAGTGGGCCAGGAGGGTTTCTTTCCGAAGTTATAAGTGGATAATGAAACCGAACTCGCTGCAGGAACTATTGATTATGTGCGTCATAGGACGGCTATTACACTGCTTGGAGCTGAAATTTTTGCTCAGGAAACACCTTCAAGGCGGGGACGTTAAGGATTGGTCGGACGAAGTTTGCATCACTTTCTTTCATCACTATGGACCGTCTGCTTACCTTATGTTCCAATATACCGAAGCTCCAAAGGCGTATCAGCAAGAGATAGAACAAAAGCTAAAACAAGTCATTACAGATGAGCTATGGAAACTTTTCCAATCCACAGAATGCCTCAGTCTTAATGGACACTCCATTTCGCATTGAATTTTCGGCATATGTCCTGGTGAAGAACGATACGTTATACGCATGCGAGATCTTTCGGATGGTTAACCAAGCCTTTGGGGGTCGGTGGGCTACTATGCAGGTTCGAGAAATTTATCGACTTTTCAGGCCACATCTACATCTTTGAGGATCAGCTACACGAACTCTTGTCACAAAGAGGACAATGGAAAGCAACCCGGTCATTTCCGGTGCGCTAGAACAAGAACATTACACACAAACGATACGGAGGCGATCGAGAAATCAAGATTCAAGGGTTACAGCAACACGTTGTGGCTTGACATTGGTCCGAGTGCTATCATATCCGATGCACTCCCTGCTGAACATGAACGAATCCCTCCCCATCGCATCCTTTGCAACACATATTTTCCCAGATGTCTTGGTCGACAATGCGTATTACGAGCCAGAATCACCGAGTCAGGTCACTTTCGACTTCTTCATCTCCAGTACAGGGCGGAAGTGCGTAACTATATTTCAATACACAGTTGTGCGGAAGCATGATGCCAAAGCGCAAGGTATAGATTAGCTGAATCAGGTTCCGGCTTGACTACGCTGTCGTCACTGACAATGGGTTATTGAAGGTCCTGATTCCGAACGAACGTGTTGATTACTTGCACTCGACATCCCATGTGTACATGTCAGAGGACAGTTTGTTTTCTGAGGTGAGTATTTGACCAGCTGCGCTACTTGATGCTGATATACGTTCGCAGAAGGACGGAGGCGGTCTCGGACCGACTTGAACCCCTTGCTTCGAACCCCTTGTTCCTGAGCCGTGTACCAGTGTTTGGAATCTGTGGGGTTACTGTGTCCGAAGGCGAGCAGGAACGGATGTGTACAATTATGAAGGGAACACGTTTTGTTGGGAAGCAAATTTCCTGTCCTCTTTACCCTAAATTAATGTTGGCAGGGGACTTGTATGGGGCAAAGACGAAGACGAAGACGCCCCTGAGGCAGGATATACTCGTAGCATTATATCGACAAGTGCCGGGAAGTAACGTCGTTTTCTGTACACATAGCGAAATGCTGACATCTGTCCGTCATTGACTTCGAGCCGCCTTCATGGG
The DNA here is from genome assembly GCA_001466705.2 of Moniliophthora roreri. NCBI lineage: Eukaryota > Fungi > Basidiomycota > Agaricomycetes > Agaricales > Marasmiaceae > Moniliophthora > Moniliophthora roreri. The sequence goes on along the minus strand of LATX02000035.1, from coordinate 645,182 downwards.
TTCATGTAGTCCATGTTGATCACCCAAACCGTAAGTAAGAGTCATTCGTTCAAATGTTTGACCGTTGAGCTCCAGCTGAGCATAAGAGTTTGTCAGTCTCAGGGAACGAGAGACCGCCCAAAAGCATTTACCAAAGATATCACGTCCTCTAGCAGATGCGCCTGTCCAGCGACCATACCCATACCGGAATCCTGATAGTTGGCATTGACTATGTGAACGTGGAAATGGTCTGTGTTGCGATAGAATCAGAATGCCACTTATAGAACAGAAATGCTTACAATAACTTGGTTGGTAGTGAATAAAGAGCCTCAAACCACCTGTCGGTATCCCCCACTTCTCCCCAGCGACTTTGTACGCCTCAGAATGAATTGTCTTAAGGAGCTCAAGATGATCCGCACGCAAATCACGCAGACTCCGTAGATTAGGATTCCTCACGATGGCGACGAGGTAAAGACTCCCAATGGTATGAAGGTCCCATTTCATATCTGGCAGAATGATGAACTCTGGAGATGAGAAGAGGATTTTATCCTCCTCTGCACGTCCTTCGAGTATTTCAGTCACCCTGCGTGCAAATGGGTAAACGTTGTATTTAACGTTTAAAATGGAGGGCAAGGACATACCATCGTGTACGAGAGAGAGGGAAGCTGGATATATAAGGCTTGACGATCTTCTCGTATAGATCCGGAGTCTCTTGTACGAGGATAGATTGTTGTTTGATATACTATGATCATGGCAGTCAGAGTGTGGATGATACCGATGAAACTGACGGCACACCTTTCTGACGTGGACTTGTGTGGCAGGACAGATGATGTTGATCTTCACGTCACCTTGCGGCTGCTTTGCCTCTGAAAGTGGAGAGGATATCCAACCGGCGAGCCAAGTATACTGCAGACAAGAACAGTCAGAATAAAAACTAATATTTAACCCGACAAAACGCACGATATCCGTCGATTCCATGACCTCAATCTTTCGCACCAAACTCGCGTCTTCTTCTGGCCTGAAGAAATCCTTTCCGCATTCTGCGGCAAAAGCAGTCTTCTCAACTCGAACGATAGCTGGCAAGCGTTGGTCGCCATCAGAGTCATCAGTCTCTGCATCACGGCGAGTTTGCTACAAGTAGAATGACATAGAAGATGTCGAACCGTTCGTCCATGACATTGGCAAAGTTCCAAGCAGAGTGATGCGACATTTCTCTGGCTCTGACGGTTTTGCTCAGTTTCTGCATTCACGATTGCCGGTTTAAAGCTTACCGTCGTTCAAGATTTCGTCTAGTTTGAAATGCTTGAGCAAAGCGGGTATACGCGCCCCATTGGACATGGTGATGATGTGCTGGACAGTGCAGGCTTACACATCAGGTACATCCTGGTCTGCGATGGCGAGCGATAATGCAGCTCAGTTTGCCGCAATCCTTGTCCGCCGATAATGAACACAGATTCATATCCGCCTTCCCTAACGCTTGAACAACTCAATCATCTCCACAAACTCGCGACTACCTACGCCCTGTCGCATGGATTATGTTACCTTCCACCGTCACCCACCTCACCTCCTACTTCATCCATTCATGCTCCTCTATCCCTCTTCCCATCACCTTTTCCAAGAAAGCTATTTGAGAAAGTAAGAAGAGTACAGGCAACGTATAATGTGCTATACAGCAAGATTGCGATGGATGAAGAGTTCCTGGACGACGTCTTGGGGTGTTCGACTGGGGAAGAAGGGGAGAAGAAGGGTGCACGAGTCGGTGACGTAGATACATTTGTCGGGAAGCTATGGAGAGGCTGGAAGGTGCTGAGGGAGAAGGGAGAGATAACCCAGGTGAGTCGTTTACTGCTTTCAAGCTTGAAACAAGTAACGTATCTCTGGCAGCCACTTCACCTAGGCTTATTTCGCTCAGATTACCTCTTACATTCTACTGATGGAGAGTTAGATATCAAGCAAGTTGAATTCAATACGATTTCCTCGTCCTTTGGGCCTTTATCTGAACGCGCAGCTGCTATGCATCGGTGAGCAACACTTCGTCCCTAGACTGGAGCTTGTGGTTGACGCTGGCTCTCAGGTATCTGTGTCACGCGTCGCCTGCGCATCCATGGCTCAAGCAAGAGAATTTACCGCGCAACGAGACGACCAAGGGTCTCGTCGAGGGTCTAGCAAAGACCCATGAAGCGTATGGGGCCAATAACGCCCGTATCCTCTTCGTAGTTCAACCGAACGAACGCAACCTTTTTGATCAGATGTGGCTTGAATATGAGTTACTCCAACGGTATGTTCTTTCTTGTTTCCTTGTCACCTTCAGTCAACTCAATTAACCCCAGATACAACATCCCCGTAATCCGTCAGACACTTACTCAACTCACCTCCTCCGCCTCAATCCACCCTGAATCTTCCGCTCTCCTCATCAACGGTGACATCGAGATTAGCGTCATCTACTTTCGCGCAACATACACCCCTGCCGACTTTCCCGATGAGAAACACTATGCCGCCCGGTTTTTGCTTGAAAAAAGTCGAGCAATCAAGTGTCCTTCAATTCCTCTTCAGTTGGCTGGATCCAAGAAGGTGCAACAGGTTCTCGCTGAACCTGGCATACTGGAACACTTCCTTTCTCCCACTGAGTTTGACCTAGAGGAACTCCGGACAAGTTGGGTTGGCATGTTCGCACTGGACTCTGTCGAAGGCATGCAAAAGGCCGAAACAGGGTACTCGAAACTCGTTCTAAAGCCCCAGCGAGAAGGTGGCGGGAATAATGTCTACCACTCCTCTATACCCGGCTTCCTTGAGACATTGCCAGTGAAAGAGAGAAAAGCTTGGATCGGAATGGAGCTCATACGTGTTCCGCAGGGTGTTCAGAATTTCCTTGTCCGTGCTGATACGCTGGAGGTTGTGAGGGCGGAAGTTATCAGTGAGTTGGGTATTTTTGGGTATTCCTTATTCGGGGTTGGTCAAGGTGCGAACGGTGTACGCGAAGAGAAGGAGATAGGGTGGTTAGTCAGGACGAAAGGAAAAGAAAGTGACGAAGGTGGTGTGGCTACGGGTTTCTCGGTATTGGGAGGCTTGGTTTTGGTAGATTAAAAGCGGAATATAATATGTATGGTATGGCTAGCTATATTTACTTGGATAACCACTGACCTCCTCTATACCCATCGTTTAACAGTCGCCAAGAAAGATGATATTACTTACTGAAATATAGAGGAGAAGAATTTTCCGTAAGACGAATTGATTACAATGTATCTCAGCAAGAGCCATTCTGCGTTATACTTCAAACATGATGCTATTCCCGACTCAAGGCTGCCGACTATAACTTCTATGCATGTTTTGACTTCATGAAGGAACTAATGCGGAAACGTAGATAGACCATACCCTTCTTCCGCCTGCTCAGCTTTCGACTGGTAGGAAACTAGTATACCCTCGCATTGATGCTTGTGTTGGGCGTTGCAGCTACTTTCGTCTCGATCCTATCTATAGTTTTCTGGTGCTGGTCAAGAAAAGGTACATCTCATCCTCTATCGCTGGTCCTAAACCTCTTCCAACTGTAGGGAACACCTTCAGCCGGCCACAGAATACCTTCGCTCAATGGAAGGAGACGTACGGTATGTACTTGTGGCTGATCCGCCTCGCGCTTCTCAGGCAAATAGTAGTGTTCAGAGTAGCCGATTATGGGCACGATTCTGAAGTCACTGAGGGAGTCGCTTTAAAAGCGACCTGAAGCAGCTCCGTCTTCCCATCAAACCGCTGGATTCCTTTTATGTAAAGAAAGCGGGCGGACTGTTCAAAGTTCAGACGACTATCCCGTTACCAGCAATCCCAGAATCGACCCATAAGCAACACCGTAGTCGTCCTGTAATCGCATGCTCTGGATATCACTAATAATTGTTCATTTTCGTATATCCAGCCAAGACGTTATCCTACCCAACTCGGCCAAGGCACCTGGAGACCTAGACCGCCGTGCAACCAATTATTCACAGTGGCCACAGTCGTTGCTAATGATATGACAGGAAGCTTATTCTCGTATTGACGAATCCTGGTGGGCAGTGTACGTATCCCTATTGTTGCACAAATGGCCTTTATTAGATATAAAACTGATTCAAACAAAACACAGCTAGCATTCCATGCGCCGTGCGGCAATGGATCTCCCGCAAAGTCCAGAGAAGTGCCACGATCACTGTCCTGAGTAAGATGTCCCCCAAGTACTCTTTCTTGGATCTCAACGACTGACAGCTGCTCAGAGATTTACCTCATTTGAAATCGCATCTCTCATATACAACCACCCACCATTAGAATCGTCCCAAGACCCAATCATAAACTTCATTCGAAAGAGATACAGTGACAGGGACATGTCTGGCCAATCCTCGATCGTTTCACAGAGTTGGCACTGTTGAATTGGAAACGAGAAGCCGGAGCAATCTACCGTTTGCAAGAGGGTAAGTTTTTGAGTTACTTTTTCCTTATCAAAGAGAAAACGGTAGTATGCCAGCTTCTTTCCCAAGAATACTTCACTTCTTGAGTTGGAAGTCGTTTTCATGCGGAGACAGAAAGCTGTAGATGTATCATAGAGCCAGATAATATGACAGGTGAAAACAGATATCTGTACCTTTGTCTTATTTAGGTTATTACCGGGACTCTTGGTTAGCAAGAAACTGGGACAGGTTGCTACGCTCGTAGAAAATCACGACCAACACGATCTCAGCGACATGGAGTCCTCTTGGTTGGTTGCAATGCTATAGTGGGTGATCTAGTGCTATCTTGGGAACGTTCACTCATTTCATACTCACAGTCTCGCGACGGTTCAGTGCCGTTTCAACTTGGCTTCTCGGCAGTCAATGACTAATGATACGTCCGAGTCCAAATAGACTGCCAGCACTCTTCGCTGGCTCATACTCGCCATGGCCTGTTTCTCGGCGGTCCAACTTAAAGTCCAGGAAGAGTTCGACAATGTCGCCGGGAGGAGTGACAAAGATGCCGACCTCGAACGACACGGAACGTCTCCCCTACGTGCGTGCAGTAGTAAAAGGGATAATATACCATGCATTTCATTTTATTTTGAATTCCGGATCAGGCGTTATTGTGGCGTCCTTCAATTCCATTGGGTGTCTTTCATGTTTCTCAATAAAGTCCGTCCGCGATAAATACCGAACAGCATGTCTAGGGCAACATTTATGGAGAGCATTACATACTGCGGAGGAACGAAGGATATCGTTCTTTGGTCTTGGACGGTACGTACGACACATCTTCATTACTTTTACAGAGGGATCACATCTGTTCTAGGATCTGTCCGGGTAGACATTCGGTATCCAACACTTTGCACACCTTTGCCATCGTCCTCTGAGCCATCCACCTGGAACCCGAAGATGTCCTCGGCAAGGAGGAATCAGTCATCGTAAATGATCAGGAAACAGGGAATCTCAGGTAAGATATTGCAATTTGGCTTGGGGGTTGTTCTCCCTTGCTCTTCAGCAAGTGCAGAGTCGACCCATCTCTAGAAAAGATCTCATCTGGACCTCGTTTGTCCGGACCTCAGGACCTCCTGAAGTTGGCGGAAGAGGCATGGCCTTGATTGTCAGGTACTTGTGTCCGATCCCGAAGAAAGAAAACAACATGGAAGGACACGACCGACTTTTGTCGCACGCATACAAAGAAGGCTACTGAAGATCTCACTAGCCTTTTTTATAGAGTAAAATTCGATATAAGGTTCGGCAGAGTCGGGATATGAATATGGCATGAGTGTTGCATGAGTGCGAGCCTGAAGTTCTGGACACCCTGACATGATTTGTCACTCATTCGAATTCAAGAGAGACGGCCATCTCCGGTTGTCGAAACAATGGTCCCGAGCAGATACAGTATCCCTAAGCTTTATCACTCATGAGTCAGCTTTTCCGTAGGAAGATGTATAATTTCCCGAAAAAGTAGGGATATGCCTATTACTGAGTGAAGTATAAAGAGAGCAGCACTTCTCCTGTCGACAAGTCAAGACAGTTAATTCGACAATCAACTTTTCCTCAGTGCACATGATGCAGCGTAACCCCGCCGATTCAAAGCTTTTCCAACCTATTCAGCTCGGGCACATCGCGTTGAAGCACCGTGTAATCATGGCACCAATGTCCCGTCTCCGCACCACAGGAAAACATTCCGACATTCCGATTCCTGGCCTCGTGAAGGAGTACTACTCCCAGCGAGCAAGTACTCCTGGTACCCTAATAATATCGGAGGGACTTATCGTTGCACCTGAAGGTGCTGGTTTTCCGGGAGGACAAGGTTTGTGGTCAGATGAACAGATAACTGAATGGAAGGAGGTGAGCCGGTACTGCAAGAAAAGCAACGAGAAGGCGTGCTGACAACAGTGAGCAGATAGTCGATGCCGTCCATGCAAAGGGAAGTTTTATTTTCGCGCAACTGGCTGCTTTGGGCAGAACGGTTTTTAGCAAGGAGCATCTCCAATCCTACAATCCCAAGTACGATGTAGTCGGTGCTGGGGATATCCCTGTCACTAACGGGGAAAAGGTTAGGATGCTGTCAGTTGAGGAGGTCAAAAAATTTATCGGCCTCTTCGTGACTGCTGCATCCAACGCCGTGCACAGGGCCGGCTTTGATGGGGTAGAGATCCATGGAGCGAATGGTCACTTTGTCAACCAATTCATAGAAGACGTCAGCAACAACCGAACAGACGAATACGGTGGATCCATCGAAAACAGGTCCAGGTTCGTTTTAGAGGTCGTGGATGCCGTTAGCAAAGCGATCGGAGAGCAGAGGACATCTCTGAGGTTGAGTCCCTGGAGTCGGGATTGGGGTAAGCAGGCCAATATTCGCCTATTTGCTACGCCTTATAACATACGTCACCACCAGATGCGAGAATGGAGGATCCTATCCCAACATACTCGTACCTCATTTCGCAGCTTAAGAGCTTACATCCCAACTTGGCGTACCTCCATGCCGTTGAGCCACGGGTGTCGGGCATCGGGGACCAAGAAGTTTTGGAAGGGGAGTCGAACGATTTTGTTCGACGAATATGGCTACCCAGACCGTTGATTTCCGCGGGCGGATACAAACGCCAAGATGCCCTTGAGACTGCACAGGAAGAAGGGATGCTTATTGCATTTGGTCGCCACTTCATTTCAAATGTAAGTGCTTTACTTTGCAAGTTTCCCTGTTTAATGTGTTCGCTCTAGCCTGACCTCCCTGTACGCCTTGAAAAGAACCTACCTTTGACCAAATACGACCGGAGCAAGTTTTACGTCGTCGGAGATGCGAGTGGCCAGGGGTATACTGATTATCGTTTCGCATAGAGCGACAGGTGTTGCAATGCCATTGAGGATAGATATCAGGTAGCTTTTCTATGGTATCCTGTAGACAAAAGTACCGCCCCTCAATGGAAGGTGAAAACACATTGATTCCAATTGCCTCCTTGTGATCCAGTCGTTTAAACGTTTGGAAGTCGAATGTCGTCTGAACGAACAGATTTCGACTGACCGTGGATTATAGCGTGTTTTCATAACTCGATGATAAATTTTTGGCCAACTTCTACCTGCGCTACCCAGTCAAGAGCAACTCGCCTACTAACCACCATAGATGTAATCCTTCAGCTGTTCATGCCTCTTCCTTGCTAAAGAGACACATTGTAGAAGAGCATCCTGATTTGCCTCCACTTCCATACCGTCCTTGGCGCTACCAGTATTAAGAGCACCGACGCCTGCCTGGTTGACAGAGTTTAGCAGTCCTTTTGAGTCTATTATCACGGAGATCATTGTGTCAAGAAGAGGCTCTTCAAAAGACGTTGGGTCTGCAAGAATATGCGTTCTAAAGGCATGAATTAGGAACGACTTGGCAACTACGAGGTTCTGTAATGTGAACGCACCCTTCGAATACACCAAAGCTCAGACCTATTGGAAGTCGACCCTCATCAATCTCTAACCTTCGTCCCCGGTGGACTTTGGAATCTGGGTGATAGCAGACTGTTCGTCCAGTCGTCTCATCGTATGTCGCTTCAGGGAGGATCGCTATAACGGAGATAGTCTCAATGAGGATCTTGATGATATCATGACTTGTCTGTACTGACTATTCTTCAATGCAGAAACCATCGCTAGCAACGCAGCATCGAACGCATTTCCGTCATAATTTATACACGTTGCGTCCACGTACAGCGCCCAAACGTACTTCGACGGGTGTATACAGAGCGATTCGCGAGGAATTATCTTGGATCTATGACGATGTCAGCCTTATGATGTAACTTGAGAAGTTAAGAAAACCTACTCAACGAGAGCATCGTTTAGTCTTTCCGAAAGCACCTGAGCTTCTTCCGACGGAGGTCCAGGTTTGAATTTTGAAGAACATATGGCGGGCAGGTCAATATTTGGCACTAGATATGCATGAAAAAAAGCGTAAGGATGGGGAAATGCGTGTATATTGTCCGAAAGCACCTAAGAAGCCATCGTTTGGTTTATCGAGTTCTGGTTCTGCTATTTCAGCCTTGACCCCACAGACAACGGTCGTGTTTCCCATGCGAACCAATGCTGAGCCATTTGCAGTTGATATGGATCCTGTATGGACTTGAAAGGTCAGGAAATGATTGAGGGAAGATTGATTTCACTACGTACCAACATTGATATCGATGTCTCTCCACTCATCTCCTGCACGTCCGTCGGGTCGAACCCTTTCTGCTAAAAATCGTTCGAGGTATACCCGCGGATGCAGACGTTGAAAGATCGCAGCCTTGAGGGCGTCATTTTCCGTAGCCGATAGTGAGGTTGACAGGTTGGTGGAAGTCGAAGCTGAAGCCATTTTTGCGGCGCGAGCAAGGAATTTGACCTGCTTTCAGGACTCTCACATCTACCACTAAAACAGTGAGAGCAAGTCGTTTGAATCGATTATGTAGTACTACATCAGGTTACAATAGATACTAGAGTTATACAGAGGGGAGACTGGATTAGGACGTCTCGACCGAGATGGTACCGTCGAGTATGTAGATAACACCATTAGAAGCCTGTAGATGTCATGAGCGAGCGAAGGCTAAACTAAAAAAATTCGCCGTACCTCTTTCGTGTCCATGATACGAACACCATCCTCCACAACTGTATTCTGCCAACTTGGGGCGTTGGTATCCGAGCCTTTTCCAGAGGCACTGAAGGTAACCAACTTTCCATCAAGAAGTGTAGAATACGACTTATGTTCCAGAGCATTCAAAGATTCCTGTTATGATTGGCCGTTAGGATCAAGATAAAGTCGTACAGAGGACTGTAACGCACTGGGATGATGTGTGCCGAGACCCATCGTTCTACGTTGCGTTTCGACAGCTTGTCAAATTCTTCCTCTGAAATGACAGCATCGTCCTTCGTCTCTGGATCTTGATGCCTTTGGAAGGTTTAGTTAAAGTGCTTTATGGTGGAGTGGCGAGGGATACGCACGGCTTACGAGGTAGAGCAACAACAGCTTTATTAGTAGGTACCAGCAGCGTCAACCTGGCACTCTCATCATTAAGGAGCTTGCTCAGTTCCAGTTCCCGTGCATATGAGTAGAATATCGAGGAGGAAGCTTCAATGGTGAGTAAATCCGCTAGAGTAGGCTGGGTTTTAACTTGAGGTGTGTATTCTGGCTCGTCAAAGACCATGGGTATCTGCTGATTGCGTAGAGGACTCCTTTCGTCTCCCCGGTGTCCAGGGTGAAATTTAGCTGTCACCAGAGGTATAAAGAATAGTGCGAGGTGCTGCAAACGCATGTGGTCGTAGCAGTGTAAGATCACAATGTCATATCGTGAGATAGGAAGGCAATATTTGGACAAAGGACACCGCCACCTCCTGCCAGGGCCTTCTCGACTACTCGAGTACTCAGCGCTCAGCGACTACTTGTAAAACAAACACATGTAGCTACTCGACGACTGACTTTCCACAGTTCTGCTTCCACCAGATGTCGACGACTTCATCTGCATCATATCCATAGGGATTTGCGCACAGAATTGGTATCGTTGCTTCATGCTCCCTCCTGTGCTTGAAAATCTTTGTGTCCTTTATCCCCGCATCTCGGGCTTCCTGATTGGATCCGTCACGATAGTGCAGCCAAACTTGCCGCTCCATCGTATCCAGCCATGTAGCTGACGCCCGAGGACGGCGAATCGCTTCATAAGCTTCCAGTAAAGACTTGATTTGAGAATGATCAGTCAACCTTGAGAACAGATTTCCTAAGACCGCTGCATCTTCAATCTAAGCCCGGGTTCAGTAGCGATATTCAGTACTAGGGAAGGAGACACTTACAGCAAGAGCAGATCCCTGTGCGTAATGAGACTAATACAATTCTCGTTAATGCTGGCCTCGCGAAGAAGATTGGTTCTACTCACTGGGAAAGAATGGCATGCATCTCCTAGGAGCGTGACTCGGCCAGCCGGATGTACCCAGGTATCCAATGGCTTGCAATGTAACGACTTGAACTTGAGCACATGGTCCGATTTAGCGAGAGATAGAAGTTTTCGGACACTGGACCAGAAAGAGTTTAATCCCAATCTATTATCTCTAGGAATTGGGATTATATAAATACCGAGGATCCCAGTTTTCTCCTTCCTTATCGTATGCTGCACGCATGTGGTTCGGATTCCCCTTCGTGGTGTACACCCCAGGTACTTGGAATTCCGGCTCGGGGACATGAACAGCCATGTTGTATAGTGATTTGCCTCTCTAGGAATGTATGATTGAAATTAGAGATCAAGTTCGCAAGGCAAGTCTCACGTACAATTCCATATCCCACGACGTGCTTTTCCGGGCCCAACCAACTTGCCAGCGATGACGTTTCAATAAGTGGCCGCAACTCAGGATCTGCGAGCATCTCATCAGCCGGAATGAGATACCGGTAGGTGCTATCATGTGTGGGTTCGGGCTCTTGAGGGCTTCCCAGAACCCTGCGAACGATACTGTGAATACCATCTGCTCCAACGACGAGGTCCCCAGAAAGTATCTCCCCGGACTTCAACGTAACCGAGGGAGCCGAGGAATCAATGAAGGCGACTTCGCTACCCAAGCGAAGAGTCATATGTGGCGAGGCGAGTTCGTATAACATCTTTTGCAAGTCTGCTCGCTGTGAAGCCGGTTGAGACGAATTCGTCGAGAGGGTAAATGTTGATGTTGGTAACTTACATGCATTTGATACATGGAAGCCCCGCCGCATTGGCGTTCAAAGGCCTTGCCGTAGGGCTGCTACAACAGAAGATTTCCAGTATCTGCGGGGACATAAAACATTTTGGGGACGAATACACCAAACATAACGAACGACTTGCATCGGAAAATAAGCGTCGCTTCGCACCGATCAGAGCCTGCTATTTCTTCCAGCTTTCTACCTAGCCCCCAGCGCATGAGTAAGCGAGTTGAATCTGTGGTGAGTTTGGTGAGTGACCAGGAAAAAAGAGAAATTCAACGAAGTCTCACTTGGTGTAAGCTGGATGCCTGCGCCGATTTCTTTCAATTCTTTCGCTCGTTCCACCACAGTGATCCTATGGCCCGCCTGTACTAGACAATACGCCGCAGAAAGGCCACCGATACCAGCCCCTACCTACACATACAGAGTAAGCGAGTGCTACACTGATGGTGAAGTGCACATACGATAACGATATGCAGTTGCACAACAGCCTTTCTGCCCTCGAACATGGTATGCCAGATAATTATGTGGTCGGGAAAGAGATTACTCCATTGCCTCAAGCTCTGAGCTTTATGAGCTCCGGTCGTGATCGGTTTAGGGCCCTTACGAAGTCTTTAACTCGTAAAGGGCGCTGTTCGCTTCATTACGAGTTCTCCCGTGGTCGGGAGGATGCGATAAGCTATACTCACCCTTAGTTTTATGGCTCAAGCTCGGATCCGGTGTTCTCCTCGGATACCATCCCCGAATAAGATGCAGATAAGACGACCATGCTTTTGAAAATGTAGGTCAATTCGCGGTAGTATATCAACATGATATATCTACCCGCAATTACCAAGGAATCTGAACAAAATGGCCATTGGTGGAATACGGTGCTTGATCCCCAATGAGCTGCCCAGCTATAACAACAGGTCGATACCGCAGCTAAACCTAAAGGAGAATAAGACACACCTGGCCCATCTTCGGGAAGAGTAGCTAGGTGCACAATTACCGCAGCACCTTCTTCGAGTGCTCGGGTACCAGCTGTAAATTTGATCGGTAAGAGACAGAAAACAGATACCATTTTGAGGTCTCACTAAAGTTGTTGAACTACCAACAATATTGATCGTCAATAAAGTAATTTTGTTTCATGTTCAATCGTACCCACCGGAGTCTTGGTGTGTCCAGGCGTCGCAGCATTTACTTTCAGTTTGGGTGCGAATGCTGGAAGATTCTTGGATTGCATCACCGTGACCATGTCTGAGAATAAGGCGTTGTTGGTAAGACACCAATAAAGATGGATGAAGCTCGTACTCAACGCGGCCTTACTAGCGTTGTAGACCATGCCACCGGTTCGTTCGGGAGGAAGGCCTGCTTCAAAGGATAGGGAACCTCGAGCTGAGGAAACATTCACAACACGGGGTGCCTCGGATTTGGCGAGTGATGGAAGTAACGCATCTGTTTATAGACGGTTAGAGATCATAGAATCAGAGAAAACGATACATACTGGTCAGCTCCACTACAGCTGCAACATTTGTCTTCATCACATACATCATGTCTTCGGCTTGTAGTTTCTTCAGTGGGCAAGACCATACCGCCTGCCAACGCATCAATACGATTTGGTGGTACACCAGCCCCAGCATTGTTCACCAGCACATCTAAACGCCCACCGTACGCACTCAGAGGACCTACAGGGCTGGAAATCAGTGCAGCGGCGCTTTCTACAGATACTTTGTCTGTGATGTCAAGGTTTATTGCACTGATCATGACTGGGGAATCCTGGGGCAGACTTCTCTGCAGTTCTTGAGCTGCTTTTCGTCCTGCATCTTCCTTTATTCCCTGTCAAAAGCTGTCAAAGAAAGTTCTTTTTCCAAAAACCTTTCAAACCACATACCGAAAGAATGATGTGGCTAAACCCATAATCACCCCCAGCGAGCAACTTGGCGGCTGTCCAACCCAAAGATCGCGAGTCAGTAGAGCCAGTAATAAGAACCGTTTTCCCGACCAAATGGGGGGCCATGACTTGGAAGGCGTCGGTCCGAGGTTTACGAGTCTCCTGGGAGTCCACTAAGGGCTTTATAAAGGAGACCAAGCGGTTTAGTTCCAGAGCTGAGGTCAAAACGATGACAACGAAGTCTTCGGTTCGCATCCGCATGAAGTGTTGAGTAAGACATTCTGAGGGAGTATGAGTTGATGAAGCTTGCCTACTTTAAGTGAACAGCAAGAAAGGAATTACCATGTGCGCTGTGTTTTGAAACGGGTAGGTGTTTTTGCTCTCTTCCACATCCTTGGCTTCTAAAACCTTCGGGATTTACTAGCAACAGCCCTTTTGCGGTATGACTGTGTACTTATCTCAATCAACTAGAGGATGACTCATGCCGATGGCACTTATGGATGGGTGGGAAGGGCAAACAGAGCTTCAGGCCGTTCTTCGGTTCGCTCCTCGCGGCCTAATGGAAGGGTGTGCTCATGGGGTAGCAGCCAACCAGACTCTTGTTGAGATCTATAGTAAATATAATGAACTTGTGCCCATGGCACTGAGAATAATTGCTAGAGAAGAGGGTGGGGCAAGCTGTTCGTCGCCTTCCCCGTTCCTCACAGCTACTAGTAATGCAGCCAATCAGATTTCAAGAGCTATCACTCACGTGACTACTCCTTATGTTAGGTCCAGTTTGCCGAAGTGCCGGTTACCTCCCGCCAGTTGCTTCAAAGTTCACGCCTGCCCTCCCGTTCCCAGCGAAAGTCACTGCTCCCCGGCAACTGTGCTAAGCTCGTATAGCTAGAGCAAAGTGGTAAGCCAATGAAGTCAAAATCACTTTGACTATCCCTCACATCTTGGCATTTAACGTGAATGATAAATACATATGGGCGGGAAGTATAGCCCGAGGCGCGTTTCAAATCTTCAAAACCCTGGTATGAAACATTGAAAGTTCCAGCTCTCCAGATGCAATTCTCACGTTGATTTCTTTCAACCATCCGCAACTGGGCATTTAAGACGAGGTCAAGCCTGCTTCTAAGTTTGGAATACTGGAGGCTGGCGAGATCATTAATAGAGAATGAGCAGGTATGAACGCTCCTTGGGCTCGTTGTGTATTTGAAACTGACATCGCTATCCGGTGACGTCCCGCTACAGCAATTTCAAAATGAACGTCAAAATCCTGTGTACTCCTGTGTGACAACTGCGTGCGGGTATCACCCTCGTTAAATTGAGGAGGATCATTCGTACGGAAGGCGGATAGATGTGACTGCCGAATACGTTTCTCAGCTAACTATTTAAACACAGGTATGGAGAAGATTCTGACCACCCAACCACCCCTGTCTGTCGGCTCAATGCAGGTACGCATTCAACTCTTAATCTCAGCGAGAAATATTACTGATGATGGATCGTAGCTCTCTGCTACACTTATCACTATCCTTATCGGCATCACAGCAGCGGCGGCGGCGAATTCTGGCCCGGCCGCTGGCGCTGGTGTTGCCTCTGGTGCTGCCCTACGCCGTGACACTGTAAGTGCCTCTTCCTCATGCTTTACGTTGATTCTCATCGTGTTCTAGTCAAACCAGCCCTCTCAAATCACTTGCAAAGACCCCGAGTCGCTTCCTTCCGATTGCGCTTGCAACAAGATCGAAGGCGTGTTCTGTGGAAATGAGGCCATCAATCCTGCATGTAGCAACAAGAAGCAATTCGAGTGCCATGCGGATGGAACTACTTGTTGGTTGGGTCTTAGCAGCCTTTGCAAGGACTATCCAATGCCTTGCAAGGCACAGGGCTCGGCTCCCTCCGGCTGTCTTTGCAATAAGATCGAGGGTACATTCTGCGGTAACGAGACTGTCAATGCTGCTTGCACCAATCTCAAGCAGTTCGAGTGCCACACGGATGGAAGCACTTGTTTATTAGCGGATGCTGGTTCCTGTGGTGGCTCGACCTGTGACTCGCATTAAGCCTGTATTATGGACCATGGACCATGTATTTTAGGTTTTATTAGACTGCATGACCCACCTACCAATTGCCTGAATCCTCAAGAGATTTCGAAACGTGATGCACCGGGACTAGTCCGAGTCTCCGGTGAGTTTACGGAGCTGAGGGTCTGTTTATCTTCAGCCGCACTCAGCTCGAGTATTCATGATTGTTGGAGGTGATGCCAATGACAGTTCACATATATTGCACTACTCTGTGATTTTACCGGTCAGGACTCGGGTGTAATGGATAATGGTGTGAACTGGAACAGGTATTTGGGATCGTAACTAGGCAGGAAGTGTATGAGTATGAAATTTGACACGTTATCCGACATTAGTATCAAAATCTACCTGGAGCCGTCAAAACCTCAAGCTTCATTGGCCCCCACACCGTTTCCTAATACGCCAATAGAATATAGACTACTCGGGCCCATCAAATCGTAACAAACGTTCATGCAGACGAGTCAGAGCCATCCTCCTCCGTCTTCCTAAGTGACATAGTGCCATTCTTGTTCTAGGAACGTTGCGCCACATGCCAAACCAACGCCCTTGAAGCAGGTAAGAGTGTTGTGATGCACACTTGACTAGATAATCTAAGGCCGATAACAATCCCTGTGATTGTTAGGAATCGAGATCGGGTCCACTACGAAAGGCTACATCGGTCGAGAGAGAGAATACTTGAGAATAAAGTCAAGGTCAATAGAGGGTGTCATGCTCACCAACCATTCTTCAATTACGAGTATGGAAGAGAGAGACGGTACCGGTCGCTACGTTGTTGAGATGTTCACGTTAGCGGAGATTGGCATTTAACAGTGCACGCGAGAGAATCTGAACAACCGGTCAGATCCGAGTCTGATAGCAGGACTGGTTGGTAACCGCAGATGGCCGTAGGATCACAAAGAACATCAGCCCATGGAGCCGAGGTATATGCATGATACATATACCAAGAACATTGAACAAAGCTGAAGGTTTGATACACCCGAGTCCAACTATGATTACAAAAACTGTCTTGCCTACGCCACCGAGTTGAGCCCAGGGTATATGTCAAATCGGTGGTGGGAGGGGTCTATTGAATGCAAAAGGAGAGAATTGTTTCGAAGGCGGGCGACATCCGCGGGAGGCTATCAGCGATACGGAACGCTGGGGGAGTACGGGGTTACCGTGTCCGAGCTGCCTCGAAATCTGTGTATCTGAGGCGAATTTCGTCGAGTTTTATCGGGTTGAAGAGCATGTTGTACTGGCTGACCGTTCATGGGAAAAACCCTCTCGTCTGGTGTAGCCACGGTGCGAGCAGGTGGATATGGATTCGTAGAAGATATTTCCTGATTAGTCCGTGTAGATAGCTAGAATATCTGTGGGAACGACTTGGCACATTGCTCCTGAGCGCATTGCACTCAAGCTGTCGCCATCGAGAACCAAAAGCAAGCCGTTTGAAGGAGCGTGGAAGAACCAAACATTCACGAGGCTGAATGGATGACGCAGAGTGTTCAGGAGGAAAGGAATATTGAGATACATGTGGCCACTTTGATAGAGATAGACGCAGATACTGAGAAGCCAGCATTTCCATCAGTCAGTGACAGACAACTCCGCCACTTGACTGGTGCCCTACTAGTACTTTGTAGCGGAGACGCGGTCCACACGGCCCTTCGTCATGGCAGAGGATCCATTACGGTGCCTGCATGAATTCAGTGTTTGCTACATGTTTGAGAGGGGAGCAAGAATTCGAGATCGTGATTGGCTGTTGAATACGTATTCCGGAGTTCATCGAGTACTTTTCGGACTACTTCCTGAGTCGGGAGTCATCGCTTCGATTGCAAGAATGATTGAACTCGGGGGAGATGGGTCGTAAAGTGGGGCTGAATGTCGAGTTTTTTTGGGTGGGGTAGAGACAACAGAATACCATTTTCAGCTAGGTACCTAGTTGTCGGTGAAGCGGGTACGATGATAAGCACCGAAGGCAATGTATGGTAGCGGAATGGTTTCAACTCCCATGTTGGAAACAAACTCCGAGGGCGATCACCGCTGACTAAGCATTATTCTTCGGGGCGGCGTCCCCAAAATTTATTTGACCCCAGAACTCTGGATAAAAATCCTCTACTTCAGCTGTCGCTTGTCGTTCCGGACTTGGACAGTTCCTTACCTTCCTTTCCCTCTTACCACCATGTCCACCTACGACCATTCTCGAGTCCAACATTTCATAGGTACTTCTCATCGTTTCTCATGGCCGACGCGTGTTCTGACCTCGTGTAAAGGTGGAAACTCCCTCAACAATGCTCCTCCGGGCACCGTGTACGATTTCGTCAAGAACTCTGGTGGTCACACAGTCATCACCAAGGTAAGTCTACTTCATCTTCGGGCCCGAAGGATCTCATCCTGATCATAACTTGCAGGTTCTCATCGCAAACAATGGTGAGCAAGAACGTATACATGCTCATACTCGCTGCTAACGGGAGATTTATACAGGTATCGCCGCCGTAAAAGAAATCAGATCCATCAGGCAATGGAGCTATGAAACCTTCGGCACGGAACGTGCAATCGAATTCACCGTCATGGCGACCCCGGAAGATCTCAAGGTTAATGCCGAGTACATTCGCATGGCTGACAGATACATCGAAGTACCTGGGGGTACCAACAATAACAACTACGCCAACGTCGACCTTATCGTCGATGTCGCTGAACGTGCAGGTGTTCATGCTGTTTGGGCTGGTTGGGGTCACGCATCCGAGAACCCACGCCTTCCAGAAAGCTTAGCAGCCAGCAAGCACAAGATCGTCTTCATCGGCCCTCCAGGAAGCGCTATGAGGAGTTTGGGAGACAAGATTTCCTCCACAATCGTTGCACAGAGCGCGAACGTGCCAACCATGGCCTGGTCAGGAACTGGAATTACCGAAACTATGCTCTCTGATGCCGGGTATGTGGTCGTTCCGGATAACGTCTACCAGGATGCTTGCGTATCAAGTGTCGAGGAGGGTTTGGCGAAGGCTGAACAGATAGGATGGCCGGTCATGATCAAGGCTAGCGAAGGAGGTGGAGGAAAAGGTATCCGTAAGGTCGAAAGTCCTGAAGCGTTCGAGAACGCATATCGCGCAGTTGCAGGCGAAATTCCAGGTGTGATAATAATATTCTCTTTCGATTCATCATGCCAACCTCTTATCTGCAGGATCCCCCATCTTCATCATGAAGTTGGCGGGCCAGGCACGTCACCTTGAAGTCCAACTCGTGGCCGATCAATATGGAAATGCCATCTCGCTCTTTGGACGTGACTGTTCCGTGCAGCGTCGTCATCAGAAGATTATTGAAGAAGCCCCTGTGACTATTGCTAACGAGAAGACTTTCGAGCAAATGGAACGTGCAGCCGTTCGTTTAGCGAAGCTTGTAGGGTATGTCAGTGCTGGAACTGTCGAATGTAAATGTTTCCAATGCTTTCTTTTCGCGCCATATACTTACCAGTCTACGCAGACTTGTACAACCATGCTGAGGACGACTTCTACTTCCTTGAGCTCAATCCTCGTCTGCAAGTTGAACACCCAACGACTGAGATGGTCTCCGGTGTCAACCTTCCCGCTGCTCAGCTCCAAGTAGCAATGGGTATCCCCCTTCATCGTATCCGACATATCCGTCAGCTCTATGGTGTCGAGACCAATGCCGCTTCCGAGATCGACTTTGATATGGTGAATCCTGATTCATCTCAGGCTCAGCGCAAGCCGCAGCCCAAGGGACACGTCGTTGCTGTCCGTATTACTGCAGAGAATCCTGATGCTGGATTTAAACCGTCTTCCGGTTCTCTCCAAGAACTCAACTTCCGTTCCAGCACAAATGTCTGGGGCTACTTCTCTGTCGCCTCCGCTGGTGGTCTTCACGAATTTGCTGACTCCCAGTTTGGTCATATCTTCGCCTATGGTGCAGACCGAAGCGAGAGTAGGAAGAACATGATCATCGCTCTCAAAGAGTTGAGTATCCGTGGCGATTTCCGTACCACCGTGGAGTACTTGATCAAGCTACTCGAGCTGGAGGCCTTCAAGGACAACTCCATCACCACCGGGTGGCTGGACTCCCTCATTAGCAGCCGTCTGACCGCTGAGCGTCCCGATGCTACTCTGGCCGTTATCTGTGGTGCCATCACCAAGGCATACATCGCTTCAGATACTTGCTGGACCGAGTACAAGCGCATCTTGGATAAGGGCCAGGTCCCGGCGAAGGATGTTCTGAAGACCATCTTCAGCATCGAATTCATCTACGACAACGTCAAATACTCGTTCACTGCTGCGAGATCTTCAGCCACCGCATGGACCCTTTACTTGAACGGAGGCCGAACCATGGTTGGTGCACGTCCCCTTGCAGATGGTGGTTTATTGGTTTTGTTGGACGGAAAAAGTCATTCGATCTACTGGAGAGAGGAAGTTGGAGCACTTCGTTTGATGATCGACGCCAAGACTTGCCTGATCGAGCAAGAGAACGACCCAACACAGCTCAGGAGTCCTTCTCCTGGTAAGCTCGTCAGGTACTTCGTAGACAGCGGCGATCATATCAAAGCCGGTGAGCAATACGCTGAGATTGAGGTTCGCACTTTGAGTTCTTTTCATTCTTCTCAATGACTAACTATATCCTATCCAGGTAATGAAGATGTACATGCCACTCGTCGCATCCGAGGACGGTATTGTTCAACTCATTAAGCAGCCTGGAGTCAGTCTAGAACCCGGTGACATCTTGGGTATCTTGACACTCGACGACCCCGCTCGCGTCAAACACGCGAAACCCTTCGAAGGTCTCCTTCCTGCTATGGGCAACCCCGCCGTTATCGGAAACAAGGCCCACCAGCGACTCATTCAGTGTGTTGGCGTCTTGAATGACATTTTGGACGGTTTTGATAATCAAGTTATCATGGCATCCACTGTCAAGGAACTAGTCGAAGTTCTCCGTGATAGCGATCTCCCCTATTCCGAACTCAACGCGATCTTGTCCTCTTTGTCTGGTCGTATTCCTTCCAGACTCGAGGACAGTATTCGCTCGGCGTCTGAGACAGCCAAATCTAAGGACCAAGAATTCCCTGCCATCCGTCTCAAGAAAATCCTTGACCACTACATCCAAGACAACGTTCTTCCCAAGGACAGAACCATGTTCCGCCAACAGGTTGGAATAATCTCTGACGTTCTTGAACGCTATGCAGGTGGTTTGAAGGGCCACGAGATCGAACTTCTCACCAACCTATTGGACAAGTACGCCAGTACCGAGAAGTTGTTTGGAGGAAGCATTGAGGCTCGTGTCCTCGCTCTTCGAGAACAGTACAAGGACGATCTGGACAAGGTCACCGGCTTGGTTCTGAGTCACATCAAGGTTCAGAGTAAGGCCAAACTCGTTCTCCTTCTCTTGGACCACGTCAAAGCCAACAATGTCAATGTTTCGAACCCCGAGAGCAGGCTGTACAAGGTCTTGCAGGATCTGGCAGGACTCGAGTCGAAGTAAGCTTTCCATCAGGCTTAATATTCATTTTGCTCATGCTGTGATCTCTCAGATCCTCGAGTGCTGTTTCGCTCAAGGCTCGTGAAGTCTTAATCAGTGGACAAATGCCTTCGTACGAGGAACGTCTGATCCAGATGGAGGCTGTATTGAAGAGTGCCGTGACCGTACACACATATGGCGAACATGGCTCTAGCTCAAGGTTTGTACAGTTATCGTCTGTGCCACTGCTTTCTAACCTCTTCGTGTAGACAACCCAATGCAGACATTCTCCGAGAGCTCAGCGACTCTCGATACACTGTATACGATGTGCTTCCAGCATTCTTCAACCACTCCGATCCTATGGTTGCCTATGGTATGGTTTCCTCATATGACGATATAGTTCCTACTCAAAGAGGTTTCTAGCGGCGTTCGAGGTGTACATTCGCCGTGCGTACAAGGCGTATACTCTCCTCTCCGTCGATAATGAAGAGGGTATTACTTTGGATGATGGCGAGACTCCTTGTGTCGTGACATGGCGCTTCAGCCTCGGTCAATCGAATTCTCCTCCTTCCACTCCCCGCATTTCGATCCAGTAAGTATTGCATTTGACTCATTTCAGTCTGACTTTGTGTGGAAGCTAAGCATTCATCTTCACAGGGACAGGCCAACTCGTACTGCTTCAGTCAGTGACCTCAACTTCGTAATCAACCGCAACCAGTCCAGACCAACACGTACTGGTGCTATTGCATCATTCGCAAACTTCGACGCCCTCACCAAAGGGTTTGCCTCTGTCGCTTCGATGCTCCCAACGTTTGACGCAGACGAATGGAAGCAGCGTTATGGCAACCCCAACTCCCTTCCTAATGTAATCAACATTGCGTTGCGCTTGTTCGACGAAGCGGATGACATGCCCGAGGAAGCCTGGTTCGAGAAGGTGACAGACTTTATCAACACCGAGACCGGCAATCTTGCACGCCGTGGAGTTGGTCGTGTCTCCATCATGCTTTGCCGCCCTGGACAGTACCCCGTCTACATTACTCTCCGACAAAGTGATGGTGTGTGGGGAGAAGAGAAGTCGATTCGTAACATCGAACCAGCTCTCGCATATCAGCTCGAGCTTCGCCGTCTTTCCAACTACAACCTCAAGCCATGCTTCGTGGAAAGCAAACAGATTCACATTTACCATGCGGTTGCAACGGAGAATCAGCTTGACAGTCGCTTCTTCGTTCGTGCTTTGGTTCGACCTGGAAAGATACGTGGATCCATGAGCACTGCAGAGTACTTGATTTCGGAGACGGATCGATTGGTGACCAGCGTGTTGGATGCTCTTGAACTTGTCAGTGCACAGCACCGTAATGCCGACTGCAACCACATCTTCATGAACTTCATCTACAACCTTGCAGTCACCTATGAGGACGTTCTCGCCGCAATCGCTGGCTTCATTGAGCGGCATGGAAAGCGTCTATGGCGACTCCACGTCACTGGCTCTGAAATTCGAGTTGCATTAGAAGACAACGAGGGCAACGTTACTCCCATCCGTTGCATTATCGAGAACGTGTCCGGATTCATTGTCAACTACCATGCCTACCAAGAAATCACTAGTGACAAGGGGGTTTGCATGTTGAAGTCGATCGGTGAAAAGGGACCTCTCCATCTCCAACCTGTTCATTATAACTACCCCACCAAGGAATCACTGCAGCCCAAACGTTATCAGGCTCATCTCATTGGCACCACATATGTTTACGATTTCCCCGATCTCTTTGCGAAGGCCCTCCAGAATGTATGGCAGAAGGCCCGAAGCAACGACCCGACATTAGTGCAACCGAAGCAACTGTTGGAATCTCGAGAACTTGTTCTCGACGAACACGATCAATTGACGGAAGTCGACCGCGCACCAGGTAACAATACATTTGGCATGGTCGCGTGGGTATTCACGATGAGGACGCCGGAATATCCTCGGGGACGAAGAGTTGTCGTCGTTGCAAACGACATCACCTTCAAGATTGGTTCGTTTGGGCCCACTGAAGATCAGTTCTTCTACCTCGTGACACAATACGCACGAGAGCTCGGACTTCCCCGTATTTACTTATCCGCAAACTCCGGTGCACGCCTCGGCCTTGCTGAGGAGATCATGCCATTCTTCTCTGCTGCTTGGAACGTCGAAGGCCAACCAGAGAAGGGCGTCAACTACCTCTACCTGACCCGTGAAAACTTCCTGAAGATTCAGGACAAAGGGCCAGAGGCCATTCAAACGGAAGAGATCGAGGTCGATGGCGAGTTGCGCTATAAGATTACTGCAATTATTGGTCTGCAAGAAGGATTGGGTGTCGAGTCGTTGAGAGGATCGGGTCTCATTGCCGGTGAGACCTCCAGGGCATACGACGATATCTTCACCATCACTCTCGTCACCGCTCGCTCAGTGGGTATCGGTGCTTACCTCGTTCGTCTCGGAGAACGAGCGGTGCAAGTGGAAGGCCAGCCAATCATCCTTACAGGTGCTCCTGCGCTCAACAAGGTTCTTGGTCGTGAGGTGTACACCTCTAACCTGCAGCTCGGTGGCACCCAGATTATGTTCAAGAATGGTGTCTCTCACCTCACAGCGAATAGTGACCTGCAGGGTGCATCTCATATCCTTGAATGGATGTCATTTGTTCCCGATGTGAGGGGTGGAGCCTTACCCATCAAGGAAAGCGCCGACACATGGGATCGTGAGATCGACTACACTCCTCCCAAGGGTGCATACGATCCTCGCTGGTTCATCGAAGGCAAGCTTGATGAGAACACAAACGAGTGGTTGAGTGGATTCTTCGATAAGGGCTCCTTCCAAGAGACATTGAGCGGCTGGGCACAGACGGTAGTTGTCGGAAGGGCTAGACTCGGCGGAATTCCAATGGGTGTCATTGCTGTGGAGACTCGTACCATCGAGCGTATCGTTCCTGCCGATCCCGCCAATCCATCGTCGTTCGAACAGAGGATCATGGAAGCCGGTCAAGTTTGGTACCCTAACTCTGCATACAAGACTGCTCAAGCCATTTTCGACTTCAACCGGGAAGGCCTACCATTGATCATTTTCGCGAACTGGCGTGGTTTCTCTGGAGGCCAGCAAGACATGTATGACGAAGTCTTGAAGCAGGGTTCAAAGATTGTCGACGGTCTTTCCAGCTATAAGCAGCCCATTACCGTCTACATTGTCCCCAACGGTGAACTGCGTGGTGGCGCTTGGGTCGTCCTTGATCCATCCATCAACTCGGAGCAGATGGAGATGTATGCCGATGTTGATGCTCGTGCAGGTGTTCTTGAGCCCGAAGGTCTGGTCGAGATCAAGCTCAGGCGGGAGAAGCTTCTCGGTTTGATGGAGCGTCTAGATGATCAGTACGCTTCGTTCAAGAAGGAGAGCAAGGACGCTTCCAAGACCGCAGACGAGAGGGCTACCGCATCCGCTGCTTTGGCTCAGAGAGTGTCCCTTTTGATGCCAACGTACAAGCAGATTGCTCTCTTGTACGCCGATCTCCATGAGTGAGTTTCCGTTGTTATCCCTTTTCATCGATCACTAATACCATCTTTTCAGCCGAACTGGACGTATGGAAGCCAAGGGTTGTGCGAAAGCTTCCACCTGGAAACAAGCTCGTCGACACTTCTACTGGAACTTCAGGTCCCGCATTGCGCAATCGGCTGCTCTTGCAACTCTCGCGGAAGCCAGCCCATCATCAACAAAGGAATATAGGACTCGTCTACTCAATTCCGTTGCATCCCTCGAACCCAACGCAGAACCCCGCGAAGTTGCCCAAAAACTCGAGAAGGTCGACCTCACTCAGACGGTCCTTCAGCTCAAGGCTGACCATCTCGTCCGTAAAATGCTTGACCTCACTCGTGAAGACCGCAAGACCGTTATGGATGGTTTAATGCGCCTTGCCGATAACCTGTCTGATGAAGAACGTGCTTCTTTGATCTCGGTTCTTCAAAACACAAATCGCTCGCCAGGTTAGTATCCGTTGTATCGAGAGTCCATGAACTACGACTGACGTTACCTTCTAGGTCCTCCCCAATACGCTAACTGACTCTCAAAAGTTGTTTATGGTTTTCTCCGCTTTCCTCACGTACTGTACCATTAGCCACGATTTCTTTGATACTTTGCTCTCGTACGATATTTCCCAGGTTTATAGAAAGGTTTCACTGGATAGATGTAAACAAAATAGTGTTGTTTTAGAAATGACATTTTCTTCATCTTCAACGTCTGACACATTACTGGCTTGTCAACACACGACAGCTTTTCTACAAGCTGAGAGAATTGTTTAATTCATTGACGAGACCGGATGAAAACAACGAAAGCTGATGAAATGGTAAAAATAGAGTAATGAGCAACCTCCTACATCTAACACATTGTACAAATTGTCCAGAGCGCCGAGAGCAATCACAACAGTGACCGGAGACCTTCTGTAACGAGCTTATGATTTCCAGATAAGGATCGCAAGAGATCCAACATAAAAGTAGATGAAGTGTTTGGTTTCTGAAGGAGCGAAAAAAAAAAAAAAAAAAAAAAAAAAAGGTATTGGGTCAGGAGAAGCGCGCCTCATTCGGAAGAGCTCCAACTCACCATGCGTCACATAGCTCCCAAAATTCTTCCCGACGACGACGTGCCATGTGGGCCCGTGTCTTCGGTCAAACTCTTTCTTAATCTGCGCAGCAATGTCTTTCTCGATGTTGTATTTCTCCAGTGCTGCTGACGCGATATCCACACTCTCCTGCTGCATCTCCTCGCTCATATCGACGTTCTTTATGATTGCCTTGGGTGCACCAGCACCATCTGTGGGGCCTCTGACGCCAGAACCATCGGATGAAGATGTAGGCGCGTCGAGTTTCTCGGCCATTGGTGTTGAGGTGACTTGTTTATGGGCTGGGGAGGGAGGCTGAAAGGAGGTCTGAAGTGAGATTGACTGCACCGATGGAATATATATATCATGGAAACCTGCCTTGTAGAAATAATAAGAGGTCCGGTTCGAGGGGGCAAGTGAAGGTGGGCGAGGAAGGGTCAGGTCAAATATGCACGTGGCCACGAGCTGTTTGCGTTTGCAGCACATGGATGACTCGAGTCAATGACCATGACAGATTCAATGAAATTACACCGTTTCACCGCGTTCTTCCTGCTGCACATGCTGCATCTCTCCAATCTCAACACATTTGGCTATCTCATGAATCGCTATTGCTGCCTCGTTCCCGCACCATCATAGTCATCAAGGTACCGAATATTCCAAAATTTCCACTTCGGAACAGTTCAGGCTGATGCGCTAGCGTTCTGTTTTGCTTCCTACGCAAGCAAGCCAGGTACAAGAAGGCTACACAGGGCGTAAGGCCTTGTCTTTATCCTTCTGGTGCCTGGAAAATCATCGCTATATACCTCAAACCGAATTGCGAAACGCCGCGTAATGTTCCCGATTGCATGAACTCTTGTTACAGGCGACTACTGTGGTGATTCTCATCAAAAATTTGTGAAAATACCACACGCGTCTTCCGTCTACGATCAAGAAGCTATAGTGATACCCATAAGGCAGCCTCAACCGAAGAACGGCTGGTCAGTTCTGTCGAGCCTTGTCGACCTCATGTTCACTAGTACGTGCACGTCCTAAGTGGAGTCTCCGCACTAAGCCAACCCTTGCCAGGTCGTCTTTACGTCGTCAAATACGCTTTTTTAATCTTTTCTCTTTTTGATCACGAATGGCGTATGCGTGTATCTTGACACAAGACCGAAGAGCCACTCGGGGCTCATGGGTTCCGTACGCCTATCGTGCTTGGTCGCCGTCCTCCTTTGATACCAAATGATACTTGGCAAGAATCTAGCTCCATCGATCTTTCTGAGGTGGTAGGACCCTTATGCCTCGCTATAGATCTAGAGCTTGTCAAAGTAGACCTCCAGTATTTAACGAGCTCTTTTGACTCCTTACCAGCCCGGCATCTGCCTGCGATTTCGAGCTGCTGTTATCGAACTTCTCCCGGCCACTTTTTCATGCCTGCTTCCATCTGTTGGCGACCACCCCCACCACCTTCTTCCATTACTCACGCATGTTTTTGTCCAGCGAGTATCTCGACCGAGCACGGAGTCAACGTGGTGGCTCGTGGCTATTAAATTTCATTTATGCAGGCAAACTGGGGGGCCCATTCTGCTACAAGCCTCTATGATCGCATGTACATCGCACCTGCCAGCAGCCGTATTACTTCCTTTAGTTTATTTTAAGTATCGTCCATATTGCAGTCCCATTCCAGTCGCTCAGCCCCAACTCTTCTTACCTTGGTTCTCCTAACCGGCGCCAACAACCCAACTGCCTACCTCACTGGACCACAATTCTCTCTCCCCAACTCTACCCTATCGATGCAACAAATCTGATCCCCTGAACGCCCTCATCGTACGATGTTTACAATTGATGAGCTAATTCTCTTCGGTATGTTCCGTGGCGTTAGAGAAGCCTAGTAAGAATGGAAAAACAATGGCCGGCTATGCAATCCTCATAGCCATACTCATACTGTCCTTCCCACCAGAGAATAGGTCCATGTGTAGAGGTTACGGCAGTAACTGCAAGATTTGCCTCGCACTAATCCATTACCAGATTTGGGGCAAGAGGTCGAAGATTATAGCAAGTTCAAACCTTGTTGTGCAATCTTCGGAGGTTTGAGGCAATCCTGTGGTTGATGAGAATGCGATGTTCGCATCGTTGAATCGGAAACGGCCGATGTTCCTTGAGATCCACAGCCCACCTCGAAAGGAGAGCGTAGTTCTTCCGACCCAGTTCTCGCTGTTAAACGTGATAGGACACTTACCTGCGCAGTCAAATTCGGAGTCGACATCGTGAATAACGTACGTCATCTAGCCAAATATGAATGCAGTGACCCTCCTTGTTACACTTTCGCTGATGACCTGAGCTCAAAGTAAAATTCGTCTACGACGACAAGTCCTTGTATATATACGGCAAAGGTATGATATATTATTATACTCGTCGTTGTACCAGTGCATTTCTCATTTCCTCGACAGTATGGACCCAAAGTGCCGTCCGCTCTTCTTCCGTCCCAAAGTAATTTTTCATCCCTATATCCTCCCCATGCTCAGTAAGTCTCCAAGCTCTGGGTTCATTGGCAGTATTCAACATCCCATAAAGCATACATTCCCCGCTGGTCTCAGCAGACATCATCAACGGCCTCAGAATTCCATTCAACATTGTTGAAACACCACGAACTACAGCAGAATCTGCATGCTGAGATCCAATAGGTGTACGGACCCATCCTGGCCAGGCATGTATGAATGTTATACCAGGGTTTCGCGACGAGAACTCCTAGAGGATGTTTGTCAGCCCAAATTGCATGCAGAACCAGCTGGAAGCCTAGAACAAACCTCCATCATCAAATCATTATACGTCGGCCCGGCTTTCTTAACTGCCATCTTTGAGTACACCTGCCTCATCCCTAGATCATTCACATTGATGCTTCCACCCTGACCAGCTCCCAGAACCGAAAACACCTTGGCATCCTCACCCATCTCTTTCGCCTTCTTCAGCGCAGGTAAAAGATCATTGATGAACTTCCATCGAGCATAATAATGCACCGCCAACTTCCTATCGATACCTTCTTCCGATTCATCTCTGTCTTTCACGGTGATGTATCCTGGAGACATGACGAGGTAATTGATTTTTCCCTTCGACAACTCCTCCGTGGCTTTTTGAATGTTCTTCATGAGGGTGACATCGCATTGGATGAATTCGTGTTTAGCTGCCAAAGAAGAAGGTCGAGGGAAGTTGGATATGATACTTTCCGCTGCGGCTTTATTACGCCCGACGAGCACTATATGAGCGTTGCCATTCGTGTGTCTTGCAAAGTTTTCTGCCATGCCCCGACCGATTCCGGATGTACCACCCACGAAAACGGCTACCGGGAGAGAGGTCGGAGGAAGGGAAGAAAGATATTTGGCGTTTGCGGAGCGGATTGCTGCGAGGTTCATTGTAGATGTAGGGCGTGAAGAAGCTTAGGCCATTTATAGGCCATTTATAGGCCATTTAGCCCTGGAATGCCGAAGAGATACGTATATTCAAGTTTTGGTTTTGTCGGACTCGTCGGTCATGGCGGCGGTAGCAAGCGAAAGGGATCAATGACCGAGTAGCAATAGACTGATTCGGCGAGCTAGGCAACCTTGAGCATTTACCTATCGATGAAGTTCATGTAGGGTGTCTTATTTTCGGTGGACGTTAGCTTGAAGTAGCAGCTGATTAATAAAACCAGCAAGGTCGTCTGAAGAACTTCTCCTCCCTGGCTGCGGATCTAGTTCATATTTCGAAGGCAACGCATTGTTACCATGACATAACAGATTTCTGTTCTCATGCATGAGCCTCTGACTTGACAGAAGGATCGCATTCAATTGGGAATGGTACCTTTGCTACCTTGGCCTCATTGTTGGTGATTATGATATAGTGAACGTCGTAGTCACCCCATGCCTCATTCAGTGAAAGGATCGCCTGTTCTTTGGCGATGTGCATTCCCGAGATCGTACACTGTAGACTGAATGGGAACCATGGTCTTCTCTGCGAGTGCATCGTACATTGAATGGCTGGGGGATATCGGTTGGTAGCATCGGGATTTGATAGTGGTTCCTTGAGTCCATTGTATTTGAGGCAATCTACCTTGAAAGCCGCAATGCAGGAAGCGACGGCACCAACACAAAGTCACTTGGGTTTACTCTTCGATTTGGACGGTGGGTTTTGTTCCGAGCTAGGCTCGGGTGAGGTAGACATGGAGCAGCAATGTGAGTTGAATAACTGTTCCTTGAGATGTCAAATACACCTCTCTTCCCTGACATTGCCCGCCTCTCACTAGGCTTCGACGAAGCCCGTCTGCAAGAAGGGTTCACGTATCCGAGCGTCAAACCGGAATGGCTCCAACACTTCTCCGGCATATCGACCGCGTAGATGTTGACACGAACATCCAATGTGATGCCTCTGCCTTTGTTTTGCTTGACTTATTCACCATCCCATAGAACTCCCTAATATGTTCGATCAACCACGCAAGGTCTCGCAATTTTAAACTGCGGAGTTTTGCCAACAGAATCTCTTTGTAGTCATCCGGACGAGCAGTGTATGTGAAGATGCCACGTGCGGAAGCACTGTAGAGATCATAAACCTCGTTGATATCTCAATGTGAGAGCGTGCTTAGATAGGGCCGGTAACTCTTCCCTCAAATGAGAGGTTAGACCACAACAAGAAAAGTAAGGGTATGAAACCCACATTAAAGATAGTTCTTGGAGAGAGTTCGGTTTCATGATTCAGATATAACGCAGAACATTTTCTCTCACGACCCACCCGAGGCGACCGCTCTGTGGAGAGGTGGCGGTGGCGGACAATGGACTCCAGATCCTCTGATTGCTCGAACTGTTTCAACCTCTTCGTTCGAATCGAGTAGGCACCAAATCTCCTTGGTACGACGGTTAGGATTGAGCTGGCCGGGGAGTATTTTGAATACGCCGTCGTTGCGCCAAAAGTAGACACAGTCAGGTTGACATTGGAAGAGCGTGAGGAGGCTGAATAGTAGGCGCTCCACTAGGATAAAGTAGAGCGATTGAAAGGTTTTTCCTAACGAGTTCGCGGTTATAGTAGGCCATTCGAGGGCGATGAATATGACTCACTAAGGCTCGGTATCCCTATCAAAATGAATGTGCGGTTTGATGAACTTGATCCAAGCTGATACAATCTTCAACCTCGATAAACTCTTTGCACACATTCAAGGACATCCTTTGTATTGCGATTGTCCTTGGAACCAAAGGATCACGTCACGTAGAGTTCTGAGGTATTCTGGGATGATGGCACGAGAAGGATGGCTGAAGAACTGGGCCTAGTGGGCCTGATGAAGATCTCGGCGTTTTTCGGACCACTGGGCTACTTGCCAAAGATCCTGCATCTCCGGGATTGCAGGCATGTTGTAGTAAAGGAAGCAGTGTAGTGGGTGCCAAGTCGTCCATCATGACAAGCTGACTATCTGTTACAGACGTGGAAACAAGCAGAGCGAATCAAAGAACCGGAAACTGCCGAGCTTGCCTGAGGTGAACAACAGGACCCATCATAGGCGCACAGTTCTGTGCCTCGGATTCAATGCCGGGTCAAATTCGATCTTTGACCATTTCTCATTCTGCAGTTAGCTCGTCGTCTCCGATCTCCTCGAAACGATCTTCACTCCTTCATTCGTCCTCATCAATGCATAGTCATCAACACAGTCGACCTACTCTTTTCGATGTGGAATCCGGGGTGCAGCTTCAACGACATTCCGATCTTTGGTTCGACGATGGGAGCATAGTCTGTCGTGCAGAGAACACTCTTTTTCGCGTCCACATGTCTCAGCTTTCACGCCATTCCCTCTGCTTTCGGGACATGTTCTCAATAGGCTCCTTCGCCGACCCGGTTGCCACATCTTCTATCGTTGCAGAAGATGGAACGCCTGTTTTCACGAATTGTCCAGTCATCATCCTGCACGACGCAGCCGAAGATGTCGGCAACTTGTTTACAGCTCTTTACGATGGCCCGTACGCGATTCACAGCCATTCGGTCATTCTTCGTGTTCTAACATGCGTATGCTTTCCAGGAATTTCGGCAATAACGACCATGATGATTTCAGAATAGTGTCTGGTATTCTCCGCCTCGCCACCAAATATCTCATAGATTCGCTTCGGGAAAAGGCTATTGCTCATTTGAGCATAGCATGGCCTTCGACCTTGAAGGGCTGGGATGCTAGAGAAGAGGTTGCACACGCATTTGAGATGGAAAATGAGTCTAGGTGCGGGCGTCTCTATCCATCACCCATCGTGAGTTGATCATCCGTGTTATTTGCTGTACCCACTAAATCTATCACAAAAGGCTGTTATTAACTTGGTGCGACAAGTGGATGCACCGTCGCTTCTCCCAGCTGCCTTTTACGACCTCTCTCGATATTCCTGCAGTCAGATCTTTGAACCGACCGAAGACGAACTATTCTATATCGGACCACCTTCTACACCCGCTTCCCCGTCACGTATCATTCGAGAATCAGCCTATCTCACTCCGTCAGACACTAGACGCCTTTGTTTGGGAAAAGAATCTTCCCAACATGCGGTAACGACACTCATCCAGGCAATAGGACACGCACCATCACGCAACAGCCCTCCACTCCAATCTGCATTTGCTCTCGCACACCCACTTGCGTTCCAACCTCATGTCCCGTATGCATACTTTTCCGCCCCACCCATCAGTTTCAATCACCGGCGTTCTTCTTCCGCAGTGTGCACCTCAGTAGCAGAATGCCGCAAGGACTTCAATGAACTTGTTGACCTTGCCACGCAGCATTACATTTTTGATCGTTCCAGGGGGTGTTATGATCCACTCTATGTAGCCGAAGAACTCGGACAGCTGAAAAGTGATCTATCCGAGTGCAAGGCATGTGCTCGGAGCCTCGAATTATGGGCAGCAAGAGAACGAGAAAGAATCTGGAAGATGATCCCGGTGTGGTTCAGACTCGGGGGAAGAGGAGAGCCTAGTGGAGGCAACGGAGAAACGACTTCGCCACCACCCGCTGACATTTGAATACGGTGACCATGGACATTGCTTAGAATCCAATACCTTTCTTCACTCTCAACATGTTTTCACCTTGCTGCTTCGTTTTCGTATTTGACCTGGAACTCATGCAGTTTGTCGATATCTGTTTTCTGTGCTTGTATTCCGTGCTGACGGCCAACCCTCTCTTGCTTACATGACCTGTATCACAACATACCTTTGGCAGCGTTACCTATACGTCGATGTATCTCTAATATTAAGGCCAAATATATTGACCTTTGGTCGGAAGCGTTTCTCGAGGACCAAACTGTTCGTATCAATCAATTCGACACAGGTCACAAGCCCGTTTTCGTTCGAGGATTTTCGAATGGCCACAGGGTCACAGGTCCATTCGAAATTGCCCCGGTGTGTGACCTTGTGTGACCGCAGCATACTATAGGACGATGGTAGAGCGGCCTGCTGATACATCCGTTCGAATTTCCGGTCTCGGTCACAGGCTACCCATGCCTCGTTCGAATTGATTGAAACGCATCAGTAGTATGTGCAAATTCACTTTGTAGTGTTACAGAATAGCAATTACAAATCGAAACCAATGTCCCATATAAAGCCGAATACAAGAAGTTTCGTATCCACCCATCCAACGAATCAATATTACCAACATTCCACAGCGACACTCTTCACAACAGCCGCAATCGGACCTTTCGCTTCCTCCCATCTAATAGGTCCACCGGCCCAGTTCGACGTCCCCACTGGGTTACTAGCATCCCACAGACCCATCGATAGTCGGAGGTCATGATTAGGCCAGAGCTCTACACCGTTGACATAGCAATCCTCTACAAAAAAGACAAAGAACTCAGCTATCGATCAGGGGACGTTGAAAAATGTTGAAAAAGGACGACTAACCTCTCCGTAACGTCCTCACATTAATGCCGTCGATGCTCCAAACAATCTTATCTTCATCTCGCGCAATAGAATATGAATGAACTTCGGCTGTACTTGAACCTTTCGGAAGGTGATGTTTCCCGTTGAACATGCCATAATGAGGAGAACTGTCTTCGGGTTTTGGTGAAAACATGTTGGTTTGCCATGTCGTTAGGTGAGATGCTGCAGCATAGTTTGCTTAATTTGAGTCGATTGGAACAAGTACGAGTGAAAAGAACTCACAGAGGAACTCCAGGTCAATTTCATCGCCTTGAACCTGGTCTCCTGAATCTACACATAGTCGTGTCAGAACGGGTAAGGCGGGTAGACATGAGCATTACGCACTCATAGCATCAACCAAAATCATTGCTGTCACGGATCCAGGTTCGGTGGCGGTCTGAATCTCGAAGGTTACTTTTCCATATCTGTGTGGTTGAGCTCAAGATTTCCATCCATTTCATAGGAGAATGGTGATACTTACCTGAGGACAAAAGTCGAATTGACTGTCGCACCCTCGCTGACGACATTATTTACGTTTCCTTGTCGAGTAACTGGCCCAGCTGGAGGCAGTAAATGGAGTTCTAAGCCGGCCTCGGATATTTTGCAACTCTCTGGAGAGCCTAAACACACGAAAGGCGAGGAGAATGGGTCTGGGTCTTCGATGTGGGATACCGTTGAAGACGTGTCGAAGGTGATGCGGGAGGGCTGACAATGAGAATCTGCGCGACGTCCGTTAGTTGGGTAAGCGAGTGCTGAGAATGTACAAAGGGCGAGAAATAATAGAAATCTAAGCATGGCGAGTTGATTGTGGGGGAAGGGGAGTTCAAATCACGGACCGCGACGAGGAACTGTTCAGCCACGTGGTAGCATCGACAGTCTTGCATTTCGAAAAAGGCACAAAAATCGTGAATGAGATTAGAGCGCTACTAAGCGGTGGTAGAAGTATTAGTTACAGCTTCCGCTGGAGTAGTTTTCTGTGCAATAAGACGTATCTCTTCGCCCTTCTCCCGCTTCTGCTGCCACTCCTGAACTTGGTCTATAATCAAATCCTGCTTCACGCGTCTCCTCTGCATAACTGCCTGTAGAATCTTCCAGCGCCTCGCCTTGAGCATCTTGCCATTGGGGTCCATGACCTCGAGGCCCTCATCACGGCGATTTTGGTGAACTAACGCCCTGTCCTTTTGTGTCTCGGACTCTGCGACTCTGAACTGTTGTTCGATGAAATTTTCTCTCTCCTCTCTCTCCTCCAGCGGCATATCCTCCAAACGATGCGGGTAATAGAAGGGATCTACTAAGCCCACGACCGCTCGCTTGTACGCAGAGCGTTTTTTCTGCGTCTTGAGTTGGAGAGGGTGTAGGTGTTTGGGATAATAGATATCCGTGCGAACATAGGTTGTCTGGACACCATAGACAGCAAGTAGGTACGAGCGAATATCGTTTTTGGTGATGGATAGCGGGACTCGGAATGTGGCTTCATATGGATTATAATCTTGGCCTTCAGGCGTGAAATTCCGCACGAGGCGAAAGACGATGTTGGGAAGATATACTGGTTGACCGACAACCTCGAGCTGCTCCTCCCCATTCTCCCTCTTCACGACCTTTGTACCGCGTATACGGGAACGCCTGGCAACGAGTCGTTGTAGGAATTGCGTCTCCGTTATGGGTTTCCCATCAACATTTGGGAGAGTCCCTAGGGCCTGAAAGCGACGGTATCGCGCCAATTCGGTGGGTGTCAATCCGCCATAGGTAGCATCCGTTTCTCCTGGCTCGAGCTTTCCTAGCTTCCGTTCTCTTCTCTCACGAACAGCAAGTGGAGTAGACTGCGTTCGTGCAACCTGGGCTCCTTTGGGAATTGAGCTGCCTGCTTTCGTGCGATAAAAACGTCGAATAGTCTGTCCAAACATTCCTGGGTAGCCATGGCCTGTCAATTTTCAACTCTAAAGTCACAGGGAAGCAGACCACGAACTTGGACCTGAAATAGAGCAAGGATGCAGCCCGACAGAGAATTGACCTCAATATGCGGTGACAGGAGGATTGTCGACGACGTAGCAAAGGTTGTCAGACAAGTCCGAGAGTCGCAAAAACTTGTGGATATGCTGAAATGTTGACATATGGTATGAGGTAGCGTTACGAGCGTGACTCCAACCCGGAGTTCTCCGAGGACTGCAGCCCTTCGTATTCCTTAAGCTTCGTATCTTCTTCATAAGGTGCCACTCTCTTACAGCGGATCTCTACTCTGGGAAACTCCGAATCATAGCTACAACGGACGACCAATAACTTGAAGCACCCAATCCCAGCAAGTCATCCGCCACGTCAACGTGATTCAGCTTCTGTACTCATCGTTATTCTGACTCAGTTGGGTTATGCACGATTCTCATTGCTCATATGTGGGACTATGCGTAACTGCAAAACCTTTTCGTCGCAACACTGCCGTTATCTCCTCGACGACAAACCAGGCCTCATCAGCGACGTGTCTTCAATATTCTCTCGTTAAAGTTCGAACCTGCTCCAGGACAGAACACCAATCGAATTCGTTGTAGAAACGTCAGGAAGACCTACACTTTCATCCGAAGTTGTCACGGACATATCTACATGTATGCAAGACGATCATGTTTATGGAGAAACCGTTCCCCACTTACTACCGACTTTCAAAGCTGCGTTCATCATGCAAAAGATTGGCACCGTTGGACAAACTAGAGATGAACTATGATTGTTTCATGCCTGTACTATGCCAGTAAATCCTCCACATAGCCTGGCTGGTGTCCTGGTAGCTTCGTGAAAATCAGTCGGACGCAAAGCGTAGGATTTCGGCAAGCCAGTCTGAGACCAATATGGAGACAGGACTATCTTCAATAACTCCTTCGACTCCTTCCAT
This sequence comes from Moniliophthora roreri, assembly GCA_001466705.2. Lineage (NCBI taxonomy): Eukaryota > Fungi > Basidiomycota > Agaricomycetes > Agaricales > Marasmiaceae > Moniliophthora > Moniliophthora roreri. Next base: position 609,368 of record LATX02000035.1, on the reverse strand, counting down.
GTATGGGTGGGTAGTAAGCATGATTGCATATCTTGCATGCCATGTTGGCACAGTTGGGAGGTTCGAGCTCTGAGTCGTTGTGAAATCGTGTCGAAGTTCAGTACCCAAAGCTAACTATAATGATTCAAAATATCCAGCAGCTCACACGAGCACTAAGCCTAGCTACTTGATCGGCGTATCGACCTCAGATCTCTGTTCTGGCCAGTAAGTACAGGACCCCGGAATATCGGGGGGTGACCTTGATCCCAAAAGTTCGAAAATTTTGACGTTTTTGTCCGGACGAACACCCGAAAAGACGGTCCAAAATGTTCGAATTTGGACCCAGGTCTCGCCCAAAATTTTCAATTTTGTCCGGACAATGTATCAAGGTTCATATGGTCATATTTTCGGGTTTTGCGGACGCAGACAGCGCCTAGAACCTTTGTAGAAAACGAAATTATCGATGTATACACAGAAATGTACCGAAGTTTCCACCTATGATCACCCGTAGCGAAGGGGCCCTCATCCCGATTTCTTCTTTTTCCTTGACTTGGATGAGTCGACAGCGGCGAATATCTTGTTGTCGCTTGAGCCCTGCATGCATATGTCGTTGTAGAGTGCAAAGTCCGCTGGAGTGAGCATGGCAGACGGCACCTGACCATCATTGTCCCTCGGCTGGTTTACGACCGCTAAGATGTGAATGGGTGGCAGGAGAGCATAGCTAACGGTCTGGAGGATGGATGTAGCTTCAGGTATTGCAGTAAATACCCCGGCATGACCTGAGTATTCGTAAAGTTGAAGTGCAATATAGGAGAAGGCGGATATGTTGGATTTGGTCTCGAGAACTGCTTCATCCTTTCCATTCTTGCCTCCAGTCTTCGCGTAAAAGGTCAAAACTGAGCTTTAAGTGAGTGGTATGGCCGGAAAAGAGAAATTACACGGCCAGACGTTAATAGACGCCTTGTCTCAAAAGCCAATTGATACCCGACCTAAGATCTGGAAAGCAGCCCTTGTATGAAAACAGTTGGTAATTGCCCGGAATGATCGAAAAACTTCAGACCGTGCTTCAAAAACTCATCCAGTGATAAAACAAATTACAGGGCAAGTCAGCCGGAGTTCCGTAAACCGCTTGGAACATTGGGTTGGTGAGCATGAGCACCCACAGGAAGGGAGCGCGAAGTGTTCAACAGTGACAGTTCATGATATGTAGTACCCGACGGTGGATGCAGGTGTGCAAGAAGCTGTCGACGGTGCCATAGAAGTCGTGAGTCCGGTTGCTAAATGGGCCTGCTTCGAACTCACCCAGTTACAGAATGATGACAGGGCAGGGTTCCCAGGCCGTTTGATTGCTACAGAAAAGGGGAAGAGGAAGAACGCCGAACGTGAGGCTGCAGGTGCTGGTCGTGGTCGTGGTAGCGGAGGTGTTTTGACCTAAATGCCTATTATAAGTGAAAATTTGGCTCTATGGTTATTCTGTAAATTATGCATACCTTTCCGCGAAATTCTAACTGGTGGATACTTTTGTCGTCAATGTTCTCTTTCACCACGCTGATGATTTACTGATCGGGTTTGTGATGTGCGGAATTGGAGATTCTATTTTTTTGAGCCTTGTGTGAACTGGGTGACGCAGGGCTTGAACCGACTCTGTTCAAGCGTTGCTTGAGTAAAACCTTCCGGCTGTGTACCCGCTTTCCCGGTATCTCCGCATTCATATAACCACTTTATCCCCAGGGACACCCGGTGGCCATTGGTATTCATTTATGTCCGTTCATCCATCTATCGATGCTGCACCCCAGTACGATACCTCTGGCTAATAGATATCTTCGATCATCCTTCATGAATTCAGAGGCGGCATCAGATGAACCATACTAACGACTGCTCTTTACGTTCTTCTGCGCCGCCGCGCATTGTCTGTGCCAGACCCGCAAGCCAGTCCGTACGGTGACTCTCGCCCCTCCTAGCGGAGGTACAAGGCGTGGTGTAAAGGATATGAGGTAGGGGCAAGTCACCGTACAGACCGGTAAGATAGGGCTCTTTCGAAAAGAAGGTCATTTTGAAAAGAGGGTCATTACGTGCAGAGATTGAGAGAAACGGGCGTTTGAACCTCTCCATCCACCGATCGAAAACAATTCGTAGAGTCCAAAACTCGCAAAAAGAGCTCCGAGCGTCTCTCGGGTATCACGATAGCGAGATTCCCTTGGAGCCCTTCTTCGCGAAAACTGCTTCTGAGAATTGTATTTGAACTGGATATCGGGAAGGCATGTGAAACGGGACTTGTCAAAATTCAGCTTTCGAAATTCGGCGGTGTGCTTGTAGTCAAGGCTGACTTTCGGGACTTCTCCCTCATACGATGCCAAAGATATGGGTTTATATCATAACATTGATGTATTAGAATGTGCGCATGTAGAATAGAAAATGTCTAGTTTCGTGTCGATAACTGATTAGTAGGAGAATTGAGGCGGCGCCATGCAACTGTGATAATAGTGGACTCTAGAGCGGGTTTCCATTAGAGTCATGTCGGCCGTCATGAGGGGTATAGGATGGAGATGGTTACGCGACCAGAGGGCTAGCTATATGATCGAATACTGCTCGAGTCTAACACGGTGTCGCAGAAAATGAGTTAATTGAGCCCTGCTGTGATTCTGGATGCTATGGATGTGCTAAGGTGGTATTGGGATTGGCCGAGGTCGTGGACGTGAAGAAGTCGAAGATGTTGACAAGGCATTGGATTGTGACGTGGATGTTGATTGACGTTGAGGACAGCGCTGTCGTCGAGCAGGAGGTAGCAGAGAAAAGACTAGTCCCGTTTCACACGCCACGCCTTCCGAGGGTGACCGGTTGACCGCCCAGCCGCTTCGCAGACTCAGATCCGAATTTCAAATCTCTGCAACTATGTCTGTGCGGTACTAGACAAGTAATACTAGAAAAGCCCAAGTCGAGTGGTCGAGCCGCTCCGATGCTTCAATGGGGCAGTTGACAAGGTAAGACTGGCTACCCCTCGTCAGTTAGTACAAGCCTGCTGGTTTTCACGGCTTTCATAACTGTCCATTCCGCTCAGTATCCATCTCCACCGACGGATTCTAAGCGGATCGACGTTTAGTCTTCCGCGTCGAAAAATCTTCTATCCGGCGAAACCGAGGAATTGACAATTATAAAAGCTTGATAAAAGCCCTGTGAACTCCTTCATTTCAGTACTGCGCTCTTTCGGAGTTCCTTTGGCCAAATGCTACCCCCGGATCTGGATAGTGGTGAGGCTCAATACGCGCTACACGAGTACGTTCCCATAATTCTCAACCGTCCGCCGTGTTCAACAGCATAGCAGGAAAATATCCTTCATTCTGATCCTTATTAGTGGTGGACTATCTCTCTTGATCCTCACGATGATTGCGGGATTAGCCTGTCACCCAATCTCCAGGCCATTACTTGACAGAGTTAGTTTTCGTATCATGGTTTACGCTATACTAGCAAAGTGCGTTCAAAAGCAAAGCTTGCGGATTGTGACACTCATTCATTCGGTCAGCCTGGTCTACTGTATTGGTCTGGGAGTAGTCGACAAAATACCATCGGAGTCGTTATGTTGGATCCTGCTTTGGTTGTTAAATGTACGTTTGCAAAACTCGTTCTCGTTCCACTTGATCTAGCAAACTCACAAGTTTTGACAGCTAAGTCTACTCATGTCGTCCTTCCTGTTCTTCTGTATCGGATTAAATCTAATGTGAGGGTCATCAGTTTTACTGCAAGACAAGTTTCAATGACAGTTGATAGGTTGGTCATGGTACATGGTGTGCGGGGGCAGAAGATGGAGAAGTATTACGTTGGTGGCAGCATTCTACTGGCGATAATAGTTACCACTCCTGCGTTTGTCACAAAGCAATATGGGTGAGTCCAATCCCATCTTGCCGTCACCTTTCTGTGACAATAGCAATCATAGCATATCACACCGCCGATGTAATAATCTGAATCGGACCGTATCAGGGAGGCTACGCTGGCAAGTAAGTTCCCCTCATCATTTAACATCATGCTGGGTCAGTCCATCTTGTGTATAGATAACAACGAGCCACTTGTGGAATATTATGACAATTATTGGCGAAATGGTCACCTTTTTGTCTATCCTCATGCACATGGTGAAGCTCAAGGTGTGTTGGCTAGTTTGTTTACTTTCTCCGTGTGCTGATTTTGCAAGGTTTTTGATGGTACTGAAAGAACTTCGCCTTCCTCCTATGAATCCTTTTCCTCTGTTGTGGCCACATATCGAAGACCAATGGGGCCGACACAATATAGGAACATTGTCCTTCGCATTGGAATGTATCCCCTCATATCGCTCGTCACGTTGAGCGTCGCTACTGTGGGCTCGATTTATATGAGCGTCCTCTGCGACAAACATATGTCCACGAAGGTAAGCCGCGCCTTCTCAACATGGATGATGGAACCTAAAGAGGTACCTTACAGGTTTACGCGATGTACATAATGAGTTGGGATTTCTCTAAATGTGTCAACCCTACCATCTGAATAGCAGTCTCCTCAGGCCGTACTGCCTATAGGATACGACCTTTGGCATACGCAATTGGAGCAGTGACTGATCCGGTGAGTTTATCGTTCTCCCGGCAGGTGGGTGCCACTAACATTCGTTCCAGTCTCTTCACCGGGCACTAAAAGCACTGTACCGACATTCTCCTGCACGACAAGACAGTCAAATCTGTCCTGAAGCTCGAAACCGTCTCGACTGCGACATCATCCTTCCGCCAATATCTAAACCCGAACGTGCCTTCCCAAATACGCGCTCTCGGTTTTCTGGGATCCCAGCCACTGAGGAGCACGAGAGCGAGAGTGGCATGATTCGGCCATGGCCGAGCTCTCAAGGCTCACAAGAGGCACTGGACAGTGCTTTGTTCAAAGAGATATGATTAACTATCAGAGCTTTTGGGTTGTACGACATATGTATTTCTGTATTAACAGATAACTTACAATTCTAACTAGTAATACACACGTCCATTGATAACTCTATTTACAGCGGTGCTGCCCCATTGCCCGCCAAGACCTGCCGGTTGAGTATAGCATCGGATTCAGTCCTCTTATAAGTCGTAATTGTTTCGCCATAGTCGGAGATTTCGTACACTCTGAAGCGGCGGTCAAAGCTATGGTTATCGTTAGTTATTTGTGCGTATCAAAGTCCAGCAAAACTTTACTAACCCGACTTTCCCATATCCAGAGTATGAACTAGTAAACCAGAGCATTAGGACATATAGAACCAACAACTGAACTGGGAATTACGCACCCTCCACCGCCAAAGCACATCCATATTCCGTGCACTCGTCGGCAATTCTCCGTAACTGACAAGGAGATTAGTCAACATTCAACCAGTAGTGACAACGCTGAGCCACTCACTATGGCAATGCCCATTAGCCACAACCTTGACTTCGTGCGCCATATTCATATTATGACTTATATTTTCGGTTTCCATCGCAGACAAGAGTGCTTTTTCAAAGAACCCGTCGCTACCTTTAGCGTTTCCAGCCCTCTCGTTGCCGTGGATTCCCATATCGAGAGGCTTATTCGTACGTGGGTCTCGGTCAGCAGGATTGTACGCCTCAGGTCTAGGTGGGTGCAATGTTATGAGTAAGAAGGACGGAAGGAGGACGAAGGACGTACAGTGGTATGTGGAAGAACATCAATGCATTGGGTTTAGCGAGTTTGCGTGTCTGGGGTGTGATTTGGTCTTGACGCTTCCATATCTGCCCGAGGTCTTTGGCGCCGTCAGGGGTGAAGGGTCGCTCAATAGCGTTAATTTTACTGGACTCCATTAAGAACCAATCGATTTGATCCTGTCCCAAAGAAAACTATGAGCACATTTACTACTCAAAGCTAAGTATGAGAGCCCCCACCTGATGTATCCAATCGTACTCTGTCGGCTTGACGAATCCAAAGATATCTAGTATGCCTTTCGAATACGAGTTGGAGTCGAGGAAGTAAAGTGTGAGAAGGTGGGTCATTGACCTATTGCAGACCTTAACACCTTTTTCACAAAAAGGTACAAACGGAAGACTTACGGATCCGCACTCTTCACTTTCAACACATAATTCCCAACGCCATGAATATCCCTAGGACCCTTCTCAACAAGACTATACGGCAGCGCCTCCATCAGCTGCATCTGTTCCTCCCTCGTAGCCCCATCTTCCGAATCATGGTTCCCGAAAACAGCCGCCCAAGGAATCTGCCTATCTGTCACTGCTCTAGCGAATTTCGCCAAGACGGATTTCGGGTCCCAGGATGTTCCCTGTCCGTTAAGCTGGTCCCCGGTGAAGACCACGAGATCGGGTTTCTCAGCGTCAAGCATACGTCCAAGGAGCGTGGAAGTGAGATTATCGGAAGCTTCGCAAGGAGTGAAACGAACGTCTCGGCATTCGCCCGTGGAGACAGAGAAGTGCAGATCGGCAATTTGAAGAATCTTAAATTTACCGTCGCGGGAGAAGTGGAGAGGTGGGGCGCGAGGAGGTACTGTGAATGTGATGGTGTGAGCAAGTTACAAAAAAAGGGTGAAATGTACTACGTACTTTTCACTCCACGTCGATAAGTTATCCATGTACTCTCTGTCCTGCCTTCCAATTGAGGAAGTGTGGGTGATTCTAGCTTCTCGAAGCCGTACCAGGGAATATCGTCACCGAAGAGTACATCCAATTCGGTTATGATATTCGCCTTCTCTTCTGGCGTCATTTCCAGAATAGGCTTGCCAGTGCGATACCATAGGTAAAGCGCTGGAGCACGATATCCTGTTCGAAGCGAAGTCGATGCCTTTGTCCAACCATCGAGGAGATTAGGCTCCTCGCCGTCTGGCAGGAGTCTGATGTCTGTGACAAGCGCTATGTCTTGACGACGAGTGCGGCGATAGAAAATGCTCTTCAAATGATCGAAACATCGTCAGCGACATTATTTTTCGGGCAATGGTCATGGAAAACGCACTAGATAGCCCGAGAAATATCCTGTTTCGAAATTAAGATTCCTGTCCACGCGCACCCATTTCCCTTTAATCGCATCCTGTTCCTTGGTCGAACTGGGCTGACATAAGTCTGCTGGTGCATAGTACGGATCTACTACGCAGTGTACTACTGTAATTTCGGACACTGGAGGTTCCAATCAATATTTAATATTAACGGTAGCAACATAGCGACGCACGGCCTGTATCATGAGGTAAAAGCGGGGTCCATTGATCCAGAGGTAAGCTCGCAGTATCCACAGCACTGTTATCCGGTGTCGAAACATTCCACCAGTCGACACCACTGTCGTGAGGGGGCGATGAGGATTGGTGATCAGGATTGGTTTGGCTGTCGACCAGGGTATTGGATTCTGAAGAGGTTGAGCTTGAAAGAGTGACGACATCCCATGATTGCCAGCCTAGACGTTGTATGATACCAGGACCTGGAGTTGGTTGATATAGAATGAAAAGGAATGTGAGGAGGCATGAGAACCCAATAACAGCTGTTAGTGGGGCGCACATCGAGTGCAGAGAGCGGAAGAACCGCTGGCAGGTGTAGGCCACCATCTTTGCTTAAAGAAAGGGTATTCAAGGCCGATATATATATGCCGAGGCCTTTGGTGGTAGAAAGCAAGTTTGGTGATCGTGGTTGCCGGTGACGCCCAGCCTCGTCCAGCCTTCGTGTCATTATGATTGCGCACGGACCAGTCATTCTTCCCACGACTTGGTTGGCAAGATCGTATGATTTCTTGTCAAGGATACTTAAGAGTTTACAGGGGATGTATTGAGTCTAGTGACATTCTAGCAAGATACTCCAATCTCAAGCATCTCATTGACCTTTTCCATCTGTAGTGCTGTTTTTGAAGACGAGTAAGCGCCTAGGCCTGGAACTGTTCTAGTCGCGCTTGAAAGTCGCTGAAGGATTCTGCAAGAGTTATTGTGTGCAGGGAAAGAAGCGCATAAGGCGACACGTCGCTACTCTCAAGTCTTGCCGACAGTAGATGATATTGTGTGGCCTAGACTGACCGAGGTTCAGTTCAGAGGGCAGGCTCATAGAAAGCTTGCTTCAACCCTGGCGAGTCCGGTTAAGAAACGAGCGCTCGTTTTTAAAGAAAAATAGACGATTGCTCAGTACGTTCAGTGCCAGTATGGACGGGTGCATGTAAAAGACATAAATCGATAAGATATGCAGTACAGCACCTTGCGTGCGCGCAGATGGAAGGCGCTAACGTGAAACGACAGTGATCTTCTCACAGTAAACCTGTGTGAAGTTCAAGCCTGATCATGATTCGAGCTACTTGGAGATTACACGCTAAATGGCCTCGGAAATCGTCAACAACTCTTCTACACTTGTGGAATCATCCGTTTCATGTTTCCTAGTCTCTGTAAAAAAGTTATTAATGGGTCTGGAGGATTGGGGGCACTGTAGGGGAGTAGACGAGTTGCATGTCAGCGACTTGTACGTCGAACTCGGAGACAATTTCAACAGGATGGTATCTGCGTTCAGAGAAAACGGCGTTGATATGAGGTATGAGAAAAGTGTCGGTTGCCTTGTTTTCTATCGACATTGACAGATCATTGACAGCGAGCACGCGTCTTTTCTGGGGGAGTTACGCATTGTTCTGGAGGAATGTCTTTCAGAGGATGCAAGCGAGGAGAACCTAGAGCCCTACCAACCCACCGCACGAGAGATCGTTGTCGGTATTTTGCAGGGCTTGCAAAGGAAGCAAGTAAAGTATCGGATGAGACTTGAAGGGAATGTCAAATTGTAGAATTTAGCCATGCTTGTTGCATGCTTGTTCGGAATCGAACATGGTTCAAGTCAAGCCCTTTCCCGGGCCACTGTGCCCAGGACGTACCCAGATACCTAATCAAGTATAAAATTCTCACGCGCATTGTGGGCCGAGACTTGGGCTGACTGCCCAGTAACTCTTGTTTTCCTCTAATGCTCACTGCACACTTAGTATAGCTCTAATACCGTTATTCTGGAATGGCTTCAAGGTCTACGATGTCTTCTACTTCCGCCAGCTCTGGCTCCAGACGCGACACCCAATCATCTGGCAAAAGCGAACGATCGTCCAGTAAGAGCGGAACTAGTAGCGTGCGTTCATTGTCTCTTTTCCATGCATTCCTCTAAACCTCATCTTGATTTCAGCCTGCAGTCGAATCAGCAGTTACACGTCTTCTCGTATCCATAAAACAGCTCTTGGAGGCATTGACAGAGTGGAGCAATCTAAAGGTACAAATTGGCCTTTGACTTTCCATTGGGACAATCATCAACCTTGATTCATCCTCGGTCTTTGATATTTAGGTGGACGAAAACCATGTTAGCGATGTCTATGTTCGTCTGGGAAATAATTTTAATGCTGCCGCTGCTGCTTTTGGGGCATTCAACATCGATATGAGGTGCGTCACACTATCTGCTCCGGTCCCTCTCAAAATCTCACCTTCATTCTCTTAGCGAACTCATGTCAGTTCCCGATGATTTACGAAACGTTCTCGAGCAATGCTTGTCTGAAGATGCCACCGTAGAAAACCTGGAGATATATCTACCCACAGTCCGGTCAATCATCACCAATCTCCTACAAGGCTTGCGTGGCAAACAATCAATATACCGCCGGATAGTATCCGACCACAAGCATCGCGCAGACCATGCTGGGCATCAAAGAACAGAAAGCAGCAAGTCCTCTCGGTCTTCGCGGCGTGATACAGGGCATCGTAGTCAGCTTTCCCGCAGCACCATTCCAGATGAGGAATTGCGTCCCGAACGGGAGAGCACTCGCAGAAGCACGGGTAGTTCGCGGAGGAGAGAGGGTGCCTCGTCAGTAGGCAATGCAGAGGAGGCATTCATTGGTGGTTTTTCTCCGCGTCTCGCTACAGAAGTTATTCAGGAGTCCTCAGATACGACACCCAATAACGAGCTACCGAATCCTCATGAACGAAAGCATGCTTCTACTCCCTCGACGGAGGCTCCTCAGCTACATTCACCTATACCGACCAGTACGTCGCTCGATGGCTTCTCTGTACCTACTACGCCACCCGTTCCGGCCAGTGTAAAGCGTTATTCTCTGGTGGACAAACCTATACCTGCCCCCAGTGTTGTTGTGGAACCTTCGAGCCCTGGTCCAGATGGCGTCCAACAGAATGGATCCCCAACTCCGCCCCCACCACCAGATACACCAGGCTCGGAGGTTCCACCGCCGGAAACGCCACCAGCGGACGTTTCTCAAGCTCCTGCGATGGCAAGCTCACTAGCTGCGTTGAAACGGAGCGAAACCTTGGAGAGACGAGCCTCGAAACGATTCTCTACCTACAACATCTCCAAAATCACGGGTGGCGTAGGAGGCCGAGAGAGATCCCAACGAGGACAGTCAAATAGACGGTCAATGGCAGTTTCTTCAGCTCTGACACCCGGAGAACTGGCCGTCTTGACTGAGGTGGACGACGAAGAACCGGCACACCTCCCTTCGAGAAGAGATGATTCTCGGTCACGTAGTCGTCCAGTCACACCCGATAATCGACCTCCTCCTGTTCCACCCCTTCCTTCTACGCCGGCTAGGACACCTGAGCTACCATCAATTACCCCTGAACCTATCATCAGGGTATCTGGTGATGGTGATAGTGAGCCAGCCGTGCAACAGCGCTCGGATGGCAAACTGACAGTGTTCCTCCAATTGGGTAGAGAGGTGAAGAAGGCAGTGATTGAGCCAGGACTGTCGATTTCGTCATTGAGAATGTTATTTGTGGACAAGTTCTCGTATAATCCCGGTCTGGAGAATTTCCCTGCAATATATATTCGCGATCCCTCAAGTGGTGTCCAGTACGAGCTAGAGGACATGGACGAAGTGAAAGAAAAGTGTCTGTTGTCTCTGAACATTGAACGTGAGTTTCGAAACTATCGAATCGACTTTTTTTTCCCTGACCCAACAAATATCACGCAGCGCTCGACCAGATCAAACAGCACATCGACTCCCAGATATCGAGTCTCTCGCAGGACATCAAGGAGTTGAGATCAGTCGTGGCTAACAACCAGAGACAATCCGCTCATCTCGCTCCCATAGTCACGTCACCTCTCACCGAAAACACCCCAGCTCTCAATCGACCTACAGACCGACAATTCCAAACTGTCGCCCGAAGACTTTCCCGCTTCGTCAGTAATTCAGGTTCCACACCCGTCTCACCTACTCCTGGTGCATCCTCATCACCACCGACAATGATGGGAACCCTCCAACCACAGATGACTGGTGGACAACTCCAACCACAAATGACGGGCGGCTCCATGCTATCAGACTACTCAACACGCGTCGTATCAGACCTCAAAATCCAATTCGACGAAGTCCAGAATTTACGTCGTGATTTGGGTATCATGCGACAGCTATACACCGAATTCATGAAACAGACCAAAGATTCCCTCAATACACTTCGTGGACAGACACAATCCGTCAAACAGCTCGCCAACTCCAAAGTGGGCGGTGCACGCGCCTACATTGATTCTGGGAAACAGAAACTTGATTTGAGGACTCAGAATGTGTTGACCGAGGTGGAAAAGTTGCAGGATACGATTGAGAGTTTGAAAGACGATGTGCTCAAGAAGCAAATTAGCCCCAAGACGTTGCATATCAAGAATATCAAGAGGGATATGGATGCTGTTGCTGCCGAGTTGGAGAGCCTGAAGGAGCATGTCAAGACGATTAAGCCAATGTGGAAGAAGACATGGGAGGAGGAATTGCAGAATATTGTAGAGGAACAGCAGTTTATGACGCATCAAGAAGAGTTCTTGCAGGATTTAGTTGAGGATCATAAAGCGGTTGTGGAAGTGTTTGGACACGTCGAGCAGGTGATCAGCTTGAGGGGAACTGGATCTGGGAGGAGAGTGAATGGAAGAGGGTTCAGACCGCCGCCGCCGGAAGAGGGGCATGGTGGATTGAGTACGGTGATGCTGGAGATCAAGGGCGCGAATGTGGATCCGGAGAAGAGGATGAAGGCGATTGAAGCTAATCAGAGGAATAGGCAGAAGGAGTTGGCGAGTCGCTCGGATGAGTTGCAAGCCGAGTTGTCAGACTTTGTGAGCCAGAAGAAATTACGTATGACCGGTGGAGCGGAGGAGGCAGAGAGGGTGAGGCAAAAGAGGAACGACATGACCCTGAAGGCCATGTTCACGGGAGGTGGTAGCGGGGATGACTCTCTTGACTAAAGCGCCATGGCCAAAGACTAGTGATTTGACAACGGCGAGTCTTGATTGTCTGGGTTTTCACTCCTTTTATTTTTCATGCATCCACATAATTTATCTTTCTTTTCGTCCATGCTATGGATTTACCACTCGTTAAGGATCAGGACTGTACATTTGCCGAGAGTTATTACTCGATAATTAGGTATTCCAGATGTATGCTATACATGATCTTTTTCGACTGACGCGGCACTCGAGTCCAATCCTGCTCGCCATTACCAGAAAGGTCAGTCATCTCATCTAGTAAGCAAGAATCTCACAGAACACTGCCCGACGAAAATGCCTTGAACATGAAACGACAACGAAACTCTAAATGGCCGTTCCGAGATCCGTGGATTCATCATCCGTGGACATAAACGTGGACATAAACGCATTTGAATCGTCAGCGCTGTATCCAACGACGTTAACCTTGTCCGCGGCCGTCTCTGTTGCTGAGAACCCGTTGACCAGAGTGTGTGAGGTACTGACGGGTTTACACTGGAACGCTTTGATCCTCATGGCGAAACGCCCGATCCATTTAGCAGGGCTTCTGATATTGAATCGTACACATGGAAGACCGAAATGAATTTCGGATTCCATTTTTCGCAACGAAGCGAAGCATGTACGAAACTGAAGATCTCTGACGCCTCGGTGAAGAAGTGTCGTTGGGTGATCGGACACGTCTTGGAGTTGAGATAGTGTACGAGAGGTGAATGGGCATTCTGTATCAGCACGGAGGTGAGAAGCAAGCGATGAGTACCGTGGGTGAAGCCTCAAGAAGCCAATAGGAAGCTCATTAGGACCGCTGATGGTACGATGGTGGGCAACAAGGCGGGCTAAAGACAAGCCAATGAGACAATAGGAGGACAGGGCTTAGGAGGACTATTTTTGTGAATGGCAGGCCAGATGGAAGACAGTATATGATGAACTGATGGAGGTCAAAGCGAGAGCGAGGTTGGTCAACACCGACAAAGTCGGAAGTCCGGGAGGGGCCGTATTCTAGCCGTATTTGGAAATTTGATTGACCCGTTCGGGCCGCAGGGACTCACGGAATCGGAAACTGACAGGGACCGATGCCGAACTGCCTGCAGCCGAGTCTTATCTGGGATCTTATCATTCTCGGTACGCATTTGGATGACACACATTGCGGTTATATAAAAATGCGACCAATACTCAGCTTCTCCCCTCAAATTCCCTTCCTGCAGTCTACTTGCAGTCTACTTTCCATTCTACCCGCTTTGACTCCACTGTTCGTTGTCAAGGGGCAATATTTCTATCCACTAGCCCAGACTGCCGCAGCAGCAAGCATATTACATACGCATACGCGACTCCAACCAGGTGAGGTCGATTGTCTCGTCATTATGCGTTCATCTATTCACCCCAAGAAATTCATTGATAAATTAGCTTACCGTGCTAAAATCAATATATAAACGGCATAACTAGTGAGTTGGTCTAGCTTTTCCCTGCTTTTTGCATGCTAAAGCATATTACGCTGGCGCAGGAACTCGATTTCAAGTCAAACGCTCGCAATCACACTACTTCTCCCAAAATGTCCCAACCCGCGATGATGCGCAATGTAACGTCTCCGTTCTGCACTAGCAATCTCCAGACGTACCAAACAGAACACGTTGAACAGGCTTTTACTCGTCAAACCACCTCCGCGATGCTTTCTTCAGATATGAAAAGCTCTTGTGCAACAACCTCTGATGCATCTCTTGCCGCCTTGGAAAGTGAGTGACATCCATTTGCGTTTCTTTTGCCACGGTACCAATCAAATTGCGCCCATAGACCTCAACAACAGCAATAGGCAATATCCCCCAGATATCATACAAGAGCGCGCAGCACTGTGAGTTCTTCAACACCTTTTCCATCACCCTATCACCTTTTCTGATCGAAAAATGCAGAGAACGAATTGTCCAGGCCTTCTCCACTCGCATCAGTGGAGAGTAAATTATACCCCCTTCACGCATTTCTTGTCATGCACCCTGTCCATTTGTAACAACGCTCTCATGCACGTCTATGTTGTAAATTATTCTACAACCCTTCGCTTTCGGTGTAATTGTATCTTAGATTCGTTCATTCCTGTATTAACATAGCGTTTCTAGTTTTGCATATGCGGCTTCCTATTGGATCTCGTCGATCACTTGACATACATGAGTGTGCCGCGCGTTTTTGGCCACATTATTGTCATCTGTCTGCAATTGAACACGTTCCCGCTGTCCACTAGCTCTTGTGATCGTTGTCACTGGTTTTCCGATTACTCGAATGATCCACTAGTGTTCTGTCGAATTTCCGAGAACGTCAAATTGCACGGTTGGGGAACAGTCCTAGAAATAATGGGGCGCCCAAGAAGAGGGTTCGAGTGCACGTTCCAACAGCAAGGACCGGAAACGCTTAGTATTTCCGTAGGCGCCTTGGCGGCAAAGTGACCAGAAGATTGGCCAAGGTGACCTCGAGTGAAATTTCGAGACCTCCTAACGCTGGAATGACTTCGGGAAACGGTTTTCAAGGGTCACATCCTCTGCGCTTACTGACTTCCAACATATGTTCGTCAGGTTCTACAGGTGTCAGGGTTCCGTTCCATTTTCTTTTAGAGTGTAAATTAATCAACCTATGAGTATAAGCAGCGACGTCAGAAACATATTCCAGGCGAGGGAAATTGGTTGTCGAACCCTTCAGCAGCAGGCCTACGTATGCCAGGGAGCCAACGATTAACCGAAGACATTGTCATCGATGAGGTCGGAATCCATGGCTCTTTCGTAGAGTCCACCGGTTCCTTCGATCGCCAATGGAAACGTCTTCCTTCTTGCACAGTGCTCGACAGATCATAGTGTAACTGGACTCCATGGCTCGCGTCTTTCCCAAGGGAAGTCCCCCTATGATATCTCCAGATGACAAGTTTTTCTCACCTCCTTGGGGTGGGCAGAGAGCAGAACAGGAGTAATGCGAGACAGAGCTACATGGTGACTACAGGTTGCACGTTGAATGTTGAAGGTAAAATCTGCAATGGTGATGACAAACAATGACGACTGCGGCCAGGGACCGTTTGGGTCGAGATGACGAATTCCTGAGTACAACCTGAGGCCCGGGGTACTATAAAAGTATTCTTCCCATGCTCACTGCCTTCCTCCCCTCATCATGTAACGACTTTCACTTTCTTCTCCTTGCTACTCGTCAAGTAGAGCCAGTTCTCGATTTTCTGTCGTCGCCACATCTCGGAATTTGAACCTTTGATCTTCCAACTACAGGAAACCTATCTCTTACGGTTTACCTCACACACGACACTCTTTTAGTGGATTATTGGTCTCAATGATACGCTTTCTTCTCCTCTAATAAACGGATTTGTTCAAGCCATTGCTGAAAACTGGGAAAGTGGGGATAAAACCCTGCGTATGTCGCTGTGGTCGTCATCGTCTTAATAGTCACTGATGGCTCTTCCAGTTTTTCGCCCGAAGGCCCTTTGAGATTTGCTCTAGGAGGTGATGAGCATTCTCCCCCCTTGGCTGATAACGCAATTTGCGACCAGCCGACTCCGCAGACGCCATGCTTACTCGCCACGAACGCTTAACGATGCTGAATGACTAGGTTTTTCGGGATCTTGTTATCAGCGTCGCGACAGGTGCGTTTTTCACACACATTTCTATACCTGCTCATGCTAATGGTGTCCTCAGCCAATTTTCCTGCTGTACCTTTGCCGAGAGTTTCACCGTTAGGCCCGCCGTTTCTTAACGGCCGCGACTTGGGGTTCACACACTCCAGTTGCCTCGGTCAGAGGAGAACTAACTGTTCACCTTTGGCCCGCGAAAGTCTTCACGGACTTTTGCCTCAGCACTCGCGTAACCCTGCGGGGCAGCTCGCTTGTAGTGCCCTTTCGGACCTCACTGACAACCCCGGGCGTCAGTACCTCTTGCGCAATACCGCGCGGAATCTCGGTTGCGTTCTCGAACATTTCGCTCCACCAAGTTCTCGTCCTCGCTCTTAAATCCGCTGTAACTACTGCTTTGGGAAGCGCCGTCTTTTGTAGCTCAATGTCGACCAGTATCCCAGGCCGCAGCACTATCTTATTGAGTAACTCTAAGTTGGAAGCAGCGCCGGTTACTGGCACTAGTAGCTCGAGCTCTGGTCGCATACTCCTCGGGTTGTAGCTTGTCTCCCCGTGCGGTAGCCGCAGTGAAGACCTCGCGAGCTCTTTGGAATTCAAGAGGTGTATAATGCACAGGTTTCTGCCTAGTGCGTCTGTCACGTAGGATTCGAGTTGTAGTAAGTCGCCTCGACATTCCTATGGATTCCTTTTACTGAGTTTCATTCGTCCAGCGGGTGTCGTAGCGCGCGTCATCGGTGGCTTCTCACGTTTGTGCGAAGCATTACACTGTGACCACTGTTCAGGCGGTCTGTATGTGCCTGTTCCGACTAGTCCCCATACCCGGCACGTCTTGTGCGTGCAGCTTTTAGGTTGCGTTTGCCGCTGGGATTTGGAGCTTCCGGATACTGCTGAAGGTCTACAAGTGACGGATCATCTACTAGTACCACCTTCAGCCCCGTCAACATAGCATCCGGCACTCCATTTTCGTGTGCTGGCACCACCTCTGCCTCCTTCACTCCTGCTGGTTCTTCCTATTCGGGTTGCAGGTTCAACCAGCCGAACGATGTTGTTTCCGCCTCGCCTTCTTCCGATCATTATGCAGGTACATTCGTCTATCTTGTACCATTGAAGAAGACTTGGATCGAAGCAACAGACTTCAGAGGGTTTAGTTGATGGCCACTAGTTGTTTGATTTTATATCATTAGAGCCCAAGTTCTTGTGTTGAGTCCCCTTTTGCCCGCCCTGCTAAAATCCATGGTTTAGTAGGGTGCGCGGCCGCGTCTTCTAGGCTATGGTATTTGTTGTGATCTGATATCTTGTTCTCCGCTTACGGCTGGACCTTTCGTCGTTTTGCATTCTTTCGAGATGTAGTGGCTTGAGAATCATGTAGAGTTCTGTGTATCTACGAGTTTGCAAGGCATGTTTTTGACGAACCTCGAGTAACGACCGTAACGAAACAATGTGTGGTGATTCTTGAGGATCAGATGGTACGCGCTCTAGTCAACAGTAATCCATTAGGACCAGAGTTTACGGTACTAATACAGGTACATGGTACATAAGACATCGACACATACATAGTCAACATTATATACAATCAAAACTGCAGTTCAATTCTTCAAGCCCTGGAAATAGCCCGCGACGCCATCGATACCTTCTTTGAACAACGTCTCATAAGCTCTGACTACCTTTTTCAGGTCCTCGTCATCTTCTTCCCAAGCCGTAAGCTCTCGCAAGACACCAACGACGCCTTTCTCGGCAATCATCTCATAAACTGCCTTTGCCTGCTCATCAGCTTCTTCCTCTTCCCATTCCCACTCCTCCTCCCAGACTGGTGCCGCCAACATCTGAGGCCGACCATTTATCACGGGCCTCTGTGCAGCAAGTACCGTCAAGGAACCCCGACTGCTGGTTCTCGACTTTGTCCTTCGCTTGGGGTTGAAAAGCAAAGCAGACGCTACACCAATCAAAAGTGCGTCCCTCGGTAATCCCATCTCTCGACACATCTCGATGGGTCCCAGGAATCTATCTCCCTTTTTCAACTTGCGCAGCGGCTCCCTGCCTACGCGAGCAACCTCATCCTGCATGTTGGGATTGGCAAAACGAGCAAGGATCTTGGAGATGTACTCTTCGTGCTGCTCCTTTGTGAACCCGTGTTTGCGAATGAGGGCCTCTCCGGATTCGTGTAGTGCTTGCGAGACGATATCTCGAATAGCATTCGAGTTTATAGCCTCAAGGATAGTTGGGTGGCTGGGAATCTTGGCACCCGTTGGTGTGGATCGACCGCTACTGCTCGCGCTAGTCATGGAAAGAAGCGACAATGACGACTTGGATGACGCCGCGGAAGGCTGGGCCGATGGAAGAGCTCCCAAGAAAGCGGTGATTGCATGTCCTGTGCTGCAAAAAGAACCCAATTCAGTAATAGGTGCAAAGGTACTAATTCTGTAAATGCGTACTTGAGGGTAAACAACTTCCGTTGGACATAGGCATCCAAATTGTCGGTAGCTGTAGTGCGGCGAAATGTTAGCTTATTCGTGTTCCTCCGAAAAAGGTGCGATCAATGTACCTTTCATCCCTGGAATCTGGACGTCAGGATCGGTCTTCTTGAGGCTATTGGCATCCACGATCCACTCATAGAACGGTTCCACGCCCACGTCTAGTAGATTCTCGGTATCATAAGGCGGTACGATTCGGTCCACGGAGCAGACGGCATATCCGATGTTATCGCGGGCATACTCCCGCTCTTGGTCGCTCAACTCCTGATCAACGGCATCTCGGAGAACATGGGATGCACGTTGAGCGTTCTCACATGCAACGATGTTGATTGGGCCCCTGTAGGCAAAAAGACGAATGAGTACTAGCTTGTTTGAAATATCGCATGCGTCACGTACCGGTTCTCCGCCATTCTAGTCCGAATGATTTGTGCAATGGGTTTAGCGAGCCTAGGCAAGATATCTAAAACAAGTTCCCTTCGTCAGTTGCTTATGTGTCGATGAGATGTTGAAGAAACGCACTTGGACCGACTGCAGTAGTGATAATGGTCAATTGCCCCTTGGCGATGTCCTCGAACGCCTGAAGATTGGTCGACAAGACTGCGGATATGTCCTTCACCGTCTCTATCTTTGGCCGACCCTCCAAAATGTGCAAATCGTACTGTCCATTCTTGTTGATTTCGTTGACAATGGGCTCCTGTACATCGGCAAAGACGACGTGGAATCCGGCCTGGGATAGGACGGCGCCAATAAAGCCTCGTCCAATGTTTCCAGCACCAAACTGAAGAGCGATGGGTTTCTGAGTAGTCATTAGAAGTGATGAAAAGGGGGATGTGGATTGCGACGTATAAATACGGACCGTGATAAGAGCTCTAAGTATAAATACAACGTATTCCGTCCCGAGATAGGAAGCCCAGTGTAAGTCTGATGTCACCGTTAAATGCAAGGTAGAATAGCCTCATCATTGCCACGAATTTACGCTATATCTTACTCAAACTTTGACGCCTGTGGAGTTCAACTGGTTAATACACAAACGTTGAGGTATACGTCGAGGAGGACCAGTGGAAATCGATAGCCAGTCACAAGAATTTGCTTTGTATCGCGGAAATGCGTGCTAACTCAATACTCAATACTCTGCACGCACGTTGATGTCATTTCCGAGTTATTCACTTCACCAAAAAAGTACATCCGAGACTCGATCATGATATACAGAAAAAGATCAAGCCCACTGTATTGCGGACTCCCGTCGCAGGGGTGATAATCGCACCTCACCCCTCTGACCTTCACTACCTCTCCGGCCTCCGGAAGTAACCGGTGCAGACTCATCCATCCAAAAAGATGAACCGGCTCCACTCCCATGTTTATCAAATTTCTCCGCTTTCGCCATTGATACCATCGGGTCGTCACCAAACTCTGAGTCTTGTTGTGTCCAAGGCGAAGACACAAGGGTTGACGAATCCGATACCGACTGCGGGCTCGACGGAGAAGCATGACTGTACTTGCGGAAGTTGGTCTCTCCAGCAAGGGTAGAAACTTCATTGTGCGAACTGATGTGAAGCATAGCAGGTGGTGGTCGAGGCAGATGGGATGACTGAGGGTCGATATGTTCATGAGGGTGATAGTCATTGCCTTCTTCATCTCGTCCTGTCATTTTGAAGGACTCCTTTTCTTTCCATACCTTCAAGTGTAAGATGAATCGAGCAGTGAGGATACCCGATAACCTACAGGCCAGGATAAGTGA
Organism: Moniliophthora roreri; assembly: GCA_001466705.2. Classification (NCBI taxonomy): domain Eukaryota; kingdom Fungi; phylum Basidiomycota; class Agaricomycetes; order Agaricales; family Marasmiaceae; genus Moniliophthora; species Moniliophthora roreri. Next base: position 589,400 of record LATX02000035.1, on the reverse strand, counting down.
CCGCAAAGAGCTCTGAACATCAGAAGAAAGCATACGGCAATGTAAATGCGTTGAGAATGTCTTGGAAGAACCCCGGCTGAAGTGAACTGGACTTCAGTAATCTGACGTCTCCGTACAAGAAACTCTACGCACAGGAGCTCGCTAGAACGGAATTGGTTTCAATACATATCGGTAGCCAGCCGGTGAGCAACTCACCAGTTTCAAAACAAAAGTGGCTATCGTGAAGATAGAAATAATACTAGTAACGTTGTATCAGGGGACATGCTAATGAGAAAACTAGTATCCATACCAGAAATACGTTAGACCTAAAGTGAAGACTTCAGCAAATCGTTATGAGATATTGGGGAGTGCGTGCAAACCTTCCTCAAAGATAAGATACAAGATATTACTCTTCTTCGTTCCCAATGGCCCATAAGCCTTGAAGGCCTTGATCGTCCGAATGGTGATAAGCAAAGCCGACGAGGTCTCGAATACAATGGTCAGTAACGACCTCAATAAACTAACTGTCTCGTGGATTCAGGATCGTGCAGAAGTTGATACATGGAAGGGATACACACCACTACCATCCCGAGAAAAGTCTGATCAGTAACAGAAACAAGAGTTTTATACATGGGAAACGTACACTGGGGTTTTCGTCGAATCGTGACACTTCTGACCGGGGACATGCATCTAGGATGAAGATTTGAGACGTCATGAGTTCACCAGGGCACCGGATCACTCACGGTATCGGTGATCACTGTTGCAAGTCCTAACGCGATCAAGTACGCCAGAATGTAACGATTTTGACCGTATACAGCGTAGGTACGGGCGGTAAACACCACTGATCCAGATGATGGTCAGAAAAACGATCAGAAGTCGTCAAATATTGCCCACCAATAACTGAAGCACGTCCCAGGACTGCCAAAATTGCGATGACCTTGTACCAGGCGTCGCATCTGATTCTGTATGTGAAAAAGATCATATCGTGATGGATTCAGACTCACTGAATAGTAAAGAATAGTCAGTACTGAGAACAGTGATACCAAGCCAGCACAGCACTCACCCCAAACGTTAGTTTATCCGACATCGCCAATAGATACAGAACGTTCGCCACAAGTGCATAGCGACATCCAATGTAGGCCACATTCGAAAGGCATAATTTGCTTCCCCAGATATATCTAACTTCCTGACCGAACGTCAAGGCGTAATCGTAGTAAAGGAGGGCTTTGGAGATGACGACTAGTAAGTTGTGGTCACTGAGAGAAAACCTGTTACAACTCACCCAAGCTAGCCCATGTAATATTGTATTCCAGATAGCTGAAAAAGAGTGGTCAATGGTATCAGTGCTAACACTCGAGGAAAAGATAAGATATACTGGGTTGAATTGGCCATACTGCCTATCCCGCCGGGGGAGGCGAACGCTTTACGCTGCTATGGATTAAGAGAAGACAGAAAGGAAACCCAAAACTTCTTCTGGAGCGTGTAACTTTAAAGTAACATCCCCGTGCCCCTTTGCCCTCACGACGATAATGAAAAATTACTCATTGTGCCTGATAGATAGCCGCTCATTTCACGCACGAGGAGGAAATGTTGATGATGATTGGTTCCTATAGAAAAGGACTAGGGCAGTCTTGACGGGGACAATGATTCTTTGATTCATTTTGACGCCTACCTTCGATCCTGGGTCTTCGATAGTCACCTGGCCCTCTGGGTTAGAGAGCCTACATCTACGTTACTATTGCTTTTTTTTGTGGACGATTGCAAGAGTAGTCTTCTAGTCGAGCTTGGACAAGGTATAGCTATTCAAAGTTGATTCATTCCGTTGACCAACAAGGAGTCGAAGACGTACCTCGGCTCTTCTAGGTTCTCAACGGCGGGTACGTATCATTCTCGAGGCCAAATATTGACATGGAAGGGTCCATCCGACGCTGATGGGGTCCGCCGTTAGTCCCGACTCTTTCGCCGCAAGCCAATTGATGGCAGCTGGCTGTGTTGTTTCATCGCCCTGGCGAGATGGAGCCAGACTTGCCTGTCCGGTTTTCGCCTCGTCTTTGTCGCCACGAACGTAAAATGGATTATAGAAGAGCGTACGCGGCCTGGCGCGGCAGTGAACTGGGTGATGACCATAAAAGCTGACAGTACACTGACAAGTTTTTTTCCCGCGTATTCATTTCCGTTACTCATCGGAACTCCGCCAACCCAAAAACCCTGTATTCGGGGTAGTAATCTCCATTGCTTGTCCATTTGCTATCCAATGCAATGCTTATTTAACCAAGTCAGAGCTCCAGAACCCCAGTGTCAGTGTCAAATCCCCTACTCTGTTCCCTTTCAATCTCTCTGAGACACCCGCAAAAAATGGCACCCGCAGCTCTAGTTATCCCCTCCATGTCAAGTGACGCTTCTCCACCTATTCCCAATGACGCCAACGGTCTCAAGAAGACCACATTTCCTTCCCTGTTTCCCTACAAAACCAAGTCCGCTCTAGCTCCAAAGGCCAAGTCGAATGTCCAAGAACGCATAGAATTCTCATTCGACTCGATGGAAGAAGCGTTGGAGGCTTACAAAAATGGAGAGTTCCTGGTGGTCATGGATGATGAGAACAGGGAGAACGAGGGGGACCTGATTATCGCAGGATGTCACTGTACGACGGAGAAGATGGCTTGGATGATTAGACATACTAGGTGCGCTATATAGACCACCAATCTTTATACATCGAGCTGACGAGACGTGTTTCTGTTACAGCGGCTTCATATGTATATCTCTACCGGGAGAACGATTGAAAGAACTTGAGCTACCCCTCATGGTCGGAGAGCTCAACCAAGACCCACACCGAACAGCCTATACGATTTCCGTAGACTATAAACATGGTCCGTCAATCTTTATCCGTCGAACTGATCACCAAAAGTCAATTGACACATCATTAGGAACTACTACTGGCATATCAGCACACGACCGAGCTCTCACCGCTCAGGCATTATCATCGCCCACTTCGTTACCCTCCGACTTCACAAGACCCGGTCACCTCATGCCTTTGCGTGCAAGGCCTGGTGGTGTTCTTACGCGGCGGGGACACACCGAAGCCGGTGTCGATCTTTGTAAGCTAACCGGTCTTCCAGAGACTGGCGTGCTCTGTGAATTGGTCAACGATTTAGATGAGGATCATGAAGGTGGTATGATGAGACGCGATGGATGCAGGAAGTTTGCGGACAAATGGGGTCTGAAGATGATCAGTGTGGAGATGCTGGTTGAATTCAGGAAAAACTTAGAAGACAAGCTATAGAGGCAAGAGCATACGTTATCTATTGTAGTATGTTACTATCTGCCATATAATAGTCTGCTATTAATCGTTCCTCAGATGTAGATCTTCCTTGTTGTTGTAAACTGGGCGCCGGTATAATTCCCCGCTATATTTCATTGAGCAGGCAATAATACCATCTTTGGTTCACCAAGTGCGGTCGGTCCAACTTGATGCCGAGGTTCAGGGCATTTCAGTCAGCAGCAATGACATTCTAACCGCAGAGTTTGATGGCGTCTCTTGACACTCTTCCACTCTTCCGCAAGCCCGGACTGAGGAACCGTCCCATTCTCGAATATCTTGGCTTCATTGTTGGCGGTGAACAAAGTGTAAACCATAAGGACCTCTCCGCTCAGACCCAAGCTCCCATGTATAGGAAATTTCTAGAGGACAATGCTTCGTTGTCACCGACGGCATTAACGCCTTGTCGGACGCCTACCGAAAACTGTATCATGAGACGTGAATATGTCATGATGGTGAAAGGAGGATAAGTACTCCCAATCTTTGCGGTTTAGAAATCTCTTGACTAATGTATTTCTAAAGGGAGCGTGCGTTCAAAGAACACTAGGGACGCCACCCTACCGTCTTCTTGTTTCATTATTTTCCGACCCATGAGGCACCTAGCTTCGAACACGCTCAAAGGGTGCATCAAGTTACATTTATTTCCGGAAGAGAAATGTCAGGGAAACGCCTGCCGGAAGAACATCTTGGGAACTCGACAGCAAGAGACGGTTCTAACTCCTGAGCACTGGGCCGACGGCATTGATGGGGCTTTCGAGTACAAAAACCTTTCCGTACCATGTGTTCATGTTCGTCTTCTTCCCTTCTCACGAACGGAGCTGACGCTCAAATTCACGTCCCTCAAAAATGACCCTCCAGGATTCAGCTTCACAATTGAAACAGGCTCCTTCACGAAGATCATCTATAACGAAAAGATCTGACCTACCACCATCACCGCCAAAGGATCACGACTTGCATTCAACTAGCAGCTGCACGAAACACAACCCTGAACCACCGAATGGACATGGAGAATCTGCAATACCGGCTGATAAGGAGGAGGAAGCTTTGGAGAACGTGGAGGATGATTGGGAAAATGATCCTATGAATGCAAGGAATTGGCCAAAGCGAAAGAAATGGGTTGCAGTGTTTATTGTAGGTCTAAGGACGTTCGTGGTCGCTTTACCGGCTGTCATGTTTCCTAGAGTGCTGACTGGTTCGGCAGGTTTCATTTTACACATTTATTCCCCCACTTGCGAGTTCAATGATGGCTCCTGGTCTACCGCAAGTCGCGCAAGAGTATGGGATTGAAAATCAAACCCTAATCGCCTTGACATTGAGTGTCTTTCTGATTTCTTTTGCTATTGCGGTGCGTCATCGTATGAATGGCTGTGTTGAAGCGCCTAGTCTGACTGCTGTGGTGGTTTAGCCGCTTGTGCTAGCGCCTATCTCGGAGATGTATGGGCGAACTTGGGTGAGATATCGCACTCTTTCTCTTGTGCAGTCTCCTAAAAGTTGTGATATGACAGGTATTGCATCTGGGGAACATCTTCTCTTTAGCATTTAATCTCGGATGTGCATTCTCACCAAACACCACGAGTCTGATCATTTTCCGTTTCTTCACCGGGTTCAGTGGAGCTGCACCGTAAGGTCAATTACTTCATTGTCATCGCAGGAGCTGACGATCCCCCATTTTCTCCAGTATCGCCGTCGGAGGTGGCTCCGTGGGTATGTGACTTACCTTCCTCGCTATTAAATCGGAGAGGCTGATGCTCTGCTGTGTCCAGGTGATCTCTTCTCTGAGAGAGACAGGGCCTTCGCAATGTCGCTTTACACGCTGGTCTGTGACAAATCCTATTGAGAAATGCTGGAATGCACTCACCTGTGAGAAAGGGTCCTCTAATGGCCCCTGCTTTAGGTACGTTGCCCCCTTTCACCAACCTCGCAGCAGCTTCTCACTTCTTCACAGGTCCAGTTGCGGGAGGGTTTCTGGCACAAACAGTTGGCGTAAAGTATGTATTCATTGTCATCGCCGGTGAGTCTACTGTTTGTTGGTGATTGCCATTTGTGACTCAACCTTGGAATTCTCAGCTTGCTGCGGACTGGCGAGCCTGGTTGGAATACCATTTTTGCGTGAGACATACGCACCAGTTATAAGACGCAGGAAGGCCATGAAAATAGACGACCCAGAAAAGCGTCTGCGGTTGAGCGTGACACCACATGGAGACATGACAAAGACCCAATATCTTTGGATCAACCTTAGTCGACCCATCGTTCTACTTACGAGGAGTTTCATTTGCTTTATCCTCAGTTTATACATGTCATTGTGAGTCTTCGACTATTGTTATGTTTCAGCAGACGCTGACGCTAGATTCTCTAGCGTTTACGGTTCGTATCGTGTATATCCCCTAAGGGCGCAAGGAAGAAAAAGACTCATTTGCATCACATCAGGTATCTATTACCTCATGTTTACCACCTTCGCGAGTGAGTACGAATCCGTTATGGCTCCAAGACATCAACTCAACCAACTCAAAACTGTAGATCTTTTCCATAATACCTACGGTTTTGGCGCTGGTATCGGGGGTCTGGTTTATCTTGGGCTCGGAACTGGCTTCTTACTGGCCACATATTTCGGGGCAGATGTTGCAGACAAGATGTATCAAAAGGTTTGTTCGGGAGTTTTACCAGTCCTTTCGTCCAACCGAGTTCCTCCTCTCAGCAAGCAGATAAGAATGGTGGGAAAGGCAAGCCCGAAATGAGGATACCACCTCTAATCTTTGGTTCTCTATTCATTCCTATCGGCTTGTTGTAAGTCTTCTATCGCCTTTCAACTTGCGCCAGCGCTTCAATCCACTTAGCTGGTACGGGTGGTCCGCCCAGGCGAAGGTTCACTGGATAATGCCAATAATAGGTTCAGGTATATTTGGGTTTGGTGAGTACATATCATCACATTTCAACGGAGGAAAAACTTATTTGATTCATTTTCAGGGCAAATGACCTGCTTGTGAGTCTACAAACCGTTTCTAGTAGTTGACCTTCCGTCTCAATACATTCTCGTAGCCTCCCCATCAGTCTATACTTGGTCGACGCCTTCACCTACGCAGCGAGCGCTCTATCAGCCGCTTCTGTGAGTGTGGTTACAAGTTGCACTGTCTTATTAACTCATGTCCGTGTTCAGGTGCTTCGTTCACTGCTGGGTTTTGCCTTCCCTCTGTTTGCACAACAGATGTTTGATACTTTGGGTGTTGGTCCAGGAAACTCCTTACTAGCTGGTGAGTTCAAGGGCTTCACACTTTCTACAGATGGCTAACAAAAATCAAAGGCTTGGCAATTGTTTTAGGCATACCATTTCCTATATGGATTTACTACCACGGAGAGGCTATGCGAGCTCGAAGTGACCTCAACCGATGAGAGAAAAGATAGATTCATGGTGGTTATACTCTAGACAGACACGATACACAACTGATAACGCACTACTTTGAGCCATAGTAAACGCCAACATGTCACTGAGCATGCCCAAATTAAACCTTTTCCGTCAAAGCAACTTGATGGAGAGCGCCATGAAGCGGGGATGTGATGTAGCCTCCTCTAGGTTTAGTGCCAGAGCTTTTTACGTCGAAAAACAGGACACCTGTAGGCTTGCCTTGACAGTACCGCTCGTCCGATGACCTCATGCCTGTTGTTCGTCACTCCAGCCTTCGATTCGGTGTCCATTGTACGTACTTCGGGTTGCGACTGGGAGCATCAAAGTCAGAGAGAGAGAGGGGGGGGGGGGGGGGGGGGGGGGGGGGGGGGGGTGAATGATCGAACCGCATTGAGAAGGACAGGCTTGTCGAGAGGGGCCCTCGAGGTCAGCCACCGCCAGACGTGTGGCGGGGCTTGCAACAAGATGTGCCTGTAATCGAGAAAAGGTTTTGGGAATACTGTAGCAGAGATGGTAGAGAAGCATCCTGTTGAGGGAGTTAGGGTCGTACGTGGGGCGGAGATGGTGGCACTGACCGTAGGGATTAATGGTTGCCACCTCCACAAAGCCCACACCCTTTATGTATAGGTGCCCACATAGATAAAGATATCTACAAGCCCACACAAGACAGCATATATCGGACATATACTTTGACCAAATACTAGAGGATCGCCCTGAATCCTCGGTTTCGCTTTTCACTGCGGTAACCCAACTTTGCGCCACTGGCAGGCGGTCTCGGTGCTCGGACTGAGGCGTGGATCCCGTGAGAGCATGTCAGCGCCGCCACCCCTGAAAGGCTGTGCGATTCGAGTGCACACGGAAGAGGAAGTACTGGACTTGCATCACTAATGACACCAGTGTCGACCTTGTAGCTGAAGGCGTCGATTAACCTCAGTTCATTTGGGATCTTATCTCGCATCCATACCTCATAATACTCGTCTTAACGACGGCATGAACATTCCACATGTCACAAACAGCAACAGCAATGTGAGAGAGTACGCCACATCTACGATCCTCGAGATCCGAAATGATCTCAAATCCTAGCATAACATAATGCGGAAGAGTGGGAAAAGTTGGAGAAACAAGGATAAGGTTAGGACCGGTGTCTAGTAAAGTTTTGGCCTCAACGGCAAGTGTCGATGCCAGAGCAGCTCCACATACAGCTTGAGCTCCTAACAGTCAGAGCAGCCACCAGCCCACGAATGAGTTTGACTTTCTGCTACTGCTGCCGCAGGTGCCGATAGTACTTTTGAGGGCGCTCCAGGCGCTCAAGTTTTCATGAAAGTCAAACGGCGCTGGTAATACCTTCGCATATGTTTGCGAGATCGTTGATATTGTCGAATACATTCAACACTGGAGCAACGGAAGAAGGAATTTGCGAGATGGGCCTTACGACAAATGCCACACTAAAGGACACCGGGGCTTTTCTGTTTGCGGACACCAAGTAATCAAGTCGCCGATTCGGGATACATTGAGAAGGTTCCCATCACTCACCTAAACTAGTCACCGAACGCGTATACTAACGCGAAAGTAGGGAGATCACGGTACCGGGTTTGATGATGCACTGCGATTCCGAAGGACGGGAAAAGATGGCTAGAGGTACAGATGATAAATGGAATACCGGTCAATGTGTTGCCAAGACCTGAAATGTTCGAGCACATTGTGAGGTGATGCCAGTAGATAGCGACCTGCGTGTCGATAGATACCCATGTATAGTTGAGACTTGAACGCACATGTCTCTCGAGACAAAGTGAGACGCAATGAACACACCCGACTCGAGGAATTTCGATCTTTGACAGATATTGATCCCGTCACTACCAGATAGACGTCGAGAACGCAACATCGGATGCATTAGTAGATGCTCGAGAAGCTTTTGCTGTTGAGGGGAAAACGATGAAAAATCCCGGAAGTTTTTGACATGCGTATATAGCTGCAATTTGCCGCTAGTCAATCAACTAGAGTTGCGAATTTCCGTTCCCATTGGTCGACAATTGGTCGATAGGCCTAATTTCAGCGTGATGGTCGTTTGGGTCGAGTTGACAAGCACATGATGGAGCAACGACATCAGGTGATCTCTGGAAATGAGACGCGCTACTGGCTAACCAAATCCATGCAAGTAGAAACGGTACCAACCAGCTTAAATCTCAGCTGTCAGCTTCAAAAGTTCCATTGCATCTAGTGACTCATCGTATCAGTCCACTCACGTTGACGGTTGTATTGTTGTCTAAAGACCGAGCGGCGTTGGCTCAGCAAGAAAAGGGTCTACTATGAGCTTATGAATGACAGGCGCTAGCATTCTATTTCATTCATATACGACCAGCAAGCGTGTCAGTATTGGGCTTCTGGCGGAATTCCGTGGTTCATACAACTTGTCCCCCGCGGCCTTACCAGCTTGAATCCACTCGACAATCATAGATCCACCTTGGACAGAGTAATAAGATTAACATGATAGCAAGATATAATTGACGTGAAAATCGCCGACCTTTGCAGGGTCTGTCACTAATACTTTTTTTTTTAATCAATCTCAGCACCCAGATGCAGCACTCGTCGCCGGGGTCCCGACGCGCCCAGCACATATCACTGGAATTTGAAAGCCGGTCGGCAATTAGTAAGGGACAAGTTTGTGGCCATCAGTGGTGTCAAGCGTCAGTTTCAGGCTTGAGCTTGAAGGTGAAACTCTCCTTGTGCTGGTGGAAGCTGTCCAAGTGGATTCGGTAAAATTGCTGAATCTTGTCCGCACTGTGCACTACAAGTGCTGTGTGGTCGGAAGATCTCGTCTTGACCCTTTTTTTTTATTTTTATTTTTATTTTTATTTTTTTCATCTAAACAAAAGTAAACGCACCAATCTAATTGCGAGCGGGCCCGTCACGAAGTCGAGAGGCTTCTCGACTTCTCTTCACCCACCGTGACGGACGGACGTGCTACACGCTACACGAGGCACACAAAGCATAGATTAATTAACGACTGCGATGAAGGATTCTGGACTGACGGCTCCGATTTGAACGCCTCCCAGCGAATCTCTTGGAGAAGACTGTATGTTGCAATACTACGTGGCCAGTACCGTACCTCCTTCGAGTTAGATTCGAGAATTGCCCAGCCCAGGGATGTAGACTTTTTTTTTATCTTTCATATTGAACCTGAGTCCTTTTTCTTTTTCTTTTTCAACCTATACAGGCGTTCAGCGGTCGGTAAACAGAAAATAATCAGTGGACGGATGCGCCTACCAAGATCCACAACCCCGACGACATCGCGCCTCGAGGCTCACACGTTCACAGGCGGAACCGTCATGGATCGTTGATTGCTTCCTGCTTCTCCTGCTTCTGGGCATTTCGTCAGTTTCTTCGGAAGCTGGTCAAAAAAAAAAAAGAAAAAAAAGGTCGTCTACGGCCAGCAAAAGAGCTCGCATTTGAGTCCGAGAGTCCGAGTCGGATGTGTTGAAAGCATGAAGGTATGACGTTTCGAGGCGTATATTCTGGAATCCCCCTGATCAAAAGTAACGGAATGGACCCTCGAGGCCTCACAGCGCTCAACACAGAAGAGCCCGACAATATCGCTCTTGCGGAGCCGCAGCTCTGAGCCGTCCGCGGCAGTTTGCTTCTTTACACTGGTGCTGGTGCACGCTGGTGCATGTCAATTACGCGTCTTCTTCTTCAGACTTCCTCTTCCCTCGCGATATACGACAGCGAAGTCAAGTCCACCAACAAACGGCTCCGGTTTTCGCGCGTTTTGCCTTTTTTTTTTTGTTCGATTCCAGAATCGGTGTTATACGCTTTGCCTTCGTTTCTTGGTTTCCAGAGCAACCAGCGACTATCTCTCCCCTTCAAAAGAAACCTCCTTCCCTCTAAACAGCTAAATCCTGAAAGGACGTGAAAGGCATCGCGAAAATTACGGGCTCGTCTATTCCATTCTGGGATGGACCTGGTAACGATTCATGCATGCTGTCACTCGATTTTGCTGGGTGCAACAGGATCTGCAAGAAAGAAATGTCGATGTATGTATGACATCTCGAATGGATATGTGGCTGTCAAGTTTCGGTTTCGGGCCTGGCTTCCATACTGCCCAGAAGGACTACGTAGGACGATCTAGACATGAAGCTGTAGCGGTGAATGAAGATAGGGATATATTCTAGACACAAGGTACGCTGGTTTTCGCGGCGCGATATCGACTTTGGCCCGGGATAATGCCATAAATGTCGGGTATTGGGTGTGGGTACCGGACGGGTCAAGGTGTCAGTCAGTCAGCTGGAAGGAGGAATTCGGTTCACGGACCGATTTCAGGAGGTTAAAGTGGGGTATTAACCTTTCCAAGCTGTGGTGGTCGTATGACACTTGCAACGTTCTGTGATGAAGAAGGACCTTTTCCTTTATCCCATGTCAACGTTAATAGCAAACGTCTTCGTCTCCGAGCATCCAAATGATCCTCATCAGTGTATGGATGCTTGCTATTGAACCCGATAACTTATCTCTCCTTTCGCCGTAGCGAACGTTCTTTCCTGCCTCGTCCATGATGATATCGATGACATCGTTGCTAACATTTCCCGTACTTTCACACAGTATTTGCGCTCTGGGATGATCAATATCCGCTATCGATATACTTACATTCCGTGTTCACGTTACAATGGAATGAAATTGTAACGAAAGAGTCATTGTGGATCTCAGGGTCGGGTCGTTGATAGCGCGTAACCGAGTCAAGTGACATCTAAATCTCGAGTCAAAGGAGTTGGAGGGAACAAACTTTTTTTCTTTTATCAGGGTCACTATCGAACGTTTTTCCTGCTGTATTCGATCAAATTCTCAGAGCCGTTCTCCAGATCGTCGGTGCTTTTTCTTTTACCCCAGGCTCTCTCGTTCGGCGCGGTTTATTACTGAGCGTTGACTATGACTGTTGGTGGCTGACGACGGGTAACAACCCTGCAGGCGATTGAACGTGACAGATTCGGAAAAAGATGGCTTTTTTTTTTTTTAATAGGTGACAGAAAAAATGCCCGGCAGAGTCGCGTCTCTCTGTCTCTTGTATCCACGAGAATGATCGAGGACAATTTTTTGTAGGCGACCGGTAGGTTTATTTCACCGTAGAAAAGTATCCGAAACGCGAATAAAGAAGCGTGGATGTTATTGTCCTCCTCTGTTCCTTACGACGCGCGCCGCCACTTACGGTGTAGTCATGCGAAACATTATCCGATTAAGGGCATCTTTTATTCTTTCAGTTACCAGTGATCGACAGACATACGGTCTCACGGAACGAAGAGCCTGGCAGAAAAAAATATGAGTCGACTTGTTGACCCGCTTCGACATCACAACGAGGCAAGGATGACTCGAGGAAGGAAGGAAGGAAGGAAGGTCACACCCTCGTGTCGGCAATGCAAATGCTTTGTTTAGAGTATTTCACAAGTTCACATCTAGTGAAAGAACTGACATGAATTCACACCTTGCCGTGAAAGAGATAGGCGCGGGGAATGCGGGTCGCTATGCTACTACGACGACAAGGAAAGGCGGTGCAGCGCCCGACGTTGTAGGACCGAGTGGCGAACAAGGCGAGCAGCGCCCGTAATATGGAGCGGCTCAACGTTGAAGTGCTGCACAGAGGGAGCACATACTTGCAACTGCTAGGCAGCAGTGGAGGTTGGAGACGCAGCAAGCAGTGCCAGCTGGCAAAGGACGTTAGAGGACGGGATTTTATTCCTATTTTGGCAGTTGACATGGAATATTAAATTTCTAATTTTGTGTGACAAGATCACAGTTGCCGCAATGACTCCATTCGGACAAAATTGAATCGGGGATATGGTACCGAATCGGGATGTGGTACCCTAAATGGTACCTGTGTGGTTTTCCCCGATCAGATCTCTTTGGGCAGCGCATTTGCAGGCTCTCTCTCCAAGTCATCAATTCTATTTAACCGTCATGAACTGCTCTTCTTCCCTCAACTTCCCCCGCCGCCTCCTCCTCCTCCAGTCTTCCCCTCCAAATTCATCCACAACTTGGAATGTTCCGCACAAACTCCCCATACTCCTCATTCTTCATGTCTGGCTTCTCCTATAATGAGGAGGAAGAATTCGAACCCGATTTCAGACGTCGTGGCTCCTTGCCCACAGACTGTCTCTCAACTTCCTCCAAGACTCCTTTACGTCGTCAAAGGAAAACTGATCAGGAGAGGAGTTTTCTTTCTCTCGACCTTGCAGAGAGCGTGTCTGCTTATGCTTTCCCTGTTCCTCCATCGTGAGTCTCATCCAGACGTCTTTCACTTTACTTTTTTCTTTCTTTGCTCATTTCTTTTCCCTAAGATCTGGTCCAGCATTACGCTCCCAAGTATCGCTCGCTTCTATGCGCAGCGTAAACAGGATTGTTCCTTCGCCAAAGCCTATTCCTTCATCTTCATTACCATCTCTCCCAACCCCATCTTCATCTCGGAGGTTATCATCCATCCCATCCGTCTCTGACGTCGCTACTCTTCCCAAAGAACCATCTTCACCAGCACCCTCATCCACCCTCATTCCCTCAACCTCGAGTTTGAAAATCCTTGCACCCAAACCACTCTCCATCTCGGCAACTGTTCCCAAACTCGGCAATAGGTCAAATTCCACCCGAACTTCATCCACAGTTTCAACACACTATAGACGTACAAAGCGTTCAGATGCTCTAGCTCGTCTAGAGGGTCGCGGTGCCAAGAGAAACTTTATGTCAATGTCCGACGACGAAGAAGCGGATGAATCCTTCCTTGACATTGCTCAGGACTCTAGTCCTCGACGGAGCAGCATCAGCTCCAAGTTCACAAGTGGCTTTTTCGGCTTCGGCAATGACCATGTTTTGCCCAGTTCTCCCAACCACAAGCATTCTCATTCATCGCCATTCCCAACTCCATCTACCTTTGACTTTGCTATTGAAAAACCTCCCATTGTCGACGTACCAACATCAGCAGTTTCACCTACCGAGTCGCGGCTATCCTTCTTTTCCTCGTTCTCGCCGCCAAAAGGCGGACGAAGACGGTCTCGCACTCTTATTTTTCCTCTAACGTCGTTCATTGACCTTACTACAAAGGGTGCAGACCACGAGGAAAAGAGAGATAACGGACGGTGGAGGAGCTTTATCGAGATTGCCGGCCTGTGAGCTCTGCATTGCTGGCCTGCCCTCTTTTTGGTCCTTCACACGATGATTCTTTTTTCGGTTTATTTGCTTTCACACACGCTGTATTACCAACCAACCAATTGCTTCGACTTTTTCATTGTCCAAATCTTGCGTTTTATTTTTATTTTGCCTTGTTCATTCACATCCAACAGCATGTACCCTTTGTATCATCACTACCACCACCAATCACTTTCTTGACGCAGCCGCACAACACGCGCCAATTCAGACTCTAATACTCTCCTTGTCTAATGAACACTCAACCATTCGCGTCGTGTGTTGTACCACTAAAATCTTCCCCCCCCTTCCCCCTCTACTTCCTAAACTACGTTATTCCTTACTATTCACTCCATCGAATACCGTACTCCCCCTCCTCTTTTTTAAAAATACTTACCTTACACACGCATGCATACTCCTATTGGCATTTTAGTACCTTTTGTTTTTCCGTCGTCTAGTACGACTTCCTTCCCTTTTTTTTTTTTTATTATCTCCCCCCTCTTTTGATCAACCAATGGACTGGACTCTTTTGTTGTACCATTCCAACTTGTCGCTCGTTTTTTTCTCTTTCGTGTCCTTTGTGCATAGTACTAATAACACCACGCCAATATCGCCCGCTCGTTCGCTCGTTACTTCAATTCGAAATTGCACGTATCCGTTGTATGTACACAGTCGGTTGTTGCAATTGAATATCGAATACCAAGAATCTGGAATTGTGAACTGAAGCTCCATATTTGTCGCCAAGCAGGAAACACTGCCTCGACCTACGGTTACGCGTATGATACGTTCTCCAAGAACTGAGATTCGGATCGCGGATGAACGCACCAAGCTTGAAAACTTGAATGGAATGGAATACATATATATAGATATTTAGGCTGTGGTTGACGGCCGTTTTACCGTAGGCTGATTTACGATCGTACGAGCATTTCTGCTCCGAACCCTTCGAGTCCGGAGGCGCGGGGGGAGGTACTGCTAATACTAGGCGCCGTGCAACCCCCCTCCCCCCAGGATGGTTTAGCGACAGATGCCCTGGTAACCAAGCGACCAGTGTAGCTCAGACTCTGACTCTGACTAGAATTGAATGTAGGCTTCCAGTCAAAGGCAAGTGGAATCCGACAAACTAGTGTACCTCTTATCACATTTTAAAATGACACAATCATTTCCCGACGTCGCAGTTAAACCGGAGGTAAAAAAAAAAAAAAAAATAGCCCGAAAAGGAAAAGTTCAGGACCCAACCCTAGGACGGGCCCAGAACGCCGTCACGGTGACCGGTTTTTCGGATTTTAGCGCGTGTCCGGAAAGCGGGATAACTTTTTAGGATTCTTAATCCCAAGTCACAAAAGAGGAATTTCATTTTGAGGCTGCGTCACTAATCTCCGGACTGAAGCCCATTTTATTTTATTTTATTTTTTTCAAGGCTACTAAGCTACGGAAAGATAACTTTGGCCTTTTGTGTCTCCCGAGTCTGGATGATCAGATAAGGAGCTGTGCCAAGTGCCCCACCCGTCCCCACATCGCCAACCGCTGACTCGTACGAGGGAAGTGGCGCCATAACACAACGCCCGGTTGTTGTCAAGGTGAAAGAGGTGAAGATCTCCACACCGAGGAGACTCGAGTGGCTACCGGTACATTCAAGCATCCAAGGAGACACGCTAAACAGCCGAGAGCCTAGAATTCATCTACAATACTTGGTGTGGCTCCGTACCTCAGGTTATTGAAGGTATATACCACTCCTAAAAGATACAGCGATTGGCCTGGCCCATCAGTACTAGTACATACATACATACATACAGTAAACCGGATCTCAAACTCAAAAGTCAAAGCAACCCTGAGCTACTTGAAAATTGAAGTCAACAAGTCAACTTTTTTTTGGGTAAAGCAGCCCTGTTGTTTCAATGATCGTCCAATCGCCGTGTGTCCCGGAGCTACAAAAGGGCACTATAGTATATCACAAGGTGTGGTTATCCCGCGCGACTTATATCTACTAATGATGACGAAATACTGCTGTGGGCGGGAAGCGACAAGTTTTCTTTATCAGCCAAATACAAGGGATAGACTGGCGCTTGCGATGGTGCAAAAAGAGATGTAGTCCTTGCGGCAAAGCAGATATTCCAAGTTGAGCGAATGATGGGGGCCATGACGAAAATTCTTGGGAGACGTAGATACACTCTCTTTCTGCAACAGTAACATGCTCATGTCTTTGGTAATGAGCTGTTTCGGGGCGTGGACAATGCGTGGACAATGCGTGGAGTAAACGTGGAAGCCAGTCGTCGCGGGAGATGTGTGGTTGGAATGGAAAGATGTTTGATCCACTGGCAGACCATGCGGTCACTGGGCAGGTCGCTTTGATATCGGTTTTCGGGGCCTGTTGATAGAGCCACAAAACCATGGGACAACACATACTCATGGCGGATGCATGCCATTTTGCCAGAGTTCCAACCGCAGGCAGCGGTGTTAGCTGGCAATATTGCGGTCCCGCAGTGGGTCTTTCAGCGTAACACCTTTGGACTATACGAACAGCGCTCGCTGTCAGTACAGACCGATTTCGTCACTCAGCAAACGAAAAGACACTAACATGAACAAAATAATTACCCTTCCTCGAAATCCATGTGATCACTTTGATTGACTTAACAGTGGGCGCATAAAAAGACCTGACCTCCAATGACAAAGATGTACATCAATTAGGTGGGTCCTAACAAAGCGGAATCAAGACCAACTTGCTTCAAATGTTACCGCGCTTCGGCGACTGTACAGATAGTGTCTGTTGACCCCATTGACAGAAACTGATCTCCCCGACTCGGTGACCGGGAAGAGGGGTACGAGCTCCGCGTGATCCAGGTGTTTCATGCCCGTGCCACCGTGACCTGCGTCGCATCCATTACGGATGTCAGTTAAGCCTTCTTGTTTCATACCTGTCCCAAGAACCATTCAACTCTTTGTCGGTACCAAAGACCTGTCAGCGCGACGGGGTGAACGGTAGATGTAAAATGTAATTACGCACTGCGGGAATTATATTAGGCACACCGTGTATGTCTTGATGACTCCCGAATCCCGCAGCGTGTTGGGAACAGCGGGAAACTGCGATGATTAGAATTTGAACATTTGCTCGTATCGAGGGGCACATCCGTTGAACATTCAAACCTGCCATGTCTTGCATAAGTGTAACGCCGAGGGCCAGTTCTTAGTAAAGGGTCCTAGAAGACATCGTATCAGTATCATGATTTGGAGACAGGTTTTGTACTTACTCTAGGAGCATCCTCGTGTTTTGGAACCCTGTAACAAAGTGAAACGTTACGCTATACACCGCATGTCCATCTTTACATTCAGACTGAACATAGAAGTCCGCAAACATGTTCAATTGAGAAGCAGGTATACACAGAACATCATGATCTCCTCGACAATAAGCATACAATTATTCATTCGGCCAGTTCAACTTGACGATGTTCTACCTATCGAGTTTCCGACCTGGAGTAGATGGTCATTATACTTTGACAAGTTATCAAAGGTGAACTGCACCTTGACCAACGTTTCTAACCCCTTGCCCGAGTTTTTGACGAGATCTTTGTCGAATCTGACAGGTAAATTAGAACACAAGAATCTCCCGTAAGGCAGATGCGGCCATAAGACCCACTCAATGCACCCCTTTGGAAGCACCGCGACCACTGTACTTCCCCCATATGCAAAATAACCCAACTCTTCCCCCCTCTGAACCGTCTTTCCTTTTTCTGCACCTTTCGTCCACTTGACGCTACCTACCAGCAACGCACCGACAGCAACAAACGCGATCTGCTTCCCAGTGATGGTGTGTGTAAGGTACAAGACAGATCGGACATTGGAAGTTAGCACATCAAAGTCTTGATTAATCGCTTGAGGGTTTACTGTACGAAATGATTAATGACGGCACGAAGAAGGAGCAAGAGACATACCTGTATAGTATTGGCCTTCGATATCAGTGATATCTCCGACAACCCCGTCTATAGGACTGTGAAAACGGTGGTAATCTTGCGGTGCGAGACGGAAGATCGAGATGGAGCCGCCTTCAAAATCTTTTGCAGCTGGTGAGTCGGGTGGTATCTGAAGCAGGTTGGGTATGTTGAAATTTGCGCCCTTCACCCTGCCAGAGTCGGGTAAGAGCGTAGTGTCAAAGAAAAGCCAAATACAAACCAGAATTTCCGGGCCAAGTCCACTGTTGGGTATACTACTATTCTGCAATCCGCGGCACTACATATTCCTGAGGGATCATCCACGTTTTGAACGGGTCTTGCACCTGCCTTTAGTCGCCTGAAGGAACCGATGAGAGTTGTTCCGAACATGTCCGAAGGCAAGATGTACCTGAAGAAGAAATCGTTGAAGCATTTGTACGCCTTCAGGTCAGGTTCAAGTAGTTCGTCTAGCTTAATCGCGTAGGTAGCAACAAATGAAGGGATGGATTGAATGGATTTTGGACTATCGTAGATCTTTCCTTGCTGCATATCACACCTAAGTGCCATAATCCTCAAAACAAACGAATTGAATTCACCTTCACTGAAACATCCTTGAGCAGTCGACCGACAGTCCTGTTCTTCAGGATATCAATCTGCAAGTCCCCGTAAAAGAGCTTCAAAAGAGCATTTGAATGCCCGAGTACATCAAGAAGCGAGTAAGCTCACCAGATGCATTCCGATTCTGTCATAAGTGCTGTTAGGAAGCCTTCTGTATGCTGAAGGGAGAAAAACGCACCTGGCATAGATAGGCATGCTTTCAAACATTAGCTTTCCTGTATCCCTCACGACTACAAAGTTCCCTATATGGTACTCCGCTGCAAGTTTTTCGAGACCAGGAACGAGCTTGTCCAACCAAGGGACCTTGAACAATGCCAACGGATGAGAATGCGTTGTGTGACTGACATCCCAGTCCGATGCTGAACGTTCGACCAATTCTTCCAAAGCTCGGGCTAATTGAGACGGTTCGACATCAGGCAGACTGCCAGGCTCTATACGCTCCATCGGCTTGTCGGATACGTCCTCCGCACTGAGTGAAGTGATCATAACGGGAGGTCCGTTAGGTAACCTTTGTGCCTCATTCCGACGTTTCCCAGGAAGTATGCGAGCCCCTTTGAAGGACGTTGGCCATGAAAGACCGGGTATAGAGCAGAGGGCCATGGGAGAAGAAGGATGACAGGAGCATCAATGTTGACGAGAGCGCTAATATAACAGTCGTGGTAACTAAGAATAGCTCCTATCACTGGCGTGATCAGAAATAGGCTCACCATCCACGATGTGCCGATCTGTTGTTTTTTTGAAAAGTGGAAATGCTGGCTATTGTTGACCTCGTTTCCCGTTGGAACTCCTCGCGATCAGGGAAAGCTCGAGGGCTGGGACTACGACGATTCATAGACGGGTCAATAAAATCGCACGGCCAGTGATCATGCATCCTGCTTGGCGATCCCCATAGCCAATTTGTATGGAATAGCTGCTGGTTGTTGGTTGGATTCGCGCGCCGAGTGTTTCCATGTCACTGTCAAAGGAACAACTTGGGGAGTAAGAAAAGAGTTACGAACTAGTGCCCAGAATTTGTGAAAACACTCACAACTCTCGGAGTAGATACCTGAAAATAATACTGGCAAGTTGAGATCGGTGTGTAGTTACCACAGTAGTCATGTCGGGGTCAGGGAGAAGGGCAGTTCAACTCGAACCGAAGGGTATCTGTACGCTCGACTTTGGTGTCATAGTGGAGTGTTTTCCGAGGTCGAGTCCGCAGTTCCCAATGTTCCTCGTCCTTTACTGATGCTCGGCAAGGCTGAAGCTGCTACTATATTTGTGTTGAAGAGAGAACAGCCGCCCGCAGCATCCGATCAAAAAACCGATTGCCCAATGCCCATCCTCAACTTTTTCCTCGGAGTCCCCTTTATTGGAGTGAATGCTCAGCCGTGTAATTTCGGTGAAGAGTGCGTGGACGATTCAAACGTTGATGGAATAGTCTGGAGCGCGATCACATGTCGGTCTCAGGCGCTTACACAGATTACTCCCGCGTACTCCGAGTCAGTCGAGAAGCTGACGTGCAGATTCTCCAGGAACGATAGGCCACTGCAAGAAACCTGGAATTTTCACAGCTACAAGGTCGCGTAATTCGATATTCAAGAATATTGGCGTTCGTTCCCACATATAACTGGCCAAATGCTATTCGTAAGGATGTAGCGGTTAATAGAAGGACAGATGAGGATACATGCTTACTATCGACAACCTCGGTAAAGTTTCAAACTCATTCGCCGGGTTGACGAACAGTATACGTAGCTGATACGCCACAGGCTGCCTGCCAGCTGGTTACCCTATATGCTTACTTATCAAGACCCCACATCAATGAGCTGAAACCCCTGTTTTCGTGCGTCTGGTTCGCGTATACCAACATGGGTTAGAAAAACGCCGCATTATCCTACGGCCAATAGAAACAGTGAAGATTCCAGGAAGACTGCACAGATCGCTCACCTCGGTATTGTCGTTATGTTGAACAAGGTGCCGAACTCTGCTGCTTGTCATGATTTTTAGAGAAAGGCAGTTGTAGCCGTACGAAATCTTTTGAAATGTGCGAACATCGCGTGAACTTGTCCAATGAGTATTCGGAAAAGACGTGAATCTGAACCTCGAAAGGATTTGAAGATCTGACAGCAAAGTCTATAATAAGCCTAACGGCCGGGGACCGTTAATCGAGTTGAAAATTCACACCGCCTATCCCCCGATGTCCACTTCCAAGCGCTTTATGCAACCCGGTGCCACACATTGGTTACTTGACTTGAAGGCTGCTTTCTGAGGCAGCCAAATCTAGTTAGACATGGGCGTAGAGGAAGCATGAATCGATACTGTTATAACTTGCGTTCAAGTCAACCTCCAAGTACGCAATCGCTTGAGAAAACGTTACTTATCCTTCGCTAGGTATTTAGTACAATTCGCGAGTGGCAATAAAGTGTCGCGGCAGCTGCTTCCGAGTTGATTCATCGAAGTGTCCACTGCCCAGTTTATCTCTATCGAAACAATTCAAGTTGTTACAGGGTGAAATGTTTTGTAGCTGGCAATAGTGGAAATTGAGATCATGAGCGGAAAAGTGGGCTAATTACCTGCCAAAGACAGTCACCTCAAATAAACGATACACTTGACACTGGCTACCCGCGAATAAAGCATTAAGAGGGCTTTCGAACCTTGATGAAGCTATACAAGAACAGATAGACAAATTATAATGATATAGTACACCTGAAGCGGCTCAAGACAAATGGGTTCCAGTTATCCGGGTTGATTTGGTTGAGAGGCTTCCAAAGTCTGCACAGTCCATGCTTCGATCTTGTCGGTTGGGATATTTTTCCAACTCTCCAGCACCTAAAAAGCGAAGGATGTCTGAGATGCGTATCTTCTTAATGATTGACGGACCTACAATATCTAGTTGATCCAGAAGTTCATTTGTACGGGCATCCGCATCTTCGGTAGCCTTCACAGTTTCTTCGAGCTCAGCTTGGACGCGTGATGTTCGGGCTTGCATCTGTGGGTCGATGGAACGATCAATAGTGCCGTTCAGCGTCGAGTCTTGTTTGATACTCACCGTAGCCAGAGTCTGCCTCAATCTAGCAGCCTCAGCTTCCAAGAGCGGAACCGTCCTTGCACACGTTGCGACTCGAGGTTCCAGGCCTTCTCTCCAAACATCATTTCTGGCTTCCCCGTTCGCTTTACGATCTTTGGCTTCGTTTACAATCCGATGGAGGGTGTCGATGTTCTCCTGAACGTTATAGTCTTCGAAAAGCTTTTCTAAATCACGCTATATTCACAAGGGAGGGCAAGACGCGTCGGAACGGTATTGGAATGGTGAGAAAAGGCACACACGAGGCATTCCGACTCAATGTACTCTCCAATCGAGTTGAATGTAGTTGATCCATTCTTGTCCTCTTCCACGTAGAGCGGGAAACACTCCTTGAAATCTTCATAACTAGTCCAGCAGGTAAACAGATATTCCCTGATGAGTAGGTATGGAAACTCACGTCCATTTATGTGAAGCTCTCTGTACAGCAAGCTGCAAAGCTGAATGAAAATGCTGCCAGCGTCGACTGCCGTTCTTCTGATTGAACATAACGTCTGAATGCCGTGATGTGGGGGCTGAGAAGCGCGCTGTCACGGCGTCACACATCAGCCGAGAACGCATCGTCTACGGCGTCGAGCTCGTGCGACGCTGTGTTGAACAGTCAAGACTCTCCTCTATCTCTTCCACCATGGATGCCAGTAGGAATGGGCAGGCAGGGTCCAATGATGATGCTGACCAGCGCAGAAGCTCAATACCTTCCCTGCTCATCGCCCTTGTAATGCTTTTCCTGCTCACGAGTCACAATAGCGAAGAATTTCTTGCTCGACACCAATACCAGGAAGCTCTGCATAGACTCATGGACCAGTATTCAAATTATACCGCATGGATGAACGGGACTTCTTCAAATTTCAGCCTGGTGAGCGACCATAATATTCCTAATCTACGTTCTTGACCGACTACAGCGTCATCAAGACGAGAGACATCACTCAATGGCCATTAATACATACTCTTTTGCCTCACAACGGAAGCTACGACCCCTTACGAACATCATTTTACTCTAATATCACTGGATTCATCCACGGAGATGCCAAATATTACAACATCTCACCCGAGACCTGGAACCAGTCTTCAGAGTCGGTTTCATGGGCACCTCTGGCTCAAGTGTACATGGCAAACGACACCCGGAATATGACAGAGGTTGCCGAGAAATTGGGCACATGGAACTGGACGATACCAGAAACGGTGGCGTTCAGTATAGTTGAAAAGGCACCAGTAGAAACGAATACGACCAATCAGATCTCCCTCGTGCATGTAAGCATCTCTTTTCTAGTCATGTAGTGAAGTTTGACCCAAGTGAACAGGGTAGACTCGAATTCGCCGATAACACCACCTCGGAAGAGCTCAAGTTCGAGCTGGAGGGTGTTCATTTCATCGATAATGGCACTATTTTCGCATTCGTTGAACCTCAGGGAGTGTGAGTTCAATCTCCATCTAAGTGCTTCTACTGCTGATGTTCTTCATAGTCGCTCCATTGATATTCGTAACCTCCCCTCCATCGTTCCCGAACACTTCCAGAACGAAACTGCTCGTCTCATCGGACCTGAGCTATCTGCAAGAATCGACAAACTCAAATACCTGATTGATGCTGGGATAATCGAACAGGATAACACCATGGGTGAGCTGCTGTATAATCAATCTACCGGCCCACATGTTCATCAAATGCACAGTTGATGCACCTCGAACGTCATGTCCATTCCAATTCTACGCTCAGCTTGATGCTGTTCATGTCCCAAGGTACCTCTTGCAAGAGTATGAATCAGAATTGCAGATGCCGACCGGTATTCGAACTATCAAGCCCCCCAAGCTGTCCATGAGAGGTGTTCTCGTCAGCAAGGAATGCGGAATTCTGTACGAGATCACGAACGTTGAAGGCATAAGGTGCGACTTATTTCAACAAGTTTTGGTCTATTTCACTAAAGAGACTGTAGATTGAAGGCATTCTTCCGCAAAATAACGAGCTGTAAGTGCGCCACGTCTTACATTATGGTAGATTCTCATACTGCACTGCAGACGCCGGCACCGCAACGATAGCCTACCTGGTTATCGTGATCTACCTAACCCGTCAAATGGCGCGTAGTTCTACGCCACCTGGCATCTCTCGTGTCTCGCGATGGTCGTTTCTTACACAAGCCACTGTCGATGCCGTCTCGTTTGCTGGCCACATTACTTTTGCTATCTTGGCTGAAGGACGGCCGTCTCTCTCGCTGATTGCTCCTGCTTTCATTGCTTGCATAACATTCATTTATGAAGCTGTGAGCGAGAACTCGATAACGTATCTTTATCTCTTACTGATAAACTCGATCCCAGCAATTTGCGATGCTCATACATCAAATTCAGCTACCAGAGGACGCGGTCATCACACCCCCGCGGCCACCAATAGCTGCCCCCACAGCCACCACCTCAAATACAACGCCCTCGCCAACATCAACACCCGCAACAGGCCAGTCGGTTGCACAGCCCGACGTTGGTAGACCAGCAGCGGTACCAGCGCCACCTGCTCAGCCAAACTCAGAACCGGCGACCTTCGGCGCATTTATGTGGCAGCAGATCAGGTCAGATCCTCAAGCCAGGTTGTGTCAGTAGATTCTTAGTTCTCTTGCCCTTGTTTATGACTCAAGATGCTTTCCAGGGGTCATTCTCTTCGTCTTCTTGACGTCCATCGTGCGGATAATATTATCACCAACTCTCACCTTCCTCTTTGTTGGCGTGACATATTCTATGATATGGCTCCCCCAAATCATTCGATCGATAAGAAGAGGCAGGAATAGCGGTCTTGCGAAGGAGTACATTCTAGGTACAACAGCCGCTCGGTTATATCTCTTATTATGTGTGTCGTCTCAACCCATTGGTTGTCGCTCGGACGCTCATTTTTATGCATCAGACTTCTTGACGTGTCCCAAGAATGTCTTGGAAATCAGACCACGTCGTGAGTACTTTGTCTGCTTCGGTCAATCCACGCTCCAATACCTTATCTCTACAGCCTGGGCACGTCCACTGGCAGCTTTTGTATGCCTTCAAGCTGCAATGCTGCTTTTGCAAGAGTTATTCGGGCCGTCGTTCTTCCTTCCAAAGAGGGTGAGTGGTTGGGAAGTATCCGTTCTTGTGCAGCTAAAAAGTAGTTATCCTGTTAGTTTGCCGCCGTCAAAACCTATGACTATCATCCACCGATGCCATTGCCCGACCCAGAAGCACCCGAACAAACGCTTGGTGATTGCTCTATCTGCATGGAAGCGATTCAAGTGGATCCTTCCTCTCGAAAACGAAAAAGTGGTGACTGGGACGCCAGGGCTACTGGAACATCGGTGAATGTTATGAGTAGTGGCGGTATCCTTGACGTCGTACAAAAGGGTGTTGGACAGGCCGTCAACCGGAAATATTACAGTCTTGCGCCGTGTCATCATCTATTCGTAAGTTTGACCTTTCAATATTCACATTCAGCGTGATACTGAGGTAAAACAGCATACAGAGTGTCTTGAACGCGTACGTACCACTCACCAATGAACAGGCTGTTACTGACTACTTCTGTCTCCCAACAGTGGCTGGCTATCAAGGTAAATAATTATTGTGTATGTATTACGAACTCAGGTATTGACTCGATATGTGCAGAATATTTGCCCACAATGTCGAAGACCTTTACCTCCCCTGTAATTTATCAGCATACGGAACCCATTTACTGTACATTACATTGTATCATAATCGGTAGTCATCCAATATTGCATCGATCACAGATATTGGGAAACCGTCTCGCAGTGCGTGGCGACTCACTGGATCTTGATCCGCAACCACCATGTCATCCACTCCCTCGAGCATCATCAAACCAGCTACATCTTCAAAACATTCAGATACTCAAATGAAACTGCAGTCTGTTATGTGGGCACATCTACTACGCAAAGATACCACTGGCTCAGCCCCCACCACATTACCCTTACCTCCTCTCGCTCCTGCCGACAAGAACGCGACTTCTACACGAATTCTCCTCCATGATACTCAAGCTAACCTCCAGAAGTTCTCCGAAAGAGTCGAGAAAATGACCCAGAGTGTTGAGAATACGAAGCGGGAGATTTTGACCGTAAAGACGTTGTTCCAGGAGGAACACGAGACGCTTGTCGGGGAGATGGTGGATTTAGGTGTGAATACTGTTCCTCGAAAAGGCACATATGCGCTGACTTTATCTTCCATCAATGCTCTAGTCAACAGATGCCAATCGGAAATCAAGAGACCTCTTGGTACACCTGCTCAAGCTGAGAAACTCGAAGATTTCCAGAAGAACATTGAGCTGCGTCTAGAGCATTTGGATAAACGCCTGGATGCTATTCAGATGGTACGTCTTCATACAGTAAAGATCCAGGCTACTAACAGGATCTATTGTAGTTCCAAACCACCCATTCGCAAACGCTACAAACCCAGAATCAACTTCTTCAGGGTCTGAAGGATCAGCAGACCACAATCGTTGCTACTGTCTCCCCCTTACTACCTCTCATACAGGCGCTTCCTATGCAGATCGAGTCTATTCGTGCAACCATTCATGATATGACAAGCAAGGCATTTGATTCATCCCGCATAGCAAATTCATCTTCCCCGAAACAAACTCCTACGACACCCAAAACTACGATCTCTTCTCACAATATACAAGCGACTCTCCCCATATCATCATCCGTTGGAAAGAAGCGCCGCCGGATTGACGAGAACCTTCTCGATGTGCCACCGCCTCAAGCACCGAATGCAAACTCTACCCCTGCAGTCACAAAGTCATCCGTATTAACATCCTTGATTGGGCGGCGACCATCACTTAGTGGCACACCTCGCCAGCCTCTCTCTGACCTTCCCGTAAACCATTCGAACCAAGCTCAGCCTGTACCACCAAATGAAAAACGTATCACCCCCGAAGCCACTTCACTCGTTCCACCGAGTTCAGGCTCTAGACAGGCTCAACCTATGTTTCTCGTACCAGCCTTGCCCGCGACTCCTGCACAGTCCGCTGATAAGACCCCTCCCTTCTCTGCTACACCTCAATATCTTCAGATCCCTTCCATGACTGTCACCACTGGTGCCCGACCGCCTACATCTCAGATGAGTGCTAGCATTAAAAGTACAGCGTCCAATTCTCCAACTCCGCATTCACCGCGCCTGCAAGCCATCGTTGCTCGTCCGCAGATCCACTACCCGACCCTTCGTTCAGCTACACCGACACTGAATAATCTCACTCGTAATCCCACCAATTTGCGCGTTCCCATGTCTGTTGGAGTTGGTCGACCACCCTTCACTGCTGCACCACTACGACAGAGGCGTTCACCATTTGTAAGCATGATTCGGCTTTCTGTTTCGCAGATTCGCGTTAACGTCCCTTGTTTTCATTGTACAGAGAGAAGGAAGGAGATTCATACCATTAGACGACTCGGACGACGATTCTGATGAATAATAATATTGATTTGCTGTATTGCTTCATTTTACTTCTGCAAATGCTTCTAATGGAAACACTTCTGCAAACGCTTTTAATGGAAACAGTTCCTACCCATACCGTTCGAATGCCGCGAAGTGCGGAAAGACGATACATACATTCGATCTGTTCTAGTGATCGAGGACAAGTGGTCTTGCTCGTACCTTGACATGTGTCTGTGCGCCAAGTTCAGTCGTCGGTACTGCAAAGGTGCCTATCAAGTTGCTGCAGCAGCTGAGTTTGCACCCAAGCCCTATGCTGTTGAGCGTCTTTGTGATTGGTTATGGTCGTGACAGAAGATGTTTCAGTAAAGTTTGTTACTCTTCATAGCAAGACAGATGGTAAGTCTACCCTGAACTTCTCTCGGTGATAGCATACGGAAGGGTGTCCTTGCGATTGTGGAATCTCTGCATAGCCAAGGATTCGTCTATGGCGACGTCCGAGGCGTCAACCTGTTCATTCAAAAGGAAGTTGAACAGAACAGGCTGGTTCTGATCATTGGGCAGACTGGGTAAAACATGACGAGTGTCCAACGTCCGCTGGGTGCTGAACTCGATGGGGAGGTTGAGCCCGAGCATGATGTCGTATTTGTGACCTCCATTAACTCTATGGCGTACCGGGTGTGATAATACGGTTATGGATCTAATTACTTTGGTGTCCTTCAGTAGCAGTAGCGCCGTTTGGCTAGCCCCCATAATTTCTGTCTGAGGTTAGAGTACTTATTTGCTGATGACATCGGAAGAACTCGAGTCCAATTTGGGCGTCGCTTCGTTCTACATTTACAGATGCTACCCATTGACGGTAAACTTTCCTACCCAAATTTCTATCGGTGGACCACCTGCCCCATCTACTTTCCCAACCTGCTCAAACTGAATGGCGATCTCACGAGACATATCCCATAACGAACGTTCTGCGATATCTCGTTCTTTGTATCCTAGTAAAACCATTGGTGGCTTGTCTACAGCGGCGAGCTTGGTTAGACTAGATATGGTCTTGATGAGAGATGGAAAAGAAGATGTGTTGTAGGTGACATCAGCCATTCTACACATGCATTAGTCTAAAGGGAGCAGAGGAGAAGAGAACGGAGAACTGACATGATAAGATCCAGTTTCCCGCGAACCGTTTGTGTAAACTCAGGCAAGTCTTCGTCCCAATCGAGAACCTTTGCAACAGGTGTCGAATAGGATGGGAACAGATAAGAATTAATCGATATGTTGTGTTCAAGGAGCGGCATCGCAGAGGCTATTGTTGCCGATATGTGATTGACGAGCGGGAAGGAAGAGACTTAAACTCACGGAGATCAGTTGTGAGGATAGAGTCCTCTTCACCTTCAACTTCGGATATTAAACCTGAACGTAGAGCAGCAAGAACAAGGGAGACTATGCCTGTCCCAGCACCTATTCGCGCTGCATTAATAACTTCTACATCGCGAAGAGGACGACACACCTAATTCGATGATCCTCCGAGGAGTAGCAGAGAACATGATATCTCGGAGACTTTTCACTGTTTCGCTCTCCAATTCGGCACTACGCGAATCAACCAACCATGATGAGAGTCCAATTCCACTATCCCAGATTTTCTGAAACAATCTAGAGAGCGTCAGCGTCCAATCCCACTACTTAGACTTTTGAGTCCTCACCTTGTCCAGATCAAAAGATGTCTGCTCCGTTATTTTCATCCCGACTTCCGTCTCAACTCCTTCTCGAAGCACGAAAAACCGATAAACACGTTCGATTTGCTCCTGCTTCCCAGAGCCTTTTGAAACTTGCTTCGTGAACAAGATGGGCATTGAAAACACTGGAAATGGTTGTTTTCCCAACACTTCTGCTCGAGGAAGGCCAATGGTCATATTCTGGGGATCTGAGGTGAGGATTAACCGCCATTGCTGTCCTTCACGCACACCAGGAGGTGGTGAGATGGTTATTTCCTTGTAAGCGTTAGCCTGACGCCATGTCGTTAGTTTTGTTAGTTTCGTCATCTGTAATCGTAGTCCCGGAGATTGGTTGGTCGTTGAGGTTGGAGACCATGAAAAGTAGATATCTTGCGAGCCTTCGAAAGGTTCAGTACGCAGATCATTTGCGATTTGGGGTGTTATTTTGATTTGGGAAGAGGGTAAGGCTTGTAAAGGCGGTGGTCTGAGGAAGGATATGTAAAAGAACATGATGGTCAAGCACAAGCTGTGTGCCACCGCAACAGACGTGAACGGTAACGAAGACGGTGTATTTGTTCAGTGAGGAGACATTAGATTATACAACGTATACTGGATACACTATGTATTAATAAAGGTCCAATATCATCACTCCTACTATGCCTTCGTCTCACTCCGTAAGTTGACCCATAACTTTGGTCCGTACGCATAGTATGCTGCGCCAAATGCTGCACCACCTAAATGAGCCCAATGATCGAACATTCTCCACCCTCTTGCGATACCAATGATATCCAACGCAACCAGCCCTGCCACACCAGTCTGGATATCAATAGGGTACCAAGGTGGTATTATCAGCGATATCTGAGCTTGCGGGAAGGCGAGTGCAGTCATTGTAACGCATGCATAGATGGCACCCGAGGCTCCTAGGGAGGGTACGATCCTTTCTGACGCAGACACAGCTGCCGCCGCGGTAGCTGAAGGCACTTTAGTGGAGAAGAGGGACCGAGGTGTATTTGCTGCCGACGCAGCGACAGCAGATGCCCATGTGTCAGTGACTTTGGTCGTGTTGGAAGGGGATGAGAGCTGAGCAATTATTCGTGGATACTTGAGCTTCACGGACACCACGTGTGATACTAGTGAGGCAAACAACCCGGCTGAGGTTGAACGTAAGCAAGTGAACAACGTCTAGACTAGTAATTGATGCTCACCGGAGAGATAGAATGCCATGAAGTGGTAATTTGATGTCGATTCAAGCTTGTCCGGTGCCTCTTGTGATATGGATTTGTTAAGATAGGTGGACGCTGCGGCACCTGAAGATAACGACAAATGAGTATGGAACCCTTTAGGTGGACAATATGTACCAACCGAAGCCCTCCAGTGCTAAGCAGTTGAACGCCAGATGCATAAACGACTGGTGACTATAGAATCATGAGCCGCGAAAACATTTCTCTGGACTGTACAACACACCTGAACACACTCGTTAACAGCGTGAAGCTCAAACCGGACAGCGGGTTGTGCGTAAAGTTGCGTATCATAACCGATGGTTTCATCTTCCACATGAGCCACACCCCAAAATTGAGCAGGCATATCTTCCAGCATAACCGTCTGCCCTGGGATGCGTCCGCGTATGGTTGAAAAATGGCAAGATACAGCGTAGTGACTCTTTCACGAATAATGGGGGGTAGTGTGGCAGCCTTTCTATTCAGTTCAGCATAACCCATTCTAAGTTCCTTTCCGAATTGCATTAGTACTGTGTGACGGAGTAGAGGACGATGACACACTTTGACTAGTTCCATCTGTTGGACCTTGACTAAATCTCGATTTGAGATTCCTGATAAAGTGAACAAGCTCGACTGTTCCTTGATTTTTTTCACCAAAAGATTGGTTTCGAGGTTTGTGTTGAACGCGGCATATAGAAATGCGGCAGATGAGCCAAGGACGAAGAACTAAAGAGGGTCTTTCTGAGCAACTCCAATAAAGTAAGAAGTAGAAAGACTTGAAACTTACAAGAACTTGATTCTGTATTGACGGTTTCCCGACTTTCGAAGCAAACGAAGGACCATTCTCTACCGCGGAAAGTGCAGGCGTCGAAGCCGCGTCAACTCGTCTAGGAAATCTAAGATGCCGCCCAATAGAGAAAGGTCGCCTAGCTTGATGCGAGGTTAAATGGCGTTGAACAAGTCCTCGAGAAAGTAGACATTGTAGCCGCAACATGAAGCTGAAGAACCGGAGAAGGTGGACGGAAAGGAAATCTTGCAAGCCATGAGGGTTAAGGTTTACACTACACGGCTTTGCCGAGCACATACGCGTCTCCTCGGAGTCGGATGGGCGAACCTCATTTCGGTCCTTTTCAGCTACCCCAAGGTTCCGAACGAGTTCTCGATGCGGATGAAGAGGTGAAACGAGCGAATTTCCGTTGGCTTACTGTGTTTTTTACTTGCTGCAGGTCTTTCTCTTGTACACGGAGCTTCAATCGCATACCCAAGAGGACTGTCAAGGCAGCGGATTTCGAGGGCTAGGTCATATCGATTCTCACAAGGATATCCTCACTGTCAAGTTTGAACTTGAGCCTCCGACTCTGCCCCAAGACCACCTGGGAACGAAGGGTCGCAAGAGGCAAAAGAAACGCAGAAAATCTGGTCCAGTAGAGGTCGAAGTGCAGATCGCCCAGGACAAGACTGCTTTGATGAGTCGCAAGGGTGACACTGGGAGTGTGCTGTGGCATGCAAGGTATATTGGATGAGTTTATTATCCAACTTATTTCTTATTTCCCGGTTGCAGCGTAGACTTTGCTCGCCTTGTCCTTCAACAAGCTCACTTCCCACATCCAGCCTCTTTCGTTCAGGCGGATATGCTGAAGCAATGCCACGTTATGGAGCTTGGGTACGTGTCTTTCCCTCGTTCATTCTCCAGTACTCGACTCACCCCGATCCTAGCGCCGGTACTGGTCTCTTGAGCATTGCGCTCTCTCCACTGGTAAAACATTATACAGTGACCGACATTGATGCCCTCATACCGCTCATCAAGAAAAACGTTCAACTCAACATCCCAAACGACTCTGACTCAAATATCACCGTCTCGGCTCTAGATTGGCTTGTACTCCAAAGCGCATCCCCTTCGAGCCGACGAGCCAATTTCCAATTTGATTCTCCTCCGATCGACGTCCTTCTCGTCGTCGATTGCATATACCATCCGTCACTTTTACCTTCTCTTGTGGAGACGATGAATTTCCTCGCTGTACCGGAGAGGACAGTCGCGTTGGTAGTTGTGGAACTCCGAGCGGAGGATGTCATAAGAGAGTTTTTGCAGTTGTGGATCGATAAAGAGTGCTGGGAGGTGTGGCGTGTGGATAATCAAGTTTTGGGCAAACCATATGCAACGTGGGCTGGTATAAAGAAACTGGAAGCCGTCGATGTACCTACGACCAAAAGTATAATGCAATGATTCAGTTTAGCGGACACTTTGAACTATGACTTGGACATCTGTACGCAATTCGGTAATTGACGTGCATTTTGCGATTATTATTACAGTCAAGGTTCAAGCTAACTACTAGTCCAATGAGTGAGTGCTAGGGGATACAGATAGATACATGACTTCCACATTCCAATGCGATGCAAAACAAAACACAAACGACAAAACTAAACTGAGAGCCAAATTAACAGCATTGACAACAAAGGTATAACAAACAATGATGGAGCATTATGAATAGCCCCATTTTGTTCCACACGACTCGTAGCAGCAACCGTAGCAGCGACGGAGCCAATGGTTGGCGTGGGGACCTCTCCATTAGCGCCATCCATACTGAGAGAGTTCGCCGACAATTGCGCGAATCCGACGGAGGGAGGTGAGTAGCGGAAGACAGAGTAGACGTTTTTCTATAAATTAGAGGATGAGACACAATATAACAATTAGTTGACCGGAAAAGCTTACCAAGAAAGTATCTCCAATGATCCAGGAAGGTGTACCGCTCCCCGAGCTCCTCGTGAGCGAAAAGAAGGGCCCAAGGCAATATTCATTGTTGACTTGAGTGACCTGGAAGTCGGCGTTACTGATGGACCATGTTTGACCACCGAATGCAATGGTTGTGCTGACAGTGGTGTCGCATGCTATGAAGAGAATCAGGTGAGGTCCAACGTGACCTGAAAGACAAAAGAAACTCACGATAAAGGTAATAGCCATCATAATCCCCAGTACCAGGTCTAGAGCCCGGGATGTTTGAGTATATCTGCTCGACATATTGTGAAGGTCCAGCAATGAGAGTGGTTCCTGTGTCGATAGCAGCATAGGCTTCTGAACCGGATGGGATTGAAATTGAGTTTCCTTGAATACTGAGTGCTGGGAGTAGACAGGTTAGCACCGGTACCAAGTAACACGAACACAAAAGCTTACCAGATATCTCTTGGATCCAATAAGTTCCTTGTCCTCCGGGTATATCGTGGTAGTCTATGTCTCCAGTATATAATGTATTATTCGTGAATCCTTGTGTGCGTCGTCAATATCAGGTCCACGAATAATACGGCCAAAGACCTACCCATCGTGAAAGAACCGCCTGGTTCTAAAGTTTCAGCTCTAGAATCGTTGCCGTACCTATCGTTGGATATTCAGCATCCAGCAACTAACATCAGGAACGCAGCACCTACCGCGTAAGTTGGAATGTCATCAGTGGCTCATCCCACGCTCCTCCCTTTACAAGTGCTTCCCAAAACGGTGTCGCCTCACTTGATGCAATGGTCTCAAACGCCAGGCCCATGAGACCACTCACAGGGTATGTGAGCAGACCCTGGTCGACATTATCGCAAACTGCAAAGATTTGGTTTGACACGCTAAACCCAGCCATCTGAACAGTATCAGAACCAAGTGTTCCAGAGGCGAAGCCACTGCCATAGGTGATGCTGAAGGGTGTGGAAGTATTCTTAAAGGTGGAGGATGCGCTGGCTCTGAAGGTGGCAATGTTGTCACAGCTGGAGGATTGACAGGCAGCTTCGTCAGCGAGCCAGAGGTCGCTGAAGAAAGGGTATAAGATTAAAGGCTGTGTAGAACCTCGGGTGAAGGACATACGATGAACCAGTGTCCAGTATAACGTCATAGGACACGGCAGGTGTTCCGACAGCTATTGAGCCATAGAAACTTGAGTCGGCGTTCTGGTTCACAAGTCTGTATGAATGCTACTTGAGCCGTTTGCATCATCAAGACAATAGAGGATACCTACAGGTTGGTTCCAGTGCTCCGTTTCCGTTGCGCCGGCGCAACGCTGTACTTTGCCTCTACAGCAGCCTTGTTCTTCTTCGCCCATGCTCCCCACTCATCATACGATCTAGGTGATGGAGCTCGTCGACGAAGGGGTATCGCCTCTCGAGACGATGGTGACCGAGGGGGTACGAGAGCCGATGTTGAAGAGGCAACAAGGAGAAGTAGAGCAGTCGAGCTTGCAAGAACCATTATTAACGGGAAGGGAAGCGGGAAGTAGAAGGTCGTTTATAAAGGAGGAAAGAAGGGAAAGGGAGGCTATGTTGATGAGAACTCGACCAGCGAGCAGGGGTATTTGAAGAGAGATGATGGTACCGGGAAGAGCTGCGCAATGTGCGTGTTGTCGCTCCAAGTTGATGCTCATCACAGACCCGGAAATCTATTTCCGTAATACTTAACAAGTTGATCATATGTACTTGATCAATGATTCTACTGTAAATCTTTGGAAAATCTCCCTTCTGGATCCTGTGCAGTTCACTCCGAGAGCGTCGGATCGCACTTTCTCAAGGGAAATATGAGAGAAATATGTGGCAAATCTGTGGCCTGGAAATTATCGGTTGCCACCCGGCCGTCGGGAAAGACATGGTCCATCGGTTCCGCAGCAGACAAGATTACTGATGTCACTGCTATTTCTACTTCTCCGAGGCAGAATCGGGCTCAGTCGGGCTCACGTCAAGCGTATAGATTTGCTCGGAATACGAGGAGATGAGGACTCGGGAATGGACGTCACGGTTCGCAGAGTGGGACACAAAATGGAAGGTTTGTCGACAAATCAAAGATGAATAGACTATACACTAGAGTACATGAGGAGATAAAAATAGGTAGAGACGACAGACAATACACAGCCCAAAATAATCTATGAACGTTCTCCTCGCAACCGACGAGCAAGAGCAAGATCTTTCGGTTGAATAGTAACACGCTTCGCATGAATCGCAGCAAGATTCGTATCTTCAAACAACGACACCAAGTATGCCTCCGCCGCTTCTTGCAATGCCATCACAGCCGAAGATTGGAATCGGAGATCAGTCTAAACTCTCAACTCAGCATCAAACTCAATCATCATAATCAACCATAATCAACTCACCTTGAAATCTTGAGCAATCTCACGAACAAGTCGTTGGAAAGGAAGCTTCCTAATAAGCAACTCCGTCGATTTTTGGTAACGTCTGATTTCACGAAGAGCGACAGTTCCAGGCCTGAAACGATGAGGCTTCTTCACACCACCAGCTGCTCCCTGTAAAGAGACCCATTACAACACATTCCACAAAACGCGAGTCATCTAAACTCACTGCAGTAGACTTGCGAGCAGATGACTTGGCAGCCAATTGCTTACGAGGTGCCTTTCCTGCAAACATCCAGTCAATAAACAAACCAGCTACCCTAGTCATCCTCAAAGTAGCTCAGCTCACCTCCAGTGGATTTACGAGCAGTCTGCTTAGTACGGGCCATTGCGAGTTTTGTAAAGAGAAGAAAATGTAGTGGTTGAGTGGAGTCGCTTGGTTGGCAGTGGAAGTTGGTAGTTGAGGATGAAGAAACTCAGTCTCAAATTCAGCGCCTATATATACCCTCACGACGCGTCCACGTCACATGACTCTGGCGCGTTGATCACAATCAACAAAGATGCATGATGGCACAGCCACCATCGCGCCTATAAAGAGGACGGGTCGCGCGGTAAGAGATTCTAATTTCATTCCCACCCATCACTGCCCACTCACCACAACACTTAACCACTCTTCAACTCTTCAAACAACTCTAATTAATACAATGTCTGGCCGTGGAAAAGGTGGCAAAGTGAGTAACTTGTTCTTCGGAAACGCATTTGTTTCTTACTTGCAAATTGTAGGGTCTCGGAAAGGGTGGTGCCAAGCGTCATCGTAAGATTCTTCGTGACAACATTCAGGGTGAGTTGTAGTTGTCTGTTATTGGGGTATGCTCTGTATATACTGATTGTTTTTGATTCAGGTATCACGAAGCCTGCTATTCGTCGTCTCGCACGTCGTGGAGGTGTGAAACGTATTTCTGGTCTGATTTATGAAGAGACTCGTGGAGTTTTAAAGATTTTCCTTGAAAATGTGTGTTGGCTTGTTTTCTGTCATGGGTTTTATTCATACTGACATGTCCTTGAATCAGGTCATCCGGGATTCAGTAACATATACTGAACATGCAAAACGGAAGACTGTCACGGCACTGGATGTTGTCTATGCTCTTAAGCGATCAGGGCGAACCCTTTACGGTTTCGGTGCATAGAATGTATTTTGTTCTAGAGTCTTTATCTATTTTGTATTGTTATTGTATTTTTAATTCATTCCGCCTGCATTGACAATACTCTGGGCTGAACTCGTGAGTTTCGAATGCGAATGTTACAAACTTTGCTTTGTTGGCAAAGGGTGATGTGCTGACGTTGCGGGTAAGTCACTTGATTTCTCAACTCTTGTCCTATATACACATATATACTCATTCGTCCGTATTCATGTCAACCAGGACAGGGAATTCTAGCTACTACAATCGCCCCTAAGTGTTTATCAATGGATCAATACCGACATATAGCCATAGTTGCAACCCGGAATTTCACCGACCCGTAAAAGGGTGTGGGACACCTCCGCGACTCTTCGCTCGGACTTGCTATCGGTGTGTAAGTATTACAGATTATGGAGTACGGTGATCAGGACCCTCATCAGAGCATGCCTCTTGACAATGCTCCAGCCGTTATTACAACAAATACCAACGTCCCAAACGAAATCCTCACTGCCATTTTCCTCCAGCTCCCCCCATCGACGCTCTCGGAACTTGCACGCGTCTCGCATCGTTTCAATGCCGTCGCCGAGCTCATCCTTTACTCATCTATTTCGATCAAAGATATCCTTTCCGAGTCATCCCCCCACCCGTGGAGAACATTTCAATGCTGTGAATCAATCCTTAGACGACGAAACCTATTAGAAAACATACGAAGGCTCCATATTCGTTGGCAGAAGGATCCCAGATCTCCACCGTCGCACCTCCATTTTGCTTCGACTTCAGCGAAGCTCGCTCAAGTGCTCACGATTGCCACAACGCTTGAGTCTCTGGAGTTGTTCATGGGTCCAGCTAATATCGAAGCCCATCCGGGGGAGCTCCACATCGTCGAGCGCATGATACGAGGATGCCGTTTCCCTCGTCTACAGCAGTGTTTTCTGGGTGCCGAAGCACAAAAGGGCTCGCCTCCCTACTCCGGGATACTGGATGCATTCCTTGCTTCACTACCGTTTTTACGGCACCTCAAATTGTTGGATCATCATGCGGCACTCAATATCCCTTCTGACGCCCTCCGACATTTGGCGTCCTTCCGCGGTTCACCCGACACTGCAGCATTCCTCCTTCCGGGTAGGCCAGTTGAATACCTGTCACTGGTCGGCCAAGATTCTGACGTGAATCGTGATAATCTCCCGCGATTCACGCAAACTAGTATCCCACTCCGGGTCTTGGACCTATCAGCAATGACGGTGCGACCGATTCTTCTCCGTAACATTGCAAATTATATTCCGACCGTGGAAGTTCTGAGGATTAGGCTCGCACTACGGCATACTTTACATTATGCATTGTCCGGCATCGTGAGTTTTTGGTTTCTAATGGTTCCCTCTACTTGGTAACTTACGAGAGATTACTCGCAGAGGATACTAACCGGACTAGCTTCGGTCCTTAGTGCGTTCCAGCACCTGACCTACCTGGACCTGTCGCCCACTACAGTGGTCGGTGGCATGCAGTCCAATAATGACCAGGAACTGAGCTTGTGCAGAGAGTGGACTCGTGCATGCCCGTCTCTTCGCAAGGTCATCTTCCCTTCTCACAAGGAGTGGATCCGTAGCCCTGATGACGCTTGGTCTTCGAGGGGCTAGTGCCTAATGACAACATTTTAGAATTTATTTGGCGGTTGTTCACGATCCATCTATGCTTCTTGATTTCTCCTACCTTCCAGTTCAGATTTAGATTTATATTCCATATTTCATCTCGGTGTAACTAGTTTCTCATCTTACAGACGGCATGCGATAGTGTAGTCCCAAGGTTTATGGTGTCATATAATATACTCGAATGGAATGCAATGGTCGTGATACTAATGCTGGTCCTACAGATAGTGAGATGCAGAATACATACATGCCTAGAATACCTTAACGGGAATAAAGAAAAAAGCTAAAGCAAGAGAGCATCCTGGACCCTAGCATGCGTTGCGGGAGAAGAGGGTATCGAGCAAAAGTCTACCAAGAAATCATCATGGCTCCTCAACGAAGATATCGGTATAATGACTGAGTATAGTTTCCACGGCCTGTATCCGTCAAACGATATAATCACGATAAGCAACTAAAGGCGAGCAAATACCGGAAACATACCGTGTTTTGTGCATTAGTAGTATCCGCGACTCCTCCGTTCGTAACCCCACCAACTGTTTGGCCAAACAAAGTCGGGCCGAAGACAATAGACAAGTTACTAGTCGACATTGAATTGACACCTTCGTTTTGATTGATTCTGGGAATAAGTATATATCATTAATGCACCAAATAAATATGATCATAGAGGCACTAACTTGTGTAGATGGCCCATAAGATATTTGAGGGTGGCATAATTGGGGTCAGGGAGCTCGTTAACTCGTTCGTGAAGCCGGATGTGTCGCAAGCGCTCGTTCTCGATTCCTATAGCTCTTACATCAGATTGCAGAACTTCCAGAATTAAGGTAACACACGCACGAGCTGCCTCAAGGAACCCCGGTTGTAAAGCGTATGTCATCAACGGCTCAGGAAGCTCGCGCAACCACATCTTGATCACGCTGGCTACATTATTGATGTCGCCAGACCACTCAGGTGCATCCAGATCAACTGCATCCAGATCTATAAGACTTCAGTTCAGCGAGTGGCCAGTCGTCCAATGAGGAGGACATACCTCTATCTAGCAACTGCTTTAACTTGGCAACTTTGCTTGTCGTGCCACTCAGTCGATAGATGCCCTGAGAGTCCAATCCATACTTCTCAATCGCCTCACAACACTTCCTCATCACTGGTGGCACATCTACATCGTCTCTTGCCATCTGGTCTCCTAGGTCGACTCCGAACGTCGGCCGGCCTTTGTCTAAGGTATTTTGGTGTCCATTTGCGGAGGCACCAGACGAAATTTGGTTACCGGGGTATGATGGCGTCGGCTGATGGGAGGGAAGAGGAGGAAGCTGCTGCGGTGATCAGCTTTTGCGCAGTCAAGTAGAAGATCACTCACGAATCCCTCATCCAGGGGTCCTTCTCTGCGGAGTCTATTTGGAGTGGGACCACCATGAGCATAGGCGTAGTTCTGCATGTAAACCTTAAAGTCCCCTCTATTGTCAATCGATTCAATGGCGGTTTTGAGACCAATAGCACCGGAGCCTGGATGAGTGGGTCAGCGCGCGATCTTGGAGAGCGCCTGGCAATAAGTATGCATACCTTCATCCTTCGGAGGAACTAGCGTTGAACCATCACTCAATACTATACTCTCGAAGAGAAAAGCGTAGCGTGTAAGATGGTATTGAGTTCCAAGATCGATCTCGTCCGAACATTCCTTGAGCGACTGTTCGCAGTACCCATTAGGCAAATACTCTGGCAACTGGATGAATATAGAACGTACTCGTAATATTCTGGGCAGCTGAAAATTGAAGTATTCTTGACGCATAGCCTGCGTATCGATCACTGCCTTGCGGAAAGCATCGGAAGCGGCAGAAACACGAGCTCTAATGTCGTCTTCTTGCCGTTGTATCTGTAGACCTGCGTCAGAATAAGATGAAATAGTATTATGAAGGAAGAACATACATTTCCAGGGTTCTTCCCTTTTAGTAGAAGTCCACCCTTGGCTACGGCCTTCCCTATAACCCTTTTCCCGCCAGCGCCCGCGCCTCCAGCCCGTGCTTGCACAGAATTGTCTTTCAGGGACTCTCCTTCCTTCTGCAGAAGTACCCGTTCTAGTTCCTCGGAAGTCGTGTCGAGGCGGTTTCTGCTCTTCTCAGTGATACCTTCGGCCTCTTGCAAAGTCCGTTCGTAGCGAGTCGCCAACTCCTTTGTCTGTTTAGGAATTAGTCACGGACATCAGGAGGCAGTTTGCCAACGCACAGATTTTCGGTTTTTATCCACTTCTTTTGCGATATTGGCAAGCTCCTCGCTCATCTCGTTCAGGCGTTGAGCGAATCGTACATGGTTGTCACCCATCGTGTCATGTATTCGCATTGAGGTCTGCCATGCATATACGAAAGTTCTGCATGGGAAGTATGTAAGAATACCGTTGAAGATATAAGGCATAACACTCACCCTGCTTTACCGTCGTTCATAGAATACACCTCTGATGTCGTCCGAGCCAACTTTTGCAAACTCTTCCCATATTCCTCCTCGATAGCCGCTCGTTTCTTGAAGAATACAGATGCCTCCTGCCACCGCATATGAGATATTGTTCCCATTCTGATAGTACTATTTCTCACCCTACATGAAACCATGCTCTGCTTGATTCGATCAAGAAGTAATGGTACACCGCACTGGAAGTGGGGTTAAATCAGTACGGTTCAATAACAAGAGCCATAGCAGAAGACGCACATCCATATCGCACAAAGCCCTCAAGATACCCTCATCGAAAGTTGGTTCTACCAATGTCGGTGGTGGTTCGATAGAAGCATTGTCAAGGTGGATAGAGTCATGAGATTCGCTGATTGTCGTAGACCCATCCCGCCATTTCGTCGGCGAGCCTATCCTATTCGATTCTGAACTCAATCTTGTTTCAGGAGATGCTGGTCGTAGATGAGGAAGCGTCCCTGAGGTTTCTGTAGATTCGCCTTGACGAAGCAGTGGTCGACTTGAATGGGGATATGAAGCGATTGAATGCTGGTAGTCTGACTGCTCTCCATCCCAAGCACTTGAAGCGTAGCCATCCTCAGGCATCGGCATTGGTATCGTTGAGGTAGTGCTGAGCTCCAGTGGCGGGTTTCTGATTGGCAGTCCGGCAGAGTTCCAAGTCTGTGGTGGGTAGAGTCCGAAGGCAGTCCCGACTTCGGCGGCGGATTTCGGTCACGTTTTTGGGCAAAGTCTCGGCCCTCGACCTCACCTTCTGTTCTTCATAAGTTCATACAACTTCATAGTGCTCTGGTTTGACATTGGCTCAGACTTGTTTGGAATTCTCTGGTCTCCTTGTAACTTCACCACCAAGGCGCTTCTAAAATCTCACAATACCATTTATCGCTCGAACATGTATCCATCGCCGCTACGACCCGACCAGACACGTCGACCAGCCACGTCGACCAGCCACGTCGATACATGTTAGAATAGCAAGTGCACGACGAAGACAAGGAATAATATGGACGCCATTTTTCTGCTGCGCGACACACGAAACGTCCTTCGTGGATTTCATAGCAAACATATTCTTCGAGGTCAAACCATATTCATCGCGATATTCTGTCGCTTTAAATCTATTCACGCAGTAGGTAGTAAGATGCGAAAATGTTTACGTCGACGAGTCTGAGTCTCCTAAGACGTACCGGACCATCGTACATTAATCACTCACCCTAACCTGTAACATAACATATACAGATGCGAAGATAGAATGGGGATCAAACGTCGATGAATGATATCTATTGCGAGGGAATGAAGGGAAGCATGGTGACAGGGAAGTCTGGATCTGCAGGCACTGTAGCAAGCGAGGCTGATGGTGCATACCTTGCCCTATACGCAGTTTGGGTATTAAGGTCTTATGGTCGCACGACCAAGGCGTTTTCTACCGTTGACACGGACTTTAAGCGAAGGAAGGGCTG
Source organism: Moniliophthora roreri (assembly GCA_001466705.2). Taxonomy (NCBI): domain Eukaryota; kingdom Fungi; phylum Basidiomycota; class Agaricomycetes; order Agaricales; family Marasmiaceae; genus Moniliophthora; species Moniliophthora roreri. The sequence goes on along the minus strand of LATX02000035.1, from coordinate 547,839 downwards.
TCTGTGTAGTCTATTCCTTGTCCGGTGGACACAGCCAGCGCACAGCTGCAGATGATTTCGTTTGGCCTGTACTCCTTGGCGATACCTATCGCATCTCCGAGGCTGCTACTTTACTCAATGCGAGCCAATGGCCAGAGATGTGCTCAAATTGAAGTGACGACCGTGCGTTATTTGAGAACGGGCCGGAGTTATGCGGGCACATAGGGCGGGAAAAGATATCTCGATGATGATCTCATTTGATTGCTCAGGATAACTCACAACTGGACGAACACGGGTTGCCGTCTCCACGTCTTTACTTTCGGCCATCATCATGAGCGGAAAACTCGCCAGCGGTATGTACCCAAGGTTCGATATGAAAGCGTTATTGAGACATCTGCTTAGAATACGACTCCTGGAAGAAACTCCAGCACATCTACGACTCGGAGCACTCCAAACTCGTTCTCAGGGATCTCTTTGCTCAAGATCCTGACAGGTTTTCCAAGTTCTCTGTCGAATACAACTTTAAAGAGGGCCCAAATGTCACCCTTCTTCTCGACTACTCGAAAAATCTGATCACTCAACCAGTCCTCGACACTCTTCTTTCATTGGTCCGCGAAGCAGAGGTCGAGAAAATTCGAGATCAGATGTTTGCTGGAGAGCACATCAACACTTCAGAAGATCGTGCTGTTCTCCACATCGCACTGCGAAACTTTAATGACTTCCAGATCCAAGAGGCAGGCACTGAGGAGGTTGCAGCTGTCCTTAACCATATGCAGGAGTTTAGTGATGCTGTTCGGAGCGGGGAGTGGAAGGGATACACCGGGAAAACCATCAACACTATCGTAAACATTGGTATCGGTGGATCTGATCTGGGTCCTGTAATGGTCACCGAGGCTCTCAAACCCTACTCCAAGCGCGATCTCAAGGCACACTTTGTGTCTAATATCGATGGAACTCACATTGCAGAGACTTTGCGGGAGTGCGACCCGGAACGTACCCTGTTCATCATTGCCAGCAAGACCTTCACCACTCAGGAAACGATCACCAACGCCGAGACGGCCAAAGCATGGTTCCTCGACACTGCCAAGGACCAGAAGCACGTCGCGAAGCACTTTGTTGCTCTCAGTACCAACACAAAGGCGGTAACTGCGTTCGGTATTGACCAGGCGAACATGTTCCAGTTCTGGGATTGGGTCGGTGGTCGGTACAGCTTGTGGAGTGCTATCGGATTGTCGATTGCCCTGGTCATTGGCTTCGACAACTTCAAGGCTCTCCTGCAGGGTGCTCACGGAATGGATAAGCACTTCAAGGAGACGCCTTTGGAGAAAAATTTGCCGGTTCTGCTTGCAGTGCTCGGTATCTGGTATAATGACTTCTATGGTGCCCAGACGCATGCTTTACTCCCATATGATCAATACCTCCACAAGTTCGCAGACTACTTCCAGCAGGTACGATGTGTCTTATTTATCGCCTTCTTGATGCTGAGCTTTAGATTAGGGTGACATGGAGTCCAACGGAAAATCGATCACGAAAGGTGGCCAACGCGTCAATTACCAAACTGGAGTAAGTGCGAGAACAATATTGCAACTAGCACCTATGCTTAGCAGTCTTCGGATTATAGCCCATTATTTGGGGTGCCTCTGGCACCAACGGACAACACTCCTTCTATCAGCTCGTGCACCAAGGCACGAAGATCATACCGGCCGACTTCATCGCACCTGCCACATCTCATAACCCCATCGCAAACTCGAAACACCACCGCATTCTGCTCTCGAACTTCTTCGCTCAGCCTGAGGCACTGGCCTTCGGGAAGACCGAGGAGCAGGTTCGTGAGGAGCTCGGAAAGAATGCGTCTGAAGCATTGGTGAAGAGCAAGGTTTTTGAAGGAAACAGGCCCAGTAACTCGATAATGTTCCCACTCTTGACACCAGCGACACTTGGTAAGTCACTTCCTAGATGACGTCGCGGCTAGGAGCTTACATTGCTGAAGGTGCACTTATTGCCATGTACGAGCACAAGATTTTTGTCCAGGGTGTCGTCTGGGGTATCAACTCCTTCGGTGTGTTTGGCAGTTTATGTTACCAATTCTTTCTAACCTCTCCCCTTAGATCAAATGGGTGTTGAGCTCGGCAAGGTACTCGCAAAGGCCATCCTCTCGCAGCTCGACAGACCGGAAGACGTTAAGGGACATGATAGCTCAGTGAGTGTAGAAAGTAGTAATACCATTTGCGATACTCACGGACTTCCAGACGACGGGATTGATCCATTACTACCAGAAATTCAGGAAAGAGTGAACAGATGTAAATGCGAACTTGCGAAGAAAGGGGTCTGGGCCGTATCGATGAAATCAAGGCTTAAGAACTTGTGTACAGTTATAGAACAAAGCTGGATTGACAAGGAACATATAAGTGAATACTCAAAATGATTGATGTTAACTTTTAGTTTATGTAACGAAAGTCACAATGTTTCGGAGGCTTGCCACGTGGAAAAGTGTTTAGGAGGCAAGTTACTCTTTCATTCACTCTAACAGCTACAACGTCACACTGAAGCAGCGTTCAGTGATTCCTATCATTTTCGGAAAGCCCTGTAGAGAAATAAAGCCGTGATTGCCCAGGATGGTACTTATACTAACGACACAAGTGAGCAATGTTCCGCCCAGCATTTGGATTGCATTCTTGCGTGACTAGAGCCTATTCAGCACGACTGACATGATTCCATGAGCCATTGAATAGTGGCAGGTGGTGTTCTTGAGCGTTAGCGTCATCAACAAAGGGCTATTTTCTACAAGGTCAGATCACTGAAGCTCTAATCAAGACGAGCGTTTCTGTCAATCCCTCCGCCCAACAGACGGCGTACTGTTTCGTAGAACGAAGAATCCATTCAACTAGCAAAGTAGCTGATCTACTATAACATGTCATATCTCCGGTGTTACTACATATTCAAAGTGTTCACAGTTTCGCGTTTCGCGAGTCTCAAGCCAAGCTAAACGTTAGTCGGGAGCAATGGGGTTGAGACATTCGTCGCAAAGTCGGTTCACCCTGCCAAAAATTATGTCTTGGTCGGGTTTTAAGCTGAAGAACTCCTTCAGTACCATTATGGAGATTGTGTAATATTAAACCGACTTTTGTTCGCATTCTGTAGCACAGTCATGGGCTTCAGTGTAACGATGAGAGCGACTGATAGCACAGTAGCGATTGTTACAATCGACCTGCACAACAATGGACGGCACCGTGAGTTTGGATGTAGGCGACACAGGTGTAAGTCCACTTACTCTTTCTCGCTTGAAGCGGGCTCTGTGGCCGCATGTGAATTGGCGTTCCCCGTTGATTAAGAAGCACATTCGTAGAACAAAAGACAATGATGGGTTATGTCCTGGGGATTCACTGGATTCGCAGTGTAGAGCTGTGCCGTGTTATAAAGGTCAAGATACTCCAAACATGGGGGAGACGATCGCTTTCTCGAAGTGACCCCTTTAGGGACCAAGACTCTTGAAAATTTACGACTACCGCTGAAAAAGAGACAATTCTGGCCCCCGAGGTACCTTCACCAGTACTTGACCCGATGCGGTTAATGTGGCCAATACTCCATGAACATACGAACACAAATCTTGCTCCGGCCCCTTGCTTTGTTGTCGACCTAAAGTAATCATGATATAGTTCAAAGCTATACTTCGGAGTTTTACTTATGGACATACTTATTTTGGCATCCTTTCGACGTCAGATATTCTATAAGCACCGTGTATCCACTCTCTGCGTGGAACACACGCGCTCAGGTTTTCGACATCAAGTAGCTGTACAAAGACAGCTTGGGACCTGACCGGTCAGGTGGCTCATAACGCGACCTAGAACCACGTTTTCTGAGGGTAGGATCGTGTCTCCTGGAGAATGAACTGGTCGTAAAGCACCTGGTAAGATTTTCTGGATCGGGTGGATGGCTGCCGCCGCCGGCAGACTTTTCCCAAAGGAAAAGAGATAGACAGAGGAAAAAACGAGGCGGCACAATAGTGAACAGATGGGTGATAATGGACCTAATGATTAAAGATACCACTCTTGTCGCTGCCTGCAATACTACACTGAGCAAAATACTTAGCGAGAGCCAACCGCACGATCTTCAAACGATCCAAGGCATCTTTCTCACCACCTCCCTTGATCGTTCGCACTAGAATGCTCAAATAATCCTCCCCGGATCCCTGGGCCGTTCTGATGGTGATCTCCTCTAGTTTCCGAAGAAGGACAACGATGTCACTCTGAGAAAAGAGGGAAGTAGCACCTGCACAGAAGTTAGGAGAAATTGAAATTCGAGGAACAACACAGAAGTCACGAACCATGCTGTAGGAGGTCCACCGTGTCACACAACAGAATGGCCCACCAAGATTTCGGGGCGATTTCATCTCGGAGGAGAGTAACAATATCCGAAGCAGCGCCATGAACATCTTGCTCGGCGCGAAGACGGTGAATTTGAGCATACCGGACGGCAAACGTGAGGCGGTGAGCAAAGATCCCCTCGGCATTTGTGCGCAAAGGGAGCTCCTGCAAGGAGTGAACAAACTTGGCAGCGTGGCTGGTGAACGACACAGGGCCTGTATAACCGGTAACATGAAGTAATAACACGATCCAAACATTAGCGCACGCGCTTACCGTTCTGAATGTACTCCTCCAGTACTCTGTCAATGACGCGACCGAGCCCTGACCAATCCTCGGCGGAAATGTGGTAAGTTACTGCGAGGCCATAGTCCCGCTGACGTGCTAAGGTCTGACCAGCAATCTGTAAGGGATATTAAACATCAAAGCACAGGTGAAAGGACCAAAAACATACTCGGCATACCGCCCGCCGAACATACTCTCTTTGATGTTCAAAACAGATGGCATTAATTTCTTTGATGATCTCCGACAGATTATCCGCTGTCTCTGAACTTCGCTGCCTAAGCGGAACACGCATGAGAACAGTATCACCACGCTCTTTGCCAATATCTGCGCAGGAATACATGTAAGACACGGTCTCTCTCCACAGAGTGGGATCTGCATGGACATATTCTGCATATGATAATAGGTATTCGTCCCGCTTGGATAATTCGGACCTTTAAACTGAAACGTTAGCTTCATTCATGAACACGAGAATATTGTACGTACTCGGAGTTCACCTCGGAGTCCAGCAAGTCCAACAGCACCATGATATCTGCCATGTGTGCAGCAAGCCATGGGTCTAGCTGCGAGGCATGTTTCAAGGCCTGTTCGGGTTGTCCGGAGAAAAGTGCCGCATGTATCATGTCTTCCAGATTTGTAGGATCGGAAGGCATTTCATCGATAACTTCGCCTACTACATCACTAATAGAAAGTCAGTAAGATTCAAGTCAACAAGTCGATGCAAGCGCTTACGGAAGTTCTTCCCTCCTTAAGCGAGTATCAACGAACACACCCCAAGCACAACAGACCTCCTTCCAATCAGCACCCAGTTCCGCACAGACGCGTTGAATGTGGTCGCCCCGTCCCTCGAGGATACCCACGATGTCACTCAGGGAATCCCACCAGTTTTCGGTTTCATCAAACCGTAAATTTTCTGGCACACGATCCATCTCCACGCGTAATGCTTTTACTTTATCTTTCCAGCGGCGGGAGGCATTTGCAAAGTCCCGTTCGGTCTGGAAATTTTGGAGTCGTGGCTGCGTTTCTACAAGAGAGATAAGAGTTTGAACTAGCTCTTGGAGATCATCGGACGGATGTTTTAGTAGCGTTTTTAGGAAGAACAAAGATGCTTTCGACAGGCCGCGAAGAATGGTCCTGGTACAGCATTATGTCAGAGCTTCTTTACAGCGCTAACCAATTTTACTTGCCTCGTCAAATATGGCCAAAACGACTCATCCTCCCATGGAGAATCAAGTGAGCTGAGATGATCACCTTCCTCTGTTGAAGGTTCAATGAAATGAATATTGAGCCACTCCATCAATTCCTCCCCTACAGGCGCTTTTTCGTACCCATACTGCGGCATATACAGCAAGACAAACAGAGTGAAGCAGGAGAAGAGACTCCGGTAGTGACCACTGCTGAACTGTAAAGGTCCATCCGGACGCTCTATCGGTTGCTGTAGGTCAAGGAGTCAATATGCGAAAATACGTGTTCTTTGGGCACGTACGGAGGCGTGAACCCAATAATATTCCAAGTGCCGCAAGTAGTCGAACGAAAATTTTCGCAGCACCTCTTGAGTCTCGTTACTCTGCAACCTAAGTCATGCGGTTAGCGTCCCCAAATTCACCGAACCATTGCCACTCACCATGACATCTCCTTTGACTTTGCCTCCTTCACAATATATTCCTGAATACATGAGAATACCACCCGCGTGTCGATAATGAACTAGATAGCACGCATTAGTGTAGCTCCCATACGGTATAACACGACACAAACAGCTCTTCGTTCCGATGCCGGTGGGGCGTCATGGCTTGCAAAATACACTGGTTCGTCGTTGGACATGGCCTTCGTCCTTGAGTGCGCGGTGACATCGACCGGCGCCATAAAAACGGCTAAAGAGTTGTCGTAGGGTGATATAGACGCCGAAACCGTCTCATTGGACTCCAGGAGATCATTGAAATGCCCCGTCTCAACCAAGGGTGGGAGCAAGTTCAAGTGTTTACTCGTTCCCATCATGCCATCCACCAGAGATTGAGTCCGTTACGCGGTGTATGAAGGTGCCAGAGATGCTTTCGCAGGTAATGTGTCGGAGTTGGAGTGGGGAGAACACGAACTGAGCTGGTTACGAACTGCGAGGGTTCAATGTTCAACGCCTGCTCAGTGCTAACGCCTGAAACGCGACGTCACATTGTTACTGTCACGCTTCACGATTTTAGGTTTAATTTAAAAATAAATTTTTTTCTGGCGTTCTTGCGGGTCCCTCTCTTCCGTTTTTGCCAGCTGCCTTGCTTCACATATCAAAGAGGGTACTAAGGACAGAAGCTCCGTAGAACCTGGTGGTAGGATATCCCATTAAACTTACCTGCATTAAGCGCACTGAACTTTGAGCAGAATTACCAGAAAAGGGCAGCAGGAACGTCACTCTGACGGTTCGTTGACGATTGTCCTCTTCGTCGGTATCGTGCATTCCGCGGTCTTCGAAACAGATGTCCAGGAAAGTGTACGGGAAGAGTAATCTACATTTCAGTGACCACCACCACAAAGTCGGAAACGTCAGTGCTTCGTCACTCTGACGGATGCCATTCTGACTGCAGCACCTCAGATCCTTATTCCTGTCAAAGCAGCTTCAGCTCACTACGGGATGTCCCGTTAAATGAGATAAAACGAGATTTCAGCTCCTGATCAGCGCTTTCTATCAGAAGAACGTCTGTCTCTTGTCGTGAAAGAACAGTAGTACCCAGGCTAGATCAGCGCGTGTTGCTGTTTTACTTCTGGCAAAACGGATGAGGTTCAGGAATAGAACCCCCGCAGTAACCTAGTGTATGAAGAACTCGGAATCTGTAACAGGCAACTTGTCAACAGGGCTGGGGGCGTGAAGAAAAGAATTAGGGAGCGAAGTGGATGAAGAGATTAAGTTGTTTGGGTCATGGGTGGACTTGGAACTTTAAGGCTCGCCGCAGTGACAACAGCTGGACAAAAGAAGTACAATGAAAATCAGCATGCGTTACTTTGTGTACGGAGAACAAGTAATCTACTCTTTTCATCGCATGGACGTTGTAAGGGCCGGAAGTTCAGGATACCATCGCTTCCGAGATGGAGACGTGGGATTACTCCCAGGCGGTGTTTTAGATACAGGTTGGTTGTATTACAGACCCGTGAGCCCAAGAGCGAGTTCCCTGTATACGGGCTTCAGAGTCAGATCTTGGACTCTGTACGCTTATAATGCGGAGCCGGTTTCCCGGTGTAGAGCGTCTGAAAAAACCGGATAAAATCAGCTTCAGAATTTTATTTCATGCTGATTGGTACTCACCTTCTATGCATGCCCTCCTCGAATGACGCCTCCGAAGAAGGTCAAAAGCCCTAGCTCTTGTATTATGGAAGTAGAACACTAGATCTGAAATAACGGCCGTTGGTAGGGGTTAACAAACCTGACTGCTTACGGTACTGCTACTAACTGACACCACTTGTCTCCGACGGCCTCTTGTTCGTCTTTTGACTTTCAAGTTAACTAGTTATGGTCCATGGGGTTGTCCTCGAAGAATGCCGAGAAAGAGCTGACACGGAGTACGATGTTGACCGACGGATCGAAGTCTCGAATGGATTATGAAAGAGGCGACAGTTCTGGGTTAACGAAATGTGTCCGTGTTCAGGACGTCGGGTCTGGTTCATGGGCAGTGATGTGTCGGCCGTCTTAGCAGAGGGAAAACGAGAGAGAACATAGCAAACTGACCAACATTCTGAACAAAAGTTCGAGTAATTCCCTCTCCTGCAATCGTAAAGCAGCCCATCAATGCATCCTTGGGAATCCTTGAACTGAACTTTCTGAGATACAATAATGTTGTCCCGTCCACCGCCTGACCTGACGCCCTTGGGGCAGGGCACCGGCATTCCACTGCCCTTATCAACACTGCTAAGCATGCCAGAACTGGTACGCGAAAGAGCCGGGATTCAAGGACTTCAAGGAAAAGGCCATATTTCTCTTTCCCCATGAGTATTCAGCGCTCAGCCTTGACTGTCCAGAAGACAGAGCATCATAAACGTTTGCGGCTTCACATACTGTAGCAGAAGGAAATTTGTCTGTCACTGGAGCTGAGACCTGAGGCCTGAATATTAATGGTCATGTTCCGATCTCACGACGAATAGACCTGCACAACAGGTGTGTCCGCACAATGTCCAACAAGGTGTCCGAGTACCAAGTCGGTATCAGTCATGGAATGCTACGCACCTGCTCCAAATACAGCCCTTCTGGCCTCATTTCCCCCAACTCATCGTTGAAACGGCTCGTTCTGCTTTTCTATAAAACCACGAGCTGTAATTTGATCTGGACACTATTATAATGACCTTAGATCCATCAAAACCTTTTGAATAGAAACCGCATGGATTCATATCATTGCAATAGCCATAGGACATACAAAGCAAAGGAACAAATAAGATTATAATGTTACAGTAGCACAAGCAAGGTACAAAGATGATCCGACGAATCTATGCACCGAAACCGTAAAGGGTTCGCCCTGATCGCTTAAGAGCATAGACAACATCCAGTGCCGTGACAGTCTTCCGTTTTGCATGTTCAGTATATGTTACTGAATCCCGGATGACCTGATTCAAGGACATGTCAGTATGAATAAAACCCATGACAGAAAACAAGCCAACACACATTTTCAAGGAAAATCTTTAAAACTCCACGAGTCTCTTCATAAATCAGACCAGAAATACGTTTCACACCTCCACGACGTGCGAGACGACGAATAGCAGGCTTCGTGATACCTGAATCAAAAACAATCAGTATATACAGAGCATACCCCAATAACAGACAACTACAACTCACCCTGAATGTTGTCACGAAGAATCTTACGATGACGCTTGGCACCACCCTTTCCGAGACCCTACAAGTTACAAGTAAGAAACAAATGCGTTTTCGAGGAACAAGTTACTCACTTTGCCACCTTTTCCACGGCCAGACATTGTATTAATTAGAGTTGTTTGAAGAGTTGAAGAGTGGTTAAGTGTTGTGGTGAGTGGGCAGTGATGGGTGGGAATGAAATTAGAATCTCTTACCGCGCGACCCGTCCTCTTTATAGGCGCGATGGTGGCTGTGCCATCATGCATCTTTGTTGATTGTGATCAACGCGCCAGAGTCATGTGACGTGGACGCGTCGTGAGGGTATATATAGGCGCTGAATTTGAGACTGAGTTTCTTCATCCTCAACTACCAACTTCCACTGCCAACCAAGCGACTCCACTCAACCACTACATTTTCTTCTCTTTACAAAACTCGCAATGGCCCGTACTAAGCAGACTGCTCGTAAATCCACTGGAGGTGAGGTGAGCTACTTTTGAGGATGACTAGGGTAGCTGGTTTGTTTATTGACTGGATGTTTGCAGGAAAGGCACCTCGTAAGCAATTGGCTGCCAAGTCATCTGCTCGCAAGTCTACTGCAGTGAGTTTAGATGACTCGCGTTTTGTGGGATGTGTTGTAACGGGTCTCTTTACAGGGAGCAGCTGGTGGTGTGAAGAAGCCTCATCGTTTCAGGCCTGGAACTGTTGCTCTTCGTGAAATCAGACGTTACCAAAAATCGACGGAGTTGCTTATTAGGAAGCTTCCTTTCCAACGACTTGTTCGTGAGATTGCTCAAGATTTCAAGGTGAGTTGATTATGGTTGATTATGATGATTGAGTTTGATGCTGAGTTGAGAGTTTAGACTGATCTCCGATTCCAATCTTCGGCTGTGATGGCATTGCAAGAAGCGGCGGAGGCATACTTGGTGTCGTTGTTTGAAGATACGAATCTTGCTGCGATTCATGCGAAGCGTGTTACTATTCAACCGAAAGATCTTGCTCTTGCTCGTCGGTTACGAGGAGAGCGTTCATAGATTCATCTCTTAGTTTCTTTTTCGTCTTTATTGTTATCTCGTATTGTACTTGTATTGTACCATCGGCATATCCTATTTCAATACTGAGCTTTGGTTCTAGAATGTCTGATTGTTGGGCTGTTTACTGTACTGGACAAATTGTGAGCTTTTGACGGTCGCAGTTTGCGCGCTTATTCTTTCGGTTATAAATAGTGCCAAACATCTTGTCACTTGTACTTGCACTTCCATCTGTCAGTGATCCCAGATGCCTCAAGAACCATATTCACACAAAATTAGCAATGGGAACAATTCAACGCGCGTACTTCATACTCAAGAACTACATACGGCAGCTACTGCGACTGAAGGGGATACCAAGCCTTCTGAAGCTGTCGCGAACGCGTCTCCTGTTCAGCTTTTCTTCCTCCAGGTAAAGGCATTCCTCGAGGCGACAGAGGATGTAGACGTCGAGCCCGAAACAATCCAAGAACTTTTAGATCTGGTTCATGGCAAACAACTCGAAGAATCTACCATCTCCATGTTGGAAGCTGCGAGCCAGGAGGACGAGGACGACAGTGGAGACTATGATCCAGAACGGCCAGAGGCAGAACTTGACATTTCGGCCCTTTTTACTCAAAAGGGGGACGGTTGGTGTTCTTGTTTACCTTTATATGAACTCCAGTTGACGACTTCTCAGATACCTGGAGTAAAGCGGAAGTGAGGTCCATGATGCATGACCTCAAGGAAAAAGGTATATCATTTTCTCGATGTATAACTTGAGTCTCACTTCTTTACTCTAGGGTCGGACTACTTCGTTAGGCACTATGTCGTTCTTCTTGGAATACCCATACCCAAGTTACTGCTTGCCTTTGGAATCAACCTGGTAAACTTCTCGTTGCCATCTGTCGTACTCTCGTAATCTGATTAAAATGGTCTCACAGTGCAATGAGCTACGGGAATTGAGCGGCCCCACGATGCGATACTTCTTGCGAGTCGCGATGTTTCGCGAGTGAGTATCAACTGCTTCCGTAGCGCTCCTTCTCATAGTTTTTCCGCACACAGGCTTCGTCTACGAGAGAGGCTACCTCAATACAGCACTATTGATCATGCCGTCGATCTCATTCGCAAGAGCCAACGCATCATCATTCTTACTGGCGCCGGGATAAGTGCGTATCACAAACTTGCAGGTGCTGCTGCGTCCTGACTCATCTCACCGGTAGGCGTGTCCTGTGGAATACCCGATTTCCGATCCCGGAATGGCCTATACGCCTCGCTTGGCGACTATGACCTAGATGATCCTCAGCAGATGTATGATCGTTTATTGTACGGAGACTTGTTTGCTGAGCGTCTTCGTCTATTAGGTTCGACATAACTTATTTTAAGGAAAATCCATCCGGTATGTCAGGACTTCGAAGCTTTGACACCGATGCTAACCATACACAGTATTCTAGTGGGTTGTTTTGACTGTATCCTAGTAGTATTGTTGACGTTCATGGGCATATTCAGTTCTTTTGCTAGGTCAGTGTTTGGCGTTTTGTGCAAATGATTCTACTGAAGGCCAATAAAGTCAGATATACCCCTCGAATTTTGTACCATCCCCGTGTCATCGGTTCATCAAACTTGTAGAAAACAAGGAAAAGGTGAGTCATTCGCTTCGCTTGCTCCATAGTGACTGACATTCACTTGCCAGCTGTTGCGCGTAAGACCTCTCATTGCTTCCTCATTCCCTTCTGATGATTATTCAGAATTATACCCAAAACATAGATACCCTAGAAACAGCTGCTGGTGTACAGCGTGTTATCCAATGCCATGGCTCATTCGCCACAGCTACTTGTCTACTTTGTCGTCGACGCGTACCAGGGAAGGAAATCGAGTCGGAGATAATGAGTCGCAAGGTGCCCTTGTGTCCGGTATGCAATACATCCACTCCTCCACCGAAGAAGCCGACGAAGAGCAAGAAGAAGGCAAGAGGTGAATGGGACAGTGCGGAAGAAGATGAAAGTGACGCGCCGGCGTATCCCCCTGGTATCATGAAGGTCGGCTGTTGTTCATCTTCGTTGAAATGCTTTATTCTGACGACTGTCTAGCCCGACATTACTTTCTTTGGAGAAAAGTTATCGGATGAGTTTGACCGTTCATTGGAGGAAGATCGACATAAAGCGGACCTACTTCTTGTTATTGGAACGTCCTTGAAGGTGGCTCCTGTCGCCGACTTGATATGTGCGTTTTCTTTCTAGTACATTGGGAGATCTGCTCACCATCCTCCAACAGCACATTTACCACACTCAATCCCTCAGGCATGTCCGATTCCAATACCATTCCATGCACCATATCCATTATCCGCCAACAGATCCTCATCAACAAGACGCCTATTCGCCATATCAACCCTGATGTACGGTACTTTTTCATTCTTTTTGCTCCAGGAGCTGAACTTTCGTCTCTAGATTGTCCTTCTCGGAAACGCCGATGACATCGTCATACACCTATGTGAGCGTCTAGGCTGGGAACTTCCGCCCCCTGCACCTGCCGAACCCACTCCAGTATCAAACTCTGGCGGTCGGTTACAACCTGCTCGTGTCAACGCAAGGAAGAGGGTATCCTCGGAAATCATCGAAGATAAGCCGCCGCGTCAGGTCGGTGATAGGTATATCTTCAATTCACTGAGTCTGTACTTGTTGAGCCAAGACCATTTATAGTCATGTCTGGCTTTTCCCCGGCGCTGAGGGAGGTAAATGGCTTACAGATTTGGAACGTGAAGTTGAGCGAAGAGCGAAGGAAATTGAGAGGGCTAATCAGGGAAGAACGGGAGAGTCTACACCGCAGACTCGTGGGTCTTCCCCTGCCTCGGGAGCTTTGTCTCGAGAAGTAAAGAAGGCTAGGATAATTTGAGGAATGGATACATTGTTGTGCATTAGGACCAAGCTGTCGCGCCTCGGCATATACGTTTTATCATTGTCTTGTATATACGCAGCTTAGTGATAATTGGAAACCACCAGGCGGTAGTTTGTGCGTGTGTACTACTTGTTCAAACGCCGCGACGGTGATCTTACAGCAGTATACCTTCTACTTCTGTACTGCCATTCCTTCACGGTACGTCAGTACTCCGCTTTGTGGAAATTTCTGTGTCTTGCACTTGCTCAGAAATTACACGTTAAACTTGGTGTGATGCTAAGCGGAATTTTAGCAGGATCCAGGCTTGATAGTCTTCTCCAGGCCGGCTCAACGCCAAATCACGTCTCAAGCATCGAAAAGGCAACATCACCCCATTCCCTGTTATCCAACCGCACTTCAGCAATCGAGAGATTGTTTCGCAGCAGTCTCCTCGACAGGTAGAAACTTGGTGACACAGTTTCTCCACGACGCGGAGAAGGAGAAATGGTTTGAAGGAGTGAATGGAGAGATACAGGGCATTGCTATCGCCAATTCATAGGCTTCCGCTAGAGATTTTAGCGAATGTGTCCAGCCTGTAAGACAACAGGCTAAACCCCGATCGCATACCCACCGCCGTAGCAATAGCTCGTGTCTGTGGAAGATGGAGGGCTGTGGCTCAACGCCAAGAATATGGCCTTCATTTTTATTGGATTTTCGTAGCTGGACGTTTGGAGACCATGCAAGACTCGTACTGTTGACCCAGATGTTCCTCGACCGTTCCAAAATTTCTCCCCCACATCTCAAATTGGATATCGTAGTCACAGACCACGGATCTGACATCGACCTCGTACCTGCGTTGGACATTCTGATCTGACACAGCAGTCGTCGGCGAAGTTCCGACTTTGCCACTTCGCAACGAATCTGTTTTGCAAGACATCAAAGGTCGTCTTTCCGAATTGCGACATTTGAGCCTGTTGCTGCCTAATTTCGACAAAGACGAGATTGTCGAATCGGACCTTCTCTTTGACTGCCCAGACCTCCAATCTCTTTATCCGGCCATTCATGTCTAATACATGATTGGGGGGGTAAATCTTCCATGGCAGTGGATCCGTTTCTTGGAAGTATTATGCTGCGACGTCGGGACTACCTTTTCATTCATATCTCGCTGTCCGGACCTGGAATACCTGGAATACCTGGAATACTTTATTCCCTCCGATATCCCAGAAGGCGTAGACGACACAGGTCGTTTCTGACCTGAAGGCTTTCACCGTTTCTGCATCCAACCCCGTGTCGATGCCTTGCTCCTTCGGAAAGTTGCCGTGTTCCCATCTATCTTCTCTCAAAAATCAGTTACCCTTTCTCAGGAGTAGTTATTGGGCATCTATAACAGACGGCCTTCTGTGATCATCCTCAATATCACTTCTTTCACCACGGATAACGTACGTTGTCAGACGAACAGGCCATTTCTCTGCTGTACCAGCTGCTAGAGGTAGAGCGTCTTCGTATCAAGTCAAAGAGAGGCGGATGTCGGGCTTTCATGAGCAAATTAACCTTTCCGGAGAAGGGACGTCCTTTTCTACCTCAGCTCAGAGATTTGGACATCTATATGCAAAGTGCTACCTCAGCAGGCGCTTCTGGATACCCCAACGTCGTGTTGTCTCTCAGACCATGTCCACGATTCACGACTAACCTGCTTAAAACGGTCTCACTCCTGATCGCCGAGGAGGATCTCTCACCAGAGCTACTTTTCTCATCGCAGAGGTGTAGGAGTAAGGACATTGATCCAACTGGAAGCAACTCATAGTGACGATGTATACGCAAGTTACTGTAATACAGCTATATCTTAGGTGCAGTCAACATTTCAAAATCATTTCGGGACCGAAGCGAGCCAGCACTGGGTTTGTCCCGAGCTAACCTGCTTTTCTCGGATTCCTCAACCACTAAGGTACTGGCGGACTCCGGACCTCAGGTATGTTCCCAGTCTTAATTTCATACGCCCATCTTTAAAGGTTCCAAAAAAACCTCCAGAAAGCCTCAAAGTAGGACCCTTGGCCATTTACCCGATCCTATGACAGAGGTACATATGCCTCCCGATCCCTATCCAGCCGCACTATGGCGATAGAAGGACTATCCCGCGCAGCATCTCGTTCTCGGCCAGAAATCTCTTAATGCAGTTCCTACACGATACCGAGGACTTGAACAATATCAACGCTACTATATTGGCTTTGGAAAGCGAGCGATATGGGCTAAAGAGGAAGATGGAGAAATTCAGAGCCTTTTTATCCCCAATTGCCGCAGGAGGTGTTGTCGAGCGCGTTGGCGTATTTCTGTGAATGAAACGAGTGGCTTGATGAAGGTACAATACCGATTGCCCTCGCAATATCCGGGTCTCAGGTTTGTGGGAGGTGGTGGACGTTAGCGTTTGCAACACCATCGCCATCGCTGTGGGCATCCTTATCCATCGATTTCTCTTTATGGGGACTCAGCGAAGGAGAATACATTGCACAGGTCACAGAGATTTACATGCAGCGTTCGGGAAAGTCTCTGCTGACTCTTCAGTCGGATGCTGTCGTTATCGCCAATTGCGAGGGTGTGGACGTAGGTTCCAACGGTGCAGCCTTGAAATCGAGGCTTATTCGTCACGGTTGTTCACGGACACGGCACTGGCGAGTGCAAAAGGAAGGCTCCCAATACTCGGGCATCTCTTTTTCTAACTTGATGAAATCTGTGACGAAGACATAGATCTCTTCAGCGGTTGTCTGTCTTTCACTTTCGTCACTTTCCTACTCCACTACGAATGTTTCCTTTGTCACTTGATCCTCCCGTGGCATCGAGACCCTCAGCATAAAAAGAACAGACACTGATTCTGCAACTCGTTCATGTCGGGTTGTCCGCGCCTCCAACGCTTCGAGTACTCCGTCGCTTGGAAGAATGACCGAGGGTTCGAACTTCGATGAACAGTATGCTGCTTTCGGTCCTACAGGCTGTCTCTGGCGCTAGAGACGCCGAAAGTCATTCTCCAGATGTTCAATGCATTGACGACGCCCCACCTCTCTTCACTCGTACACTCGGGGCACAGATGTGCCTTGTGATGCAACATCTATAAAGGCTTCTTTTCAACGATTATCCTGCACGATCGCCTCACCTCCAATTCAACCACATGCCATTCACCAACGCTCAGGCGATATCACTTCTTCGATCTATGCCAGCGCTTACAAGCTTACAGATATGGGAGCGTTCAAGCTCTGGAGAAGCATCTTCAAGCGAGTGTTGCAATACCATCATCATGCTTAAACTTCTGTATGTGGATCTCGAGAGTCCACTTTCGTCTAACTCAGCCCTTTCATGTCTCACGGATGTAGATTTTCACGTCTATTATCGAGCACTCAATGGAGAGACTGCTGCACGCCCTCTTATCCCGCTCTACTCCGATTCCCAGGGCTTTCCACTGTGCTCAGGCTCAGATTAGTGGCCTCGAGTCCGTTCAAATCACACCTACGGATGGAGGCATTCTTGAACGTTTCTTGGAACCTCTACGATGTCTCAGTGATATAGGCGGGGTACACATCGTAGTTGACTGAAAATCTCGTACTTATCACAGATTCCTTTTCCATTCCAAAACATATAGCGTCGTCATTTCCCCATCGATCACCTTGTAGTCATCGATTGTATTTACTAATAAAAACCCGTTCTTTTCCAGAACTCTCTTGCTTCCTTCGTTTCCTCGGAAGGTCGTGGCTCTTATCCGATGGGCATTCATCATTGGAATGGCCCATTCGTGGATGAGTGTCTTGAGCGCCGCCGACATGATTCCACAGCCTTCATACGTTGGCGAAAGATAGTCTATAGAATCATCGTCATTGAGAACTCCGCCTCTTCGGAAGCATCGGGTAGTACTTACAGCCCACCTGCCATGCTACGGCAGCATCTCCAAATGACCTGGCGTTATTCTCGTCTAAATATCTCTGCCTCTCTTGAGAATTAAGCACATCTGCCCAATTAGACCTTTGGATTCCAATGTCCCCGATGAAAGCGCGCGAGCCGTCACCGTTGATCTTTATGATGTGTCGTACTGGACATCCATCGCAGAATGCTTGTCCACCGTTCTTCATAGATTCAAGGATGTCATCTGAGATCTCCTTGATTCCATTTATCCATTTCTGCGCACGATCGACCGTATACGATAACTCAGAGCCCAACGTCCATTTGCGAACCCGAGCATCACTCATGATAGCAACACTTGGTTCCACGTCTCGTAACATGGGCGCAGCAATAATCACGTCGGTGTGAGGTGAAGGAAGGCGAAGGAAAGGCGTGTCGTAGACACTGCGATCTACATGAAGAGGAATTGAGGTCATTGGAGCAAGAGAGGTGAATTACGGGGATTTGTCGCCTACAACCCGCGGCCCTATGCCCGTTGATGTCTTGAAGTTCAGAAGAGAACATTTTCAAATTGGGTAGCTGGGTGCTAAGCGGATTTCCCACAGAATTTTCTTTGATCGTCAACCTCGACTTGGTACGTTCCACGGTGTTCAGCACATCCATAATCCGTAATTGAGTGTTATATATGTCTGTAGGCCTTCCTCCCCAGTATGAGTATGCCTGGAACTCCGCAAACCGTTTCCATCAGTTTTCCTCTCCAATATCTGCGCGGATTGAGTGTTTCGAAACACAGTATCACCTTCTGATAGGAACATTATCGAGCATTTTCTGCAATGCTCCGAAAAAGAAGTCAACGAAATGAAAACATCCATCATAGCGTTGCGGAATGGGCTGAAGAAAAGGATGGAACGATACAGGACCTTGCTATCGCCAATTCATCGGCTACCGCCCGAGGTCGTTGTCCAGGCATTCACGGAAGTTTGCGATAGGAATGAGCAGAAGTTCCTTTCTGCTCTTGCGCTATCCAGCGTTTGTGAACGTTGGCGACATATCACTCTCACAACCCCGCCGCGTCTGTGGTTTTCCTTGTCCCTGTCGTTTCTTGGGATCCCGACGAAGACCGCCAAGTCGCTTCCTTGACACGATTGTTCACTGAACGTTCCCGGACGGCACCTCTGACACTCGAGTTGTGGGTCGACATCCCAGACTTTGATGTAGCAATCTTCGTCGCATGCGAAGCTTTGGAGATTTTGATGGGAGAGTCCGTGCTCTGGCAAAGTCTTCAAGTGGAGACCAATTCTCTAGTATTGGTTGGGGCATCGAGGGAAACCTTCCGAGGCTCGAACATCTCATGCTCACACTAGACGCTGTGAACGAGGACTATTGGGATGGGGTCATGGGAGCTCCGAGTACATACTATGAATGTATACCCCCTCTCCGCATCCAAATGAAAAGCGCCCCGTAGGCGCCTGTCGGATCTGAGATTTTTGTAATCATGCCATAATTATGTACATGTTACTTTTCCTCTCATCCCTCGATCTTTCAGCCTCTTGCAAGTGTGCCTTGACGTAGCTCAGTCCTGCGTTGCCCAACGACTGTGCGCCTATGATCGTATAAAGTCTTCGCTCTAAGGAAGATCTATCTCTTACATCTTTTTTCTTTGTCCAGGATTCATCAACATCAGCGGAAGAAAGATGGTCAATCTGCGGATATACAGATTCTGATGGAACTGGGGGGAACTTACCAACCCTAGTTCTGCTTTGGAAATGACACAAATTCGTGTGCATGGGCGTCAGGTCGCATTATGAGGATTTGTCCAATCAGGGCATCCGGCGGGGCGACAACGTTCAACTATATAGCAATGTTCGTGCTGTTTCCGTATCAAGCCTCACTCGTGTTGACTAGCACCTAGCACCCCAAAGAGCAAGGTTTGAATCGTCTAGTACTCTACAAGACAAAATCTTGACGTGAGAAACGTGACGGAAGTGAAGAAACGGAATTCGCCAGAATTTCTGGGTACTCGGCCAGAGGAGGCTCGGAAAGTATGTCCATCCCGCTTCCTTTAGGTTTCTCCTTCAAGGAAGGGCATGATATTGATCCACTTTAAAAGGTAGTAAATCTAATACACACCGGCATGTATCACTCCGTTGGACAATCCCCATGCGTCCAGTATCATGCAAGTACTGAACACCTCTCGACGATGAGCAAGTCAGTATTGCGAAACGCTTATGCCACCCCCTGCATCGCCGGGATCGAAGCATCAGCCCTGCTCGCAAACCTGGTCTGATTGCGACGGGATGCTTGACATAGTCGTGAGTGAATACTGTAGATGATATATGCCAGCGTTACCAAATTTTTATGGTCAGTCCCGCTCGATCTGTTTTCATTTCGCTTTCAAGTTACGCGGTGATTGATGAACTGGTTTTCTAGTTCTGGGAATTGTATGAACGGCACCGACTTATAACGTATACCTGGCTACCGCTACCGTCTGCACTGGGATGCGGTTGAATGGTACAGGCACCAAAGCATTCTCGGGAGTTCTGTGGATTCCTTCTCCAGTTAAATTATCGTCCCTTATACGCAGGGGCATATCTTTCGTACCTTAGCATTTTCGAACCATTCAAGTCTGAAAATCTGTCACCGGTATCGGCCAATGCCCACGAGATTCGGAGTTTTCCCCATGTAATGTTTTCAGCTCCACAGATGGTTGACAGAGACATCTGAATTGCTCTGCACCCAGAGCATCTTGCTTCGCATCCAAACAATCGAGCAATGACGCAAACCAGCCTGCCAGACGTATTGTATGCCGCTCCATTCCTTCGTCGGTTGCTGACAACTCTACTGTCACACCAAGGCGAATATCCCGCAACCCCTGCCTTCCTGCCTTCCCGCGCTAAAGAGCTGGTATTAGCTGTGGCTGTTTTGTTTCGCCCGGGAACGGCTCAGTGGGAAGATTCAACCAGTTGCCTCCAGACAAAGCGAGCGGTTCTGGCGTTTATGTCCATCAGTTTATCTGATATTGATACACCGATACCGAGTTTTACCTCCTCCTGGTTAGCGCAATCCACAAGATATACGGTTGGAGATGGTCGGTGATACGTATATGCGATGGTTGGCAGCAGCCAATCTTGTCTGAGCAATCTGGTAGCGAAGGCGGCGACCTGGATAGTGTAGGCATGTCCGTCATCAATGCAACTGTATTGCGCCAAAGCCAGGCTGGATTGTACCTTGGTTTCATGGAAATCTTGCATCAAGCCATTGATCTGTTGGTCCCTTGAAGCGGTTAGACTGGTTAGTGCAGCCCTTTTCGGGTTCTTGTCCTAATGCTGACGGCTTGGGGTGACAGGTTTAGGTTTTTCGCGGTTTACTCCCTGCCGATACCTTTCAAAAATCATTTGATTCCTGTCTTAACGCATAGTACGACGACATAGATGGGCGGCGGCTGTGACAATGGTCAGCAAACGCAGAGCGAAATATAGAATTCGGAAAATTCAAGAAAAGAAAAGTGTCCGGAGTCTCGCAAAGTTTCTGGTAAAATAAAATTTTACAATTACATATGTCGTATCTAATCAGCAATGTTTATAGTCGAAAAAGGTATAATGAATAAGCCCAAGTAGAGACCAAGAATAATGCGCGTATCACCGGCTCATACTTCCATCACCTCCTGGCACCCATGACATCCCCGAACTCCCTGCACCAAGGGGAATCTGTGGCGACAGAGAGCAGTCTACGCCTGGCGACTACTGGCCTGTCTTCCACTCCGTCGGGAGCGCCCAAACGCCCACCACATTTTTGCGGTGTACCGTGTCCTTCGTACGTCTCACTCGAGGCGACAGCGGCGTTATAGAACCACTCTCTCTTGCTTCCAAGGCCTGCACCTGTAATCGACTTTCGTCTACCGACGCACCGTTTTTTTACAGCCCTGACATTTGCCTGCGCGGCCTTCTTGTCTTCTTGAGTGAAGGGTCGGTTCTTAGTCGCGCCTTCGATCTCTTTCGCTCTTCTTTCAGGAGCAGTCGTTGCGACCGTGTGGCTGCGAGGGCGACCTTTTGTTGTTGTTGGACCTGCATCCACTGCAGGGCTTAAATGCACTCGACTTTCTCCTCGGGGGTGTCCTACGGTCTCCTCTCCCTTTCTCCCAACATCCGAAACATCCTCCTTGTCTGCCAAAGACTTGAAGTCGTTCTGTGACTTCTCCAGCACATCCTGCACCTTCTTACCCCACTCCTCTAAATCGTACAATTTATGAAGCATCATCTTAAACGTGAATGGGTACTGCTTCCCACCAGCAGGAAATTCGGTAGTCGTCTCATTTTCAGAGTCAGAGTCGACTAGGGCCTTGGTTGTTGATACGGTGTTCCTTCGCCCTCGGCTAGCAGGCTTCTCGCGGTCTAGTCGATTACGCGCATCGATCAGGGTGATGAGGTTGCGGAATACTGGTTCGAGGTCGTCTGGAATTGGAACGGAACGAAGGTCGTCAAGAGCAGATGACGTAGAGCCGTGAGTGCGTGTTCGGCGAGACGCTAGCTGGTCGAAAAGCTCGAAGAGGCGGGCAAATTCTGAAGACTTGGTCTGGGGCAGGGGCATGCTGAAACCGAGTGAATGGCTTGGAATTGACAATGAGGCACGCGTCGATGTTGATGTTGGACGGCGGTGGAGAACGGAGGCAAATGGCTTGTGGATATATAAACGTTTAGCTGTGAGGTTTTCTGCTCGGACCTGTGGCATTGTGGCACGTACAACAGGAACTTTCGGGTGATGGTCCATTGTTCCACTTTCCGGATTTTTCAACTTGACTTCTGATCTCCGAGAATTGTGTATCCATTGTACTACAATTGTAACTAGTGCTAGTGATTGCCCTTCAGCGGTATAATGGGAATCCGTCCGTCCGTTAATGATACAGTGCATAGGTAACGATTATCCCAGTCCATGATAGTACATAATCGAACGAAATGAAGGGGCGGGGAAAGCGATGGCGGGAAGGAAACATCAAATCATATCCCTTCGTGTAGCTTCTCTATCCTCCAAGACGTCAAAATCAACGCTACGCACATACTCCCTTCCACCTTCCTCACGGATGCCACTTGGGCATCTAGAAAACATGTTATTGAAGTATGAATGCCAACTGATAGTCTTGAGGGAAGGGATTTCGGAAGCAATTATATCACTTGCAACTTCTTCTCGACGACGGACCTCTCGACCGTAAAGCTCGCGGCAAGATATGCAGTCCTCAAGAGCTTGATGAGGAGGTGCATTTGCTTGCAAGCAGTTCAAGATATGCTTCCACCGTAGCCCCTCGTCAGATAAGTAAACACCGAGTAACAAATGTTGAAGCCTTGTAAGAGGGCGAAGGGCCACCCCAAATCTGGTCTGCTTGGGTAGTTAGTTTCGAAAGGTTCAAGCTCGAGAACTGGCGAGACCTCACCGCCATCTCTTCTGCTGTGGGAAACATTTCCGGAACAGCAGAGTGGAAAGAGCAGTCGAGAACGTCGTCGATGCAGCACCAACACAGCTCATTGCCGACCCAATCGTAGCTGTCTACGCGATCTGTAGAAGTGATGTGAAGAATAGAAACGAGAGGGAATGATAGTGCGATGAGAGAGAGTAAGGAATTATCGATCCGAGGTACAGCGTTGAGTACCAGTTTGACGAGCGACGAGGAGCAGTTAGAATTCGACGCAAGCAGGTGTTTGAAGATGGTCGTAGTGAGAATATGCTGTGTGTGGAGTCCTTCGTTTTCTAAGTTGAGATTTAGTGTTTGCAAATTCGTGAAAGCTGCAAGTCTGGAAGGATGGAACGAGAGGAAGGAGGAATTCGAACTAAAAGACCTGTTGAACGAATCTATTGTGAGTCCCTGAATATAATGCTCAAGCGCATATATTCACCGAATGCCGATGAATCTGCCTTTCCCAGTCGTCCGAGTATCATAACCCATCATCAGCTGGTATAACCAATCCCAATGTTCCCGAGACCGAACAACGACGTCGCGGAGATAACGACGAAGTGAAATTTGGCGAAACGTCGAGGACACGAGGGAGAAGGATGTGATAGACGAAAATGGATCTACCATTGATTCGAGAGCCGAAGTTGTGAGAGCAAATTCTACGATCTTATCTAGAATCTCTGCGGGAATGCATGGAGTCGTATGTCCAGATTCTTGTCGACAAGGAAGGAAATCGATGGCAGTGACTAAGAGGAACGGCTGGTGATGTGAATTACGCTTTGGCAGAGGTTGACTGCGAGTTCGAGAGAGTGTTCGGAGCATTTCTGACTGCAAGCAGCAGGAAGATAACTTTGAAGGGAATCGGTGGTAGTGAAAGGTCAAGATAATATACGATCACGTGTCGACATGCGTCGCGTCCTCGTAGTGTCGTATCGGAAACTTTCGATTATCTACTCGCATCTTATACATAAGGTTATATATGCTATAACTTATATAATGTATATACGATATAAAAGGTGCTATACAACGTAGTTCATGGGCTTCAATGAGTAGTCGGGGTATCTTGTCAGTCGTCGCTGAGCAGCCATGACGAGGGCGAGACAGGATCTTTACGCATCGTGTTCATCCACTCATCTCGAGGCTTCGGCTCCTGATTCGTCCTGCAATCGAAGTCATCAGTTAGTGGAGTTCATGGTGTAACACACTGTACTCACCTTCCCAGCTTATTCAATCGTTCTCGGGCGACAAGGGCTGGAATGCTAGATGATGCCTGAACCTGACGTCTCGTTGGCCTGGGAGTGGCGTCGTCGTCGTCGTCCAGTTTCAGACTGGAGGTGGGAGGCGGAACTACCTCTACGCTAACTTCCCTCGATTCGGGTCTGCGTTGTCGTTTCTCCAGTCTCTTTCCTTGCCGTGAGCGAGTGGAGGTCATGCTCACGTCTGTGTCTTCTCCGGAGTTATCGGTTGCGATGGCTGCCTTTGCTTTCTCCGCAGCGGCGCGGGCCTTCCGTTTGGTTTTGGTAGAAGGTTCCGACGAGTTTTCGGTCGATGGTGCGCGAGAGGGACGAGACAAGAACGATGTAAAGCCTGAATCTGCATCCCTGTCCAATATATCATCGAGCTCAGCAAACAATTTGCGTTCCTCCAGATCGACGTATTGCATAGCATCTTCATCGTCCTCATCGTGCGGAGTTGTATCGGTCTCTGCCTCGCTTGCCTGAGCCGCATCAACAGCCACAGTAGACGAATTCTTTCTGATCGCCTTTGGTCTCGGTCTCGGTTCCGGCCTAGAGGCTTTCTTGGTGGTAACAGTGGGGTCATCCGCCTTCGCTTCGCTCTGCCTGGAGTACTTCTCTGCCTCCTTCGCCATCTCAAGTTCCTTTTCCTCGATCCTATCCTCCTCCGCTATCTCGATCCGCCTCTTCCTCGCTTTCTCTCTAACCATTGCGTCTGCAGCATTAAGTCCAGACTGCCCGTTCTCTTTCTGCTTTCGGCCTCTCGAAGAATCATCCCACTCTCCGCCATCCTCAGGGAACATGGCTACGCCGTATTTCGAGCTGTCTCGCAGTATTTGGACTGCCTCTCTTGCGCCAGCCCCTCCGATTAGCTTCTTATCCTCCATGATCAACCTGACGCCAACCTCCGGGACAAGAACTCGCTGGATAAACTCTTTGGGATCCAAAGGTGCCACGAGATGCGGTTCAATGGAACTCGGAGGAAAGAGTTCATAGAGAGCGTGATGAATGATAACAGATCCTAGTTCACCGTAACTGAGCAATTAAAGCGTCAGTATGAGGTAGCAAGGAAGTATAAAAGGCTGGTACTGACTATCCTGGCTGAGTCTTCTCGAAATTCGAGAACTGACTCTTAACGTTGGCAGCCACCTTGGAACCCTTCTCCTTCACATCCTGCAGCGCCTCTTTCCAAAACACACACAATGATCTTGGGCTGATATGGTCATAAAAAGCTATTTCATCTTCATCCATCTGGTCTTTCCACGTCTCATCATCGATCAGTTCCTTCAACGGATTCTTCATTTTGATGACACGTTTCTCCAGCTGGTCAAAATCGATCGTCTTGGGCCACCCCTTAGACTCTGCTTCTGGCAGAATCTCATTCTCGAAGCGGTGCCGCTGACATACAGAGATGAAGACTGCCATGGGTGCTTTCCTGCCAAGACTATTGGTTGGCCTTGGATGGGGTTGCGATTTCTCAGCCGCCCGCGTGATCAGTTTCTTGAGCAATGGTGTGGGAGAGCGTGGAAGGCGAGCATCACAGTATGGACAAAGAGTACGTGGGTCAACGTCGCTGTTGAAGAACACTAGAAGCGTGCGAGTCAATTAAACTGCTGTGAAAGCATGTAAGTTGCATACGGTCATAGTCTTCGTCTGCATCCATATCCTCAACAAGGTTTACCTCTGAGTCACTCGTGGATGGTTGCCTGTGAAAGGGAAGGAATTAGACACGCGAAAACTATCAGGACAGAAGACAGTACATACGAAGCTTCCTCCTTCCTACGTTTCGCTCTTTCAGCGCTTCCCACAGCGGGCTCATCTGGGATTCTCTTTTCTGGACGTTTTACTGTAGACGGTCCTGCACCTGAGTTAGGCCCGTCACTCCCAGGCAGAGACAAAGGGAACGGCTTCGTTCGAGAGACTCTATCTTCAACAGTATCGTTAGATCTACCAGCGCCTCGCCGCTTCTCTTTCCCTGTTGGCCTGTTACGCACGTTCTGTGAAGACAAAGGCGAGGGTAAAGGCATCGGCCGAGGCGTTGTGCCATTGCTGGAGGGCTTGTTTCCGGCTGCTTTGCCCTTACCTTTTCCGATCGTTCGCTCAATGTCTTCAGCGGTGTCCTGAGACGAGAGCGGCGAGAGTAGAGGGAATCCTCGGGTGGCATTCTCCTTGGCTGGCTGTCCTTTCACCGGGGTGCTGGAAAGGGGAGACAGTGAAGGGAATGCCTCGATGGTTCGCTTCTTGGGCTCTGGAGATCCCGAAGGTGAAACAATGCGATGCATTACCTTCCCTTTCACCTTGGCTGTCGTGGACGGTTCCGGCGAATCTTCATCTTCAGAAGAATCCGAAATTATCACCGATTGAGTCTTCTTCAGGCTAGTTTGACGAGCAACAGCTTTGCCGACACGTTGGACGTCAGAGGTCGCATCTTTCGATGCATTGCGCCTGGAAGATGAACGTGTCATTTTCGAGGGTATAGGAGTTTTTGTCGGATCGTTTGAAGGAGGCTGATGCACATTCGGGTCCTTGGGAGGAACTGGTTTCAGAATAGTGGATGAGGCTGGCTTGCAAGACAAAGTTGGAGAAGATTCTTCAAAGGGCGAGTCTTTTGACGTAGATGAAGTGGCTTCGTTTTCCTTAAGCGAGGACTTGTCGTCAGATTCGGCTCCTTTCCTCTTCTTGAAGCTGAGGCCTTTCAGCACGCCGGATTGCTTCTGTAGTTTCTGAACTATATCATCTCCTTTTGGCTTCTCTTTCTGCTCCATCTTCTTCTCCTTTGCGATCTTCCTCTCACCTCTTCTCTCGACAGGGTCCACAGATGACTCGCGGTCGCTAGAAAGCAACAACTCATCTTCCGAGTCCGAATCACCCGACCTCAATGCATTTCGACGCGGCAAACTACCCTTTGATTTCTGCTGAGAGCTAGATTTGACGCTATTCTGCGATGAACTGCCCTTCTTTGCTGCGGTTCGCGCCCCTTGTTTGAAATCCGAGCCCAAATCTTCAAATGGTTGAGCAGGTCGTCGATGACTGTAACGCATTTGTTTATCGGAATGAATAGAGGTGCCATCCCTCGCCCACTTTTCTTGCATCGACTCCATGGACGAAAGTCCCAGGAAGGGCGAGGGAGATTGAGAAACGCGCCTGGCTGTCGAACAAAAAAGGACGCGACTGCTTGACCGTGTCAAAATTGGCTTTGTGGCTATGCCCCGCCTCGGCTCATTTTCGGACCCACCTGGAGACCGCCATGTCTGATCTACGTTATACTGAATATTTCTGGCTCTTCACCACAAGGTCACACGTTCAAGGCTACGTGGATGCAAATATTCTAGAGTAAATATTTTCTTTTTTATATTGAGTCTCGAAAGCTCACTTGCTTGCAGAGTAGAACTGAAGGAATAGGGCTAACATGTGCGCAGTGACTCCCATTTTTCGGGGTGTCATTTCTAAGATTCAGGGATTGAGAAAGGTTATCGACGACTTTCGGACGGAAGCAGAATCTCAATTCTCGATGGGTACGGGGTGCGTTGCTGTCCATTGCTTACGCCGGCATTCACTCACTGAGGTCCTTACAGGGAAGTACTCTGGTACCCGTCGGACAGCCTATATATCAGGAATTGCATTACTATGTTTGCTGCTTTATTTTGTCAGTTGATATCTTGACTAGTCTACTGGAAGTTCATTGACTGGGAGTACAGATACCCCTTCCCTGGACATCGGAAATCACCAAAGGATCCTCGGAGGATGACGATATCTGGAAGACTTCTATCGTGCAAGAATTTTCGAGTGCAGATATACCCAAACGACAAGCCGTGGTTGCTGCTTTCCAGGTGGGAGCTGCTTGCATGCTCAACACGGCCCTCTAAGTTCACATTCGATGTCGCAGCATGCTTGGAGTGCTTACGGTAAGTGCAATGCGGATTACCTAGCTGAGCTTCTCTGAAACCTTATAATACTCCAGAGAGGGATGCAATGGGCTATGATGAATATCACCCTGTCCGTAGAAAGGGCACCAACTTTTCCAAAGATGGCGGTGTCGGTTACACGATCATCGATGCAATCGACACCATGTACCTCATGGGTCTTAAGGCAGAGTACTCTAGAGCTCGCCACTGGATCAAAACAAAGCTTTCATTCTCCCGCGGTGGAAACTTCAACACATTCGAGGTTTGTGTTTTGCTCATTTCCTTCTTCCGGCACTGAGTAAAAGCATAGACAACTATCCGAGTGCTCGGGGGCTTGCTTAGCGCACACTACCTAACCTCTGATAAACTCTTTCTAGACCGTGCTATTGATCTTGCAGACAGAATGCTACCCGCCTTCAACACACCGTCAGGGCTCCCGCTACCCTCTGTCAACCTCTCGGCGAGTACAGGGCTACCAGACCAGTGGACACCGGATAGAATCAGCACAGCAGAGGCTTCGACACTACAATTGGAATTTCGGTATCTCGCTGAATTGTCAAAGAACAAGGATTACTGGTACAAAGCCGAGAAGGTCATGGAAATCATTTACAAGGCGAGGACAGAACACAACCTAGTACCCATTTTCATGAGGTGCGCGCTGTTCCTTGCCGTGTAGTCTGCGTAAGCTAAGCTGATTATGATCTAGTGCTGAGAATGGTACCTTCACACCATCTGATATCAGACTAGGTTCACGCGGAGATTCATATTACGAGTACCTTCTGTATGTATCATGTTCAAGTATGTTTTCATTCCACAAGTTTGTAAAACCCTTTTCAGAAAACAGCATCTCCAAACGGTAACGGACTAGTCTCGATGGGGTACTTCTTGACCAACTTTTTTCTGCTAGAATCGTACAGAACCTATCTACCGCAAGGTACCCGCGTTCGAATCTATTGTAAAGTTTTTCGCTGAGCGCATGTTCAGATCTATGACGATGCCATGGAAGGCATACACAGCAAGCTCGTACAGAAGACTCCGAGGCGCCACTTGACCTATATTGCCGAATTGATACCGCGAAGTAGTTTCGGCGATGTCTCTCAGGCGTAAATCTTAATTCAAATCGTTTGTCTCCCAATCCGCTCAATTTTTCCCTTTAGCCAGTGGTCTTTGCAGCACAAACAGGACCATCTTGTATGTTTTCTCGCGGGATCATTGATGCTAGGAGCAGCAACGTCCGAAGAACATGATCTCTCTGAACCAGTACAACCCAGCTCGTTCAAACCCAGAGCCAAAAGAGACTGGAAAACTGGAGTTGAACTGCTGGAGACGTGTATGAGGACGCATGAGACAATGACGTATGTCCTTGTTCTCTGTCGACTTAAACTGCAAACTGATTATCTTTGGCAAAGCGGCCTCTCACCAGAAATTGCAATGTTCAGAAATAAGATGAACGAAACCGCCGAACGTGATTGGTACATCAAAAATTGGCAGAAAGGTGGACCGATTACATACGATGCTCGATATATGCTTCGGTCAGTACTGAGTTACCACGAGGGATTTATTTGATAATCATATACTTTACAGGCCAGAGACAGTCGAATCGCTCTTTCTAGCGTGGCGTCTGACTGGGAATGTACGCTACCGTGACTACGCTTGGGGTATCTTTACCTCGATAGAGAAACACTGTCGTTTATCAGGGGGAGGCTATGCGACTGTGTTGGATGTCGATACGGTACCGGTGAAGAGGCAGGATAAGCAAGAAACGTTCTTCTTGGTGAGTTCAATGATTGGATTGTGTTGCAGTCTTACTGAACTAACCATATGACCTAGAGCGAGACCCTTAAGTACCTATATTTAATATTCTCAGACTCGGGTGTTCTTCCTTTGAAAGACGTTGTATTTAACACCGAGGTAAATCTGGTGCATAGAATTAGAATTGTGCCGCTAACAAGTAGTTTTCCAGGCGCATCCTCTCCCCGTCTTTACTTATTCTATTATTCCTGCCTTTTCTCTCTAGCTTTGGGCAATCAGTAACCATAGAACCATCAGAATCCCAGTACTTGTGTTGAGGTTCGCGGACCGCGGCGAATCAGACAAATGGAAATCACAAGTCATGACTCAAGCCGAAGAGCGGTACATACTGATGTTTGCCTGGTAGACGCTCTAAGTAGTGTTAGATCAAGAGGATGGGAAGAGCTGTAACACATAAGAAAGGGCTTCCTTTAACAATACAGACTCGGATATGTGAAAGGCTAGTTGAAGAGATGTGCAGACACTCCTCTGCTAAGCGCCAACTGAACGTACGTTAAGTCAGCATTAGATCCATTGAAGTGACAAAAGCGGCCCTTATGCTATATTAATTCTTTCCGCAATTTCTGGCATCTGAGGTCGACTCAACGCATCTCCCTGCCAACACTCCACCATCATCTCCCACAACCTATCTGGCACCTCCATCGGCCTTTCTGGTGTACGCTTCAGGATGACTACATTATGTATAACAGATGCATCTCGCCGAAGATCTGCCCAGGGATGTTTGCCCGTAAAAAGTTCCAGAATCGTCATCGCAAACGAGTAAACGTCGCATGCTTTGCTTGGAGAAGACATTGTTCCTTCAATAAGCTCTGGGGCTAGCCATCGCACGGATCCGGCGGTGGTAAGTGTTTGTGAGGCACTACGTTCGGTTACTTCTTCTATTACTTTGGACATGCCAAAGTCACAAATGCAGGCTCTTCCCTAAGGGGCGGCAAGCGGTTAGAGTTGCGAAGATGCAGCGGTTGGGAATGCGTACCATGGAGTTTACTAAGATATTGGCCTGCTCAAAACACGTTTAAGCGTTCGTATACATGAGTTGGGATCACGCACACATTTCACTGCATAACTTTCAACATCGGATGTAGGTCCAAGTTTGAGATTACTGGTACGCACCGTCTCCATGAACAATGTTCCGATCGTGCAGATATGCAAGGCCGTTCGCAGCTCCTGATATCTGGAGAGAGGTATGAGCTATGTCAAAAGACACTTAACGATATACTCACTAACTGAATTTTGTCTGCACCGGGATGGGCTTTAACATAACTGAGGGTGTTGTATATTTGCAACTGCGGATCATGATCGCAACCTGGTGATACTTACTCGAGGGCATTACCATGCTCCTGCCACGGCGAGACCTGCAGAGAGGTGATGAGTGCCGGCACGAGAGGCGAGAGGTATGAAGAAGTACCATGTTTATGCTCGGCCCGAGGTCAGTCGCAATGCCGTGGAATGGCAGTATGTTTTCGTGGTTAAAGGTTGTCCAAAGGTTCAGTTCTTGGATGAATTTCTTGGAGGGGCTCAGGATTGAGCCGCCTTAGGGGGAATTAGGAATAACTGACTTTTTGAGCCTTTGGGTCCGAAGCCTTGATGTTACGAAGAGATTTCAATGCGACCTAAAAGGCTTAGTAGTCAGATTGTAGGTTAGGCGAAAGGTTTTCAAACTGCCTTCTCTTCATCGAACCACTTTCCCATCCAAATATCGCTGTACGGTCCCCCAGCAATTGGCAAATCTCCATCCTTGGTGACCTCGCCATCGAGTATCTTCACAGATGGAGGGATACCCGTAGCCCGATGAAGATTTATCAAACCGCGCTGGTACGCCAAGTAACGTTGCCCGTCGCGAGGGCTTGGGACATTATGGGATAGGGCGGGAGTATCATATTCCGGACCACTGGTAATATCCACAGTTGTCCTTTCGACTTGCAAGGTTTCGCGTAGTGTTCGCAGTTCCTGTACCAGAGTCACAAGTGTCCGGTGTATGGTGGAAACGGCTCGAGGCTCTTACATGTTGTCCGGCAGCCATGATAGGCTCAGCGGGGTTTTCTCCAGCACTTTGCAACGCCACAATTTGTCGGATTTCGGCATGGCTTGTGAGGATCTGATGCAATAGATCCTTGAGTTCAGCTTGGTCGCTTCGAAGCATTTGTTGCGTCTCGAGTTGGGAGTGATTGGCGACTATGTGGGCACTATTTACAGTATTATAGACGGGAAGTGGTGTCACACAGCAACTTACTTGAGCTGGCATGACAATTTTCAGACCCAATCTCGTAGATATGGCATTGATACGCACTTCAAACAGTTTGAAAGCCATGTTCAGATCCTCCTCGCATTGTCCAAGTCCGCGTTCGATATCGTTGCTCTTCACTAAATAATCGAATTCAGTAGAGCGAGTGACTTTGGATAGTTCACACCCTCACCAAACCCCATGACTTTTCCATATCTAGACCACGTCCTGACACGTCCATTTATACGTTCCAGCACACTGCATAGCAAGCAGGCTTCAGTTGTACTACTTTGCTACCATTCCCACCAGGACGTACGCAGTTACTTCATCAACGTGTTCTTGCAACGGAGAGCCTTCTAACTTCGAAGCCTGGTCGCTCAATGCACTCAGAAATTGTGTACATCGCTGGCCCAATCCCTTGGCTTTGCGCTAAATCGGGTTTAATCCACCGAGTCAGTGGCTTGCTAAGTTTGTAAGGGTTTCTTCGACGTACCTTATGGACCACAACTGCATTACAACATTCAACGATTTCGACTAGCAAAGTGCATGCTGCCCCAAGAAAAGGGATGCCGCTGAGTGATGCTGCGAGTTCTGCTGCGCTCAATAAGGAATTTTGCCGCATATGTGGGTCTGTCCGAAGCTTTCGTCGGTTTCACCAGACAGGAATAGCGTAAATAGAGGATAGAATGTGCTGGAGCGAAGAATTCGTCTGTTGCCGCTGATGGACATCGAAGATAGCATTTGGAATAGGCGCTCGTCCCACTACTCGTGACTTGGCTGAGTGAGACGCGCTCAATCTCAACTCCGAACTTCCATCTGTTTGACAAACGTCGTTACTGTCATGCCAGGAATATCTCTTCGAAAACGGCGGCGCTCGCAGGCCTTTCCCTCAGAAGACGAAATGGATATAGAGCCACCGATGCAGAGTGCGGACGGGGGGAATGAGGTTGATCACGAGCAAGGCTCAGAGGCAGGGGCAGGAGAGCAAGCTGACGCGGATGAAGAAGGAACAGAGACCCCGTTAGTGGATCCAGATAAAGAACGCGAAATTTGGGACTCGGTTCGAGAGGAACATTTTGAAGGTGAGTCCAATTACCTGATTGCTTCAGAACTCTGCTAATCTTCGTTACAGTGGTTGAACAACTTCCTTTGACTTTACATCGTCAATTCACACTTTTAAAGGAGCTAGATCAACAGAGCCAAGGTCAGAATATCTTGCCTCTCCCTGAAATTTGAGACTAAGCAGAAGTCCAGGATATATGGAGGACATCCTTCCGACTCTGAAGAGATATATTGCATTGCGAAGAGACATAGATGCCAGGTATAAATTGCGCCATGCAGAAGAACAGCAGAAAATGTCACCACAGGAGCTAGAGACTTCAAATAGTAAGAAGGCGGCGGAAGGCGTTCCGATGGACATAGAGCCACCATTGAAGCCAGAGTCAACTACAATTGCCACACCTGGTTCTCTACCAAACGCTCCCTCTTCAGGTGATGGAAACCATGCAGATACCTCTACACTAACTCAAGCAACATCCCCTCCAATTATGTATACTACTCCACCTCCGACATCCGCCATTACGACGGTTTCAAGTCATGCCACGCCACCTCCAACGACAGCTACGACGACAACCTCCTCTATACCCCTTCCTCGTACACCCATTCGTGCAATTCCCCACCACCTCAGTATGAATAATATCACTGCAATGGCGTCACCTCGCACACCGACACCCACTGGTGTGCCCCAAGATCGTACAAAAGTACCCGTTACGAGTCGTGAAATGTTATCACATATAGCCTGGGCATCTGAGGAATTGATGCGCGCGTCCAACGAAAAAGTTCATATAGCGCAAACAGTACATGATACGGTAAGGCCTGAATTCTGTAGCCATATTGCTGCTTCTGAACATTAGCCCCTCAGCTCGAACGCCAAATCCGCGCTTTGAACCAATCAATCAAGGAGCAGGAGTTGGCGCTTTCCTTAGGCACAAGGCCTGGTACACAGCTAGCGCCCATCCTACTCCCAGAGGTCATCGTTCCTGTTTCGAGATGGACCAAACGCCCGAATGCCATGAGCGACTTAGACTCTGATGACGAGGCGCCCAATGGTGGTTTGTTTGACCTCAATAGCGAACAAAGAGATGGTCCCACCACCTTGGGCATCGTTCCAGCTGACAGTACTCCTGCAAATCGTCCTCAGCGACGAAAAGGGAAGGGTTCGAATCGGAACGAGCCGCCACCAAAGTTGAAAATCACTCTCCCTGCTTCTGCGCCCGAACTATTCTGCTATTGCCGCGGTGTCTCTTGGGGAGAGGTCAGTCCCTATCATTCTGCTGTTCCCATCTGCCTGGACCTGGCTAACCCGTCGTTTCAAACCCTCAGATGATTGCGTGCGATAATGAAAATTGCAAGAATCAATGGGTGAGTCTGGTGTCCCTAGTTCTCTACATCTTGTCAAACTTGTTGACGTTCGTGTAGTTCCATCTCTCGTGTACAGGGCTTGCACAATTGCCGTCAGAAGATGAGATTTGGTACTGTCGGGATTGCGAGCCGAAGAAATCTGGACGAAAGAGAAGATGATATTAGGGACCAGCTGCCATATCTACTCGATTCTTAAAGGGACCTGGTGGGCTGTCGCCTCGGCTTTCTTGACGTGACGTGGGAGAATTTTGCCCGTACTTCAGAGTCTCCGATCCATTTTGCCCGTCCATCACTGATACAACCTCTAATCATTAGGAGGCTGTGGTAGCATTGCCAGTACTGGAGCTGCGGGTTCGCAAGCGGCAAAGTATTGGCCGGCTTTCGCACTTCGGTCTACGTTTTCTCCGTCACGTGTATGTATTGGGATGCTGCGGGAAGCGATGACTTGCATGTAGTATGAGAATGTTTTATCGACATCAGCGGAAGTAGGCAGATATACATAAAGTGGAGTTTGCTTTTGACGACCAACTTGAATTTCTCATCATGAGCCTCGATCAAAATCTCTTCACTCTTATTGTCACTCCCCACAAAGAAGACCCCAACGTTATTGATCTCGTTGACCCTGCTGGCGTGATACATTATAGAAAGCAAAGGGTAGCTGGGCAGGTTTATCAGGCAGAGGTCTATGGCGCGTAGCCATGTTGCTCATTAAATGGTCAATTACTGATTCTACCACTGACAGACTTCACCTCTGAATCCTTGCTCGTGACTGCAACCGCTCCCAGCGTAACCAGCAAAACAAGAACCCTCCTTCTCTGCAATCCCACGATAGCAGTGGAGCTGAAATTCACTGGAACACTGACGTTTCGATGGTCGTTCAAGTGGGAAGAGTACGTGCGTGTCTTCATGGCATCGCAAACACAGGATTCTTATTCTTTCCTCAGGCATGAGTTCGAATGGAAACGTGAAGAATGTTTCCTCGTTCGCAAACCCGACCCCCCCGTTCTTGTTGCAATAACCAAGGAGCCACCAGGTCGTCTCAAAACATCTTCCATACAGATTCTGGATTACAATCTCAACCGGTACGTATTGTCCGTCCTATCTTCCTCAGGCATGCACTCATACCACCCTGTCTAGATTTGATATTGAGGATAGGAAGGGCCTGGAAATCGTCATTCTTACAGCGCTTTTAACGTTTCAAGACTCAAACGACGCGTACCACAGTTCTAAAGACAACTCGAAAGCCAGCACACCGGTCGTATTAACGCCACCCACTGCCCTGTCGCCATCGCCTCCCCCCCTACCTCCGAAGCCAGACCCTGAGACCGGGGTGAACCGCATCGCTGAAATGCAGGCAGTAAGAGGTGAGCTGAACGAGGTCACAGTGGAAGATGAGGGTAGCATCGATGACTATGCCAACTATTGCTGGGGTCTCCTCCAGGTATCTCTCTTCTCTGTTGGTTATTTTATACAAGTTTTCTTACCTGGTTATGCAGGACGATGCAATGTTGTTTGTAATGGTCAAAACAGAAGCAAAAGAACAAGTTCAGAAAGTGGTTCAAATTGTTGAAGAAATCAAGCGGATAAGACACAAAGCAGGCAAGTAGACTCAGTGATAATCATTCGTAAGTCTCTGACCGTGCTGAAACAGGGCTGGAAGACCAACTCCATCAATATGTCACCACCGACACAAAACCCAAGGGACCAAAGCGCATCAACCTTGATGACAAAAAGGCGAACAAACCCACCTACGAACCTCCGGAATCCATTTGTATCCACTTGAGCAAGATACCGATGCCAGAACTTCAGCCAAAGCTCAAGACTCCTTACCCTGAACATCTCGTCAACGACACCTCCAGCAAGGAAAAATCTTCCAGAAAGAAGGACAGCAAAAGAGAGAAAGGTTGGCGAGTGTGTATTCTTCATATTTCCATATATATGAACCATTTGTTCCGAACCAGGTTCATCACCTTCAGGCTCACCGACAACCAAGCTGAACAAACGTTCTCAGTCGCGGCATAAGTCCTCTTCATCTCCACCTCGGGAAGTTCATGTGCATTCACATCAAGTGCATCCGCACCAGCCGTCGCCATCGCCTTCTCAGTTGAATAATCCTGGGATATACACTGCGCCTCCGCCCCCAAGACCAGTCGCGAGGCAGACGCCGACTTATGCGACAACTTTGGTGCCTCCACCTGGAGCGCTGCAAAGTCGACCACCACCTCCACTAACACAATCATCGTATCCACAGCCACAGGCGCCACCGCCCGAAATACCGACCAGTACTCGGCCGGTTTCTGGATTTTTCAATCTGCTACATCGGCACTAGACTGTCAGTTGGAGCGCCGATAGGGAGTCTTGTACAGAAGTTTTATATGCATTGCGAGTCGGTAACATAGCGAGGGTTGTATACATAACACATGTGAAGGTTCATGGAGTAAAATGCAATAATCGATCAAAAGACAGAGAAAGACACGGACAGACAGACAGACCTCCTACCTCTAGTAGTACACCTCTGTGTCAGTGGTATCATAGTCGACGCAATCATCTGCCTGCACCAGAACATGAACATCCAGCTTACCCCCACGCCTCTCGTCAACATGGAACCTCCATGGTTCGTTGGTGTACGAATCTAAAAGTTGGTTCATGAACTCTTTCCCGCCCTCCTCGATCAAGCCTTCTCGAGCGCCACGAATATTCCAGCCCAGGAAAATCCTATGCAGGTTGCGCTTTTGCCTCTCCTCTGCAGAACGACGATACATCGTGTCGTAGGGTACCTGACCAACGTCATCAAGACCATACAGGTACACAATGAACCCGTCTCGATGACTATAATCCATATGCAATGCTCGAATCATCCAGAGCGTACCGCCTCGAATTAACATCGCAGCCTTTTGAGCCGGCAGATGCCTCAGCTCCTCTCGAGTATACGTCCCAACAGGGGGCTCCCACGAGGGCTTTACATACAACGGATCTTCCAATGACTCTGCATCGCTGAGTTCCTCCGGTTCGTGGTGATGTCCTTCTCCGTTGTCTTCCACAGACTCGGCATCACTATCCACCTCTATCATGATCGACTCCAATCCTTCCGAGTCGGAATCTTCAAGATACAAGTCATGCCCATAGTAATGACGAAGATAGCCATCGTCTTCATCAATCATATCATCCTCGTGTTCATCAGGGAACAACCCTTCCCATGGGTCTTCCTCGCCAACAAGTGGGCTGTTGCTGCGCTGGGACGAGGAAGTGGAGCTATGACTATCGGACTTATGTTTAGTGACGGCGTTAACCACGCTCTTGAGGACAAAGACTGGTGCGGGCCTTTTTAGAATGATAGCTCGGCAACATGGACAAGATTTTTGGCGGTACTTGAGGTATTCAGGGTCATCGGCGTCTTCGGGATCGATATCCATGTCATCAAGGGTAGGTGGGGCTTTACGGAACCAGTCTTGTAGGCAAGACATGCAGAGGACGTGACCGCAGGGTGAGAGGCTGTTGGATTGGAATTAACGAGTGCGTGGAGTATTGAAAAGCGACGTACGCGAAAGGTTTGTTCATAATTTCCATGCATATCTGACAGTTGAGGTTGGATTCAATGGATTTGAGGAGCTAAGTGAGGAGGGTAAACCAGGAATAAGTTGTAGAAGCGGCAATAACATACCTCATCATTCTTGGCCACCTTTGAAGAAAGAGCTTGGATTTGGTTTTCCTGTTCCTTCTTCAACTGCGAGAGAAAGCCTTGAGTAAGGATTCAGACAGGACCAAGCCATAGACGTACCGATTTAGCACTAGCCACTTCTCCCTTGAGCTCGTCAATCTTCTATTCAGCACGATGACACCGTCGTCAGCCAAGACAACGACGACAGCAAGAGATAACGACCCACTTTGTTCTGCTTCTTAATCGTTTTCTTCTGTTCTTGAACCGTCCCTTTCAACTCTTCAATCTCCTTCTTCATCCGCTCAAATTCAGCTGCGGCAATCGGCCCAGAATACCCCATTACCTCCGACAATTCATCCTTTGAAGACTGTGGCGCGTGTGTGTGCGTGTGTGTGTGTGAATGACGCTCTTTTCCCTTGTCTTTCTTCGAGTTGGTAGGAGGCTTACTCAAACCAGATGAAGAAGGAGAGGGTACGGCAGCGGCGACAGCCTTGCTTCGAGACGTCTTCAGTTTTTGTCCTTGGTCCGAAAGCTCCTCTGTTGAAAGAGCACTAGACCGCATCGTAATAATAGACATTGATGGATTTGAATTCCTCTTGGGTGCTGGGAACGATTGTGATTGTGGCAAGGCCAGGGCAATACTGAAGGGATCCGCCACTGGGCGGGACGCCGCGGAACGTGAAGGAGATTTCGATTTATGCCTTCTCAGTGGGATTTGCATTGAGGAGAGTTCGTCGTTGTTGTTGAAAGAAGTTTTACGAAGGTTCTGGGTCCTTGACCGCCTGCTACTGTTGTTGGAAGTGGTCGCAGCTTGTGCGGTGGATGACTTGGGCACGAGGCGAAAAGGGAGGTCCATGGTCTGTATTGATAATGATTAGCTTAGCAAGCTTATCAGAGCCTAGCAGCATGAGGACGTACGGAGAGAAGCTAGGACCCCGTCGTCGTGATGGGTGAAGGCAAGAGACAATGGAAAGCACGCTGAGAGTGACGGGTTGTGACGACTTGCCTCGATCAATCTTATCTTATCTAGGCGCGCTGATAAACTCACGTGTGTGTGTGAGATCCACCACTGACAGAAAATTTTTGACTCGATTCCTGGTTTGCATCCTTGTTCTGTTCCCTGATATCTGCTTAAAACATGTCTGCAAAATCCGGACGCGTTCTTCTTGCATATTCAGGAGGATTAGGTGAGTTACACGCCTGGATCACACGAGATTTGTGTTAACCACATGGACTGTTGAACAGATACATCCTGTATCCTTGCATGGCTGATCGAGCAAGGATATGAAGTCTATGCGTTTATGGCCGATGTTGGGCAGGAGGAGGTTTGTTCGATTATCTTTGCGATCACGATCTGCACCTAACAAATCACAGGATTTTGCTGCCGCAGAGAAAAAAGCCCTCAAAGTCGGTGCTAAAAAGTTCTTCTTGGAGGTAGGGTTTGTTCTCCTTGCAGCTAAAGAATCTGACTCAATCAATTTTGGGCAGGACCTCAAACGTGAATTCGTAACAGAGTTGATTTATCCTGCTGTTCAAGCCAACTGTATCTACGAGGTCGGCATCCAAGACATAAAGAATCTCGATCTATTATTGATGTCTTTGCAGAATGTGTACCTCCTCGGTACATCTCTCGCTCGACCAGTTATTGCTCGTGGTATGATAGCTGTCGCTGAGAGGGAAGGATGCGAGTGAGTATCGACCCCCTTCCTAATTCCTGAAATTTATTATTTCGCCCGTTAGCTACGTCTCTCATGGTTGCACTGGAAAAGGAAACGATCAAGTCCGATTCGAACTTGCATTCTACGGTCTCAAGCCTGACATAAAAGTTATCGCACCATGGCGAATTCCTGGTATGTTCTCTTCTTATCCAGATCCATACTCGTAACTAAAGCTCGCACGCAAAAACAGAATTCTACGACCGCTTCGCAGGACGCTCCGCCCTCCTTGCCTACGCTGCCGAAAAATCCATCCCAGTCACCCAAACTACCGCCAAACCCTGGTCAACAGACGAAAACCTCTTCCACATCTCCTACGAAGCTGGGATCCTCGAAGATCCCAATACCACTCCCCCAGCAGACATGTGGAAACTCACAACCTCCCCTGAAGATGCACCTCAAACACCTGAACGGATTTCTATCGAATTTAAAGCCGGCCTCCCGGTCAAAGTCACCACTGAATCGGGGCAGACGTACACCGACGCTGTGGAAATCTTCCTCGCTCTCAACGCGTTGGCTAGAAAGCACGGCATCGGTCGAATTGATATTGTCGAGAATCGGTTCATTGGTGTCAAATCGAGGGGATGTTACGAGTCACCCGGAGCAACGATTCTCCGTGTCGCACACATCGATTTGGAGGGTCTGACGTTGGATAGGAATGTTAGGGCGTTAAGGGATCAGTTTGTTACGATTGAACTTTCCAAGATTCTGTACAACGGGCACTTCTTTACACCCGAGAGGGAGTTTGTGACTTCGGCGATTCCGGCTAGCCAGAGGACTGTTAATGGGGTTGTTAGGTTGAAGTTGTACAAGGGGAATGTAGTTGTTGAGGGACGTGATAGCTCAGAGGTGTGTTGGTATTTCACTCAGTCACAATGTAACTAACCGACCCGTAATAGGGTCTGTATGACGCTCTTCAGTCGTCTATGGATGAGCTTGGTGGCTTCGAGCCGACTGATACATCTGGGTTTATCCAGATCGAGTCTATCAGGATCAAAAAGTGCGTTTCTTGCCTCTTACTGCTGCGCTGTTACTGACCTGCGACATGCGACATGTTTGCGCACTAGGTGGGCTCAAGCTAACATCCGCAAGGGCCAGGCAGGCGTCGAGCCAAAGGATGTATACGGTAGCCGTGTGTAAAAATTGTTTTGTTGTTGTTTTGAACATCTGTACTTGTTACATACTAGATCAATAGTACTAGTAGTATATCATCTACAAAGCGCTCTAGAGACAGCCTCGCACCGCGCAGATTCATAGACGTGATTATTGCTACGAAAGAGCCTCTTGCTCAGGATTCGATCCCCGGTTCAACTGATCCACCAGAACCTCGTTATTCCAAGTAACAGCAACGACTTCTTTAAAGTATTCCGGCGTAATGCACCCTCGTTTATCACCGTCAGTGACTAAAGACCCGTCGTTTATCTTGTAAAACATGATGTCACCATCATGCATAGCTTTTTCCACGTCAATGGATATCAGGATTCGGACGGTGGGGTTGAATGCTGGTGAACATCATTAGTTTCGTGTGTACAATGGACTAATTGTGGACGCACCTTCAATACCTTCGTATTCTGGGACCTTCCGAACTAGATGAATGAGCTCGTCACCTCTTTCTGACCAGATTCCATGTTCACCTGAGGGATATGAGATGGCTTCGGAATGGGAAAAGAGGGTGAACACGCACTGAATGTTTTCCATCTCTGAATGTCTGTGCAATATATCGCAGCAGATGACTTTGGAAAAGATGTGATCCTCTTTGCAGAAGAGGATACGCCCTAAGAGCGGGGGGTTAGTCGTAGGTACAGATGAACAAAAACCGAGGAAATACCTTGATAGTATGACCACCTTGGTGACGAACCAACCACTCTTTAGACCCACGCCAAAGCCCTTCCTCTTCTTTGAACTCGAATCTATGTTTTGGGTCGTATCGCAGTAGTTCTTGTAGCGACTTCATGTTGTAGCGTTTGAATAGGTAGTATGAGAGCTGCCGACGGTTTTATCTGTCTATGGAGTGAACTACAGGGAAAAATCGTGCGCACCAGATCGTTTACTCGGACATAACCGTCTGGTCTTATTCTGATTCCTTGAGACTGCGCTGCATGTCGGAGAAGCCAGCTCATCTGGCGAGTGATTGTCGCGGTTGCGACATCCGTTGGCTGTGGTTTGCTATGGTTGGGTGCGGGTTTCCTGATCCTTTCCTGGGGTGTTGCGCGGTCTTTTAGATATTTCTGTTGTCCTAGAGCAGGCTGGTACGAGGTATTGCGGGTAAATCGTTGAGGAGAGCGGAGTACATGCCGGACGAGGTGCATGTACAAGGCTGGGACGCGTCGAAGTTCGCACTCTCTTTCTTGCACCATGACCACCACGACTCGCCTTAAACGAAACATATCTACAGAACCTCAGAATGATTCTGCTCTCAAAAAGCCAAAAATTAGAAATAAAAATGCTCTTCATGCATATGAAACGCCACATCCTACTATGCAGTCCCAGTCCGAAGTCTACAAACTACCCTCCTCAGTCGGATCGCACGTTTCTCCCTCTGATTTCTCTCCAATTCTAAAGCCATCTCGCAAAGCAACGTCTACAAATCTCAAAGAAAATAGTACCGTAGCTGGTAGCTCATTTACCCGAGATCGCTTCACCCAGAAGAGATACGGGAAGAATCGCACCAGGTCCAGAGTTAGACCTGCTGCCCTCGAAAGTCCATTCTGCTCTGCAAATCCTTCCCCTGAACAGGTATCAGCGTCTGCGATACAGTCGGACTCTCCTACCCTTGCATCCGAATCACCTCAGAAAACACGAAGACCCTCTGCACCTACCCCTCCTCGTCTATCAGATTGGAAGTATAATCCTAGCAATACCGTATCTGCCGTCGATCTGCCTGCTCTCAAACACCCAAAAGCTCAACCTAAAGCACCTGATTCGCTGTCGATCTTTCACCGAAGTCCTAGTCACACTATCGATTTCAATCGGCCTCCGTCCCAGCTTTCTTTGTACGATTACAATCGCAGTACGACCTATGAACCCTCTCTCTCTTTGCCCTCCAATAACGAGGAATTCTCTCGCAACATACAAAGCTCTTCCACTCCTTTCAAGCTGTCATTCCCATTCCGTAGTCCTGGAGGAAAACTCTATTCTTCTCGCGCCGCAGTCTCGGACACAGACACGGACAGCGATTCCTGTGGCTGGGACTCTGGCAGTGACCGCATGGACACTGCCAGCGATTCCATATTCCGTAGTCTGAGATTGGCGGCGCGAAACAGGACAGGCTATACTACACCTTCGCCTGAACATTCCGAGGACGAAGAAAGGACTAGGCCTCGCTCTCCTTGGATTGAGGACTCTCTCATCTCTGCCCCGAATAGCATGGAGTGGCAGGCACCTCCCAGGTCTGCAGCATATATGCGGGATGTGGAGATGACTGACAACGTTGCCGCCCGGTTAGATAGTTTGATGATTAGTGGTGGTACGTTGAAGCCATTCTCTTTCTGGCATGGTCTCAAAGTTCGTTATCCAGCCTCTGACGAAGGAAAAAACAAGAAGCGCTCTCGATTACCTCCACTCGAAGACACCGAACCTGTCCAAGCTACGATACTTCGCACTCGGTCTTTAGGAGACTCTGACATGCCGCAGCCCACTGCACGGCGAACCAGGAGTGGTACAATCATCGCAGCACCCGGCATTCCTTCATTGGCACCAGCACTTCCAGTCATCTCCAATCCTTTCAGACGGACTAGGAGCGGAACTGTCGTGTCAGGGAAAGTTAATGAAACGGGTGCCACCGGTAGTGCCACCGGCACCCGTCGAACCCGTAGCGGTACCGTTGTTGCTAATGCCACTCAAGAAGCACTTTCTACCGTTGATGAACGCGAACGCCAGGGTTCCTCGATCTCGATTCCAGGTTTTGGATCACGCAAACGAAGCGGTTCTGTACTAGCTCCAGTCGGTAAAAATGCCATACCTGCACCCATACCTGCCTCCACTTCGACTTCACGTAGATCTCGCAGTGGAAGTATTGCCGCACTCGCCAATAGTGTCGGTGCCAAACTCGCTAGTATCCCTCTTCCAGGCGCAGGCATGATGCATCGAGCGAGGAGTGGTACTGTCATTCGTCTCCCCGCTACTGCTCCTACTCCACCACCTGAGGAGGATGTAGACATGGACGACGCAGCGAGCGTTAGCACGTCGTCAAGCAAGGCCGTCTCAATCTCGATTCGCACAGAGACTGGGTCACCGGATCAGTTGGATGCACTCGCCACTCATTCGCCGGACCAGCTGGATATGCTTACCTATGCACCTAGGTCGGGGTTACGTTCTCGAGCAAAGGGTAAGGAAAGGCGTGCCGGAAGTGCCTCTGCGATGCTCGTAGACCAAGATGACGGGTCGGACGATGAGTTGCTTTTAAAGGACTAAGTAAGCGTGGTGGCTTTTTTAAGGGCGCGGGTTCTGACTTGGTTTCCTCAGACTCTTGTGTTTTCGTGCTCTTTGCATAACTCTCGTTTTCGGTTTCGCCCACAACTTCCAAAGTCGATGATACCCCCTTTTTACTGTCATGAATCTGAGGCCTCGTACCTTTGTTTTTTTTTTTTTCCTCTCCGCGCGCTTCTTCATTCAAGGCTGTACGATACCCCGTCTGATGAACTTTCTAACGCTTTACGGCTTTCCCATTACTGTATCGCTGTTCTCCGAATATTCTCTTTTTCCGAAAGCAACCGCTGTCGTGTACGTCTCTATTTCGCACTCCGAATTTCTCCTTTGCCTCCCGAGGGGCTGTGATGCCCCATTGAACGGATTTTATCATTTTTCGTCTCCACCTTCTCTTTTGTTTTCAGAAGGTGGACCTGTACCCGTTACCTTCCTGCCTATCGCTAATAAATCTGGGAAGGGGACTCTCTACGACTCCAGGCATGTAT
Source organism: Moniliophthora roreri (assembly GCA_001466705.2). Taxonomy (NCBI): domain Eukaryota; kingdom Fungi; phylum Basidiomycota; class Agaricomycetes; order Agaricales; family Marasmiaceae; genus Moniliophthora; species Moniliophthora roreri. The sequence continues at coordinate 503,309 of LATX02000035.1, read as the reverse complement.
CGAACCCGTCGGGTGGACTTTCAATTCTCCTGTCGCTTTCCCGCTGTTCTCTAAATGTTCAACGTTGTCGTTGCTCACGTCAGGATGTTTGTTTGGGCTGTTGTGTAACATCATCGTATTCAGTACTGTACCCATCAGACCTATGCATTATTCAACGTTCGCACAAGACGGATCTACTGTACTTTACATACTCCCGCAATGAAAGTTTCTTTGAGAGTTACTCTGACACACTAATCACTGTCATTATGCTGGAGCCTATGTTTAATACTGCGTCCCATCACACGTTAAATGAGTGTTCGTTCCAGGTGACATCGCTGTACTTTACTCCCGCAATGGAAGTCTCTTTGAGCGATTCTGACACAGCTCCAAAATACTTCTCTAGTGAGGCTTACTTTGTAATCACCGTCATGATACTATAGGCCGCACCCGATGGTATTGAATATATACTTAGCATATTACACATGTTCGCCGCCTCACCCTGGTCGGACATCGTACTCGAAATTTTTTTTTGTTGCGCTGACTCAACGCCTTCCCAATGACTGCTTACGGATTACACTTCTATCTTTGCTCATTACCATATACTATGCCAGCAAGGCCACTCAAACGCCACCGTTACGACGGATATGTTCAAAAAGTCTCTAAGCCACTTTGACTCAACGCTTTCCCACCAACAAAAAAAGCTCCACAACCCATTGTATCCCGCCACATTACCTACGACCCACGATGATTTTGTGATACTTCTCATGCTGTCATCCTTACACGGCTGACCGCAAAGTATGCATTCAAACTTTTTTTGAGGTATACTTACTCAACACCGTCTCACCGACAACGTAAGCCCATATGGCCAAAACGGGCCAAAACGCGAAATAGTCTTTTTGCTCTAGAGCTATAACTGAAAATCTTCTTTGGAATATTAGCGTGGCCGGGGTCCTGCTCAACGTCATTTTGTGATGGACAGCCGGACACTTCGCGCAGATCTTGTCATCTCCAAAAAAAAAAAGTTGCATCCTGACGACGGAACAGGGTGGGTTCCGTCCTTCAAGGACTTTATTCCCAAAACTGGAAATCATACTGCCTGTTTCATCGGGATGCGCCACACCTTCGTCTCCGGATCCGGCGGCTTCAGCGCGGATTGAAGGGAGAAATAGGAAGGATACTCACAACAAGCCCTTGTATACCATCGATTCCCCTCTCGTTCCCATCCTATTCACCGAAGATGCCGGGACGTGTCCCCTGCGTTAGATTCCCGGACTCTACCTACCTTAAGCTCTATGCCGACATGCCAGCACGGCTCCTCCGCCGATTGTCACGATTATAACCATTGATATGCATCATCAAACGTACATCTGCCAGGCTGTTCGTGATAGAAGGCAGTAAGTATTGAGTGAGACACCGTAAACGCGAGCGCTCGGAAAATGGGTGGGCGGGTTGGACGGTAGTAAAGATATGTGCAAATGTGTACCATTCATTTGCTCCCAAGACCTCCACGGACATGTGGGAACCGGCTTGGTGGCACCTTAGAAAGAAACACGAGCTGATGCTTATTAGAATATTTACATTGACCAAAAAGATCAGCGGGCAGAGATGACGGGCAAGCATGCGTTGGACAGCTTTGATCATCCGGATGGTGGGTCTCTTATCTCTATTTAGATAGATAATGTGCGAGAAGCAAATGAACAAAACAGCGACAGGAATGATAGAGCGCCTACCGCATGAACGTTGGACACGGTTTGTCACTTGGTACATGGGTTCACTAGTCCATTTGGTGCAAGGTGAAACGATTTCGTGGCGCTGCGGTGGGTATACCGTGTGGTTGAAAGCATGGACACGCAGCTGCCGGCGGTACAAGTCTACCTGCCACCCTGTCGACGTCCCCCCGGAGCACTGCAACCAGGTCAATCAGAAATACACTTGTTAGCAAGATTCCAGGGCAGAGACGAGTGCAAGGTCTGTTGATCGAGGATGACTTTTCGACGTACCTTGAATTAAACGTCCTAGAGGTGTCTGTCGCTGACTGTTGGTCAAGGTGTTCTGTTGTCGCTTAGTATCCGTAATACCATGGTCACTTGCAACAAGGAAACAGGGTCTGTTTACTTACGTTCAATGCCATGTATGGAAGCGAAGACTGTGTATTGCATCCTATTCTGTGAATGGCGTACTGCAAACTAGATTCAAAGACGGCTAGACGGGATGTGGTATACTGGTGAGTATGTTTGAGGATGCATTCTTGGTCTTCGAGCTCGGCTGTAGTACGGCCGCTGAATGTGCGCATTGGTGCCGTACACCCAGAACCCAGAAAGGCTAGGTTGAACTCGGCGGGAGTTCTTCGGGTACAATTTTCATAGTTGCTGAGGGCGAAAAAGGTATTTCGGGAGAAGAATCAGCCATCATTCGGAGTCCGAGTAGAGGCTTGCAACTTGTTGTGACGGGATATGGGAGTTCATATGGAGAATCAAGTTGACAAAGCAATTGATAGACGATGAGGACGAGCAGAAGGCTGAGTTGAGATGCTAGGAAAAATTCATGTTCCAACGCTGAGGTCGTGCAAGGGAAGCGCTGTGGCAGTGCTACATAGCCGACACCGTGACCACTGCAGCTGCTAAACTCTCAGATCTCGGCTCTCATCCTACTACTAGTCGGTGTATGAAGCAAGTCGTCGATACATCACCTTCAACTTGATCAGTCTTGACGCTGACTCTCATTCTCTATTTCATATAATGCCACGGCCAACAATACCAGAAGCGCCGGAGAGAAGTCAATGTAGATGGTTAGTGTGCAAGAATGAAGGTACCAAGGCTTGCAGTCGATGCAAGACGAAATATTGCGGTGTAGAATGCCAGACCAAGGTATGCGCTACGTTATGCTGTATTATTATCATAGTTCGGACCTGAAGCCCCTCACAGGACTGGATGTTTCATAAGAAATTCTGCGGCAAGTATGTGTTTTCTTCACATTGATTTCTACAACCCCTTCAATGAGTATTTTCAGGAAAGCGTACACGTTCAAGTTCGAATTGTTAGGCTCTTCCAATCCCAAGATCACACGGATCGTCGATGTCCCAGCATGGTACACCTTTCAAGAACTCCATTTCGTTATCCAATACGCATTTGGACCATGGCAGCAATACCATCTCCACGAATTTTCGTACTCTACTTCTCCGCCAAATCGCTCTGGAGCTATGTCTCTGGCACCCGTACAGACCGTTTTAAAGATCCTTGCAGAAGGGGAAGCGCCGGATCCATACGCTCAATTGTTTGGTGGAAGGAACACTCCTCATCTGTATGAAAAGCAGGTCAAGCTTTCCGACATCTACGATCCTTCCGGTATTCATCGAAGCTGTGTAATACACGACGGCGATCTTCTTCCGCTCACATATCTGTATGACTTTGGTGTGAGTTTTCTTTCTTAATCTCCTGTCTTTCCTTGATGAGCAAAAATTTGAGCAGGATAATTGGGAGCATTTGATAACATTTAAAGGAGAAAAGATGGCAGCCGCAGATCGTCCTTTATTCTCCAAGGCTGTCGGTATGTATAAGCGTTATATCTTCTCGATAACCCTATCTATACGTGACACGGCAGGTTACGCACCAGCAGAAGACGCAGGTGGTGTCAGAGGTTGGGAGAGGGTCAAAGAAGCGTTTGCCGCAGAACGTCCGACTCGAGAACAGCTCGACCTTCGGAAATGGGCTACGGAGCGCATGGGACTCGAGGGCCGGAAGGATCCCTTGGCTGTGGGTGACAAGACATACAGTCCACTCAACGAAGTCAACGTCACCGTCATGAATTACGAGGGTCGCTGGGAGAACCATTATAATGGGTATCGAGAGGAACTTGGAGAGAAAGTCGAGAATGAGTTTGACTCGGATCACGACTCCCTTGATGAACGTTTTGGAGGCCTAGACATTGAGAACTAGGCGTGTAGTGGGGATCCTAAATGTATTTTTATTACCCCCACCACGTTAAATCTTGTTCCTAGATTGTAACAGTCGGAGCCGGAGTCGGAGCAACCGCCGGGGTCGTTTGATCCGCATCTCACATGTTCAGAGAGCAACCCTCTAGTTCTGAGTCTTCATCTACGCCAACCACGTCAAGATATATCTTCTCTTACTGCTCTACGTGCCAGACCGGTAATTCTGCTTTGACGGGCGCTCTCAGATTTCGATAATAATCTCAAGCACAGAGACGACGCGTCTCCTGGTCTGTAGATCAATTTCCTATGCCCAATCTTCTTGACTAACCCCCTCGCCCTTCCTTCTAAATCTTAGCTACCTCATACCTACTTTAACTTTCCAGACGCCATCTATATGCCCGCCACGAGAACGGGACGCACCTCCCGTCGCACAGTCAGCGAGGCCATACGAAATGCGAGTCTAAACAAAGTTTACATCTTCGTTATCCAACTCCTGGGGTCGCAGAACCCTGCCATCAAACGAATGGTCGAAGTTCCGTCGTGGTTCGATTTCGAGGAGTTTCATTTTGTGATTCAGTACGCGTTTGGCTGGGAGCTGAAAAGTGAACATGGATTCTATTACGTGGAGGAAGTAGATGAGAGGGACAACGGGACCTATGACATTTATAGGGAGGACGTACCCATGCTTATCAAGCCAAAGAATCAAGAGATGGACGTGCTAGTAGGCACAGGTAGGAAACCCCGGGGTCTCGTCGAGACAGGTGTTCGCCTTTATCATGTATACGACGAAGGGGGGCGATATTATTCGCGTGCCAATCACGAAGACGGAACTGCTTTGCCACTAATTTATATTTACGATTCAGAGGTGTGTGCATCGTTTTTCTGCCGTGAATACCGATCCTTACAATCACCTCCCTTCTAGGCCGAATGGCAACATAGCGTCTTCTTTGCCGGAGAACGTGAGAGTTTCTTCATGGATCAACCGATTTTCTTGCAAGCCGTCGGTATGGATACGATTCTGGGGCAAACAACATCACTGATATTATCATATTTGGCAGGTGATGCGCCTCCCGATGGATGTGACGGCATAGACGCTTGGGAGGAGTTCAAGGCTGCGCAAGATAATGCCGACGCAAATAGGCCTGGTCCATCATTCAATAACGTAGACGTCAACGTGCTGAATGAGCAATCTCGATGGCGTAACAGTCTTTGCAGCTATCGGCGGGGTTAGTGATATTTTCTATCTCTAAAGACCATTTCTGAATTTGGGCATTTGATTTTACAGAAGCTACAGCCTCAACTTACCACCTCGGCAGAGCATACAGGCTCAAAATCGAAATTCTTGGCTGTAAGGAGCCTTCTGTCACACGTACAGTTGACGTTCCTGCTTCATACACCTTTCACGCCCTCCATCTCGCCATACAGTACGCCTTCGGCTGGGAGAATCGCCATCTTCATTTATTCTCCTTCACGACTGCAACACCGAATCCCCGTACTGGAGACGTTTCTGTAAGGCCGGAGAACACTTCCCTAGAAATTCGAGCCGACGAGGATGACATGATTGAACCCATGAACGGGGAATCAGCACCTCCAACATTCTACGAAAGTAAAATCAAACTTTTGGACGTTTACGACCGCAATGGGCGCTATCATCACCTCGCTAAGGATGAAGGGGAAGGACCTATTCTTCCAATGCTATATCTATATGATCCTGGGGTCAGTCCCGCTCGTTCAACCATTTGCTGATTGCTGACCACCTGATAGGATTGCTGGGAACATTGGATTACATTTGAAGGAGAGTTGGAGATCCCGATATACATGAAGTACCCGACATTCACTGAAGCTTCTGGTACGGCCTCTTTATTTTTTGCCGATATCTGCATATCTGACTGACGTCGATAGGGTGCACTCCGTCTGAAGACTGCGGGGGCCCATATGGATGGAATAGAGTCAAACCACCTCCCAACCATCCACCCCATCGTATTGACGTCGCCGCACTGAGTCAGCCCCGCAACTTCTCCGCCCAGATACAGGAATATCGGGCACGATTGGAAAGTGATGAGTATTACTAAAACGTCATAACCCTCTTCACCATATTCACATCCTATGCTCTATATCCATGATATGAACTTTTTCTTTACTGGTACATATCTACAACATTAGTCATAACAGAATGCTTGCTTTACAATAGCATTAACATGTCATAATGATTCCGCAAATAGCTTCAACTCAGAAAACCACTATTTCCCCAATTCTTGACCCATTTTGCAATCAAGCCCTTAGTGACTGGCGGTGACTCCTTGATACTCTTCGTGACTCGTTCTGTCTGGTTGGTCTTAAAGAACATAGGCCTCCTAGTTCTACCGCTCCATCGATCTCGGAAGAAGTCCTGAAGTGAAATCCTGAGTCATGGTTCTACACGCAACAAACAATAACATACCAGTAACTTGATAGTGGGGTTCCTTTCCCCGTCTTGGTCACTGGCAGCAAGCCTCTGAACCCATTCCTTCCTGTTCACCCGTTCAAATTTCAAACCAGCTTGCTCCAGGCCGTCAAGAATGTCATTCCAGCTAGAAGATGTGTCGGGATTGACGATATGGTAAACTTGATGCGGCGAGTCTTGCAGAATGATTTCGGCAATTCCACGACCTGCGTAATCGACTGGAAGCCATTGAGGATGCTGCATGAATGGCGATCAGACAGAGAACTGAATACGGAGGCTGAGAACTAACCTCGTCTAGCACAGGCAGAGCTGCGACGGTGCTGGCGCTCTTGAGTAACAGAGGCCAGGCTGGAAATGAATTTAGTAGGTGGACGTGACCGACCTCATATGCTCACCTTCTGTCTCGTTCCACACACCACTACAGAGGTAAGAAGTCAGTTTACACCAGTCAAATATGAAAGGTACAGCGTACTTGACTGTGTCGCCGACCATTTGACCGATCCTCAGTACGCCAACCCTCAGATTCTTTTCCTTAGCCGCCCTCTCACAAAGCTTCTCGACCACCCATTTACTCTGTGCATAACCTGTACTCGCAGCGGTACTTGGATCACTTGGGTAGTCCTCCACGCAAGTAGGATCATGAGAGCCCTGTCTGCAACTGACACTCGAGCTGTAGTAAAACACCGTAGACTTGGCGTAAGGTGATTGGAGACAAAGATTCATAAGGTTCACGGCCCCTCCTATGTGTACATCAAACGAATCAACAGCAAGGACAAAGTTGACAGGCCATGCGTTCTATAAGGGAAGTAGACGCCGGTCAAATTAGTCAAATTGACACCGAGAGATAATGCGACATTCTTACATGCACAACATCTGTCACTTCTGCCTTGATGGCCTCGTACTCGTCTTTCGTGAGTCCAAGGTTATTCACGTTCGGATCGGCAGCATATGAATCCCACTTGTTGTCTTCTGGGATAGGTAACATCCTCTGTTTGAGCGAGTATTTGACGCGATGCCGAGATTCTGCATGCGAGGTAGCACGGGAAAGACATATCACCTTTCGAATGGGCGAGGACACCAGTTGATGGAGGATGTGAGCTCCAAGTGAGCCTGTTGCGCCTGTCAATAGCTAGCGAGCCGTCAGCATTAGACTATAACGATGACCACACCCATACCACAACGCGCTCCTCGACGGGTCTCGGTAAGGCGTGAGGAGTAGCTTTCCTCGACTGCAGTCTTGCTGCGTATTTCTCCAACAATGCAAGCATCTTTTCTTGGTGAGAAGCGGTAGAAGATTGAGGTTGTCCTGACTGTAACGAGAAGATGTACTGCGCGAGCCTGATACCCAGAACATTGGTCAATGTCGCAGGAAGGAGGAAAATGTAACGTACCTCTCGATACTAGGATGTTCATACACCACATTTTGTCCGAGGCTCACATCCTTACCCAAGTCCAACTCCTTCCAGCACGAGTTCCTGACTCTTGTTGCCTGCAGAGAATCAACGCCGAAAGCGAATAGATCGACGTCTCGCGTCAACTTCGTTGCCTTGACTGGTCCAACGGCCCTTGCAATCGTTCCCAACAGGTACTTCTCCATCTCTTCCTGTGTCGTCAGTCGCAGCTTCTGTTGATCGTTGGATCCGGCTTCAAAGCGGCTGTATATGTCCTCTACGACATCTTGTGAACAATTAAGCAAGTTGACGAGATGAATGAACTTACCAATCACATTCTTGAACTTCGCATAACACGCCGGCCTCAAAATGCTCATCTTCGTCGCGACGGGTACGTGTGTTCCATACGGTAGGAAATCGACCATTTCCGGGAGGATACGTGAGTGGGACGGTGCTTCCGAGTTGGCGAGTTCGATGACCGGCCAGACTTTCTCCATGAGTTGTGCCTTCGAAAGATCTTTGCCCAGCTCAGAAGGTAGAATAAGGACACCAGTCTGGGGCTTTCCAGCTCCAAATACGACGGCTGGTGAGAGGCGGAATGTGAGATGAGAACATTCCGATAGCAAATGAGCAGACCTTCGGCGACATACGGACTATTTCCGCGAATGCAGAGTTCCATCGGTACTGCGTGTAATCACTTGGTAAATGCCAATGAGCAAGTGAAAATAAGAGTGCCTTACCAGGATTGGTCTTCTCGCCCAAAATGTGAACTAGTGTGTCGTCGAGTCGTCCAATGTACCTATACTGGTTCTCGCACTCTGGATTTCGCAAGAACAGGTCCTTTGTCGCAAAAGAATTGTCAGGTCTATTGGATTGAATCTGGGAACACCTTCGTTGTGCCTGCATCCAGGATGAAAACAAATGAAGAATACCTTTGGTGGGTAACCATCCAATACCACGACTTCGAACGTGTCATTCCCTTGCGGTTCAAAACGCAGATAAGGCTTGCTCGAAGTAAAGGGGCGAACCCACTTCCACCCTTTGTCTGTAGCAAAGTCGCGTTCGGAATTCATCAGAGACCCGGTCTGTGTAGAGGGTCAGAGGACTAATTCTGTAGAGATATTCTCTAAACACACTTCGGTTATCCCGTAGATACTCAAGAGGTTGACGCCGGCGTCGGTGAGTCTGTCTCCGAGATCTTCCTGTGGTTCAAGATGAAAAACGGAGCTCAAAATCGGCGACCCTTGTTTCAGTACTTACTGGGAGAGGTGCACCTGCGAAACTCACGACGTCAAATGATGCGAGCATCCGTGTTCCTTCTTCAGTTTCTCCTAAAAGCTAGTGTGGTGGTAAGTGGTAGTGAGCAGAACATCCAGTTAAAAACTTGCCTTAATCACGTAGGGTACAGCGAAACATTGGTTTGTCGGAGGCGAGGCTGCGTGCACGGCACATATATTTGCCGATGTAAGCGGTAAGTGAGGCGGGAAAAGAGTCATGGGCTTTCCGGGATACATGCAACGGAATCTGAACTAGCTCATGAGACAGCGCTGGAAACAATATTGATTTCAAACGTACAGAGCATAATGACCGTATCCGTGAAAAACGGGCAAGGTGCTGAACCCAGGTTTATTTTGATTGATGGCGATGTTTGCAATTAAGCCATAGTGACTGATATATACCGGTTTTGGGAAGCCAGTCTTTAAGGAATGATCAGTATTCTTCGTACTGCGATTTGTCAACAAACCTACAGAACCAGATGAGTGAAGAATGACCGCCGGGCGATCTGCCTCCTGCTCTGGTGTCAATGGAGCAGCGAATGGCTTCACGTTGGTAGTCTGAATCCCACCTTCGCCCCAGAGCGGGAACCTCTTGTCCTCCACCAGGCCCAATTCGTATCCTTCCTTCATCAGCAACTCTCTTGCCTCCCTCGCATCCTCTGAGAATTTGGGGCTGTAGATGACATGTGTCGCATTGGTGAGCTTCGACAAGTGCGCCACGGCAGCAACAGAGTTGTTCACGGATAGTAGAAGTGCAGTGAGCCCCAATTTAGCGAGAGCGAGCTCGAGAAGTGTCTCGTCGATCGCCGAGGTTACAAGTACGGCAATGATTTGTGGTGGTGGGATTTCGCCTGGCTTGAGTTTGGGAGTAAGAAGGAGGGCGTAGTGCCATGCAAGGCGATCGACGGCACGTAGAATGTCTGAATACCTGTAATGCGTGATCGTGTGAGTGAACTGTTGGTCGGTCATAACAGTTTCAGGTTACGCACGATAGGGACCGAAGCTTGATGCTATTGTCCGACTCAGGAATTCCAGTATAAATTGCTGGATCATCAGGCTGCTGTCTTGCACGAAGTTCGATCAGCTCCGTTGTCGATTTTGCCTTGTACACAACGGCGGGCATGGTTTTAGTTTCTAGGCTTGAAGACTTATTGATAAAAATGGTGGTAGTGATCGGGGAGAAGATAGTTGTCTGTAACTCGCAAGGCACCCTGAAGACGTCTTCGGTCTCGCGGTCCGACAAATTTCGACCGGTCGACCGCAGAACGAACACCATGTTCATCGACGTCTGTCCGTCCCACGACTGATGAAATCAGCCGCCTCCAATTGAAGCCGTACCAGCTTTGGGAAAGGCAATGAGCACCAAGATCGGCGAGTACTCGAAGACGACTTACAGAGTTTCTGCTGCAGAACTGCACTGTGCATTGGGAGCAACGAGACAGCAAAAATAGAACCCGGACCGGCAGGGGCAAGTGAGATACCGGACCGGCGGTTGGGAGCGCTTGTGACTGCATGAAATCTAATTGCGACACTAGAGCCTTTTATTATTTCCACAATTCCATACAGATGGTATGTTTACTTTTTCTGCTATTGAGCTGCCATTAACGGTCTCCTTTACCCTCGATTGGATCAAGAATGCTTGCCAAACCTACGAAGAACAAATGGTCAATTTCGGCAATAAAGAGGGACGCATTCGCGAAGATAATCTTAGGAAAGCTGGTTTGGGCTTCGTCGGCGGCACCAGAATCTACTAGAACGTCGATCTTCTTGGCACACAGTGAGTTTCTCCCTCTCACTTGCCGAGTAAGCTTTCACCGATGGTTCATTGGTTTAGGGTAGCGAACGGTGAAGTCCCACTGCTTTGCAACACACCGCTCGTGTTCGCTAGTCCACTCATTCGCTTCTGCACCTGCGTGGCAATATCATATGGGTCTTCAAATTCACATACACTTTCGCGACCGCTTCTGGCCCTGTTCCAACCATTCCCATCGGCATTAGTTGACCGTTTGACACAGATCTACGCCTGATATGAATTTGATCTTTGTATGGAGTTCAGGTACATCATGCAGGGGTCCATTACCGCCTCCATGCGTCGCGAGGCTCGAGTTCAAGTATAAAGGCCATTACTTTCTGGATACTAGTACATCAGACCAGTCATGAAGTTCGCCATCGCTAGCCTTCTCTTCACTGCCACTGCTGTACTGGCACAAACTAGCGAGGATCCCTACGCAGACTATGGTGTCATCTCCCCAGCTGCTGGAACCACAATTAGCGTCAACACGGTAGGCTTCCCTTTCCCCTTTGTTTCGCTCTCGCTGATACCTCCATGCCTTACAGCCGTTGAACGTTACCTTCAACCCACACCGTTACTTCAAGGAGTCTGCCCGTACCATTGATGTATTCCTTATCTTAGGTGCTGAAGCCTCTGCTCCGAAATCTGGTCATCCCGCAAAGGAAGTCGTTACAGCGATGGAACCCAATATTCAAGTTTCTTGGTCCGGGTTCCCCACTCCAGCGTACCAAGTCAACATTGACTTGACTCAGTTGGCCGGACCCGTTCCGGGTGAGCGTGCAGTGCTGATCAAAGAGAGATTCAATGGCTTTGGGGTCAGTAATAAAACAGTTACTTGATTGGTGATGCTGACAGTTTTACTACAGGGTGTCGATAGCACAGCTTACTGGAGCCAGACATTCTCGGTAACCGCTTAAGATTTCTAGGCTTGAAGAGACACTGCGGAATGGGACTTTACAATCTATGTAGAATGGATATAATCTTTGCTTTGCACTTGCGCTACTTGTACATGTATAGTCGAAATGGATACTTTACGTCTTTTGATTAACCTATACTCGTCCCTGTCTCAACTACTAAATGTCTATAGTATTATTCGTAGTGCCATGTGAATTCTACACTTATTTCACCGGTCATCCACGCGGCCGAAAGAGAGCGTCAACGCATGAGAAAATGATGGATCGGAACCCGAACCGGCGAATGGTTTCCTCCACTCGTTCTCAACGTCCATGTCAGTGCGCACAGCACTCGGTTCGTGAGCACCCTTTACCTCTCTATGTGCTCACTCGGTTAGACCGAAATTACTTGGTGTTGGCACCTGCAAGGTGATCGGCGATCAACATGAACAGCCAAAACGGCTGAGGATCGGGATGGGCTTGCGAAAAGAAATGAAAGACCTTTTCTAGTCGAAAGGTTTTTCCAGGAAGGCTGCCTGAAGAGTCTAGGAGGTGTGTTACTACATATCTTGCTCGGTTTCGAGTAATGGCTGACGTCGATGTCCGGCCAGCCATGAACGCTGGCAACCCGTACTCGTACTCGTACATCTTGTCTACCTTCTTCCGCCCCGTTACAACCCCGGAACCAACGTCAGGTCACTTTTCAAACGAGGTCTTCACCGAGATAAAATGTGTTCCTATAAAGCTCTTGAAAGTCGCGTCACATCATCAGTTGGAGCGGGAATCCCAATCAAGACGCTGCCCTGTCGTCTAGGCCTTCCATTCGTGGCGTCGGTCGTCGACCTTGGTACGTAGTTCGGATCCTGTCAGTAACGCTCTCTGACGTTGGAGCAAGCAGTGCAAAACCCGACTCAAACGGTCATGAAACCTTGAAGACGATGATACAGGCAAAGTATTCTTGTTCTACACAGTTCTCATATCTATCAACTACTCAAGTATTCACATTCCAGGGCGACATAACATAGATCTTAAATTCAGAGCTCATTTTAGCAATATCTTCCATTGGGGCAAGTTCATTAGTTGACAATCTATTACGGATCGGCCCTAGATTCGAGTTCTAAGTCTGTCATATGGTTCTCAAGTATTCGGAGGCGAAATCGGAATCATTATCTTGGTCATGTCTGTGAACTGCCTGAGGCTCAAGTTCGAGTATAAAAGGTCGCTACTTTTTGGATACTAGTACATCAACCCAACCATGAACGTCGCTAGCCAGGATAACGAAAACTATGGTATCATCCTTCCTACTGCTGGGGCCGAAGTCAAGATTTACGAGGTATACTCTCCTTTCTCCTTCGTTCTGCTCTAGCTAATACCTGCATGTTTTACAGCCGTTGAAGGTTACCTTCAACCCAGCCCGCTACTTCAAGGAGTCTGCCCGTAGCATTGACGTGTATCTCATCTCTGGCGACAAAACCTCCGAACCAAAATCCGGCCACGCCGCGGGGGAAGTCGTTACGGAGATGGAGCCGAACACTGAAATCGTCTGGAACAATATTCCTACCCAAGCATACGAGTTCTACGTCGACTTGACTCAGTTGGATGCACCCGTCCCGGGCGAGCGCACTTTGTTGATCAAGGAGAGGTACAGTGGTTTTGGGGTCAGTAACAAAAAAAGTTATTTGATTGGTGATGCTGATAGTTTTATTATAGGGTCGCGATTCCACGGCTTTCTGGAGCGTGTCGTTCTCTGTAACTGAATAAGATGCAAGCCTGAGTTTGGGATTGAAGGGGCCATATAAACGGAATGTACCGTCTTGAAGTTATCCAAGCCCATGTATGTAGAAAGAACAGATAAAGTTATGCCTTTATTGCCTTAGCGCTAAGGGGAAAATAAAGCTTGCCGGTTGAATGTGATTTAAATCGCTCTCATCTTAGATTCCACTAGATGTTGCCCACAGAAATGTTCATGAGGGTTGCATTGGTGGGTATTACATTTATTCAGTATTATTCTGAGTCTCTTCCATAAAAGTTTTCCAAATCTCATCCATCTCCCATGCGGCCGAGATATGTCCTCCCTGGAGCCATTTCAATCGCGAATTCCGGTAGTTCTCTGCAAGCCAAGTTGGCATGTGCGAACCTAGGGGATCGTCCCTGCCAGCCACGATCATGATGGGTCTAGCGCAGTGCGCATGGTCCAACTTACACGGCTCGAAACCCCAATCAGAGTGCAGCACATCAGAAACCTCCATGAATCCCGACCAATTCTTCGTACTCTTCACCGCATTCTCAGCCATCACCCTCTCAAACTGCCCTTCGCTCATGCCTTCCCTCTCTTGCCACTTTTTGAAGTTTGCTTTCTCCTCCTCGCCGGCTGTTTTGAAATACATCTTGCGCAAGAACATCTCGGCTTGTTCGACGGTCTTGAACTTCATCCCCATCACCATCGCAACCATACGTTGAATCAACCGGAACGGGATGATCTGGGATGGAGGACCAACACCAAAATAATTCACCCAAGTCATGCCTTTGGTGTAATCTCTGTGATAACGGAAGGGGGATAGCGGTCCCAGTAGGACAACGCCAATGATGTTCTTTCCATATGGGAATACATCAAATGGCAGCCCATACAGAATTTGTGCTCCGACTGTCCCGTATGACCCACCCCCAATATAGATCCTCAAGTCCTCTGAGTCGTCTGGATGAACGTGCTCGATCAAGGCGGTCATGTCGTTCGCGAGGGTGACGGCGTATGGGTCTGTGGTCGGACGATCAGAAGAGTTTCCGAAGCCTGGAAGGGTGGGTGATACGACGTGCACGCCTGCATCTCGAAACACGGAACGTTCACGGTCTGCACGTCCGACGGAAAACAAACCGTGCACGAAGAGGACTAAAATGTTGCTTTCGCGAACACCGCTTTCGCAGTAGGCCAGGGTTCGTCCATCTGGTAGTGCGAGGAACTGCTCAGAAGTGTCGATAGAAGTCATTATGGGTTGAAGATGCTATAATCTTGTATCCTGTTCTTAAAGGAATCCTGGGACGTTGCCGCAGCAGTAGGAAACCATCAACTGCGCACCACCGACAAATTCAGTACCAACGCTAACAAATCAGGGCCAGTCTGGTCTCTGAGCCTTATACTCTGTCTTGCGCAGCTGAGACTGGTCACTCAACAGAACCTACGCCGCAGTAAGTCGAACTTATCACTCATGGGAAGGAAAAGTATATTACACATGTATTTACATCAATCCTATGATGAATGGTATGATGAATGGATTAGAGAATATAGTAGGGCTCGTAAGTAAACGTACCGCATACATAATAAGCATGCTAGCTTTCCTGTCCTGCAGACGGTTAAGGTAATTACAACTGTCCGCCAACAAATGACCTGAAGAAGCGAAGGTCTCGGTGTAATCAGACCAATGCGCTGAAAGGTCTCAGTCTCCGAGCCGGTGTTGGCATCTGCAACCTCGCTCCATTGGTTCGTGTGTCTGGCAGCATAATAATCACCCTCGTTTGTCTATTCGTACTCGCAGGTAACCTCTCAACGATCACATGCGGTATTTCGGGGTTCAAGCTACCCAAGGCACGGTTGTTGAAGAACATCATCAGGGAGTTGGAGTATAGTTTAGAAATGTTGAGCGCAGATGTTTGATGTAAGGCGCCTTTGGGTATGTAGAGAAAAAAGGCGAGGTCGAGAAGGGCCGCGATAGCAGTCAAACATCCAGTTTCGATGGTTAGTCGGGCCACTGTCACGAGTTTCACGTTCATCAGAGGGCGTTGGAAACGTGTGGGAGGAGGACATACATCGTGTCACGATCGCGTCCAAGGACATATTGTCACATCGTTTCCTGAGCAACTGGAACGGAACATTCAGTACAGCATACAGTGACAAGTAAGAGGGCCGTACGAAGTATGTGATGCAACTTGCGATGAGAATATCGACCAGTGCAGATGTAGCAAGTCGGACGCCGACAGAGACAACAAGCCCGGGACTTCTAATTCCTTGATCTGGGTATTGGACAAGCTGGAAAAATTTGAGTAGCGTTCAAAATTCTAGTCCGGGTCGACATACGTAGGTTGCTACGCCGATAGCACCCGCCATCTGCACCACTGCCAGGATGATGATGAGGGTATATATAGATTTAGACTTGTAGAATGTCCATATGCGCCAGCCGAAGAAGACCTGTAATCTACAATCAGCGATTTCAAACTAGAATATGAGAGAGCCGCAGACGTACTTGAACTATACCGCCTATGACGCTCGATAAAAGCGGAATATTCAAGAACGAGGAATACAAGCCCGCCAGTCTTTCGACGTCTCCCCAACTAAAGGTGAACCATTGAGATGCGTCATATGTTGCTGATAGCGTCTGTGCCCATTCCAAGATGTAAATGCCATATGCTGAGAGACGACATAAGGATGGAGTATAGGAAGGAAGCCAAAGATCGGACGTTACGCACCTATTACCTTGAATACCAATTTATCATCGTGGAAGTGTAGATGATATGAATATATTTGCACGGTGAGAGTTCCCATTAGAAAATAGTTCAGAAGAATACTCGCAAGTCGAGGCATTGTTCTGAGAATGAGAACGTATCAGCCAAAGGTTAGACGAAAGAGAATTCTGACTGACAGCCAGAGAATACCTTGACGATCCAACTCGACATGTTTAAGCATTACAGCCCTATTGGAGAAGTAGTACCAGCCAGGACAGAAGGCCGAAGGTGGTCTGCTTCAGGTTCCCGTCATTTTTATATCGCAATAATCATGATCAGTACCTCTCCAAACATGTATCAGGTGTATCTTGAAATGATCCATGAATTCAAACGTTAAAATACTGGTGAACCTGTAGAAAATCCTGAATTGCTTGCAACCTAAGCTGCACCTGAGGGTCCTCGGTACGTGGCATTACCATTAGTGGCAATTGGTACGTTGAGGAGGTGATTTCCAGACCGTTAGGAGATAGTAGTGTGAGGTGTCGAATGGCCATGGTGACGGGGAGCGATCGCGGTTCCCCACTTGCCGCAGTAGGACATCAGGGTCCGACGGCGATTACGAGTCCATTTCTGGTATTGTGGTTTTGTAGGGCTAACAAGTGCTAACTGCGATGAGAGCGAAGCCGAACGACGAAACGAACAAAACAAAACAAAACAATCTATCAGCATCTATCAAACCACAACTTTCCCACCCATCTAATACCTTCCATATAAGAAAAAAATTACAACGGGTGGGAAAGTTATGGCGTTCGTTAGCGCTGGCTAGCCCAGAAATGGTCCGTTCAAGTTTCCACAAAACTATCCGTCACCACAACGCCAAAAATGGACTCGTAAAATGTCATCGGATCCTGATGGCCCACTTTGGCAAGTTTCCTCTCCAACCACCATCACTACACCATCACTACTCCGACACTCGGAACAGTATTGCACAGGCTCACTTTTGCCTTACTTCTGCCGAATACCTCCTCAAAGATAGTGCGTTGGCACGCACATTGAGCAGCCGCGGGGTTGTATGTGTAGAGTGAGTAGGGATCAGCGGGTTGAAGCGCTTGGTTAAGGATCGTCGTGAGTCGCATACTTTACGTCTGTTCTGTCGTCATTCGCTATGCCAGTGGTATCCTCTGGGATAGGACCGGATAACACGTAGTTTTTCGACCCTCGACCAAGGCTATATGGTGAGCTCTCAAACTCACCTCATAATACAGTTGGGTTGAAGACAGACCTGAGTTACATAGCAGACATATGTTTATGAGCTATTGTCATTCCAAATCTCCTCAATACCGACCAAAAGGACATATCTCGCGTGATTAGGTTCGGGATACCTACCCATCGTGTTTGACGTTGTCAGCAAAAGCTTCCGGATCTTTTTACTTTCTGGAACGGCTCCCGAATTCATATAAAGATTCTTTGAGGGCTCTTAATTGACGCGATGACAACATGCTGAAAAGAAAGCAGGACGTCGTGAAACTGTGTCTTCGTGCGTTTTTTTATCTTTGTTCATACCCTGATTCTCACAAGCTGGACTACAGTCCATGGCTGCTTGCTTTCCTTATCGCGCCCTCTACGGGTTATTGGGACTTGTCCTCAACCTCGTTCGCCTTCCCATCTTGAGGTACCGTTATGCAAGGGACGGGTGTGAGGGCAAAGACAATCAGCCAGTGTCACTGACTCGCTCACATGATCTGCGTCCCGAAAGCTTCAAGAAGGCAAGCGGGGGTACCATTTCTGGACTCGGGGCTTTTGCTGTTCCTTGCCATTCTTTTGGAACGACTTGGGATGGTTCATCGGCACATCAGCGGTACTTGTTTGATCTAGTGTGGACGGACTCTACGACCATGGCCATTCCCAGCGGCGTCACTTCAGCTGCAACGGCACGGATGGGAAAAGATCCCTTCTTGTTTCAGTTGCATGTCCTTCCATGCTTACCGCAGGCAGGGTGTAGGCATGGGCGCGATCATGATTTATGCAGAGCGCTTTTATACATTCTTCCTATCGGGTAATTGCTAGTGGCTCATCGGAACGCCATTGCGACCTGGTCATGTCGCATACCCCATTGGTCGACGTCTGACCTTGTGGTGGTTGTTCCCCGCGACTCGTTACAGGCCCCTTCAGGAATCACAATGTCCTGATCTTTCATAGGCACTTAGACGTTCTCAGGGCGTCGTTTTGTTTGTATGATAACTCCGACGCGTCCCGCGCAGTCTTTCGAGGTAATATCCTC
Organism: Moniliophthora roreri; assembly: GCA_001466705.2. NCBI lineage: Eukaryota > Fungi > Basidiomycota > Agaricomycetes > Agaricales > Marasmiaceae > Moniliophthora > Moniliophthora roreri. The sequence goes on along the minus strand of LATX02000035.1, from coordinate 484,888 downwards.
TCATAATGACCTTGCTTTCTCTATCCCAAAGTGAAACATCATAGGACATGGTGTCCAATTCAATACACATGTATTGCCTCCAAGGATGTTTGTTCACGACGCACTGTCAACTAGATATGGCCCTTCGCACATCAGTAACCAATTGTGGAGAGGCGCTGGACTACCTGTCTCTACACTCCAGTTTCTGTAATCGACAGGCTGTGGACCAACTCCGATAGAGACGTCTGCTTGATCCATCTGGCCTTACCTTTGGGCGCGATTGCGTGGTTCGCTTTTGCAACATCCTATTCCCTTAAGCTGCTGGAACACTGCGAGCCAGTTCATCACGACAACACTGCGCTACTGATCTTGACGGATCTCCGGTTCTACTTGAAGACAGAAGGGGTTGGAATGGGGTTGGGAGATGCAGTGTGGCAGGAGGGGGTGTTTTGCCGTCTGCTGACCATTCTACGGTAGTTTGCGGCTGGGAGGGCTCATCTAGCCCATCGGGAGTACATAGCTGTCGATTCCAGGCTATCGGGACATGATTCAAGCACACTCAACTCCCAGCCTTGATGTCACGTCTGATGTCCGTCAAAAGGTTGTAGCGTATTTCGAGCTGAACCTCATTACTTGTTCCGATCTTCCAGTCTCTGGTTACCGTTGGTGCTCTTGGAAGTGGGGCCGTTCCGAGGTCGTTCTTGTCGTGGAGCTCGTATACAACCAGCTGCAAATGTAACCAAGATGATCCATTCTGCACAGTGATATCATCTACAAGGTCCGAAGCCCAATGACTCCTTCGAAAAGGTGAATGCCGGCCACCAGGATAATTCGAACTGTCCACTCCCAGGATCACCATCGCTGCATTCGGGAGCAGTCATACGACAAAGATGTTAAGAATGATGACTTGTCTCTTTAGCATCAAGGATAGATGGGAGATGATTGTGCGGGTATAGTTCTGACGGCGCTTCGGATTCATGTGAGTCAAGGCCCAGCTATGTACCTCGACGGAGCATTTCATCAATACTGGGCAATGAAGTTCGGTACGTGGAGCCGTCCCTCCAAAAAGTAATCTTAATTGAAACAGCTCTGACATTACACCTGCTTAGCGGGGACGTAGTATTGATACGGCAAGGTGATATATGAGATCTATTTGACCTCCTGAGACCCTCGTTGCCTGAGTGTCTGGTGTCTTCTACTGGAGTTCGCGACCCACGATGCCCGGTGAGTGAATATCCCTTGTTGTACTTTAAATGTAAGCTCCGCCTATCCCGGACAGAAGTGCAATCAACTAAAGTCTATCATGGAATGTCTTGAAGATGCCCAAAAGCAATTTTCGGCTTCCTAATTGTGCAAGTATTTGTCAGCTATTAGTATTACTATATTCTTCTGGTGGCTGTGTCGTGTTTTCAGGAAGCACTCTGTCCCTCAAGCTCAAGACCGTGGGGACATCCTGGTTCCAAAATGATAATGATCGTAGACTGGCGCTGGGAGTTGCGGCTTCCACTTTGCTCGCACCTCCAGCAGCGTAAGTTTCTTGATTGACCTGCTAGACGCATGGGGGACTGACAACCGAAAGCCTCGCCAGAACCAAAGCCATTCCGCAATACCAAAGTCACAACGCTGGGATTGTTGTTGATTTCGGGTTTACAGCGCTTGACTTTGCCACCTTCAAATTTGCCAGTACATACTCGGAATCTCAAAATATCAACCCTGAAGCCATAGTTTCCCTCTGGGAGCTAGTAGAAAATGGATCCTCATCATTTTATCCTTATCATTTTAAATCATAACGCAAACCAATCCTACCCAAACCTCAATATTTAAGTGCTTTTTTGGGAAAAGGGTGTCAAGGGTGTCAGCTTGTCATACCTTTCGCTTGCCGGAGTATCCTAGGTACTGCTTGGTCCGTTATCTTGAGTCGACCTATCTTGAAGGAGAAATCTTGAAATCATCGGAGCCGTCGCCAATCTAATATCTATCGGGTCGGTGAGTGTTCATATCAGACAAGAATCCACTACTTTCTAGACGAAACGGCATTTCCCGGTTACAGCCGAAGTCCCTCCTGTCTTCACAATTGTGTTTGAACAGAAAATAGTCGAGTTTGAGATACGTACATGATGAGCCACACGCGAGAGTGGCGCATCCCTACGGGTATCTTGCTGCAAGTTTCAGGCCACCTGTCATTTTTTGTCCGTCAAAGATGGGCTTTGCGAGGCCTGTGCTTCCTGACGACGGAATTATCCTGGAGTTGTGGTGAGGATCGTCAAGCGGTATTTTAGTCTTTCACGCCGGAGTCCGCATCAATGGGGACTTGACTCCTTTGATTGACGAAAGGCGCTCATCCTCTGGGCGGTTCTTCATCATAATTAATCGCATAGCGTCAGTTTCAAGACAGTGAAAGAAAATGCAAAGTCAACATCGCATTGGACAAAGCCACAACCCGGTCTTCACTCTTGTTGCGTTCAACTGCGCTGGGAGGAATAAACCTGAGGGCTCGCGAAAATTGAAGATAACATCTTGCAATAGTGTATTCTTCAGTTAGGTCTACAGGTAGCGCAGAGTTCACCGCTAATGCTGATTAGCTGGATCAAATTGAATCGATGCTGAAATCGCGAGCCTGGAGTTCTTAACGATGAGAAACTCCCGGTCAGACAAGCTCATGATCAGGACACTTGTCAAGCATTTACGGCAGTGCCAGAGTACCCCAGCTCGTGATAGAGATAGGTTGTGACTGGCGGGCATCACAGAGAATCACTACGTCAAGACTACAGTGGGAAGAAGCTGTGTATAGCCACGTGGGACAGAGACAAGTTTACTGAGGGCGCTCAGAGTCGAATTTATCCCTCAAGATGCTTCCCACATGCTCTAGGTTCTTGATGCGCCCTGCCGTCAAGATCAAAGACGGAGATCTCATCAAACTGAGCTTCTGAGTGGCTCATCGCTACTATAAGGAGAAGAGTGTCCGGAAAACTACTACATACATATGGACACTTGAAGTACATATGATGCAAGCTAGGAATACTTTTGTAGATACTGAACAGGTAATAATGATAGTGGCGAACGAGAGTGAAGGAACGGAATGTCTAAATGAGGGACTAAATAAACGAGCGAGTAAAAGAGCGATGCAATGACAGGGTATAACAGCGACGGAATGCGACGGAATTGGGATATAATGATACATGCTGGAGCAACATAGAGCAAGGCAGCGACAGATGGTGCTGTACAATAGCGTTAGAAGCGCTACTCGGTATCAATATCGACGTCGGACTCACTGTCTATTTGTAAGCAAGAAAGTACGCAGAAAGGGCAGGTAAGTCGTTTGATCCAGCGTCGGCGTAGCCTTGACGGCGAGAGCCGTTATATTTTAGTACGACGACAGCACCGCACCACGATTTGGGAGCAGATCCCGAAGTAATGTTGTATATCGACCTGTTCACTGGTGCATTCTTTTGGAGGGCTGTCGGGGAGTACCACAAATGAAGGGGGAATCGTAGCGCTTCTCCATTGAGGCCTTGTGTGAGGACGATGCCTTCAGTAATACCATCCTGGAAATAGGATTGCACCATTGGTATTGGACACATTCCACCATGAGAGGATCGGGACACAGGTCGACAGTTGACAGTGACAATGCGTGGTCGTTCTGAATATCGGTTGAGGATTTGGAAGTATCGAGTGAAAGAGTCTAGGGTGCTTACCCTCTTCTGGAGCAAACAGAATGGCTGACACGCTGATATATTGTGGTTCGGCGGGCGGAGGCGTAGCAATCATGTTGACATTGTAGCCGTTATTTGTATTGTGGGAGGCTGGTATACATTCTTTCCGGTGACGAGGCCAGTCCTGAAAACCAAGTGGTTGAGTAAGGGTTGAGAATACTCACCATAAAGTGTCACGCACCGACTGTAAATGTTCAGGACAGCAATACCAAGCACTCTGACAACGACTACACCACATCGACGTCGGGTTGCCGCATATTGTGCACGGGTGATTGATGACCTGCACGCCTTGCATCTCGAAGCTGAAGCAGAAGGTAAAGGAAAGGAATGAGATCAAAAAGATGATTCCAGAGGTTCATCATCGCGTCCTTTATATGGTCGCATGAAAGTAGCGTGACTTACAAAAAATCCGAGCTAGTATTACGAGTTCGTGAATCGGGATCATTCGTGAGGCGATGAAAACGAAATACATATCAGGCACGGCGTCGGGCTACTCAGAGAAAAAAAATCATTTTTCAAAGATTTTTTTGTTGGAAAAACCGCGGAGCCGCCACTACCGTCCATAGCGGGAATATTAGGGAGCAATGAATTGTGGCGGATCCAGGGAGGGAACCACTGGGAAAAGCACACGTTCTGATCTGGCTTACCACAAACTTTCTGTCCAAATCCATCATAATTGAAAAAAAAAAAAAAAAGAAATAATGTTTTCTAAAAAAAAAAATTACCAGGACCCCGGAACCCTTTCCATGACGAAAAAGGTTAATATCCAAAAGAGGAAAGCAATGTCTTAAGATTCCCAGATTCCCGAGACAATGCCGGATTGCCTTATAGGGCAACCAGTGTACACTGCAGATGTTGGGGAATATTCCTAGGCATAGGCGTAACTCGGGCATAATGGTGCTTCATCGAGAAGAGGTCCAAGGAGGGTGGGATGTCCAGATGGGGACAGATGAGGAAACGTGCTCGACGTTCCTCGGAGTTGTTGTAAGCCATAGATTTGATTCATGATATGGTGAAGACGGCCAAGAAATATTGCCAAACGATGCATCAAAGGTAGAGAAAGATGACATTGACCAACACAAAATTTCTCGCTGTAGGTGGCATGTCAGTGGCAGAGAGTAGCTGCAGAAAAATTGTGACAGTAAGTGTTACATGTAACACGAGAATATTACACGTGATGATTTGTTGAGTCTTTTCCATTCTCCACGGTGCCTCCCTGCTCTCCACGTCTACACCACGAATATGGCTGCATCTACCGTCTCTGACAGCGAAGAGAGGGAGATAAGAGCTTCCTCCAAAAAGAGAGACGAAAAACACGAAAGCTCAGCTGATGAGGTCGAGGACAATATTGATGGTGAGGGTGGAGATGACGAAGACGACGAGGAAGAGTACGAGATAGAAGCTATCCTGAACGCGAAGAAAGGGCGTTTTGAACCGGTACGTGAGCTTCCATGATAATGGAGTGACAGGCGCGTCTAATGCACGTAAAACTGTGCAGAACGAGTGGGCTTATTTCGTCAAATGGAAGGGCTACGATGACCCCAAAGACAATAGTTGGGTGCGCGAGAGCGATGCAGGGTATACCAATTTTCCCTGTGGCAGCGTCTGATTGTTGATTGTTACATTAGGAATGCTCGCGAGTTGATTGACCACTATTGGGTGGAGAAAGATAAAGCTAAAAAAGCGCCTCGCAAGTCTGAAACGGCGAAGCCGAGAGGAAGACCCCGCAAGTCTAGTACTGCCGAATCGCCAGAACCATCCCCAGCACCTAAAAAACGAGGCCGGAAGTCCAAAGTCGAAGATGACGACGCGTCTGAAAGAGAAGAAAAATCAGAACCAGTCTCGAAAAAGTACAAGAAATCAGGTGTCAAGGACTCACAGTCAACGGAGCCTGAAGATGCCATGGACGTTGATGAAGGAAAAATAGTGGATGCGCGACACATGAAGAAATATATGGACAAGCCTTCATGGGAAGACATGGTCGTGATTGTGGACACAGTAGAGCGTTCGTTAACCAACAGCAAGGACCTGACAGTATACTTCAAATTGTAAGTGCTATCCTTCCCAACACGCCTTCAATCCAGCCTTAATCGACTCCATTCAGAAGCAACAAGTACGGTGGAGAACGTGTTCGTTTACCCTCTTCCATTTGCAATTCGAAATTTCCTCAAAAGGTTAGTATGTCGTCTCTCGATTATGGCTCGAAGGTTGAATGCACCGGACAGATGCTTGCATTCTACGAACAACATCTGAAATGGAAAGAAACTGAAGTGGATGACGAATAAGACTTGATTTCCTCATTATCGATTCTTGGAACACTATCTAAGGGCATTTTCATCTGATTTTGTTATTTGTGTCTCATGATGCCGCGTACAGAAGTATATATTATTGTTTTTTTTTTTTGGAAAAGAACTCCAGCTTTATCGCTGTCAGTCGATCTAAGCGAAATGAACAGAGTTCCACCGACTCAGAGTCATAACAGGTCATTGTGGTAGAGATCTCTTCCTCCGGTAGTGTCATAATTACTAGCATCACACATCGCAGTATTCAGGTGATTTTATCTTCGGCGAATCGCATAGGCTGAAGATAGGTAGCACCAATACCCATGATGATAAAGCCGCGGTAATGTCTACGGAAATTGTCCTTCGCATGTCCAGGATCTCGGACTGATGGCCTTGGTCACTAAAACGAGGGATATTCCATGCTACGTGGAACTAGCCGCCTGGCGGATACCACAAAAAAGACCATTGACAAAGGGTCGTGTCTCATCAGTCCTTCAAGTTGCACGGTGCCACGCCGCGATGAGTACCTAGTGATGGGTGAGTATTGTTCTACAACCGCCTCAGTACCATCAAGCACCACAGGACCTGAAGGACAGCCGCCTACGAGCGGCGCGTAAGGGCAAAGCTTGTCCTCGGAGTCTAACATTTAGTTGCTTTGAAAGAAAGTCCCATCTGAGAAGAATATCAGTATGCTGTCAAGAGCATATACGAACTTTGTCCGTAGTCCAAAGCTGTTGGCTTCTTCTAACGCTAGGCTATCGATTTTCGCGTCCAGAATGGACCTACTCGGAAAGCAGTCTCCGGATAGGATATACCATTTTCGTCCATGTTCATTATTGACGACGGGTCTAAGCTATTCTTTTTTTTTCTTTTTGAATTCCCTCGAATCAATATGATACTCATTGATTTTCTCTTACAGTAGTTTCCGTTTCTTCAACATTGAACTGCAGTCCTGTTTCCTCTGCTGAGACGAAATCCCACGCCAGATCCCGAAATTCTCGTGCGATACCCTACATGAATGTTTTAAGTAACCAGTCTCAAATGTCCCCGTTGACAGCAGAGACTGAGCTGTCATCCTGTTAGCGCTTTAGCTATCGGGACCACTGAAGATATCCAGGGGGTGTTCATGTCCTCACTACTAATATCTTGTTTCCTACTGCTCGCTTTCTGAAAGATAAATGCTACGTATTGGTTTACAAAACTGATTTCCTTTTCACTGCGAGGACCCTCAATCGGCGAGAGGTAGGGTCGGAGATGAAGGGTAGGGATATGTGGCGCGGTTGTGCATAACACTGATGGGTGGTCACCTCGACTGATTGTCGAGTAATAGGGTCCATCACCACATACATTTCATACGGCAGGCAAAGAACTCTTTGTTACTTCTCGCCACAAGTAGTAGGTGCTTGAGGAACCATATACAGGGACTTTGTGATGACAAGAATATTCCTGACCCCCAAATGACGGTATTACTTCTTGTCCGTATCCCCGAATTGGTATACTCAGTACTACGGTGACTCATCATTTTTCCACTTGCCAGCGAATCAAGGAGTGCAGGACCCGCTATAAAATTTGAGGCTATTGTGTGTGCGGCCTAGACGTCCCGTTCTACCGCGTTATAACAAACAACATCGAAATGAATCTTAGCCCGTCACCTAGAGTCCCTGACAACCGGCCCCAGCTTTTTCTAAGCAAAATCGTGCCCGAGTCGCGGGTCAAATGCCTGATTGTCAAGGATTGCCAGTATCGTGGATTGACGGCGAAATGACATGATATTGGCCCCCCACTGATGCCAGACATCGTCCTGTCAAAGTCAAATCGTCAGAATATCATTCAAGGACGTAAATAGTCGAGGAACTTTGTCAAGTGACAGGTAACTTGAACTTCATTCAACTTGAAAGACATAGCATCGGGACGGATATCAATCTCTGTCTTCATATTGCTGCTACGAGTAGTACTGAAGGTAGACAATTATTCAGTTCTGGGAAAGATCGCTAGAACCAAACTGGACAAGTGTGGGCGCTAGAGTCGTTGACGGTCAGGACCAAGGCGGCGGTTCAGCATTCAGTAAATAATAAGGCGTGAGGGAAGGAAGGGGTAGGAGAATGAATCATTCACTGTGTGACCAGTAGATTTGATCCGCCGAGCCATTCAAGGAGCTGAAACCCGTGGCCAACCAGAAGTCCGCGTCGTGTCGAAGGCCTGAAGAAACATACGCATGTTCAAATTAGTTACTTCGAGATGGGACGTTGTCCCCGCGGATCCTGATAAAAAAAATGAGCCTTTCTGCTCGGCTGACCCGCTCAGGTACTTTAATGATTAGTCAGGGAGCATATATGAATTCTATAGACGAATATGACTGATAACCCTTCCTTGAGGAGGGACTGCCTACAGTGACTTCTTGCGGGATTCAGAACCCGGATTTCGTCCCAAATCACCAATTTGCCGAATTAGACAACAGTGACCATTGGACCGATGGTAGATTGGTTCAAAGTCTGGCAATCTTAGTAACCCGACGTTGCATAGAGAGGAGAGACGGAGCAGGAACGGAGAAGGGCGTTATTTCGAGTATTGGCGATTAACCGCTGTCTTTATGACGCAAAAAAGTAAGGAAGGAGGGGAGGGGGGTATCGGTGAGTATGTCGGTGGTCATCTCGGGGGAATGACTGGAAAGGAACGTCGCTTAAAGCTGTTAAGAACTTGAAACTAGAAAAGGGGTCTATAGGTCGAGGTCGCTTTTCTAATAGACTCGGTTGGGAGTGTTTAAAACGAAAATCTAGATTTCTAAACGCTGTGAAAAGTCATCATGGATTGTAGGGCCAGTCTCCCGACCAATCTAGTCTTCTACCTAACCTAGTCATCGCGCCCCGCCGCGCCAGGGTTTATCCGCAGCCACTTGATTTGAATTTGGAAGGAGCCTGCATCAATGAATTTTTGATTTGACCAACTTGAAGCTATTATAAGTAAGCTTGAAGTAAACTAGTAGCTGAAAGGGGCTGAGGCGCAGTGAACCGCGTGAGTCACTTCAAGAGAGTTTAGACCGATCTGAGATTAAGTGCGACGCAGCGCGTGCCGGTGAGGGAGGTGTAGCGAGTCATCAAGGCTGTTAATTTTTACTTCCTCGGGGAACCGGTTCATAACATGAGCATTGCTGGCGTCTGGTACAGCCGTTACTCCTTGTGGCTTTGGCTAAAGAGTTGACGATGATCGCAGGAAAGGCGTAGTCTTTTTTCGGGGAACTCCGAAGAGACGAATCGAGGACGACTCACGAGAAGCGAGTTAAACTGGAACCTCGAGAGTCGAAGTGGTCAGTACATGGATAGTTGGAGGATCTCTTGAGGTGAATAGTGGGTCGCGAGGGCCGCAATGTGTCTTGGAAACTGAAGGAACCGTCGGAAACAACGGCTATTATCTATCGTAATCCAAGAAACGGCGGGATCCAGACGGCGTTCCACGCCCTAGACTTGGTGAACGAGTAAGCCCGATGATCATCAATGATGGAGGACATGAAACGCAACTAAGGATACGAATATCATATCGGTTATCCCTGGGAGGCTGGAACGATGAGAACCCGTTATTGGATCTGAGTAGCGTCTCTCCACTCGACAGTCACCCGGCGACCTACGCCGAAGGAGTCCAGGTTATTTATATTTCTCGAAGTTTGGGAAAACGATGTCGAACTTCCAATGCCTTTGCAAACAAGGCGACGCGAGGGTCCATGATGAAATATGATACTAGAGGATGGCGGTTCTTCAATGGCCTTTGGTGGCCAGACAAAACATCCTATACTAGGCAAACTCCATATTTCGAAAGTAATCTAACTGTAGTAAGTACGACCTACCGGCACCCATTGAGTCCTCTCTTGCAATCGCAACCGACGTTGATGACAACGGCGGACTACGAGAGACATCAATCCACAGGGGCTTGAAGGACATCACATGGGGGGAAATAGGGAGAGTTTGGAAGAACGTCATCATTGGTCAGTGGTGCGAGAAGGTGGGGCGCCCGAGGGTCAGGACGGGGTCAGTGCATCACAGCGAACTGAAATATTTGGATGCCATCGAATCCTCGGAGGTTAATGTGTAAGAAGAATCTCGGATTGAAATTCGCAGCGCGCGGCGTTGCAATGCTGTTGTGTGAGAAGTTTAAACGCATGTACTACTCGACTCGGAGACCAAGTTTCGGCGGTTACGGTGAGGTAATTCAAAGGGAATTGGTCTGGAGATTTTTCAGCCACGCAGAGATTGATGAACGTGCTAAAACCGCACCATTATATCTGGGCCTTCTAAGCACATCATATCATAAGGTGACAGACGCTATGTTCCGCGGTATGGATCCTCTTTAAATGAAGGAGAGAAGTTGAGCGGAGCTGGGAAACATGTTATGAAACTCTCATCTTTCGGGCTGTTGAATTAGGAAATGGGCTCATCAGACACTGGGAGGTCCGTTGTTATTTGCATTATCACAGTGAACTGGGACTCGGAAGGACGATGGAAGGCAAAGTCGAGGAAGCAAGCGCCAACTTTGTGTTCTCACGCGCCCTGTTTCGAGCGCCGCAGCTTTGTAGGAGAGAAATTCCAGACAAGGCGAGGACATGGACCAGAACGTCGGATTGAATTCTCATACCAGGGCTTATACATTACATCCCATAATTCATACATAATGTACATAAATCAGTATTCAAAATCCAAAACTTTCCCAGAAAAACTTGATTACTGAGCGGGTTGCAGTGATTACACGTCACGACATATGATCTGTCTATTGACACCTCTTGACACATACCACCACCACTCCAACACGTCACAGGTCGCTCCTAGGCCATGGTGGTAAACAAGAAACGACCAAATCCAGCAAATGCTGCTGGGAGTCTAGCGGCTGCGCCGTCAGGAATGGGCTCAAGGACGAGTTCCAGTCAGCAGTTGCCAAAGGCTTCCGCGAAGCACACGACAAAAGATAGGCAGGATCCTACCGTATTATCCAAAAATCCAAAGAACCAGAAAAATACCTCGAAAGCGAGATCAAAGAGGAAAAAGTCCAGCAGCGGGTGGCTCGACACTCTTTTACTCTTTTCACTTTCATTATTCACCTTTTACGCCTTCTCAACATGTCCATCGGATACCACCCTCCACAATCCTCTCTGTCGCTCCTTATCGCAGTACAAAACGCATGTCCTGGATCCGTATGTGATACCCCCGTTCCAAGAACATGTTATTCCACCTATTCAACGCGTTCTCGAACATCCTAATATTCATCCGACCGTGATTCGCTTACAAGAAGCACAAAGACGAGTGGCACCCTACGTGGAGGCAACGAGGAAAAGAGTACAGCCGCATGTCGTGCGCACGGTTGACTACGCGTTCGTTCAGGTGGAAAAGGTATGGGATACGGTAGTGGTACCGAGATACAGGCAATGGATTCAACCGCACATTCAACCATATCTCGACCAGTTCCAAGAGAAGCTTGTTGGACCGTACATTCAACCTTTCCTCCACAAATCATCGCTCTATCTTCATTTCGTTGCAGTCAAGGTTAGAGAAGCTGCACCTCATGTCGACCACGCGTTTTCACTCTTCAAACGGTACACCCACCTCACCTACGTACGCGTCAAACCGTATGGATTGAAAGTCTGGGAATCGCTAAAGCCAATCGCGATCAGGCTTGGTGAGCAGATTGGGGAGTTGAGGAGGATCTATGTTGACCCGCATGTCTGGACAATTTGGGAGAAGGTCGTTGAATTGAGCGGCAGCGCACCCGGAACGCACCCAACTTCCTCTGTACAAAAATCGGCATCTACTTTGGCCGAAGAGACGAAAGCGACTAGCATCGACGAAACAACGGCTTCTTCCACAACGCCTGCCATCGAGGTCGTGTCAACTGCTGTCGAGACAGTAGTCGAGGCGCCTAAACCGGAGGTTCCTGAAGAACCCGTCGTTGCGGTTCCGACAGAATCACCTTCATCTTCTTCATCTATCATTGATGACAAAGTCAAGGAGACCTTGGAGTCTGCATCATCGGTGATGGCATCACGCGCCTCTGTTTCTCCTTCGTCAACCCCAGAGAAAGAGAGTCAAGTTTTGGAAGAACTTGCTTCTGCTATCTCCTCTGCTACCGAAGAAGCCAAGATACCCGTAGCCCCTGCTGAGCCTGAGCCTGAGCCAGCTTCAAGCCCTTCCATTTCCGAGACCGCAACGTCTGCCTCTTCCCCTGCAACCGAAACTGGAGCAACCCAGGGAGACGGGGGAGACGAAGTTGATAGCTTCCTTTCCGAACTTGGCCTGGACGAATCCGTCTTTGAAGAGCCGCCACCGCCCCCTGTTTTCACTGCCATACCACCAGACGGTGCTGATGCAGCTGCATCTCCGGAGGCTGGTAGCGAGCCGACTGAGGAGGAGAAAGCCGAAATGGAGCGTCAGAAGAAGGAGACAGTCGCTGCAAAGAGGAAGAACATCGAGGATAGGCACAGTAATTGGGAAAAGAAGATTCTACAACGGATTATGGAAAGAATGACCGAGACAGTTCAATTCTTGGAAGTGCTGAGAGATGTTGCTTCGGGCGAGGTACTCGGTAAGGATTTTCCCTGTTTGTAGGCTATATTGGTTGGTCTGATTTTGTTGCATCCAAAGGCAAGAACGTGTCTGAGGAACTCGCTATTTTGGAATTATATGCCACTACGCGCAAAGTAACTCATGTTGACGATCTTCCTGTTGGTGGTCTTCTCGATACCCTGGAGAAAGAAGGTGACAAGCTCTTGAGCGGCTTAGAAGGCTGGGTCAAGCGCGAGGAGAAAGCCGGTGTGTACCTCCAATTCACGAATGGTTTCGGTCACACTCATCTTTTGATAGGCAAACCCGGCACTGACCAAAGGGGTATCGATGAGAAGCTCCGCAAATGGACACAGGTAGTCTCTCGCGTTGAAGAGCGCTTCCAAGACAAAGTCACCGAGTTGCAAAGTCGCGTCCACGACTGGTACCGCGACGTCCGACAAATGGAAGTGGATGAGTGTCTAACTGCTTCCGCTGAAATCAAAGGAATCGCCCAGGATGCTCAGGCTGATATTGGTTTGGACTATGCATGGCTGGAGGATGTAACATATAATGATTGGCAGAGGTATCACGACTTGATGAGAGGTACGAGCTTCCTAACTCGAGTTGACTCAGACTAATGTACGCTCTGTTCAGCGTACGAGGGCTTCGACAAACAAATTCGGGAAGTCCAGAGTGAGGTGGAAGACCCATTGGTCCCCGCACTTGACGAGCTACAAAAGGAACTTGATGCTCTCGTACTCGGATTTGACATGCGTGTTCGGGAAATCAATAGCCGTGGACGAGGTATCGTTTCAGGCGAGGAACCAGAGGTCAAGGATGTCGAAGTTGAGGGAGACAAGGGTGTTACGGAAAAGCAGAAGTTTGATGAAACTCCCGTCGGCAACGTTCTCGACACTGAGAAGGGGTCAGAGCCCATCGCAATCGGTTCTATTCCTCTGAAGGAGGAAACTGTACAGGCAGCAGAAGAGGCGCAAAATCCCGACAAGGCTACCTCTGTCGACGAAGAGCCTGCAGAATTCTCTATCCTCCCTGTAGAAGAAGAGGCAGTGAAGGTGGATCCAGCTCAGGTAGTCATCGGCAAGAGCGCAGAACAGGTGGAGCAAGCGATAAGGATAATGGAGGAGAACGAAGCAAGGAATAGAGATGACTTATAAGGAAGCAATGCAACCCAGTTTTGGGCCTCTCTTTTCGTTCTTGTGCTTCATTTTTTTTCCTTTAAATTCATCTTCTGTCTTTACTCGGATTTCAACTGTTTTCCGTCGTGCTTTCGTTTCTCTCCTCTCTGCGCATTACAGTAGATACAGCGTTTATAGTACATCTCATTCAAATTCATTGGAAATAGGATATGTAGTTTGAACACTTGGGGTATTTAATTACGTCAATTTTCTCCCCGATGGCTCGCACATGAGGCTTGAGGGCTGAGGAGACCCAGACTGGCCGCTCGGATGAAGTTGACTCACGCGCTCACAACGATTTGGGCGCCATCATAACTTACCATAACCTCTGTCCCGTGTCCACCAACTTCAAGGGCCTCGGAACGATCTCAATGGCATTGAACGAAGGTAAGCGTTATCCCACTAATATTTTTGACGTACCTTCAATGGTTTATATAGAACCTGGTGTTCATTATCTTCCCGTCGAACTTGTACGAAACATCATCAAGTGGAACGCTCACAGCTGGAAAGAGCTGGGGGTATACTCCCTCGTTTCGAAACTATGGCGAAATGCCACAATGCCTTTCGTATTCGAAAAAGCAAGGATACGCAATCATCGGAGACTCTCACAACTATGTGATCTGCTAAAATCTACACCCGAAATCTCCAAGTACATCCGCAGAGTCGCCTTCCACCCCATAACTTCCGAAGATCCAGAGGTGAATGAAGATTCAATTTCCCTGCTGGCATCTCTTCCGACATTTCCTGGAGTGACAGAGCTCGAGTACTGCGATTGCGGCGAAGTGGAAGCCCCAGGGACAAGGGTTACTCCGCAACTTACACGATTCCTAAAGACCTTCCCGTATCTACGGAGAGTCAAAATCATTTCGAGATTTGCGGATATAAACCAGCTCAAGGCGTTTATCGGATGTTGTGGAGCAGTAAAGGAGTTAGTGCTTTGGGAAGGTATAAGAATGCAACCGATGTTGGAGCATCATGATAAGAGCGAAGGAGATGCCAGAGCAGATTTCTCGTCATTCGACCTATCTCAGCTGGAACACCTCGAGGTCTTCTCACAACTCCACGATTTCGATTGGATTCTCGATACAATCCTCCAAGAGTCGCGACCGAACAAGCTCCGTTCAATCACAGTAGAGTCGTCGGGTTTCAATCCTCATGCTCTCTCGCGGTTGCTGGAGGAGTTTTCACTAACATTAAGTCAGTTAACAATAGAGCCCCGTGAGTTACTGTTTCATGTACATATCGATTTCGCTGAAGATCACCAACAGTATGGAGCATTGAGTCATGCCTACGTCCCACACCATCACCTTTTTCTCCATTACCCGCTCTCCATACCTTAACGGTTGCGAATATTACGCTGAAAGACTTTTATCATTCAGAAGAGAATCCAAAAGATGTTCTCCTGTGGATGCACAAACTAATAGACCAGCTCGATGCCGCGAATATGGTTGTTTTCGAGTTGGTATTCCAGGCAATTGACGGCCCCTCGTCGATCGAGGAAGCTCTCCAAACCCTGGCATGGAAGGACCTCACCGCGCACATTCTCAAACGATATTCTCGTATTGAGGAACTTAAATTACGATTCGACTTGACGGACGCATTTGATCAGAGCTTCGGAGTAATACTGCAGTCGCTTGTGCAACAGTATATTCCAGCATCGATTTTTGGAGGCAGGAGAGTTAGTTTAGAATGGAGTAAGTGCTATATTGGACGCCACATCCGTATATTCAATAGTTCTTTCCCGGTGACAGCAATCGACTTCCCTGATGACACGGACTGGGAATCAGAGGGAGAATTTCCGGACGAACCGGAGGAGACAGGAGAATCCGATGGGCCAGGCGAGTCTGAGGAATGAGAGGACGGGATGAGTAGTATAGATTATACTAGCTTTGAATTGTCCTGTCATTTCTCGAATAACTCAGCGTATGTCACAGTAAGTCGCAACCGACCAGCGTTCCCATGTTTTGGAGGGAGGCAGGTCACCGTGAACTAACATGAGTGTTTTCTCATGTGCGTTTAGTAGGATCTTCAATGACAGTCATTGACTAGGAGGCCCGTAGGAGACTGGAGACGGTCGTAGCTTGATCATGTCTTGACTGAACCGTGTTGCAATTATGACTAGCCTCCGAGTCCTTGTTGCCGCTTCGTAATATTGGTGTCGGGCGTGAAGTGAGAGTAGTCGTCTGATCTCAATAGTTTCACGCCCATATCCCCTTCGGACCGTCACAATACCTAATATATAGTCCTTACTTCGACCATTTTCCGAAACCCAGACCGAATTCGTCCAGGAACGACTGCAATAACTCTGCAATGGCCGTCTGGATTTATGAGATCCGGGATCTTGGCACTGCAAGCGTATACCTCTTCACCGATTTCAATCTGGATGTCCAACCAAAGCCGGAGCTAGCAGCACATTCCAGCAAAGGGATGAAGAAAAGGTTGGGTCGAGATACTCGAGTCTGAACGACCGAAAATGCATCTGACCAGCAAAGTATTTTACCCCTCAGTGCTGAAGAAATGGAAGTACAATCATATCTGTTCGTTCCGCGCAACGTTTTAATGTACATATCATATTGAAGGCCCATTCCAACATTGTTACTTCTGCGCCTTATTAATCAGTTATCGAGATTGTCTGGCTCCAGAAATCTTGCGTACTGCCAATCTACAATAAAGATGTTAGTCCTGTCCATCGTAAGCGGTTTTGCACTGACCATATAGTTCTGGTAGCTCTCCTTGATCAACACAGTGTACTCGCCCCGTACGTGTGAATTCGGTCTTTCAAGCTGTGTCAAATCAATGTTTACTTGGTACCCTAAGAAAGAGTGGGTTTCCCAGATGACTTCATAGTTCGGTTTCAAATCCGTGACGACCCCCCTCGCTTCGTGACCCCGTTTCGGTGCAGCGATTTCAGTACCTCTGATGAGGAATACATCGATGCCCCTAGTACTCTCCTTGAAGTAGCGAGCTGGGTTGAGGGTGACGTTTAACGGCTGGAAAGCACGAAGATATAAGTGAGAACGAAACGAAGGAGCAAGAGGAGCCTACCGTGTTGATACTGATCTCGGTTCCAGCAGCAGGGGAGATGACACCATAATTTGCGTCATCCAAGCTGCCTGGTGCGGGTACGGCAGTAGTGGCCGCGAGAAGAACTTGGGTAGCGACGTTGAATTTCATGGCTGGGTTGATGTGCTAGTATCCAGAAAATAGCAACCTTTTATACTTAAACTTGAGCCTCAGACGGTTGACAGACATGACCAAGACGGTGATGATTCCAACTTCGCCTCCGAATACTTGAGAACCACATGATACAGACCTCAAACCCGAAGCAAGGGTAGATCCGTAGTAGACAGTCAACTGGTGAACTTGGTCAAAAGGAATATATTGCTAAAATGCGCTTGGAATCAAAGATCTGTGTGATGCCCTGGAATATGAGTCGTTGATAGATATGAGGGCTATGTAGAACAAGGATACTCTACCTGTATCAATCGTTTTCAAGCCTTCACGACCGTTCGAGCCGGGACTTGTACTGCCTGCTCCAATATCAGGAAACGTTATTGACAAGAACCGAACTACATACCAAGGTCAGCCCCAGTTTCGGTGTCCTACTGGCGCCGCGAATAGAAGGCCTGGACGACAGGGCAGCGCCTTGATTGGGATTCCCGCTCCAACTAATGGTGTGATGCGACTTTCAAGGGCTTTATAGGAACACATTTTATCTTGCTAAAAACCTCGTTTGGAAAGTGACCTGACGTTGGTTCCGGGTTGTAGCGGGAAGAAACTAGACAAGGTGTGAATGTACGAATACGAGTCGCCGGCGTTCATGGCTAGCAGAATATCGATGTCAGCTATTACTTGAAACAGAGCAAGGTATGTAATAACACACCTCCAAGACACTCCGGACAGCTTTCCTGGAAAAATCTTTCGACTGGAAAAGATCTTTTATTTTCTTTTCGCGAGCCCATCCCTCTTTATTTCCGATCCATAGCCGCTTTGGCTGTTCATGTTGGTCGCCGATCACTTTGCAAGTGCCAACACCAAGTAATTTCGGTCTAACCAAGGGAAAGGTGCGAGGCACAAGTAAGGATACCATATGTATGGAATTTGAAGTGTGCCCACGATCGAGTACTGTGCCTGTCATGGCCGTCGAAAACAAGAAAAGTGGAGGCGCCATCTGCCGTTCCGACCGCGATCCAATCCCTGGTACCATGGCGACTACATAGCCAAGTCGAAGGAGCATTTTGGAGATTAGGACCTGTCCAAGGAGTCTCAAATGAGTTCTTGCGCTCTTCTGTATGTTTTCCCGATGGTTCTAAGATAAGCCAGTCAATAATCAGCTTTTCAGTAAGTATTTGAGGCTACCATACTGGCGACAGTGGTGTGTGTTCTGGCGCAATAATGGAGGAGAGGAAGAAGGTCCGCCGGCACCAGATTCGTCCGGTTACCGGTACGGCAACTTTGGTCTTCATCATTTCATGATCACGATCCCACAGTTCATTCAACGCGTCTGACTCTCAATCGAAAAGTCCCTGCTCGCTCCTCGAATGCCCCATACTCAAATGTCTTCAATGTCCAAGGAATTTATGGATATATGGCACGCCTTGTATCTGTGAGTGTCATACAACTTTCCCGAGTCTGATTTAAACTTCATGCCTTTGAAATTAGTGTACGAACCCAACTGCGCTTCTTGAGCAGCTTCAAGAGTTTATCATCGAAGTCATGTTCATGATGAGTATAGCAACCATTACTAGCTTAGCTCCATGTCGAGTGTATCCTACCCTTACTTTCTCACCACTATGACAGAACCATCACCTGCAAAAAGTATGTTGCATTATAATAGGGTTATAACCCCCATAATGCATTATGAGATACATAATTATTAGTGACCCCATTATATGCCAAGTCAGATACAGTAACCTAGTTATAATGTAGCTGTAACATACCATAATAGTTACAAGTCCCATAATAATTATAATAAGTTGCAACACTATTACAACCCAAATGTCATGATCTGGGCTCCATTTCACCATAGTCACACATCCGAAGTACGCAAGTCTCATATTTCTTACTTTCTTTATCTGCATTATCCACACTCACCATACTCTGTACTTGTTTCACTTATTTGATATCTTAACCACAGTACTAGTATTTAAGAATCTTGTAATTACCTAGTTCCTTAGTCAAATCAACTCTAACACTTTCCCCTTTAAATCTCTCTCTCTTAATAATCTTCTCTCTCAAAACTCTCACCTCTTCAATGCCTCAAACCCTCGTTCCTTGTACTTAGCAGAGGTCCAGACCCCTTCTGTCTTGTGGACCGGTCTGATCCTCACAGTTTGATTTGACTGCCAAATATATCCCACCGTACCCATGCCATCCTCACCCACTATTCCCCATTGTTCCCGCTGCTCCGTTCCTTTTATTCAACCCATACCTCAAAAAATCAAATTCTCTGTACCCCTTAATTCCTTCGTGCAATCATGTCCATTCCTGGCAATTTTGATGGCACCAACCAACAACAATCCCAATTCATTCCTCCTGGATGGGTGCCTAGCACAGAACATCCAAATCCACCTGCAGTCTCTTGGACAGACCTATACAGCATCTACCAGACTGTCAGTCAGCTTGGAGCCACACTTGGTACCATGCAGCAGACTCAGGGGGCTACTCTCCAGTCTCTGATTGCCATCACTGCCCATCTGACTCAACTCTGGGTCCCGGATGAAGGGCTGAAAGGCATTCCCAAGTTCAAGGAGCCAAATGTCTTCAATGGCAAGGCTTCGTTGGTTACCCAGTTCCTCCAAGACATCAGGAATGCGATCCAACTCTCACGCCATTCCTTGGTTTCTGATCACGACAAGTGCCTCTATTTTTCCACTTACCTTGGCTCCAGAGCACCAAAAGAATGGTACAACTCCATTGAGCTGAACAACAAGGAACTCCTCAATGACTTTGGGAAATTTACAGAGAGCTTCAAAAAGCATTTCGGAGACTCAAACATCGTTGCCACTGCCCAGAACAAGCTTGACGAGCTGTATCAGACTGGATCTGCTGCCCAGTACATTGCCAGATTCAATGAATGGGTTGTTCACCTTGACCTCACTGATGCTTCCAAGATTCACATGCTCTATTGCCATCTTAAAGCATCTGTCAAAGATGCTATCTCCTTTGTCCCCAAATCCACTCGCCCAACAAAATTCAAAGATTACTGTGAATTTATTACAGGAATCGATGATCGTCTTCATGAACGCGAATTGGAGAAGAAGAAGGATAGGAAGCCCAAGGACACTAGGGTTGACTCACCTGAACCTGATCCTATACCTCCATCCACATCCACAACTACCCCTTCCCTTCCTACCGGTTCCACACTTCCTCTTGGTACTCCCATGGAAATTGATGCCATGAAGTCAAAGCACCACTCTTAAACTCCCTCACACCACCAAATCCTTTCAATGCCTTCAGCCATTTTACGACTTTATGACTTAATGACTTATGCCACCATCACGACCACATTACTCCTTCCCCTTGCACCCACATTTGCCTCACATGGCTCCTCCTTCATCTTGACACACAAAGTTGGCATTGCATGTTTTGCCTCTGACCAACTTGTTGAGATTTCTGTTGGGCAGATGACAGAGACTTAGGTTCTATCATCAAGCTCCATTCTCCTCGTCTTACAGTACACGTCTAGGGCTTTGGTCCTATTCACATTCCAAGCTATGTTACTTCAGAACCATGCATGTTGAAGGCCTTGGTCTCCCCAGTGCATCATCCTCTAGTTCTTGAATGACCTCCTGGGCCTCTACACATGATTCCCAAGGTCTCAATACACCTCACTAGCTTACCCAAAGCCAACCTCGACTATTCTCTACATTTCATTCCATGACTATCTCCACCAATTTTCGTATATCCCTTTTCTTTGACCTTATCCAACTTGATATCTAATTTTTTGGATTGGAACCTTTACCAGTAGTGATGTGGAAGCCAATAGTAACTTCCATCAAGCATCCTTACTGTTATTTGTTCCACTTCAATTCTTTTTGCTTTTCTGTCCTCACTCTCTCATTTAGATCTATAGAAATATCGCCCCCACCACTGTATTTGGCCCTCACTCATCATTCACTCAGTCCTGGGGGGGGATGGTGTCATGACCCGGGCTCCATTTCACTATAGTCACACATCTGAAGTATGCAAGTCTCATATTTCTTACTTTCTTTATCCACATTATCTACACTCACCATACTCTGTACTTGTTTCACTTATTTAATATCTTAACCACAGTACTAGTATTTAAGAGTCTTGTAATTACCTAGTTCCTTAGTCAAATCAACTCTAACACTTTCTCCTTTAAATCTCTCCTCTCTTAATAATCTTCTCTCTCGAAACTTCCACCTCTTTGATGCCTTGAACCCTCATTCCTTGTACTTAGCAGAGGTCCAGACCCCTTCTGTCTCGTGGACTGGTCTGATCCTCACACATTGGGGAATTGTGAGAAAATCTGAGATGAACTGAGAAATCTCTGAGAATGATCCAATTGACTTGCTTTCCTCCCGCTCATTCTCGATCATTCTCATATTCAACCCATGTACCATAATTCTCCAGAAATATACAGCATGTTTTCCAGAATTCACCAATTGTACCAACTGCCTGTGCCTATAGACTTAGAAATTTTTTTCTTCAGCTGGTCCCAACAGACGTTGACATCGCCTACTGCTACATGTCGCAGTTCCTCAACACTGTTCACCATCTCCTCTCTCCCTCTCAATCAGAATGGCTAACAACAACTATACTGGATGTCTTTGTTCTAAATGCGCTAGGAAGCCAAAGGCTCTTCGAATGATCAAGAAGGTGAATGCATGGAAACATTTGCAAAAGCATGGACCAGCTGTACCCAGTGGAGGGACCAACCATAAAGCAGAAGTCCCATGAGATCGTGGAGAGTGTATAGATGAGGTGGGAGGTGGTGCCTTGGGGCTTGATAGAGACAAGATGGGTATGAACTTTGGTGGGGATGGCTTTGGTCTTGATGAAGACAACAGCATGAGGCCACCTCTGGGACCCCAGACAGATCGACAACTGTGTAGAGGTCGAGTCCCACAACCAGATGTTCACTACACACCAGTATCTATTCCAGGACATGTCTACCCACCACTCAATACCAATTCCGACTCCCTGATTGCACCCTCATTCACAGATAACGACCCTTCTTTCTTACGGTTGGCTTATCTCCAAGCTGTTCTCAACAATGTCAGATAGATATTGGTGCTGAGGTCAAATGAAAGCTTGGAAATGACCTTGGACATGCTCAAAGCTGCCAGATTTGAACCAGAGGGCTGTACACCAGTGAAGACGCTTCAAAGCACCAAAAGATGACTTGGTCTTGACCCCGACATCAACATCATCCAATATTTGATCTGTCCTCAGTGCTGGAGACACTACAACCCTCAGGAATTCTGGGAACTTGAGTCTCTGGCATGTACCAGCAACGAATGTGATGGAATTATTTACACTGAGAAGCATACTGCAAGCGGTGATACCAAACAACATCCTGTAAAGATCATACCTCAGGTCTCGCTCATTCAAAGCCTTCGCCACATGGTCAGGTGAAAAGAATTTCGCAAAATACTCCATGACAACCGAGGGGATGAATTGAACAAGAATGATGATGATGACTTTGTGGTGGCAGATATGCATGATGGCCAAGCTTGGCACCAGTTGAAGACAGGGATACATCATGAAGTCGGTGAGTTTGGTGCTGTTTGCAATGTTCTGAAAACCAAAGATACCAACACCAAAATGACATACAATCACTTTGTGCTTCACTTAGTGGCAAACTTGGACTGGTAGGTCTTATTAGGTCCTATTTTTATTCTAATGAGTCACCTCTTGTGCTATAACCAGGTTTGGTGCGAAGGAGAGCTGACCTCACTTGACCAGTCCAATGTACATGTCGTTAGCTGACATACCTCAACAAATCTGTTTTCAGCAGCCCATATATCATTTGTATCATGATTACACCTGGACGTCAGAGCCAACAACCGAGCAGATGAACAACTGTGCAGAACTGCTTGTTCGTGAAATCTGTGCCCTCAAAGAAGGCACATTTTGAATTATTTTTATCTATAGTGTCCTGCTAACTATTGCTAGGTGTCAAGATGGAAATGTACGATGAGAACGACAAGGACATTGTTGAGGAAGATGTCAGTGGCTGAAACAATTGTATGAGCAATAATTGGGATCCTTCAAGGTGGAACAGCAAATTAGCCAACAGTATACACAGTTTTGCAAGCAGCTACACATACCAGCATTCCCAAATGCACCATTTACACCAGCCTGTGCCTGCACTCGAGCGATGTCACCAGGTGAAGGGCCTGAATCAAAGCCCAGCCCCAATGAAGGATTATAATTTTGAGGCTGTGGTTGCATCGTATGAGGACTTTGTAGTCTGAGAAAAAGATTCCTTTTGATTGCTGTAATTCTGTATACCTTTATCTACTATCTTTTTGACGTAAAGAGTGCTGGAATCGACCCAAATAGTGGTGCAGAAGCAGCAAGGAGAAGCAGCAAAATGGGCATGTGAGCAAAATTTAGTGATCAGTGAATGGTCAGAAGATTGTTGGATTTTGTGGGACCATATATTGCTGAAGCTTGTGGTGAATCCTCAGTGAATTCTGTGGCGAATTGCTGGTTAAATCTTCAAGAATGGCATGAAAAGTCCTAATAGTCACGACTCGTAATATTCTGAGTTTTTTCTCAGGTATTTCTCATGTTTTCTCACATTTTACTCAGCATACCCCAACTCACCATTTTGGCCATCATACCCTGTGAAAGGCCATGGGAGCGACGTTGATGTGGTGATGAATCACAGCAGCAGCAGGCAAAAGACAATGGGAATTTTTGAATGGCGGCAATTTCTAAAAATGGGCCAGGAAGGACTTTGGCAGTGGTCAAGACTCAAGAGGTGCAACTGGGGAGTTTGTTTAGGAGTGACTGGGGTGCGCCCAAAAAACATGGTTCTTGCAGCTGATCAGTCGCCATCTTTGACGTTATTGATGGCAGATAATCAGCTGCAATGGGTGGGAACCAGAGGTGCACCCAATAGCAGAGTACAGGGTAATTCTGAAGGCAATTTGAATTCTTCACTGGTATTTCTTGATGCGGTATACCCAGCAAACAGGCAGATCCTATAAGGAATCCTAGCTCAGCATTGAAGTATTAGAATGAGAAGATCATAAACAAACCAGTGAGAAACTGTTAGTCTCGAAACCCCAAGATCTGCAATGCTTCTATGTTCAAACTGAGTTGATACTTGAATGCCTCTATGGAAGGTGATTAGTGAAATTTGGTGGATGGCTCAACTTGGTAGTCGGGCCGCAGAAACATACTTTTAGAGGAGAAATAACAAGTAATACTGCATACATAAGACATGAGTTTCACTCCGATGTACCAAAGGGCATAAGACATACCAGTCNACATTACTCCTTCCCCTTGCACCCACATTTGCCTCACATGGCTCCTCCTTCATCTTGACACACAAAGTTGGCATTGCATGTTTTGCCTCTGACCAACTTGTTGAGATTTCTGTTGGGCAGATGACAGAGACTTAGGTTCTATCATCAAGCTCCATTCTCCTTGTCTTACAGTACACATCTAGGGCTTTGGTCCTATTCACATTCCGAGCTATGTTACTTCAGAACCATGCATGTTGAAGGCCTTGGTCTCCCCAGTGCATCATCCTCTAGTTCTTGAATGACCTCCTGGGCCTCCACACATGATTCCCAAGGTCTCAATACACCTCACTAGCTTACCCAAAGCCAACCTCGACTATTCTCTACATTTCATTCCATGACTATCTCCACCAATTTTCCTATATCCCTTTTCTTTGACCTTATCCAACTTGATATCTAATTTTTTGGATTGGAACCTTTACCAGTAGTGATGTGGAAGCCAATAGTAACTTCCATCAAGCATCCTTACTGTTATTTGTCCCACTTCAATTCTTTTTGCTTTTCTGTCCTCACCCTCTCATTTAGATCTATAGAAATATCGCCCCCACCACTGTATTTGGCTCTCACTCATCATTCACTCGGTCCTGGGGGGGGGATGGTGTCACGACCCAGGCTCCATTTCACCATAGTCACACATCCAAAGTATGCAAGTCTCATATTTCTTACTTCTTTTATCTACATTATCCACACTCACCATACTCTGTACTTGTTTCACTTATTTGAAATCTTTCCTCTCTTAATAATCTTCTCTCTCGAAACTCTCGCCTCTTCAATGCCTCGAACCCTCGTTCCTCGTACTTAGCAGAGGTCCAGACCCCTTCCGTCTCATGGACCGGTCTGATCCTCACACATTGGGGAATTGTGAGAAAATCTGAGATGAACCGAGAAATCCCTGAGAATGATCCAATTGACTTGCTTTCCTCCCGCTCATTCTCGATCATTCTCATATTCGACCCATGTACCATAATTCTCCAGAAATATACAGCATGTTTTCCAGAATTCACCAATTGTACCAACTGCCTGTGCCTATAGACTTAGAAATTTTTTTCTTCAGCTGGTCCNCTCTCAATCAGAATGGCTAACAACAACTATACTGGATGTCTTTGTTCTAAATGCGCTAGGAAGCCAAAGGCTCTTCGAATGATCAAGAAGGCAAATGCACAGAAACATTTGCAAAAGCATGGACCAGCCATACCCAGTGGAGGGACCAACCATGAAGCAGAAGTCCCACAAGATCGTGGAGAGTATATAGATAAGGCGGGAGGCAGTGCCTTGGGGCTTGATGAAGATGAGATGGGTATGGACTTTGGTGGGGATGGCTTTGGTCTTGATGAAGACAACAGCATGAGGCCACCTCTGGGACCCCAGACAGATCGACAACCACATAGAGGTCAAGTCCCACAACCAGATGTTCACTACACACCAGTATCTATCCCAGGACATGTCTACCCACCACTTAATACCAATTCCAACTCTCTGATTGCACCCTCATTCACAGATAACAACCCTTCTTTCTTATGGTTGGCTTATCTCCAAGCTGTTCTCAACAATGTCAGATAGATGTCAGTGCTGAGGTCAAATGAAAGCTTGGAAATGACCTTGGACGTGCTCAAAGCTGCCAGATTCAAACCAGAGGGCCATACACCAGTGAAGACACTTCAAAGCGCCAAAAGACAACTTGGTCTTGACCCCGACATCAACATCATCCAATATTCAATCTGTCCTCGGTGCTGGAGACACTACAACCCTCAGAAATTCTGGGAACTCAAGTCTCTGGCATGTACCAGCAACGAATGTGATGGAATCATTTACACTGAGAAGCATACTGCAAGCAGTGATACCAAACGACATCCTGTAAAGATCATACCTCAGGTCTCGCTCATTAAAAGCCTTCGCCGCATGGTCAGGCAAAAAGGATTTCACAAAATACTCCATGACAGCCAAGGGGATGAATTGAACAAGAATGATGATGAAGACTTCACAATGGCAGATATGCATGATGGCCAAGCTTGGCACCAGTTGAAGACAGGGATACATCATGAAGTCAGTGAGTTTGGTGCTGTTCACAATGTTCCAAAAACTGAAGATACCAACACCAAAATGACATCCAATCGCTTTGTGCTTCACTTAGTGGCAAACTTGGACTGGTAGGTCTTATTAGGTCCTATTTTTATTCTAATGAGTCACCTCTCATGCTATAACCAGGTTTGGTGCGAAGGAGAGCTGACCTCACTCAACCAGTCCAATGTACATGTCATTAGCTGACATACCTCGACACATCCGTTTTCAGCAGCCTATATATCATTTGTATCATGATTACACCTGGACCATCAGAGCCAACAACTAAGCAGATGAACAACTGTGCAGAACTGCTTGTTCACGAAATCTGTGCCCTCAAAGAAGGCATGTTTTGAATTATTTTCATCTATAGTGTCCTGCTAACTATTGCTAGGTGTCAAGATGGAAATGTACAATGAGAACGATGAGGACATTGTTGAGGAAGATGTCGGTGGCTGAAACGATTGTATGGGCAATAATTGGGATTCTTCAAGGTGGAACAGCAAATTAGCCAACAGTATACACGGTTTTGCAAGCAGCTACACATACCAGCATTCCCAAACACACCATTTACACCAGCCTGTGCCTGCACTCAAGCGATGTCACCAGGTGAAGAGCCTGGATCAAAGCCCAGCCCCAATGAAGGATTATAATTTTGAGGCTGTGGTTGCATTGTACGAGGACTTTGTAGTCTGAGAAAAAGATTCCTTTTGATTGCTGTCATTCTGTATACCTTTACCTACCATCTTTTCAATGTAAAGAGTGCTGGAATTGACCCAAATAGTGGTGCAGAAGCAGCAAGGAGAAGCAGCGAAATGGGCACATGAGCAAAATTTAGTGATCAGTGAATGGTCAGAAGATTGTTGGATTTTGTGGGACCATATATTGCCGAAGCTTGTGCATCACACAAAACTGCAAAAGGTCATAACCCATCTCCAGAGGGTTATAACCCAGGTCTCCAGTGGTTATAACCAGTTCTGGCGGTTATAACCCACCAAAACCAGTCATAACCCCCCAAAACCAGTCATAACCTAGTTATAACCTAGTTATAACTGAGTTATGACCTTCTGCAGTTTTGTGCGATGTGGTGAATCCTCAGTGAATTCCGTGACGAATTGCTGGTTAAATCTTCAAGAATGGCATGAAAAGTCCTAATAGTTGCGACTCGTAATATTCTGAGTTTTTTCTCAGGTATTTCTTATGTTTTCTCACATTTTACTCAGCATACCCCAACTCGCCATTTTGGCCATCATACCCTGTGAAAGGCCATAGGAGTGACGTTGACATGGTGACGAATCACAGCGGCAGCAAGCAAAAGACGATGGGAATTTTTGAATGGCAGCGATTTCTAAAAATGGGCCAGAAAGGACTTTGGCAGTGGTCGAGACTCAAGAGGTGCAACTAGGGAGTTTGTTTAGGAGCGACTGGGGTGCGCCCAAAAAATGTGGTTCTTGCAGCTGATCAGTTGCCATCTTTGATGTTATTGATGGCGGCTAATCAGCTGCAATGGGTGGGAACCAGAGGTGCACCCAATAGTGGAGTACAGGGTAATTCTGAAGGCAATTTGAATTCTTCACTGGTATTTCTTGATGCGGTATACCCAGCAAACGGGCAGATCCTATAAGGAATCCTAGCTCAGCATTGAAGTATTAGAATGAGAAGATCATAAACAAACCAGCGAGAAACTGTTAGTCTCGAAACCCCAAGATCTGCAACGCTTCTATGTTCAAACCAAGTTGATACTTGAATGCCTCTATGGAAGGTGATTAGTGAAATTTGGTGGACAGCTCAACTTGGTAGTCGGGCCACAGAAACGTACTTTTAGAGGAGAAATAACAAGTGATACTGTGTACATAAGACATGAGTTTCACTCCGATGTACCAAAGAGCATAAGACGTACCAGTCACTTCAAATTATTGGTGGTGCTTCCAACTCAAACTTCTATATGCATTCTGCTTCGGATTCCATCTAATCTGGGAGTGTTTTTTTGGACCAGCAGTGAAGGCAAGGCTGTAGTCCGAATCCACCAATGATAAGCCGGACAAGCCACTTGCGTTCTAACTCCAAGGACATTGATATTTTGGAAGGTGACACTGCAGTAGAGGTTCTATTATCTGGGCCAGCGTGAACAGAGGGTGCCGTAGTTTTGATTTCAGAATACGTCAGATGGAGTAAGAAGGCGAAAGAAAAAAGGTATGCACCCGAAGTTTTCCTGCGCTACACCCTTGCCATGCTATTCCAAAAGTCTTGGATGAAATGGAGCCGTCTGTCCATCAGTTTAGTATCGAGGAAAAGCACTGATCCCTGTCGCACGATCTGGCTCGAGCTCATCAGACGGACTGGGGGTTAAAGAGAGTTTCGGGCGAACGGTGAAATCTGGAGCCAACACGTGAGGTCACATGATATATCACGTGAACCTCGCCGCTGTGCATATCGAGGGATTTTCGTTCACCCCGGCATAAACCCTCTACTTAGCAGTAGCGGGAACAACTGAAAACGCGTTGTGAACTTGTGATGCGACTGTACACACTTGTATACTCTACAATGAAGCTGCTGTAAGTGTTTCAACATGCCATTTCACTATCAGAAACATTAAACTAATTCAATTCTCCGTCATCGCCTTATCGAATAATCCCCGGTCAACAGATGAATTAGGCCAGCGGTCGGACTACGGGGCTGCTAAGCGGACAGTGTGAACTTGGAGCATGTTCCATTTCCCTCTTCATCTGTTGACAGTTCATCTCCAGAGGGCTACTCGAGTTGGAGAGATACTTAGTATAGAAGAACTGCAAGAGTAGTTCGTGAACCAGTTCCGACCATGGCGGGAGTTTCCGCAGCCCATCGCGTGGGAAATGTCGGGATGCCGTTCGGGTTCGGCGACAAACCGACCGACCGACCGTATCATGACCAGTTCAAGATCTTGCTTTCACCTATCTTTTTCGCTCTTTCCACACACTAATCTTTAACATTGGTGAA
Organism: Moniliophthora roreri; assembly: GCA_001466705.2. Classification (NCBI taxonomy): domain Eukaryota; kingdom Fungi; phylum Basidiomycota; class Agaricomycetes; order Agaricales; family Marasmiaceae; genus Moniliophthora; species Moniliophthora roreri. The sequence continues at coordinate 455,658 of LATX02000035.1, read as the reverse complement.
CCAATGACGAGCAAAGAAATCTGNCAGAAGCAGCAAGGAGAAGCAGCAAAATGGGCATGTGAGCAAAATTTAGTGATCAGTGAATGGTCAGAAGATTGTTGGATTTTGTGGGACCATATATTGCTGAAGCTTGTGGTGAATCCTCAGTGAATTCTGTGGCGAATTGCTGGTTAAATCTTCAAGAATGGCATGAAAAGTCCTAATAGTCACGACTCGTAATATTCTGAGTTTTTTCTCAGGTATTTCTCATGTTTTCTCACATTTTACTCAGCATACCCCAACTCACCATTTTGGCCATCATACCCTGTGAAAGGCCATGGGAATGGGAATTTTTGAATGGCGGCAATTTCTAAAAATGGGCCAGGAAGGACTTTGGCAGTGGTCAAGACTCAAGAGGTGCAACTGGGGAGTTTGTTTAGGAGTGACTGGGGTGCGCCCAAAAAACATGGTTCTTGCAGCTGATCAGTCGCCATCTTTGACGTTATTGATGGCAGCTAATCAGCTGCAATGGGTGGGAACCAGAGGTGCACCCAATAGCAGAGTACAGGGTAATTCTGAAGGCAATTTGAATTCTTCACTGGTATTTCTTGATGCAGTATACCCAGCAAACAGGCAGATCCTATAAGGAATCCTAGCTCAGCATTGAAGTATTAGAATGAGAAGATCATAAACAAACCAGTGAGAAACTGTTAGTCTCGAAACCCCAAGATCTGCAATGCTTCTATGTTCAAACTGAGTTGATACTTGAATGCCTCTATGGAAGGTGATTAGTGAAATTTGGTGGATGGCTCAACTTGGTAGTCGGGCCGCAGAAACATACTTTTAGAGGAGAAATAACAAGTAATACTGCATACATAAGACATGAGTTTCACTCCGATGTACCAAAGGGCATAAGACATACCAGTCACTCCAAATTATTGGTGGTGCTTCCGACTCAAACTTCTATATGCATTCTGCTTTGGATTCCATCTAATCTGGGAGTGTTTTTTTGGACCAGCAGTGAAGGCAAGGCTGTAGTCTGAATCCACCAATGATAAGCCGGATGAGCTGCTTGTGTTCTAACTCTGAGGACATTGATATTTCGGAAGGTGACACTGCAGTAGAGGTTCTATTATCTGGACCAGTGTGAACAGAGGGTGCCATAGTTTTGATTTCAGAATACATCAGATGGAGTAAGAAGGCGAAAGAAAAAAGATATGCACTCAAAGTTTTCCTGTGCTACACCCTTGCCATGCTATCCCAAAAGTCTTGGATGAAATGGAGCCATCTGTCCATCACTTTAGTATCGAGGAAAAGCGCTGATCCCTGTCGCACAATCTGGCTCGAGCTCATCAGATGGACTGGGGGTTAAAGAGATTTTTGGGCGAACGGTGAAATCTGGAGCCAACATGTGAGGTCACATGATATATCACATGAACCTCGCTGCTGTGCATATCGAGGGATTTTTGTTCACCCCGGCATAAACCCTCTACTTAGCAGTAGCGGAAACTGTAATTCTATCTGCAATTGTACGATGTTTTCCACATCTGCTACCACATACCAATGTCCAAGATCACCCCCACAACTTCTTTGGTGCTCTGAAAATGCTCAACAAAAAAATGCAACACTACATTACCACCCGATGAGATGTCCAAGATGTGTGCACGCTGCCACACCAAAGATCTTGAATGGAAGCATCAGAAGCACAAGTGTCCTGAAACTGAAGCTGAACACCCTTCTCCTAGTCCCTGACCCCCACCAATTGCTGCCGACCTTCCCAGCACTAGTAATCAGCTATTGATTATGGAAATTGAAGGGAGTGATAGTGATTCTGAGGCCGATCAATTAGTGTGTAACTCTGGCTTTTTTAAAAGATTAAAAATACTTACATCCACCCAGAACAATGTACAACACTATGCAAATGCAGAAGCCATGTTTACTGCACTACGAGACCAATGTCATCAGGATATGGCTATTGATTTTCATGGAGAATACACTTTACCTATTGATCTGTTGATCACTGACAAAGAACATGTCCAACTTACAATGCGAGAGGCCTGGCATGTTACTGGATATCAATTTACGTGAGTATTATGCTTTTGAAGCAAAAATAAAGTCTAACACACCTTCTAGTGTCAAATTTCACTGAAAACTCAAGACCGGTCACAAGACTTGTGCATGGTGCTCGCAAGATGCTGGTTGAAAGAAAGCACCAAAGCCAAAGCAAGGAGAGAACATCAAGCATTGTGACAATGTCAGAATGCATTGTTTTGAATGCCAAAGCCACCTTGGTGCATCGTGTAAAGATCTGAAGAAGAGGAGCTGCACAGTTAAGCTCATTACACTTCACATTAGGCATCAGCATAAATACATACCATACTACGAAGTTTCTATGCCACCTGAAGCATCCCAAATTGTTCGGGAGAGCTTGGAGTGGTCCACCCCATTGTCTCTAGTTTCAAAAATACAAGTGGCACATTCCAACATAACGGCAGCACAGATACACAGGGCATGGGCTGTCATGAGCGAAGAGCTTTGAAGGAGGGATCCTAAACGAGTTGAATCTGCTCGGAAGCTGCTGGAGGAACATCAAGCAGTTATCGACATCTTTGAGGTTGAAGAGGTGCCTGGAGTTGAACAAGTTTGCTGGGGTATGAAGATAATAGCACAGAAACTTACCATCAAGAAAATCATTATTGAAATTGCTATAGGCGCAACATGTGAGTCTCATTGAATGCTGATGGGAGAAGTATTTAACTGACCCATATCTTTAGATAATACAAATGCTATGCATCTGGAACTTTACTGTGTTATGGCTGAGTTTGATAATGCGGGCTTTCTCTTATCCTACTGCCTGCTGTCAACAACAGAATCATCAGCACTGAGGAAGAAGATTGATGCCTTGGAGCGCTGGGAAATACGCTTATGCGACAAGTACCACATCAACTCCAGGTTCATCAATGTTGACAAGGATTTGGGAGAGATTGGAATGGCACAAAAGGTGTGGTCAGACTCACACATTCAAATCTGTGGATGGCATATGAAAAAAGCTATCTGAGAATGCATCAGCAAAGCAAAACTCTTGACAACACCTTACAAACCATGCGATGCCCACAGACTATTCCCATTTATTGATAGATCATTCATTCCACTGGGTAGGCCAGATCCAGGTGAACGTGAGGGTGGACATGAGGGAGGTGGACGTGACAGCTCTCTTGATGAACCTGAACTGTCTTTAGCACCAAAATCCAATCCAAATGCTCTATTCATACACATACCTGCAACCCAGAAGCTTGTTGAAAAGACAGAACCAGCTCCTACCCAGAAATCTTCAGAAGCACCTCTAAAGATAAATTTTCCTGCTCTGAAACCCACTCAGGCACCCAGTGGTAATGCACCTTTGAACCAAACTCAAGTGTCAAATGCCGAAAAGCAAACATTCTGCCTGCCAGAGCTACGAGAACCCATTCTAGAGAAGATAGATGAACATTGGAATGCACACTCCCTGCTACCAGGTAAAGCAGCACCTTTGCCAGACGGCATCTATTCATGGGCTGTCAAGAAGATGTATCAATTCTGCGAGGAACATGATTCATGAGAACTGTGGGCTTACCTGTGGGAAAACTGGTACCGACCTGAACGGTGGAGGCTTTGGGCTTGTTCAGTGGTACCAGAAATACCTCAACTCAATACAACTATGGTTATGGAAAGCCAGTGAGCGTACATTATCCCTATTAAGCACAGGAAGAAAACTTACTTTCTTTTAGTTGGCGCCACATCAAAGAAGATTTTCTTCACCACTTTAGCAAGCCAAGAATTGATCTGCTCGCTTGGATCCTTATAACAAAATTAGCACCATTATATTACCAAAAACTCAATGTTCTTCTTAGTAATATTGGTCGATACCAATTCCTTTGTGCATGGTGGAAACCATTCAAAAAGGCTTGGAAACAGTGTGAGAACAAACACATACCAGAGCCGACTGGGATATTTGACAGATGTCAGGTGATGGGTGTGCACTTGCCCAGCTCTAGCGAAAAGTCAGTTCTTAATATGCAAACACCTGGTCCAAAGTGTCAAGCCTGTACCACCAGAATTCTTCCTTGAGGTGATGCATAACTGAACAGCACCAATCTGGTCACACCCCTCATTGATGCTGTTAGATGAGCCTGTGCCTGCAGCTGAGCCACTAATATGTCGAACCTAGAAAAGACCCACTTTTCTTCATTTTACACTATTTCTGAATTGGCACACTTTAATAAGACATGAGATGATGGGTAATAAGGACTAGAGTGAGCCCAGTCTGCTAGTCATTGCCTTAGAGAAGCTGTGGTACCTTAGAAAGTACAAAGAGCTATATAATACACTATACAGAGGTGTCTAAGCTGTACTTTCTAACCTATCTATGTATCAGATCAAAAGCAGATCACTCTCAAAACCTGTAGGGAATCTAACTATGGCCGAATGAACACATTGGCTAGTTAACCAAGCTCTCAAAGTGCTATCAATGGGATTTTAACTTCTACTTTACTTTTCTATAACATCTGCAAAGTGCAAGCTGCAGTCAAACAGTACAGAGGTACTTAGAAGAGACATTAAAACAGAAAGATGACTTAGAACAAGAATGATCATAGAACAATCCTCCTCCAAAGTCAATATACGGATCAGAGTCAAAGCAGGCAATCTCTTAATAAAGAATTCACCAGTGGCTAAACAATATGCGATAAGCAAACTAGGTACAAAGCCTGCTTGGAAAGACAGAAATCACTTCCAAAGGACATCCACTACCTACAGACAGATACAATGAGACATATGAAGAATATCTAATGTGCAAGAAATCCTAAATAAGACCGAGTGTGCATTGTCAAAGGAGATCGGAACAATAACAGTGTGTTCCGACCTTGGAAAATTTGGCATCTAGGCCACTGCCGATGTGCAGGTACTAGAAAAGGGAAATGCTGTCAAAAGACAAGACAGATACAGTCATCTGCTGGTAGATACCCGACCTAGAAAAGAGAAAATACAAATTATAGAGTCTAGAACACCTGGAGGCATAGATAACTGCACAGATATGGTCGGATACCCTAGTAGCCAGACTCCATGACATCTGAATAATCCCTCTTTTAGTATCTCAGTTACTCATTTGTCATTTCCTGAATTATCGGACATTATTTATAATTTTCTGTAGATATATTCCTTGGACTGTATATAAGGACAGCTAGATATTTGTACATACTCAAGTAACTCTGCCCCCTCTGATTGTGAATACATGACGAGTTTGTTTGGTGTATAAATTTGTGTGCCATTCCAGTTTTGCTTCCTTACTACAGGCCCTGGAGATCGCACAAAATGTCAAAAGGCGCTGACGGGTTATAGGCGGCTAAAATGCCTGAAACCCGCCAGCACCTGGTAATAGGTAGACATATCCCTAATGAAACTCAACTTGATCAGTGATAGAGGCTGTAACAACCATGAGAATCATACTGACTGGTTTTGTGTAGAATATAACCCCCTCGTGACCACCTCTTTACCCGCCATTACCGGTTAAGGGTGGTTAAGGGTGGTTAAGGGTGGTTGTGGGGGATATTTCAGGTTTTTAGTGCTGGAGCTGTTTTCAGGGGTTCACATGCATTTACTGGGTTCAACACAAGTTATGTGGGGTTCTGTGTAGAAATTTTGGGAGGAAACTGTTGTCATTAAGTACAACTAAGAAATGACATTTGTCAATTGGTGTCCTCACGTGAGTGAAGACCCCTGCAATCATTTGTTTATTTGTTCAACAGTTTTCAAACTCCGCGGATTCTTTCTTTCCTTTGTACCACCACCATCCTTCCTGTCCTTGCCATTGTCTACCCTCACAACTATAGATCTGCCATCGCTGTCACCTACTCTCATTTCCGTTGTCATCTACTCTCATTGCCATCATCATCTACCCTCATTGCCATCATCATCTACCCTCATCACCATCGCCGTCTACCCTCATTGCCATCGTTCCCTTGTTATCACCGTCATCATTCTGTTTACGTTGTCTACTCTTGTTGTGATCTAATCTGAGTATCAAACTCAATACGTCGTCGTGTTGACTTTGTCACTAATCCTGAATCTTGATCCTTGGACAGGAATACTTTTCTGCATTCTTAGTACAAGGTTTGGTCATTATTAGTGCGTTAATTTGTCTAAGATAAGACTAGTGGAAAACTACCCAAAAAGATAACCTCCAAAAGTCTAACTCAGTTTGTTGTGCAAGTGTGGATCGATGTGATCAGAGTTGCCACACTTAGAATGCCAACAAAACTCTTAGCTAGGTTGATTCTCTCTTATTGAAGTGTTCTACTTCAAAGTGTTCACCTCCAAAGGAGTCTAGATGAGTTTTAAAAGGAGTTTATTTCACAAAACACACAAAACACAAAGAACATGGTGCACAAAGCACAAACACAAGAGCTACAGTCCCATACAAAGACTCGATAGCCAATATAGACAAAACTCTTAGCTAGGTTGATTCTCTCTTATTGAAGTGTTCTACTTCAAAGTGTTCACCTCCAAAGGAGTATAGATGGGTTTAAAATGGGTTTATTTCACAAACACACACACAAAACACAAAGAACACAGTGCACAAAGCACAGACACAAGAGCTACAGTCTCATACAAAGACTCAATAGCCAATATAGTCTGACTCTATGGAGTTCAAGACTTCTTTAAGACAACTACAGCACACAGCATACTGGAAAAGGTCCTAGACCAATTTCTACACTCTTAGAAAAGTGCCAAATGCACTAAAGATGTTACTCTTTGTCTCTTACAATGCAAGTTCATTATCAGATGTCTATCTCTCTGGAGTCACTCAGGACCAATCTCTAGGGCCTGAAGTGAGGAAGCAAAACTGGAATGGCACACACAATTATACACCAAACAAACTCTTCATGTATTCACAATCAGAGGGGGCAGAGTTACTTGAGTATGTACAAATATCTAGCTGTCCTTATATACAGTCCAAGGAATATATCTACAGAAAAATAAATAATGTCCAATAATTCAGGAAATAATAAATGAGTGATGGANATTAGTGCGTTAATTTGTCTAAGATAAGACTAGTGGAAAATTACCCAAAAAGATAAACTCCAAAAGTCTAACTCAATTTGTTGTGCAAGTGTGGATCAATGTGATCAGAGTTACTGCACTTAGAATGCCAACAAAACTCTTAGCTAGGTTGATTCTCTCTTATTGAAGTGTTCTACTTCAAAGGGTTCACCTCCAGAGGAGTATATATGGTTTATATCACAAACACACACACAAAACACAAAGAACACAGTGCACAAAGCACAAACACAAGAGCTACAGTCCCATACAAAGACTTGATAGCTGATATAGTCTGACCCTATGGAGTTCAAGACTTCTTTAAGACTACTACAGTACTCAGTGTACTGGAAAAGGTTCTAGACCAATTTCTACAAAGAGCTCAGCACAGGCACACCTCTTGCTAAGACTCTAAGTGTGTCACAACCTGATACCCAACACAGGCCACACTCCAAGTGCCCAAGGGTCCTTCTTAGTGTAAAGTGTCTCTTAGAAAAGTGCTACAACACACTCAAGATGTTACTCTTGTCTCTTATGACACAAGTTCATTATTAGATCTCTATCTCTCTGGAGTCACTCAGGACCAATCTCCAGGGCCTGAAGTGAGGAAGCAGAACTGGAATGGCACACAAATTTATACACCAAACAAACTCTTCATGTATTCACAATTGGAGGGGGCAGAGTTACTTGAGTATATACAAATATCTAGCTGTCCTTATATATGGTCCACAGAATATATCTACAGAAAATTATAAATAATGTCTGATAATTCAGGAAATAATAAACAAGCAACAGAGATGCTAAAAGAGGGAATATTTGGATGTCATGGAGTCTGGCCACTAGGGTATCTGACCATATCCACACAGGTATCTACTTCTCCAGGTGTTCTGGACTCTATGATTTGTATTTTCTCTTTTCTAAGTTGGGTATCTATGAGCAGATGGTTGTATCTGTCCCATCTCCTTACAGCATTTCCCTTTCTGGCATCCACACATTGGCAGAGGCTTAGATGCCAAAGTTTCTGAGGTTGGAACATGCTGTTACTGTTTCTATCTCCTTTGACAATGCATGCTCGGTCTTAGATAGAACTTCTTATGCATTAGATATTCTTCATATGTCTCATTGTGTCTTGTCTATTAAGTTACTTCAGTTCTACAAAAGTAGTCTTCTAGCTTCTGAGGTCACTTTGTACTTAATTATGTTATTTCATATGTTTTCACTGCCTGAGCTCTTTATTAAGAGATCGTCCACTTTGACTTTGATCTGTATATTGACTTTGGAGGATAATCATTCTTTGATTGTTCCTGTTCTAAGTCATCTTTCTGTTTTGATGTGTTTTTTAAGTACCTCTGTACTGTTTGACTGCATGTTGCACTTTGCAGATGTCATAGAAAGTTAAAATAAAAATAAAATCCCATTGGTAGCACTTTGAGAGCTTGATTAACTAGCCAATGCATTCATTGTGCCATAGTTAGGTTCCCTACAGGTTTTGGGAGTAATCTGCTCTGGATCTGATACATAGATAAGTCAGAAAGTACAGCTTAGACACCTCTGTATAGCATATCATATAGCTCTTCATACTTTCCAATGCACCATAGCTTCTCTAAGGCAATGACTAGCAGACTGGGCTCACTCTAGTCCTTATTACCCATTATCTGGTGTCATATTAAAGTGTTCTGATTCAAAAGTAGTGTAAAACGAATAAAATTGGGTCTTTTCTAGGTTTGCCATATTAACACTCCACTCTCATGAATTGGTCTAAAGATAACTGTTGCATATTCTCTGTCTTCTTCTGGTTGTAAATCCCCCTCACTTTCCTCATACTCTGCACAATACTCAGTGTGAAATCTGGTTCAAGCTCTGGATTTCCCAAGTATATCTTCTCTACTCTTCCACACATGTCAATGATCTCTGATGGAGTGATATTGGCTGATTGTTACACCTGTACCTCTTGGCTGAGTTTACTTGTACAAAGTACCAGTGTGACTAACCCTGTATACATGTTCCTACTCTTATGTTTTACTTCTGTTCTGCTGATGTGTCTAATTTTGGCCTAGACATGAAATCATGCACTTTTCACATCAAAAATTAGAAAAAGAGCCCAGAGTACATGTGATATTCATGTGACTTGATAACCTGGGAACTCTAATATGGCATCTAAGCCTTAAGTGCTGAGTCTAATAAGTCTAATAATTGACACTGTAACACAATTTAGATGAAGTTAGTAGACTATACTAGCCCTCTACATTACAGTGAAGCATCACAGTGAGGGTCCTTGGTCAATAAAATGGGCCAGAAACCACTAATTCTGAATACAAAGGAATAGATATCAGCAGGATCCACAGTCTAAGTGCACTAGATTGTTCACTTTGCAATCACATTGTGTGATAATGCATCAATAGACTTAATGCTTCATTATTACTATCAGAACTATAGTACATAGTTGGAACTTGTCCCTATGCAGAGCTTCAAAGACACTCTTGAGCAGATACAATGGCCTATCCAGGTGTACATGGGATGATTGATAGGCAATGAGTGTGCAGGAAATTGATAATGATTCACAAGATTGTACATGGGACGAAAGGAGAGTGAATATGACAGATGTCTAGATGGTGACATCTGCCAATCCAATGGTAGAAAGCAGCTATGTGGAAGTAAACCAGAGGAAAGGGAAACATAAAGCCAGTCCAGAACCCATGGCTACATGGAAGTAGCTATGCAGAAGGATTGTTTGACCTAGCAATGCTCTGCACAGAGTTCAAAACACAATAAATCAACTGTTTGGTCACCAGATATACCCAACATAGTTAATTGCTACACAGAGTTGGACTTTTAGGCACAAATGCATATGATTTGTACTCTAAACTAGATCACACTCATTTATTTTTTATTTTTGTTATTTCCAATTATCGTTTTGTATATAAAGAGCTGTACTTGTAGATGCAGGCTCAAGCACTGACTGGTACTTGCATATTATAGCCCTGCACAGCATCAATTTAGACCTCTGTGCAGCTTTTTAGACTAAGTCTCCATGCACTTGCCAGTCAGTCACTTCTAGTAGAGCTGAGATTGCTATATATTTTGCCTCACTGTATACATTCCTTTATAACCAACCAATAAACTACTTGTTTTAAAAACCTACACTTTGTGACTCTTGAGTGTAACACTTAAGTCATTCTAACTAGAGTCCTTAGACTCTACACTCTTATACCAACTTAAGCTGGTCAATTGAAACTCAAAGGGTTCTGTCCCCTTTTCACTCCAAATTGCACTTGAGATAGACTCAGTCTCCTAGTAGACTTATATGGTGCTTTATCACTCTTAGAAGCCTCTATTGTGGGTTTTAGTAGCAGCTCTTAGTTGCAGAAGCCCTTTTAGAGTGCATTTTTGAGTGAAGATAGCATGTAGCAGTTCTTCATAGAAGATAGAGTAACTGCCTCTTCACTGCACCTATATACTTGCAGCACATTTTTCTTGCAGCATGTCCCACAGAGTCCTCATGTAGGTACATGTGCTAGCCTTATTGCTGTAGTCTACTTAGTATATAAACACATGTACAGTACTTGAATACCTCAAGTAGAAGATTAATGTTGTTCTATGCAATCTCTTGTCTGAACCCTTCTCATATAAGACTCTTCATCTCATGTGATCCTCTGCCATAGGCAGTAGGGCTGTTGCTGATAGCTTCAGTGAACATGCCTGTGTATAGTGCTCCTTGTACAACTCTTTCTAGTTGTTCGGCTGTACTTCTTGTCTCTTCCACATAGTCTTAACAGTATTTTCTACCTTGACCTGCTGTTCTATGGACTTTTTCTCCTCCTATTGATTACACACCACTTCCATATCTTCCTTTACTGCCAAACCCCAGCCCTCTATGGATTCCCACAAACAACAGCAAGACAAAAAACATGACTTCCATGTGAGACATTGGGCTGAAAAAGCTCCTGCTTTGTCTGGTAAGGTAGAGCAATCTACTTACACTAAGCCTGCTTTCCAGACCCAGAGTGACTTCATTTGGGAGTCCTTGCAACAACAAACTGGTTTCTTCACCAGACCAATGTCCAGTGGATACTATGGCTATGACTTCATTTCTTTCCACCTCAATTGCCAGCCTGTCTACACAGGTACTCTTTTCTTGGGCACTCCCACTTACAGATCTGACTTCTCATTTATCTGGCCTGGCAATTTCAATTCTCCTAACTCTCCTGATAATCTGGCTGGCCCCAGCACCAATGACAAGGGCTGTGGTCAGGAACTCTAGTTGAACAGAAGCAGAGAAGGCTCCATCTTAGGTTCTGGCTGGTCTTCTAAGCATCTCTGAGACAGAGGTGGTTTGGATGATGGTGGAGATGATGGAGATGATGATGAAGGTGGAGAAGGTGGTCCTGGTGGTGGTAATGGAAATAGTGGCAGAGATGATGCTCCCAAGCTGACTCTCTGTACCATGATCTGAGTCCTTAGTGCTATTACTGATCATTTGGAGAAGTTCAACAACTCAGAATATGCCACCCAAGCCAAGTCAAAGCTCAAAGAGCTTGATACATTTGATAGTAGCAACCTTAAGCTCCTGAAACCCTGGCTAGCCTCTCTCATGCTCCACTCAACGACTGACCCAAAGCCTTTTGGTTGAACTCCTCCAAAATCATGTTTGCCCTGTCCTTCCTCTGGGGCAATGCATCCAAGTGGTTTCAACATGACATTCTTAGCACTCAGCCAGGACCAAGGCTATTCTGGATGGAGAGCTATGCTGCCTTTGTTAACAAACTCTAAGTCAACTTTAGTCTCTCACAACTCTCAGGCCAAAGTAGAGAATACTCTCAATCTTCTCTGGATGTGTGATGGTGAGCACATCCATGTCTATGACCTGAAGTTCCAGGATGCTATGGTTGAACTGGATTGGGGTGAAAACACCTTCTCATACCAGTACTACTAGGGTCTTTCCAACTGCATTAAAGACAAAATGTCTTGCATCAGCCAACCTGACTCCTTCCATGCACTCTGAACTCTTGCCTGGTCACTCAATGACTAGTATTGGTCATGACAGGCCAAGAAAGGACATGCTAATACCACTTGATTGTGCTACACAAAAGAGCTGATCTGTTGAACAGATCCTACTCTCCTATTGTCTATGTGTATGTGGTAATGTGCAGAGTGTGGTTTGGCATGATCAGAGTTACTGCACTTAGACTCTTATTTGATTATATTGCTCCAAATAAGTGTGTACTCATTTATTGACATAGAGACTATGAAGATATATTTGTTTAATAATTTATTTTTATTGTGTATTTTCTAGTTTATACTATCTCAATTAAGCCTGAATACAACAGCTAATTGTGCTGAGGCAATGGTAAGACCACTCTGAAGTGATAACTCAGGCAATCAAAGACTACAGTACCCCTTGTACTGGATACAAACCTCTTGGTTGTGATCTGTAACACACTTAAGTAGGAAAACTTCTAGTTCAAATGTAGCCTGAGCCCTCTCTAAGATGTGTTGACACTAGCAAAACACTAGCTGCCTCCAGAAAGCCAACAAAACTTTCTAATACAAAGTCTTCTCTTGACTTGAAAATAACTACTCACTAAAGCACAGAACANATGAAAATGCAAATGGGGTCTAGACCACTTCAGAGTCCAGACCCAACCTCATTTTGGAGAGAAACAAATACTAACACACTTTCCCACCCTCTATCTTCAGCTGCACCAAAAAGCTGGACCTTCATTCATCAACAGGATAAATCCTTGTTCCTTAGACTCATTAATACCACTTGATTGTACTACACAAAGAACCAATCTGTTGATCAGATCCTGCTCTCCTATTGTCTATGTGTATGTGGTGATGTGCAGAGTGTGGTTTGGTGTGATCAGAGTTACCACACTTAGACTCTTATTTGATCTGTAACACACTTAAGCAGGAAAACTTCTACTTCTAATGTAGCCTGAGCCCTCTCTAAGATGCATCAACACTAGCAAAACACTAGCTGCCTCCAGAAAGCCACCAAAACTTTCTAATATAAAGTCTTCTCTTAACTTGAAAATAACTACTCACTAAAGCACAGAACAAATATCTGGCTTTGCTGTCACTATCAAGTTTGGTTTATAGTCTTATATCTCAACTAGGTCTACTCTGAGTCCCTAGAGCCTGACGTGAGGAGGAAGATCTGATTGAATGTAATTTTTCTATACAAACAATAGCCACATACAAATTGCATAGTGGTAGGGCAGATTCCTCTTGCTCCTACCTACAAAATAGTAGTTCTTATATACTGCTGGAAACAAATATTTACAATAAAATTATAATAATAGGGTATATATCATATGGGTTACAGAAAAAATCACAAAATGAATGTATATGGGTTCAGCCTCTTGTCACAATAGTAATCCTATACCATTTATAGGTATGCAGGTCACCAATAAATACAATCTTGGGTATCAGAAGCATGACTCAAGCCAGGCCCTCTATGTGGTATATGGGTATCTATGGCCAGGATCCATTGCTACTGCATAGGAGTTCCTTATCCTGTCTTTCAATTGTTCAGAAATGCTCTCAACTTCCACAGGAGTCATTAAGTATTTCCTTGTTCCATCTGTCCTATCTGACTCTGACTCATTCCTATCTCATGTTTTTTCTTTTATCTATCAGTCCTATCTGATTTCCATCTTATCATTTTCCTCCTAGATTTGGAGGGATTATTGCATCACCATCTTGGAATGCTGAGTAATCATATACTTGATCTTATATTTTATTGTATATCTGATTTAAATATCATCATGTCTTTTCTCTTGGTATATTGTAGGTATCATCCTAAGCTTGAATGAGCTCTCTGAGAGTAAATGAAAGTTGTGTAAATGTAAAATATCCCCTTGATACACTATATATATGTTCAAATATTGATGTGTCTCCTTTTGAACAACACCATATAGAGGTCTCTACAGGTTTTAGAATGCTCAAGATATAATATTGAGAGTCTATAAGTGACTTGGTACTCATGTGGGGCATACTGTAAGTACAATTAACTTATAGCTTCATGCCATCAAGTGTATATAGGTTTCAAATGACTACTTGGGCTCATATCAGTCCTTCTATTTCCACATTTCTTATCATTTCAACCATTTAAACATGTCCAAATGACATTCATATGTATAGAATTTGCAAGATTTATAAATTTGGTGTATTATTATAATATGCACTATGGACATATCATGAGGTGACTGTTACTGCCTCTGGTAACAATGAGCTTGCATTCACTAGTGGAAAGTCAATGTCATATGTCTTCTAGTCATAAACCAACATCTGAGTCAAATCATTTGGTGAAGCAAGTTTCTTTTTGGAATCATGCTAATATTGTTAGTGCTAGAGTCTTTGAGTTGGATCTTTACTATTGTACAACTAATTTGATACTTATAGACTCAGTTCACAAATCAATAATCAAAGTCACAAACACATGATAACAGATTGGCTGCCAACATGTAGAGGTAGGAGAGGACTACCTGTCAAGCTTGACCAAATTTGGAGAACTATGGCATCCAGATTTAATGCTGTGATGCTGGATTGAAGATGCTCAAAAACCTATGCCTCTACTATGAAAACACAAGGCCTGTGGTGCCAAAATACCCCTAAAAAAGGTATATATATAAGTTCTTGATTCTCAGTTTTTGTTTTGCAAGTTGGTTCAGCATGGTTCACTGTTACTGCAACATCAAGAATAATTCTCAATGTCTCACTTGGTAGTTCCAAGATGATTGCCTTCAAAACAACTTCTCAGATCAAGATTGGTGTTCATTTTGTATAATATTTATTGGTTTTGTGGTTCTATTAATCACTTCGAAAGCAAAACTGGTATAAGGTTCAACCAGAAACTGCTTAAAGATTAAACTTCTTCTAAGTGAGAACAAAGGTACCTCTTGTACCTGAATATAGCCCTCTTAGCTATGTTCTGCAATGATTCTCAAGAGGACAAATCTTCTAGCCACTGCTAGCCTGAAACCCTCTCTGATTCATGTTGAAACATCAGACTATACTAATGTACATCAGCTACTCTCTTAGTAGACTAATACAATGTTCTTCTTATCAGAAAACATGCCTCTTGCATTAAAAACTAAGCTCTTTCTAGCTTTTATTTAGATCTCTAGTTTGGGATACAATCTCAGGTCTCAACTAGCCTGTGCCTCTTGCACAACTAAATAAGCTAGGGCCCAAAGTGGTTGAAAAATACTGATTGCCAGTAGCTCTTCTACCTGAACAACAATGTCATACACTCTGGTAATCAGTGGGCAGTATCTCTCCTGCCTTCCACCTACAAAACATGTCTCCTTATCATTGCACAAAACTGCAAAAGGTTATAACTTGTCTCCAGGGGGTTATAACCCAGGTCTCCAGTGGTTATAACCAGTTCCAGCAGTTATAACCTAGTTATGACTTTTTGCAGTTTTGTGTGATGATATACCCTACAACATAAATAATCTAATATATCTGTCACACATAAACATAAAACTGAGTCAGGTGCTAAATATTATATAAAATAAGCTGTGTTTGGCAATTTCTCTGTCACAGTGTCCAATTGTAGTCAGGCTTCATAGCTATAAACTCTTTTATTCTTTTTCTATAATGATTGTGCAGTCTTCTGACACCAATCATTTGCAATTTTCTCTATCAAACAGCTCTCCTTCTGACTCTGTTTGAAAATATTATACTTCCATGCCACTCTGCATGGTTCTTTCTTTCTCTGTCTACTGTCATCTGTTCTGTAGATGCATAATATGCTTCTATTTTCTCATCTAAAGTGTACACATAAGCTCAGCTGTGCTATCTTCTCATCATACAGCTTTGTCTTCTGCTTTTCCATGATACAGGCACCTTTCCCATAACTGATCATCTATTTCATTCATCTAATTTGATATTGGTATCTCAAGTATCCCCTGCTGATAATTTGTCATTCTCTGTTTCATATCCATTTCTTAGTAATATTCCTGTGGATGTATCATTGAAGGCTTTTATTCTTTCTTCAAGTTGGGTGTGGATTGGAAATATTGTTAAAAAGTGAAAATGTTCCCTTTAGTATGCTTTTGATAGAGGTATAATGCAGTATAGTTCCCTACAGGTTTCAGGATGCTCCTCTGTGTTCAGATTTACTATTTATTTTCATACTAGCAGTGGTTGGGTACCCTTGTATGGCCTACCATCAACCATTACTCTGCTAATATTTTGTATCCCTCTCTACTACTCACTTTGAATAGCTGCTCAGAGCTTACACTAGTTCTTAATTCCCTTGTATATTTCATTTTCAACTATAAAAGTGCAAAATATTCTCTATTTGCATGTGAAATAAAAGGTAAAAGTTATGCATATCAGTGTCTCAAGCTGAGCTGTCCTGGGCAATCCTAAGAGGCTGTCAATAGTTGCAAAATGAACTATATCTTAACTTAAATTTTAATGCACACCACAACTCACAAGCTTACACAAGAGAGTGCCAGTTTTTGAGGCTCCATTAGGCTTAGGCTAAATTTTCACTAGATCTTGAGTAAAAACCTCACACTCTTTTTGATAGTGTCAAGCTCAAGCCAAATTATAGGACTGCTGGCACCATAAGTGGTTCACAGGCTTGCATTCATGTTCCTCTCATTGCAGTTTTCGTCCACTTCTGCCATAATATTCTTATTTTATGCTGCCTCTGAATATTTGTGGATTCTGGTCTCTCAAAATCAAGTTTACAAGAATTCCAAGCAACCTCAAAGTAATCCTGATGCTTTGGTATGCTTAAGGGCCCAGAAGCTATCAAGGTAAGGTCCATGTGTGAGAGGGTACTATGATCCAGTCCAGCAAATATTGGTGGTCAGGAGAATAATTAGACTGACAGTCATTTCAGAACAGCAAAAAAAGCCATTATGTCCTGGCCATTGTCACAGTTCATTGGTGCATAGCTTGAGTACTTACTGGTTCCCACATTTTGACCAATTTCTCAGAATAATTCAAAACACCATTTTTGTATGAGTTCCAACTTCAGGGCTTCAGCTGTGAAAGCAATTTAAGTATACCAGTGAATATATGGAGCACCATTTAAGCATTGCATCAAAATGCATACTCTGGCATGGTTCTGGTGTAGTATTTTGGCCCATTACACATTATGTGTTGTGCGCAATGGGCTTCAACTTGTGCATGAGCAATCTGCATTATAGTTTGTCACTTCTATAGTGTATCTTGAATGTTCAATGTGACCTGACTTCTGCTGTCTTAAACATGTTGTGGCTTCACAAGAAACAGTATATGCTGTGAATAGAGGATGTACCCTGTTTGTGGTCACTATTTACATATCCTCAGTGAGGTCCTCCCTCAAAATCATCATTTCCTGACACATCTCAGAGTTGTGCCCAATAGGTGTGAGTACTGTATCCCTCAAAATGTCTCATACTATAAACTTGTGCAGTACTATTTACAGGTACAGGGGAATGCTTCTGGAGAGTTTGAGTTCAACTCTAAAAGAAAGGAAAGATATAGTCCAGGTCCATAACTTGGTCTTGCCACTGGCTCCAGACTTAGGAAATGTGGAATAACATCAGGTGGCAGTGGGAATCAGCAGAGTTCAGCCTGAGGCAACCATAATTAGAGCCTGTTTGAATGAAACCCCAGGTTCTCAGGTTCCAGGTTGCATAGAGAACTTGGGCCAGCCATCCAGAACTGCATTGTCTTTGGAATGCAGCATTTTTTGTCCTGTAGCCACAAAAAATCATACCAGGTTCTTCATGGGACATACTTTTGTCAATAGATACTTTTAGAAGTAATCAGAGTCCTCAAACCCCTGTGAGTTGTAGTGGTCCTTGTAAATAATGACATTGTAATGACAATTATGTTGGCAACTGTGAGATTCCCTCACAGACCTTTTGAAATGAGTTCTTGAGCATGATACTACACTCAAATGATCTAAAAATTGTTCTATGTGGTGCTTTATAACATACATGAGTACTTACTTGGTAGGTGTCGGAAGAACGGTGGCTAAGCGCTGGACGAAGCGCCTGCGGGAAGGCCGTCCCGAACTTTCCGCACAACTTGGAACCCAGAACTTGGAAACNTCTGGCATGGTTCTGGTGTAGTATTTTGGCCCATTACACATTATGTGTTGTGCGCAATGGGCTTCAACTTGTGCATGAGCAATCTGCATTATAGTTTGTCACTTCTATAGTGTATCTTGAATGTTCAATGTGACCTGACTTCTGCTGTCTTAAACATGTTGTGGCTTCACAAGAAACAGTATATGCTGTGAATAGAGGATGTACCCTGTTTGTGGTCACTATTTACATATCCTCAGTGAGGTCCTCCCTCAAAATCATCATTTCCTGACACATCTCAGAGTTGTGCCCAATAGGTGTGAGTACTGTATCCCTCAAAATGTCTCATACTATAAACTTGTGCAGTACTATTTACAGGTACAGGGGAATGCTTCTGGAGAGTTTGAGTTCAACTCTAAAAGAAAGGAAAGATATAGTCCAGGTCCATAACTTGGTCTTGCCACTGGCTCCAGACTTAGGAAATGTGGAATAACATCAGGTGGCAGTGGGAATCAGCAGAGTTCAGCCTGAGGCAACCATAATTAGAGCCTGTTTGAATGAAACCCCAGGTTCTCAGGTTCCAGGTTGCATAGAGAACTTGGGCCAGCCATCCAGAACTGCATTGTCTTTGGAATGCAGCATTTTTTGTCCTGTAGCCACAAAAAATCATACCAGGTTCTTCATGGGACATACTTTTGTCAATAGATACTTTTAGAAGTAATCAGAGTCCTCAAACCCCTGTGAGTTGTAGTGGTCCTTGTAAATAATGACATTGTAATGACAATTATGTTGGCAACTGTGAGATTCCCTCACAGACCTTTTGAAATGAGTTCTTGAGCATGATACTACACTCAAATGATCTAAAAATTGTTCTATGTGGTGCTTTATAACATACATGAGTACTTACTTGGTAGGTGTCGGAAGAACGGTGGCTAAGCGCTGGACGAAGCGCCTGCGGGAAGGCCGTCCCGAACTTTCCGCACAACTTGGAACCCAGAACTTGGAAACCGAGGTTTTATCCGAACAGGCCCTTAGTAATAGACGAGCCGGATCCATTTTCCAGCGATGGGCGACATCGTCGGGTGCAAGACAACTGTCGGGGTGTTCGGGGTTGTTTGTATGATTTATTCCAGCAATCTGTCAAAGTTGTGACCCTGCAGGGTATGAACATATGGATATTGGTGTTTGTCGCATAGAACATAAGAGAAAAATTTTCATTAGGACTCTAGCCTGTGCGCTAGCCTGTGTGGCATGTGTTGCCGATTGAGTGGGAAAATCCAGCACGTCCAGCCGGCGCTCCGGCAAATGTGATACGCTTGTGATACGCGCTAGTTCTTCTGTTTCTATGGTACCTCTCAACTGAATCTCTCTCCTCCTGCCTTCATCCCGGACTTCATCCATCATATTCGATGAGGCAGCGACCAGAAGTGGAATCCTGGCCTCCACCCTCCTCGCCAGACGAGAGCGAAGCTAAACGTGAACTACGGCTTGAGGAGGAACGTGAGGCAAAACGGGTCAGTGATGCCATCGATTTGGCTATCTCACAAGAAAAGGAGCAGAGGCGGAAGGCGCCTGGGGCAAAAATACTCTTGCTAGGTGAGTTATTGCTTATAGCAGGAGGCGCTACGGATTCTGATTTTGCGCAGGACAGGCAGAATCAGGGAAATCGACGATTTTGAAGAATTTTCAACTTCATTTCTCTCCTAAGGCTTTCAATGACCAGGTATTGCGGAATATAACTTACTTTGACTTTTCTTATCATATCACAGGCTGAACTTTGGCGGCCTATCATTCATCTCAACCTAGTCCGCTCCGTCAACTTCATTTTGAACATCCTAGTCCCACCTCGTTCGGGCTCAACATCTCCACCACCCCTCGCAGCACAGCTCGACGATACTCTCCGCAAGCTCTGCTTTTCCCTTGCGCCCCTCAAACAGGTGGAAGAGGCTCTGACTAAACGGATCACCGGTTCCTCCACTGTGTTACCAGCAGTTCCCGACAACTATGATTATCGGAAAGCGGATATCGATCCCACACACATCAAGCACTATCAATGGCAACCTTACCATCCCACCCGTGCAGCAGAGATATCTGTTCGCTCTGGGCATAATAGCTGGAAAGGCCTTCTCACGAGCAAGTTTAAGCGACACTCCTACGACTCCCAGGACACCAGCTACAACAAATTTGAAGATATGCAGAACCGGAGAATTATCACTGCTTGCAACGAAGATATCGGGGCACTGTGGCGGCATCCAAAGGTGCAGGCGAAGCTTATGGAAGAAGAGGTATATCTGAGAGATCAGCCGGGATTGTGCGTTTTCTCAAACCGTTCTGTGGCGGTCTCAAGTGCTGATGCATGTTTCAATCTAGCTTTTTGGAAGACGTGCCCCGAGTAACCGACGAGAACTACATGCCAACATCAAGTTCGTTCCTGCGACCTTTAGGTAAATTACCAGGACGCTAAACAATGTGCAGGCGATATCCTACGAGCTCGAGTCCGCACAATCGGCCCCGAAGAACACCGGATATTTATGGAAAATAGTGGTTTGTCTCCCTTCTTTTCCGGAGCGCCGCGTCCATTGACTCCCGTATCTTTCTTACAGCTCCTGAAAACGGAGGCGGCCGTGAATGGGTGGTCTATGATGTTGGCGGAGCGCGATCCCAACGAGGTTTGTCACTCTACTTGCGTACATTGCCTTTACGTCTCGATTAACCTTGTTTAGCCGCGTGGGCACAATTTTTCGACGACGGTAAGTTTACCGCCATCTTTACCTACTTTCCCTTGTCGCTAAGCCACATTCTAGTCACCGTGATAATATTCCTAGCACCTATATCAGGCAAGTTCTCCCCGCGGCCCGTCCCACACGTCAACTGACACCGGTAAAGCGTTCAATCAAGCATTAGCCGAAGATCGGACGGTAAACCGATTGGTGAGAATCCGTTATGCCCGATACCAAATCAGTTCGCTGACCTCTGACTACAGGCAGACTCCATGAAGCTATGGCGAACTATCTGCTCGAATAAGCTTCTCGCCAACGTTGACCTCATCCTTCTGCTCAACAAAATTGATATTCTCGACGCTCATCTTAAAGCTGGCATTCAGTTCAGTAGATACGTGACCAGTTACAAAGGCCGACCCAACGAGGTCGAGGCTGTCAGCCGATGTGAGTACCTGGCAATCGCACCCCCTACTGTATGTCCATTAACTCGGCTACAAGATCTGCTCGATATGTTCAACGGTCTCCATCATCAACATTCACCGAAAAAGAGGAAGATACATCCTCACTTGACGTGTGCTGTAGTGCGTTCATTGCCTTTTCTATTCTGGGATATCAATACTCATATCCAATCAGGACACAAAAGCCACCGGTGTCGTGATTCAGCACATTCAAGAGCTAATCTTGATTAAGACCCTGTCTGAAACGAACATCTTATGAAGGCATCTACCCAGATTTTGTTATTGTTATTTTTCTGTGGGTCCCTGGATTCTTCTTTAGACGTTAGCTAAATTTCCCGCTACTTAACCAGGTATATGTCCCAACACACCATGTTTCTTGAAACCTTAAGGTGTACTACCCCCTGGTGTACCAGTCTATGACAACTGTTCGACGTAACGTCAACTTTCACATATCTATTCTTGATCATTGCTATCCATACATGGGTCAGTACATTACAGTACATTACATGGCAGTCTGTTTCATAATTCACGCTCTTTGGATATCTCTTGTCCCTTGTAGGTGTATTCTTACCCCCTTGCATTTTGCTTTCGATTTTTTGGTCTAGACCTCGACCCTTCCGTTGTCTTCGCTTCTTCTACTACAAATGTATTTTACACTGGCCGAATGGCTATGCGTTTATGCCCCACATTAGACGACTTCCCGTAAGGTCTTTTCGCCAAGCACTTACAGCAGTTTGCAAAAAGTAGTGGCATTCATCGATCGCGGCTCTTTTATGTGAAACAATTTGAACTTGGAAGAACTGGCACCAGACTGGCACTTTACTCTAGGGTCGTCGACTCTTTTTGCGGCGAAGTCCACGATCGGTCCAGCTAAGAATTTACTTTTGGTAATCGTCTCGGAAGGATTTTCCCGCATACCGTTGCCGAGAAGTTCAAGGTCAAAATGACGGTTTTCTCACACGATTTTCAAGATTTTGTGCCGTGTTTCCTACTCAAAGTACTCAAAAGCTAGTTTATATCTCTCTTCTGGCTTCAAAACGCGGTCGCTCAAGTATTGTAGCGTTTAATCAGAGGCTCCGGGAGGATCTGGGGCTCTTGGTCCAAAAAAAATACGAATTTCACAGGCTTTAGTGTCTATGCTTAACGCACCATTGGATGTATTCAGGCACTCTAAAATACATATTTGATTCTACTAAGAAAATATGCGAGCATATGAGGGTATCGAATGGTAAAGAAGTTGGACGTAGGGATGAATTAAGGATGAATGATATCAAAATGATATTCGTCCGGCCAGCACTATAAACTGAGTCATGTTTCTAGGTGGTTCTAAGGGTCCGACTAAGACATCGTCACGGCCGCATAGCGTGTTCATGAGTTATAATGATGAATTGACTGGGGGAAAGGTTGATTCAGTCGACGACTTGACGATTCCGATTGAATAGACTTCTATGATAAAGAATTGGGAAAAATCTCTCTGGATTCCGAGAAAGGGCGGGAAGCTCTTGAGCCTTACCTGTATATATATGGTTAAGTTAGAGAAAAGACAGAAAAGAAGAAGCAGGGCATGCACCTTAGCGGCTTGTGACACTTGAACCAAGAGTTCTAGAACCTCTCGGACCCTCCGATACAGGCCACAGTATCCCAGGGACTCAAATTGAAGCTAGAAGAGAGGTATAAGTCAGTTTTGAGAAGGGGGACGCGGCACAAAATTTTGCAAATCATGTGAGAAAATCCGTTATTTGACTCGGCAACGATACCCGCATGAACCCACCGTAGATTTCTGATCTCTCCCCTTACCCGATCGCTCCCTGCCTCTTCGATATGTGACTCCGGAAGACTGCCAGGCCTTCATCCACTCAAACACGTCCAAGACATTGCATATTTTACCTCCTCTATGTCATGAAGGAGGTATGACACTTCCGATCACTAACTCTGAGAGTATATTGCACAACAAAGTCACGGTATAAATGTAAGGCCATGCCTGAGCTCATGGTGTTCTTCGAGACTCCTGTTTAACCATTTGCTGAATCCCCCGAGGGCCTTATAAGAGCACTGTCAAGAACACCATGGTGAATTGATTGTTCATTGAGATAATGTGATGTTTCTCTCAGAAAGTCATCAGAATCAACAGATGAGAATCGAAACCTTATAGGAAGTCGTCCATTATGTTGGCAAAGTGCGGACCATGGGTGCGGGACAAATCCCAACCTTCAGGCCCACATCTGTATGACCTGCTCTCTGGTGAAGAATCCCAGTGGTGGATCTAGAACACCCAAGACTTTTTGGTTCACCTGAGGAATTTAGGAAAGGATTCATTCACCATGGTGTCCCTGTAAGGCCCTCAGAGTCAGAGGGTTCAACAAACGGCTAGGCTGGGATTCTGAAGAACACCCTGAACTCTGAATGCATTGGAGACAAGGTGTGAGTAGCATGGCTTTTTGTTGTGCTGTATACTTTCAGAGTACAGAGATGATGATCAGAAATGTCATACCTTCTTCATGACATAGAGGAGGTAAATTACACAATGCCCTCCTGGGCATGTATGCATTGGATGAAGGCCTGACAGTATTCCAGAGTCACATACCAAAAAGAGGCGGGGAGCAGTGTCAGGTAAGGGGAGAAATCTGAATAATTCAAATAAGACGAATCAATTGTTTAGGTGAAAAAACCTTATGGGAAGTCATACTCTGAATGTTTACAGCATTTTCGGAAAACCTTGTTCCCAAGGTTCTCAAGAACAAGGAAGAAAGATGATAAGAAAACTTTAAAAAAATATTTCTGCAAGTGACAAAAATACTCTTCGAGTGATAACAGCTGAGCATATCCGCATATCCCAGCAAGTCCTCTACTTGCAATGACATGATGGAAGTTCATGTAGTCAGCAAAACTCAGCTACAGTTGTTCCAGAAAAGGTTGTCCAATGTTTGTTTGGCCTCAAACAAACCAAGAAATTCAAGGAAAATAAGAAAATTCATTCAAAATCATTGCACACAACACCTCGCCTCTGGGCCCTCTCAGAAGACTTAAAACCTTGCCAGAAACATCCTTCTGCACTATCTAATGAAATGCAGCATTCTGATGAACCTATCGCCCAAGTATGGCTTCAACATGATCATTGGTGCATAGACCATTGAGCAGAGGTCATCTGCAGGGAGTTTTGGGCAGGAGACACCAGCAGAGATAAAGTATGTTCAGGAGTGGGCAGTGGTGCATGTTCGGTGCAGGTGCGTGGTTTTTTATGCAAGTTGAGGAAGAGTCGTCTAATCCCAGATCCAGTTCAGCATTGAAAGTACCGAAAACTGCGTTCCTCCGTTCTGAAATCCCAGCATCCCAGTTTCAATGCCATCGAAAAGAACTTCCAAGCCCACAGAATGCTTCAACACGGCCCTATAGGTGGTCGTGGGCGGCGTACGTGTAACCGCTATTTTCAGCATGAAATCGCGAATAACCTGGACTGGAGCATTCATATGAAGACTGGAATCATCGTCTACACTTATCAAGGTTCAGAATGTTGAAACAGAGCATCCGAGGTGTAGTTGTTCGGTCACTTCGGCGTAACCCTTCTTTGCACCACTCATCCAGCAGAAATACATAGTTTCTCAGCCTTTCAAGTTACTTCTTTCGTCTCTCAACCCATTTACTGCCTATATTCGCCCTGGGAAGTTGCTTTTATTGCATGCTATTTCCGGATGTACCTACCCCCTCTATAAGTTGAATTTACGCTTCAAAATCCCCCCACGAGTTTTCTCTGAACATATCTGACCCATATGAACCTATCGTAGCTTGCATTGGAGCAGTAAGTGCAGGAAGAATAGGGATTCGTTTTTTTTTTCTATTTTCTCTGAATTTTTTGATTTTTTTCGAGGCCAAACAAACATCGGACAACCTTTTCCGGAACGACTGTATGTGAGTTTTCGCACTGCACTATAACTGATATTCTCAACAATTACAGGCTAGCTTCGTTCTCCACTGTCACCTTGTGGACACTGACTGCATTAGGCTTGACACCTAGCCACAGCAATGCCAAAACATTCTTAGCTATCTGGAGGCATGTGGGCTTCCACATGGGAGTGTCGCCGACCATTCTAAGGCAGTACTTTTCCAATATCAATGCTTCAGACCGATTCTTATCGTCCATGGTCATCCACCTATTCTCCCCCGACGGTGAGACTGATACGGCATCGCTCAATGCCCCCACTATGCCCATCTTGGTGGCAACAACCAGCTGTCCACCACTGTATAACACCCTAGAGTGGAATTGCGCTGTCACACATCGTCTGCTGGGCCATAAGCTTGCCACCTATCTCAAAGTGCCCGAGCCCAGCTGGAGCATGAACATGAAGCTTTGTATTATCCTTGCTGTGCAGGTTGTGCCTGTCATATTCTCTAGATATTATGGCAAGAACACTTGGAGAGGCTGGCTGGAAAAGAGACGCCATGTTTATGGTGTAGGAATGGCAATGACATTGCAGAGCAATCTGGGAATGAGACGAACCAAGTTCAGACTGGACGGCAAAGACAAGTCGCATTGGGACGACGTTGCCCCTGACTTGGAAGGAGCTGCAAGAGCTACCCGACAATTTCGTGAGGTACTCGCGGAAATGTTTGCAGTTTTGGTCGGTGTCGGTTTTCTAATTGCATATGCTACTTGGAGGTTTCAGGCATATCTCATCCCCGTCCACTTCCACAGTGTCTGACTGACTAGTTATCATTATGATCATGTACACAGTATATATCCATGCAACAGCCCCTTTTCCCTTGTTAGTCCTGGTTGCAGGTATCAACCGGAAGCTACGGTGTCTGGAACGCAGACCGCTATTTTTGCACCATGTCCACGATTTTTTGCATAAAAGGCTCGCTCGCATCGACAGATGGTGAAGTTTATATTCCAGCCTCCCCATAATGCTCATAAACTGTTTCATCACTCTTGTCGCCTTCTCCGCTTGCACCAAAGGAAACCGACTTGCGGTGTAATCATAAAATGCCGGAACGCGGTGAATAAAAAATGGAAAATGACCGCGACGCGTCGATTGCTATTCCATCTCATTCCATCTCGCTCTTTGAGCTTATCCACCATGTTCAGACTACTTGCTGTCCTCACGCTCTTTATTTTTCTGCAAGTTTCGTGTGCAAAAACTGGACATATACTTCCTATTTCTCGTCGCTCGTTTAGCGCTTATCCAGCTAGTAGCGGCAGAGATTTTGACTTTGAATTCTCTGTCAGTCTATCTTTCTCTTTTAGTTGCTCTTTTTTGATCAATACCCAAAGCACAACGAGCTAGATGCCGTTTTGAAAAAGTACTCCCCTGCTCGGCGCCGAATTTCTCAGCTCAACATTGCCAACGATATCTCCGAATTCGTCAACCAACGATACCCTGACGTTAATGTCCTCATCGATCAAATGTTTGAGTCGGCCCCAGTAGACGTCGTCGTTGACGGTGTCATCCAAGCCGAAGCGGCCCTCCTACCACCCATGATGCCTCTTGTCGACAACATAGAGGATGGATTGGACTTGATCTACTATGGAGATTGCGGTATCGGAACTCCACCACAAACATTTACTGTGGATATTGATACAGGCTCAAGCGATCTCGTGCGTTTCTCCCCCCTCATTTCTTCCTTGTACTTGTCTAGTGAAACCGAGTTCATCAGTGGATTCCAAGCAACTGTGCTCAATGCGAGTCGAAGCAATACGATCCCAGCAAAAGTTCCACGTACCGAAACCAAGGCTCGCCGTTCCAAGTTTTCTACGTCAGTCGAACAAAAATCTCTCTACAACTTGCAAAGCTGAACACTCTTCTTGCCTCGCCTCAGGGAACAGGCTGGGTCCATGGCAAAACGGCCACGGACCGAGTCGCCGTCTCTAGTATTAGCGTCGACAATCAAACCTTCGCCACCATCAACCACCAAAGTTCAGATTTCATAGAATACCCCAACGACGGCATTTTGGGTTTTGCTTTTTCCACCATCGCACAGTGTGAGCAGCACACCTTTATGGAGAATGCAATTCTGGAAGGGAAAGTTGACCTTCCAATCTTCTCGGTACACCTCGAAAGGGGAAGAAGAGACGGTTCAGAGGTATTATGTGATCCTTGCATTAATTCGACCTCTCTGATCTATCTTAGGTTTGCTTGGGATGTTTCGATCCGTCTAAAGCTGTTTCCCCGCCTAGTTGGGTTCCTGTCCTTCAACGTGTAAGTTATGGATTTACGAGAACACTCCACCATCTGACACCCAGCAGGCTTATTGGTCGATCCCTTTGAACGGGATTCGGGTTCAGAATTCTGAAGCTAGCTTTGTCGACCGTAGCGAACCCATATCCGCGGTAGGCAGTGATAGCGTCCTTCATGCAGGTATCTCATGTGTACTATCTCATGTGTACTCCAGGCTATCGACACTGGAACGACACTCATATATCTTCCTGGGCACGTTGCAAATCAGTTATACTCTATGGTGAAGATCTTTCCGGGGGATTCCCCTCTCACCATTCACACCCTTCTTCCTTGATAGATCCCAGGAGCGGAGCCTGCCGAAGAGTATGGTCCTGGTGAGTCTCCCTAGTTTACTATATTTCAGACATCTGAGAGACGACAGGTTTTTACACATTCCCGTGCTCCAGCTCCGGGATATCAGTAGCATTCACCTTTGGTCAAAATTCATTCCCTGTGCACCCAAATGATTTCAATCAAGGTATAAACGGCTTGCTTGCCGCCACGGATTACGCTGACATTCACAGGTATGTCCGCGTCGAATCCAAAGTAAGTAATACCACTATGGTGGGATTGTGGAACCTGAGTCGCACCCATCTTCAGTCGCTGTGTAGGAGGCGTTATTGCAATCCTGGATGACTCGTGGCCCCCGACATTGGCTATCATAGGTAAGTCGCAAGATGACCCTGCTGCTAACTGATGTTGATGAGTATGAGACATTTCAGGGGATGAATTTTTGAAATCATGTAAGAATGCGGATCTTTCCTTTATGCGATAAATGCTAAGACATCATCCATCCACCAGGGTATTCGACTTTCGACTACTCTTCCGGAGGCAAAATAGGATTTTCTCCGAGTGTTAACAACAGGTTGATTCGGTCCGTCAAATGACATGGCGTATGGCAAGCTGATCCTGCTGTACATTAGTGTATTCTACTATACATCCTCAACGGCTATTTAACCTTATTTTGATGCCGTTT
The DNA here is from genome assembly GCA_001466705.2 of Moniliophthora roreri. Classification (NCBI taxonomy): domain Eukaryota; kingdom Fungi; phylum Basidiomycota; class Agaricomycetes; order Agaricales; family Marasmiaceae; genus Moniliophthora; species Moniliophthora roreri. Next base: position 427,197 of record LATX02000035.1, on the reverse strand, counting down.
GTGACGAGTTCTGGAGGCAGCATCCCAGCCACCTGTGAATTTCAGTCGAATGAGCGTCACCTGAAGCATGACGAACCGCAACATGCTCACCGTCTGAACAACGTCTGCTCCGCCAACCTCCCAACCTTCATCTGCGATTTCCACCACCAATCCATCTACGATCCGAGCAGCCAGTTGCCCAAGCCCGAATCTCTCCCCGGCCGACTTGCGCCACCGCAGTAGATTTGATAACAACTTCACCCTGCGTGTCAAAAAGCGTTGCCTTGAAGGCACAGATTCTGGGTCGAAAGCTAGAGCTGTCCGGGTAACGGCTGCAGCAGTGAATTCGGCCAGCAATTTCTCTGTTTCATAGATAGCTCTTTCAAAGCACACTACTACTGACTTGGTCAAGATCTATCCTATTTAGTTAGCTGAGATCGTGGTTCCGAGAGATAAGGATGCGCACCTGCAACTTTGGACTGCCTTTTTCGATACTCGCCTCGATCTCTTCCATTAGATCTATCGCTCTCCTGATATGTGAATGCGAGTAAACATCCAGTGCACCTCCTTCGATAACCTTTGATAGCCTCGGTATTATAGCAGTGGTGATCATGGAAGATACCAGGTCGCCATCGGGACCTAATTCCCTAGTTGCATTGTTGGTGTCTCCGGGGCGGCAGTAGTCGTAAAGCCCTTGATACCAACGGAAACTGTCGAAGCTTTTCGCTTCCTGAGTATAACAACGATAAGCATCGTGGCTGAGAGCTTAATGTAGAACGAACCTCAATGCAATCCCAACCAACACATTCAAGTCTCGCCCAAAATTCCCATACACTGACGACACCCAGCCCACCCCACGCACCAACATAGCTATCCATGTACTTCTCCCTCCAAACACTCCACTGTCCTTTCCCAGGGTCCAGAAACTCTTTTGCCTTTACATCGGACAACACATCTCGAGTTCGCGTCGCTACAGATCGCAGGGCGGCTCGGTAAGCATCCTCATCCACAGTGGGGATCTCAGAATCGGTCGAATACCCTTCCTCCGCAAGCTTCGCCTTTTGACGCATCTGCCGCTCTTGGTGGCGGACGGAACGAGCGGATCGACGTTGGCGTCTGAGAGCTACCGGGTCCGATTTAGGTATGGTTCTTCCCAATTCATCAGTTTCTTCCACTGTAGTATCATTTCCTGGAGCTGGAGGCAGAGGCCCAAGGAATGTGGATAAATCATCTTCGTCATCTTGCTGCCTACGGTTATTTATCATGTCAAAGCGTTCTTTGAGCAGCGAGATGTGTTCTTCTTCTAGTTTTTCAAGCATTGGGTACTAAAGATAGAGTTAAGCCTTCCAATCTGGACAGAATGTTGAAAAGATCTACTTTTTCATCTAAGAAACCTGCCACTCCTTCTATCCACTCCCGGAAGGAACCGAACCAGGCACGCTTCTCCTCGGCTTTACCGACAAGATCTCTCATCTCCTTCTCTCTTTCGTCGACTTGTTCTCGCTCTTGAGCAAGCGTATTGAGGGCAGCGGTATTGTTAGCATGCGAGGTGGTCAGTTGGGACATTTGTTGTGTCAAGCGAGCAAGGGACAAGCTTAGTGTAGGTATCGGGGTTACAGGCGGAACTGTTTGAATAGAAAAATGAAGATCAGAGGCGCATGGGATCGTGAATGACTTACTTGGTGCGGGTTTGTAGGTTCGTTTGGCTGGCTTCGGTGAGAATGAGGGTGTTTCTCCTCGAATGTGTCCACCTCGTCGAAGTTGTTCCTGCTCCCATTCGGCTGTTTCCTCATCTTCTTCGTTACTAGGGTGGAGTCAGATGTTGAGACTGGAGAAAGAAAGACGGCTACGCACGCGTCTGCAATCATCTCCTTCATGGCTTCGCGGCGCTTGGTAGCTTCAGCTTTCCGTGACTTTTTACTGAGAGCTATTCTTTCTTGTGCACTGGTATACTCTGCGTATTCTATTTGGCATGACTTCATGAGAATAGGAGAAAAAATAATAATTTGGTCCTGACATACCTTCATCTGCCTCCCCAAGCTCATCTTCTTCTCTCATAAGCCTGCTTTCTGGATGAGGACCTTGATACTCCGATTTTGTGACAGATAGAGATATAAAGTCTTCGTTCCCAGAAGCTTTTGATGCTCGTAGGCGTTCTCTTCTTTCTTTCGCCATTCTTATGGAAGATTCGGACGGTATTATTGTCATAATGTCCGAAGTCTCTAAACAACATTATTGGATGCACCGTCAGGTCAGGCGTAGAGATGACCCTCACCTGCGATGCTTGTACCTGGGATATCGTCCACCTCGACGGACATGTCTGCATCATATGGATCTGAGGAGAGAATGGGTGCCCGTGCTGAGGGAGTCTTTGCTTTAAGTTCATTGAGATATGCTTGATCATAGGTGGGGCGACTAGCGCTGATGGTAGCTTGGTCGAGGTTTGTCGGTATGTTTCTAAAGAAACCATTGGGGTTTAGTAGCTGCAGCAAGAATACGACGCATGAAGACATACACAGGATGCTTTCCCAATGTAAGCTTCCGACTCAGCTTGGATTTTTTGACCCGGAATGCCTCACCGCCCTCCTCGTCCTCGTCTTCACCTCCGCCGAAACTGAGTCTAGACTTTGGCCCGTTTCGTTTCGTCTTGTCCTTGAACTTTTTAACTAGAGTTGAAGGTGACTCTTCGGCAGTCACTGTAGCAGATTCATTATCTTCTTCTTCTGGCGACGAGGGCCTTGTGCGCTGGGCTGGTTTAGATTTTGTTCGTTGTTTGAACATGAGATGAGAGGCAGAGTCAGAGTCGGTCGCGGTCGCGTCAGTAATTTCTCCAGCTCTGAATTCATCCACCATCATCAGATTCATCGCTAATCAATCACTACTCTTTCCGAGCGCACGGTGTCTTGCGTGTAGCCACGCAAATCTATATCTCGTTATACCGTCAGTGCAATTGAACGGAATTCGAAATTTGCCAGCTTCAAAGGACCATATTGGAGCCATGACACAACAATTGGCCCGATTTGTTCCCCAGCACTGGCTAGACAAGCAACCCGGACCCTTGGGAGATCATTCAATTGAGACCGAGCAAGGAGCGATGCGAAAGTCCATATCAATGCAATCTCGATACCAACAGAAAAACGCCAGTGAACAGGGCGTTGAATCGAGCTCCTATTTGATGCCTTTTAATATGGTCCACTATACCCGATCATTTCTCCCATGGCTTTCCTCCTCGAATTTCCTCTGCACCGACAGAATGACTGTTCTCCAGAAAATGTTCAACCAACAGAGGTCCTTCAGCCTGCAAGTTTTGTCAAGTCTCGCATAGCACACGAATTGGGCTCACATGTTATCGTCATTCCATTTATCTTCAGTCGCGACGGTGGCAATACCTGTACGTCATTACACCTATGTTATGATCCACACCAAGTTGACTGACCCCCCTTGTTCGTAGGCTATCCTGATCCTGATGTTTCTATCCTGGAAATACTTCGAGTTCATTACAATTCTGAAGATATCCCAGAATCCTCGGAGAGCCATTCAATGCGCTGCGCCTGGTTTCTCGTGGCCCTTTTCTCAAGAATACGCCAAGAGATGCAGACATGGGAGGTTCATCATGGCTATCGTGAACTGGCTCAGGCATGGAAAGATTACTTTTGTTCACATAGGGCGCAGATTTATGAGGAAGTCAGGGCCCTAACGGTACGCACATCAGTTTTCACAGTTTACCCAATAATTCAGAATGCTCCATGTCGATAGATTGACCTCATTAGCATCGACCCATGGCCAACGGATGTTCTCAAATCACAATGCAAAAGTGAGTCCTCTCTCGTCTTATACCTAAAACCTTACTTATCGGCTTCAGAACAAGCCAAAGCCGCCGCAGAGTCACTGATCTCTCAGATCAGTCGGTTAACAGGCGGGGAGTCCTCAACGCGCAGGGATATGAAACTCGTTATTTCGTTCGACGACGCTGACGCTCTTGAAGAAGCCGAATACACCATGATCATTCTCTCATCTCTATTTGTCCACCTTCCGATCATGTTCTTCCACATAACCTCCCGGTCCCTGCTTAACATTGAATGTTCCAATGAAGTTACGCCGGGAGCTTTCGAAAACACTCTTCCATCATCGTACCACGATCCTGCCTTTGTGCCCCTGCCACTCGATCTGCCTTCAGGAAGTCTTCGAAAGTCAATCCAGGAGTTCCTTAGCGGACGTAGAATGTAAGAGAATCGGAAACTCTCGCAAGCGCCCTGCATTGACATGCGACTATCACGACAGGTGGAGGGCAATCTGTCATGCCGGAATAAATCCCAATGAAAATGCTCAGAGTGTTGTAGGGCGTGCATTGTCGTACCTGCGAGGTGCAGCTGTCGTTGTTGACAGGTATAAGGAAATGACCAATCTTGCTCACCTCCTCGGACTGACACTTGTCCATGCGGAGGCGAACGCCATGGATGCCGACCTGACATTCGCCGAAGACACCTTTCCTCATATCCTCTCTTTAACACCAGAGAGTATGAGCATAGACGTGGAGGCCATCCCGGAACCTGAGATTTGCTCTCGAAGCAATTGGATGCAGTTACTGCATGACTGTTTATCGCACGGTGTAATCCGGGAACCCTCTTCACAGATCGCGCTCCGCCTCTTACTGTTACATGCACAAGATTATTCATCGACAAGGGTACTGGCAGATCCATTTAACCGCAGTAACATACCTGTCAGAGTCCTGGAGTATCTGAAGATACTCTTCGGGGAGCGAAACCTTTCCACCATCCGTAGTGAATTTGTTACGGAACTCCCGACGATAGGTCACGTCTTCCCAAACGCTTGGATCCATTTCACGCACTTTATTGACACTGCCTCTTCCAAGTCAAAGAGCTATACGATCGGTGCGATGGTCGAATCCGCACTTGTTCAGCGTGCTGCGGTCGTCGATAACCATCGAATATTCATTCCCGTGTACTCGGCATCGTCTCCGGAACGCGCAAGCGGAAACTCCGTTCTCACCACATCAGCCGTCATCATCAGCCTGGGCGATGATGGTGGCTTAACGGATGATCTCTATCTTGAATCCTTACCAGAGTTATTCCCGCATATCCTGATCAACATCGCTTTCAATAATGACGACGCTGCCAGTGTCAAACTTGGCACTAAGAGGACGGGGGCGAGTGGTGCATTCTCATATGAGATTGTTGCGCGAGGTAGTTATTTTGGCATATTTCAGGCTCTGAGGATGGAAGGCGAGTCGATGGCACCGCTTTATCGAATACTTTCTGGAGAATGATTTGCCTAAGACCACACAGTTTGTCAAGATTTTAATTAGGGACATTTTGTAGTAGTGCATACAATACAAGCAGTATAAGGAATGTTGAGCACTTATCGGATAGATAGATAACCCCTCGCTTTACCTCGCTACCATGGCAAAACCCAAAGTTTTTGCAGCAACTGCTCCTCCTGTACCTGAAAAAACATTGGCTACAACTCAACGTACTGAATCAGGTTCGAGCGTCAGCCATATTTCCATCAGTAGAATTTACGCTCAATCTTGAACGCAGGAGCAATACAAATTATAAGGTACTACCTTGTTTTCTACAATGTTCTCTTGACTATTGGCTGGTCATACATTCTCATTTTCACCCTCATACACATTTTCGACCCTGACGGAAAGGCTTCTGCGGTTACCTTTGACATCGACGACCGCTTCATCGACTCTTTCACGATTCTTACCTAAATTCCTACGTTCAACGAAATCGCCACTCAGCGTGTCTGGAATTGAAGCCTCGTTACCGACATGGCTATTACCAGTCTATCGCAGATCTTCGACTACTTATACTCGCATTGGAACAGCTACAGCGGTTGTACAAAGCTTCGCTTTGATGGAGGTGATGCATGCGCTCTTGGGGTGGGTTAGGAGCCCCTTGCAGACGACGGCTATGCAGGTCTCCAGTCGGCTTTTCTTGGTCTGAAGGGTAGTAGAGCAATTCTCTAATGTTCGTCCCACTTCATTACTTGAAGGTTCTGTGATTTATGTGTCTCGATTGATTTCCAGGCTCCCACCAATCCCTTATTCACGTTAATGGTATTTGCCTGGTCGTTGACGGAGGTGATACGATATTTGTTCTATGCATCCGCTCTGCTTGGACACGAACCACCAATGTTGACGTACCTCCGCTACATGACATTCTGTGTCCTGTATCCGTTGGGTGCCGGATCGGAAGCCTTCCTGAGTTATTCAATGCTTCCAAGCTCCAACCCACTGTCAAAGAGCTGGATTTCAGGGAAATGGGGACCGTATGACTACTTCAGAGGAGTCCTTTTTATTATTTGGTGGCCTGGTGAACTTGGTAGTTCTTTATCTTCATTCATAACATTTATTGAGTGGCAGGATTGTATGTTATGTACACTCATATGATGAAGCAGAGAAGAAAGATTTTTGGTGGCCAGAAACTAGGTTCTGCATCCAAGAAAACAAACTAGTCTCCTCAAGTTTGCAAGGCTATAATGATTTTATTTTATTGACCTACATTTATGATCTACAAGAGTAATGGAAAGCTATCTCAGGAAAAAAATTGTTTCATTCCCACTTTGTGGGGTCTGGATTGCAGAGATGATTTAGAGTCTGAGCATGGTATGGATCATGAGTTTGCATTTTACATTTGTATCCATGCCTAGGAGACAGCAACCAGCAAATAGATTATTGACTATACAACAAGAGAAACTCACAAGCAGTTTTTTAGAATCCTTTCACCTACTTCAGATAGTTTGACTAGTTAGAAACAGCATGATGGTAGGCACCTGTGAAGCAAACCTTTCTCTTTTTTCTCCAGCAACCAAAGGTGTAAATGTTCTCTGAAGAGCAGAAGCAGACATTCATTGCAGAACCAATCATTCTTTTTCCTGTCCACAAATGGTGATTATTTGTAATTGCTTTGGAGGATTCCTTCCACAATAGTGTATACATTAGCTCCTTGGGGAAGGTCCTCAATCTCATTCCCCACATTGATCCTTTCAGTGAGATTTTCACTAAGATTACCCTTGAGCAGAAATGGGATGTTGTACACAGCAAAGGTGCAGTTCTTGTTGCAGAGATAATCATATGCTGCTGTTTGATTATGTCATGAGCACTAGAAAGATGGTATTCAAATGAATATAACTGACTGCTTTGACAGAATCTGGCAAGTTGTTGACATTGATCACCTTGAGAAAACAGTCAGCTGTCACCATCTATGGCTTTGGTTTGTACATACTGACATGGGTCATTTTCCCCTTCAACACTGTCAAGAATTGATCCAAAATCCCCAGATGTGGGGAGAGTGACTCTGCAGTCTTGGTAAAGCATGGAAAGGGGGTCAGATAGATACCGGAATATGATAGGGTGTACATCCTCCTCAGAGCCATTGTAACACTCCTATGCTTCAAGAATATCCTCAGCTGAATGCGACTGCATGCAACTATGGATGGCTGCAGGCCCGGCTGCAAGAGCTAAATCACCATAATCTGCAGTAAATTAGCATAAGAAGGATAGAAGCACAGAGAATCAGGTGTGGCTTACAATGCGATTCAGCGAAAGGGAAATCTCCTTCCATGGCGGTTGCCCACTTTACTACCTCAACCAGAAATAACGACACACTGAATCTGCAGCAATTCCTCTGTAGGGTATTTCTCCAGATACTTTTTCATTTCTGCCTTCAGTCTTCCGACTCATCCTCATCATCGTTGGCGTCTTCCTGCCTCCCATCTTCACTGAGCCATCTACTTCCAGGAAAAATATGGCTGTAGAGCATGATGCGGTACAGAGCGCGTTTGAACCGCCATGATTCGAGGTAGGTTAACTGACTTGTTTTGGATTTACGATTTTTGTGTCTGCAACCCTTTGTTAGTTTGAATTCATACAAGGGAGTATTGCCCTACGTACGTGAAACTAAAGAAATCCTCCAAATCCTGGGTTCTGCGAGCCTCTACAAGTCGATGTATCTCGGCAGCATTGATATTGATGTTGGTTTAATCTGCCTCGTCCTTGTCATTACCGTCAACGAAGCGAATGTATCGCAGAGCCTGAGATATAGCCGGGCCTGATACGTTGTGGGCTACGGCACGGAGAATAGAGTTTGGATGGGTTTGGAAAACGCGATAGAAGGATTTAGCGGTCAGGATGGCTGCATAAAGGGTACCAAAGTCGGATGAGCAAAGAATCCGGTTAATTATATCATCGTCCAGGTAAAAGCCATTGAGAGCGCGCATTGCGGAGGTGGGACCAGACGCGAATCGAGACACAATTCGAACTCGAGGTGAATGCCAGGGTTGATATCGCTTCGACGCTGTGCGGAACGCCGTCAGTGTATGTCGTGCTTGACACGTCAAGAGCAACACGGCTGACCGGTCGGCATGACAGGAGTGGTTCAAGAGAGCCAGTATATCCTTGGATAGTGCCAAACGCTTTGGGGGTTACTGCAGCAGAGTGGGCCATAGAAGGTGTATAAAGTTTGGGAGAAACCTCAATATCTAGGCTCGATCGCGGGGACCCACACGTACTACTTAACCTCGAAAGTCCTTGCAACCTTGCAATCCATTCAGAGCTCTGAAATCCATTCTATTACAACCGGTATACTGTCGATGACAAAGACGTTTACAAAGACACTATCAGGAGGTTACATAAAATTTGAACGCCTTGCTTTCTGTTCTCATCACAACCTGCTCAAGACGACGGCGACATTATTGGACGACTTATCCACACAAGGACGAATAGATATCGACAAAGACGACAACCAGGATAATGATACATACAAGTTCGACGACTACCACAATGACGAAGAAGAGGACTTGGACAAGGAATCTACAAGGACGATCCGAAGACGAAGAAACTGGAGGCAAGTCTGTGTTTCAGTCCATATATGCTAATTCGACTTGACACCTGCTTCACCAGATTCTGGTTTATTCCCTCCTTCGGCCTTCTGCGCCTGCTCTTGGCCTGGTATTACAGGAGGAATGGGTAACACCTGGACATGCTGGCTCAGTGCTGCCCGAAGGGTAGCATTCTCCACCCTGAGTTGGTCAACGAGCGCCCGACACTCTTCCCACCGACGATTGGCTTCATCAGCGGATGCCAGTGCAGCGTCAAGCAATTGGGAGCGGGATTCAAGTGCTTTGACATGTCTTTGAAGATGTTTTTCTTTTTAGATGGCAATGAACAAGAATGGTAAAAAGACTCACTGGTCTCGACGCTCTCTAAACGCTCGCTGTGCCTTTCTGTTCTGTTCTGCCCTTTTACTGTTACTCAACTGCCTTCCAGCACCGGTGGTCGCAGGTGGCTGCTGCTGCTGCTGCTGTTGGGTTGAGGGTTGCTGAACGTCTTGTGATGGAGAAGGGTTTTGGTGGGGAGCATTGGGCTGTGGGGGGATGCCCGCAGGTGTGTAATCGGATCCAGGAGGAGGACCGGCGAATGGGAAAGAGTGGTGCATGAGATGAGCTGGTAGGACATGCTGGAGATTCTGGGGAGCCGCAGTTTGCTGAGACTGGGGCTGGGGTGGTTGAGGGGGAGGTTGGGGCTCTGGATTTGTGGGAGGAGATTTTCGTTTGCGACCGTTTCGTTGGGCAGGCTGATTTATCTGGGGAATCTCGTCTCGAAGGCGCATTTGTGGCTGAGATTGAGCTGATTGAGCTGATGCATTGGAGTTTTGGTTTTGTTGCTCAAAGCTCAGCATTTTGGCAGGGCGCGTAGGAGTCTTGGTAAGCCTCTGACTCAGCTCAAACTCGGCTTTTCAGTCAGCCTTTTTTACCTTTTTAAAATGTCACACTCTGTCACACTTCTGTAACACCCTGTGACAATATGTAACGCCATTCCACGGCATCAACAACACGTCAGCATGTCGGTCATGACCGAACCCACTACCCTTTTGGCCTGCCCTTAGCATAATGCAGTGCGCACTACAACTACCACATCACTGCACATCACTACACATCACTCGGTCAAGCAGCCTTGAATCAAACCGCCTTGAATATCAAACCGCCTTGACAACGTTCGTTTTCGACCCGGAACCGATCTCCGAGTCAGGTGCTCAGGTGTTGACAATGAGGAAGCAGGATTATCGACAAGGTATATCGATATGCAATATATCGATATATCGATGTGAGGACGAGTTCAGATTATCGAGTTTTGAAGCCTATAACATACATATTGAACCATTCAACCATTCAACGACACAGGGCAGTGTCAGAGTCGACGCCCAGGACGCTGTGTGTGACATTGTGTGTGACTAATTTGTCACGCAGGAACCGCCGGATTTTTGTGTGGTTCTCTCTCGTCTGCAACTTTTCTTCCTTCTTTCCACCACAATCTGGGGCTGAGGTCGCTTGCTGTAAGCGGCCCAGTATCAAATCTGTCTGCTCAATCTCTCTCTGGTAGCCCTATTGCCAACCCAGGCCATTCCAGCAACCTCCAGAATTCTCGGAGGGACTCTGTTTTTCTACTCATGGGCATCTCTTTTGGTGGCCTGGGCATCATGTCCCTTCGTAGTCCATTTGCGGAGTTGGTCGGCACTCTGTTGGGCAAGGGCGACGTACAATCCATATTTTGTATCATCGTCTTTTCTATCGTTTTTCTTGTATTGGGCAAGTCCTCGTGTCTTTCCTCCTTTCACGCATGTCTCGCTTACGCCTCATATCTTTTACCCTCCTTTTCATCTCAGCTTACCTCACAAACCCTTCCGAAACCTCGTTTCGAGCCTACTTGACAGAACTGTCTTTTCGCCAACATCTCAGTCGTCTCGATAATATCGATGACGATCACGATATACAGGACAAGACCAGTTCAAATATATCTTTTAGACACAGTGCAGCTAATGCGCATCCCACTCCCTCTTTTGAAAACCGCTCCCCATTCCATTTTGCGAACCGTGCTTCAGTTTCGCTTCGAACTCCCAAACACGTCTTTCACAGTTTTGGGATTTTCACCATTGCTGCAATTATCCCTGCTGCGAAATCTGATCGTTCTATCAATGAGCATCGTGATATGTCTATGATTTCCGATTCTTGGTTCATTGGTGCCTTTGGCAAGTGGTGGAGAGGTGGCGTACTCGAAACTTGGTATCAGGATGTTATCGCTCGGTCTGGCAATGAGGAAAGTTGGAGTTCTGGAATTTTGGGCATGAAAACGCTGGATAGGCTGAATGAATACAACGGTGTGTAAAATCTCATATCTCATCCTCCCTCGTGTTGTCATTGATATCATGAGCGTGTGCGTAGCTCTCCCCGGACTTCCTTTCTCAACCAAAAACCTTCCTCCTCATGGACTCTCCAGAGGGTCTCCACCTCGGCTACGCAATCGCGAAAAGTCGTCCCAACGCTCTGGTTTAATACAGTCCCGTAGCTCTACTCCGCCGCCTTTACCCAAGTCCGCGAGTCTACCATTACACACCCCTCGCAATTCCCAGTCACACGTAGAGCGGAGTACAACACAGTCCACTGTCCCTTCGTCGTCGTCACAGCCAGTCGTTGCCACCGAGGATCCGCATGCTCTCGTACCGTCCGTCCCCACACAAGCAACCTCTTTTGATCAATCGCCTCGTGTCGCCGAACTTCTCCATCAAATATCTCTCTCAAAGAGTTCCGTCTTGGATTTGCGCAACCAATTGGCAGAATACCAAGCTTCCGCTGCGCAGTCGCGCAACCTTCTCCGGCATGAGTTGGAGTCATGCAGAGACCGCAAAAAGCAGGAGGATAGCGTCAGGAATGACTTGAAATCACGTACCAAGACATTGGATGACTCGAAAAGAGTTGCTGAAGGCGTAAAGCGGGACGCGGAGAAGAGACTTCGTGCTGCAGAGAATGCCCGCGATGACGCTTTGAGACGGATGGAACATTTGGACAAGGAAATTTCTACGTTACGACAACGTTTAGTGGACGACGAGAATTCTCTACGCGAAAGCAAGGAGACGACGTCTGAAGTGGAGCGGGAAGTTACTGAGGCAATTGAGCGGAAGCGACGGGAGATAAGGGTTGCGGAGGACGTCATTGCGGCGCTTAACACTCGGGCACGCGACTTGGAGGACAGACTTGCGCAAAGGACGGAGCGATTGCAACTCTTGCGTGAGCAAGCAGAGTTGCGAAAGCGAGATCAGGTCGTACTAACGGATCCGCCGACTGACCTTGTACCCAACATATGGCCTTCCGTATCCCCTGGGATTCCATTAGCACCCAGCCATTCACCAACGCTTTCTTCACGACCACCTTCCGATACCATGGACCATTCGCAACAAGCTGATATCTTGACTAATGGAAACGTGCTTTTGGACCGTGCAAGACGCACATCTGATCCTCGCGATCGACAATTGTCTTCTCATCCTACGAAACTTTTCCCTGGAAATTTGTCAAACTTTAGTGGCGACTCCATCGCCTCGACAAACCTGCTCAATAGTGGCGGCTACTTTGATCCACCTTTTATGCCTTATGGTCGTCTGTCTCAACCAATCACTGGATCATTTTCACCATTTGGAGATGTTGATGGATTGCCCCAGACTCCGGCGGTGGTGTTGTCTCCCGGTACAAGCTCGACTTTGATCTCGACCTCACTCATTTCATCACTCGACAACGTCGATGGTGTCTCTCGTTCCTTCCAATCGGACAATGATGCCTTTTTGGAAAGAGACTGGAGGGACAAGGCTGCGAACGGGAGCGGCAATAGCATTTTACGACAGGATAACAGCCAAATGACCACGTCGCCTGTGACAGACGAGCACCATGATCCCTTTGAAGTGCGAATGTATTCGCCTCAGGAACGTGATCGTTATAGTCTATCTTCTAGAAGTATGGATCTCCATGCACCTGGTCAACTTCATCGCAACAATTCGGATCCTACATCTCCCGGTCATGAAGTCGAAAGCATTATGCAGTCCGCAGAGAAACCGAAACGGTGGTTTTCAATGAAGGATAAACCGAGAAAGGGCTTGAATCCCGATGCCAAGGCTTTCGACATTTTCCGAAAGTCTCAACCTGTCGCACCGTCCAATAGTTCATCCCTGACAGGCTCCAGCCCCGTCTACGATGCATTGAACCCCACCAGTCTCGGCTCCAACCTAATTTCGTCCACGACTTCTGATAGCAGTACCCTTTTGCGCGCGTTTGCACCTTCGCCTGCAGAGCGTGAGGCGCTGCAACGTGCGCTCGGAGGATCAAGCAATGCAAGCCTGGAACGTCTTCCGAGCTTGAGCGATGTGGGCGGCAGTATACCGCCTTCCCCGAACCACGTTCACGCACAGGCTGTTGGTGTTGGACATGCACCTCAGCGTGATCTCGGGAAAATTCCGTCATGGCTCCAGTCACTCCCTCTCATCAAGCCCAACTTTAGTCCTTGGGATGATGAGGAGCCGGTGACATCGATCAAGGCCAATGTGAATGGTGTCATTGGTGGTGGAGGTAGGCGTTGAAAGCAGACACGCTCTTGGGTGTGTTTGTAGTTTATGAATGTTCATGATCTAGAACAATGCCAAAGTCTTGGTAAAGTGATGTAACAAAGTAGCTGAAGGGGGATTGAGTGGTCGCTAGGTATCTTGCGGATTGGTGTCCTTGTTAGTCAAAGCCTTGTGTTGCAATATACATATTATCTATTCACCGCATGCCATCCTCGTGCTTGTAATATTCGCATTTACGTTCGTAAGATTTTTCCTCTGTATTTCGTTCATCAATGCATCAACGTACGACTGTTCATACTATGGTCGTAAACAATCAAATAGGTAAAAAGCGACAACCGGTGCTGCACAAAGGAGTGGATAACAAAGGAAAGGCTGATGCATCACGATTAGGTCCACCTGAAAGACGACACCAACCAAACCCAAAAGCAAAATAAGAGCAACAGTGCTTACGACGATAACATTGTTCAAAAGTGAGGTTAATCGGTCCAGAATAATTGCACGGAAAGAGGAATGGAAAAAGGTATTGACTAAGGTATAAAACGGAACAGGTGGATTTTGAACGGAACTCGGGCAGGGGAATCAAAGAATGTGGAGAAAGTTGGTTGGACGACTCGGAGCAGTATCCATGGCGTGTGTAATTGACAGGAAGAACGGAAGAGGTATCTACAGCGTGGATTGAGAAGCGTGAGGCAAGATCATCGAGGGAGTGCAGCTCACGGAGGGTATAGATAGGTTCAGTTGTATGAGTATGAAACCACAGCACCAAAGGAAAGGAAAATGAAAGTGGCAACGAGTCAATCTTTCGGCCAGTAGTTGCAGCTAATGTACGCCAAGATTTAGCGTCCCAACCACGGCTCGGGACCTGCAAAATCACCCGAAGGGCTCGATTGCTTGAGGCATCGAAAAGTGGTGGGCAGCAAATAATCTTCTGCATCTCAGTCTCCTTGTGCCATCATGGAGACTGTTCGCCCTGTGCAACTACCGTGCACCATCAAGCACACCCCTAACATCGTCCACTGTGCCTAGATCTGCGAGGAACGGCACGAGGTCAGTCAACTCCGTGTCGTGTGGATCGTTGAACCATGAGGAGACCGGAACTGCGTTGTTCGGGTGGAAAATATATGACGCTGGAGAGTTGTCGAGGATTATGGTGTCGCCTATTGGCCTGCCCAACTGAGAAAGGTCCTGTGGTCGCGCTGTTGATATCATTACAAGGAATGTAAAGACGAAGGCTAACCTTGACGTAGTTCCCTTTATGATTGTAGCAACTTTCTCTGAATAAACGATGAGTAATTGTGTGGCCGGTGTCCAGTCTATCCAGGACAGGATCGGCATACTGAACACTTGTTAGTGTCATCCTCTGACGCATAGCGGCGTGGGGCTTACTTTACTCAAGCTAGCAGTAAAAACGACGATTTCGTAGAGCTCCCCCATCTTCTTTAAGAAGTTGTCCACGCCTGGCCGCTTGATAACGTACACGTTGTGCCAATGATACTCAATCTCCACTGGCACGACAAAGTCGGCATGTTGTATTGACTGTGGGCAGAATGAGCAACATCAGGCCAGCCTGCAATGCAAGGTGAGTTATAAAGGAGGAGCGCACCTTAAAGCTACTATGTACGAGCGTTTCGTCCAAATCAAGTACAAGGCATTTTCTGCCGGCATGTTGGGGTGCGATCGGAGGTAACAAAGGTTTGGGTACACCGTCCTAGGGTGAAATATCACTCAGACTAGAGCAAACCATGAGAAAAGCTGTCATTAAACACGTACGGGGCCAATAGGAATGCCTGCACCGCCGTTCATGATTAACCTATCTTCTTCGTCTTCCACGTCGTCGAGACCGTGAACGTCTTCCATGTCGTCGTCTTCTGTAAAGCTAGAGCCTTCCGACTCCTCACCGTCGACTCCAGAGACATTTGTCGAATGGTGCGAATGGCGCTTCTCAATAGTGCCACTAGAACCGGGAGGCACGACGGCCCCCGAAGTCATGCCCTCTGTTTCTGAGTGAGGAAGGAGTTGCGTAGTGGGTGTCGGTGGAACGAACACATCGGTATCCGAAGATGGTTGAGAAGGTACCGTGAGTGGAGGAGGCGACTGGCTCTGACTGGGGCCTTGGGTCGGCTCTTCTGACGGTGCAGCGTCCTTTGGGACTGCATCTGAGGGTGCCGCTGATTCTGCGCCCTTTTCTGATGGCTTCTGAGGAGCAGAAGGTTTGTCCTTTTCTGGTGACGGAGAGATGGCCGAGGTTGGCTGGTCGATGTCGATGGGCTGGGACTGGGGATTGGAGGGTATACAAGGTATAAGCTTTCTCACAAATCTAGAGAAGAATGAGGACTTTGGGGGTTTCTGGGTGGGTTTTTGCTGGGGTTCCTTGTGTTCTTCGCCATTGGCAGTGGGGGGTATCGTTGGATGGGACTCTGAGGTGGATTCCATGTTGGTTGGACGACGTGAATGGTTCTGGGAGCTGGTAAGAGTATTGGAAGCGGAAGGGTCCTCGTCTTTGCTGGGCTCTTTGGGCGCGTCCTTGGTCTCGTCGTGGTCGTCCACAACGTTGGCAGAGTTGTCCATTGCGCCGTCCAGCAAACGACCCTGTCCAATCGAGTTCCACTTTACCCTGCTCATGTAAGCATCAGTGCCAAACCTGCCGCAACAATCTCATTAGCCGAGAAAATTAATAAAGTACACCAGGTGCCTGCAGGTTATACACCAGGCGGCTACTCTTATTATTTCTCTAATCTAGCACAGCATATTTCTGCAAATGCGAGGGTATCGCATCAAACAATCCCTTGGATTCAAGCCATTTCTTTGAAAAGAGTCGACTCTGATACCTATATGCACCATCGCAAAGTATCGTAACGACCTTGGATCCTATTCACATACATTCACATCAGCGTTTCACCAGTCAAAGATGTAAAACAAGTATATCACCTTTTCCGAGCTTGACAGCGAGCTCCGTCGCAGCGACAACGTTCAACGCTGAGCTTGCTCCCAAATAGAGCCCTTCAGAGTCTAGAAGATCATACAAAGCTGCGATAGACTTGGTATCCGGGACCGTGAAGGCTCCAGAAAGATCATTGACAAACGACCTCAGATTATTTGTGACGCGGCCTTGACCGATGCCTAGGGAATGTCAGTTGATGCCCGTGTTGTGAAGAGATCTACTGGTACTAACCCTCGGTTATCGAACTTCCGCTCCGTTCAATTAACTTTCCTCCACTAGTGACATAGCCTGAATAGAGGCCGTTGAAAAATGACCGCCTTTATGTCACCAGAAAGACCACGCACTTGTCAGAACACTGCCTGGAGGATCAGCCAGCCAAATCTGAGTTTTTCCTTGGCTCTTCTCCTTCAAGTATCTTCCAACACCGGCCAATGTACCTCCCGTTCCAGTGGCACAGATGAAGCCGTCTAACTCGCCTTTGGTCTGTTCCCAAATTTCTGGACCTGTGCTGTGGTAATGCGCATCTGCATTAGCAGTGTTATCGAACTGATCGGTCCAAATCGCATTTGGGGAGTTTTTGGCGAAATCTCTTGCCTGATGATTGTAGTTTGCGGGATCATCATAGGCCACGGCCGGAACAGGGTATACCTCTGCTCCAAGCATTCGGAGAAGATCAATCTTCTCTTGGCTCTGGCATTCTCGATTAGAGAAGGGCTGAGGATAGAAGGCACTAAGCGTACTTGAGTGTTTGGCATGAATATTACACAGCGGTAGCCTCGTGCTCTGCAGACATGCGCGAGACCAATTCCGGTATTTCCTGCTGTTCCTTCGACAACTACCCCACCGGGCTTCAAGCTGAAAGGGTGGAACGAGTCAGTAGTTGATTGGGTTCTCGATAACTTGACTAAGGCTCACAGTCCTCGCTTTTCCGCGTTGGTGACCACACCCAACGCAGCTCGGTCCTTCACGCTCCCACCAGGATTTTGAAACTCTGCCTTTCCGTAAATGTGGGCACCGGTCCTTTCAGAGGGCCCACGCAAATATATCTGTCACAGACACGGGTTAGCGGATTCAAGCGCGCGGGTAAAGAAACTGACGAGCGGAGTGTTTCCGACAGCTCCAGTGAAGCCGTCTACGGATGAGGTGGTGAAAGACCGTCGAAATATGGAGGCCCGAGCAGCAGACAACATAGGGAGCGACAAGAAAAGATGGCGTGCATCATTACTCTGCAACTGGTTGTGATAAAGCAGCACGACATTTTCTCACGAACGGTCTTGCTCTGTAAACACAACAAGTCGACTAGAACGGGTTGGAAGGTGAGCTTGTGACATGAATCCTCCTTCCCGAGTTTTGTAAGCTCGTCAACTGCATAAGGCTCGTTTTCATGGAGGCCTTTGACCAGGGATGATGTTACAGCTTCATCTTGATTCCATGAACTCCTTCACAGATCCTTCCGAGAACGAGGCCTTCACAAAGGCTTATAAGGATGGCATAACTTTTGCTCGGAAGGGAGCGGAGGATGTTGGAGATTGGACGGTTCACGACCAGCGTGCATTTGGCGAAGGAGGCATGTAAGTCAAGCTAGTTGAGTCCAGTTGCGCATATTTGATTTCTGTTGCAGGTTCCTAGCTCTTGAGCACGCCTTCCTGAATATACTACGGAGGTTCTGACTTTGATTTCTAGCGGGTTGACAACCTTGCATGTGTTCTGGTACTCATCAGTTCATCTTCCGAGAGAGGAACAGGTACTTTGGAGCGATGGTGTACAAGAAATTTGATCGTCCATGGGCTGAAAGCTGTTCGCATTAGCCAACCTTTGTAATAGTCACTGCTCTTTTTAAATATTTTGTAGGAAATTTTGTAGGACTTGAAGCTTGAAGTTGTACCATTGTGATTGGTCGTTATCTTATCTGCCCACGTGAGTAGCTGAGCTCACGAACGCGCGTCCCACTGACGCCTCATCTTGCTCTCTCGAACGTCCACGATGGCGAATGCATCCGTCTATTCATCTCTGGGTTTCGACTCCTCTAATCAGATACGGTATGCGCCCTTTTCTCTTATTCAAATCTGTAAACTAGCTCACCATCTATATATTCAAATATATTCAAAAGTAACAATTTCCTCACTGAAAAAGGCCTTCCCCTTCCCAAAGCCACAAGCACGGGAACGACCATTGTTGGGTGTTTATTCGAAGATGGTATTATCTTGGGCGCCGATACTCGCGCGACTGAGGGACCGATTGTTGCTGACAAGAATTGCGAGAAGGTCCGCTCTATTCTTCTCTTCGTGTTCAAGATACTTAGCTATCACATAGATACACTATATAACTGAATCAATCCGCTGCTGTGGTGCAGGGACAGCTGCAGACACCGAATTCGTCACCAATCTCATCTCGTCAAACATGGAGATGCATGCGCTTACGCATGGGAGGAAGCCTCGTGTGGTAACCGCTATGACCATGTTGAAGCAGTATCTTTTCCGGTGCATCTTTCAACTCCCTGTTGATAGAGAGAGAGAGAGAGAGACTAACTGAAATAATATTTGTAGATACCAGGGCCATGTTGGTGCCGCTCTAGTCCTTGGAGGCGTCGACGCCACTGGACCCAACCTGTTCACCATTCACCCTCACGGATCGACTGATAAACTTCCCTATGTGACCATGGGGTCTGGTAGTCTCGCTGCAATGGCTGTCTTCGAAAGTGGCTGGAGAGCGGGGATGAAGGTGCGTACTGTTATCGCTGTCTGCCACTCTTCTACCGACCAATACTTTTCTAGAGAGAGGAAGCTCTTCAACTAGTTAAAGACGCCATTTCCGCTGGAATCTTCAACGATCTTGGTTCAGGAAGTAACGTCGATGCGTGTATTATCACTGCGAACCACACGGAAATGCTGAGGAACGTTGAGATGCCGAATCAAAGAGTGCAGAAGGAAAAGAATTACAAGTTCAGGAAGGGGACAACGGCATGGAAGACTGAGAGCATTCGCAAATTGGTGGTTAACGAAGAGATTGCACCAATCGGTGGGGGCGCAGGAGATGCAATGGATACTTCGTGAAGGACGAGATGGAATAATTAATTGTCTTGTGTTCCCCTGATACAAATGTATATATCAAAAGATTTCATTTCTACCACGTCTCCAAACATTTGGGAACATGATGCAAGTCTCTTTGAGGATCACGTCAGGACCTCGACTGTTCATGTCCGAGCCACTACCGCACTTCCCTTTATAACTCACGAACGAACCGGGATACACTGCCTGGGTGGAGCACCCAGCTTTCTCTGGATTGCCCGCACCGGCCCCCATTAGTGTCCCATTTGGCATCACGTCTAACCAGGAATCTACAAAACATGAACGAGAAGAATACCGGGGAAATAGAAACAAGAATAGCAACGAAGCTGGTAGCTCCTACGACTACTTTTTGCTCCCTTTCTTTTTTTTCGCTGGAACTGCGTCTTTATCTGCATCGTCCCTTTCTTTTCTCTTTTTCTTCTTTTTCTTCTCCTTTTCTTTATCTTTCTCCCTTTCCCTCGCTTCTTCCGCCTTCTTCTTTGCTTCATCCGCTTTCCTCCCGAGCGTCTTGAAGGTATCCTCGTCTTCGTCACTGATAACTCCTTGCTCTTCCTCGTTCCCGACGGGAGTGAGCGCCCTCAATTCCGTATCGACTTTTTCTGCGTTCTCGGCATCAGATGTCTCTGAATTCTTTGTCGCTGGAACGTGTAGCGGAGAAAAAGGATCCTTCTGTAGCGACCCTAGTAGTGAGAGCATCTCGTTCGCAATTGTGAGACTGTGGATCGCGAGTTTAGAACCTCTCGAAAATTCTGGATGAGCTCGCCACCTACCCAATCACAGTAAACTCCAATGTCCCATCCGGCGCTCCCAGAGTCGAGCTAGTCAAATGGTGTATCCATCTACCACCACCACCACCACCACCACTTTCCTCTGTCTTTCCTGCCTCCCCTTCAATATCTTGAGCACCTGCACCGTATTCGGGATCATTTTCCGCGGGACCGTACTCAAACACGTATGAATCGGTGGGTATATGATGTCGGGGTATTGAAACGTTGAATGTCTTGTGGACCAGTAGAGATATATGATCGGGTGAACAGAGATTGATCTTGCCCTCTACAGAGATGGCAGGTCAGCGTTATCTGCGGTAACGGCAAAGAAAGAAACCTACCGAGCTTCATACCAACCCGTGGTCGCCAGACGGTAGCGTCAAACGATACTTTGCAAACCATAAATGGGCAATCAGCTTTGATGGCCGCATTTTTCTCCGAGAAGACCAGATTCGAGTGGGATAACACTACGCCCTCGAATGCCGGTATATAACTGCGATGGAACTGTCAGAGAACCGGCCATTATGTTGGAACATGAGAGTCAACCGCATTATCATAGAGTCCAACATCTCCCCAACACCTTCTCTTGGATTGAGACTGAATACGGGCGGTATAGACACGACCAAGAACGACTTGACTACTTTGAATTCGGTTTCCTTTCCTTTCCCTTTCTTGTCTTTCTTCGGTGTTGTTGAGTGCTTCATCTTTTTGGCCGGCGTATCGGATACTACATTGTCCGGATGCTTGCGTTTTCGATGGGTAGTAGTTTGTGACATAGCTGGGAGCAGGCTGGGAGTTGAAGGAAGAAAAAAAGGTATCAATGGATGGATGTATTGACGCGCACGTGCTGATAATTTTCTCCATCCACGGACCATCACTTGCTCCTTGCCTCCATGGTCTGTCTCTCCGTATCTCTCCACCGGCCGGACTTTGTGGCTTAATGCGACTTTATCTCACAGGCTTCTCCTCGTGTTCTGGTCCAAATTATCTTGACCGGAACCAAAATCTTGGGCAAAGCATTTCTCGAGGCAGGCAGACAGGCAGTGAAAAGTACGCCCCCAAAGTCCTGCGTTGATCATCTCATTTGCTCAAATTTCTATGCATTTAGATGCGAAACATCGCCCCCAGGGTGCCATAGTAGGCGGCGACGTTGCGGGTGTCGCCAATGCAAACACCGGTTCAATGACTGACCAACTAACGCGACAACACCGAATGACCCTCGATGAAGCACATCTAATTCTCAACGTCAAACGCGGAGAGGAAATGGAGAAGGTGCTCAGTGTATGTATTATGATGGTTATATTTTGCGCATTTCACTGACTTGCACGTAATAGAACTATGAACACCTCTTCAAGGCCAACAGTCCTCCACCTCCTCCCGAAAAGCCTGTCACAGGAGCAAAGGCCAAGTCTCAACCCTCACATTCGCATTATCTTCAGTCAAAAGTTGTACGGGCTCGCGAACGAGTAGAGGCTGAACTGCAGATTGCCAACGAGAAACCCGCACAGGCCACGAATCCTTCCGAGTCCCAGTCCACATCGACGAATGGTCCCGGTGGAGGTTCAAGTTAATTAACTTGGCCAAACAAGTTTGGTATAGATGTACTGTACTGTATGCGCTACATAATTGAACAACAACGGAAACCCCATTCACCTTGGATTCAGATCGCGCTGTAATTTTTGCAGTGTACGCGACGCGTGATGATAATGTCACACTGACTTGATCACCATCCACGAACAAGCTGTACTACTTGTAGACATGACCACGAATCCGTCACATATCCTCATTGCACGCAACTCGAGAGGTCCCAATAACCCTTCAGCTTCTCTCAGCTCACCCACAGAGACACATGCTGCTGCAGCTGGGATCTTTCGGTCTTCAGGTTCTCCTCCCTGGCTACTAGAAGAGTGCGAAACGGATGACATTGTATCTGAACTCAGCATAGACGAAGATGATGAAGCGATTGAAATAGATGAAACATTCACCAAGCATGCTCCGTTTCCTGGAACAGTCAAGATCGTTGTCGAGACCACAACGTTCTGGTATGCTCATCCATCATTGTCTCAGTGAATGGCTAATAACATTCGATGGCGAATACTAGGGCGCACAAGGAAGTTTTATTCTTTGCCTCTCCGTTTTTCGAAGCTGCGCTCAGTGGTAATTGGGCTGAGACAGGCCGACCTCCTTCCATGTCGTCCGTCATAACAATCTCACAACCCCCATCTGTCCCCAGCCCAAATAACAGAAGTCGCGAGGTTCCAACCGAGATGACATTCGCGCCGATGGAGGACAATGAAGATTTGGATATTGTTCAGGATGTAGATGTTGTCAAGTCTGATGGGCACGCAGGGAACAGTGACACAGACGGGAGCGACAGTGAATCAGCGCGGGTGCGGGCACGGGACGATAGCCTGGCTAAATTACAGAGTGCTACAACGTCGCCTCCCCTGACACCACCTCCCCCAACATCACCGTCTACTACATCCCCTGTCTTGACTAGACCAGCATCAATTAAGAAGCCAGTCAGAGCAGCAATCAAGCGTCGCCCTAACAATGGTCCAGATGCGGTCATAGTGCTGAAAGAGGAGAGGGTACGGGTTTCCTTCCCTCGTTTTTCTATTGCTTATTATTGACTAATGACTACACTCCAAGGCAGGAACGTTTCATGACTTTCTGAAATTCGTTTACCCTCAGTAAGCAGTCAACGCTGCTCCATTCATACCTCTTTTTTTTGAGCATTTCACAGCCTCGAATGCACCATCACATGGAATAACGTCGAGGGCCTCATGAATATATCACATAAACTCTGCGTTCCCTCGCTGCAACGCGAATGTCTAAAGTTTCTGCTCACACATGCAGCAGGCAAGCCCATAAAAGCTATGCGCATCGCAGAGCTCTTTGAAGAGGAGGACCTTTACCGTGAATCTAGTCGCTTCGTTCTGGACAACCCAGGTGGATGGTCGGAACACGAGCTGAACACCCTTAGCCAGGAGACCCTTCTCAAGCTTGAGAAACGGTTGGTACAGAAATTTCCCGTGTTTGTATCAAGTTCTCATCCGTACTATTAGGCGAAACTGGTTTCTTGAAAGAGTGCTGAAGATCGGTCTCACAATGGTGGCCAAGGAATATCAATGCGTAAGTCGAATCCGCAGACTAGCTTTGTCCAGAAGTATCTAAATATATCACAGTGTACGACGTGTCCAGATTCAGCGAATTGTGCTCGGTTACTAGAAGAAAAATGGAGGCAGGCCTACCATGCTGTTTTTCGATTTGGTATGCATCTATACTAGCTTTCAAGCATTGTATTGACACTGAGCTGGTAGGTCCTCCACAACCTTCGATGGTATATCGGTATCTTCGCATGCTTGAAGGAGTCAGTCCACCGCTGTCCCTTACACACCTCAGTTGCCAAACTACCGCGAAAGCATTCATTGCGACGCGTAGGGAACATCTTATCTATAACAGCTTCAAAAAGTTGATTCATTCTCCTTAGTCTTCGACCGGATGTTCTCGCTTGGTGTTCGGGGTAGTGGCACAGGAGATGCTGCACCTATAGGTTCCCGGGTTGCGGCAGCAGTGGCAGGTAGTTCTACTGGTCCTCGTCGTCATTTTCTCTACTGTACCCTAAAACCTGAGCCGGCTCCTCGGCCAAGAAGATCTCGTGAACTGTTGTAGCTGTATTTTGCTGTGCTTCACTTGTTTTGTATTCCGCTCGGACTTTCAGGTGGCAATATGCATGACATCTGTTCCATAAATGTACAGGAACGAATACTAGTATGAGACGAGGCGACGTCTTGATGGCCATGCGAGGGTGGGGCAAACGGGAAATATTCATCCATTAAATGTGCGCTACTACCAGCCACCTAAAGAAATAAGGCGAGAAAGACAAAAAGAAAATACGAGGTTGGGTTATGTACCAAGCAGCAAGAAAGGAATCAGATATAAAGGCAGAAAATGAGGGCATGAGGTATGGATAACCGTGTCCATTGAATGTGGGCGTTTCGAGTTCCATGGGAGGCCATAATCGGGAGGGAGAGGTCTGGCGTGGGTATCGAGAAGTAAAGGGGGTCGTTGTCTCGTACGAGGTTGCCACCAAAAGTGGCAGAAACCGGTGAAACGTCTACTGCTGACGTTTCTTGACATTTTGAGAAAGCCACTGTAGTCCTTCGAATAGACCCTCTCCTGTGGTGGCGCAACTAGAAGAGAGATATCAGCTACTATATATAGGATATGGAGAAAGAACTTACCTTGGGTGAACGTACCACGACCGGTCCCGCATGCGGTGTAGTCCCAGCTTCTCTGTTACCTCCGCCGGTGACATTGCTGTGAATTGATGTCAGGCTGCGCTTTTCACTGTGGAGGCCGAACACTCGCCTCCTGGCAGATCCTGCTTGTTGGCAAAGACCAACAGTAGACACTCCTTCATTTCTCTGTCGCCCAATATCCGGTGGAGCTCCTGCTTCGCTTCATCGATTCTTTCCCGGTCTTGACTGTCGACAACAAACACCAGGCCTTGAGTCCCCGTGTAGTAGTGTCTCCACAACGGCCTAATCTTGTCCTGCCCTCCGACATCCCAGACATTGAATTTGACGTTCTTGTACGTTACAGTTTCCACGTTGAAGCCAACTGGAAAAGGAAATCAAGTCAGTTATCATCCTGCGAAGGTAGTTCAAATTGGGGAGGCAGTTAAGGTTGAAAAGGGGGGAAAAGGACTGGTGCAGCGTTTTGAAAGACAGACCTGTTGGAATCGTCGTTACAGATTGGTTGAGTTTGAGTTTGTAAAGAATCGCTGGAAGGGTAGATTGGTTGAGCCTATAACGCTACAAAAAGACGAAAATGTCAAATGAGAGCACTCACTAGTCTTCCCAGCGGCATCCAAGCCCAACATCAACAATCTCATCTCCTTGTTCCCAAATATCTTCCCTGTTCATTTCCAAGAGGTTAAGAAGAGAGAGAGAGAGAGAGAGAGTAGAAACAGCAGGATTAGGCATGTTGAATGAGTGAGGTAAACAAGAAAGACTGACCCAATGCCTTTGAAAGATTGGCACCCATTTCCAAGTAATTATTTGCTTTTCAGGGACAGAAGAAGGTAACGAGTGACTGGGCGAGCTGGCTGTCGCAGACAAAGTAAAAGCGGAAGAAAACGTTGGAGGAATGGTTTCGGTCACACGCCAGAGTGTCACATACATAAATCACCCTCGACCGAGCACGAACCCCAATCTATCAATTCATTCCAATGCACGAGTAACGCATGAGTAATGTGTATAAAGTACAATATTATATGTGCGACATATCACAAAAATAATCCGGAGCAACGAAACAAAACAAAATCGCAATCTTTGACAACTATGAAGGCGTCTTCATCTGCGTTTGACTGAACACCTTGAGCCATGCGTCCCCCATGTCCTGCTTGAGCGCTTCTATTCGCATACGGAAAGCCTCCGCTTCGTCAATCTCCGACGTCATTCCTTCATCATCTCTTGGTGTAGATGGCTCGTAAACAGAGGCTGTCACCCTCGCACGGCGAGCGGCAGACTTTGACGATATTGTCCGAGAATTACGAGCTCGGCGGAAAGCGCCCATCGCGGAATCTGATTGTTGTATGGATGTGGAGAGTGTTTCTGCGCTGTTGTCTACTGAGGTGGGAGGTGGAAACTCGGTCATGTAGCGGCTATGGTGCGAGCGGCGAGGGGAATCCTGCGGTTCTCTAGCCCGTTCAGCTTGAGGAAGCTCTGGGATAGGCCCTGATTTTGCAGCAGCAGAGGACTCGCCGGCTTTCCTAAAATCCTCCTGCGCCTTCTCCCGTGCATCGTGAACTGCACTGAACTGTCCCCACTCCTTTTCACCCCGCAAAGGGCTGGTGTCCATAGCCCTCACTCTAGGCTTCGACTTCTGCTTGGCCTTGCCTGGGTCATCCGAAGTATCTCGCCTGTGGCCCTTTGCCTTGGCACTCCCATCGCTCTGATCACCATCTAAATCCACTATCCGTTTCGCCTTCTTGCGACG
Organism: Moniliophthora roreri; assembly: GCA_001466705.2. Lineage (NCBI taxonomy): Eukaryota > Fungi > Basidiomycota > Agaricomycetes > Agaricales > Marasmiaceae > Moniliophthora > Moniliophthora roreri. The sequence continues at coordinate 401,027 of LATX02000035.1, read as the reverse complement.
GGCTTTACCGGTCACTCCGACAGCTCCTACAGGGAGAATGCGAGGCGACGTGCTGGAAGGAGAGGCGGGAGATGGTTTCTTGTCCGGGGCATCAGCCGAAGGTGAACTAGGATGGAGATGCTGATGACCGACAGCGATTGTAGGGGGTGAATAAGCTGCGGATACTGGACGAGAGGAAGTCATCTGCTGAGGTGGAGGGACAGTGAGATTGCGTCGTTCGTAGAAGCTCGGGGGTGTTCCGTCCAAATTGACAGTCTTTCCTTCCTTCCAAAAGTAATCAAAACATGCCACTCGATAACCCTCCTCGATTTCCACGAATGGATTGCCGTCAACCCAAACGTCTGTAATGTTGGGGAGAGTGGCAAGTCGTCCAATCTCAGCACTTTCCTCAATCAGGTTGCCCCGTAAATCGACTTTCTCTAGCGCATGGAGTCTTTCAAGTCCACATATAGACTCCAGTCGATTTTGGGATATATTGAGGTAGAGGACCTGCCCAAGATTGAGGTAGATACCGAGAACCGAATCGATCATGTTGTCAGAGATATTTAAGGAGACGAGATTGTAAAGGGAACCTAACCCTTGAGGTACGGACACGAGTAGATTAGAAGAGAGGTCGAGGTGTGTTATGGAGATGAGATAAGGTATCATATCGGAGGGAAAGAATGTGAGTGCATTGTCGGGTAGTGAAAGGTGTTTGAGCCATTCCCATTTCCGAGAGGATAATTCAGGCGGAGGGGCAGGTGAGAGAGATGGATTCGGAGTGTTTGGAACCTTAGCATCCACCGTCTGCGGATCTGAAGGGTCCGATTCTCCGAGTGTATCTTCCGGGACCGACTCTGGCAATTGCGTGGCATGGAACGAGGTCTGCCTGGACGGCCTCTGAGGTATCGGTCTGTTACGTTTCTGACTGGTACTCCCCTGCCTCCTCGCCTCGTCATCAAGGACCGCACCTATGAATATGTCTGAAACGTCTACCAAGCCGCTCTTCTTGATCTTCAGGCTCCTGAGGCTCTCGGCAAGTATATCCCAACCCAATAATGTTCGTGGGTCTATATCAATACACTCCAAAGCCTGCAAATTCTTGAATGCATCCATAGGTATTGCATTCTCGTTTGGAGGCTCGTTTGCTAGTTCCGCTATCATTTTACGGCCGGGTGCTACGATGGAGAGAGCGGGGAGCTTGGTGAAGCTACTGTATATGAACTTGAGTTCTGTGTCGATGGTGGGGGGTCCTGGACGACCCCACCAGCCTGCGCCAAGGGAAAGGTTGGAGACCGCTGAAAATGAGGAACGAAATGACGCCAGGGAAAGTGTCTCTGACTTGTCGGGATCCGGGAAAATGTTGATGTAGCTCATGGGCCGTGATGGGTTGTCCACACGAACGTCGAGAGTCCCAACATCGATGCCGATTGCTTCGAGGCGCATAAGAAGGTAGAAGAGGTGATGGGTGTCAATGGAGAGAACAATAGCCTTGGGAGCCGAAGGTGCCGGATCTGATGCACCAAACCATCCCAGAGGATTGAAGGCAGAGGAAGTAGTCGGACGCCGTTGACCACGGCGAGGACGAGCGACAGCGGCTTCCGCTAGACCCCGTTCATTGGTTCGGATAAAAGTTGTTATACGTCTGATGTAGTCGTCGCCAGACTCGTTCTGCATGACAGATCGAATGACAAGGCCAAAGGTGCTGTAAAGGAAGATAATGAAGTGATAGAAACAAAAAGGAAATCATCTACCACTCACCTGCAGCTTGGACTGCAACCTGACTGCAACACACACTAGCGACGGGCCTGCCACAAGGGTAAGTCTGTGACTTGTCACATGTCACTAGTTGTGAGAGATTTCCTCGCTTAAGCTATTCAAGATTCGGCTAGGTGCAAAGGGAGTAAATAAATTTCAGCCTAATTCCAAGGTTAAAGTATAGGCAATGATTCTATAGAATCATAATTCTTTACTGAATATTGGCCAGCATATACTGTATGTAAGTACTTACTGTACGAGCGCTAGAGATGTCCTCGCCTTCAAGCGCTCAAGCCGCATTAGGTAGCGCTTAGGTCAGATCACCACAAGTCACACGCTCACAATCTTACGCGTAACCTCACACTGACTTAGACTATGAAGATCACAGTCAAAACTACCCAGCAAAAGGTTTTCCAGGCATGTAAACCCATCTTTCCCTTTATTTGCAGAAACTAGATATCAAACAGATCGACGCCGAGCCTTCTGACACCGTCGGCACCATCAAGTCCAAGATCGAAGCCGCCCATGGCCATCCAGTCGCTTCCCAGAAAATTATCTACTCTGGTGAGTGTTCGTCATACACTAGAAGTCCCATCTTTCTTCATAATTCTTCAGGTAAAATCCTGGCAGATGATAAGACTATTGAATCGTGCGGAATCAAGGAGAAGGATTTCCTTGTGCTGATGGTCTCAAAGGTATATCTCCCTTTTATCGCTCCGCAATGCAATTTATCATTTTTTCATTTCACAGCCTAAACCAACTCCCGCAGCGACTACTTCAAGTACACCAGCGCCTGCTACACCAGTCATAGCGCCACCAGCATCGGAATCTTCATCGACAACCACCACTGCACCACCACCACCTGCTGCTGCCCCTGCTTCGTCAACCGAGCCCGCTCAACAGCGTGCATTTGGTGACACCAGCTCTTTTCTCTCTGGTTCAGCCTTGCAGGAGACCATCAATAACATGGTGGAAATGGGTTTCCCAAAAGACCAGGTTCTTCGGGCTCTGCGAGCGAGTTTCAATAATCCTGATCGTGCAGTGGACTATTTGATGAATGTGTGTTTGTCATATTCCTTGCATCTTCTAATCAATTTTGCTAAACTTGGCAAACTAGGGCATCCCCGCTCATTTGGAAGCCGAAGCATCCGGAAACTCTCAGCAAGGTGGCGCTGCTACCTCTGCACCAGCGCCAGCCCCGGCTCAGGTTCCCCCACCTAATCAGCCCCAAAACCTCTTCCAGGTAATTTGTGGTTCCTGTCTTTTGATCTTGAGCCCGAATTGAATGGCTTATTAGCTTGCTCAAAATCAACAACAAAGTGGCAGCGCTGGTGGCGGTGGAACGGGTGGGTTCACTACTGCCCAAGGACAGCATATAGACATCGAAGCCTTGCGAAACAATCCGCAGATCCAGCAATTGCGTGAACATATCGCACAACATCCCGAATCTGCTCAGGCCTTTATTCAGCAGCTTGCAACCCAGTACCCACAGCTCATCCAGACATTTGCGCAAAATCCAGATGCGTTCATCCGATTGCTGGACCTTGACCCTCAAAGCATGGCCCCGCCGGGTTCGCACGTGATTAGCGTTACTGAAGAAGAACGGGCAGCCATTGAACGAGTAAGTCGCACATGCATGATCCTAGGGGCATAGTTTGACATTTGCATTTCTTCACAGCTTGAAGCGTTCGGATTCCCTCGACATAAGGTGTTAGAAGCATATTTGGCATGCGACAAGGACGAAACGATGGCTGCCAATTACCTATTTGAGCATGGTTACGAAGATGAGGATGATAATTGAATTCTGGGGACATTTGTTTGTAGGCTTATAGCTGTATATGATAACGAGCTACGCATGTTTTGGCGGGATCTCATTGGCGCTTCAACGGAATCACTAATCATGTTCCGTATGTAACGGCAGATCATTTCGGGGTACAGACTCGAAACGTTCTTCAAAGTTGACTCTCCCTTATACCAAGTTGATACCATTACGCTCTTAGCATGCCGCACGTTCGTTCAAAAAAGAAACTCGGGTGTCCCCCACACCCCAGACAATCACCTTCATCGAACCAACGTGCGGGGAATTTGGCGTATATATGAGGTTTTCACAATCCTGTGCGCTCAACAGCTCAACCCGTGCAGAATGTTTTCCTGTTTATCCCTGAACTGCCTCGAATCTCCAGTTAGAGTTACAGCGGCTCTGGTGGTCGCGACATGTCTCGTCTTCTTTATCCTTCTTAGCTTGACTCCTCAAATCAAGTTCATCTGGTACTGTTTCATCAAGCCTATCGGTGCTCACGGTCATCAGAAGTCGCGTCTGGACAAGGTACGATCGTAAATTGTCTACAAGATGTCATGTTCTTACTGGTGGTCCTAGTTCTATGAAGGACAAGCCGATGGTCCGTTATTGCTATCACTGCGATATTTATCCGAAGCTCACTCGATTTCTTACAATGTCAGTATACGACGCGACCCGCAGAGGCTTGTTGCGAGGGCGTAAAACGATGCTCAACTTATCAGCTGCCCATTTGAGAGATCTTCATTCCGCGTCTGGCGCGAAGCGTCGCTTGGTCTGGCTTGATATTGGTGGAGGGACTGGTGCGTAATAACATCTGGTTCCTGCCGATGGTTATCAAACGTAGACAATACCTAGGCCACAACATTGAACTCATGAACGATTTCTTCCCCATCTCGTCCTTCGATGCCATATATCTTATCGACTTGTGTGAACCCTTACTTCAAGTTGCACGCAAGCGTTTCGCCAAGCGGGGTTGGAACAACGTGCACATCCTTTGTCAGGACGCATCCAATTTCACTCTTCCCGAGTGGTCGGATAGCGTAGAAGCAAGAGGGAGCGTTAGTTTTGTGACTCTGAGTTACTCTCTATCCATGGTGAGTACTTCGTATCTTTTGACTTAGACCCACTTGGCTCAACAAATCTAGATACCCAATTTCTATACCCTTTTAGATCGGGTCGATTACGCGCTGTCCCCTCAAGATGGGCTTATCGGCGTGGTTGATTTTTATACCGCTGGAAGGCAGTCCTCGTTACATGAAAAGGCTATCGGTGGCGAGAAGAAGGAGTGTGGTTGGCTGTCACGCTGGTTCTGGCAGATATGGTTTGACGTAAGTACCTGGCTCCTTCGCAGTTTGTGGTGTTACAATTCCTTCAATTCTTCCTAGTTTGATAATGTGAGCTCGGTGAAATCTAGTCGGTGAATCTTCCATATTGACACATCTCAAGGTGCACCTAGGGCCAGCTCGCAGATCATACTTAGAATACCGCTTCGGCACTGTGAGTTTTTGGCAGTCGAGTTGAATTCCTGCAGCAGCAATACATACACTCGTTTACAGGTCAAGAGCTACAATGGTCGCAACAGATTCGTCCTGCCGTTCATCGTCAGAATGTACGCTCTCCCCTCCCTCTTCTTATAATCTCACGCGCTCATTACCTTACAGTCCTTACTACATTTGGCTCGGACGTCCAAGGTCGGCGGACGTCTCTCGTCACTGCTATGCCTTCGAGGTGGATGGAGGAAATACCATAGGCAATTGCTCCCCTAGCGCTGTGGCCCTCGGCGGCAATAGGGAGACGGAAAACATTCCTCCGCTCGAGTTAAGTCAATCTATAATGGATAACAAGGGTGACAAATGCACCGGCGCAGTCGTCATCAACGTCACCCCACCTCTCAGTTCCTTTCATTATCATATCAATTCTGTGAGTTAACCACTTTTGGCTCCCAAGTTATCTGAGTCATTCATTATCACAGCCATGGCGGCTTCCTTATTATGAAAGTCCAATGCACAAGGAATTCAGAACCTTCATATACTCTTTCACGTGGGTAGGTCCGCCAGGCTTATTTCCCGACCAGGCTTGCTCATATCAATTTATAGGAAGATCCAGCCGTGGACATGATGCACCTTGACCTCACAGGAGACGATTCAATGCTGGCTATAACATCTGCAGGCGACAATGCTTTTCATTATGCTCTTTCCGCCGCACCTCAAAGGGTGAGGAACCTCTGTTCGACTTTGTACGTCGACGTATGCTGATGATTCTACTCCCTGCGTCAGATTCACTGCGTTGATATGAATCCTTGGTAATGCCTATCCTCATTACCTCGACCATCTCACTGAACTCAATCTAGCCAAGGGCATCTTATGGAGCTTAAGTTGGCTGCTATCAAGAGCCTCGATTATGAGGACTTCTTCTCTCTGTTTGGTAAAGGCTACCACCCGAGCTTCCGTGCCTTGTTGGATTCTAGGATCGCACCTTACCTGTCCTCGAGTGCATATCAATTCTGGTGCATAAATTCAGAGTCCTTCTCATCCAACTTCTATTTCCACGGCTACAGCGGATGGGCTCTATGCCTCGCCAGGATCATCTTCAGGGTAGCGGGCGTCCATAACGACATCAAGCGACTCTGCGAATGCAAGACCTTGAATGAGCAAGTTGAAATATGGAAAAACAAGCTGAAACCAGTGTTGTTGAACCCGATCATTGTAGCTTTAGCCCAATCGCCTATATTTTGTTGGAATGCTCTTGGTGTGCCTATGAATCAAAGGCGGATGGTTCTTACAGAAGGTCAATGCTCCAATTTACCTTGACCTTACATCACTGATACTGGTCATCTAGGTGGTGTTTATAAATACTTACGCGATACGTTCGACCCGTTAGCATCAGCTTACTTGTTCAAGACGGACAACTATTTCTATCACTTGGTATGTACAGATCCACTGAATATATACTCGATATTTCATTTACGGTATTAACAGGCCCTTATGGGACATTACACCCATGAATCGTGCCCATCCTATCTCACTCGCGCTGGATTCGAAGCTCTCAAAGCTTTGGATGCCCAAGCTTTGGATACCTTCAGGCTACATACTGATTCCATGATAAAGTAAGGACGTGTCTCTAGCGGTCTGTCAGTAATTCTTACAACTTCTGCAGTGTTTTACGAGGACTCATGTCGCGGTCGTTAACGCGAGTACTAATCATGGACCATCTGGACTGGTTCCCACCGGACTCTCAACAGGTTGAAGATGAGGTCAAGGAATTTGCCAGAGTGGTTGCATTAGGTGGTTATGTGCTCTGGAGATCGGCATCTAGAGAACCGTGGTATAACCAAGTATTTGAGCGGTTTGACTTCAAACTCGACGCAGTTGGAGTTAGGCAGGGTCCAGATGTGGCATTGGACCGGGTCAATATGTACGAGATTTACCTTCACTCTTGTTCTCAGGTAGTTGACTTTTTTCAGGTATGCATCATTCTGGAAAGCTGTAAAGATGTAAAGTATTTAACAGGGATCTTGCTAATATGATATTACGTGCAAATACGATGACTTGGGATGTGCCTTCTCCTACCAGCCTGCTGCATATCCAGGGCGGTCGTTAGAGATGTTTTCGTCATTCTCATCTCCTTCAATTTTCCTTGTCGCTGGAGTTTCGCCTGAAAGGGTGTCTGCCTGAAAGGGTGTCTGGAGAGGAGATGATGTGAAAACTTCAGACTCCGTTGACTCGCTAGTCGGGCTAGCACCCCGCTCATTGCTGCCTCTTCTGAAGACGCTCAGTGTTGCACTTAGGGCCTAATAATGTCCTTAAGATAAGGGTTTAAATTGAGGTTGGTTGAATGCAAGGCTTAATTAGGGCCTAATATCCATACATCATGAGATGAAATTTTGCAAAGACACAGCAATGATGCCAAAAGGTTTAATTTTCCTCATTATTGGCACTACCTTGGTATGTCAATGTGCTAGATGCTACTGGGACAGACTCCAATGACTTGGACAATGATACTTCTTGTCAGAAGTCTGTGAAGTCAAGAGCTGTGTGGACTCTGGAGAAGGGGCTCACCAAATGGAAGGAAGTAGAGCATAATTGCAGACTTTAATAGTGACAGTGATGTGGGGCACCCTTCTGCCTATTTATTTAAGCCAAAAAAACAATTATCCTTCAAAGGCTGTGCTGGAGACTTGACAAGGAGGCTTGGCTGATGGAGGAACTGGATAATAGTAAATTAGAAGGTCTGGAGGTTCAGGTGATGACTATGAAGATGGTTTGTGCAAGAATCACTGAGTACTGACAAAGTAGCACTATACCCTTAATTAAGGGCTTGGGTTAATTAGGGTTATTTGTCGAAGATATATATATAGGCAGGGGCAGAGAGCAGAGCTCTTTGTTGTTGCCAGCAGCATTGCAGCAGCAGTGGTAAATGTGTCTTTGACTCACATTGTTAATACAGGGTATTTGCCCTATAAGACTTGCTTGACACTTGAGGTGATGTGTGAGTAAGTGAGTAGATTCACTTGAGTATTGTACTGAGTACAGGAAGGAAAGAGACACTTTTTTAAGCCTCATACAGGTCTGCTTTTATACTATTCTAGTGTTTGTTTGATAAACAACTAATTCTACCAATGAGAGTGGAGAATAGCAAGCACAATAAGTATCTAAAGATATACTATTGTTCTCTGAATGACTAGGACAATAAGTAGGGAGGATGCTGCCTTTCCTGAGTTGATCTGACTCTTAAACCTGCAGACTATAATTATCCTTATTGTCTAGGACAATAGGATCTAAGAATAACTAGTCTTATTGTTCTAAGAATAGTTTCTTTATTGTCTTTAAGGTTGACTCAGATTGAGTTGAACTGCTCTGTAGATCTTGAGATCCACAGTCATAGATATCTGCTCATGGTCACGTGAAAATCATGTGATGACTTCAGACTGTTTCAACATGCCCCCATATTTGTGACTGTATATTGAAAGATATTGTTAAGCACTAAAGGTAATGCCTAACTTTGCTCATAAAGATTTGAAGGTGGGATAGGCAAGGTTTTTAGTGAATATGTCAGCTATTTGTTTCTTTGTAGAGATGTATCTGACATCTATCCCTTGGTGTTCTGTACATTCTCATATGTGATGGAAGTGCATGTCAATGTGTTTTGATTGTTGCATAGTCACATCATTGTCTGTAAGGAATATAGATCCTTGGTTGTTGAGAAGTAATAGAAATGTTATGCCTGTACCTCTCAGCCAAGGACTACTTGTACAAGGTATCGGGGCAGCTAACCCTACATACATGTTCCTACTCTCATTTTACTTCTGTTTCTGCATCTCTATACCTGTGGCATGTTCTCTCACAGCATGTCCTGCAGAGTCCTCATGTAGGTACATGCACTAGCTTTGTTGCCATAGCCTACTTATTCAAGATGCATGTACAGTACTGGGATATCCCAAGTAGAAGATTAATGTTGTTCTACACAATCTCCTGTCTGAACTCCTCTCACTCCTCATACAAGACTCTTCATCTTGTACAACTCCTTACTATAGGCAGGGGCTGTTGCTGATAGCTTTAGCAAACACACCTGTGTATGGTACTCCTTGTATGACTCTCCTTAGTCACTTGGCCATACTTTCTGTCCCTCCTGCATAGTCCTAACAGTATCTTCTACTTCCACCTGCTGTTCTATGGACTTTTTCTCCTCCTATTGACTACATACTACTCCCATATCCTCTTTTACTGCCAAACCCCAGCCTGCCATGGATTCTCACAAGCGATAGCAAGATGATGAATGCAATCTCCATGCAAGATGTTGGGCTGAAAAAGCTTCTGCCTCATCTGGTAAGGTAGAGTGACCCACTCATGCTAAGCCTGCTTTCCAGACCCAGAGCAACTTCATCTGGGAATCCTTGTAGCAACAAGCTGGCTTCTTCACTGGGCCAATGTCCAGTGGATTCTATGGTTACAACTCTATCTCTTCCTACCTCAATCACCAGCCTGCCTATGCAGGTACTCTCTTCTCAGACACTCCTACCTTTGGATCCAACTTCTCTTTCCACCAACCCAGCAATTTCAATTCCCCTGACCTTCCTGGTGACTTGGCCAGCCCCAGTACTGATGACAAGGGCTGCAGTTGGGAACCCCAGTCAAACAGCAGCAGGGAAGGCTCTGTCACAGGTTCCAGCTGGTCTTTTAAGCATTCCCAAGACAGGGGTGGCTCAGATGACAACAGAGATGACAGAGACAACAACAGAGAAGGAGGTAATCCTGGTGGTGGTGGAGGTGATGATCTGCCTCCACCTGATGATGATGGCAGAGGCAACAGAAATAGTGGCAGAGATGATGCTCCTGAGCTGACTTTTTGTGCCATGACCCAAGTTCTCAGTGCTATTGCTAATTGTTTGGAGAGACCCAATGACCCATGACACACCACCTGAGCCAAGTCCAAGCTCAAAGAGCCTGATACATTCAACAGTAGCAACCCTAAGCTCCTGAAACCCTGGCTAGCCTCTCTCACACTGTTACGAACACGGACCTTTTTCTTTTCTCTGTATACTATCATGGGACCACGCCCCTCTTGTACTACCACATGACTATGCTTTCTTCTTCCTGTAACCCCGATAAATGCCTCTGATGTAACTTTACTAATCGTTCTATACCCTTCCAAGACGTTCTAGTAGTTACAAATGAGTACATACATTGTACGTATTTAAGACTGCAGAACTGGGTCATAGCTCTCCAGCTTGACCTGGTTAATCATACCTTGTGCTTGCAAAAGAACCGTTGGAACTCTGAACCTCAGAAAGCCTTCTGAGCGAACTCGAACTTGAACCTAGTCTTGACACTGTCTTAGGTGTTGAGTTGTTGACGTTTCTGCGCAAGTAACATAACATAAGGTCAAGCTGTCTAACTGCCGACCCATCGAGGTTTAGGCATCACTCACCACGATGCCTCCAAAGTCGCCACTGACTGCAGAACAAGAAGAACAGATCGACAGAGACATCTCCTTAACAGAACGGCTAGTGAAACTAGAGATCGGAATCCCGGGGAACCCCGCATCGACTTTGCGTACAATTATAACCCGCCAACACCGGCAGAGTGCTCTCCGACACGTGAGCAGCTTGCTTGGGCAAGAAGAAACGATAGATATTGAAGAACAACCAGTCGAAGAGACACAGAACAACTTGACCCCAGAATCCACCGAACAAGGCTCGCCTACAAACAAGAACTTCAGCTCGCCCGAAGAGAAGAACGAGAACTTACCAGACGAATTGACCAACTCATCATCCTCTAGCGCTTACGAAGAAGGAACAATGTCCGAAGGTGGCAGCTCAACCGCGAAGCCCAAGCTGAGGGAGGACCGAACTCAGACCCAGATGATGATAGAGATCTCAACTGCGGTCCTGGAGGAAATGGAGAAGAAGAAGAACAAGGGATCAAAGGTAGCGACACCTGACCCCTTCGAAGGAAATAGGAAGGACACCAAGAGATTCCTAATGGAGACCGAAATCTATCTCCGCATGCACCCCACCGAATATGACAATGACGAAAAGAAATGCTTGTTCCTGCTGTCCTACCTACGAGGAAAGAACACGGAGTCATGGAAAAACGGACAGAGCAGGAAGATTTTCGAACCCAAGAGCGGAGAAACAGCCCTGACGTTTCAGGTGCTCAAAGATGAGTTTAAAAAGCACTACCTACCAGCTGATATACAGGCTGAAGCACAAATCAGAATTGAAGAAGCAAAGATGACGGACCGAGCTGACAATTATGTAAATGACTTCTGAGTCATGGCCAATGAATCAGGATATGATGACCAGGCACTTATACACATCTTCTGAAAAGGGTTACCCAACTCTCTATCAGCAAAGATCCTGAACCAACCGCAAGGCCGACCTATGGACCTCGAAGGATGGTACGAAGCAGCAATTCGATATGACGAGCAATACAAGTACTACGAGGCCGTCCAAAAACCGAAGAGGTTCCGAATTGTAGATGACAAAAAGAAGAAAGTTTCGATCAATCGCATGACGAATCAACTAAGCGACGAAGAACGAAAGAAGTATATGGCTGACAGATGATGCTTCCGATGCGCTAAGCAAGGACACATGTCTCGGGGTTGCCCGACGAAACAAGGAGGAGAAGCCAAAGAAGAGAAAAAGAAGCTAAGTGCCCGAGAAGCCTACACGAAAATTCGAGCCATCATACGAGAACAAGAAGCTGAGAAGCAGACAGAAATATTGGATATCATGGAAGCAGAGGGTTTTTAAAGTGGCGGAAGAGGCCGACACTCTCCCTGCTGCCCCCAATATCTATTTCGAATGTTGTATTAGCTAAGCAGTCACGAAACTCTATGCATATTCCCTTGGTTTACAACAACGAAATAGGAAAAGTTGGAACAAACACGCTCCTAGACTCTGGAGCAGGAGGGCTCTTCATGAGCCCCGAGAAAGCCTCGAAACTAGGCCTGGAACGAACAAAACTACCTCATTGCATCAAAGTATTCAACGTGGATGGGACAGCCAATAAAACGGCATGGATCACACAATCGGTTACGGCAACATACACTATAGGGACGAAGCACTTAACGGACACCTTCCTCATTTCGGGACTAGGAAAGGAAGAAGTTATTCTAGGACTGCCCTGGTTACGGAAATACAACCCTGACGTAAACTGGGTTACAGGACGAACTGTGTTTCCGAGCAAACAGTATATCAAGATCCCACGTGTAACCGGAGTACTGGATTTCGAGTCGCCGGAAGAGCTTATTCACAGGATCGATATCAGAGCTAAGCTATCCACTTCTCAGCGACTAGAACATAACACTGACACAACACACTTGGCTACTGATGCGATGATACCGGAGTACCTATCAGCATATCAAGGGCAATTCGAAGACAAAGAAGCGGAACGTTTCCCTGTGTCACGGCCCTACGACCACGCCATCGAATTAAAACCGGAATTTACCCCACGAGATTGTAAAATCTACTCCCTTACGGCACTGGAACAAACGGAACTGGACAACTTCCTTGCGGAGAATTTACGAAAAGGGTACATCTGAAAGTCCAAATCCCCGATGGCATCTCCGTTCTTCTTTGTGGGAAAAAAGGAGAAGGGAAAGCTGCGACCAACCCAGGACTACCGAAGATTGAATCATAGGACTGTCAAGAATGCTTATCCCTTACCCCTCGTCTCCGATCTTATTGACAAACTCAAGGATGCCACGATTTTCTCAAAGTTGGATCTTCGGAACGGCTACAACAATGTCAGGATCAAAGATGGAGACCAATGGAAGGCAGCCTTCAAGACTAATAGGGGGCTTTTCGAACCCACTGTCATGTTTTTTGGGCTGATGAATAGTCCTGCCACTTTCCAGGCTTTTATGGATGACGTATTACAGGATTTCATGGCCGAGGGATGGTGTCTGGTGTACATGGACGACATCCTTATCTACTCCGAGAACAAAGAACAACACTGACGACGTATGATACGATTACTACAGCGACTAAAGGAACAGGATCTGTACCTGAAGCCCCACAAATGCAAGTTTGACATGCGAGAAATTGACTTCTTAGGTCTTGTCATCCGACCAGGACAAATTGTGATGGATCCCACCAAGCTGTCAGGAATTAGTGAATGGCTGGCACCAAAGACTGTGACGGGAGTGCGAAGCTTCACGGGATTCACGAACTTCTATCGGAAGTTTATCGGGAACTATTCGGCTATCGCAAAACCACTGTACGACCTAACGAAGAAAGGGGTTCCATTCAACTGGACTGACGACTGCGACATGGCCTTCAACACCTTGAAGCGACGTTTCCAGCAAGAGCCGGTACTGTGGCTACCAAACCTGGAACGGCCGTTTATCATCGAAACTGACGCATCGAAATGGGCGTCAGGTGGAGTTCTTAGACAGGAGGGACCAGATGGCGAACTGCACCCATGTGGATTTATCTCGCATGCGTTCGATGTGGCGGAAAGGAATTACGAGATCTACGACAGAGAGCTCTTCGCCATTGTTCAGGCGCTGGAGACATGGAGACATCATCTGATGGAAGGACCCCACCCAGTGACCGTTTTATGTGATCACAAGAACCTAACTTATTTCCAGACAGCACAGAAGCTGAATCAACGGCAAGCTCATTGGAGCCTCATACTGTCAATGTTCGATTTACAGCTGGTACATGTGCCGGGACGCGAGATGGTACAGTCCGACGCGCTTTCGAGAAGAGACGATCATGTGCAAGGGATCAATAATGATAACGATGACATCATCCTCTTACCAGATCGATTATTTATTAACGTCATCGATCTAGACCTACAAGCTAAGTTGAAAGATCGCTTAGGGGCCGATGACTTTCATAAAATGACACTAGAAGCCCTCACTATAAGTGGACTCCCGCCGATCAAATCAGCGCTGTCAGATTGGGAAGTCAATGACAGCTTGATATGGTACAAAGGGCGGATCTATGTCCCGGATGACGTAGTACTCCGACGGGAAATCACGAGGACGATCCATGAAGGACAGCCATTTGGACACCCAGGACAATTTGAGACATTGGATCTTGTGCAATGGGATTACTGGTGGCCTGGGATGGCAAAGTTCATCAAGAGTTTCGTCGACGGGTGCGCAGTCTGTCAGCAGATGAAGATCAACACCCATCCAACAAAAGTGGGATTGCAACCAATCGCAGGGACTCCCAACGCTATGCCCTTCCAAGTAATCATGATGGACCTGGTTACCGACTTGCCGGAATCGCACGGGTTCGATACCATCATGGTCGTGGTAGACCATTCGTCCTCGAAGGGGGTAATTTTCATTCCATGCACCAAAACACTGGACGCCCCCCAAGCAGCAGAACTTCTTTTACGAAATGTGTACAAACGATACGGGTTACCGGACAAAATCATCTCTGATTGAGACCCCAGATTTGCGGCAGCAGTATTCCAAGAAACAATGAGACTCCTAGGAGTTAAACACGCAATGAGTACCGCTTACCATCCACAAAGTGACAGAGAAACTGAAAGAGTTAACCAGGAAATGGAAATATACCTGAGAATGTTCTGCTCGAAAGAACAGACTGAATGGAGTTCCTATCTGCACATGGCAGAATTCGCTCACAACAACAGGACCCATTCCATAACCAGGAACTCCCCATTTTTCATGATCATGGGATACAACCTGAGACCGTTACCAACGGTGTTCGAAAAAACCTCCGTCCCATCAGTAGAAGAGCGGTTACATAAACTACAGAAATTACGAGGAGATGTGGCAGGGATGATGGAAATAGCAAGAAGAAAGATGATCGAGAGAGCAAACAAAGGCACAGACAAGTTTATGGAGGGACAAAAGGTATGGCTAGAAGGAAAGAGCCTTGACTTTGGATATCCGAGCAAGAAACTTTCGCCCAAACGAGAAGGACCCTTCGTTATCGATAAGGTCATGGGACCCGTGACGTACAGGCTTAGACTCCCACATCAGTGGAAGATCCACCCTGTTTTCCACGCCGGACTACTAAGACCGTACAAAGAAACCGAAGCCCACGGAAAGAACTTCCTAGAACCACCCCCGGACATAGTAGAAGGTCATGAGGAATTCGAAATAGAAGCAATCATTGGTCACAAGCCGCTGCGGAGACCTAGACGGTTCCTCGTGTCTTGGAAAGGGTTTGATTCCTCGCACAACGAATGGAAAACGAAAGGAGAATTGGAGCACACGATGGATCTATATCTCGACTATATAGTCAAGAACAAGCTGTAGCCGAGACTTCAACCCCCACAATGTCTCATGCAACCAGCCCCTCTAGCAATAGCTCTTACAGTGTCCGTAGCCTGCCCGACACTCCCTCTGGAATTACGGGTTTTTCCGACGACATCACCTATTCCAGACCCTTTCATCCCTCTCCCTTCGAACTCCTTTTCCTGGTCAATACCGGCGGACACAATGATGCCCTTCGAAACACGTCTGTGGGCCAGCCCCACTTACAGTACACCATTGACAGTCTTATTCGACTTTGGGCTCAACGTGTCTCTCTCAATGCGATCATTGAGGAGACAAATGTATACGCGGCTAATCTTGCATTCAATGCAGTGGCAGCAGGACCCGCCCCGTTGATCCTACAGGGGCCAATGACGGTACCTTCCCTTCCTCCTCGCTCTAATTCCTTTGAACGACAACTCCCTGTTTCTGTGTCTCGGTTAGGTTCCCTCGCCCCGGACGTTTGCGATGCAGATCCAAACAGTCCAGAATTCCTACGAGCAGCGACAACGTACAACACCAGGATCCAGGCAGCTGTGGAGCTTGCCCGCGATCAACACGACTTTTGCCCCCGTCATACCCGAATAGAGCCTGTTCTATCTGGGCAGGCTAATTCCTCCCCCATGGTCCCCAAGCTCGAGCCCTCTGCCAGCCCTGATTCCATCAAGTCCGAACCCAATGCCGATTCCCCCTCCGACCTCCTTTACCCCTCTGACAGCTCAAGTCGGGATTCGAGCCCCATATATGCCCAGTCCATTGGCGTCGCCACGGCATCTCCCTCTCCGACCCCCGAATCTCAGCCCTCCAAACCTCAGCCCCGGCCTGCATTAGCACCCGCTCTCTCAGACCCCTTCAACCCCTTCGACGTCGACGATCAACCCCTCGCCCCCTCCACAGTACCTTTCCTGGCAAACGGACAGTTCAACCCCGCCTTTGTCAGCATCTGAGACATCGTCTGTGCTAACCCCGGAGTACAGATCGATACACGGGTGTACACAAACGCCTGGGGTGACTGGACCCCGACCCGATACAGCCCCGCTGACTGGAGCTCCACCCGATTCAGCGGCTCCAGTTTCAGTATGGGATGACGAGAATGTCTCCGAAACAGTGGAACAGGCGGAGCGGAGAGCAACTGTGGAGGAGGTGCACGAATTTCTTTGTGCCCTGTGTGCTGAGTGGCGTACCACCGCGCCCGCAACTGTCCGAGCTACTGTTGCAAGGAGTGCAGATTATTTGCGCCTGGGCATATACCTTGGCATTGCAGTCTCTGACGAAGGCCACATCGATTTCCTCAAACGGACAATCCCGGGAGCACACAGACTTCTAACTACGATCTCTACGGGGGTGACTACGACGATGACCTCTACGGAGACAGTGAACAATGATGTGACACAGACGGCTGAAGTAACCGACCCTGACGACCTCGTACCGATGTTTGTGGGAATCCCGGATCACGGACTGCAAGAGGTGACGTTGCCTGATGGGCAGATTGTGCATGTAGTCAGAATGGGATCTGCTACATAAAGACGGGCTAGTGTTACGAACACGGACCTTTTTCTTTTCTCTGTATACTATTATGGGACTGCGCCCCTCTTGTACTACCACATGACTATGCTTTCTTCTTCCTGTAACCCTGATAAACGCCTTCGATGTAACTTTACTAATCGTTCTATACCCTTCCAAGACATTCTAGTAGTTACAAATGAGTACATACATTGTACGTATTTAAGACTGCAGAACTGGGTCATAGCTCTCCAGCTTGACCTGGTTAATCATACCTTGTGCTTGCAAAAGAACCGTTGGAACTCTGAACCTCAGAAAGCCTTCTGAGCGAACTCGAACTTGAACCTAGTCTTGACACTGTCTTAGGTGTTGAGTTGTTGACGTTGCTGCGCAAGTAACGTAACACACACTCTACTTCAACAACCAACCTGAAGCCTTTCGATTGGACTCCTCTAAAATCATGTTCACCCTGTCCTTCCTCCAGGGCAACACATCCAAGTGGTTCCAACACAACATTCTTGGCACTTGGCCAGGACCAAGGCCATTCTGGATGGAGAGCTACACCACCTTCATTAACAAACTCTGGGTCAACTTCAGTTCTTGCAACTCTCAGGCCAGAGTGGAGGATACTCTTAACCTTCTTTGGATGCATGATGGTGAGCACATCTGTGTCTACAATCTAAAGTTCCAGGATGCTATAGTTGAGCTGGATTGAGGTGAAAACACCTTTTCATACCAGTACTACTGGGGTCTTTCTGATTGCATCAAAGATGAAATGTCTTGCATTGGCTGACCCAATTCTTTCCATGTGCTCCAAACTCTTGCCTGATTGCTCAACGACCAGTATTGGTCATGTCAGGCTGAGAAAGGACACATGCAGAGAACTGCCCAGTCTTCAGGTTCAAAGCCTGGCACTAGTTCCAGCTCCAGAGCCAAGGACAGCAAACTGCTCTTGGCCAGAAACTCCAGTTCAGTTTCAGGCAAGCTCAAGCCCTCTAGCAATCCTTCTTCCTCCTCCTTCTCCTTCAAGCCTGGCAACCAACCCAAAACCCTATCCTCTTGGCTTGAAGGTAAGCTTAAGAATGGGAAGCTAACAGACGAGGAATGGAAATGCTGCCAGGATAACAGCCTTTGCATGTTCTGCAGTGACAAGCACAAAATCAACAACTGTGTGAAGAAGAAGGCCTGTGACATGAAAAGAAAAGCCTCTGGATGTGCCGCCAAAGTTGAGGAGGCAGCCTTAGCTGATAAAGCTGCTGGCTTGGCTGACTCAAAAAATTAGTCTGCAGCTCTGGACCCTTGACACCAGCTCAGAGTTGCATTGAGCCTTCTGGTGTCATTTATGAGGTCACTCTCAATGCTTCTGCTCTCTAGTCACTCCCTATGCATTCCCCTTACCTCCAAGTTTGTTATGGACAAACTTGTAGAACATGATACTCCCCATAGCCTCTCTTCCCCTTTCTGATCCCTCTTATTACATTTTCTCGCTCTTGTGGATTCTGGTTCTTCCCACTGTTTTATAGACTCTGATTTTGTATGAAAAACACTGCATTTCCACTGAAAAAATCCCTCCTGTGTGACTCAAACTCTTAGATGGCTCTAACAGTATGCTTATCACTGAGATGGTCACTCTTCTGATCTGTTTCAGCCATGGAGAGACTCTTCATCTGGATTTCTATGTCACCCGACTTGATTCAGAATGCAATCTAGTGCTTGGATATAGCTGGCTCACCTGCTACAATCCGTTGATTGACTGGGATGAAGGCAGTATCTCATTCTAGCACCTCGATACATCTTCTTCAGCAGCTCCATGACCTGCTTTGGCTGCATCCAACACATTGTCTGATGTTCTGCCAGTCTCCATTTCACCCACACCTTGGCCAATGCTCCCCTTGTCACTGAGGAAGCCACATAAGCCCTCCTAGCTGTATGAACCTGTCTACACCTTACCTGAAACTCATGCTGCAGTCCATCCTATATCCCTTATCTCTGCTGGAGTGTTCCTTCATGCTTGTAATGAGCCAGGTTCACAACAGTTCACTCTCTATGCTTTGGACCCCTTATGCACCAAGTCTTCGGGCAAGGCCAGGAACATTGAGCTGGTTGATTTGTCTGCTGTCCCTTCCCCCTATCACAAGTTTGCATCTGTCTTCAATGGGGATCTGTCTTGGAAGCTCGCTCCCCACTGAGAGTTTGATCTAAAGATTGAGCTTGAGGACAGTGCTCAGCCACCTCTTGGCTGAGTTTACCTGCTTTCAGAAGCTGAGCTCAAGGCCCTCTGGGAATTTCTAGATGAAAACCTTCACAGTGGATTTATCACCTCCTCTGGCTCTCTCTTTGGTGCACTGGTACTCTTTGTGAAGAAGAAGTCTGGGGCCTTATGCCTGTGTGTGGACTTTCAGGGTCTTAACAAGATTACCAAAAAGGACCGATACCCACTTTCTCTCATCTCTGACCTGCTCGATGCCTCAAGCAAAGCCTCCATTTATACCAAGCTTGACCTTTGCCACACATACCATCTCATATGAATCGCTGATGGTGACAAGTGGAAAATTGTGTTTCACACCTGATACAGCTCTTACTAATGGAACATCATCTCTGAAGGACTTACTAACACTTCTGCCACTTTCTAGCATTTTATCAACTCCATTTTCGCTGACTTGCTGGACATCTGTGTTGTCATCTACCTTGACGACATTCTTATCTACTCCAAAAACATGGACGACCATGAGAAGCATGTCAAGGAGGTCCTTTGGTGACTCAAGAAGCACAGCTTGTTCTGTAATCCCAAGAAGTGTGAGTTCCACATGTCTGAGTGTGAGTTCCTTGGCTACATACTCTCGCCTGACGGTTTCTGGATGGCCAAAGATAAGGTCTGAGCTATCACTGACTGGCCCACTCTCTGTAAAACCAAAGACATTCAATCCTTTCTTGGGTTCTGCAACTTCTACTGTCATTTTATCTATGGCTACTCCAACATCACTATTCCTCTCACCTGACTCACCCGAAAGGACATCAAATGGAACTGGGGACTAGAAGCTCAGAAGGTGTTTGTTGACCTTAAGGAGGCTTTCACCTGAGCACTGGTATTGACTCACTGGGAGCCTGATCAGCCGATCACTATTGAAACTGACGCATCTGACTATGCTATAGCTGCTATCCTTTCCATTACCCTCTCTAACAGCAAGCTTCACCCAGTCACTTTCCTATCTCAAACCCTTACTGGAGCTGAGCTCAACTACAACATGCATGACAAAGAGTTACTTGCTATCTTCAAAGCATTTAAGACTTGGTGTCACTACCTTGAAGGCACTCCAAACCCTATCGACATTGTCACTGACCACAAGAGCTTGGAGTACTTCTCCACTACCAAGATTCTCACTAGGCAACAGGTTTGATGGTCTGAGTATTTGTTGGCCTTCAATATGGTAATCTGTTTTCAGCCAGGAAGATTGGGTGCTAAGCCTGATGCTCTGACTAGATGTTGGGACATCTACCCTAAAGAGGGGGATACCGGCTATGCATCAGTCAATCTACAGAACTTTCAGCTAATCTTCACTGAAGAACAGCTCATCTCCTCCCTTTGGGCAACCTACTTAGAGGAACCTGTTCTTTGAGCAAGTGTCCTCATGGACATTGAAACACTCCATTCCAATATCCTCTCCTCTCTTCCCCATGATCCAGAAGCTGTTGCAGGTTTACAACACATGAAGAAGGGACTATCGATGACTCTGGCCTTCTCAGGCTAGATGACAGGATATTTGTGCCCTTGGCTGAAGACCTATGCCTCTGAGTCTGTAGACACCACCACGATCACATCCTTGCTGGACATTTCAGTCAGAATTGTATGCTTGCAGTCATCAGGCATGCATATACCTGGCCCCAGATCCAAGATTTTGTCAAGGATTATGTTTGCTCCTGCACTGACTGTAGTAGAAACAAGGCACAAAGATATTGGCCATACAGTTTACTCAAGCCATTACCTGTTCCAACCTGACCTTGGGATTCTATCTCCATGGACTTCATTGAACAACTCCCCAATTCCAATGGTCACACAGCCATCCTAGTCATTATCAATTGCACCTCCAGACAAGCTATTTTTGTTCCTCTACTCAAAAAGATCACCTCTGAAACACTTGCATGACTTTTTGTCATCCATGTCTTCTTCAAGCATGGAGTCCTGAACCATGTCACCTTCAACCACAGGTCCAAATTTGTCTCCTCCTTCAGCTGAAGTCTAGGGCAAGCCCTCAACATGAAGTTGCACTTCACCTCCAGATATCACTCTGAAGCTGACAGACGGACAAAACAGGCAAACCAGACCCTTGAGCAGTATCTTCAGATGTACTGCAGTTACCAGCAGGACAACTGGGACATGCTATTACCACTCATGGAGTTCACTTACAACAATGCCCCAAACACTTCCACAGGTGTATCTTCTTTCTTTGCCAACAAGAGATACCATCTGAATATCACAGTCCACCCAGAGTATCACCTTGCATCCCAGAAAGCATGCAGCTATGTCACCAATCTTGATGAAGTACACCAGTTTCTCCATGACGAGATAAAGGCAGCCCAAGACGCACACAAGACATCAGCTGACACTTAACGCAACTCTGCATCTGACTTCCAAGTAGGTCAACAAGTCTATATACTTGCAAAAAACATTAAAACAACTTGGCCGATGAAGAAGCTGTTGGAGAAGTATCTCAGTCTGTTCACCATTATCGCCCAACCCAGCTCCCATGTCTTCACCATCCACCTCCCTGACTATCTCTCTAGCATTCATCCAGTCTTCCATGTGTCTCAGCTTAAACCTTTCCACCCATCTGAAATACCTGACCACACTGAACTGCCTCCACCTCCAGTCGAGATTGATGACAAAGGTGAACTGCACTATGCGATATCTGAAATCTTAGACTCAAAGCTTGATTGGCAGTGTAAGTGTCAGTTATAGTATCTGGTGAAGTGGGCAGGCTATGAGGGTACAGATGAAGAAGTTGAATGGATCTTGGCTGAGGATTTAGACCCAGGCAAAGCACTTGATGACTTTTACTCCAATCCCACTAATAAAGATAAACCTGGTCCCCTTCCCAAACATTGAACTGCTCTTGTATGATACATGGCCCTTTGGCCAACAACAATTTGAGTCCCCTCTTTCTCTTTCTTTCCTTTTCAATCCAAATGAACATGTCTAATTCTTTTCTATTTATGTTTGTTCCAAGATACTTTTCTATATATACATTCTACTGCCTGTGCACTATGAGTCCCAAGAAAAATAAGTCCAGCTGAACCAACAGCCCCCTCAGCCTTCCAACTTGGCCACCAACAACTCGCCTCCACTCTCACTCCCTGAGCCCTCATCCAACTCCTCCATAGCCTTCCCTTTTCCCTTGTCCAGCTTTGGCTGCAGCTTCTCTTCCTCTTCTCTGTCCAAGTGTGTGATGTTCAAGACATTCAGCACTAATGCCAACCTGAGATGAAGTGTCTCAGCCTCCTTCTCCATATGCTCCACTCAGCCAAACAGCTCATCCATCCTTTCATTCATCTTGAGTCTCATCTGCTTCACCTCCAGCAAGATGAGTCAGCCAAGCTCAGCAGTGCTCTCATCAGGGCTGAAATCACTGTCTGAGTCCTCCACTACCAGATGAGACTTCAGGTGTCCACAAGCCTTCAGCTTAGAGGGGCTAGCAACATTCTCCAGCACCTGAGCCATGAAGCTACAGCAGATCTTTGATGATCAGCATGCCTTGCAGGCACTGATTGGCTGAGTCTGACTGTCCTGTGTCTCAATTTGCCTCTCACAGGCCACTGGGTTCTTCTTCTGCTTCTGGCAATTGTCACACTCTGCTGCAAGTCAGCCTTGTCCAAATAAAAGCCTGTACAATGTACCTTGCCCTTCCTCCACTGTTGTCCAGACCCCTTCCTCACTCAGACCCAGCTCCACTCTCGTATGCTTCCAACCTTTGGAAGGGGAATCTGCTGGACTTCTTGCATGCTTCTGGGAAGCGCCTGGGGAGGGTACTTCAACACTATTGAATCAAAACTTGATGACTCTCTTACCCTTCTTCTCTTTGGCCAACTGCTTTGCACAAAGTGTCTCATATGTCCCATCACCTTCACCTGCAGCTGGTGTTGTGTTCCTTGCACAAGCACACTCCTCCTGCTCTCTCTTCAGCCTCTCCACTCATTCCTTCTCTGCCCTCTCCTTCTTGGCATGTTCAATGTGCTCTCTCTCCTCCTAGGCCTCCTTCTCAGCCTTCTTCACCTCCTCCAGCCATGCCATGATCTGGCCATTCTCACTCTCCTTGTACACAACATGCCATTGCTTCTAGTCAGTGAGCTGCTTCTCCTAGGCTTCTAATGTGGCCAGCCAGTCTGCCTCAAGTTGGCTCCATGCAGCACTTGCTACCTTCATATGAGCCAAGTAGAGAGTGGTGCTCTCACCTGGTTTGCAGATGGGAAGAGGGGGAAATTTGGGTTCAGGAACCTCAGCTGGAAACTTGACAATTGGCATGTCCAGAGACATTGCCTTGAGCACCTCTGGGTCGTTCCAGATGTGAGTCAGCTGAGGATACATATGGCCACTAAGGTCAGGAATGGCAGAAGCAGAGTACTCCTTCATGGTCTTGTAGCTGTCAGTGCTTTGTTGGGTGCTTGAAGATGTGTTGGCCAACATTGTGTGTTGAGACTTGGGTGGTTGTGATGGGTCCAAAATTTTTTAGGTTTTCCTTTTTATATGTTACCCTCTTCCACAGCCACATGACAATTTCCTTCCATCATCTTCCACATTGTTCTTCTCCATTTGTTCTACTTGCTTCCTTTTTTATGATGTTCCTCCAGGGTCAGAACCTAAGAGGGGGATACTGTTATGCCCATACCTCTTGGCCAAGGACTACTTGTATGGGGTATCAGGGCAGCTAACTCTACATACACATTCCTACCCTTGTTTTACTTCCATTTCCACATCTCTATACCTGCGGCACATTCTCTCACAGCATGTCCCACAGAGTCCTCATGTAGGTACATGCACTAGCCTCGTTGCTATAGCTTACTTAGTATATAAGATCCATGTACAGTACTGGGATATCCCAAGTAGAAGATTAATGTTGTTCTATGCAATCTCCTGTATGAACTCCTCTCACTCCTTGTACAAGACTCTTCATCTCATACAACTCCTTACCATAGGCAGTAGGACTGTTGCCAATAACTTTAGCAAACATGCCTGCATACAGTACTCCTCATATGACTCTCCTTAGTCACTCAGCCATACTTCCCATCTCTCCCACATAGTCCTAACACCTCTGTCCAGTAGTAGGAGAAGGATAATCATTCTTTTTCTCCTTTTTCACAGACAAGTTGCTAGAAGACTTGAAACAGATGAGATAGAAGGGCATATTGGAACAAGGAACAGCATACCTCAGGACTGCTGGCTAGAGTCTTTGGCATAGGCTCTCTTGAGGTTATGCAGGAAATATATGTCTCTCCAGACCTTATATTCCTCTCTCACTTCATCCATCCTCTTCTCAATCTCTTCACTCTCCTTAAGAACCTGCTCCAGAAGTTGTAGGCTGGCCAGCAGCACTGGTGGTGGTGGTGGACTTGGAAGCTTCCCAAACAGTGAGATAATAGTAATGAGGTGGTGTTGAGGGAACAGTGAAGGGGATGAACTGCAGGAAGAAGCAGAAGGAGAAGACATTGGACAAGGAATGAGATGGTGGTGGTAGTTTGGTTCTAAGTTACTGGTGGCTTAGTCATTCAAGAAAGATGCATTCAATGAAATACAAGTGAACTACAGTACATAATTCAGATAATTACCAGTATCTAGGGTTTTTGCCTTCTGCCTCAAGCTTGGCTATAGTGTCTTTATTGTGTAACATGATCATGATGTTGAGGAAGAAGTCATAAAGAATGGCACCCATCTCTCTGCATATTGGTAAGTAATCTCCAAGCCAGGCATTCTTCTGCTCTGCAATAGATGTGTTGAAATACCAGGTGGACTTGCCATTTGCATCCATCTTCACCAGCTCTGGAAAGGCATATGGGTTGCAGTTGCAATTGCAATACTTGTCAGTCTCCTTGTGCTTACAGTTAAAATAGAAGACATCAACAGTAAGCCCAACATTCTTGAAGAACTCCTTGATGACTGGATGATCATTGCTCCATGCATACTTCAACAAGTTGCAGTTGTTGTAATAGATAAGATGATCAGGTACTTGGCAGCCTATGAACATGTCATAGAAGTATTGCTGTGTGTTGAAAATCAGAAAAAAGACCCAGAATACAAGAGAGAGAATGTACTGCAACAAGTGAAATGGACTTGTGATGGTTGAAGGTCCATCATCCTCCAACAAAGACTCCGCAAGAAGTAATGAAGGCTTGCTCATTGTGGGTCTTCCTCTTGAACCAGAGGCCACAAACAGTGCCCTTCTCATTCTCACCCTCTTCTTCCTCAGAGCTGACTCCCACAGCTTGACAGAACTGCCTGCTGCTTGTGTCCAACTCCTTAGCAACTTCTCCTGACTGTCCTTCATTCCCTTCCATGGGCCAGTGCATCTCAAACTGTCACTGCAATAGAAACACAGATTGACCTTCTCACTATGTATGAGGTGTTCTTTTAACATGGTTTTCTGATTGAGAAAACACTTAATCTTCTTGCAAAGAAGATTTTCAAAAAAGCATTTATAAATTCTAAATTTTAATTGTGTCCCCTCAACAAGAATATGTCTGGAGGATGCTAAATTTTCAATAGCAAAAAATATAGAATTTTCAAATTCTGAGAATTAATAGACAATACAATATATTAGAATAATTTCCATGCTGAGAAAACATTAAATTTTCTCTGGTTGAAAATACTCAGAAAATGCTGATAAGATAAGATAAAAATTCCAAATTTTTTATTGTGGGAAAGTCAGAGAAAACACTAGGAAAACACTAGGAAAATGGTAGGAAAATCATGTGGAAATATTATATCTTACAGCAGTTTTCAGATAGTTTTCATATAATTTTCCTTTTGTATTTAACATGTTTTCCTTGATATAATATTCAAAATTTTATATTTATTTTCTGAATGTTTTCTCACTATTTTATAAGGCAGAAAATCTAGTATATTTGTAATTAGAAAACTAAAGGATAATTTTATAATTTCATTGTTATAAAATTATTAGAAAATACAGACTCTTCTGGAAATTAAAATACAGAATATGCTTGCTGTTTTCAATATGTGATGATAGCTTGAAACTAATAGAGTTTTCTGAGTGTTGTCTAGAAGTAAATATATAGCAGTATTCTGAGTGTATTTCCTTTGTATTAATAGCATGAAAAGAACACCTTGTACATAGTGTCTGCCTGACAGATCTTCTCCTCAGCTTGTACATGCTGTAGAGCAGTATACATTTTGAAACCTGATCACACAGTGTTTTCACAGCCTGTAACCTGGCAGATCTTGTTGAGGGAAGCATGGGTCTTGCAGAAGTAGTCTCTGTTGTTGGCTAGTGCCTCTTCACACTTGGGAACCCCACATGCATTTTGGCCCAATGTGACACTGTCAGAGACAACAATGAAGATCTCCTTGAGCTGACCATCAGAGTGGTCCATGTACTGAACACAGCCATCACAGTAGTGGTTGCTTCAGGCTGTCTATAGACAAGGAAGTGGGTGTTGACTTTGTTCATTGCCAAATCAAAGTGTATGTCTTGGGAGCAGGCATGGGGAACAGTAAGCTGAGACTCAAGGTGACATGTGAAGAATTCAAGGAGACTGAGGGCTTTGAACAGGTCATACACATTCTCTGTCTGCAGATTACCCTTGTAGCCCCAGTTCAGAGGGAAGGGAGCCTTTTCATAGCTCTTCATATAAACATATGCACAGTTGCCTTCTGATTTGCTGTCAAGAGCTGTTAAGATCACAGCTGGGGTAGCCATAGCAATTATCCAACTTACTGAGATAGCAGCATATCATTTCTCCACTTGCAAACTAAACAGGTCTCAACATATCCATGCTCGCACACTTGCAGAATCTCCAGAATCTAGTTGAGCTCTTCTCTTTCTTCTTCAGTGAAATAATCAGATAATTGTGCCAGTGGATAATAGAAATGCTCTTGAGAGTGTGTGAGAACATAGAAATTAGGGCAGTAGTTGGTTTTACAACCTGTGAATATGTAATAAATCTTAAAAGCAGGACAAAAGCAAAGAAAACCAGCTTACTGCCACAAGTAATATAGTAGTACAAGATGGAAAGTGGGCTATGGCTTTGTGTGTAAAGTATGCCTCAGTGTTCTGTTGCCTCTTGGAGTTTGAGAGGCTTCTTCTGCTTGACGTACTTGCATTCCTGGTTGATACATACAGCTGTTGGAGGCCACAAACTTATTTGAGATGCTAAGGAAAAGGTAACTAAACAGTGGTTGAGCAGAAAGTGAACAGATACATAGAACATAACACCACCATTATCCCAAAAGGTTGACCTTATGCTTCTCTCATTTAGTACTCCAGCCTGCACTTCATCTGGATGTCAAACTATGGATTACAATGAGCTCCAGAGGGCTTCTGTATCATCTCTTGTAAGATGACAGCAACAGGAGAGAAAAAAGGAGGTCCATGAGTCCAGGGCAAGTAGTGGTTCATTAATGGGTTGAGTTGAAGGATAGAGCACAAGTATGCTGTTTTTGATTTGACTGCATAAAAGAACAAAAGCAATTATTTGTGAGACTAGAATCTCAGAAGCCCAAGAGCCAAGCTTAGTGACCAGCTCAGCAAGCTGTATTGACATGGTGGTATTGAATTAAGGAAAAGAAACGAAAAATTTCAAATCAATGCACATCAAATGCCAGAGATGATCACTGGCATCTCAGACATATCAACATCAATAGATACATCTAGTGTTGCATGTCATGAGAATTCAGGTGTCACTATTTGGTCGAAGGTATCACTACAAGGATATGTACAAAGAGTAAAGGTAAAAAAACAAGGCATCTGAGTCTATGTATGAGGTGTCACACACGAAATAGTCAAAGGTCCTATCAGTTAGTCCAAGTCTTCCAACTCCAACTCAACTCTGACCACTACCACCACCTCTTCTTCTTCCATATATGCAGCACACTCTGCTGCTCTCTTGTTGTGTTTCTGATGACTATGATGGCCTTGCTGGGGATCAGAAACTATCTTGCAGAAGTTTGACCATAGACCTTCATCTTCATACTCATAGTTCTTGAACTGGAGCTTCTGTGCTGGTGTTGCCAAGTTCCAACATTTTTGATAGCCACCAACCATTGAGGACTTGTATAAAACCTGAGGAAAATGTGCTTGAAAGATGTCTTCAACCTTAAAGGTGCCAGACCCACACTGCTTGCCTGCATGAGCCATTGCCTTGAAACACTGGGCTAGCAAGATACAATGATAATTATCAGAGAATTGGAGATCTCTCTGTTTTTTCTTGCTTTTTGAATAGAGCTTCTGATGGACATTGCCCACATTTGGTGCTGATGAAAGTAGTAAATGCTGTTGTGATTGAGATGAGACAGTAAGATGTTTAGAGGAACGAAGAGAGGGTTTGGCATGTGTGTGTTTGGGAGAGACTAGGGGTTCACTGTCACTTGAGATCACTAAGACCTTAGCTTGGTTGCAAGAGGGTGCTGCATGCTGTTTCCTAGCCTTAGAAGGCACATTTGTATATGGTGGAGTCCTGAGGCAATGTGGCAATGGTGGAAGGTTGCTAGAATCATGATGGATAAATGTACTCAAGTCAGCATCTGGTGATGCTGTGTACTGACCATCAAGTGGCTGAGGTGACATCAACAGATCAGAATAAGGTGATGGCACAGTGGTAGTCTTCTTCACCTTCTTCTTCTGCTTCTTCAGAGAAGAATGGGGAGATGAACACAGACACTTCTGAGAAGGTACTGGTAGTGAAGGTGTGTGTTTGGAAGTAGGAGGTGGAGTATTCTCACTCTGAGCTGCCTTTTCTTGGAGGGGAGACAAATGCAGATGCTTCTGAGAAGGTACTGGTGGTGAAGGTGTGTGTTTGGAAGTGGGTGGCAGAGTGTTCTCACTCTGAGCTGCCTTTTCTTGGAGAGTTGTCAAAAAAATCCTTGCACTGCACATTCAGCAGAACACTGTGGTTGAGGTCAGCTAGCTTCACTCTTGCCATAATTTCATCAAACCCTGCAAAATCCATAATGTCCCTACAGGCCAGCAAGACAACAGGAACACCACAAACAGAGAGCCCATTCTTAGACAGATCAAGGACAA
This sequence comes from Moniliophthora roreri, assembly GCA_001466705.2. Taxonomy (NCBI): domain Eukaryota; kingdom Fungi; phylum Basidiomycota; class Agaricomycetes; order Agaricales; family Marasmiaceae; genus Moniliophthora; species Moniliophthora roreri. The sequence goes on along the minus strand of LATX02000035.1, from coordinate 372,002 downwards.
CATCATCATCATCAACACCAATGGAAACCCAGTCAGCAAGGTCATGATGATACAGCATGCAAGCCGCTGCACTCAGGCCCAACTTTGTCAGCAAAACTATAGTAAGTGACAAGTGCTTATTTGCAGACACACAGTTCTGAATAAGATGTGGTCTGGGCTTCAAGGAAGTAGTCTGTAGGACAAGTCAAGTAAGCAAAGAGAACATGTAATAAAGAAGAAACCATAAAGCTTACCTATATATAGAATGTAACACCAGAATTGGCAGCTTTTGCTGCTTCCTTGAGTTCTTAGAAGGTTTTCTGCTGAGTGTGACAAACAGACCTCCTCCTCTCTGTCCTCTAATGAAATGACAGTGTAGAACTTGGGGCTGCATTCATGCTCATGTTCACCTGCTTGGTTTCCCTGCTCTCTGAGTGGTAGAACTGAAGAAGGTGCCACATTTGGAGGTTGAGGTTGTGAGCTAGGAAGAGCAACAGTGGGTTTAGGCTTGTGGTCATAGCAGAGACATGCTACTCCTGTCTCAGTGGAGACTGCCAAGCAACACCTCCAGCATAACTTCTGCTCCTGAGAGCAGTGAGCACTGGCAGGCCCATGGTTGTCATGGTGGCAGGTAAGCCACATTGGTGTCTGTGAGCTAGCCAGTGCCTTGATGGCCTTGGCCTTTCCTTTGGAAGTAGTGGTAGTGGCAGTGATCACATGGATAGTGTTGAGGACATCCTGCAAAGAAGGAATGGAGGACTTGGAATGGGAAGTGGAAGATGAAGCAGAGGCAGAGGTGGCAGTAGTGATAGAAGAGATAGAGGATTGGAGAATCGCAAGAGTGTCCTGTCATTGGGCAATGTGATCTATAGTTGGTGATGAGGGTAGCATTGACAATGAGGGCATGAGGGGAGACTGCTTTGGTGGGACCCAGCCACACACTCTAGCCTCATATGCAGCAGCCATAGTGAACACATAAAAATAGCCACATCCCACACCAGGGCCTTCCCTTCGGCACTGAAAATGAGTGATCAGAATTATGCAAAACAGAAAGGAAATGATTAACATGCCCAGATTGCATAGTGCCCCTTGTGTAGACTCTTGGTGATGAGAATTACAGGAAGATGTTCATTGGGACAATTAGAACAGACATTTTCACTATCAATTAGGTGTACAACCATGTTAGAGGACATTGCCCAATGGAGAAGGTAGCAGGAAAAGATGAAAATGAGTCTTAATGAGAAGCTCTGCCTTTTAAGCAGCTGAATATTCATGTGAATTGTCATGACAGTGTTGGGATGACAGTGTTGGAATGAGATCAGCAATCTGCAGCATCATTGCATTGATAGTGGTGATTGAGGAAGGCAGTGAGCTTGAATAGGCTGTGCTGGCATAGGTAACTGTGACTCAGCGACTCAGAGGCTCGGTGGCTCAGTGACTCATACTCCTGAATATGTGGAGACCCTTCGGTTCTCTGCTCCTCACAGCTAGTGGGGGCAGTGAGTGCTTGTGGGGCAATAGCCAATCAGATTTTTTAGAGCTATGACTTTTGCCATGTGATGGTTCATGATTTATTCTACTGTAGGTATATGTACATAGAGTAGAATGTGGTAATGTAATAATAAAATTGCATGTGAGTCTACATAGTAGCATCAGGAAAGACAAGTCTGATAGTGAAGAAACGAGTCATGTGCAAGTAGCGTGATTTTTCACGGACTTCTCCGGGGACCCTTAGAAACGAGTAAAAAAACCTGTTGCTAATATGCTCTATTGTAGATTTGATCCTGTCTCGTCTCAAATCCATTATGATCCCTCATACGAATCATACAGCAGCTGACAGCTCTCTCCATCACAATATCGGGTGTCTCCCCTTCGCTTTCGCTTTCTTTCCATCATGGCATTGAACTCCATTTTCCTTTCCACCATCCAGTCTTCTTCATCCTCGGGAGTCATTACGTGTATAGAGACTTTTTGCAGTTTGAGTTTAGCAGTCATGTCGATTCCTGCTTCCTTGACTAATTTGAGGATTGGTAAATGATCTCGGGTATACCGCATCCTATGTGCGAAACAACACTGAAGGCTGGGATGATATAGCTTAGTAAACAGGCGAACTCATATGTGATGAAAGGAACGGTAGCGCACCCAGGTCCCAGCACGAACTCTCCACCAAGCTGTGAAGTGTCCCCTCCCTTCTTCCAGATCGGCATCCCCACCTTGGCAGCGTTTGCGACAATCATCCCGATTCCCGAAGCGGTCCCGTGTCGCACGTACGCCGCTCGCGGTCCTTTTTCCAGAGACCGAATCATTCCAAGAACGTTATACACTTGTTGCGTGGGGTCGGTATAGACAGCGAAAGGGGTCTGGAATATTCCTGCACGAATCTTAGAGGTGAAGATGAATACGTTATCAGGAGAAACGGACTTCGGAAAGATTTAATCATCTCATAGTCTCCGTTGCTGACGATAACGAGGTCCACGCCTTGAGTGCGCAATACGCCAGCACAAATACTTCGGGATATTGAGTACAAATAGTCTTGGCATAGAGGACACCTGTGCGAACCATATGATCCATGAGGGCTTGGAACAGAGGTAAGTTGAATCAGACTCACATGAAATGTCGGATGAAGATGACAATGGTCTTGTGCTTCTTCCAAATCGATCCAAAAGGTGCTTTCTTCCCTGACTCCGATATGACGGGTAACTCAGCCGCCCGCTTCAACTGCTTTGCAGTCGGCAGCAAATATCCATCGAATGTAGGTGATGGTGCTGGCGTCGATCTCTGCTCGGATGATAACGTCAGAGAGGGACATGACCTGAAGAAACTGGGACATGCATCCGCAAGAGTATCGAGCGAGAGATTCTTTCCATTCTCTTCCATCATAGACGGTTCACTGGTTCTGGATCCTGGTCGCGATACCATGGTTGCAGGAAGCGTCGACAGGCATTGCTCCGAGTGTGTATCACCAGAGATGTAGTCACTGGATGACACTGAGTCTGACATATAGCAGGAGGCGAGAAGAGAGCCAGTTACTGACGGAATTCCCAAGGTCAAAGGACCAATGTCAGAAGGAGTGGACAGGGAGGAGGGAGTGGATAACAACCTGGCGCGTTTGTTATTGTGCGCCAGCCAATATGGGCTGAGGAAAGAAAGAGGAATTTTTGGGGTGTCAGGTTCCTTTGAGTGCCGACCTGAGAAAAGCTTTTTCGGATGGAGAAAGAATGACGAAGTGGTATTGTGTGAAAAGATGCTATCCGGCGACGTCGGCTGTTTGGAAAGCTTCTTTGGGGTTTGAGTATACGAGACGTTGACAGACAGCGGGCCTGCTTCTCTCTGCATCAAGGACTTGTGAGTCATGACAGAATACTGGTTCCTGCTAGAGACAGCGGCTGTACAGAATTAGGAAATCGCAGGATCGGTGCGAATACGAATTCCTGGCCTAGCACGGTCTGCCGATGTTTTTTCGAAAACGACATTTCGTCCGCCGTCAGGTCAACATGAGAGGATGATGGATGTTGAGGCCTAGGAGGATGCCAATCCCCGTCTTGGTCCAACAAGTATAGCGCATCAACATATGACGTCGCTAAGGAATGCTGTACCTTCAATTGGCTCGGTATGGGAATTGGATACGTTTGAAGTAGAAGAAGTCAATTCTGAGTTTCTACAGTTGAGCAATGGCGGGGAAGTCGGTGTCGCTGGTGAGACCGTTGATAATGGCGAATTTGGAGGCGTGGGGCTGTGAGCAGAAGGTGAAGAAAAGTCACTGGGTGACTTGTATAAAGCCACGTAAAGTGGTATTTGATACGGGAGAAAATAAAAGGTGTATCCATAACGAGTCCGAGAGGTTGTGTTGGGATCAGGTTTCATAGGACCCCCTTTACGCGTTAGTCGTATTTACCGTTCCTGACCTGTATGCTTTGAACATGGTCAGTTATCAATAGTATTGCAACTATTAGAGTGAAAAAATGGGTTCACTATTACACTCGAATCTTTTGATTGATCTCAGCGCTTCAAATTCTCTTCCAAGTAACTGACAAACTTCTCGGCTACTCTTTCTTCTTCCCAGTCTACCTCCCCTTTCTCCGTAGTTCCCAATGTTATTGCCTTCTTGTGCACTGTGACAAACTGCCGCTTACATCGCTGTAGCTCGGAGAGCGTTAGATTTCGAAACGGCAGTGTTATCTGTAGTCGTAGCGTCGCCGATAGAAGAAGGACAAGTTGACCACCAGGGGTGTGCCTTTGAGATTGCTCTGACATTATTGCGGTGATGATCGAGAGGGTAGTTTTTTCGAGGGTAAGAAGGGCATCGGTGGGTGCCTTGGCAACCTATCAGATCGATTGGTGATTGTAATTAACAGACACAGAAAACAAGCGACATACCGCCTGAGTACCGGAGTTCGGGGGTTTAATGTTGCCACTGGTTACAGCCTCCCAGATCTGTACTCCGGGAATGTCTGGTTCGTTCCATAGAATAGTGAATAGCGGAGAATCCCATCGCACCATGGAAGATGGCTCTTCATAGCGTAAAAAAAGATTTTCCAGACTACAGGAAGGCATAAGCCGGAAGGCTAGAGAGAGAAAGGGAATGGTGCACACGTTTCATCCGAATACTCGTGACCGTCCGTCCGAGACTTATTCCACTCTCTGCACTGGTCTTCCTTGGCGACGACATAAACCTACTTTACCGGTAAAAGGAACTTGTGGTCAGTTGAGCCGGGAGACGGTGGCTTTACTCACAGTGCATACACGTAGCTTGAGCTCTCGGGCTGCACAATACATTTGATACCGGAAGCCCTTGATATAGTTCGGCGCATCAATTATGAGAATTGTGTTGGAGGACATCTGACGTTGCATTGCAGTGAACAGGGCGCCTCGTGCAGGCTTTTCCGAACGACTATCTGTTGATTTTTTTTAGAAAAAACAAAGGGTTGTCAGGTGAGATTGGATCAAACTTGTACCATCGTAGACACTGCGATCTAGGTTGAGAGTGTCGTCTGATATCAAAGCGACGTTGAGATGGGCATGGGTGGGGTGCTGGGCGAGTTTTTGATCAAGAAAATGCTTGATCTGCAGGGCTCGAGTCGATTTGCCAGAGGCGGGAAAACCGGAGATGGTGATGAGAGCCATGAGAGATGAGTTTTGTATAAGTTTATGTAAGGGAGGTAGTAACGAAGTCGGTGCTTGCTCCCGAGTCCGCTGGTGACCACTTTCAGGACCCAAGTCCATCTCCGCGTCTGTCCTTGTCCTCTTCCTCCCTCAAACTTTTCCTTCTCTTTCCATTCTCCATTCTCTTCAATACTCATTATCTCATCCTGGCGGGTCGGACAGGTTTCCTCTCCTAGCCCCTTAATCCGTGTTTTTCAGCTCGTATTATGCTCGCGACTATGCAACCTCAGCATGAAATTCGCGACATGTCCCAGCAGCAAATCGCAGACACCCTACCGTTGGTGGGAGACAGGATATGTCCGGGGTGTAAGCTATCGGCGGTCACGGAAGAAGGTGGTCTAGTCGTTGCATTCGGGTGAGTGCTATCAACTCGATTTCCATCTTTTATTTCATTTCATAGCTCGGTCAACACGTCAAACGTTTCATTCTCGCTACCTTCTTGGACTTTCGCTGATCATTCGTTACCTCTAGTTCATCCTTCTTCCACGTCGACTGTTTTCGATGCGCTAAGTGTACCAACAAAGTCACCGCCGACACCAATCTTCTCCTCCTTTCCGATGGTTCCCCCATTTGCGCCAATTGTTCCTATAGTTGCAACATCTGTCATCTCCCTATCCTCGACGAGGCGATTATGACCGGTGACGACTCGTACCATGCCCACTGTTTCAAATGCAAGATATGCCACAGTCGGATTGACGAACTTGTCTTTGCGAAGACTAGTCAAGGTATCTATTGTATGAACTGTCACAATCAACGCATGATAAAGATAAGAAAGCATGCTCAAAAGAAAGCGGAGAAGGAGAAGGCAGCCGCAGCTGCTGGGGGAAGCAGCTCGACTAGTCCTCGAGAGAGAGATGCTAGGCTTCGTCCTCGCGAGAGTGAGGTACGTTCAATGTTTCCGTCCCGCATCTTCTGGGCTTGGCTCATAGTATTGATATAGACAACTTCATCGCCGGCCGCCGACTCTCACGATCTACCAAATCCCTCGAAATCTGCCGAGTCCACCTCAATGAGTTTAAACCAGAGTGCATCCTCCGCGCAATCTGGGCCGTATGTGAACGATACATCTCAGAACAATCATGCTACGGAGAAAGCTTTCACCGCCAAGTCCTCGCAACCTCTCAATCTCACCTCGGCGCAACACCCTACAGTTTTTCATCCACCGCCTCGGACCTCCTCAGTGGATCAGGGTTCTCCTTACAACAAGAAACCGTTACTGTCCCATCCTTCCATTGACGAACACGACAGTCGTCGAGCCGCCAGCTACGATGAGGTCTCTCATCAGGGAAATATCCAGCGCACTAGTTCCGGAAGCATGGATATTCCATCTATCTCTGTGCCTAACGGCAACGGAACTACCGCTAGCCTGAACGTTACCTCCAGGGCCGAAAAACGTCGATCAATCAATCCCGGTCTTTCCTTGAACAATTTCAAAGCGCCTTCCTCCAGCAACACCCCTTCTTATTCTCCCAGTCTATCCCCTTTATCTGCCACTTTTATTGGCAAGCAACAGAATAATCGCACTTCCACGTCCTCGCAGAATGGCCGAGAATCTCCTTCGGCGTCGTCGCCTCTGCGGGACCGGTTATCTGATAATGAACTGTCGCGTCCCAGTTCTTCCCAAGGTTCGAGCGACTCTCATTCTGCACAAAACCATGATCCCAATCATGATCCAAACATGGCTTCCAGATTGCGTTCAGTCTCCGCAACCGCTGCCATGGCGGACGATCAGACAGTGGTTATGCGTCCAAAATTGCGAACTAATGCAACTTCTGATGCTCTTCCAACCCGATTAACAACCCAGACACAAAATTTGCAGGGTCGAGCCTCTCCTATACCACTTCGGCCCCAAAGATCGTTTGATGATCGGCCGAGTAGTCGGGAGCAGTTATCATCAGGCAACCAGCGGTCTCGGTCAGCGAGCAGGTCTCGTCCGAACTCGAGGGTTGATGTTCCTCATGGCGTTGAAAGCGCGACAGAGAGCGAGACAGATAATGAAGCTCATGAGTCTATCGGTTCCATACCTCCTGATCCACCACCCAAAGAAGATCTTTTGCGACAGGAAGACGACGGCGAGGAAGTCCAGCCACTTGCAGACTTACTCTCTTTGAAGGGTGATGTCGATCCACAAGTTGACAGCGACGACAATACGTCCGAGTCGTCTCCGGTGGAGCAAACGTCTCATGCGACGTTTATTGCACCTGCTCTGCCCCCGATACGCTTCTCGCTCAACGCGGGCGATTTCTCGGATCTATTCAATTCTGTAAGCGGGGCGCCGCCGTTGCAGCAGCTTGCGCAACTAGCGAGTGTCACCGAACAAAGAGCAGAACCTGAAGAGGATGACAAAAAACCATCAACGCCCTCGCCTTCTGTCGCATCTATGGGTCTGGCAACCAAAGTGAATGGGCCTCGAGGTGCCAGGCGCGCAGTTGTACCAGCACCCCTTGTTCTAGATCGGTATAACATTCTTCTCTCCAAATGTACGATACATGGCTGACATAAATTTAGGTCGCAAAGCGTGTCTTCTGGTATACCTAAGCAAACTGACAATTCATCCTTAGGACGGGGCCGCGCGTTTTCCGAAGCTCGAGCTGAACCCCACAAGGCGATCCCGATTACCCCAGAACCCTCCAATGGCTCTGACAGTACCGCTCGTATAACTATCTCGCCACCTCCACATGAAACCAATGATAAGCCAGAGAAACCAGATCCTACCGATCAAGTTTTGCAGAGGTTGCAAGAGGTAATGGCAGATGCCAGAGATCGTGGTGCGCAGCAATTGAAGTTGGACCGTGGATTCGTAGAGGCAATCATCAAGGTCATGGCAGCTCGGAAAGTCGAGTACTCGGAGCTGAAGGGGAGTCTGGATGGTATGAAGGTTCGTCGCATTCCATCTGCAAATGCTGCCAACTCATACCATTATTTTTAGCGGGCAAGCAAGCAATACATGGAAGGTTTAACGGTAGCGCAAACAGAATATGATCGTGAACTGAAAACGCGGAGGGAACTTGAGGCAGAGGTAACCCGATTGAGAGTGCTACTATCAGGGCAGGCAGCACGTCTCACAGCACTCTCGGGTGATTCGCGGAGGCAGGAATTGCGACAGCAAATGACAAAGGAGCTACATGAAAGCCTTTCTGGTTTAGAGCACGACTTATCAAAGTTGCGAGTGGAACGAGATATGACATTGGCTGAAGTGGAAGAGTTATCAGCATCTAAGAGGTACGTTGTGATGCCTATGACCCGCAATGTTACCTCAAGGGTTTTTCAGCTCGTCTACCTCGCCTGATCCCGGCAAATCAACGTTGAGTCGTAGCCTCACAAAGCGACTGGATAATCTCAAAATCCAGTATCGGCGGGAGCTCGTCCCATTGACGCAAGAACGAGAGGCACTAGCAAGGGAAATAATGGAGCTCCGGGCAGCTCGTGATGTTTATTTAGAGGAGACCACAGTTCTCAATGCTCGCAATGAGGAATTGGCGCAGCTGAGTGCTCAGTATGCTCGTCGTATGGCTGCTGGACCAGAGACAACGAAGGGTCAGGATCCTCGAGCAAGGGACAGGATACCCGAAGAAAAAGAAGCATCGAGACCCCCTGTTGCAGTTCAGCAGCCTCCTCAGCCTCCAGCTTCGAACCACGTTCTATTACCGACATTGCAACAAACTCATATGCCAGTACAACAAGTCTCATCAACGAGACAACCCGCTCAGATGCAGTATTTACACCCATCCGTCCCCGTGGCTGCGCCTTTTGACGACGCCACTGACCCTCGTCACGGGAAAGCTAAACCTGAAATGGAAGGAACACCTTCCAAGGGCCCTAGATTTGGTATGAAATGGCCTGTGTCCAAATCGAAAGATGTCGCAACGCAGTCATCATATGCCGACCTCAAAGCAAAGACTGCGATGGAGCACAACTTTCAACCACTCAGTCTCTTGCGCTTCACTCGATGTGATCACTGTGGGGATAAGATGTGGGGCTCACAGCTACGATGCACTGGTTCGTTCCTCTGATACTAGTGTTCAGATCAATATTCTAACTGTACAATCAGGGTGCAATATCTCAGTTCATACGCGCTGTGTGAGCCATGTTCAAACTTACTGCTCTCAACAGTCCAATGCAGCACATGAAGACTCTCAGCCTATGCGTGAGTAGACTTTGTACCTTTGATGCTACCAGTGTCTGAAGCTTTTGTAGCCCCATCCATGTTTGGCCGTGACCTGATAGAACAAGTTCGGTCTGACGCTAGAGGGGGCCAACGGTTGGTGCCCGTCATTGTGGAGAAGTGTATTGAGGCAGTAGAAGCCATTGGTGAGTAATGACGTGGTGACTTTCGTTCGTTCTAATCTCTTCGTTGCAGGTATGGAATACGAAGGCATCTACCGAAAGACTGGAGGATCGGGCCAATCAAGGATTATCACCCAGCTCTTTGAACGCGGAAACTACGATGCATTCGATCTTCGTGACCAGGAGAAGTTCAACGATATCTGCAGCGTAACCTCTGTGTTGAAGACATACTTGCGAAATTTGCCCGACCCTTTACTCACCCATGACCTTCATGATCATTTTGTATCCGCCGTGGAGATCAAGGATGTAGCAACAAAGGATAACACTTTGTCAGAACTTGTGAATAAACTGCCGCTCGAGCATTATCATACATTGAGAGTGTTGATGCTCCATCTCAACCGGTATGTTTTCGCTCCGTTCTATAACAAGAGACTGACTACTTTTCGCAGAGTTCGCGAACGGTCCGAAGTTAATCTCATGAATGCTCGCAACCTCGGAGTGGTATTTGGACGTCAGTTTACCATTCTTTCTGTGTTTCGTCATATTCTGAATTGGTTTGCTTGCAGCTACACTCATGCGGTCTCGCAATCCCGGCGCTGAATTCAGCGATATGGCTGGCAAGGCTTTAACCATTGAGTGGCTTGTGGAAAGCGCACCCAATGTGTTTAAATGACCGGATTTCATGTTTTCATATACATTTTTGATCTCGTTCAGGTCTTGTTTATTACTAGGTTATCCGCATTCTTTATTAAGGATATCAGGTTGGTTCGCGTCGTAGGTCTTATATATAATTATTCGTCCTTTCGCTATCACATTCTATTTATCCTAGTGCAACCACTCTCCTTTGCCACCTGCATACAGCATTGTTCTTCACCTTGTCGCATACCCTCTATAGTATATCTTTATACAATGTACAACCCAACGAGCGATGTGGGATTCGGCAATTCCCGAATTGGGCCACGGACTGGTCCACGAGTGGTTCAACAGGACAGAAATCTTCATCGCCAACACTGATCACGTCGAGACCACCCTCCTCCTCAAGGTACGTCACAAATTCATGCTAGTTCACTTCAGGGAACCATTCTACGTACCCACTCTGCATTTACACCCGAGATTTGTCTTTAAGTCGCTGGATTCGTGGGGCTAACATTGGATGTAGATGCCGTTCGTCAAAAAAATCAAGACCGACGCCTACTTCTCCCGTTTCCAAGTCAAATACCGCAGAAGGAGGGAGGGAAAGACCGACTACTATGCAAGGAAGAGGCTCGTCACCCAGGCAAAGAATAAGTAGTACGTACGACTTGATTTTCTCTGGCTTGTGAGCTTACACTTTGCAGCAATGCACCTAAATACCGTCTAGTTGTTCGTTTCACCAACAAGCAAGTCATCGTCCAAGTAGTCTACGCTAGACTTCAGGGCGATTTTATCCTCGCTGCTGCCAGCTCGAAGGAGTTGCCCAGATATGGTATCAACCACGGCTTGACAAACTGGACTGCTGGTGCGCATACATCTTTACTACGTTTTCTTGTCCTCAATTTTTTGTAAAGCCTACGCAACTGGTCTCCTCTGCGCACGTCGCGCACTCACCAAAGTCGGCTTGGCAGACAAGTACGAAGGTGTCACCGAACCAAACGGTGAATATTCTGTCACCGAAGCTATCGAAGAAGACGATGCTCCTCGTCCCTTCAAGTGCTACCTCGATGTCGGTCTCAAGCGCACTTCCACCGGTTCCCGTGTCTTTGGTGCTATGAAGGGTGCTTCAGATGGCGGTATCTTCATCCCGCACAACGAAAAGCGTTTCCCTGGTTACGACCCAGAGAGCAAGGAGCTTGATGCCGAGGTGTTGAAGAAGTACATCTTTGGTGGCCATGTTGCAGAGTATATGGAAAGTTTGGAGGAAGAAGACGACGAGAGGTATGTCACAGTGCGCATCTTGTTAGCCTCGGTACTAATGCTTCCCCTCGTCAGATTCAAGAAGCAATTCTCCACCTACCTCACCGATGGGATCGGCTCAGAAGATATCGAGGAGATCTACACTAATGCCTACGCTGCTATCCGCGAGGATCCTTCCTTCAAACCTACCGAAAAGAGCAAAGATTGGAAGGCAGAGTCCCTCAAATACAAAGTACCCAGGCTCACTCTCGAGCAACGCAAACAGCGTATCGCCGAGAAGATCGAAAAATTCCAGGCTGATGGCCTCGACAAGGAGGATGACGATGAGTAGCTGGGTGTCGTTATGTGTTTGCTATGTTCTACCTACACGCCTCATGCTTGTATGAATCAATGCCTATGATATGTAGAAACTTTGGCAATCGGTGCAGTAATAAGTTGCGTTGGCACTAGTATTTGCGGTCCGTCGAGCCCAGCTTGAGCTCAAGGCCCTGTTCAATAACGAGGGTGTATGTAGGAGGCTGTTTAGCTGTCATCACGATCACTTAGCTAAACTGACTACTTTATGGAAATCCATTTTGTCATGTCATGCCCTAAGCAGTTTATGCTTAGTGGATTGGTTGAGTTCTACTGTGCTCAGTGGTACTCTGAATTCAAAGACCTTGACCTTAGATGCACTATCCAATAGTATCCAATGAAACACAATCTACAATTGAAGGCTATCTATGTACATCTAAATGAGTAAGGGACCCAGTCATCTGCCAGGTCTCCATCCAGTTTCATATGAGAATTGGGTTGGGGTCCTTCAGAGTGAATAGTGAGCACTAGAATTCTCATTAGCAATAATATGACTTGTTGAATCCTCTTCTCTTTCACTTCTTAGTGTATATCTTCATGCTCCTCCCCTTACCACACCTAATACTTCTCTCTGGATAAAGACCCAATTGTAACACTGCTGTAGTGGTTCGGGGCAGAGTAGACAGCTCGATTGATTAGCGAGCATCTGGAGGGTTTGGCATTGGCACTGCTTGTCTAGACCTTCAATGTACACTCCACATTTCACGTCTCCTGTCGCCAGTGTTTCCTGCTGTCTCCCCTCCCAATAAAAAATCAATTTTGCTAATTCTACCTCGTTCACATTTCATGCTCACCAGATCAATCGCCAATGATGCTGCTGTCACTCCCTATGATGGCCAGGCAACTGGCTCCACCTACCAATACCTCTTCACCCTATTCACAGTTGCAGCATCATCCCACCTCACATCCTTCTCTGTAGGTGTAGGCCTTGCTCTGCTGGTCACTTTTACTGCTTTGAATGAAAAGTTGTCTTGGAACTATTGGCTGAGCCTCAAGCAACTGATGGATTTGGATCAGGATGTGGTGATAGAATCAACAGGAGAGGCTTCTGAGTGAGAGTGCTGTAAGGATAAAAATCAAGAGTATGAGCTTCTGGGGACCAAGGATGGTGCAATAGTGAAATATAAACTGTATGTCTTGTGTCTTTGGGTTTCATAAATCCAGTATACTAACTTGATTCAGTGACCAGCTCAACCAAGATGAACTGCTGGTGATACATCAAAACCTCAGGTTTGGGACAAAAGGCAAGAAGGGAGATTTTTTAAAGAAACTAAAGGAGTATAGCTTGAAGCTGGAAGATTGGAAACTGTGCATACCTATTCAGATTCATTAATCACTTGTATTCATTGCTATTTCTTTAGCCAAAGGCCTGGTGCTAGGCATCCACATAAAGGACTGTGACCCGAAAACAACAAGAAACACAAGAAGAAGACTGGGTACAAGGTGTGCCGGGAGGAACTCATAAAAGATCAACCCTTAGAAGCCATCAAATGCTCTCACAACACTCGTTCACTCAAGGCAAAGCAAGACCTTCTTGATTGGGTAAGTTGGGCTTGTTTCTAATCCACATGCTGATCAAGTTCATTAGGCAGAAGAGACCTGCAGACTCTATCTGGCAAGGCCAATGACCCCAGATCCCTCAGACACAGAGGAAGAACCTCAAAGGGTAAGTTGAACATCTATTCTTGTGAATTGCAGAGTTAACACTTACAACAGGTCACAAATGAAGATATTGTCAGGTGTCTCAATGAGATGAGGCTCGAAAATCAGCAGCTGTGGAAGGAGGTGAAGGCTATGGCCAACATGCAGCAGTTGGCATCAACAGTCTGTACTGACACCATATATTGCTATCTGTCACCACCAGCATCTGAACCTCCATCTGATGAAGCATCTATGTTCTATTTTACTTCGATGCCACTCCATCATCCTGCACCATCATTGCCACCTTCCAGTCAACTCTCTGTCACATCATTTCTGCAGAATGCACCATTGGCACTGGCACCACCACCACCTACTATGAGCTCCAATACAGATTCCATAACACCTACCGATTCTCATGGAGGCTCCAATGACCTGAAATCCATTAAACTTGTGGATGAGACAGTATTGGTGTTCCACTGACGATCGGTTCCAGAGCCAAAGTCACAGTCATTCAAGAATGTTGATGGTCTTGTAAAACAATGGTCCAACACATGGGATGAATTCAATAAGGATGCATGTGAGATTGTGATTAATGAGCGCCGAATTGTGATCAAGTACTGGAATGAAATTTTCAGTCACACTGACAGGAATGACTCTGAGGACCAGCATTGGAAGGCATTGAAGGGAAATTGGAACACTTGGAAAGTAAGCGATCCTTGTCACTTGATCCATGTTTTTGAGGTCTAACGATTCATTCAAGTGGATAGCTTGCTACTATAAAATGCATGGCAAAGATGCATTCTGGTAGGAGTTTTGGAATGAGAAGAAGAAGAAGTGGAGCTTTTCATGCATTGACAAGGAACTTCAATGACAATGAGACCTTGCTTGTACTGCCAGTACTTACAATGAATATATCCATACTAATTACACTACCGATATCTAGTGTTTTTGATAACTTGGTACATATTTCTTGGACTCAATTGTAGCATATTCAGCATAATGAGGCTTCTTGTGTATAAACTCATACCCTACATACAATACAAGTACAGATAGTGACATTTGGAACTACTCATATTGAGTCAGGTCAATGACTTTAACACCATTACAGTGAGTGATGATGTATTGCACCTCCTCCTTCTCAGACTTGGTAATCATCTCCATCTCTATATCTTTAGGCTTGCTCCCATCAATATTGAGCACCCCAACAGAGATTTGACCCAGTTCTGGCATTGTAACTGCACTTGTGATGTTATTATCGTTCAAGACTGCAATTGGGATTTGAATTGGTTCTGGTACCATTGGTGTTACAATTTTTCTTTATTGCCACAGACTTTCTTTTCCTTTCTTGTACTATTACCTATTTCAGTGCTTCTTTGAGCACTTCATTTCTTTTTGTCTCTTTATGCTACTTCTTAACATCTGGACATCTCCACCTTTCCAGCTCCCATTTTAGTCTATCCTATCTATTCTTTTCTATCCAATTCTTTCTCATTCTTTTGTGACTTCATCATGACATCATCATGACTTTACTACTGACTTTATTGTTGACTTCATTATGATTTATCTCTGACTTCATTATTCTTTCAAGTTCTATCTGGTCCTATCTGCTAAGATATCTCTCTCAGACCTACGATGTTGACACCCAAATGATGTATAATAAGTAGATAGAAACTGGGTCAAAGCTCTTCAGCTTGACCTGGTTAATCGACCTTGTATCTTGCAAACCAACAACTGAACTCTTGATAACCAGCAGAAGGTATTACCTACTGTTGAGTTGTTGAACTCAAACTTGAACCTTGACACTTGATGTCACTTCACTTAAGTGGTGTCGAGTAGTTGTTGTTGCTGTGCAAGTAGCATAACAATTGGAATGTGTGCAATAGTCATGGCCAGCCTTCTAAGTAATGATGTTAGCTACAGGCCTGAATTGAATAAGTGTAGAACAAACCTTTGTGTGAGCTGAGCATCAGATAAAGTGTTATTGATTCTGAAGTCAAGCAAACACAGTGTGCTGATGCTGAGAGTCTCTTTAGGCACTCATACTTTAGCTTTGTCGACAATGAAGCGCTCATCAGGCTGAAGACTGTTAAGGTCGACTCCAGCTAGTTGAGCAAAGATGTGAGGCTTGACACCAATGTGATAGCAAGTCATTCAACTGGAGTGTGGATATCTTTCTGACTCAGAATATGTATGCTGGCCTGAGTAGACCTTGGTGACTTGTGCTGAGCATCCCAAGGTTATGATGCTATGGAACTTGGCATCATATACAGGTGCACACTGTGGGAGGTATTGGAATAGTGAGTTGGATCTATAGTCACGCTGAGGCAAATATACTCACTGAGCTAAATTGACAGAAGGCAACTGCAGGCCACAGGTGTTTTGAAAGCTGTTGAAAAAGCTCTTTCCAATCTCTCCAGAGATTCCCATAGCAGAACTTTAGGAGCATATTGATGCATGGGTTGTGTGGTCCCCAGTAGGTGGTGTCAGGAGGTGAGCCAGTAGAGAATGAGGTGATTGGGTTCAAGTAGAAAGAGAGAGCTTCACAGTTAGGGAAAGAGTTATCAACATATTGGATGATATTAGGGCAACGCCATGAGAGGAATCCAGAAGCATTTGTATGGAGCTCTGTTTGGACACACTCTCGCTATTGCTCTAGCTTCACCTTGAGTTCCTGCCCCTCATACTGTGAAAAGATCTCAACAAGTGTTCTTCCATATCTGCAATGAGCTAGGGCAACTTCTGTTGAAATGCCTGCCCTCTTCAAGCCTCTATGATAGTCACTGCCAGAGACAAGAGCAGCAAGTATGAAGCCATCATGGTCAAGACCCAGCTGATTGTCATTCTCAATAGCAACGGCACTGAAGATGAACACATCATCCTTCTGAGGATCTGGTCTAAATCACAGTAAAGCTGGGCATGCATTGGCTTAGTCTTAAAAAACTAATGTACTTTCTCATACAGATGACACATTGAGCACCAAAAAGAAAAGTATCCACATCATCACTGAGAATGCAGTTGATGATTCCATGAGCATTGAATGTGGCAAGGTCTGCTTCTGCCTCACCAGGACTCTAAAGAATACTTCAGAGAGACTTCAGATAACCTGTTTGCCAACACTTACTTGGTACACTTCAAATCCAAACCCCTTTATGAGGACCTTGGCATCTTCATAGTATCACATAACCTCAGGCTTGACTTGGGTTTGACACTTGAATTCAGGACAATTTGGTCCATCAAAGAAGAAAATTGGTGTGATGGGTAATTTGAGGAAATAGCATAGCCAGTAGAATAGAAGATGCAAAGCAGTAAGGGAGGAATGGAGAAGGCTGTGGTTCATAGTTATAGCCCTCAAGGAATCTAGTAACACACTTTTTGAGACATATCAGCAGAATAGCAAGGCACAGAGATAATTGATGTATGGCATATCAACTCTAATGATAAAGATGTGTAACTCTCTGCATTGATACCCCTCAATGGTGGCAAGGAAAAGTAATGAAAGAGTTTGGCAGCTTGACCAAAGTTCAGACTGTAAAAGAGCATCAACATGTGAGCAGTACAATTAGTGTTTATCTTACCCAAAGACCAGGGACACCCATTGTTAGATGGATGTTCAGGTGAAAGATATGTTCAGCTCCTCATCTCCTTTCAAACTACTTGCAATCTGTCTCCTGATTCATATTGGGGTGTGGGAAATTCATATTTATATTCGGTGCAGAAATGATACATCAAACAATAGCTAGCATTCCAAGTAAAATGGGCATGTTGATGAAGATAGTAGGAGAGCAGTACTGGAATAACGTCAAAGTGCAGAATTGAGGCAAGAAAATAAGAGTACTTACTTTGTTTATTACTCCTCCTGCACCATGTGATGATAAGGACAAGAGGACTGTGTGTGAGGTGACACATGTGTCTTATAATTTCTAAAAAAGGATATCAACACTCAACAAATCCTCTTAGAGGATTCAAGATGTACCATAGGTTTAATTTCCTTGTTATCATTTGGAATAATAGCTATTTACTACTATAGATCACATCTATTTAATCCCCAGCAATCACAGCTTCTACCACACATGTTACATGTCACTGTTGGCCTCTTCTCAAGGCCAAAAAACTGTTCATAAGGGAGCATAGGGTTGTCATTCCAAGAATGAAGGTATTTCATGATAGTAACATTGGAGAAGTCAGTACTCCAACCACCCCATTCACAGATCATCTTGAGTGGCCAACGACAATAGAGATGAAGCCATTGAGTGCCACTGCAACAAAAAGAATGTATGCTATATGGAGCCAGGTCAATATTGATGTCAAGGAGGTTCTGGCAAAAGGCTTCAAGGAACTTTTGCGATGTCTGTGCATCATGTTATACATAAGAAGACCTATTACCTAGAAATAAAGTACTCACTATCAGCTTGTTGGTTTTGGAGATGCAATCTGCTTTTGACACTCCCTGGAACACAAACCCATCTGTCTCCTGACAACACTTAATCCACTTGGCATATGCTTGGTAAGCACACAGATATCGAAGCTTGTCTGGCATAAGCTTCAGGTAAAATGGCTGAATACCTGTAAAATATTAAGTGAGTTGAAGAAGGAACAATATATATACATACTGCCAAATTGATTTGTCTTTCTAAACGGCAGTGTGACTTTGAGCATCTTCTTGGTCTTCTCTCCATTCTTACCAACTGGCACCTCAACTATCTCCAACTCATGAAACTGGATGTTAAGAACCTCATCAATCTGTAGCAAGCAGAGGAATGTGATGCAATATGCCAGGTGCATCAGCTGGCAAAACTTCACACCACCCCATTGCTTCATCTTCTCATGATGTGGAACTTGCTCCAAGGGCTTGATAGTCCACCTGTCTGGGTGCGTATTATAGTTGTAAAGGTTGCAAAGGGTTTTCTGTGAAATGATTAGCAACTATAAACACTTATTAGCATTAAAAACTTACATAACTAATTGCTCATGCACTTGTAGCGTCATTTTCCCCAGCATGAACCTAAGTGAGATCAGTGAAGAATTGACAAAATTATATCTGCCTCTTACCTTGCACCGATGGAGACTGACCATATACAACAAGACTTGCTGTGATACTGAGGGATTTCCAACCATCTTTCCTGTCACTTCACTTTGACTCCAAGGCGTATTTCTGAGTCCATGCACTCGTCCAAAACCAAAAGTAGCAGCAGCATGCATCTTCTGTGCATGATTGAAGGTTTGTCGATACTTGGCATCAGGCTTGATAGTTCCATCAAGATTGATAGCATCACAGCTACATGTCAACATCAGTACAAGATTTCTATGAGTGAATGAGTCAATGAAAATACCTATCCATGATCCAAGTGACAATCATATATGCAGTGTCTTCATGTGGTGTACTGCTGAAAAAGTCTTCATTGGGTTTGATGAACTTGTGCTGGATGAGGAAGGTGACAAGCTGTTTCATTAAACTATGCAGGTAGCATGAGTTCACACAAAGAAAAGAGCCAAGGAGACACTTATGCTTCATATTCACAGACTGTTCTAGGTGTAGCACCTTTTGAGTACTCTTTCACCACATCCTTATATTTGCCAATCACTGCAGGTGTCTCTGTTTTTGCCTTGCCACCAGCTATTCTGACTTGGGCAGCACCAGCAGCAGAGGTGGACATGATATTTGCACTATCGTTGGTCGATGCTTCAGCAGAAGTATTGCTATAAGGTCAATAGTAAGTGTAAGAACAATTATATATTATGAATTACCACACCTTTTCATTTGTGGTTCACCTCCATCCTCTTCTTCATTACTGTCTGCACTGGCCATACTGGGGAGCACTGGAATGGTTTCTTGCTCACCCTCCAGATCATCATTAGCTTTCTCCATGAAGTTGATGCCCAGTTTTGGATACTCATTGCCTATCAAGTGACTAAGACCCATAAACCATGAAGTGACACTGTTCACTGGCACTGAGTCATTGACAGATGGTTGCTTTGATGGTGAACTAGGTGATATAGCTGCCACTTGGGGCTGCTCTGATGATGGAGCTGGTCGGAGAGGTGATGGCAGTGCCATGGAGATGTCAGTGTCATGGCCAGAGTCCATGTCCATTGTGGCACAAAGAGGTTGGGAAAAGAGTGGCATAGGTGAGAGGAGGGGTCAAGAAGCTTTGGTGTGTTATTGACATTGTGTATTAACTGTTATTTTATATCCTGGAAATGAAATCCCTGTCTGAGTCAAATGCAGTAATGTCTAGAATGTACATGTACATATCACAGCCCCAGGGCCAAAGACAATATGGAGGCAGTGGGTTTTAGAGGTGAATGGGTCTGATGTGTGCATTTGACTGGGACTGAGACAATGATTGTGAGATGGGGCCAGCTGGTGTCCAAGAGAACCAATGTTGATACATGTAGGATGTTGACCTTCATGGCATGGAGTTTCATAATGTTGAGGGGTTTATCATGCTGTAGAAGCATGCAGATGTGCTGTCAGCATGTCAGTATGGAGGCAAGGATGGGAAGGAGAATAATCTACACACCTTGAACCTGTGTACAATTGTTAACCATCTTCTTGATTTGCCAGATGCACTTGGGGCTAGACACATGATGGATGTGTCTTTTTTCTGGCAGAAAGCAGCTTCTGGGCTCAGAATCAGTGGGAAATGGAAAAGAAAAGGAAAAGAAAAAGATGCAGAGAGACACAGAGGTGAAAAAATCAAGACCCATCACTAGCACCTGCTTGCATATCCATGTGAACTCCTCTGGGTGCCTTGGTCTTTCCCCAACCACAAGGCTCAAACGAGGCTTGCTTTCTCTTCACCTTCTATTATCTCTCGTTTCCTTATTCATGTCTCCCATTCCAGCAGCAGGAATCCCATCCCAACTACTCCAACTGGTGAAGCTATTGTAAGTTTTCATCTTTTTCTATTTCATCTTCAATTCTTCTTCCATGCTTCGTGTGTACACAAGTTTCTCCCTCCTGTCTCGCAAGTCTCACACGTGAGCTGTGTCAACATGCCTCAGGGTACCTTTTATCTTTCACACTTTTTTTGTCTACTGCTACTTTCTACATCGTGTTGTTGTTGATTGTGTCAAAGATTTTCTCTTTTTTCCCTCTGCCTCTTGTCTTCCCTTTTGGCCATTCGCCCGACTGCCACCCCAGGTCCCCTCCTGTTTTGTCAAGTCATCTGTAGACCTGACAGCAGCTAGAAGGTGGTTCACCTGGTCATGCCAGATGCAGCTGTGACGATCGGGTCTTTATCCATCATCACAGATCTACTTCTATCCAGAAAGAGACCTGCTTGTCACACTGTCATAACCAGTTCATCACCTAAAGGGGGATGAGCTGGTGATCTGGGTCTCCTGATGGCCATGTTTGGCCTTGTAGCTGTAAATAAACAAAGCTGCATGTTTTCTCTCTTGTCACTGCTGTCATCGCCATCACCTGGACATATTTTGCAATATATGCCCATTGGTTTTTCACATCATTTATGCCTGATCCATTATTTCAGATCCAATTTGCTGCTTGCCATGCACAATGGCCCCACCTCTGCTGTGTCCCAGCTCATTGCTACTGTTGTTCAAGGATACTGTCACCATTAGTCAACTTGAACACTCTGGCTGTCAGAAGGTTTGTATTTTATGCTTCATTATATATATATTACACTGTTTTATCACTTACAAAAATCAGTTATTCTATCTACTATTGAAATATGCATATGGACCATCCAGTTACCATTGACAGATACATATAAAACACCACACAATACATCTCCATTTTCCTTTCTCTTTCAACTTACCTATTATATCCTTTACTTTGTTACTCTCATGTATTTAAGCAGTCTGCAGATACTGCAATCATCAGTTCAGTTCCCCCCCTCCTCTCATCCTACTGCCTGATCCCTGTGATCAACTGCTATCACTGCACAAAAGGCATCTGTTGCTTGTATCTACAAAGGAACTTCTGCTGCTAATACTGGCATCGTCATAAGGTTCCTGCTGGGCCTTGTGGTTGCAATTGCAGTCTTTTATTTTGATCTCATCTACATGTTCAGGATGGAGTCAGTGCCAGATTTGCAGAATCTAGATAAAGAGATGGTGTTTGAGTTTTCAGGTCTGAACAGTGCAGAAAGGAACTGTACCTATAAGCTGTAAGTGCTGAGTTCCTATTACAGCTGCTAATTTCTTACTGTTTGATTCATCCAGCAACAAAATGATGGCTTCAGGGCCTGACAGCCTTCAGGCATTGGCCAAATTGCTCTGCCATTCATACTCTGGGAAGAAGAGAGAGCAGTTGTTGAAGGAGTTGAAGGATTTCAGCCAGAATAGAGAGAGATGGAATCTGTGAGTTTCTGTTCTTGATTTGAGCTGGACAACACTTACACCATGCAGACTTCAGCATAGAGCTCAACATGCTCATAAAGGACCATGGAACATGACTCAGACTGAAGACAATGGCATGAAGAAGTGAGCAAAGCCTAAGGCCCAATCTCAACAACAGCTCAAGCTGCTTGAGAGTAATTGCACATCAGATAACATAAATGACAACACAGTTCCAGTTCTACCATTCAATTCAAATGCCATTACTGGATCCTGGGTATGTACCTCTAACAGTTGTGATTTATGGGAGTGTCACTAATACAAATTCAATTGTAGGCTTGACAACTACTTGCTGAATGCCCAGAGTATCAGAAGCCTTGAGCAGGATCTGCAGCTCAGGTAATGTTAAGATCTTGCCACTCAACTTTATTGTCTAAACTAAATTTCCAGCCTGTCATCAACAACTCCAGCAGTTGAGAACAACTGCCAAATCCTAGTGCACACTTGTCTACTCCCATGACACTGCTTGCAGCACCACCACTACCAAACACTGTGATACTGACAACGTTATTGGCAGCAATTGCTATACATCTAGCATCCTCTGAGACAATGGTACATGTACCAGCTTGTCATCCCTTGCCTCCTACAACACCTCTTGCAGTAACAACTACTGTAATGCTGCTATTAGTCTCAACCAACATACCTTCCCAACCTTCATTCTCAACAATTGTCCCACCCACTAAAGAGCAGCTAAAGCAAATCATCATTAAGAAGGATGTTATCATATTTACATGGTCCCAGGTTGGGAACCCACTGAATGTTAGCTCAGCCACCATGATCAAGCAACTGACAAAAATATGATGCAATAATATCCAGAGCTTCAATGCTGACAGCTGTCTACTCAAGATTGATGGAAAAGGCATTCCAATGGCTTGGATGAGAGGTGGAAGGCATATAAAGGTAGATGGAACAAGTGGAAGGTAATGTACCATATTTTGCTTAGTTCTCATTGCTTACTTTGCCTGCAGTTTGTTACTTTTAAATACCTTACAATGGCACCTGAAGCATTTTGGGATGAGTTCAGAGACTCTGAAGGCAAGAGGATGAGTTTTATGGTGATATCAAATGTACTTTTAGTGCAGTGGAATGCCTCAGGAGTGACAAAGAATGCTGCCAGGCTGGACAAGATGAAGGATCTATGTCTATGCCCTATGTTATGTTACTTGCACAGCAATGACAACTACTCAACACCACTATAACATAGTGATGCTGAGTATCAAGGTTCAAGTTCAAGTCCAACAACACAACAGATGGTAATACCTTCTGTGAGTTGTCTAGAGTTCAGATGTTACTTGAAATACAAGTTGATTAACCAGGTCAAGCTAGAGAGCTATGACCCAGATTGTGTCTACCTTTATACATTGTTTGTATCTATGCATTTGTACTACTTAGAATATCATAGAACATAAAAGAATAAAGGTGACTAATGAAAAGAACTTAAGAGAAACAGAAGGAAGGAAAATAAAGTCATGATGATGTTATAGATAGAAAAGAGTAGAAACTGATGGAAACTGATTAGATAAAGTAGTTAGCAAAATGAAATTTGTAACATTACCCTGTCTCTATGCATGAGTCACCACACTCGCGATGGGTATTCCTCCTACTAGCCATTTCCTGTGAAATTCCACTGGTCCTATGTAGTCAAAGATTCTTAGCCCCTCAGGTTCTCCTACATTGACTATGATCAAAGGGGTTCCTGTTGCTCCTCCTGTGGGTCTATGATTCTCCATCTCTGTAGACCTCGTCATCCTAGTTCGTATTGTCTCTAATATCATGGTCAGAAGACACATGATGGCAGGTATTGTTTGATCCCTGAGTTCGGAAAGACCTTCTTCTGTTACCACAGTCTAGAGGGAGATGTCCAGCCTGAGTGACTCTGCAAACTGGACAACTATAGTCTCTGCAGTTGACAGCACAGTGATCACCCATTCAGCACACAGGGCATTTAGTACTTTGTACACCTTGACCATCAGTGCCCCTGGATGTGGCATAGGAGGCCTTGATCTGTCTCTTAGTTGTGAGGCCCTGTCTTCCTCTTTTTCATCCTCAATGTCCCACACTGATATGGTAGAGGTGATTTGTGTTTGGGTCAATGGGAATAATGGGGGAGGGCTGGGCATCATTTCTTGAAGAGGAGAGTCATGCTCTTGTATAGGTATCTCTTGAAATATTCGTGGCCTCCACTCATCCAACAAAATGCAGATTGAGTCATCTGTCAGCACAGAAAGAAACTGTGACAGGGGGATTGGGAAAGACTGGGGAGAGTTTGTGGGTTCTGGACATTGTGGGTGGAGTAGTTGGTAGGGAAACATCTGGGAATTGTCTGGCTTGATCTGAGGGTCTAGAGATTGTTGATTCAGGAGACAAAGTTCTGAGGAGTTTGCTGATGGGATCGGGCTGTGGAGGGTAGACAAGGGTTCACTCATTGGCAGGTAAGGATGCTGTTCCTCTAAGACTGGAGCTAGGTGCATCCAGGCGAGAGGTTGAGTCAGTCAGGGAGAGGTGGGCCATTCGCTGTCTGAGTTGGAGGAGATATTGTCTGCAAGCAATCTCAATTGCTCTTCTAAGTTTCCTTTGGTGTCTTTGAACTGCAAGAAGGAAGGCTGGTTCGTTGGGGCTGATGTCCTTGTCTGTTGGAAAGGGTTCCCCTTTGGTACCATGATAGGACCCCTCAATTGGATCCCATCATCTCCTTCCGTCATTGCTTGGGCAAAGATTCCTGCTTGTCGATTGATTCAAGCCAATGCTTCGTTTAGGATTTGGCGATGTCCTCAAAGGAAAAGAAGACTTCCCAAAAGGGCTCAGAGTTGTTTGTCTTCTCCACATGCCCATATAATCTCGTCGTGGTGGTGTTTGGAGTCTGTAATGTATAGCAGTTTGAAGACAGTGGGACGAAATTCCCCTGTGTGGGTGATGTTGTCAGGGTAAGCACCAGTTTGAGGAGCGGAAGAGGATTGAGTTGAAGACATGTCAATTATTTGTTGGATGGGGTTTTCACAGTAAGTTATAAGCTATTTTATAATCAACATATAGTTCCATTGAGTGTTTGAGTTTGCTAGGCTGTAACCATTCATTATGTGAGGAGTCATATCCTTTCCAGTTCACAAGGTAATGTGTTGGCTTCTTGTTCTTCCCCTTTGGTCGATGTCCTATAATTGCTTTGACTTTGAATTCCTCTTGACCTTCCACTATGTCAGGTGGAGGTTCTAGAAAGTTCAGTCCATGGACATCAGTTTCTTTGTATGGAGAGAGAAGCCCAGCATGGAAAACAGGATGGATCCTCCATTGAAACAGCAATTTTGGCTTGTACATCAAACAGCAATTTTGGCTTGTACATCACTAGGCCTAGAACTTCTTCTATTTCAAAAGGTTCTTCTCGTTTCGGAGATAGTTTTGGGGATGGGTATCCCAATGACAAGTTCTTTCCTTCTAGCCACACTTTTTGTCCTTTCTCAAATCTGTTGAAGTTCCTTCTGCTTCTTTCTCTAACCCTTCTTGCTGATATGTCTAACAGAGTAGATGTTTCTTCTCTCAACTTCTTCAGTTCAGTTATTCTCTTCTCTACTGATGGGATCAGGGTTTTGTTGAATACAGAGGGAAGGGATCAGGAATGATAGCCCATCATGAGATAGAAGGGACTTTGTTTCATAACAGAATGGGTGCAGCTATTGTGTGCAAATTTGGCAAAGTGAAGAAGTTCTTTCCACTTCATCTGTTCTTTTGCACAGAAAAAACAAAGGAAGATTTCAACTTCCTGATTGACTCTTTCAGTTTCTCCATCTGTTTGAGGATGATAAGTGGTACTCGGCATTTGCTTTATCCCCAATAGTCTTTCCATTTCAGTAAATACTTCTGCTGCAAATCTGGGGTCTCAATTGGAGATAATTTTGTCAGGGAGTCCAAATTGTTTATACACGTGTTGGAAAAGGAGTTCCACTGTCCTGTTTGCATCCAGTTTCTTTTTGCACGGAATGAAAATTACCCTCTTTGTAGTGGTGTGGTCCACTATGACAAGAATAGAGTTATCTCCATCTACTTCTGGCAAATCTGTTATCAAGTCCATTGTGATTATCTGAAATGGTAACACATCTTTGTGGCCTCCTATGGGCTGTAAAGGTACTCTTGTGGGATGTGTATTCACTTTCATTTGTTGGCATGCTGTGCACCCATCAACAAATGATTTAATGAATTTAGTCATCTCTGGCCACCAATAATCCTTCTGCACTTGATCTACAGTGTTCCATTGTCCTGGATGACCATGTGGTAGTGCTTCGTGAATGGTTTTCACAATAAGTCTTTGCAATTCATTGTCATCTGGAACATATACTTGGTCTTTGTAAGAGAGCATGTCATTTTCCATTTTCCAGTCTTGCAACGACAATTTGATGGGAGGAACTCTCTTTTCTATCAAACTTTCTATTGTCATTTGATGGAATTAGTCCATAGTCAACACCCTTCCCAGCATGTCTTTTAGATCTGTATTAATGGTATTGATGAATAACTTATCTGGTAACATGACAACATCTTTGTTGTCATTATCTTTGTCTCCTACAAGATCCAATCTTTGTGATAGTGTGTCTGATTGTACCATCTTTGTTCCAGGAACATGTACCAATTGCAGATTGAATTGGAAGAGGAATAAGCTTCATCTAGCTTGTTGTTGATTTAGTTTCTGTGCTGTCTGGTAGTAAGTTAAGTTTTTATAATCAGAGAGGATCATCACCAGATGAGCTCCTCCTAAGAGGTAATGTTGCCAAGCTTGTAGTGCATTGACAATCACCAAGAGTTCTCTATCGTAAATTTCATAATTCCTCTCCATTGGTGTGAATGTGTGAGAGATGTATCCACAGGGGTGTAATTCTCCATCTGGGCCTTTTTGTTGCAGTACTGCTCCTGTCGCCCATTTCAATGCATCTGCTTCAATTATAAATGGTTGTTGGAGGAATTTCGCTTTTAGGATGTCAAAAGCTATTTGACAATGTTTTGTCCATTTGAACATGGTTCCCTTTTTTGTTAAGTTGTGTAGAGGTCGAGCCAGTTCTGCATATTTTCCTATGAATTTACGATACAAATTTGCAAAACCTAGGAATGATCTCACACCTTTGACTGTTGATGGTGCTTCTCAATCCTTTATTCCTGCCAACTTCGTCAGATCCATCTGGATATTTCCTGGCATGATGACCATTCCCAGAAATAGTGTCTTCTTTACTTCAAACTTGCACTTTTCTGGCTTGAGGAAAAGATTATTTTCTCATAATCATTCCAGAACGTGTCGAGTTTGTTATTGGTGAATCTGTCTTTTATCTGAGAAGATTAGAATATTGTCCATATAGACCACACACCATCCTTTGTTGATGAAGTCTTTCAAGATGTCATTCATAAAAGCCTAGAATGTAGTGGGCAAATTTATCAATCCAAAGAACATGACTGTAGGTTCAAATAAGCCTCTAGGTGTTTTAAACATGGCTTTCCATTGGTCACCATCCTTAATCTGAATATTGTTGTATCCATTTTGTAAGTCCAATTTCATAAAGAGTTGTGCCTTTTTCAATTTATTGATAAGATCCATGACCAAAGGAAGTAGATAGCAATTCTTTACTGTCCCATTGTTTAGATTGCAATAATCTTGGCATGGTCGTAAAGCTCCTGCTTCCTTCTTGGCAACAAAGAAAAAGGGTGACACTATTGGAAATTTTGAAGGTTGAATGTACCCTTTCTGAAGGTTTTCATCAAGAAATTTGTCCTGTTCTATTCTTTCCTTTGGTGATAACGAGTAAACCTTGCAGTCTTTTAGTTTGAAATCTGACTTCAGGTTGATGGCATAATCATAAGATTGAGAGGGAGGAAACTATTCGGATTTTTTCTTTTCAAATCTGTCCATGTAATTGGAAAGGTATGGTGTTATGTTACTTGTGCAGCAACAACAACTACTCAACACCGCGATGACGTAGCGATGTCAAGTTCGAGATAAAGTTTGAGTTCAGAGTCAACAGTGAGTAATACTCTCTGCTAACTCAGTCGGTTGGAGATGAGCAAGATGTAAGATGGATTAACTAGGTCAAGCTGAAGTAGCTTAGACCTTGAAACTATCTACTTATACAATGATTGTAGCTACTAGTTTGGATACAAACTACTGAGTCGACATTGTTGTTTAGTAAACAAGTAGAAAGCAATGGAACATGAAAGAATGTTGATGAAGTCATAAATAAGGAACATGACATTGTAAGTGATGTTATAGAATAAATTAGAACCGGATAGAATGAAATAGAATAATGAAGTCATAATGATATCATTATGACTTCCTAAATATGAAAGGAAGGCATAAGTAGAAAAGAGAGCTGGAAAGGTGTAATTGTCCAGATGTTAATGGGTAGCATAAGCAGAAGTGCTGAACAGCACTTAAAAGACATAAATGGGAAAAGGAAAGAAAATAACGTCTGTAAAGTAAGAATACAACATGAGGGTCTGTAAAACGTCTGTAACATATGGAGGTATAAGATTCTCCAATCACTATGTATAAGGTGTTCTTTTTATGCTATTAATACAAAGAAAATACACTCAGAATACTGCTATATATTTGCTTCCAGACAACACTCAGAAGATTCTATTAGTTTCAAGTTGTCATCACATATTGAAAACAGCAAGCATACTCTGGATTTTAATTTCCAGAAGAGTCTGTGTTTTTTTTTTTATTTTATGATAATGAAATTATAGAATTATCCTTTAATTTTCTAATTACAAATATACTAAATTTTCTGCCTTATAAAATAGTGAGAAAACATTCAGAAAATAAATATAAAATTTTAAATTTTATAATCAAGGAAAACATGTTAAAACAAGAGGAAAACTATATGAAAACTATCTAAAAAGTGCTTTAAGATATAGTGTTTTCATATGATTTTCCTACCATTTTCCTAGTGTTTTCCTAGTGTTTTCTCTGACTTTCCCACAATAGGAAATGCAGAATTTTAATCTTATCTTATCAGCATTTTCTGAGGATTTTCAACCAGAGAAAATTTAATGTTTTCTCAGTATGGAAATTATTCTAATATATTGTATTATCTATTAATTCTCAGAATTTGAAAATTCCATATCTTTTGCTGCTGAAAATTTAGTATTCTCCAGGCATATTCTTGTTGAGAAGACACAATTGAAATTTAGAATTTATATATGGTTTTATAAAAATTCTCTTTGCAAGAAGATTAAGTGTTTTCTCAATCAGAAAACCATGTTAAAAGAACACCTTGTATATAGTGTATTGATTTGATCTTTCATTCAAGGAGAGGAAGATAGTGATGAGATTAGAATCAATGCTAAGCTATCCACTTCTCAAATCCTAGCACAAGCTCACAAAGTGAAGACAAAGCCATTCACTACATATGAGGTGTTCTTTTAACATGGTTTTCTGATTGAGAAAACACTTAATCTNTGATATAAAATTCAAAATCTTATATTTATTTTCTAAATGTTTTCTCACTATTTTATAAGGCAGAAAATTTAGTATATTTGTAATTAGAAAACTAAAGAATAATTTTATAATTTCATTGTTATAAAATTATTAAAAAACACAGACTCTTCTGGAAATTAAAATACAGAATATGCTTGCTGTTTT
The DNA here is from genome assembly GCA_001466705.2 of Moniliophthora roreri. Taxonomy (NCBI): domain Eukaryota; kingdom Fungi; phylum Basidiomycota; class Agaricomycetes; order Agaricales; family Marasmiaceae; genus Moniliophthora; species Moniliophthora roreri. The sequence goes on along the minus strand of LATX02000035.1, from coordinate 342,712 downwards.
CAATGTGTGATGATAGCTTGAAACCAATAGAATTTTCTGAATGTTGTCTGGAAGTGAATATATAGCAGTATTCTGAGCATATTTCCTTTGTATTAATAGCATAAAAAGAACACCTTGTATGTAGTGATACTTTATCATCATCAGCTCTATCCAGTATTCCCATAAACGGCTTTATTGGCCTTCGCACCACAACTTTTCATTTTGATATAAATCTCACAACTCCCATAACCCAATTGATATCAGAGTTATGATCTTGAAGCCACGGTAACCCAAGAATAATTTGTTCTGGTCCATGGTCTCTTAGTTTTCTGTGCTTCTTCTTCACTAATAAAGTGACCTCCTGCCCCTGAATTGATTAGAGCTTTTCTTTCAATGATTTCTGTCCCGATGTTGTATTATGAGAGAGGGATGTGCATAGAATTTCATTTTAACTTAGCTAATACAACATTCAAGATTGTAATTGCTGGCAGCAAGAGCATCAGCCTCTTCTGCCCCTTCAAAAACCCTCTTTCTCCATAAGATCAACAATCTCATTATGATCTTCTTCTCCTTGTTCCTTCATAATTGCTTGGATCTTCATGAAAGTTTCTCATGCCAAAAGTTTCCTTGGTGGACTGGTTTGGGAAATGTTGTTGAAGTTTCCTTGTTTCTTCAATAGACAGTCTCATGAGATGTGACCGATTTGAGTGCATCGGAAACACTTCCCTTGAACAAGGTAATCTTTCTTGTCAGAATTGGACAATACTCAATTTATCACCACTTCTTTCTTCTTTCGTACCACTTTAGGTTTAACTGTTTCTCTGGATGTAGTTCTTCTTCTCTTGTTTGCAAGGGCCATCTTGTATTGATTGTCATATCAAATAGTAAGATTGTACCACTCTTCCAAAGTCTTTGGTGCACCTTCTGATCAAAGCATGATTTTGTCCTGAAGGGATCTGGGGAGTCTTTCTCTAAAGAACTTCACCAGTGCATTGTCATCATATCCTGTCTTCAAGGCTAGGAGTCAGAGCTCATTGACATAGTCATCTGCTCTTTCCTTCATTTGAAGGTCTTTGATCTTTATCTGTGCCTCTTCTGCTATATCTGCAGGTTGCCAGGCTGCCTTAAATCTCCTTTTGAAGTCGGTCCATGTTTCTTCAGCTAGCTTCTTCATCTGTTCATCGTCTTCATCTTCCAGGAATAGCTTCAATTGTTCTGCAATCTTCTATTGCTGAGTTTGTCCTCACAAAAGAGAGAGAAGGAACATGTTCTTCTTCTCATTAGTATTGGATTTTGTGGGGTACATTTGAAAATAGAGTTCGAGGTTGAGAAGGAAACACCTGGTGTCTTTGTAATCTCCTTCATAGACATCTGGAATTGATGTCTTTCCTCCTTTGTTCTTCTCGTTCACCATTGCTCCAACTACAGTGGTAGCGATAGTAGTGGCAATCCTTTCTTCATCTGCTGACACCTTTGGCTTGACATCTGTTGAAGCACTGGCACTAGAAGTCATCATCTCTGGTGTAGAAGGGGTTTGGAATAGTCTTCTGAATTCTTTAAAAGGATCTTTCAGAGACTCAACTTCAGATTCATCTTCAGATAATCTTTATATGTCTTGGGTCGCTTCTCTTCGTTGGCTATGAGTAATTCTTTGTGGAGTCTTTGCTGGGTCTTGGTTTAGCAACTGTTCAGCTACTTCAAGCTGTTCATCAAGTTCTGTTTCCTCTTGTGCCATAAGGCAGGCCCTAGGTGGCATTGTGGTTCAGTTGGAGGTGATGCCTGGACCTTGATAGGTTGGCAACAATCAGCTTGACCTTTTGTTACGTTACTTGCACAGCAATGACAACTACTCAACACCACTATGATGTAGTAATGCTGAGTATCAAGGTTCAAGCTCAAGTCTAACAACACAACAGATGGTAATACCTTCTGTGAGTTGTCTAGAGTTCAGATGTTGCTTGAAATACAAGTTGATTAACCAGGTCAAGCTAGAGAGCTATGACCCAGATTGTGTCTACCTTTATACATTGTTTGTATCTATGTGTTTGTACTACTTAGAACATTGTAGAACATAAAAGAATAGAGGTGACTAATGAAAAGAACTTAAGAGAAACAGAAGGAAGGAAAATGAAGTCATGATAATGTCATAGATAGAAAAGAGTAGAAAGTGATGGAAACTGATTAGATATACTAGAAAAGGGAGCTGGGAATGTGAAGANCACTAGAAGTCATCATCTCTGGTGTAGAAGGGGTTTGGAATAGTCTTCTGAATTCTTTAAAAGGATCTTTCAGAGACTCAACTTCAGATTCATCTTCAGATAATCTTTATATGTCTTGGGTCGCTTCTCTTCGTTGGCTATGAGTAATTCTTTGTGGAGTCTTTGCTGGGTCTTGGTTTAGCAACTGTTCAGCTACTTCAAGCTGTTCATCAAGTTCTGTTTCCTCTTGTGCCATAAGGCAGGCCCTAGGTGGCATTGTGGTTCAGTTGGAGGTGATGCCTGGACCTTGATAGGTTGGCAACAATCAGCTTGACCTTTTGTTACGTTACTTGCACAGCAATGACAACTACTCAACACCACTATGATGTAGTAATGCTGAGTATCAAGGTTCAAGCTCAAGTCTAACAACACAACAGATGGTAATACCTTCTGTGAGTTGTCTAGAGTTCAGATGTTGCTTGAAATACAAGTTGATTAACCAGGTCAAGCTAGAGAGCTATGACCCAGATTGTGTCTACCTTTATACATTGTTTGTATCTATGTGTTTGTACTACTTAGAACATTGTAGAACATAAAAGAATAGAGGTGACTAATGAAAAGAACTTAAGAGAAACAGAAGGAAGGAAAATGAAGTCATGATAATGTCATAGATAGAAAAGAGTAGAAAGTGATGGAAACTGATTAGATATACTAGAAAAGGGAGCTGGGAATGTGAAGATGTCCAGATGTAAATAGGAAGCATATGTAAGATACAAGTACAACATTTATCAGATGTCCAAAAGAGAAGAGAAAGAGAAGAAAAAGTAGTTAGCGAAATGAAATTTGTAACACCCTGTTTGCCAGGCATCTCCAATTTGGCTTGTCTGAAGTGTTGTCTTGTTTTGATTGTTTTCTTGCATGTAAGAAATATAATACTGAATGTCACTTAACTTTGATCATAAACTGAGACTGAGGATTTCATGAAATTCCAATTCCAGTATAGTACAAGTATGTTTGCATTTGACTCATCTCCCATTGTATAGGACATGAGCTGTCCAGGATTACTAGTGAGAGAGCTTCACATTTTCATAGTATGCTCAAACTTACTCTTGTCTCCTTACAGAAACAGCTTTCATCAAGCCAGGAAACCCATTCACTAATCTATCTCACTACAACTGAAGCTTTTGTGAATGGCAAATGGCAACAGACACTGACAATTGGGTTTGATGCAGGGTGCATAGTGAGAATGTCCACTAAAATCTTGCTCAATAGTCTCTTTCAGAAACTTTCTTGCTTGCTTCAGTAGAGCTGTTGTGCACAATCAGCTCTTTGAAATCCTCACACTATTAGATCCACTATTCTATTGCCTCTGCCACCTTCTTAAGCTGTGTGCACATGTGGTTTTTGTCTATGATAGTTCTAGCCATCCTTCAAAGATTCGAAATGCTAGAGACACCAACCAAGATATAATGTTTTTTGAATGATTAAAGATTCTGATTCAGGCCTTTGAATTTGACATCCATGTAGTATGGTCCTCTTTCTTATCTTGATACAAAACTTAAACTCATTTTCAAACTGCAGGCACCTGGTGAAGCAGAAGCAGAACTTGCCATTATGAACAGCAAAGGGATTATAGATATCATCGCAAGTGATGATGCTGATGCCCTCTTTTTTGGTGCAGCAACACTCATGTGACTGAGACAGTGAGTGTTCAGTTCTGTATGTATATTTGCAATACACTAAGCCTCATATAGACCATCTTATGTCAAGACCAGAAAAACATATGATGATTACTATCTCTATTCAAGTATAGCACTTGAGAATGACAGTGACCTTGATTTGACACAAGCTGGTCTTATTCTGGTTGCTCTTCTTGCTGGAGGTGACTATGACACTAGTATTGAGCATATTGGAATAGAGACTGCACTTGCAATGGCACATTGCAGACTAGGGGACAGTTTAATCAGAGGGTATCAGACTTACTGAAACAACATTCACAAGCTCAATGAATTTCTTTTATGCTGGTGAGGAGAGCTCAAATGTGAGCTTTGAACAAACTCCTGTAGTTTCATGATGAGGGGATCCCCAAAGGCTGCTAATAATGTACCAGAATCCTTTCCAGATCTTGCAGTACTCAATGCATATCTAAACCCCATAACATCCTGGAGTCCAGGCTTCTCACCACCCATTACAGTCAATTGGCTGCCCTGCCTTCCACAAATCCCAGCTGTCACTCAGTTCTGCTTCACTTATCTTTTTCCAACCCAGTTATATCTGCTTGATGAGTCGCATCATCACTTGTGGCCATCAGTAGCATTCAAGTTGCTGTCTCTTGTAAGTGTTATTCTGTCTCAATGCTATTTACTGCTCAATTTGTATCAGGATGAAGTCATATATAATGGCACTAATGGCCATCATGTCAGTACTGCTAACCTCACAATAGAAATAATCCAGATGTTTCCAAGGGTTTGTAATGAGAAGCAGTACAAGAGATCAATGCAGTCTTTCTATCTGTCCATTACTACAGGTGGTTTTTTTCAACAACTGGGACAATGTCATGTCAAGAATCTTTTGCTAAAGTGAAGTGATTTCAGTGATGAGAAGTGGGAGAAATATTTTAGCAATGTCAGCATATGGATTCCAGAGCCAATTCTGAAGGAACATGCACTGGGTATGTTCCCAGAAGACAGAGGCAACAGTGACAACATGCTATTATAGCAGTAAGTAAGTTTCTAGTATCAAGCTAGAGATTTTTGTTAATTTGTTGCATGTAGAGTTGGTACATCATCAAGCAGGAACACATCTTCCACTAATCTGGAGTCTGAGTTGGAAATTGAGTATCTTTACATGTGTCTTGCAAATGGGAGGCAGGTCAGAAACATTGGTGTTGTTGAGATAGACTAAACTTCAGATACACCTATAGTATAGAACTCACCATAGCAGTGAAGCAGTATGCTGTTTCAACTTTTTGTTATGTTACTTGTGCAGCAATGTCAACTAACTACTTAGAAAAGGTAGAACCCTTTAAAAGCAGCTTCAAGTTTAAGTTTGAGTTTGTTCAACAGATGTTGAAGTTCAGAGATCCTTTGATACTGCTTGCAACACAAGTTATGATAAACCAGGTCAAGCTGAGGACTCAGAGTCCTCACTTGAGCACTTAAATATGTTACAATCTATCATGTAAACTATGTTACATGAATGTCTGATAGCTACAATGATATGATAATAAATACCCAGCGATGTCAGGGTATGAGTCACGATTCTGATAGAGAAAAGGAGTACTGGGAATGTGTAATAAGTCCAATCAAGAGAGAAGCATAGAAGATATAAGGAAAAGGGGGGCTGGGAAGGTGTATATGTCCTATCAAAAGGGAAACATAAGTAACAGGGTAAGAAAAATGTAACACTTTTTGCTCAAATATCCAAGTCAAAGATTCAACATAGCAAAAACTCAACATAAATAGTGAATAAGTTATAAGTACTGGGGATGCTATACTACTGACCCCAATATTCACAGCCTTGCCCACATGTGAAACAAAATTTAACTGGCTGCCTATCCATCTTGAACATGTTTTGGCATGAAAACATCAGGTTGTTGTTGTGTGAAATAATGTACTTGACAATAGTCATATTGGTGAGCTCAATGCTCCATCTGCCATATTCACAAATCTTCTTCAATGGCTAGCAGAGGTCAACACTTAGCGACTAACAGCCTCTCCATCAGAATGAGTGCCCACTGTATGGAACTGGATTGATACCAATGTCAATGAGATTGTTATGAAAGGCCTTAAGGAACTGCTGAGATGTCTATCAACAAGTAAGCCAAAAGCATGCTGAACTGTAAAAGAAGCTTGCCATTGGGCCATTCTGTGATTCAGAAATGGCATCTGTTGCTCTTGAGATCTTTTGACATACATACCCTGTCAGATGTTCCTTCCCTAAAATAGCAACCCACTCACATAGAGCTCACACTGGACACAAGTGCTGAAGCTCTGTTGGAAAAGCCCAGATGTAGAAGGAAGGTATCTCTGATCAAGAGGCATTAGGGCCAGTGACATGTAAAGGCATATCACTGTACCTCCATACTGATTGGCTTTCTGAAAAGCCAAGGTAAGCTTGAGTAACCTCCTATTGATTCCAGGTACAACTTCCAAGTTCAAATTGAATCTTAAGAGCCTCATCTATTTGGAGAAGGCATGTAAATGAGATCATGTAGATGAAATGTAGGAGACACTGGTGAAGATGCTCAAAAACCTATGCCTCTACTATGAAAACATGAGGCCTGCAGTGCCAAAATACCCCAAAAAAAGTATATATGAGTTCTTGATTCTCAGTTTTTGTTTGCAAGTTGGTTTGGCATGGTTCACTGTTGCTGCAACATCAAGAATAATTCTCAATGTCTTGCTCAGTAGTTTAGAGATGAATGCCTTTTGAAACAACTTCTCAGATTGAGATTAGTGTTTGTTTTTGTAAATATTTTCTTGAGTATGTGGTTTATTAATCACTTCAAAAGCAAAACTAGTATAAGGTTTGACCAGAAACTGCCCAAAGATTAAACTTCTTCTAAGTGAGAACAAAGGTACCTCTTGTACCTGAATATAGCCCTCTTAGACTCTGGTAATTGGTGGGCAGTATCTCTCCTGCTTTCCACCTACAAAACATGTCCCCTTATATACTCTACAATATAAATAATCTAATATATCTGTCACAATAATAAAATAAAACTGAGTTGAGTGCTAAATATTATATAAACTGAGCTGTGTTTAGTAATTTCTCTGTCACAGTGTCTGATTGTAGTCAGGCTTCATAGCTATAAACTCTTTTATTCTTTTTCTGGTATGATTGAGCAGTCTCCTGGCACTAATTGTTTGTAATTTTCCCTGTCAAACAGTTCTTCTTCTGACTCTGTTTGCAAACATTATACTTCTATGCCACTCCACACAGTTCCTTCCTTCTCTGTCTACTATCATCTGCTCTATGGACACATGATATGCTTCATTTCTATGTTTTAAAGCATGCACATAAGCTCAGCCATGCTGGTTTCTCATTATATAGCTTTGTCTTCCATTTTTCTGTGATACAGTTACTCTTCTGGTAACCAATCATCTATTTCATTCCTCTAATTTGATATTCAGTATCTCAAGTATCCCTTGCTGATAATTTGTTGTTCTCTGTTTCTTGATAATATTCTTGTTTGTGTATCATTGAGGGCTTTTATTCTCTCTTCAAGAGGGGTGTGAATTGAAAATATTGTTAAAAGTCAAAATATTCCCTTTAGTATGCTTTTGATAGAGAGACATAATGTAGTATAGTTCTCTACAGTTTTCAGAATGCTCCTCTGTGTTCAGATTCACTGTTTATTTTTATACTAGCAGTGGTCAGGTACCCTTGTACAGCCTACTGTCAACCATTATTCTGCTAATATTCTGTATCCTTCTCTACTACTCACTTTAACTAGCTGCTCAGGGCTCACACTAGTCCTCAATTCTCTTGTATATGACATCTTCAACCATAAAAGTGCAAAACACTCTCTATTTGCATGTGAAAATAAAAGTAAAAGTTATGCATATTACCAGAAACATGGTTCACCCTATTTATAAGGGTTCTTGCCAGCCTGTTTTGTTGGTGCTATGTTGGTAAGCTGCCAGTTCAGAGGGTCTCAGCTAAGGTTATAGATCTGACCAAGGATTTCCTGTAGAATGCATTAATATTTAATTGATGACATAAAAAGAGTAACATACAGCATTGATGGCTTTTAAGCTTATTGGCTCCTCTCCATTTTAGACCTAACATGTTATTAGCTCTAGGTACTGCATTATTACAAGTGACATACCTTGTGACATCATAAACTGATTATATAGAGACACCTGCTGAGAAAGAGAGGGATTGCTAGTCATCTCACCTGTCATCTCCCTTTGATGCCAAGGGAGGTTACCTTGGCCACACTTTTGGCCAAAACCAAATGTCTGCAGCCTACATCTTTTGTGCATGTGAATAGCTGCTATGTGTTTCAGTCTTCAGTCATGCTGTCAAGCTTGATTCCATCACATCTAAGAGAACATTAGTGTAACTTGTAGAGACATGATATAAAATTGAAAGACTTACATGCCTATTATCCGAGCACAAATCAGCTCAGCAGCACTCTCATGAGGTCTCTTGCAGAAAAACTCCTCCTCAGGCTTGATATACTTCTTGTCAACAAGGAATTTAGTGCACTGTTCCATCAAGCTGAACAAGACAAGATGATGAGAACAGCTAAAGACCTTGATTGAACCAAACCAACACATACCTTTAATAGTAGTTTGCTGTCCCTTCAGTGACACCAGTTGATGCTCCTTTGAGAGTCTTGTTTAGCTCTGTAAGGAGCTCAAGATCCATCTCTCTGTCATCCAAGTTGTTAACTTTTGGCCCCATTCAGTGCTCCTCTGCTTCTAAATCATTGTCCACCTCTTTATTAAACTAGTTTAGATTCTTGGCATACCCAGCAAGTGCCTCTTGTAGACCAGGAATGCCAAATAGCCATGACAGAGGGTTGTCCCCAGGAGGCAGCTAGAAAGAGGTAGGAATCTTGGACACTAAAGGTAATGGTGGTAGTTTTTCCAATGTAGTGAAAAGCACATTATCACTGTGGTGCTCTGGAGCACACAGTGTACTGGACTAGTCCACATCTATGTCATTATCATTAGCTGCAGCCAAGGTGAGGGATGATTGAATTGGCATGAGTGGTGTCAGGATATGGAGGATATGGAAATGCAGGCCTTGTATTTATAACCATCAGCACACATAGGAGAGAAACTGGAAATTAATATGCCACACCAGACTTATGTCTTGATCAATCCATGTCTCACTGGATCCTTATGTTTTGTTTTTTAAGGTAAGATGTTGCACCTGTTCAAGATGAAAATCATAGCTGTCAAAAACATGAAAGCTAAAAGTAAACAGCTGATCAGAAGCATATATAAGAGAAAACAAAACAATCACACATACTGAGCATAAAGACATCACCAATGTCATGCCTATTGAAGACATGAAAGATAGATGAAAGTCACAGGAAAATATGAAAGCTAAAAGTAAAACAGCTGATTAGACATATATAAAGGAAAGAAAAAAAATCTCACATACTAAGTGCAAGTAGACTATAATAGCCAAGTGAGTAAACAAGTACACTAGCAATGGGCAGGCAGAACAGCTAGGTGTTCTGCACATGCTAAACAGTCTTTTTCACCCTCTGGAAGGCTTTCTAGCTCCTCAGAAAGGTAAAAAAGACCTTTCATAGGGAGAAATAACCATTTAATTATCATCAAGGGATGAGGTAAGATTTTGAGCTTGCTATAAGGTCCAGAGCATCTCTGCCTTATGTCAGAGTGACATACTAAATATATGTACCTCATTTGCCCTCAGTGCTCAGCATGTTCTCAGCATGCTCTCTAGTCCTTATACTTCCCCATCATCTTCAAAACTCTGCAGAATGCCCTACCTCCCTCATCTGGGGCTCTCTGCAAACTCTATTCAGCAAAATCCTCAAATGTCAGCTCAAAGGTAAGTCTTCTATCAATTCTCTCATTCCTCATGCAGCTCAGATCATCATCTCTCTTTGGTGCTTGTTCATTCTGCACCTTACAGGTGCCTTTGCTCTTTAAGTACAACTGTTTCTATCTCCCACTTAACCAACTCTCTCTGTTCATTTTCTGGCCTCATCTTCCTCAACACCTATGGAAGCAGTTTTCTCTAAGTCCTCTGTTATTTGCTCCTGCCTGTCAGCTGGCTCATCTCCTCTGTCTGTCATGGCTCAGCTCTCTGCATTTCACTAAGTGGCTCGACTCAGCAGCCCTCTGTTTGGCGACAGCCCATACCTATTACACTGTGACCAGCAGGTCTCTTTCACTCATTGGAGCTCTACTTCTACTATATCTATCTTGCAAGGCCAACAGAACTTTGCCCAATGGTACAAGTCAGCACTGGGTATAATTCAACATCTTGGTCTCAACTTCTGGATATATGATCCTTCTCCACTATGGGTCTCCTCTTTCAATCCCAACAACATTTCTGTGTATCCACCTGCAATTGCTTCTGGTGCATCTGTTCAGCATTTCCAACTGTACCATCTATTTTGGGCTCAGAATGGAGTAGCTGCTCATATTCTTGCCTCTCAGCTGTCACAGTCAGTGTCATGCATGCTTTCTCCACATACAAATGCTACCACTAGAGAGAAATGAATTGCTCACATTATTCTTGACACACTTCAAACCCATTATAGTATTAGCAATTTCACACAGGCATCTCTAATTAAAGAGACCCTCTGGCACAGGACTCCCAAACTTGACCACATTTCAGATTTCATTACTAATTGGTGCTCAGATCTAAACCTTCTCCATTCTGTCTTCTACCATATCCATTGGGCTGAAGCAATCAGCCAATTTGTCACAATGCTCCCTAACACTGGGGGCAAGACCCAGGTTACTAACCTTGTTAGTGTTGCCAGGTCACCAAACTGCAATGCATGTTTTCATAGATAATCAGAATAGATGTATATTATTAATCATGTCTATGGATATCTCTGGACATGGCTGATCAAATATGATAAGATATGTGCTGTATATATGTGTGACAATACATATACTTGGTCATCTAGATAATCAACCTATGCCCAACTCTGGAGATGTTATATGTATTTGCAGCCTCTGCATTACTGAGAAATATAATGTAAATGGACACATCCATTCTGGAAAATGGGTTGCTCCCAGGACCTGCCACAACCATGAAGCAAAAGATAAACTCAGGAAGATACAATCTAATGTGCAGAAGAAGAGTTTAAGAAATAGTGAAGCAAACCTAGAGGTTCCAAAACCAGGGGGTCAAAAGAAGACAGAAATAGACAAAGTTAAGCATTGTATAGAGTGAGGTATATAGCTACAAGATATGCTTTTTGAGTATGACTGAAGCACCCAGCAGATGTAAAATATTATCAAAAATGTGCATGCTTTTTGCAGTCCTGCTGAACCTGTGCACAGGCACAAGCTGTTCAACATCAAATATAGTGCTGCAAGCACTTGGCCTTATCCTTTATACCACTTTTATGCTCTTCACTCATATTATAATTGCACTGGGCCATGATCTTCAACTTCCTTCTCTTGACCTCCCAAATGACATCTGCACTTGCTACAAATGCTTGAATGTGAAACCCAAGATCACTTGGACTGTCTTCTGCCCAAGATGCTTTGCTCATCACCAGCTGGACTACATCTTTAAAATTTGCAATTGAAGACAGTCACCCAGAGCTAGACCATGCAGCAAGCCACTCTGAATGAAGCACAAAATGTGTAATAGAACCAAAGATGTTCCTTATTGTCTGTATAGCACCCAGTTGATGAAATTGTGGCTTTATTTCTTTTTTTCAACACTGCTAATATGGCAAACCTAGAAAAGACCCAAATTTCTTTGATTTATACTATTTTCATATTCAAACACTTTAATATGACATGAGATAATAAGTAATAAGGACTAGAGTGAGCTGAGCCTGCTAGTCATTGCCTTAGAGAAGCTATAGTATATTGAAAAGTACAAAGAGCTACATGATACGCTATACAGAGGTGTCTAAGCTGTACTTTCTGACTTATCTATGTATCAGATCCAAAGAGAATCACTTCTGAAACCTGTAGAGAACCTAACTATGACCATATGAACACATTGGCTAGTTAACCAAGCTCTCAAAAGTGCTATCAATAGGATTTTCCATTTCATTTCACCTTTCTATGACATCTGCAAAGTGCAATGAGCAGTCAACCAGTATGAAGGTACTTGGAGAATACATTGAACAGAGATGATCTAGAAAGGAATGATCAGAGAATCATCATTATCAGAATTCAAAGTCAAAGCAGATAATCTCTTAACAAAGAGTTTTAACATGGCAAAAACAGATGAAATTACTTAACCAAGAATGACATAGCTTTGGAATGAGTGAAAACACTTCCAAATGCATATAGCTACTTTCAGACAAATACAATAAGACATACAATTGATATCTAAGGCATGTGAAGCTCTAAATAAGACCAAGAATGCATTATTAAAGGAGATAGGAACAGTAACAGGTTGATTCTCTCTTATTTCAGTATGCTACTTCAAAGTGTTCACCTCCAGAGAAGTGTAGATGGGTTTTAAATCACAAACACATACAAAACACACAAGGACATGGTGCACAAAGCACAAAAACAAGAGCTACAATCTTGTACAAGAACTCAATAGCCAATATAGTCTGACTCTATGGAGTTTAAGACTTCTTTAATATAACTATGGCACATAGCATACTGGAAAAGGTTCTAGACCAGTTTCTACAAAGAGCTCAACACAGGTACACTCTTTGTTAAGACTCTAAGTATGTCACAATCTGATACACACACAGGCCACACTTCAAGTGCTCAAGGCTTCTTCTTGATGTAATTTTTAAGGGAAAATATAAATATTGTCCAATAATTTGAGAAAATAGTAAATGAATGACTGAGATGCTAAAAGAGGGAATATTCAGATGTCATAGAGCCTGGCCACTAGGGCATCTGACTGTATTCATGCAGGTATCTGCTTTCTAGGTGTTCTGGACTCTACAAATTGGATTTTCTCTTTTCTATGTCAGGTATCTATAAACAGATGGGCACAGCTGTTCTGTATTCTTACAGTATTTCTCTTTCCAGCATCCACATGCCTGCAGATTTCCAGATGTCAAAGTTTTCAAGGTTGGAACATGCTCCCACACCCATCTGGGGCTATGATTTTGACTAGAATGGCTGAACATGTTCATCAGATGCAGCATGATGGGTTACATGTTCAGCTGCTATCAGTCACATTCAGAGAATAGTGCAGTATAGTTCTATCAAACAGAACACAGCTGCATTTGGGCAGGGTTTATTCATTCTGTCTGGCATATGAATGTTGCTGGAAAAATCTATACATTTATCCAAATTGAGATGTTTAAGAAGTTGGCAAAAGCCAATATGAAAAGAGCCCCATTCTACCAATATTAACAAGCTCAATACATATATTATGAAAGCAGTGTTACAATTTTCTTACTTAGATGCTCATACTATGCTTTTCATTAACATCTGGACATCTTCACATTCCCAGTTCCCATTTCCAGTATACCTTGTACTAGTAAGTAGTTCTATAGCATTCTCTGACTTTCTTTGCTTACTCATTGCTGTTCTCTCTTCTTCTTCTATGTGTTTCTATAATTACTAAAAGACTCTTTCTACTACATTCTATACTCTTTCTTTATCTACAAACAAATACTTACAAGAGCTGTATTTAAGTAGAATGACTTGGGTCTAAGCTGCTCAGCTTGATCTAGTTAGCCAATCAACTTGTATTCAAGCAACAAACAAATCTTCTGAACCTCAGTAGAAATACTGAGCAAACTCAAACTTGAACCTGAGACTCAAAATAACTACACCACAGTTGTGTTGAGTTATTGACATTGCTGTACAAGTAATGTAACAAGCAGAGCTATTGGGAAAACTACATATGTGGTCAAACCCTACATGCTTATATTGCATATTGTGGTTCAAAAATGTCTGCTGTAGACTTATAGTATACTGTGAGAGATATTGGTAATAAATATGACATTGAATCAAGATCACAAATAGGTAGTGTTAATAGAAATATATATTAGAGATAATGATGCCAGATCATAGTGGATACTATAGAACTTGCTGTAAACATGAAAAATAAGGTGAACTCTAGCCCTTCAAGGTGTTCATATCCTGCTCTCCATCTGAGCCCATATTCTCATCCTCACTGCTCTCAGAAGCCTCATCATTAAAGAACATTCTTATGTCTAACTTCTTGCCATTCTCATTACTACTACTGCTACTGCTGCTGCCACTATTATTGGCCTGATCTGTTGTCTTTGCCTTGCTCTTTGCAGCCCTCTTTTTGGCCTCAGCCTCTCTCTTTATGTCTTCTGCTACCTTTGCTTTTGCCTTTGCCTTTGCAGCTTTTCTTGCCTTCACATTTGCCATCTTCACTTTACTCTTCTCAAGTTGCTGCTGGGCCTTCTTGTACTCTTGTCTCTCTATGCAGTGTTGAAGGAACTCTGAAACCCTGCTCTCATACCAATAATGATTTTCATCTTTCTGATCACCAGTTCTGACACTTGGTTCCACAGCAAAATACTGGTCATTCTCATTCAGAGGCTGGTTCATCTTGTCTATTGTTGGCTCATTGTAGCACTGCAGGATGGTATTGCCTTTACCATCCATTCATCTGTTTCCACATTCTTCCAAGCAAGATCATCTTGTAAAGGATTGTTGGGCAAAGCTATAAGCTAGTTATTAATAAATTAGGCCTGGTATTCTAAAAAGAGAGCTTAGCATAAGTATAGAATTTGATACAAGGTAAATCAAGTGTCTGTCTTATGCTAAATAAAAATCACAGAATCTCTTTGCTTTCAGTAGAAATAATTTCAGTATAATGCTTGAACATTACACTGAATTCATGCTATTGAAATCTTAAGTTCAACACTAGACTTATTGTAAAGGATAGTAAGTTCCCAAGAGGTACAGACTTATTCATGAAGGACACAGATTTATTCTCAAAGGGTACAGATTCATCTACAAAAGATACAGGTTTACTCTCAAGAGGTATAGACTTATAGATTCATTCATAAAGGATATAGTCTTATTTTCAAAGAATATGGATTCATCTATAAAGAATACAGATTCATTCCTAAAAGGTACAGACTCATCCATGAAGGATATATCTATTCTCAAAGGATACAGATGCATTCTCNGATTGCTGCATTCATCCATTCTTTGATCGTAGTGGGGGCTCCTTCTGGTCTCGTCATAATCTTGAATACCAAACTCTTCGGCAATCCCTGTTTGAATGCTACTATCTGCGCTGCATCATTATATCCGGTCTGCTTTGCAAGATAGGTAAACTGATAGGTGTATTCGTCTGCCCTTTCCTTCATCTTCAAATCCTTGAGCTCCAACTGTGCTTTTAAGGCAGGATCAAGGGGTTCGAACAATGTTCTGAAATCGTCCAGGAACTCCGACCACGTCACCTTTTCAGCGTCGGCATCGTATGCTAGCAAGAGATCGGTCTTCTCATTCTTCCAGAATTCTCCCGGTCCATCTGTCATGTAAGAAAGGAGAAAAAGCTTTTTTGATCTGTCGTCTGGAAATGCTTTCGGGTTAAGTGCAACATAGATCAACACTTCTCTCAGAAACTTCTTCGCGTCTGTCCGTGTCCCCGTGAAGGCTCTTGGGAGTGCGGCTTTTACTTCCTTTACCGCTGAAACTACTTGTACGGGCATTGCAGAGCCAATAACTGCTTCTTCGGCTACAGGTTCCTCCTTCCTGGGCCTGCTTCCAGATGGCTTCTTTTCTTCTGCCATCGTTTCAATCTGTACTTTCGGTGATCGGGGGCTGTTCTTTAGGCCTTGTAATAGCCGTTGGAATGGATCTAGCTCCTCCAGAGAGTCGGTGGATGTATTCAATGTATCCGAGTCTGATGGCTTCGGTGTATTCGGCAAGGGTTCTCCTTCTCGTTCGCTCGTTCTCAATCCAATCGGAATGAATGATGGGGTCGAGGTTCTCCTTATTTCTGGGTCTTCGGCTTGTGTCTCTGTCAACTGCTGACTCGTTAGCGATGGCAATTGCAAGGGGGTCAATAGTTCTCTGCGGGACGCTCGGGTTAACGGTGGGATCACTCGTCCACCAGGATTCGATATGGATTGGGTTGGTTGCCCACGCCGGAGCACCTCTGCGTCCGCGATATCCTGTTCTAGCTGTCGTTCGTTCCGTTTTGACGTTTTGTCCTTGGGTGATGCCTAGACCTTGGTAGGTCGGCAATCGATCAGCTTGACCTTGTGTTACGTTACTTGCGCAGCAACGTCAACTAACTAACCCAACGAAGAATCCCCTTCGTTAAGTAGTTACTCAAGTTCAAGTTTGAGTTTGTTCAGCGGTTGCTGAAGTTCAGAAATCCTTCAATATAGGCGTTGACACAAGTATAAGATTAACCAGGTCAAGCTGGAGACTAAAGGTCTCAGCTTGAGCGCTTAAATACGTTACAACCGATCTAATACTAACTATATATGTATAGCCGATGAGTTCGGTGATTGTCTGAGGTTTCCCGAAGCTATCGGAATATGAATAATAGTACAAAGGGATAGGTAAATGGGGACGGGGAAGGTGTACGAGTCCGATGATAAGAAGAAGCATAGGTGTGAAAAGGAAAGGGGGGCTGGGAAAGTGGATGTGTCCGATAGAAAGGGAAGCATGGGTAATACTACAGAGAGAAAAGAGAAAGTTCGTAACAGCTATACTTTAGCTTCATGACTCTAACTATAAAACTTATGTAATACTTCTGTGACTTATGCTGAACTTACACTAAAAAGCAAGCTTAGCATAAGTATAGAATTTGATACAAGGTAAAGTGTCTGTCTTATGCTAAATAAAAATCACAGAATCTCTTTGCTTTCAGTAGAAATAATTTCAGTATAATGCTTGAACATTACACTGAATTCATGCTATTGAAATCTTAAGTTCAACACTGGACTTATTGTAAAAGATAGTAAGTTCTCAAGAGGTACAGACTCATTCATAAAGGATACAGATTTATTCTCAAGGGGTACAGATTCATCTATAAAAGATACAGGTTTATTCTCAAGAGGTATAGACTTATGGATTCATTCATAAAGGATATGGTCTTATTTTCAAAGAATATGAATTCACCTATAAAGAATACAGATTCATTCCTAAAAGGTACAGACTCATCCATGAAGGATACAGATGCATTCCCAAGAAGTACAGACCCATTCTTAAAGAATACACCTCTATTTTCAAAGGATACAGACTCATTCATAAAGGGTACAGATCTATCCTCAAAGGATACAGATTCATTTCTCAAGGGTACTGGATTCATTCATGAAAGATACAGATTTATTCTCAAGAGGTACAGACTTATGGATTCATCTATGAAGGATACAGATTCATTCCTAAAAGGTTATCCATAAAGGATATATCTATTCTCAAAGGATACAGATGTGTTCTCAAGAGGTAAAGATCCATTCTTAAAGAATACAGATATATTTTTAAAAGATACAGACTCACTCAGAAAGAATACAGATCCATTCTCAAAGGATACAGACTCATTCTCAAGGAGTACAGATTCATGTATGAAAGATACAGATTTATTCTCAAAAGGTACAGACTCATCCATAAAGGATATATCCATTCTCAAAGGATACAGATGCATTCTTGAGAGGTACAGACTTATTTTTAAAGAATACAGATCCATTTTCAATGGGATACAGATCTATTCTCAAGAGGTACAGATACATTTATGAAGGACATAGATGAATCTATATCAGAATAGATCTGTATTCTTAATGAATCTGTATCCCTCATGGATAAGTCTGTACCTCTTGAGAATAAATCTGTATCTTTCATAGATGAATCTGTACCCCTTGACAATGGATCTGTATCTTTCATGGATGAATCTGTATCCTTTGAGAGTGGATCTGTATTCTTTAAGAATGAGTCTGTACCTTTTGAGAATGGATATATCCTTCATAGATGAGTCTGTACCTTTTGGGAATGAATCTGTATCTTCATGAATGAATCCATAAGTCTGTACTTCTTGAGAATAAATCTGTATCCTTTGAGAATAGATCTGTATCCTTTCTGAATGAGTCTGTATCTTTTAAAAATAGATCTGTATTCTTTAGAAATGAGTCTTTACCTCTTGAGAATGCATCTGTATCCTTTGAGAATAGATATATCCTTCATAGATGAGTCTTTACTTTTTAGAAATGAATTTGTATCCTTTGAAAATAAATCTGTATTCTTTAAAAATGAGTCTGTACCTTTTGGGAATGCATCTGTAACCTTTGTACCCTTTGAGAATGGATTTGTATCCTTTATGGATGAGTCTGTACCTCCTGGGAATGAATCTGTATTCTTTATAGATGAATCCATATTCTTTGAAAACAGATCTGTATCCTTTATGGATAAGTCTGTACCTCTTGAAAATGAATCTATACCTCCTCAGAATGGATCTGTAAATTTTGTGCTCTTTAAGAATGGATTTGTATCCTTATAGTTGGAAATAAATCCATAAGGTATGGATCCACCCACAAAGGACACAGATTCATTCTCAGAAGGTAAAGCTTCATTTATTAAGAATATGGATTCATTCACAAAGAATACCTACCCCTTGAGAATAAATCTGTATTCTCTTGTGAAAGGAACCATATCCTTCATAGATAAATCCATACTCTTTGAGAATGGATCTGCATTCCTATAAACTCTATTTTGGCTGTGTGGGAACAGAGTTTGCAACTTGCATAAGCAGCCAGTCTGACCTATTTCAGGTCAACTTGTATTGAGTGTGACCTGTGGCCAGGTTATACAAATAGATTTGTATAAGATGCAACAGAGCCATAACCATACAAATCAACTGCAATAGGTTAGCAATAGCCAAGGTAATGTATATCTATTATTCTGATTCTCATTGGTACTT
This sequence comes from Moniliophthora roreri, assembly GCA_001466705.2. Classification (NCBI taxonomy): domain Eukaryota; kingdom Fungi; phylum Basidiomycota; class Agaricomycetes; order Agaricales; family Marasmiaceae; genus Moniliophthora; species Moniliophthora roreri. Next base: position 324,017 of record LATX02000035.1, on the reverse strand, counting down.
AATACTACCCTTTACAATAAGTCTAGTGTTGAACTTAGGATTTCAATAGCATGAATTCAGTGTAATGTTCAAGCATTATACTGAAATTATTTCTACTGAAAGCGAAGAGATTCTGTAATTTTTATTTAGAATAAGACAGACACTTTACCTTGTATCAAATTCTATACTTATGCTAAGCTCTCTTTTTAGTGTAAATTCAGCATAAGTCACAGAAGTATTATACAAGTTTTATAGTTAGAGTCATGAAGCTAAAGTAGAGCATTAATCCAAAGTACAGCTCAATATAATATTAGCATATGCACTACACTATTAAAATTGTAGTGAACTTATCAATATAAAACTACAAAAAGATTAACATAAACCATATGCATTACTCTACAAAAAATTACAGAATATTCAACATAGAGATCAACATAATTCACATGTTTTACACTTTGCTGCACCCAGTGTAGGAGAGAAAAAAAAACAGGATTTAAGCACTAAGTGCTTATTTGGTGCTGAGTCAAGGCAGTCCATCACAAGACCCCATTGATTCTCCACCACCATCACAGGTAAGCCACTCCCACTTGCATGTTTCTTCCAGCCTATATTCAATGCTTTTTCTTCTCTTCTGCTTCTCTGCAGAACAATTCAAGCAACTGTTTCTTCTGTATTTGACTATGCCAGCCCTCTGTTTCTTTGACATTGGCAGTGGCAGGAACTGTCTTCATTACCTACCAAAGTTCCTTGACTGAAGCAGGTGCAAGCCAAGACATCTAACAATTTCTGGCCTAAATGGCAACAACACTGAGGTGGAATCTTTTCTGGAATCCACCAGCTTGTTGGATTTGAAGGAGCTTACTCTGCATATGGGAAGCTAACTTATTTTGCAACATGCTGTACCAAAAGTCCATGTCAAATGTTCCCAAATTTTAAAAAGACTGTGTTTAGCATTTATGAAATGCAGGAGAGTTGAACTGCTGGAGTTGGTGAATGAACATCTACAGGGTTAATCTTTTACTGTGCTGTTTTTCATACTGGAAGCCCAGTTGTAATTGATTCTTTTGGAACAAATTGTAAGGCCACTATGTAATACATGAAGTTTGTGACCATAACATCATAGCTAAAGGTTCAGCTGCTGCCTCACAGAGGCCTTCTCCCCTGTGATAAGTGAGTAATTACAAAATTTTATTTTTAACTAGCTTAGTGGCTCAAGGCAAGAGCTAGAACAAGCCATTAAGCCACAGAGTGAGCCAAGCTATTGGCACCCCTACCTAATAATAGTTTCAACATCATCAACACCATTATCTTCTGGTACAGAATCCTCATACTCTTCCTTCCCATATTCAAAAACCCAAGGTTCACTGCAGCACACCAAATTGTCACTATAATGCCAATACTCAATGCAACAGAAAGTGGCCCAATGCCCTTTGCCTGAGGCACTGTCTGCAAGCTGGTAGCTGTAACTATAGTCAGTATAGGATCCCATCAACCCAGAACCCTGTGCCTTCCCAATCCACTGCCCCACCACACCTGCAAAAAGTACATAGCATCTTAATAGTGTTGCAACAGAATTATGAGAGTTGCAACATATAGTAAATTTGGCCAGATTTCAAGTATGTTGTAGCTTAGTTGTAATATATTGAAATGTCTTGACTTCCTTACAACTGCCTGGAAGGATTATTTGGCATTGCAACTGTATTACAACCCATATACAATCATTACAACAAGTTAAAACTCAAGTAAAATCAATACTACTAGTTATTACTCTATTATAAGTGCAAATATCTGTAAAGCTCAAACATTGCCAAGTGCCAACCAAGCACTGGTAAAGGTATGGGACTTGGGTGACATCACATGTGGCAAACTCAGTCTCAGCAATGCTATTGAAGGGAGTTGTGGACGACTTTGGGGTCCAATCTATGTAAGGTGTGAAATTTGGTGGAAATTATATTGCATAGAGGAAGAATTAAGTGAAACAACCACAAAATGAGCTGGATGCAGTCCAGACAAGTTGAATGACATTCTGGGGACCACAGGGTGTGAGTTTGAACAATAAGGTCTTTTAACATCAGTCCAAGTAGGTATGGGTTGCAACCTTTGTGCAACCTTTGTGCATACAATAGAGCAATGAACTATATTGAAGGTAGTAATAATGTAGTGTCTAATTGTTGCTAGTATACTTATTATTGTAATATGGAAAAAGTTTGAACCTTTGATAACAAGTCATTCTAAGCCCTAACCCCTAACACAGGGTTCCTCCCCACACCCCCCATATATACCTTCCTAATCCCTAACCTCTTTGTAGGGGGTTCCCCCCCTGCACCCCCCACTAACCCTGAGCCCCTAACCTAATGGCTACACAGCAGACCAAGTTCAAACCTGTAGGACAAAAGAATGTAGTGGCAGAAGACACTAGAAATCACCAAAAAAGGCAATTAAGATGGTTCAAACTGGTCATACCCTCTAACACTTGGACTGACATCAAACAACGCTATTGTTTCAACCAATGCCATTCTATGATTGAACATTCAGAGTTGGGGCTGTGCAGCCTGGGATATCCAGGACCAAAGCCAAAGCCAAAGCCACATTACTATTAATTTCACTAGTCTATCATTATCTTCATTCAATGCTCTCACCAGTGTCCTCAACAACCAGCCCATGCCAGCCCATGTCAGCCCTCAAGTGGTCTGTGCACTTTCACATAAAGTCCAACTACTTTTCAAACTCAGTCCAACACTTCTTTTTTCTCTTCCACCACCATTTCTGCCTTTCCATCCTGCATCCCTTCCCCTTTGCCAGCTCTCCCTCCCTTCTATAGCCCTCTAGAGGGTCCAACAACACTCCACATACCAATTGGTGAGGCCCTTAATCTTTTCTCACACACTTGGTGACCTGAGTTGTATATTACAGCTCAACTCAACCAAGTCAGCACAAATCTGTGGTGTTATGTGTCAGATAACTGGAATAGGTGAAGAATGATGAAGGAAATGTAGAGAAGAGGGTAGGGGTGTTTGGAGCTGGATACACCAGCCTGTCATAAAGTGTGTATTATCTCTTCCCAGGATCTTCTCAATACAGTAGAACATTTCATAATGCATGACCTACTGATGCATAACACCTCATCATGCATAGCCAGGTTGCTGCCATAGCCTGCACACACATCTTCTATGCATGAAATCTCTTTTTGCATAGTGCATAGCACCTGAAGGAAGTTATGCATTAGTAGATTCCTCAAATTGTACATAAATTATATGTTTTAACTGTAGAATTGATCGGGAAGAAGCTGCATAACAACCTAAAAAACTCTCTCATCTTTCTGAGCCACTCATCATGCCTTCCAAGCCTAAAACATGAAAACCAAGACCAGCTCCCGCTCCTTACAACTGCAACTCTGCTAAAAAAAAAAAAAAGGCATAAAAAAGATCCAAACACTCTCCATACTTCTGCAATCCAAAAAGAGAAACAAAGAAATCATTGCAACCTCACCCTTCATGAATGGCTCACCATAGTGGATTACTTTGACAATCATTAGCCAATATCACAGACTGTTGTTGTTGAATACTTTGCATTATGACCTGAGGGTGCTCTCATTTTTGATCAGAGCAATCTTTCATGCCACCTGTCAAAGAAAGGACATAAGAAGGACCAGGAGCATTATTGGCCAAAAGGATACCATTGTCACATGTCCAGATGTTGAGAAAGCTCTTTGAATTTGGTTCAAGAGCATGGAGGAAAAGAGACACCCTCTGTCTGGGCCTATGATGTTGGAAAAGCAAAAATGATTCAAGCAGTTGTTTGATGTGCCTGAAGAGCAAAGGCTGAAATCTACAGGCTGGCTGGATTCATTCAAGATGGTATATGGGTTAAAACAGATTTGTCTCTATGGAGAGGCAGGCTCAGTTGATAACAATGCCATGGAGAAGGAGAGAGACCAAATTGGGAAGATCATGTCTAAGTATGCAAAGCACAACACCTTCACAACAGATGAGACTGGTCTGTTTGGATTGTAAGTTGATCTTTTTACTTTTAAATCTTGAAACTCACCCTTTTTAGTTGCCCTCCTGACTGTGGTCTGGCAACAAAATAAATGTCTGGCCAGAAAGCAAAGAACTCAAAAACTCACATCACTGTTCTTCTCACTTGCAACCGAGATGGTAGCAAGAAGCTCCAGCCTGTATACATTGGCAGGTCTGCAAGGCCAGTCTGTTTCCAACTATTAACACCTGCAAAGCATGGATTCTACTATCAAAATAATAAGACAGCATGGATGACCTCAGAGTTCTTTGAGGAATAGATTAAATTCTGTAACGCTGAGTTTCACCATCAAGAGTGTCATGTCTTATCTTGATAACTTTTCAGGCCATTACATTGACTACAAGCCTACAAACACCTGCCTTGAGTACTTCGAGCCTAACATGACTTCAGTCATCCAGCCTGCTGATGCAGGTATCATCCATACTACAAAAGCTCACTATTGGAGGCAATTCTGCATGAGAGCACTGGATTTAGATGAAGCTGATGAAGAAGACATTTATGACATGGACTTACTTGAGATCATGACAACGTTCAATCAAGCTTGAGATGCTGTCACACCAGAAACAATCACAAATTGTTGGAACCATACCAAACTCGGTCATAAAATGGTCAGCGAAGCAGCAGGAACACTACTACAGAACAGAGATGCATGGAATCTTGTGTTGGCACATGCCAGAAATGAGATAAATTTTGTCACAATGGAGGAGAAGTTGCAGGTCTTATTGGAGGGTCAGTACTTGTACACAGATTGGAAGCAGGCATTTGATGTGATATTTGGAGCAGAGACTAACAATGAGTTAGCAATTGCCGGCATTCAAAGGCTAATGGAGACACACCTTTCATCATCCCCTGGCATGAAACCAAAGGACCAGACCAAGCCCAATCCACTGCAAATGTTGCAGCTGAAAGTTCTTGAAAAGGATATTATGGAAGCTGTGGAAACCCTCCAAAAGCGGAAGTGAGTACAGAACCCTATGTCTCTAGAAGAGATTTTGAACTCCAAGAAAGAGCAAGAGATTGGAGAAAGAGAATTTGACTTTCTGGATACAGAAGAGGGTCTGAGAAAGATTGTTGAGCATGTTAAGAAGGGAGACTCACAGGACCCAATAGAGATCCTTGATGATGAAGAGGAGGAGGATGAAAGGAGTCAAAGGCCCACTGCCACCCCATCAGAGATCATTGACATGTGTGGAAGAGTGGAGAAGATATGCTTGGGAAATCCAGAGCTTGAACCAGGTTTCACACTAAGTATTGTGCAGAGTATGAGGAAAGTGAGGGGGATTTACAACCAGAAGAAGACAGAGAATATGCAACAGTCATCTTTGGACCAATTCATAAGGGTGGAGTGTGGCTAGAGTCAAGTAGTGTGCATGGCCATGTATGTGGCCATCACAGGTCACAGCTTGTTTCTATATATAGTACTATCACAGTTATATCACACATGCATTACAATTTAGTACTGCATAACATCTCTTTATGCATAGCCTAAAGGCTGCCCCAACCCTATGCATTATGAGATGTTCTACTGTACTTACTTCCTTCTCTGCATATTGAGAACCTTCCCTCACCCACATGCATTTCAAGGTCTTCTCCCCTCATGAAGTATGTACCCCTCTCACCTCCCCCAATTCATAGCAGGGCTGATCCCCAACACCTCCATGGTCTGGATAGTGTCTGATGTGAAGATAGGAACCCACTGCACATGTCTAGGGTCAACCTTGATCTTGACAGATCTTGCTCCCCTCTCCAGAACCCCAGTCACTAAGATGTTAGTTTGTTCTTGGCTAATATTTATGCTGAATTTTTACTTCACATGGGCCTCATCACTTACTGGATTTATACATGCTACTCCAGTAAGTTCCCTATCCAATCTCCATTCAGAGAACCTGATCCCATTCAATGTCAGCAGGCTTGAGAAGCACATAGAAGCTGGGTTAGAGGTAGGGCTGCCAACAGTTTGGCTCACTAACTGGCTAAGTGGCTCCAACTGGCTTCTAGCTCTGAGCAGCTTAGCTGCTCCTGAGCCACTTAAATTTAAAAGCTTCAAAAGGACTAACCTTTATTGTACCAAGTGGAAGCCAAATGACATTATATAATAGTAGGCACATTCTAATATCTATGTAAGCTGGTTTAATAAATTTTAATAGTTGTTTTAGCCTTTTGCAGTGGGCAGCCAAAGATCACAGCCACCTTCTCATGGCACCTGAACCACTCAACATGCCACAACAATGCATCTGTGAGGATTTTCCTATTCAAATATGAGTTAGAAAGGTTAGATAAGCTATGATATACAAAAAAAAAAAACAGCTCAAGATACATCTCAAAATTTTCAGAAAAAAAGGTCAGAAGCCATTGGCTCTGCAGCTCATAGCAGCTCCAGAACTGGAGTGAGCTGAGCCAAACTGTTGGCAGCCCTAGTTAGAGGGAGTGGGAGGTGGATGGCATGGGCCATATGGCACTTGTAGGGTACCTATGTAATACTCAATGTACAGTAGCTATTTACTCAGAAATAGTCTTTTACATTTATATTCCTGCTCAGAGTGAATGCTGAGTGGTTTTCTGGCTCACATGGATGGACCACTAGAGTTGTAATGTGGTTGTAACATTGTCTTTAGGTTGTAATGGTGCTGCAACTGATTATAATTATTATGAGGCCTGTAATTATTACAGTATGTTACAACTACATTATAACCAGATTACAACTAACTGTTATCATATTTGACATAGCATATAACTGGGTTACTAATGATTATAGAAGCCATAATGCATTATGGGGGTTATAATCCCATTACAATGCTAGGTCATTTTTGCAGGTGCACTACCTTCCTTTGATTCTGCAGTGTCTGAACCTCCCTGTATCAATTCTCAAGTAGTACCTTTCTATTGCACATCTGAACCACTACCTTCTGTAGATGATAGGGTTGGCAACAGCTTGGCTGGCTGCCCAGCTCCAGTAGCTCCAGAGCTGAGCCAGGCTAAGCTGCTACACCTTAACAGCTTGACCAAAGCTATTAAGATGAGTGGCTCCTGAGCAGCTTCAAGCAGCTAAGCCATGACTGAGCAGAGACCTTAACATCCTCTCTGCACAACCTCCACTGAGTATATATAAAAGTCAACACCACTGCTGTTTACCTGTACTAGCTGCTACATCATCCAACCAAAGTCCTCTACCAGTGCCCCCTGCTTCCAGACCCTACAATCAGTGCTCAAATACACTAGACAGTCTGTTATAGTGTATTTTGAGTCACTAAGTCCATATCCAGCATCAGCAGATGAGGCTGATGCTGTTTTTGCCTTGTTTAGCAGATATCTATCACCCTCTCCCCCTCAGCTCTCTTCATATCCATTCTCCATCCCATCCAGGACACTCTGCAGCCTCTGAGGGCTGATACAATGACAAATTTGTCATCTCTGTTGCTCTAGAGGCTATAAGAGGTTTCCTTGGGTGCCAGCTTTGCAACAATAGCCATGTGCTGCAAAGTAGGGGGCAAGAGTGGATATGGACACAACAGTGGCATCGTGTAGTCTAAATGACACCACCATCATGTTTATGACATCAAGAACCCCCAGGACCACAATTCTGAGGCTGTTGGTGCCAGTGTTAATGTTGAGTGGTGTGACTTTGCATGACACCTGCTCTTTCTTCTTTACCACCACGACAGCAGCAGTGCCAAGACAAAGGTAACTTTTTCTGTCTATTTTACCTTCTATCACTAATTCACTCACTCTAGAACAATTTGTAATGTAAATGAAAGGAGAAAGGCTGAAGAAAAAAGAAGAGAGAGCAGTTGTGGGGCAGAGCTTCAGGTGCATGTCCAAAACTGATTTTTTTTGTTTCTACTGAACATTCTATCCTATTCTACAGGCTAACAGGACCCTTATGCACCATCTTCAACCCTTACTTGCCCATCAGCATCACTGAAACCACTGAAAAACCCACCACCTCACCAGCTCCAAACTCAATGTACTCTATCTCACCCAGAAGCCACCAGGAGAATCTCTCTGTATCTTTTTTGGGTCCCTGAGTACAGCTACAATGTTATCAAAGCTCACCAACGTCGCCTTTCCATCAAACTTGATACCAACTGCACCTTCTCCTTCTACCTCCACTTCTAGACTCAACCAGAAGCACCCAAATATGCCAGACTGTTTATTCTGGCATATTTTTGGTTACTGTATCCATTTCTGAGGTCAGCAGATTCCACTGACCCTTTCTTTCCATTGATTGGCCCACTCACAACACCCCCACCTCCCCACCCCTTCCAAAACCTTCTCTAATGCACCCAAGTCCCCACCCATAGCCTCTGAGAACACACAGAATGGTGAATTTGCCATTCTAGTTGTTCTAGAGGCTAAAGAAGGGCCTCTGGATGCCGACTTTGCTGTGGGAGAGTGGGAAATGGGCTACAAGCATGATGGAGGTGTTACATAGTCTCACTGACACTATCGTGTTCATGCAACATCCAGAACCCCTTGAGCCAGAGGCCTAGTGGCTCTGAGCAGCTAACTGAGCCAAGCTGTTTACTATGAATGGCTCTGAGCTAGGAGCTGAGCCAGTCTGATGCAAGCCAGCCATGAGCAAGCCAAGCTGAGCTGTTGGCAGCTCTAGCAGATGATGATTCCTTAGTACCCCCAGACCCATCTATCTCACCTGCATACCACCACAAGCCTGCTTCAAGCAATAATTCTGTTGCAATTTATACCAGGCAGCCTCTTATGTCAATTCAAAACATTTCTGCTACCTCCTGGTAGAGGGTTCTTTCTGGACAAACATTGATATTTGTCAGCATTTTGAAAAAAAAGTCCAGACCATTTGTATCTGGCCTCTTCATTCTCTACTTGAATATGAATCCCCTTTTCTAGTGGTGGTGTCATCTCTTTCTCTTGCCTCTTAATGGACTGGAAGGCCCCACATCAAAGAACTGGGCAAAGCTCAATGTTGTTCAAGTTGCCCAACCCAGTATGATTCAGTTGTGGTTGCATCTGTCTCACTCCAAGGCCTGTGATGGCACCCAGTTCCAGTCTTCATTCTGAACTGCACTTCTTCAGCATACAGTGGGGGGGACAAGTTGTTCCTCATGGTCTGTATCATCTTGAATAAGATGTTGAATGTGTTTGGAAAGTATAAACCCTAAGTTTAGAGCCTCTATTCATGTGAGATGCTATCATGCTTATTGAAAACCCATGCTGCTTGGAGCTCTTAACTCTAACCTTGATGTGGTTTGTGCATGCAGTCGTCAGGTCCAATGCATGCTTCCTTTTCAACCCTTAGCTATTGCCTTTTCCCCATCTATCCTGCATACTTGCCCAGCCAGAATGGACTGGATTACCTTCATCATATGCAATCAACCTGCCCAAGCATCCTTTGATTACCACCAAAAGCAAACTGTGGCTGCTACTGTACTGTGTTTGTCGACTCCCATCACCTGCCCCTTTATGGCTTGTTAGCAAAAGCAGCGATTACTATTCAATGCACAATGTTTCATCTCAATTCCCTCTTGCTCACAAACTGTGCAGTTCCTAGACAGTTCACACACAGTTCTCAGACAGTTTGGACCAAGCACAGTTTGCACAGTTTCATGTGCAGTTTCTAGACAGTTCACACACAGTTCCCAGACAGTTTGGACCAAGCAGTCTCAACAGTTTCATGTACAGTTCCTAGACAGTTCACACACAGTTTCCAGACAGTTCAGAGCAAGCATAGTCTGCACATTTTCATATGCAGTTCCTGGACAGTTCACACACTGTTCCCAGACAGTTCAGAGCAAGCACAGTTTGCACAGTTTCATGTGCAGTTCCTAGACAGTTCATAGAGAGTACAGTTTGCACAGTTTGCATACAGTTTCTAGACAGTTCAGGACAAGCACAGTTCACATACAGTTCCCAGACAGTTTGGACCAAGCATACAGTTCCCTGACAGTTCAGAGTAAGCATAGTTCACACACAGTTCCTAGACAGTTCAGGGCAAGCTTGGTTTATGCACAGTTTCCAGACAGTTCGGAACAGGCACAGTTCACACAGTTTCTAGGCAGTTCAGAGCAAGCACAGCTCACATACAGTTCCTAAACAGTTCAGGATGACTATACATCTCAGTCTCAGGGGGGAAGCTTCTGTAACAGTTTAGCATAAATGGTCTCCAACTGGTTTTTACCTTAAAAGTAGTTTATATTTACTTGTTGATACTTTGCTTTTAGTATTGTTCTGGCATTTGATGACAAGAATTATTTAAAATATACACTTCCCCATTACATCAAGCAACTTATGCACATGTTATTTCATTTACCTTCAAAAATATTAATTATTCAGCACATATACTTCACCACTGCATCAGATAACTTTTGCATATGCAATTCCATCTACTACTTAAAGATTCCTTATAGACATATGTCACAAAGTGAATTATATAATCTCACACTGAAAGATCAGAGAAATATTTAATTGAAACATTATTCTGTAGTGTCAAGGCAGACCACATACATCTTATACAATCTATTAAATAATTCTTCTACAAGGCACTTGAATTGTGCAGTATAAGCATGAAATATATAGATTAGAATTAGGATCACATATGTCTCACATAGATTATTGCATATACCTTCAATAGCTCTTGCATGATAGGAAAATATGTTTGAGATTGCATATGTCTAACATAGTATATTGCATAAATCTCTGATACTTCTTTTATAATGCATGCAACTTGTATAATATATAACAGGAAATTTACATCTTTGCAGGATTACATATGTCTGGCATAATATTGCATACATACCTCCAATAGCTCTCATATAACACATATGAATTTGTACAATGCAATATGTGAGAGACATGTATTAGAAAAAAAAATTTTAAATTGCATATCTCTCATGTATGTCACATGACCATCACACAAACATGCAAAAGGTTATAACTCAGTTATAACTAGGTTATAACCCCCTGGAGACAGATGTGAGGCTAAGTTCGAAAGCTGTTGCATGGTAACATCATGTGATGTTACAAGCCACCAATGTCACAGCTATACAGTTGTTTGGAAACTCCCAAGATAAAACTTGGTCCTACTTGGTCCTGCCAGCTCATCACTTGCTTTCTCTTTCCCCCTCACCAGCTCCCTTGCCAGCTTCCTTGCCAAGTCTCTCACCAGTTCCTTCTGCTAGTCTACTGTCAGCCACTATCTTCCCGATGAACTTCAAGCACATGATATGACTCCCAGGCTGGTAGGCAGCCAACAGAGATTTAGTAGTTTGGGATAGGTGTCACAAAGTATGTTTTTGCACAGTTCAAGCTATACTATAGTTGTTCTAATGTTTATCTTGAATAGTATTCACTTCAATGCCCTTATGCTGCAGAATGCCAGCTCAGGATTCACTACTAGGCTTGTCTTGAAGGTTCGCTATCCACGCTACCTTTTTTCATCTCACTCATGCACTTGTAGTTAGCCAATGGGCCTTTTGAATCAATAGCCATGCAGTAAGTTGATACAGAAATCCATATAGTCCTGTCACTGATATATCTTTTCTCAGATATAAGTTTGTATCCAAGTCTTGTTACAGGAGGAGGTGAAAGAGAGGATAGTATGAGGTCTGTTGGGATTTTTGGGGCTATAATTATTAGAGTAGATACATTTATAATGAAATCACTGTTTAGCTTTGCTCTATGATTTATTGATGTTCAGCAATGAGTTCAAGAAAGTATACTTTCAGAGCTGTGTGGAATCCTTTGAATCAACCTTAATTTAAGCATGATTCAAAGGGGTAGACCACTGATTTCAGGTGAATGCATATTAATTGAAAAACCTCATGAATTCATATGAAATAATCTGAATTAAGAAGAGAGGTTTTTCCTGATGCAGTGACTCTTTTTTTCTCTGCCACTATTTCATAATTAATGCTTGTGATCCAGTCCATTGCCTCTATGCCTCTGGAAGTCTTTACATGTATTTGGAAGCTCATCATCATGGATTGTCCCCAGAAGTCCAAGAAACAACCCACCCCTCGACAACTATTGCTTGTACCCAGGAAGTGGTCACAAGAGGTCACTTCCGCACTGACACTCTGGTTGATCATAAATAGGTATGCTCAAAGTTACAGGACCTACGGTCATAGGTCATAGGTCATACTCGTTGTTTATTATATGAACTGGTGAGATGCTGGGCAAACCCAATGTGACTCATATTGTGACATATTGTGACTAGCCATATACCCTCATAGTACCTCATTTTGCCTTCTCCCCTCTTGCACGACAAACCCTCCTTTGACTTCTTTTAAAGCTTTTCTGAGTCACCTGACACTCATGTTGACAACTCAGAAAAAGCCCCAAGCATCTAGATAATGGGCATTTCATATTGATTGTAGAACCATTTACAGCTGTTATAAATAATGACAAGAATGTTTTGAAAATAAGATGCACAGATTTCTATCTCAAAAAGGAAATCATTTCTATCTGCAGTATCCTCTGTTGTCTGGGCCACTGTCATCAACATGTTGTTTCGAGTGCTCTCAAGAGAGGCTTCCTTTTTGGGACAGTTGTTGCAACAAACAAATTCATATGTTTTTGCCATTATTTACAAGAACAGCTGTAATAAGATTGTTGGGTGTCTTGGAGGAGTTTGTGAAGGGCCATAAGTACAACATACTTCTGATCATACATATCATGAAGTGTACGGCGAGGAAGGGAGTGAAAGAATTATCAATTTATGGGTTGTCACACTCAGCAGCTTACTTTTACTATATTTGGATCCATCGCTGTGGGGTCTGGACAGCACATGATAAACAATGGGTACGACCTACGACCTACGACCGTAGGTCCTGTAACTTTGAGCATACCTAATGTTAATTCATTCAATGATTTTCAGCTGTGGCTCTTGAGGTGACAGATTTCTCTATCTGGATCTTGTTCCCTCATGATTCACTTTTCAGACTATTGACTGGTGCTCTCTTTTATTCTGCAGAGCGTACACACTCTAAACTTGGTCAATTTGGATGTGGCTAATTGGCACCCATATCCCCTTGTATTTCTCGGCTCCTGATGGGCTCTCCTTGTGCCCTACAGAATGTTGAAGTTCCTGTGTATGGGGTCAACAGATATGTGGCAGCAGCTCTCCTCTCTGTCACCCCCTCCATCCATTCCTGCAAAATATATGTTTCAAAGCCTGACATGTGGTTATTGCTCCTACTCGATAGAGACCCGATTTTTGATTCCCTTCTCTACTGGCCTGTTCTGAACCATGGTAGATTGTACCCATACTCCTCCACTGTCTCGGATATCACGCTATTGATCACTTTAAGCGTCTCGAGACCCGGCATCAATTTCATGGTTTCTCCCTCACTGTATCTTTCACAGAAGTTAGATTAAAGTTCAAAAAAAAATTTTTATTACATCGCATCAATCACTAGCCTGTTTTGGGTTTGTACAATGAGTTTGAGGTAGCGGGCGCTGCCGCTCGTCGGCCCTACACGGGTTATAGTGTATTGTGGAGCTGCAAGTCAGGGCTGACTCAGTCACCTGCGCGGAACTTGTCGACTCGTACCAAGTTGCACCAACTCAACCTATCTTGCCCAACTCGGCCCGACTCAGTCCCCCGAAATCCCGGACAATCTGCTGCATTCTGGCGCCAGCGAGCAAATATCAGGATTATCTGAGTCGGGGAGCGAGTCATGTATCACAAAATCCTCACATCATGCCCCCAGCGGAAAGGTGTTGCCATCCTACTGATGAGTCTTGGGCTCGATTCAGCGTAATACTGTCCTGCTTACAGGAGAATATCATATGACAAGCCTAGGTGTCGAAATAATTGCACGCAATAATTTATTTACCACGATGAAGTTTTGTTTTCTATCAACTGATTGAACGTCATGATCATAATAGTAAAGACTAAGCTGAACAGAAAATTATAGAATAAAGGAGAGGGTCGAACGTATGCAGCATGCATGGGTATGGTATGTATGTATGAGCCAGTTCCACAACAGAGAAAAAAATAACACCCATCCATGCACCTTTTTATTCTGGTTTTACACGCCAAACGACCGCAGCTGCAGCCACGCTTAGTACGAGCACGCCCATGGCTGTCTGCACATTGATACTGTTCGGTAATGTACCCTGCAGACAAGTCGTCAGGCCATGCAACAAAGCTGAAGGTTAGCCACTTACCATATGTGCGTTATTTTTTGCGTGCGTTCCAACCGCATTGAGACCTTGATGATTCTCTGACAATACAGATTTGTCTGAGGACATATCCGGCCTGCCTGAGAAGAGCGATGACTCAGACGATGTTGTCAAGTTTTGGCTTCTAAAGGCGTCCTTAGTTGCAGGTGTGTCCTTGCCGAATATGGAGTTTCCGTGGTCATCGACAGCCAAAGTTTCTTCGGTGTCATCGGTATCTTCACCTCGCGAAGTACTTCGGCGTCTACGTCCCGCCTTCCCTCTGCTTCGGATGCCCGACGCGGATCTTGACCTCTTTCGACCTGGTCTGCTCGACGTATACTCGTAATCGCTCGACACGCTCCTAGGACTCGGCGGCGTCATCAACCCAACACCTCGGTACTTGACAGCGTCCCCATTTTCAGTCAGAGGTGTGATGTTCGGCTGCCTCATCGCTGCGGAGTGTACCTGCATCACTGCCAACTCCTTCTCCTTTTCTCGATTTTCTCTGTCCGTTGCCACCTCCTTCTCCAACTTGCCAATCCTCTCCAGCCCATCATCAACCTCCCGCACCTTCTTCTCCCATTCTCCTCGCATCTTGCTCTCCCACTCCTCTCTCGCCTTGACCAGCCGCGAGCGCTCCTCGGACCACTCCTCACGAACTGAACTCCACTGGCCTTCAACGTTACTCTTCCACTCCAAGATCATAGAAGTTAGTGATGATGGTCCGTCTTCTTCAACAGCTTTTGCAGTCTCGACGACCTGCTCCACAGTGGCAGCAGCGGCTGCCTCTGCCTCCTTCTCCTGCTGCTTCTTAACGACACCCTCCAATCCTTCAACCTTTTGCTCGAGACTCCTAATAATCTCTTGCGCGTCCCGATGATCCTTCTGCAACCCCTTGGACAGTTCCAACGCACTCTCGAGCTGAGCAGCAAACGACGTCAACTTAGCACTCAGCTCCTCAATAATCGCCGAATGATTCTGATTCGGATGCGCTGATGACCGACCCGTCAAGGTCTTCGATCTATTCCTCGTTGTCTCGCCAGAAGGATGATGTAGGCCGTTGATTTTCATACCGAGATTCGTAGGTTCCGGTGTCCGAGGTCGACCAAGCTCTTCCCGCCTAATGCGTCGCTCTTCGTCGGACTCCTCGTGCTCGCGGTCCTGCCCTCGAGTTAACTCGTCCATATCGAGTTCATCGACGTGATGCCTCGAGCCAGAGCCATGACCACTCTCTTCGTCTTCCTCGACCTGCTCCTCTTCAGCATCCTCATCTTCCTCATCTACACGCTCGAGTTCATGTGGAGTGATGGTCGCGATGCTCCGGCTGTCATCACCGTCATCGTCACTATCCTCAAACTCCTCTGACGACTGAGGTGCTTGCGGAGGCTGCGAAGGCTGCGGCGGCGGCGCTTCTCTCCGCTGCAAAACGTCCATCATCTCCCGAAGCATGGTTACTTCGCGCTTCATCGTCTCTTGCTCCTTCAAGGCACCTTCCATAGCTCGAATGCGATCGACGTGGGCAGCCAGAGAGGCCTGGGTTTCTTTTAGTTGGGATTGAAGGTCATCTATTAACGTCGGAGGTGGTGGTGGTGACGCTGATGAAGGCGCGGTTGCGATATGGGAGGACGGCGCAATATGTGATTCTGGAGGTGACGAAGATGCAGGGTCGGGGACGGGAGCAGAAACGGGTTCGGATGGGTTTCGCTGACGGGCTGGAGGTAGTGTATGTGGATTAGGTGGTGGATTAGGAGGCTGCATTGTATGTAGTGAATAAAAAGGGCAGACAAAGTAAAGCAAAAGAAAAACTTACCAGGTTGCCCGCGCCGAGAGTATCATGTATCTCTGTCATTGCACCCGTCAGGGTATGGAGCTCTGCACCAGTCTCTCGACTCTTCTGGAGCTCTCCCTGTAGCCGGGTGATGATGTGGTCAAAAGTAAGACCGCCTTTGCCCGGGGGACGCATACTGCCACCCATGCCCCCCATCCCGGCCATTGCTTGCTGAGATATCTGTGGGCGACGGGGTGGAGGTTGTTGAGATGCGGCAGCGGCAGCTGAGAAGTTGAAGGAAGATGGGGGACCGTTGAGCGTCTGTTGCTGATGCTGCTGCTGCTGCTGTTGGATGTTACCGTGTTGTATCTGCTGGTGCTGCTCTGCACGAGCTGCCATTTGCAGATCATGGTCACTGAGGATGCAGAGCACACGTGCAGCAACTTTGTGGTGAATGATGGTCTTGTTGTCTTCGCCGACAATGTCTATGCCAAACTCGACGATGTCGTCCGACTTGAGCTCATAAGGGTCTGATTCGAGGCCTTCTGGACTGAGACGCTCGCCATTAATGAAGGTTCCATTAGAGCTCTTGACGTCCTTGATGAAGATTTTTCCTCCTTCCTCCCAAACTTCTGCATGCTGTCGACTGAGTACTTTTGAATCAAAGTAGCCATTTCGTTCTCCTGGGGTCGTTTTTGCATTCGTTTGGCGGCCTATCTTGACTCTTTGGTTGTGAAGAAGAGAGATATGTTTTGGTACAAACGAGTCATTGAGAGGATAGAGGTAAAGGGCAGGATAGCCCGTCGGTGCTGGCATGGAGGTCGTCGAGGGAGAATACACAAACGAAGAACGTCACATTGTCACGCAAGGACGTCACTTTGTGACCTGTGCCGCATTTGGTAATTCGGATTTTCTGAATATTTCCTTCACCAATTTGAACCCTTCTCTTCGACCACAATGTCAGATCTACCAGCATTGTTGCTTGCCTCTCTGAATCCTGCGACAAGGAAGCAGGCAGAGCAGAATTTGAACGCGTTGAGCGAGCAGCAAGGGTTTCTGTCCCATCTCTTGACCCTCGTTCTTAATCAGTCTCAAGATCGCGCGGTTCGGCTTTCAGCAAGTGTGTATCTGAAGAATCTGGTGAAATTGCGCTGGGAAGAGGTACGTGTAATATCATCTTGTGCGATCTGCTTTTAAATATTTCGAGTAGGATGTCCAGCCACTCGCGGAACAAGACAAGGCAACCCTCAGGTCACAGCTGGTACCAGCCATGCTCCGACTTTCGGACCCTGCAGACAAAGGAATACGCGCACAAGTCGCGGAATCCGTAGCTTTGGTTGCAGAACTCGATTTCCCTTCAAAATGGCCTGATCTAATTGATGTGCGTCTATCGTATTTTTTTGGCATGTAATCAATTACTGAGTTTGCTTGTTTTAGCAACTCGTGAGCTCTTTACAGACATCAGACTCCAATACCATCCTCGGAGTTCTTCACACTGCACACTCCATATTCCGTCAATGGCGTGCACACGTTCGTTCCGACCAGCTATTCACCGAAATCAACCTCGTTATATCCAAATTTATGCTCCCTTTCCTCGACCTTTTCAGACAAACCGCAACAAGTTTACTCAAAACTGCCCTTCCGACTCCCGAGAAGGCTATCCAAACTCAGTGTATGACCCTCCTTGTGGAGATCTACTACGACTTCACGTGCCAGGATATCCCGCCCGCCATCGAAGATAGTCACAAAGAATTCTTTGCTGGTGAAGCTGGATGGTTCCCGGTGTTCATGGCCTGGGATCCAGATGATCTTAGGAATGACGACCCTGATGAACCTACACCTTCCTTACCTTCCCAGCTCAAGAGAGTCATTCTGGAAGTTGTCGAGGTACGTACTATAACACCCCTTCTCCCCAATCAATGCTAACTATCACCTCAGCTGTTCGTTAAACTATATACCGAACAACTCTTAGAGTCCAATGCCGTCCCGACATTTGTACAAGGCGTCTGGTCACTCGTTGGTTCCAACAAACTTACCAACGTCTCTTATGACCCACTCGTCTCGCAATGTCTCCGCTTCTTATCAACTGCAATCCGCTCGGGACATTACACGCAACTCTTCACAACTACCGAAACCATCTCGACTTTGGTTGAAGGCGTTGTTATTCCCAACGTACGTGAGCTCACCCCGACTATTCTCATATTTCAAATTACTCACTCCCCCTCAAGGTTGCTCTCCGACAACACGAGCTGGAGCAGTTTGAAGACGACCCCTTGGAATTCATCCGGCTCGACCTCTCCGTTGGGGGAGGTGCCGCCGGAGGTGCTGGTGTCTCCAACGAAGGTGTCACCCGACGCCAAGCAGCTGCCGATGTCGTCAAAGCCCTCGTCAGTACCGGAGGCGGAGATGGCGAAAAGATCACCACCGAAGTCGTCGGTAACTGGATCGGCAAAGGTCTCGATGCGTATGTTCAATCCGGAAAGAGCAAAGATGGCCAGGGCTGGAAGGCCAAAGACAGCGCCATCTACCTTCTCACTGCTCTTGCTACCCGAGGAGGGACATCGCAACACGGGGTCACATCGACAAATGCTTTAGTAGACGTTGTCAAGTTCTTTTCGGATCATGTGTACGAGGATTTAGAGTCGCAAGGTGGTGTACACCCGATATTACAAGTAGACGCTATTCGATTTTTATATACCTTCCGGAATCAGGTGCGTGCCCCCCTTCATTTAGAACCTCCCGATGCTGATGACGTGAATAGCTCACAAAACCGCAACTGCTCTCCGTTCTGCCTCTTTTAGTGAGGCATCTAAAATCAGACAACTATGTTACATATACTTATGCAGCGATCACTATCGAAAGAGTCCTTGCAATTCGAGGGCAACCTGGTCAAAGTCAGATGCTGTGAGTATATCACAACTCTTGTAGTGCTGGTAACGTTAACACAACCGTATCCAGATTCATCCAGACTGATATCCATGAAATCTCAAAAGAACTTATTGAGGCCCTTTTGTCCAAGATTGAAGTAGCGGGCACTCCTGAAAAGGTCGCTGAGAATGACCATCTGATCAAATGTACCGCAAATTCCTGTTGATTAAACAATTTAAACTGATATCTATTCATTCACTAGGTGTGATGCGCGTCATCGTAACTGCTCGGCAATCCCTCACGCCCGAGTATGAAACATTGCTCAAACGCCTAGTTGGCATCCTAGGCGTGATTTCCCGAAACCCCAGCAACCCCAAGTTCGACCAGTACATCTTTGAAAGCGTATCTGCGTTAATGAGGTAACGTTTCTATCTCTTTCTCGCGCTCCGAAGATTGACAGGATTTCTCTGAGATTCGTGGTAACCGGAGCACCCAATACTCTACCTGCATTCGAAGGCGTACTATTCCAGCCGTTCACCGTTATCCTTCAGAACGATATCGATCGTACGTAGGGCTTCCTCTTATCAATCTGCGACCCAACACTAACCACCACGATTTAGAATACATCCCTTATACATTCCAAATCCTCGCACAGATGCTCTCACTCCACAACGAAACAACTATACCCCCGCAATACGAATCACTCCTACCATTCCTGCTCACGCCTGCCGTCTGGGCGCAAAAAGGATCCGTCCCAGGTCTGGTCAGACTGCTCAAGGCCTACCTCAGACGAGGTGCCCAAAGCATGGTTAGCAGAGGCCAAGTCGCTAGTATACTGGCTGTAGTACAGCAACGACTTATCCCATCACGAGTGAATGATGTGTGGGGTATTGAGCTGTTGATGGCAGTCGTCTCCCATGTCGGCCCGTAAGTCATCATTATATCTTGTATGCTCTTCGCGTTGATTTGTCACTTTTGCTAGGAATGATTTGAGACAATACTTCAAGGGCGTGATGATGACACTACTTACGAGGATGCAGACGAGTAAGACAGACAACTACGTCTATCTCTTTGTTAAATTCCTGCTGTACACCATGGCATTGAACGTGGATGGATTGGGTCCGGACTATGTCATTACGGGCATAGAGGAGATTCAACCAGGGCAAGTCGCTTTCCCATTGCCCTCACTCATTAATGATAACATTACTCTCATTACAGATTGTGGAGCCAGATCGCAACCAACTTTGTACTTCCCCAAGTGCCCAAGATGCAGCAAAAGGACAAGAAGGTTGTCGAAGTGGGGATGATCAAACTCCTCTTCAGGAGCGAACGGTTCATCCAGCCTCCCAGCGTGCAAGCATGGTAGCCACTATCGTTTCTCTGTTTCTTCTCGTCTACTTAAACGTCATCTCCAGGCCGGGAGCGTTCACATCCCTCATCAAGCTCTTCGGTCCACCTGGCACCTCACTGAAGGATGCTAAATCCTCCAGCTCAGGTACTGATGACGACGCGTTCGTCGCAATGACTGCTATCGATGAGGAGGAGCAAAGCGCTGGTTACCAAGCGGCCTATTCTCGCCTTGCAGCCGCAGAATCTGCAGATTTGGACCCATTCGGATATGTTAGTGATCCAGAGAAGTTCTTGGGCGAGGAGATGGTGGGGTTCTCCAAGCAGCAAGGGGGCAAACTCAGGGTGTTGCTCGGGCAGTGTGATCCACAAGTTGTGGGTCCAGTCATACAGAGCTTGGCAGGGGCTGGATACGCGATATGAGTACTGCATTGTATATTTATCTAAGCATGTGTCCGCTAGTAGTACGCGTAACGTAGAATGCGACATGTCGATTTTTGCGCAGTGAACTATAATGCGTTGTGTGACATTGAGTGTGACACTTGAATTTTCGTATCTACAAAATCATCCGCCATGTCTGGGTACGTTGCCTGTATCCCTTCAGTCAATGGGCTATCTGACTGGATTTGAAGAGCAAAAACTTCCTGGGCCGAT
Source organism: Moniliophthora roreri (assembly GCA_001466705.2). Taxonomy (NCBI): domain Eukaryota; kingdom Fungi; phylum Basidiomycota; class Agaricomycetes; order Agaricales; family Marasmiaceae; genus Moniliophthora; species Moniliophthora roreri. Next base: position 303,226 of record LATX02000035.1, on the reverse strand, counting down.
GATGTCGATGAGCTTGGTGAGCATTGCAAAATCCCTTCCAACTTCACACTCATTCGTATACTCATCAGACCAACAAAAAAACCTCGATTCCTCCATTGACGAAAACGGTATCCGGACGGTCGTCGAGTACACTGTGAATGAAGCTGGGAGGAAAGTTAAAGTACCAGGATTGAACCTTTCATCGTAATTAAGGCCAATCTGACGTTTGCCGATAGATCACTCGCAAATTCAAGCGCACCTTGCAAAAATCTGTTGTCGACCATCAAGTCGCTGAGAGAGCGAAATGGGCCAAGTTTGGTGCTGAGAAGGGAAAACCGAGTGGACCCGATACCGCAACTACGACAGTCGGAGAACATGTGTCGCTGATATTGACCCCCGGGAACAAAGTGGGTGGTGACAATGAAAGTTGACGACTAAACGACCCATGCTTCCTTTTTTTCATAGGCAAACGAGCAAGAACAAGTTGAGGAGAAGAAACCAGCGAAGACTGCAACAGGAAAAGTTGTGTGTCGGTTGTGTAAAGGAGAACATTTCACTGCAAAATGCCCGTATAAAGGTCGACTCAATACTGGTGATGGTGCGCTCCCTTTATACTCCATCCTCGACCGTGCTCTCACTACCCCTTAGATTTGGCACCCGATGACGACACCATGCCACCTGTCGACTCAGACGCAGCACCGGCACCCTCAACATCAACAGGAAAATATGTGCCTCCTTCCATGCGTGGTGGCTCACGACCTGGCGAATCTATGCGTACGGGCAACAGAGAAGACTTGCCCACACTTCGTGTCACCAATGTATCCGAAGATACCCAAGAGAACGATCTCAGGGAGCTCTTTGGTAACTTCGGTCGTGTTGCACGAGTGTATGTCGGACGCGACAGAGAAACAGGTGCCGGCAAAGGATTTGCGTTCGTAAGCTTCGAAGATCGGGCGGCCGCTCAGAAAGCAATGCAGAAAGTTAATGGAATGGGTTATGATAACCTAATCCTAAGTGTCCAGTGGAGTCGTACGTTTCTCGAAAATGCCCAAATATACTTCATTACTGAACTTTTCTCTTTTAGAGCCCCGTCCCGAACAGAAATAGGGATCTTTTCATGTTACCTTACACCCTGGCTATCATGTTTCGCATGTAATCTACATGTTGCTTTCTATGTGGACCCGGTTATCTTCTAACTCCACACCCCGCTGAGTGATCTCTCATTTTACCGTTGTATTGTGTGCAAGGATTTAGGTCTAATCCTGCTTATGTTCCACTACCAAGATTTAACCGGTAGTCAGCCCTCGCTGGAACAGCCCTCGAGTCAACACTGAATCGGAATATGCTTCTTCCTGCGAGTGATGGGAGTTTTTCATCTCCATTTGCTTCTTTGGAATGGTACTCCAGAGATAGTAAAACCTTCTCCCGACCTGACCAAGACATGACCAAGACATGTCCCCAACTCAGGTTCTCATATTCACGATTGCTGCACATGGGCCAATTCAAGCACATCACTAAGCACACCATAGCACATCAGTAAATTGTTTACATAATCAAGCGATGAGCAGGTGAGTCGAAGACTCGAATTTCAATACTCTTGCGCTATGAAACAGCTTTCCCCAGCGGCGAGCGCCCAGACCCAGATGTCCCAGCTTCATCAGGTTCTATACAGTGGAACCCACCTCATATGTCGGATTTTGGGATGTAGGGATGCGGTATTGTGGTTCTATGCACCTTCCCATCATCACCCTCAGCTCCTGACTCCCGAGTACTTAGTCCAAGCTTTCCTGACGCTTTCCCTTGGGAAAGAATCAAGCCATGGGCGAAAAGATTGATTTGTGGCGGCCTTGGCACGTTAGAACATCGGATTTTGTTCCTGGTTAATATTACTTCCTGTGCTGTGCTATCCGTCATACAAGTAAACTGTTCACTGACGCATCATAACTATTGCTCAGTTCTAGCCAGAATCTCCTGCACTAGCTCCTTGCGCTTCGATAAAATTCTCGATCATAGCGAGCGCCGGAGTTTAATCTGGTCCGTATCACTTCTCCAACTCCTTGAGTTTCGATAGGAATTTCGACTATTCGCCCCCACCTATCCTGACCACACCTGGTGGAACAGTCCCGTCCTCGTCCCTGCAGTCGAGTATTCTTATTTATCCCCGGATCTCTCCGTTCAACTCAGCTTCTATCTCCTTACATAGTTTCTCGAAAGAACAGTCATGATATGCCCGGAGCATCATGATTCTGAAGCAGACCAACAGCCCGAAATACATAGATCGAATGGATGGTAAGTATGTACACTTGCTTTGCAAGTAGTCTTTGTTGACATGCTGAATTTATAATTCTAGTCGTAACTTCACTTCCAGCGAAATATAGGAGGACCAAACCGTATAAATAGAGCTCAAGACCAGGCGATAATAAGCCATTCCCAACCTCACACTAGATCAACTAGTAGTGGCAGTAGTAAGTCACTACCTTTGCCTCTAGTCCGTTCCGCAGCTCTTGGCACTTGCACCTCAGACACATCATGTCCCCTGTTGCAACCACCCCTATCGTAGCAAAGTCACCAGTGCGAGCCGTTGGTAATGGCATTCACCATGTTGACGCCAACGGTAGCGCTCAGGCTGATGCCCAAGCAGTTGACAAGCCGATCAGCTACGACATTAACCTCCCGTATATCAATGCCACCAGCGAAGAAAAGGCCAGGTTGGAGCGTGGTACACCATACCCGCAATACCTCCCGACATGGGACCCCATCTGGTTCGATCCTCTACCGCCCTTCTCCTTCGATGACCCAGCTCTTCGTGCGGACCCCGCAATGCCACACCTACTCAAAGGCGATCCCAAGCTCAGCGAGATTACGCCTCGTATGGGCACCTTTATAGAAGGTGTTAACCTCGCATCACTTTCCGACGCCGCGAAGGACGAGCTTGCTCTCTTAGTTAGTCAGAGGAAGATCGTTGCTTTTCCGGCACAGGACGCTTTTCTTGACCTTGGCCCCACTGCGCAACAAGAGTGGATGAATCATTTCGGGAAGCCCAACTATCAACCGGTTTCGGGTAGCTTAAAAGGTCAACCTGGTTTCCACATCATCCACAGGGATGGAAATAAAGCCGAACTGGACGCCTTTTTCTCCCAGAAGACGACCTCGTGCCTGTGGCACCAGGATGTTAGCTACGAACGCCAGCCTCCTGGATACGTGATGCTTGGCCTTCTACAGGGACCAAAGGTGGGAGGAGACACAGTGTTTGCCGCAACTGACGAAGCATACAAGTGAGGATTTTGATTTCTTTTGGAGTACTACTGTATATTCATTTGAATTATCCCTTCTCATCAGGCGACTATCACCTACTTTCCGCTCCATGCTAGACAAAATCAAAGCGACCCATTCTTCTGCTAATATGATCACGCATACCCGTGCTCTAGGAGGTCTGGTCAGGAAGGACCCTGTGACGTTCACTCATCCACTCGTGCGAGTACACCCAGTCACAAGGGAAAGATGCATCTTCATCAATGGCGAGTTCATCACTGGCTTCCAGGGCATGAAAACTCCCGAGTTCAAGGCCATCACCGACTTCCTGTTGAACCATATCACCATTGGGCACGATTTCCAGGCTCGAGTACGATGGCAACCCAAGACTATTGTGATCTTTGACAATCGTTCCACTCTCCGTATGTATTGCTCACGCTATGTCGATTATCATTGACTCGACCCTTGATTTCAATATAGATTCCGCTATCGTTGATTATGTTGATGGTGAAACTGGCGCCCAACCACGACATATCTTCAGATTGGCTGCGATGGCTGAAGTGCCTGTCGCTGTTGCTTGAGGTGCCTTCCCGTTCTGAATGTGTACACACCATGTAGTCAATCAATTCGGCGGTTTTAGCGCTGGGTACATTATATATGTCATGCAAATGAATATATACTCTGGAAATGCTGGTAAAATCACAAAATGGAATCAGCAAGGTCACAAGTGCCGTCGAGAGACATGTAGACATGATGTTGCTACTAGGATACACCTCGATTAGTCGAAGGTTATTTTTTTGGTGTTCTCGTGGGGAATAATTCCGCCGGTCTTGGCGCTTCCTCCTCGGGGTGCCCCGCGGCCACCACGGCCTCCACCACGACCGCCACGACCACCCCGTCCTCCACGATCACCCCATCCTCCACGATCACCCCATCCTCCACGATCACCACCAAAGCCCCCACGTCCACCTCCACGTCCACCTCCACGTCCACCTCCGCGTCCACCGCGATCTCCACGTCCACCACCTGATGGGTCTCTTGGTTGCGAGAAATCAAGTCTGATTGATCGTCCCTCAAGTTCGCCGCCCTGTTTGGCATCAAACGCAGCCTTGGCACCATCCACAGTCTCGAATTCGACGTATCCGAAACCCTTTGGCCTGCCAGTATCCCTGTCGGTGGGTAATCGAACACTCTTCACGCCCCACTCGTTGAAGAACTCCCAAACTGTATCTTCCGAAACGCCAAAACTCAAATTGCCCACAAATAACGTGCTGCTTGGAGGACTTGTAGTATCGCCAAACGCTTTTGCTCTCTTCTCCCTCGCAGCATCCTTATTCGGTGGATTGCCCCTGTCGACCCTGATAGCACGTCCGTCAATCTCTTGTCCGCTCATTTTCAATGCCTTCTCAACGGCGTCTGAGGTAGTGAAGTGGACATAGCCGAAGCCTCTTGACCTGCCAGTGTTGCGATCCATCTGTACGGAAGCAGAGACGACTTCACCGCATGAGGCAAACTCTTCTGCGAGACGGTCGTTGTCGACATTCCATGAAAGCTGACCGACAAAGATGGATTTAATTTCTTCGTTGTTGCCAGCAGGTGCAGCGTCGCCATTGGCAAGCCTCTGCTTTTTGGGTGGAGCAGCCTCGGTGTCTGGAGCTTTCCGTTTGCCTGTTAGATTAAGAAGACACTTTAGTGAATTGTGAATAAGTAGAAATCGATGTTGACTTACCGTTCACCGCAGGTTTTGTGTCATCGCCCATCTCCACATCAGAGTCGGAGTCAGAGTCAGAATCAGAGCTAGAACTTGACGACGACGCCGACGAGGCAGCAACAGGGGCGGGTTTCGATGGTGCTTCGTCCTCCGAAGAATCGGAACCGGAAGAGTCAGAGCCGGAAGACGATGAATCTGCCTTCTTGGGTGTCACCTTCGAAGCGGGAGTGGTTTTGGCCGACTTGGCAGCAGGTTTGGCTTCTTCATCAGAGTCCGAGTCCGAGTCTGAACCCGAATCTGAATCGGACGCTGATGATGATTCTGCTGATTCTGCTTTCTTTGGAGGTGCAGATTTTGTGGGTGCGGCAGGTTTTGATGCAGCCTTTGGCGCAGGTTTAGCTTCCTCTTCGGATTCTGACGAGGAGTCTGAAGATTCATCATCCGAAGACTCTGCCGCCTTCTTCGCCGAAGATGTCTTCATCTGCTGTGCTTTAGGCTTTTCATCTTCGGATTCAGAGGACGACGAGTCTGAAGAATCATCATCCTCCTCCTCCTCCGATGAGGTCGAGGCAGCCTTCTTTGCCGGCAATGCCTTTAGCTGTGCTTTGGGCTTTTCGTCTTCAGACGATTCACTCTCAGAAGACTCGTCAGAAGAGGAATCTTTGCCATTGACCTAGAAACGTATGATTAAATCATGCCCTGCGATCACAAATGTGCTAATGACGCGAACCTTGCCGTTCGTGACTTTTGCAACAGCAGGTTTCTTCTCCTCGTCTTCCGAGTCTGAAGAGGCATTCGAAGATTCTGACGGCGAAGCCTCGGCCTTCTTCTGCAAACGCAAAAAAATAAATCCTTGAGTGTATCGCAGTGTGGATAAACACGCACCTTGCCCTTGAGCTCCTTTTTTTTCTCTGGTTCCGTCTTTGTCACTGCAGCCTTTTTGGATTTCACAGCAGCAGTTTTTCCCTTCTTCTCAGCCTTTGCCGATTCCTGTGGAGATAATTAGTAGGCAGAAATTTATCTAAACGGAAAATCGACACATACCTCTGCCCGTGCCTTGGCCAAGATTTCTTTGGACGTGGGTATCAACGTAGGCTTTTTCAAGCTGGCTTTGGCCTTCTTCTCGGTTTTGTCGGGCTTTGCCATCGTTGAGCAAGGGAGGAACTGGAAGACTAGGAAACCACAGATTTCAGAAAAAATTACTTTAGGGCCGGGCAAGAAAGTAATAACGTGACCGGCAGGATACCTTGTTTCCGGCAGCTTCCTCCGATCTTCCATCGCAGACCTCGTCATCATCATGGACAGCGATGAAGGCGCATTCGACATTGTTATAGTCGGAACAGGACTTACAGAATCAATCGCAGCTGCGTGAGCCACTTTGGAAATCTTCAAATCTCCCATTGCTCAAGCAGTCTGCGACTACAGTGCACTATCGAAAGCAGGTTTCAAGGTTGCTCAGATTGACGAAAATCCGTATTACGGTGCAGATGAGGCCAGCCTGACTCAGGATGAATTCATACAATGGCAGGACAAGCTCTCAGTGAGCACCGATGAAATATACACCTCGTTCTCCCGGACTGGAGAAGTCCTTCCACAGTCGAGACAGTATTCTATATCCCTCTCACCGGCCATGATTCCATCTACTGGACCTCTCATCTCATCTCTCATTCAGTCGAGAGTCTCTCGATATGGCGGCTTTCGCCTCATACAACAGGTCGCAGTGTACAATTCATCGGGATCTATGAAACCCGTTCCTGGGAGTAAAGAGGATATCTTCAAGGATAGATCCATCTCGCTCGTCGACAAACGTCGACTGATGCGGTTCCTACAGTTCGCTGTAGGGGATTTTAGTACTTCGAAGGAACTGGTGGGAATGGAAGACGCACCATACGTCGAATTCCTGAAATCCAAATTTTCGTTGAATGAGGATATGGCGATAGCTATAGCATACGCTCTGAGCTACTGTCAATCGCCAATAGGTAACGTCTACTCGATGTTCTTTTTACCGATTGTCGCTTATTTTCAAGCTCCAGATCCGACATTACCCGCACTCCAGCGTATACATCGTTATCTCCTCTCGGCTGGTCGATACGGATCTTCTCCGTTCCTTTTGGGCCACTATGGTAGCTCAGGAGAGATATCACAAGGTTTCTGTCGCACATCAGCCGTATCTGGAGGCGTGTACATTCTCGGCAAAACTCTCAAGTCCGTCAGACGCGCAGACAAGTCCCAATCCACTGCTGATACCGACACCCCCGAATACATCATTCATTTCGACGAATGGTCGGAAGCGCTTACATGCAAAGTCATGATATCCTCTGCTACCCGGATTCCTCGGGAACTGCTTCCGGAAAGTAAGCATGCACAACTCCGACACGATGCTTGCTCTACCACGGTTGCCAGATGCGTTGCTATTATCGACAAGCCACTCTCATTCGTGCCTACCAGGGAAACAGGACAAAGTGGAACGACGGAAACTGAAGCAGGCAATGACGAGCAGGCATCCTCACCTTCATCCGATCAAATAGATGCAGGTGTCCTCATATTTCCACCAGATTCTCTTTCCAGCGGATCGGCATCATCGGCAGTAGACGTTTTGATAGTAGGCGAAGGAACAATGTCTACTCCTCAAGGAAAATGTAAGTGGTTTTCCTGCGCAGCTACGCCCATCGACTGAGCCTCTCTTTCTTCAGGGATTCTATACTTATCCACCCTAAACCCCGAGAACATACCACCCAAAGACCTTCTCCAACCTTACCTCGATACTACCCTTTCACTCGCATCTACGGAGGCCGTTTCTCCGCTCTTCACCTCCTTCTACAACCGACGTTCTCCAGCACCCTCCGATGCATCTACACCCTCGGATGCAGCTCGTCAATCTTTCAAACTGACGGATCTCCCAAACTACATCCTCGTTCCTCAATTACCCACATTGCCGCTCACAGAGCCTCCGGATATCGCAGCCGTTCACGCTGAAACGGTGTTCTGGGACGCTTTGCGTATCCTACGGCCTGAAGGCAACATGTCCGCTTCAGCCGAGGGAAATGCACCCAGGTTTTGGCCACCGCTACCGGATGATGAGAATGAGGAAGGTGAAGCGTAATTTCCCGGGTCATACAACGAACACATGCAATTCCCAGTGCTACATGTAAACTAGATGTATACCACATCCGATAAACGTGAATTCAATCAATCCATTATTGTGTACATCTTACAATCAAGCAACCAGTGTAAATGCTGCACTGGATGCATAAACGAAATCAACATTTCTATAAAGTAAGACAGATGATTATCAGTCATACTGAAGGGGCAATCACCAACGAAAGACCACTTACTCCGAATTCACTGCCCTCAGAACATATGTCTTCTCACTGATATCAAGATCCATCAGCAAAGAACGACGGTAGATATGATATCACTCACGTTGACAAATCACTGTCAAAGGTAACAATTGCTTGACCATCGGTGGTCTGGAACTTTCCAAAGTTTTGCTCCAAACCAAAAGGTAGGTTGTTGTTGTCAAGCAAGAAGAGCGTAAAGTCGCTGGCGTCGTTGGGGTTACTCTGCCATGTAATAGGAACGTCAGCTCCGGCTTTAGCTGCTGAGGGAGTCGAGATTTGAAGTGCAAGAGCGCATGATAGGAGGGAGGCAGCGATGAGACTGTTGGGACGCGGAATAAGGATCAATGGTCTATAATCCTAGGCTGGCAAATTGAGATGCATACCTCTTGAAAGCGTACATGATCGAGGAGATAGGTTGCATCAAAAACATTTTTGACCCATCCTTTTATACGTCGAGAGAGGTACTTGAAGGGCAGTTTACGCCGTTTGAAGCATGTGTCGGAGCGACCTGTGCCCAATTCAAGGTGGACGCGGTGACACAAAACCGAAGGATTGAGGTGACCTGGGAAAAGCCAAGGGGTGAAAAGCCGAATGAATTATAATCAGTGTGGACCGCTGATGGGCGTCCTGTACTTTTACGCTTCAATTTGATGACCGACGGCGTCAGTTCAACGCTGCATTGATAATCGAGTGCATAAGTGCAACATAATGCATAATCGTGTCGCTATATAGCGTAAGAGTTCTCCAGGATAGGTTGAGAGGCACATGGATTCTGAGGCACGCGGCCTTGAACCCGCCATAGGCAATAGAAATAAAATGAAAAGACGCACCAGAGTATCCCACTCGGAGATGCAGGGTCCAAAATACATCGAATCCAAGCTATTTGTGCGCCTGATGTACGAGGAACTGTCGGAAATCATAAGTATGAGGAAGCAGAATAAGCGCCCGAACCCTTCTCACCTGCAACCGGACCTCGACAATGGCTGCAGTCGTAGAATGACGAGACGAGACGAGACGAGATCTTTCAGAGTGAAGTTCGCATGGGGATTCCAATGCTGCATGTAAAGTAACCGATCTTTTAACGATTCACTCTGGCAAGGCTCTTACGTCGAGCGAGACAACAGGAGACGGAGTCAAGATAGACATCATGAGAGTAACGACGGGCAAACATCACAATATTCGGACAGTTCTGGAGAGTACGCATTGCATTGAGTGTGGGGCATGGCGGCATACTACCTAGTACATATAATAAAAGACCAAGACGAATGGGCGAGGGACAAAGATGTTTATTTCTAGGACAAAAAAATTTAGAAAAACTGAAAATGACAGGAATGAAAAACACGTACGAGGATGATTCCGTCAAATCGGTCTTTGAACCACTTCATAGTATCCTCCTTCCTGATACGGTGTTGGAAGCCCACCCGTGCCTTCTTTTGCTTCCTCTTCGCGACTCGAGCGCCAGGTCGGGACATGACGACGTAAAAGTCCATTCCAAAGATACCGATGGTGGGATCGTATCTGGCACCCAAATCTATGTGTTCCTGGATACCGAAACCAAAGTTTCCAGTCTCCGAAAAGTTCCTCCTTCGCAACTCGTACTCCTTGACCTTCAAACCACGCTCCAAAATCTCCTCTGCTTTGGGACCACGGATGGTAACGTGAACGGCGATTTTCTCATTACGACGGATACCAAAGGTTCGGACAGTGTAGCGGGCTTTTGAGGTAACGGGAGTTTGACCGGTCAATTGTTCCAAGACCTTGGAGGCACGGGTGAGACGATCACCACTTTCACCGACGGAAATGTCTGCAAAGAATACACGATTAGTTTTTTAATTCTCTGGGTGAAAACTGGAGAGTTGACGCACTAATAACAAGTTTGTCCACCCGCATCTCCTTCATGGGGTTCGTCGGTGCAGTTTTTTGGTCGGCCTGCATAGAGAAGATCAAGTTATCAATATAGGATTCTCCACCAGACTTTCATGGGAACCATACGAACCATTTTTGCGGGGGTGTCTTGCGAGCGTTGAGCGCTGCGTTGCCTTGATGGATACGACTTGTGAGTCCTCGGTCGGTGCCGAACAGCCTCGATGGGTGGCTTGCGACTGTACAGTCACATGATCCGCCGGTCGGAGGTTGCCGCGTGCCGGAGAATTGGAATGGGCGGTAGGAGAAGCGCCCAAATCATTATAACAACTACTCCTTGGCCTATACTGTCATCATGCTCAAGACGGATTTGGATCTCATCTGACACAGTCACCATTGGACATGGAAATGATCAATACCTGGTGTCAATAACAATCAGAGAAATCCACCAGCCTACTTGTCAGACATAAAACAGAGGATCTCTTATGGGAATGACCTTGGATTACCTTCTGGGCCCTGGCAAATGCTCTTCTTCATTGGTAAACTGGTTTATATCCACAGCTTGAACCTTGGTTAACCATCTGGTCCAGAAAAAGGCATTGATGCTTTGAAAACTTTCCATTGACTTTGTGCCAGTGTGTGTCATTTCCATTGGGTCTTGATACTTCATAGCTCATCCCAGTGAAGAGCTTGTTTGACCACCTGTATGGTGTTACACTTCAAATGCATTCACAAAGGGAAAATGTTTGATAACCTGGAAAGAGAAGAAGGCCACCAAAGCTGAACAGAAAGCTTTTGCATGGCAAGGCATACTACCTGACATCAGCTGGTGGATTCAGACACAACAATGGAGAGGTGCACACCTTGTGTTGCAGAAAGATCATCATTGGCAACCTTCACTACCCCTCTCTGGATCCCCTCAAGGGAAGAATGCCAGTCTCACCAGCAGTGCTCATGGTCAACGTGAACCAGGTCAACAAGCTATTGACTACATCAGGAATGGAGAAAAACAAACATCAGTATGTCGTTACTTCACCCTTTTCATGCTCAAAGCTTTAGCACTCAAGTCAACAGCACCAGCTAACATTCTCAGTCATGCTTCTCAAGCAGTTGCTTCTGGGCAAAGCAGAGGCAATAGTCTGTCAAATCAATGCCTGTCATTTTGCTGGTTCTAGTGAGGTCATCAGCATGTTACTCATTGTGGTCAAGTGAGTGTCATCTCACTATTGAGTATATCTGTTATTCATGTTCAACCATTCAGGTTTTGTGTCTCTGTATGTCTTCATGCTGGTGGTATTGGCCATCACAAGTGTGTTACCCATCTCAGGTATGTAGCTCCTTCGCTGTAGTGACTATTATTCTTCAGCATGAATGGCACTTCCAATAGACATTGCCACCCCTGGCACTATGGAGTGTAACATGCTCAAGTTTGTTGAGTCTTGGCTATTTATATGAACACTTCTTGATGCCCTTGCAGTCACTCCAACTTGATGTACCCAGAAACCTGAATGGAAGATACAGGTTGGTGTCATACCTACATCTCACCAGAAATCCAATCTTAATGGTCATTCTTTAGTATCTAGAGGTCTCCCAAGGCCAAATGTATTATATTAGATAGGAGGATGGTGATACTTGGTTATTTCATACCTTTCAAATGTAGTAGATTGTATCTTAAAGGTGAACATATTGAAATTGGACTAACACCAGTGAGGTCTGGGCTGTTTGGCTACTGAAGCATGTACATTACAAAAACTGACAAGCAGTTACAATGCTGATAGGATGGTAAGTAACAAGATACATACTTAATATAATGTCATGTAATTATTACACCTCTTATAACGAAGGTTATATTGTGTTATGGGCATTATATTGCATTACAAGCACTATACCACATTACAGGCAATATATCATGTTGTGAGCAAAATGTGCCATAATATATTCTAGTCCAACTCTTAAGTGTAGCCATACAATGAACAGATAAAAAAAAATCAATATACATATATATACAGGAGTATTGCTAACTTAGATATAAGAGTATATATGATACCAAAAACCCCTCAAGGCAAACAAGGTGTCTAGAGAAATGAATGAGTGAACATGTAACTAAAAAGATTCAGAAGAGGCATGCTTACTGAAACAGGTGTTATAGAGAGTAGGGCTGATGACCAAAGACCTTACAACAGTATTATTAGTGAGCTAGATGAGAGAGTGTGAAAAAGACAAACCTTTCATGGACCACACTTAGACAAGGGCAGGTACCAATGGTATGATAGATGGAGGATGACCTTAATGGTCAGACATGATGTGGGGTTCAAGGTGTTGGACCTAAGCTTGAAATCATAAGATAAAATGTGAATGATGCACCTTCTTTCAGCTGGCACCAAGCACTGGTGTTATTGATATATGTAGTTGGTATGCTGGTAGTGTCAAAGGGATGTTGATGGTATTGTTCAGTGTTGCCGGACATTGTTAAAGACATAATTGGTGTTGAGCATGTTGCTGGCAGCAGCAAGGACAGTAACATGTCACATGAGGTTGGCACTGTCAGGAGACATTGTTGAGGGTGTATTTGGGATCAAGAGTGGTGTTGAGCATGTTGTTGGTGGCAGTAATGTGGCACATGATGCTGGTGGTGTGATTGGTGGTGATGTGTCAGATAGTGTCAGTGTTGTTGGCAGCATTGAGAGACATTGTTGAGGCTGTTGCTGGCATTGGAGATGTTGTAGGTATTGTTGTTGCCAGTGTCAGTGGTAGGAGTGCCAGGGATGAGGATGACAACAGCAGGGATGACAGACAATGGTGGTGGTTAAGAAAGAAGCAGAGTTTGAACATTTGCCAGGTGTCTGAATTTAAGGTCTGCTTTGAACAGGTCTTCACTCACATGATTGCCATTCTATTTTTAGTTTTTATTCTCCCCCAATAGTGACACTGCATCTCATGCAACCCCCTCATATTCCAATTGTACAATAAGCAACACAATATAACACCCACAATTCAATATAATGCCTACAACACATTGTAATGCCTGGAACACAATATAACATGATACAATGTCTGCAACACATTATAATGCCCTGCAATTGTTATGAGGCATTATATTAGGTATGTAACTTAAATATATTACTAAGAAATAATTGCAGTACATTCTAACTACACTACATTCCTCTAGAACAATTACAGGCCATTGCATTTCATGGTACCCTGTAACCCATTGCAGCAGGCTGTCAATTTTGATGATGTACTATGAGGCCATATTGAGAGACATAAATGACAGACACATGCATTAAATGGCTGTTACAGCTGATAAGACATCATTGACAGAAGAGAAACACTCAGCCAAGGCAAAAGTCTAGTAGATTTGCTCTTTACCCTGCAAAGCTTCCTTCAGTCTGATGTTCAACATTATCTAACATGGATTTACATTCTCCAAAGACTGCCCAGGAGGTCCATAGTCCTTCATCATTGATCAATGTAGCAAATCCCAACCACAAATCTCCCCCTCTAATGTTATTGTCAACAGGCTGTCCTTCAAGCTCTCTAAGTAGTGCCGTCATTAGTTTGCCTTGGTGGGCAAGTACCTTCTCCATGGGTGTTGTTCAGATATCGGCTTGATTGAAACTTTGTAATCGTGATTGATCAGTGTAAAGGAATGTGTTGTAAATAGCAGAATAAGTACTGTAGGGATTGGTTGTGAGTAAGAGAAATATACCAAAGAAATAATATATCTTACCTCAGACAGTCTCACTAGATGTGTGAACAGCTGAGGTGTTACAATGCATACGTAGCTAATAAATACTAAACTGGGAAATTTGATTAATAGGTAAGACGAGTCGGACGTATATCATATAGAACATGTATCATAGTCGGGAAGCGGGAACCGGAAACGGAGTACAGAGTAGAAACATTTGATTGGGCAGTAATTCATGTATCACCTGCAATCTTTGACACTCCCCCTGAATTGGCACGCAATCTGTTGTCTTGAAGTCCAATTTTAAGTGAAAACCACTTAGTCTTGCTTTGAGTGAGTTGTTTGGTAAAGAGGTCCACTAAGTTATCACTGGATGGAATGTAATTGAACTCGAGTTCCTTCGCGTGAACTATGTCCTGGAGCCATGACCAGTTGGTGTCAAAGTGCTTTGTTTGCCTGTGTTTAGTCGTTTCATCTAATAATGCTATTGCACTAGTATTGTCAACCTTGATTGCAAAGGGGTACTCATGGTGATGCCCTACCCCATCAAGAAATTTCCACATCCAGATTGCTTGCTTCCTAGCATTGACCATCGTGATGTATTCGGCTTCGGTTGTCAACAGTGCCACTACCCTTTGCTTCGCTGAGCACCAACTCACTGCTCCTCCTGCTACCTTGAAAACATACCCCATCGTTGACTTTCTGGTAGGTTCCCCATTCTCTTCTTGTATATCGGCATGTGACACGTCGGCATATCCATCTGGCTTCAAGAGATCTTCTCCCCCTTGGTGACGCTGGTACGTGAGCTGATAGGAAATGGTGCCCTTGAGATAGGTTACAACGTGTATTGTGGCATTCCAATGCACAGGCTGTGGGTCATTTGCATAGTGCTGCAATAACGCGACTGCATATGATATGTCAGGACGTGTACCCTGGGAAATGTGATTTAGTGATCCTACGAGCCTACAGTAGTCTTTACTCTGCATGTAATCTGAGTCCTCCAATGGAATAGGGATCAGTTGACTGTCAATAAGGGTGAGATTTGATAGAAGAGGAGTAAATTTGGGCATAGTGTTCTGTAATCCATGGCCTTCAATAACCTTTTCAATGAGAGGATGCTGGTGGATGCTGACATTGCCTGTCTCCAGATTTCGTCAGATGGTTATTCCCAGAGTGACATCGGGTTCTCCATAAAACCTGAAGTCATATGCAGCTCCAATTTCTGTTACTGACACTTCCTTGGCTTCCTCAGTGTCTGATACTCCGATAACATCATCCGTGTAAGTGACCATGATGGTATTACCAAGTTTGGTGGTCTTTGTTTGTACACAGGGGTCAGCTGATATGGAGAAGTGGCCTAGTTCTCGGTACATTTCATCCAGCATTCAGAACCAGTTGTTTCCCACATCTTTTGTGCCATAGATATTGATGTCCATGTGGAGTACCGTTTCGGCCCCATCCCATAAGTTGTATCGACTCTCATACCCTGGAGGAAGGTTGAGGTAATTGACTCCCTGTGGCTTTGCATTCAGGTAGGCGGCGGTGAAGTCCCCAGACCAGAGATTCAAGCCATAATAGGCAGCAATAGCAATAACGAACTGTAAAGACTCATACCTTGCAACCATGGCCCAAGTATCCTCATAATGCACTCCTTTGACTTGGGTGAACCCTCTTACAACCAACCTTGCCCACCTCTCCATTATCCTTCCTTCCCCATCCTTCTGGAGTGTGTAATGCCATTTCAACATGACTGTAGGTGTGTTTGGAGGCCTTGGCATAGGTGTGAACACCTTTCGATCATCTATTTTCTTTAACTCCTTCTCCATAGCTGGTCCCCACAGGTCAAGCCTGGTAGCTGCCTCCTTGTATGTGTCAGGTACCCAGTCGTTGTCAGGTTCTGGGACAGAAGGTAGCTCAGAATTCATGGCATCCAGGGTTCTTCTGCTAGGTACAGGATCTCTTGTAGTGTGTCTAGTTGCCTTGGTTCCCCAGATTTCTTCCTGAGTATGCCTATGACATTGATATTGATCGTCTCAGAGTGAATTGGCCAGCAGCTCAGAGATTTGAGGGGTAGACTCTGTCGGCTCAGAACATGGAGTTGTTGGCACTATGGCATCGCAATCAACAAACTTGTTATCTTCAAATTCCAGAAACAATAGGTCTTCTTGAATGTCACGATTATCATTCTCAACCCAGTGTCCCCCATCCTTCAACCATACGACGTCTCTTACCCTCAAGACCTTGTCCGAGTCCCACGGCTTTGTGAGGTAAACACCATGTCTGTTGTAGCCCAACATGACGACCTTCTCGCCTTGAGGGTCCAATTTCCCTCTGCCAGTTTCCTTGGGAATGTGTGTGAATCTGATGCTGCCAAAGGGCACCAGGTACTGCACTGTCTGTCATTGGCCAGTCCACACCTCCTCAGGAACTTTCGATGGAGTTTGAGCTGATGGGAACAGGTTTATTGTGTGAGTTGCTGTGGCCATTGCATGAGCCCACCACTTGGCTGACAGTTGAGAATCCAGCAGCATGGACTGAACAGATTGAAGCACCACACCGATGGTGCATTCTCCTGCACCATTAGATGCCGAAGAGTAGGGGACAGTGAATTCATAAATTATACCATGTTTCTGGAACTAGGATTTTGCGAGGTTGGAATGGAGCTCAGATGCGTTATCGCTCCTAATTCTCTTGAGTTTGTTCTCTGTCTGTGTCTCTGACTGGATCCGCAGTGGCTCTAGTTTGTCAAGGACGGTTGCAGCTTGCCTATTTTTCAAGGCCTCAAAGAATTTCCTGCCAGTGAATTCGTCTACACCAAAAAGTCCATACAGGTTCCCCCCAACGGAAATCACTCTCGATGGCCCCCACAAGTCTATGAACCACCAGAAGTTGGACTCTGTTACCATATCCGGTCTCTCAGGCCTCGGCTGCTTGTTCGTATTCTCTTCCTTGCAATCCTGGCATGTAGGAAGTCTCCCTCTCAACCCTGGCTCGATTTCTGGCATGCCATCCAGGACTTTCGCTCCAAGCTCCAGTCGCTTGGGCATAATGTGGGCTGCAGCCTGGTGAAGGTACTGAGGGTCATTTGGCAATGTGTGAGCAGCCATTGCGCTGTGGACAGCTGTTGCTGGCACCCCGGTAATGACATATAGCCCTTCCTCTAACGCAGCTTCTAGCATCTTGTCACCACTCAGGGCTCAGAAGATTATCTTCCTTCCCCCTATAACCATTCTATACCCTAGGACATCAAGTACGCCAAGCGAGAGCAGGTTCAAGGCAATATCTAGTGCATGAAAGACACTCCAGAGCATAATGGTTCATTTGACCCCCTGGTATGTCACTTCAATTTGAATTTCACCAACCCCCTCAATGATAAATTGCGTCCCCTGCTTTGACGAGGACCCTGCAGTCCCTGAATGTTTGGAATAGGAACAGAATGTGGATTTGTCATGGAAGAAGTGAGCCAAGGCTCTGGAATCAGCAAGGATATGGCTACCATCCTTGGGATTGGACTCGGTGACAGTCAAGGCTTCGACTATCCTCGCTGTCATTGCATAGTGGTTGGCTGCATTGGCTGATGGGGGTGCCACCTGTTTCTTGCCTTTCCACCAATCAGGGTACTGACTCTGTTTGCTGCCTCTCTCCTCAAAACAGTCATCAATTATGTGCCCGACCTTTCTGCATTTGGTATTTGAGCATTTCAAATCAGGGTTGTGCAGTCTCTTGCACTGTTTGCTAGCAGAAGTAGATGCAGATGTGGCATGGGCAGTAAGAGCTGCATTAGCCTCTTCGAGCTCTTTGATTCATGCATGGAGGGCACTGACTTTCGAGGGATGCTGATTGGGCTTGTCTTTCATAATGAGGTGGCAACGTTCCTGGAGCCTGGCAGCCACAACACGAAGGTTGTTCTCAGACAGAAGGGAACTCATTGCTGGAATCCATTTGAGGGTGGCTGGGAAGGAATCAACAAATACCGTGATTGAGAGTCCATTGGTGACTATAACCCCTGCATCTTCAGCTTCCTTCCTCACTGACTTCCACTTCTCGTAGTACCCATTTTCCCCAGTAACTGGCCCCCCAAAGTCTTTGTATCATAGACCCTGCCACTTCTCCTCTTTTGATTTGTGGGTCAGGCAGCTAATCATGTGGTATTCAGTGTTGATCCACAACCATAATTCAGCTGATGTCTTCCCACCACTCGAGAAACCCATTGAACTGGGATTTTTGATATTGTCCCACAGTGTATTGAAGGCAACTGCTTCCCGTTGCTCATACTCGAGGTGATTGGGGCATTGGTCATTGATTGGAGTGGATATGAGGGGAGGAGAGGTCATTGTTATGTTGCCATCCTCGTCTTTGACAGTAATCATGATGGGAGGAATAGGGATAGTGATTTCCCCTTGCCAGTATAGATGCAGGCCTTTTGGCCTAGCATGTCAGAGTATGTTCTCCTTCCAGGAGATGTAATTCTTGCCATTGAATTTTTCTTCATCCAGCAGTTGTGTAATGTTCAAGTAGTTGCTCGGGGTGTTAATGGATGCCATAATGGAGCAGATATAGATTCAGGTGAGCCAATGTTCAAGTTCCTTGTGTAGACCGTATTCTGATGCAGTGATTTAGGCTACAGAGCCCATAACCTGTTGTAAATAGCAGAATAAGTACTGTAGGGATTGGTTGTGAGTAAGAGAAATATATGAAAGAAATAATATCTTATACCTCAGACAGTCTCACTAGATGTGTGAATGGCTGAGGCGTTACAATGCATACATAGCTAATAAATACTAAACTGGGAAATTTGATTAATAGGTAAGACGAGTTGGACATATATCATATAGAACATGTATTGTAGTCGGGAAGCAGGAATGGGAAACGGAGTACAGAGTAGAAATGTACAATCAGGTGGTAATTCATGTATCACCCACAATCTTCAACAGAATGCCTTGAATATTTCATGTTGTGGCTTTCCAACCTCCTTTTTCAAGTCATTTGAGCTACCACCTTGTCAATGATCAACTCTAAATCAGAGATCTGAATCTGGCATTTGTCATTGACTATCCTGATAGATGCATCCACAACATCTATATGCTGGCCCCTTTGAAATCTGTGGAGCTCCACAAAGCTGGTGAGTGCAGGCGAAAAACAGAATAGCCCACCACATACATGTATACAGTTGTGAGCTTTAGCTCTGGGTCATGCTAGTGATAGAATAGGCTGCAAGCATAGCACAGTGGAGTACATTGAAGGACCCATCAATGGGCACAGTAAATGATTGGACGAGAGTGAAATATTGTTTCACAGTTTTTTCTGATGCCGCCATGTTCCCTGCCCGAAATACTCAAAAGCTAGTTTATATCTCTTCTAGCTTCAAAATGTGGTTGCTTGAGTATTATAGCTCTTAATCAGAGGCTCTGGGAGAATCTGGGGCTCTCAGTTGAGAAAGATATGAATTTCGCAGACTTTAGTGTCTGTGCTTATTGGATGTATTTAGGGATGTTAATGGCTTGCTAAGCTATGCTATGGCTAATAGCAGCTAAGCCATTAATTTTGGGGGAAATTCTGAAAAGACTTACATTTGTTTTTATCTTGCTCATTACTAATCTATGTTTGTCCAGGACCCTCTTGAACCCAAAAGAACTTGGGTGTAGCACAGCACAAGTGCAGTGGTAAGCCTGCAGCTTGGTCTAGAACCCTGGAAATGTGGGGGTGCATTAGGCACCTGCTACCAGTGACCCTCAACAGTGTGAAATCACTAGTGTTCTATCTGCTGCATGCAGTTGGAAGTAGTCACTGAAGATGTTAGAAGCCCATTAGAAGCTGTGTAAAGTGTCTGAGGTGAGTTTACTATGTTTTGATAATTCTTATCAGCTTAGCTGCTTGTAGCTGTAGCTGGCTAAGCAGCTTCTAGCCCAGCAGGTAGCACCCCTAGATGTATTCAAGCACTATAAAATACATATTTGATTCTACTAAGAAAATATATGGGTGTATGAGGTTATCAAATGGTAAAGTGGGACATAAGGATGAATTAGGGATGAATGGTATGCATCCAGCCAGCACTATAAGCTGAGTCGTGTTTCTAGGTGGTTCAAGGTCTGATGGAGACACCGTCATGATTGCATAGCATGTCCATAAGTTATAATAATTGACTGAGGGAAAGGTCGATTCAGTCAACGACTTGACAATTCTTGACGATTCCGACTTGCCACAGCCACGGTGGGCGGCCATACACCGACCAGTGACAGGTCTGGTGGGTGGCCATCAGGGTCCGATGGCAATTACGAGTCCGTTTTCTGGAGATTAACCGATGATGAGAGCGAAGCAGAACAATGAAAGTCACAAAAACAAAATGATCTACCGACATCTATCAAACCACAACTTTCCCACTCATCTTATACCTTCCATAAAGGAAAGAAATTGGCAGAAGTGGTCAAACTTCCTAATTTCTTGACTTTGACAAAAAAACTCACAATTCACCATTGTTATAACTACTTATACAGACAGCTGTTCAGTTCTTGAGATTCCCCAAGACATCTACGTCGCAAGATTCAGATGTTCTTGGTCCTTTACCCACGAGGGCAGGGAGAAACTGGAAGGTCTCATTTGGTGGGTAGTAGGGTGGTTCGGACTGCCCAACGATCAAGTTTCGGTACATAATATTCAAAGCAATGAAGTTATGAATACGCATTGCTCATTTGTAGATCTATACCCACCTGTTGATATGGTTCATCCGGAGCAACCCAGTCTTTCTGGCATTCAGTGTCAGCTGCAATACTAACCAAAGACTGCGTGTCAATTTCTCGTGATGTAGGCAGAGGGACATGACATGTACACATAACTATCTTTGCCTCCTCGCTCATTGGGTGTGATATACCAAACCTCAGGTTCAGGTCCTGGGTAAACTGTTATTGCAAAGATTTTGTCCTCAATCGTACGGGTCCGGCCTTCATCAGTCTTAATGGTATAAAGATCCTCACCAACTTGTTCGACAAACCACTGTAGAAACAATTAGTGATTGAGACTAATGCTAAGCAAAACGAGAACAAACCTTGGGGGCCAGGACACCTCCAGGAAGGGTGATAACACGCTGTGGAGCGGGTGGTTTGTCTTCTGAATGACCAAGGAAGTTCCTGCGGTTTTGGATGAAGTAGGTACCAGTTTTG
Organism: Moniliophthora roreri; assembly: GCA_001466705.2. Classification (NCBI taxonomy): domain Eukaryota; kingdom Fungi; phylum Basidiomycota; class Agaricomycetes; order Agaricales; family Marasmiaceae; genus Moniliophthora; species Moniliophthora roreri. Next base: position 282,235 of record LATX02000035.1, on the reverse strand, counting down.
AGAGGCATGCTTGAAGAATCAATGAGAAATTGGGAACTCTAGGAGAGCTTGAGGGACTATTCGCTCATCCAAGGTCCTTATATACAGAATACCTGCACCCCCATCCCGAACGGTTCTATCAGGGATATGATGCTGTTTGTCTATCCCTCGACCTCGCATCTGCTACCTTCCCGCTCCATAAGCACCTTGAGATCAAGACAACTCTATCGATTCAATTGGTTCCCTCTAACCGTAAGTATGGACATACACGTCGCCGTAATCGTTCAGAGTCAGACGAGCAACCCATATGTTACAGATAAAGAAAAACATATCCTTAATGGTGCCGCACTTTGTACAGCGGTATTCACATGCACATAGAGGGCAATCCCTATATCGGTTCAACGCAAGACTTTGCGGTACTGTACTGACCAGGTGTGGAGACATGCATTCTGTCTGTCGGCCTGCGTCACAAGCTCTAGAGAAACCCCACTCTAGGCCCCAGGACTGATATCTCCGTTCGACTTTATGTGGCAGAATGCGATGTCTCCGAACACTTGATCGGTACGATTCTTCATAGCCTCGTGATGATTCGTGAGCCGGATGGACTCGCGGCTCGACGTAAACGAGCGATTATGTCTTGTGGTGCTTCGAGTAGGAAGGTAGGAGACGTTCAGTCTTCCTTTTCCCCCAAGCGATGACAAAACATGTTCCTGTCAAGCATCGTAGGGTGCCCAATATCTGTAATTTCCCCAACTGTCAGCCTGATGGACAGATGAAGGGGATCCGAAATTTCAAGTGACAAGGGTGAATTGGCCCAGTTCCCTTTTGCATAGACATAATAGCATTGGAACCCAGCAGATTCTATGCAGAAAGAGGGCTAATTCACTCATGCGTTGCGGAAGGTCCAAGGTTGCATTGCAAGCTTTCAAGGTGTCGTTTGGGCGTCGTTCGTCGAACGTTGCAAAGATGATTGTGATTCATTGAAGACACGGATTAAATGCAGATGGGAGGTGATTAGCGAGATTCTACATCTTCTACTATCTGGAAGGCTGGGGTAGCACAAGATATAAATGTAAAGGGTCTGACTCACCTCCGTCGCTCCAGTAATCCCCTTCATTCGTGATTTCTGGCATCAGCCTAATCCAAACCTCAGAAGACAATCTTGACTTTCCTTTACCGGTGCTAAAGGCGTTTACAGAGGTTGGTGGCCAGGTGTCGACAGTAACGATGCAAAGGGAACCAAAGTGGTGAGTTGAGAAAGAGTCGCGTAACAGCTTTTCTTCCTAATTTAGAGCTATCGCCACGTTAAGCGCCCACCACCCAAAAAACACTCTAGGGACGCACATACACAACGAAAGGATCCATCTCCCGGTCCGAATCCTGGTTGTGCCCTCTAGACCAGCAGCAAGCAAGGCCCCGGCTGCAACTATGTGAGACTGACTTCAGCCCAGAGGTCGTCATCTACGCTATTTCTCGGACTGAGCCCTAGGTGCTTCCGGAAGCCTGTTCAATGATATTCTTGTCTACTGGTGTCCACTAATGTTCCATCCAGCTTAATAACAACAAATGGTCGAAGTTCCTTATTTTTCAATTATCAACAAAAAAAATCGAGGCCAACACAATCAAGCATCCCCGGAACTATTTATACAGACAGCTATACAGAATTCTTGAGACTTTCCAAGATATCCATGTCGCAACATTCAGATGTTCTTGGACCTTTATTTATCAGCACGGGAAAACTGGAAGGTCTCATTCGGTGGGTAGAAGGGTGGGAAGGACGGCCCAACAATCAATGGTCGGCACAGAATCTTCAAAGCAACGAAGTCATGAATACGCATTGCTTATTTGTAGATCTATACTCACCTGATCCTCTGGCTCTTCGGGAGCAACCCAGCCGTCATAGCGTTCAGTAGTTGTAATACTAAGCAAAGGCCGCATGTCAATTTTTTGCGATGTAGATAGAGGGATATGACACGTACACATAACTACCTTTGCCTCCCCGCTCATCGGGTATGATATACCAGAGATCGGGCCCGGGTCTTTCAACCCTTACAAAGACTTTGTCGTCGACCTTAGCGGCCGAAGCGTAGGAGCCATCGGGCTCCTCAACCTTAATGATATAACGGTCGTTGCCAGCTTTTTCGACCAACCACTGTAGAAACAACCAGTGATCTCTAGGCTGATGCCAAGCAAAACGACAACGAACCTTGGGGGCTCGGACACCATCAGGAAGCACGATAACGCGCTGTGGAGCGGGTGGTTTTTCATCCGAATGGCCGATGTATTTCTTGCGGTTTTGGATGTAGTAGTGACCGGGTTCGAGAGACATGCTTAAAGAATCAATAGGAAGTTGGGAACTCTGGGAGAGCTTGAGGGATTATTCGCTCATCCAAGGTCCTTATATACGAAATATCTGCACCCTCATCCCATTTTCGTCCTCAAGTTTGTTAATCCCTTTTAGCCTGCATCCACTATTTGGAATGACTTACTAACCTTGAAAGGTAGAACAGTTCTCTGAGGGATATGACACTGTTGGTCTGTCCCTCGACCTCGCGTCTGCCCCCTTCCCACAACATAAGCACCCCAAGATCAAAATGAGCCTATTTCATTGTGAGCGAGCTCATTCGGTTCCCTCGAACAACATGTCGCCGTAATCGTTCAGAGTCAGACGACCAACCCATACATTATGGATAAGGACAAACGTATCCTTAATAGTGCCGCACTTTGTATAGCGGTATTCACATGCACATAGAGGGCAGTCCCTACATCGGCTCAACACAAGACTTTGCGGGACTGCACCAACCAAGTGTAGAGATATGCATTTTGTCTGTCGGTCTGCGTCACGAGCTTCAGAGAAATCTTACTCTAGGCCGCAGGAGGACTGATGTCTCCGGACACTTGATTGGTGCAACCCTGCAAAACCTCGCGATGATTCGTGAGCCGAATGAACTCACGGTTCGACGTAAACGAGCGATTATATCTTGCGGTGGTTTGAGCGGAAAGGTAGGAGACATTCAGTCTTCCTTTTCCCCCAAGCGATGAAAAAACATGTTCCTGTCAAGCATCGTGGAGTGCCCAGTATCTGCAATCTGTCAGCCCTGATGGACAGATGAACGGGATCCAAACCTTCAAGGATGAGTTGGCCCAGTTCCCTTTTGCATAGACATAATAGCATTGGCACCCAGCATATTCTATGGGCCAATTCATTCGTATGTTGCGGAAGGTTGGTGGATTCTACACCACGAGAAGGTCTCCGTTCATTAAATGTTGCAAAGATAAACGTGGTTCATTGACAGGACATGGATTGATTGCAGATTGCAGATCAGTAGCGAGGTCTACATCGTTAGCATAAGCGCACGTATGCATGTAAAATGTCTTCGGACTCACCCCCGTCGCTCCGGTCCCTCTATTCTTCCTTTTTCGCAATTTCCATCAGTCTAATCCAAGCCTCAGAAGATGCACTTGAGTTACCTTGACTGGTGCTAATGGCGTTGACAAGTGTAGTGACCAGGTTTGGATGATGCGAAGGGGAGTTTGACCTTAAACTTCTCGGCAACGGTAATAAGCGCGCTACATATATATATAGTTGTCAGTTGAGGCGGTGCTTCAGCGCTTCAGCGTTGACTTCAGCCATGTTTCTCCTTCTGTCATTGTCCTTGTGCCTCAGTCTCTTGCTCACGTCCGCTTCACCCACCAAATCGCCTCGTTCACTTGTTCTTTGGCATGGACTCGGTGTGTTTATCGTTGTCTGAGACTCATATAACCTTGACTGAAATCCCTATGTGCAGGTGACTCGCATTCGTCTCCTGGCATGCTCGAGTTCCAAGAAATGATCAAGCAGGTTCACCCCGGGATATTCATACATTCCATCTTTATCGAGGAAGATTTGGATAAGGACAGACAGGCGGGCTTCGTGCGTAACTCTGAACAAACTGTCGAATCGACCAACAGGACTCACGGCAAACTTTAGTATGGAAACGTCAATGTGCAGCTAGAGCAAGTAGCTGAGCAGCTCGCTGGAATCCCAGAGCTCCAGAACGGCTTTGATGCGATTGGATTCTCCCAAGGTGAACCTGTACCACGCTTGCATCAGAACAGTCGTCTCACTACATACCAGGTGGTCAATTCCTTCGGGCCTATGTCGAACGGTACAACACCCCTCCAATCCACAATCTCATCACGTTCGGCTCACAACATATGGGTGTCTCTGACATTGGAAAATGCCGCCAGTTTGACGTTTTATGCCAAATTGCGCGTCGGGCTACAAAGGCGGCCGTGTACAGTGAATGGGCGCAGGAGAATTTCATTCAGGTGCGTCAGGGTATCATTATTATACCTCTCAATTTACCCTAATTCTCTCCTCAAAATTTTGCAGGCTCAATACTTCCGCGACCCGGCTCAACTTCCCAAATACCTCGAAGTGAACAAATTCCTGACTTCTATCAACAACGAAATCCCAGAGACCAGGAACGAGGCATATGCACAGAATCTGGCCTCGTTAGAACACTTGGTTTTGATCTTGTTCACAAACGACAGAACCGTCGTACCAAAGGAGAGCGCTTGGTTCGGAAGCGAGTTTATTGAAGATGAAGACCTGGATCTGGAGTATCATGATGAAACGCAGCAGGAGGTCGTTGGTTCACAGTCGACGTCGGTAAGGACGGTGGACCGTACGACGATTCCGATGCATCTTCAACCGTTGTACACCGAAGACTGGATCGGTCTGAGAACGTTGGACGAACGAGGCGGTGTCATATTCGATGCTTGTGAAGGAGAGCATATGCAGATTGGGGAATGCTGGGAGAGGTTGGTTAGGCAATGGACTGGCAGTCTCGTCTGAATATGCGTCCCGGAATTGGTACTCATTGGTATTCAGCGCATGTATTGTATCACTGGTCTTTAACTTATTAGTGGAATTCTGCAATATTCTTCAGTTCATTTTCACTTTAGCCAATGGCTTTCATAGCATGTTAGTGTACGGAATGAGTGAACACGAGGACTCCCGCGTGCCCGCGGGGACGCGGCGAGAACGAGTTGCTCTTTTACCTCCATCATGCCTTCTGCCTCGAACAACGAATTCATCCTATCCGACGACCCTATCAACCTTGAACTGGGCACAAAGGAATTCTGGACAACCTCGGAATCCGAGTTTGAGGACCATAGCATGGACATGGATCAAGACTGGGATGCCCGGATCGTTAGCGAAGAAATCAGGCAAGGGAAATCCAGGTGCAGTACTTGTTTATAGCTTAATGCACAAAGCTGACTCCAAAATAAAAGGTACGAGGTATGATATATGTGCTAAACTGCAAACCTTCAACAACTCAGAGTAACGGCCTCAGATCGCTTGGGACAACTGGCACAGAGCAGACGGTACAAACACTACGTGGGACCACAAAGAGACCTCCGATGAACCTGCACTTCTCGCCACCTGGGCAGAAAAGACCAATCGTTATCGAGAACGCCTCGTAAAGGATTCACTCGACATCGAGATATGGTCCAATCTTGATCTGTTGGAAACCGACACGAGGCTACATGCACAGGCGTTAGAGAAGAAGCTCGAGACCAGACGGAGGAACCCATTGGATCTGCGGAGAAGGATGCATGCTTTGGAGCGAAAGCACGGGATTGTTGATGGTCGTCTACAGGTGGATAGAGACGATGCCGCTGCTGGCTCATCCAGACAAGGAAACCAGAGGAATATCACCTCCAGGGGTTAGCCTGGCTCGGTCCTCGCAGATTCAGAGCGATCTCCTCCCCCCAAATCACGACATGTGTCACACGCTTCCCACTATCCATTGTCGTGAGGTCCTCAGGTCCATTCATATGCCCACATTCCATCTCCATTTTCTTTCATTTCTCTCATATTAGAACTCCACATATTCCCACAAACGGTGTCCTTGTCGGCACTAAGAACGTCAGTCAACACGTCTTCTGCGCTCCAACGTCGCCATTTTCTCGCATCATTCCTGCCAGGTTGTCATCAACCATCGTGGCCCAAAGAAGCAGTAACCCAAGGCTACTGCCGGGAGTCTCTTACCGTCAAACCGCGCCGCAGATATCCATATGCTCATTACTTCACGTTGCTTCGTCATATGGTCATCTCATCATACGGTAAGTCAAAATCATACATTTCACCCCTCTTCTGATGCTCATTTATACCTTAGGTCTTCTCCTTGCAATAATAAACTGGATATCTTCAGCGAACTTGCGATACGCCCTCAAAGATGGCAAGTTTGCAATGCTTTCCCTTGTCCGTGTCATTGGTGTTACTCCTAAGCACCGTGGCCGCTTATGCAGTCAGTTGGTTTATTCACTAGGAACTCGACGTCCAACTGACCTTATTCTGACATTTAGTCTACCATGATGTGGTTCAATACCTCAACCGGTACGTAATCCAGCCCCTTCAGAACGACTTGCGCTTATCCACTATACAGTACTCCCTCTTGGGAACGGGCGGCTGGGTGCTGAGATGCTCGGACTAGTTCCTGCAGAAGTGATAGTCCTCAATGAGGTACGAGCTTCCCCCGTTTCCGATCCCGACTATGTTCACTGACTCTGCATGTAGGACCACATCTGGTCTGGTTCCATGAACGACCCCAACAACAAAAATTGTTCAAATTGGCTACCTCAGATACGCGAGTATATCTGGTTAGTGACTTCTCGTCTATACCCATATATCCGAATGTTAAACTGACCTAAGCCTTCGATAGGCAGGACAAACTTGATCTGGCGCAGAACCTAACTCAAGACTCATGCATGGGTATTCCTCTCAAGCAACAGATGTATCAAAGTGAGCTACTCGCAATCCACACTACTTCCTCAAGCCATTCTAACATCACCGTACAGCTGCCGGAAACCTCACCCTTACATTCCCCGACGCATCTTTGTCCGACGTCAAGAACTACAACCACAGCTTGGACCTCACCACCGCTATTGCTACTACTACATACGTGATCGACGCCGTTCAATTCACTCGCAGCGCGTTTGCGAGTCATCCTGATAATGTTATCGTCATCAAGATTTCGACGAATGAAACTGGGAAAGTGGAATTCAAAGCAGGCCTCTTAACGCCAATGGTTGGTCCTGTGAGTACCCGTCGCGATCTGATATCAAGGCTCTCATACTGACTTTGGGATACTTTAGAATTTTGTGGTAACCAACAATTCACTGAGTATGACTGCAAAAGGAACGACAAAGTACGACGTCCCCGGATCAATCAAGTTCCTCACACGTATCGAAGTCGCCACTGCCGGTGCAAATGCCTCTGTTGAACCTAACGAGGATGACGCAACGCTATCGGTTTCAGGAGCAGACGAGGCCCAACTCGTTATCGCAATCGACACCAATTTCGTGCGTTATGACGATGTATCCGCAGACCCTGAAGCTAGAGTCTCCGAGACCTTGGATTCCGTAAGAGGCAAGACATGGGATGAGTTGTTGGACACGCATCTGGCGGATTATCAGGCGTTATTTGGGAGAGTGGATATTTCGCTAGGTGTGTACTTCCCGTTCTAACTCTGGCATTCCCTGACCATACTTTGCTTAGGCACACCATCGGAATATACTTACCTCCCAACCCACATTCGCAAGAACTTGTCCGGTGGAGCTGACGCCGATCAAGATGTGTTCGCGTTGTACGCTCAGTACGGACGTTATCTGGGAATTGCTTCGTCCAGGAAGACAGAACCTGCGAATTTGCAAGGTATCTGGAATCATGACACAAACCCTGCTTGGGGAAGGTGAGTCATCTCCCTTGGATCATAGAGCTTACGCTGACGTTGCCCTACAGCAAATACACGATAAACATCAACCAACAGGTACGACTTGTTGTTGAACCACCATCAACCTCACTCTCTCATCCGTGTACAGATGAACTCCTGGCTTGCCGAACCGCTCAACACTGCCGAAACACTTGATCCTCTTTGGAACTTACTAACAGAACTCGCGGAACGAGGCAAGGCCATCGCTGCTGAAGAATACAAGATCACTCGAGGATGGGTCGCACACCACAACACTGGTCTCTGGCGAGATTCTGCGCCCATCGATAGCGCTTACTATGGCATGTGGCATATGGGTGTTGCGTGGCTGATGCAAAACGTTTGGGAACACTATGCGTTCGATCCTAGCCAGGAAGAGTGGGTTAGAGATGTTGCGTATCCACTCATGAAGGGCCTTTCCGAATTTTACCTCGAGTTCTTGGTTCCGACGCCGAAGGAGGTCGAAGATACAGAGTACTTGGTTATGGTTCCTTCTATGAGCCCCGAACATGGCCTGGGGACATACAGTGGCACAAAGATATCCCTCACTTACGGTCAGTGTAATTCTCTGTTCTCGTTTACTTTTGACTCATCATTGGTCTGGTTCAGGTACCAATATCGATAACAGGTCAATGCTGTCATGACATACACAGTAAAATAGGCTGATGCAGCTCCCAGTCTTCTGCGTGACTTGTTCAACCATACAGCTGGATTCGCGAGTTTACTAGGAGTTGATGAAGAATTTGCGGCCAATCTGACTAAAACGACGTCACGACTCATGCCTATTCGTATCGGTTCTCTCGGACAAATCCAAGAATGGGCAAAAGACTATGACTCGAATGGGTTAGTGGCTTCGTTGCAATTTGTTCTGGGTACTGACATGGGCTCTGAATAGTGGAACTAACCACCTGAGCCAGCTGTACCCGCTCTTCCCAGGAGCGCAAATCGACTCGCGGTTCAACACAACCTTGGTCAACGCTGCAAAAGTATCTCTCAAGCAGCGCGGTGATTCTTCAGCCGGCTGGCCTACGGCTTGGAGGGCGAATTGTTTTGCTCGACTCTTGGACGGAGAGAAAGCGTGAGTGGCCTTTGTGATCAGCGAGCGTGTATCTCATCCGCATTCTTTCTTTCAGGTACTACTACATGCAGAGGCTCTTGCACCTGTTTTCCTACGATAACCTATGGTCAATAAACGATGTCTTCCAGATAGACGCTAATTTCGGCGAGTCCTGGTTCTTTTAGTGTAAAACTTGAAACTAACGTTCATATGTTGCAAGGTGGAGCCAACGCTGTCGCTGAAATGATCCTCCAGAGTCATAATGGGGAGATTCACATACTTCCAGCCATCCCAGCTTCCTGGAAGGAAGGCAACGTAACCGGCTTCAGGGCTCGGGGAGGATTCACGCTGGACATCGCCTGGTCTGACGGATCTTTGGTGTCAGCAAAATTGAAGAGTACGTCGGGAACTTTGGCCCGTGTCAGATACAACAGCAACGCCATTGATTTGGCTTTTGACAAGGAAGAAGAGAAGACATTAACAGCGTCTGACTTTTTGATTGTTTGAATTTCTGCACATTGTAGGGATACGATACCAAATACGAGTCTATGTACGTGGAACGCCCTTGCGAGCTCGGGGCGTCAAAGGTTAAATACCGAAATTGTACGAGCGAACTGCCGCGGCAAATTTGTGCCATAACCATCATCCATTCCCCAAATTTGCGCCGCCACAAGAAAACGACTGTCGGACGCTTTTGTTTATTTCACACGGCTCGTAATCCGGCTACACGGATTCTCAGGCCAGGGAGTCGGTTGAGGTTGCGGGTATCAGTGTCTTGGATGATGCACAAGGAGGACGTAGGTAGAAGGAATAATCACTGGGGCGCCGAGGTGTGCCTGAAGTTTTAAATATTTGATTGAGGTTGTCACTGATCACTCCTAGCAGACAAACAGCAAAATCATACCTATGATATTGGCACCTTTCGCGAGTCAATCAAGCAACAATCAAGTGATCGCGACTTCAAAATCACTGTGAAATTTCTAAAGTATAGAGTCAGCAAGCAGTGGGATTCTTAGTCACGGATCGACAAAAAATCCTCCCAACGGCTTTCATATTCCCACCCACAGTTCCTTCATTCAGTTATCTTCTTCGTGTCCGGCCTTCTTAAATCCAATTCTTCCGTGACTCGTGATGACGGCAGGGTTATTATAGTCGTTCTTTCTTTTACATCGAGTACTAGTGAAGACACGGCACAAAGTGGCAGCTTCATCGGGGCCAATCTACGGGCTCTGCCTTGTGAAAAATGCGAGGATAGCCGAGAGTCTTCTAGCTTCCGCAGCGTATAAGGATGGCATAGTCGCATCGAAACTAATGCGCAACCCTGATGTCTTCGCTTCCGCCAATACCCCCTGACATTGTTAGGCTGTAAGTAACGCGATTTCCAAAGGACAAATGCTGTGACCTGACTGATTGTTTTGCAGCACCGGACCAATCGTATGTTTCCTTCCTGTCATTCTAGCGGCATCGTGACGAATTCTGATGCAGTTCCTCGGGAACCTTTTGAATTGGGCGCTGTTCGGGGCTTTGAGCGTTCAAGTGTGTAAGCGTGTTGTCATTGCTTTCTGACCGATGGCTTTACTGACGACCTTGAATCAGATTTGTATTATCTTGCTTTCCCTAAGGACCTCCCACTGCCTAAAATCATCGTTAGTGTGGTTTTTGCGCTGGAATTTTTACAAACAGTGCTCTCTACCCGCGATGCATTCCTTTACTTTGGGTACGGATGGGGAAATATGAATATCCTTAACGAAGTTGGGCTTTTTTGGTTCAGTATACCCATAGTCACGGGTATTGGTGAGTAGGGGTTTCAGTTATTTTCAATGCGGTTTCTCATACACGCATGTTCAATGCAGTCAGTTGCATTGTCCAATTATTCTTTGCCTGGCGAATCTGGATTATCAGTTGCCAGAGATATGTTCCCATCATTATTGGGCTGGTGGGTGTTCGTATCGTTTGCAGTATTTGTTTATTCACGAAGCTCCTCAGCTTTCGGTCTGTCAGGTAGCGGCGGGAGTATGGACTGGAGTACAGTCCAAGATAATCCAGTTTTGGTCCGACGTCCAAGTAAAGAACGGGACGCCTCCCAGTGTTCGTCGGTTGCAGACATGTCGGATACCATTTCAAAGGAACTGATCCGAGATTACTTTCATACAGGTCTGGCTGGTGTCGTCTACAACCTGCGACGTCTTTATCACGATCACAATGTTCTACTGCTTGAGTACATCCCGTACTGGCTTTCGTTCTACCAACGCCATACTCGTCAAATTCATCCGTCTCACGGTCGAGACAGGTCTCATCACTTCAACCCTTACTGTGGTGGACCTCGCTCTCTTCCTGTCCATTAAGGATACCAACTACTACCTCGCTCTTTCGATTATGCTGTCTAAGCTTTATAGTAACAGTCTACTGGTGGTGTGTTATTCTACCGGAGATCTTGGTCTTTTCTGATCATCAGTTACTACAGCTCCTCAACGCCCGAATATGTATTCTCAACGGACGAGAAATTGGGCAGACATCGGTTGACAGCACGTTGTCGTGGCTATCGACTAGCTCACGACCTATTGTCCACCAACCTCCGCAATTTGAGACGGTCGGACCCAGCAGGCCACCCTCGATCTTGCGTTTCCCAAGAATATCGATGGTTTCTCACAAGCATCATGCTAACACACCGTTAAGCGTTGCAGTAACTAGGATAACGGAGTCCACTTCGGACGCTGCACTCGCGGGAGGAAGGTCTTTTGACTCTGCCAGAGATAATCTCCATACTGAACTCGGAGAGAGGAAGATGCAGCCTGTGTGTAATGTCTGACATGCGATCTTCTGTATAATCCATACCAACTTGTCAGTACTTACACGTTACACATTTACCGAGAAACTTGGCACTTTACCGGTGAAAGAAAAACCTTCGGTCTGATATCAAGCATGTCAAATCTGATCCGCACGGTACTAAGCGCCCGTGAGTAATGCTCTTTCCAACAGCGACTATCGTCATCTTGCCCTCAACATTCTCAATTTCAAGCTCCCATTTCCAAACGTCTCCGATTAGAACTCCTCAGGGTACTTTGTCGAACATCAAGTCAAATTATGGAGAAGACATCACGACACATTGACTTTGGAGAGTTACTCAAAGTGCTTGGGAGGATGTCCAAACGACGCTAGGAGGACTGATGCAGTTTGGTACCTTGACGAGGATTTGTGGAGGTTCAACTTAGACCTATTATGAGGTGAGTTTCTGTGTTCTTCAACTTGTTCCAGATATTGGGCAGTTCTTCAGGATGGTCGCAGCACCTCGCTAACATCTGAATACCTGGGATTCTCATTGAGAAGGCTATCGGTTAGAAGCAACTCACCCTGAGTCGCGGTCTATGTCTACCTAGGTTCTTTTCGATGGGGTGTAGAGTCAACACAAGGCGTCATTACCGGCTCATGCAAAAATGGAATACATACTTGTCGGATCCAGGAATTTTCTGTCAACCGCGTGCCGGGTTACAGAAGACCTATGCATCATTTCATTCGTTCTCGGAAAAATACTCATTGCCTTGACCTGGGACTGAACAGGCGTTCACTGCGGTTTTTCAGGGATACTAAGGACTGTGTACGCAATACGTTGTGGAAGTTCCTTGGTCCACCGAAGGTGTGATTTGAATTCACCTGTCATGAAACAGCAGCGAATCTCCGTAGCTCTGCATCAAAGCAATAGTATCATCATCAGGGCGGTGCACTACCCACAAGTCGTTTCCACTATGCTACCTCCTAGTCTCGTATCCACATCCCTGAATGCCAAGAATTTTGGTATACTTTCTTTCATAGAGCGCTCTCCATACTGACGATGCCTGAGTGCCTCAACGATTCTTCCTCTGTCATTGGTTGGTTAATGAATTATTTAGTGCAGCGATGAGTATTGACTCAAAAGATTTCGGCTATTACTTGTCCTACAACTGTTTAATATACATAAAACCGTTTCTTCGAGTTGGTCAACATTCGGGCTCAATGTTTACTCTCTAGCCTGGAGGTTGCCATATCTAAATGCTCTGCGATACTGCCGTCGGCTTCTTGAATCGGAACTGTCAATCTACCTCTACCTCTACTATTTTGAATGGGCGCTCATGTCTATCAGTACTGGCGGAAACGAATAATCAAATCTATCTCCTGTCAATGTGGCAAATTGCAGGTTTGTAGGTGTTGTAATTCTTAGGTCTTGCAAGGCGACTTTCCTGATATTCAGTTGAAATCTTTTGGGTTAAAAGAAGACCTCTATGGGGTTTCATCCCACTCAGCACCGCACTTTCATCCTCGCCCCCCCACATAGTAGTTCACTCTTTGCAGTTCCCCCAGTCCTAAGCACATTCTTTCCTTGCATGATGCTCTCTGGCGCTGTTTCGTCCGTAGTTCTTTCCACCCTCCTTGCATTGGTGTCCACTGGTGAGTACTGATTTTGCTGTCCTTTCAAATTGAAGCCGAGTTTTTACCTTTTTTCATAGGACCTATTGCTGTGTATGCTAGTGAAAATGCTGCTCGTTCCGTGAACGAGCTCTCAAATCTGTTTGCTCGCCAGACAGGCAACGGTTTAGGCAACTTGCCTTCGTCTATACCCTCTGCATGTCAAAATACTTGTGCTAAATTATCGGTATGTGCATCTCTCTCATCTGAGTACTCAGAGATTGGTTCTGACACACATTTTTCAGAGCTGTGGCACGAGCGTTGACTGTATCTGCACAAACACCGGCATTAGTAACCTCTCCTCTTGCCTCAGCTGTGCTGCTTCAAATGATAGCTCCTTTTCGGCAAGTGACGCTCAGGAACTTATGAACAGTAAGTTGATATCTTGTTCGCTTTTTAAAACGTACTTACTGTCTTTCCTTCCAGATTTTACCGATGGCTGTAAAGCGCTCGGGTACGACGTAAAGCCTCAGACGATCTCCGGCAACAGTAAAGGGGGATCTTCTGGGAGTTCCGCCGCTAATGGCAATGCATCAGGTGGAGGTGATAACGGTGCAATTGCAAATGGCGCGACTTTAACTGGGATTGGCGCATCTGTAGTTTCGGTGCTGCTGCTGCTGTAAACTTGTGCAGCCTATCGTCTCAAAGATACCTTATTATTTAATTGACTTAAATAATTAATACCCTTTGACGGATTTGATTCTATTCGTGCAACATATTCTACAAGATTGCGACGGGCGGGAAAACCGGGCAAGAGGATCACCATAGTTGCTTCACAGGAATCTCTCAAGGCGTCCGACGCCCCTGCCTTGATCCAAGGGATTGCCCAGACGTCCGAGCAGCCCTTAATATATATGTTTTACATGCTCACTCGGGATCCTAACGCGTTGTCAGCTTCTTGAACGTATTCGTTGGGACATGTATCGAGTCGACGAGAGCAACCAGCCACGGTCAGCAAACACGGCCGTGCGCAACCTGAAAGGAAGACTGGTTAACAGGGGAATGTACAAAGCGCCAGTTGAGGTTTTTGAACACACCTGCGGAAATTTTCGCGATTTTATATAATTACTGACATTGCCGAACTCGACTTTGAGATGATATTCATCATCAACATAAATCCGGAGATACATGAGCAGTAGGGGACGATGGAGAATCAGAACGCGAAGTGCAAACTTTCCGGGAAATGGGTATTAGCGACACTTCAGCCTAGCGCGCTATGGGGTACACATGACCACGACACAAAAGTTCAAAGCAAAAAGTTCAAAGCAAAAGCCTGTGCTACAGACGCGTTTCGCCACTAAAAAGGTCCATATTGCGCATCTAGAGCCTGTTGAGCAGGGAAATTCCTCTCCGGCACATCTTCTAGTGATGCAGTCTTCATCGATTGGTGCTGAACGTCGTGGTATTTGTGATGACCCTAATTGATCGTAAATCCTCGTTGGGACTAAAGTAAGGATGATCGACTGCGGCCTCGCGATATTTCAGCGTGATTAAGGCGAGCATGAAGTATGGATACATACCGGAGTTCCACAGCTTATGCGGGCTCGTCTAAAACTAGCTTTGAGACGTTCGTGTCCTCTAACAGCCGTGGTCGGGTGGTCGACGGGGATGTCGGGGGAAGCTGCAAGCCGAACTATACCTGTCGGCAAAGAGCACGAAACGCTGAGAAACGTAAAAATTGCCCTCCTGAATCCATAATCTGGCCCCTTGGATTCGACGACTCGCGCGTTATGGTTTAAGCTTCGACGGTATGGCGATAAAATTGGGGTGCCCAAAGTGGACGTTGAGTTTTTCACCCAATAGAGGCAATCGAGTGGCTCAAAACCTAGGAAGTGTTCGGTATGAAAAGGACATCATAACAAGGAAATGAAATTTGCCTCACAGAGCATGCCACATGCCTTACTAGATTCGAGACTGGAACTTGAGGAGCATGAAAATCATAAAACACGCATGCGATAGCTGGGTTATCTAGACTACTCAATTCAGTAGGAAAAGGGTGTCAGTAAGGCAATCGATTTCGCGAAGGTTACCACGACGATGGAGGCAGAGTGCAAAGTGGGACAAGCTCAGGCTAAGCGCCGGCTTCTCCTGAACTGTCATCATCTCTCCTGACCATTTGGCCTCTATCGCAGACACATTCTGTCAAGCCAAGGCTCCATGTGAGGAAAGATGAGAATAAAAGATAAAAGATTCCATGAGAAGCAGAAAATGGTACAGGATCCATAGAGGTACGTTTCCATCCTGATTTCTCGTTTTTCCGACTCTAACGGTTTATTCAGCCATGCATTGTTCAAGCAATATATTGAATACGAGAACATATCCTACATCATCGTACTTGTGTCCCAAACGAAAGTTCTCCCAGACATCTGGATGAGTCATTTCAGCTTCGCGGTCAACAACACATGAGCCCCAGAGTCCTATAAATCCTGGGACTACTACGCACGCTATGCGAATCACATCATCTTCCTCGCAAAGGGACAATGTAGCGAAACAAGTGGAGCATCATGTCCTGGTCGTTCAGCCGAGTTCAACTGGTCACCAGCTAGAAGATCCAAAACGACGGAACGCCAGAAGTCAGACCTCAATAACGTTGCTCCTATTTCCAGCCTTTCCGTCACAATTTGAACCTGATTACTGCAGACGGAACCCTCCACGGTCAGTATCCCCGAATTCCAGACCGAACGCATGACCAAGAACCATTCACACCGACTACACCTCAGCCGTGAACAAATCTTACCACTCCGGGTCAAAGAAAAGTCGTCACTTGCTACAGCTCCGCGGTTCCCCTGTGCTTCTGCGGTCTTCGGTTGGATAACATGAAGCCATATAAAGGATGATGATGTTCATGACCACATTCCTCACCTTCTTTCCAACACGACCATGAAAGCCAGCAAAATCTTCCTCCAACTTCTCGGCATATCAGTCTCCATCGCTGTCGACTTCGCTCCCCTCGACACCAAACCAGGTCTCATCGACAACGGTACCTTTGGTCCACCGGTTGAAGTGGTACACCTATTCGAAGATCAGCCGCCCATCGGAATTACCGTAGGAAAGTCAGGCAGAGCGTTCGTCAACTTCAACAGGTGAGTTTTCCTTACTCTTCAAAGTTATTTAACATACTCATGACCAACTTAGAGGCGACCTATCAACCAACCCGTTCACCGTTGGGGAAATCGTCAATGCAACATCCGAAACACCCTTCCCCTCTCTTGATTTCAATACTCCGCCAGCTGGGCTCGTCGATTCATTTTCCGGAATGACATTCGGCTCAAACGATTCCTCGCACTTTATCAACGTTCAAGCTGTCGTTTTTGATCCAAAAGGTCGATTATGGGCCATGGATACCGGTCGACCAGTTTTAGAGGGCGGAGATAATCCGCCTTCTGCACCAGGCGGACCCAAGTTGATGGGATTTGACCTGGATAATGAAGCGAATGCTACCACTCCATTCAAGACCATCACATTCACGGAGGATGTATTACCTGCATTGGGTTACCTAAACGATATTCGCTTCGACCTATCGCCCAACCTGACGGCTTCAGGAGAGGGTATAGCTTATATTGCTGATAGTGGTGCGTACTTGACTTGCAGCGAGATTGGCAAGCCTTCTTGATCTTGAACTCGTTCAGGCGCCCATGGAATCATCGTCGTCGATCTGGGCACAGGAGAATCATGGCGACACCTCGACCAACTTCAGCAGGTCAGCCCAGTCTCGCATTTCCTACCTGTTCTCTTCGGTACTCCGACGTACCAATCTTCAAGACTACACCCTGCGTTCCACTGGGAGACCGTCGCTGGCGGAGGCATCGATGGTGCGAAACTCTTTGCTCTCATTTCTTCCTGTAACATTTGGACTGACTCGACGACAGGTTTCGCTATCTCAGCCGACGGTCGATTCCTCTACTTCACCCCTATCGCGAGTCGGGATCTATATCGAGTCGAAACAGCACCTCTTCGAGTCAACCCCGCCAATGACCCGTTCGCGTTTATACGTGCCGCACAGAGTGTCCAGTTCCTCGGTCAGGTCGGGTCATTCCCTTTCTGAAGCTCCACCACAGTTTAACTGATAGGCAAATTTGCGTAGATGGGTGGCGCCGCCGACGGTTTCGAAACCGATAGCACGGGCTTAATCTACCTCAGTCAACCTGAACACAACTCCATCAACACATTCAACCCAGAAACGGGGCTAATCGAACTGTTTGTGAGGGATCCAATGCTTGCGTGGCCGGATACACTTTCGTGAGTTGTCCCAGCTCGTCAAGCCGTTTTTATAGTCTAGTAATGTACCACCTTCATCTTACTAGAGTGGCGGATGACGGGTTCCTCTACATGACCGTGAATCAGCTTTGGCTTAGTCCAGTGTATCAAAATGGGACGGATAAGAGAGTCAAGCCCTTTGCGCTGATTCGGGTGCCAATCCCAGGCTCTCCAGTGCGGTTGATGTAATTCATCAGCGACAAAAAAAAAATTTTCATTCAATGTATAGTATAGGACGCGTTACTCGTTAAAAATCAATCCGTGTTCTTTTTCTGTCAGACCAATCCCTGTGGCAGCGTTTATTGATGAAGCTCTTTCTACGTATACGTTGCACTTTTATGCAAGTCCTGCTACCACATTTCCCAGCATTTCGACTTGTCTCGCAAGCACCGCCCTCATAGGATTCGTCCAAAATTCTTCACGTTTTGGACCTTTATGCTTGATTATTACGCGTCCTCGACAATCCGTGATCCGTGGATTATCATCCGTCAGATGGCGGATAATCCGATGGTTAGATCACGTGAGGTACAGGGCGTTGGAAGTTGGCGACTTTTAGCCCCATGCACGTGACTCTGAGATGGCATGCCCTGTTTGTTTTCTGCCTAAATCTGGTAGCCTCTGTCACACTCTGTGACTGCCCTGCCAGGAGTATGCCAGACAGGGGGGAGGGAAATTTTTTTTTTTGTACATGGAGTCGAATTTTTTTAAGGACTATTGTGGTGAACCAACCAACCACTGACTACCATATATGGAAGGTAGTTCACATGACACCACCAGCGCTAAGTAGCAAGCACCTGACTAGTGCTGGTCCTCTTCTCCCTTCACATTAGCTAGGTTCAGCGAAGTGCGAGCACAATATACCGAAGTCTGCAGTAGAATGTTTCAAACTGTTTGTAAGGTTCATCTACATTATATTCTAGGTACAGGAGCCCAAGCAAGCAACTGCAAATCTCTAGGGATTGATATCTGCTAAGATCTAAGGATAATATGTGTATTCAGGGTGTAAGTTGGTTCAAGAAGGTGCATAATGTAACTCTATTATGGAGAACTCCCAGTCCTATACAGCTGAACCACCACAAACTCTTAAAATACCTGTGAGTGAGCCCAAAGGACTATGGGTGGGCAGGAAACTGATCTGGACCAGCATCCAAAAGGCATATAGGAGCAAATTTGAGTCTTTCTGCTATGAAGGTGGTCATAAAAGAACCTTTGGTTACTGAGAAAGTGTTCAAAGTTTGGGAAAAAATTGGCTCAAGAAAATTTTTTAAGCTGGGCAACCAACCAACCGTCCCGGTGTTCCGGAACCACGGCCCGCCGCGGCCTCCCCCTGGCTCAGCCTATTCATAAGTGCCATCGGAACGAGAAGCGGAAAGCAAGTTTCAGCCTGGACTCGATAATTTGCGGATCTGTTGTGTCAAGGCCAACGATATTCATCAAACCAGACCACATCCAGAACTTTTGCCTGAGGCGTACTTATAGTCATTCAAGCCCAAGCTTCATCCATCTCTGTTTCCGTCTCGACAGTATTGGAGACTTGGATCTGGCGGTTATCGATGGATCAACTATCCAGGACCTTTATCAATCTGCTTAGCCCCACACATATGGTGAGCGCAGTGGAAGAATGTAGCAGCCCACCACAGGCGCATCCACGACTGCGTCTATCAAGCTAGAGATGGACTCGGCGAGCGAAACAGTGTAGTACCCATGCATGTGATCAGACAGCCCAAGAGGTCGTCCAAATAGGTTGGAGGGCCGATTAGCTTTGGGTCTTGGCCCACTGGCAACCGCTTAAATCCAGGTCAGTCTGAAGTCGAGATGGCCATTCTCATATCTTCAATGACTCCAGGTATTCTCTTACTCATATAAAGAGCCGTCATCACATGCGTTGCATGGCATAGACATGGGCATAACGTTGAACGAAATGTTGGCTGGTATGTCGAAGAACTGAAAGTTTCACTGCACTGAAAGCGGGTGGTTCGATGACGGAGTCAGAGTCACTCCTATCATGAGCGCGCGAGCATTGAAGCTGAAGCAGTGGGGAACGGCTTTCAGGTCACAATCGAATGAAGATCCAGTAATGCAGGCTGTATTCATCTGTATATTCACTAGATAGACTGAACCGATCCAACATAAAGGTAACAATTACCCAGCCCTATCTGCGAGAACTAATCAGCACCAAATTCGACAACACCAATACAAAAACACAAATAGAACAAAGGTTCAGACATCCAAAGGAAGGACATTTCATGCCCGCATCGCGCCTACCCCCGCTTCCCACCCAGCGCACCAAAAGGTGGCCCACACTCGGCGCATGCTAATTGGGTTCAACATACGATGTCGAGGGGGAATATAGATGTTCCGCATTGGGGGAGTACTAAATGGACGCTAGAGTGGAAACTGCGAATGTAACGGAATATTTCATCTTGTGGTGGAAGGTAGCTGGAAGGGCGGACAGAGGGAGGTATGCTCACATTGAGGTAGTGTATTTGTGAATCTTCCGAACAACAAAGGGGAGAGACCTGAAAGAGGTGGTTAGAATCGATATAGTAGAGCTGAAGAATGGGAGCGAAGAAGGAAGAATCAGACTAAATGGCACTGGCAAGTACACTGTGCGCTCCGTAGAACGCGTATCTGTTGCGAACAGATAACCTCTATTCCTCGGCATGGTCGTGTAAGACGGGGAAGAGAATAAAGTCATCCTTTAGAGAGAAACAAAAAACATTTACTCACCAGCTACGACGTCGCGAGACGACTGTCCACATAATCCAGGTCGAGGAGAAGGAGCGAGCACAGTCGAATAAATAGCTGCAGAAAATTTTTAAAACTCCGCTTGGAACACGTGAATACACGCGCTCGCCTTGGGCGCTTCGGTCTTCTACGTTCTCGCCAACACCGAGAGAATGGGTAAAGAGTGAGCGCTCCCAAGAGCTCCGTATCTATTGCAAAATTGCATGTGTTCAGAACCATCTCATTGTTACAAATTAATGTTCCTGTACAGGCAACGAATCCAGACATCGTAATCATACTTCTCATTACTTAAACCATTCATACTTGTCCCCTTATCTTCCAGTCTAGCAGTAACTGACGCGACAGTATCATCAGAGCAGCCGAAAGAATGATGATACTCCCTGTAATGATTCAGCTCTTGTGCACTTACCAGCATCATAGAATCACGTACCAGCATAATACCCAACGGCCGGAAACCCGCCAGACGACCGTTCAATTGCACCACTTATAGGCGGGCCTAAGAGGGCACCCAGTCCGAGAACAGTACTCGCAACCCCAACACGAAGTCCCACATCTGATGCGTCTCCCATGGCGATTATCGGGTTCATAAGTATTGAGATGTAGGTGCCTGAAGCAAAGCTTTGAGAGAACCAGTCACTTTTACATCCAGGGTATCGAGTTTGAGAGCGATTAGACATACCCGTAGATGATGGCGACGACGACTAACGAAGCTACATCTCGCGCAAATGGCCACGCATAGGTCATTACAGCCGAGACTAGTGTGAAGGGTATGATGATATTCAAAGAACCTAGTGAATGTTGATGAGTTTCCTTGTTTACCGTCACGTCGAGCAACGCTCACCCAATCGATCAGAAAGGTATCCAGTTAACAGACGAGCTATCCCCGAGGAGGCGTTAGCGATGGCTGTGAGATAGATTGCGAATCCTGGAGAAACGCCGTAGAAAACGGCACTGCTATTGAGGAATGTCAAGGCTAATAGAGACGTTCAGTCACTGTCGCATGAGGGAGAGACCGATTTAATACCGCACCTGTATACATCCCAAGCCAGGCCACGAATCCAGCGAGGCAATAAACCTTGTAAGGCACTGAGCTAAATAGCCTTCGGTGGAACATCCCTCCCAGACCACCTTTCAAAGGAGGAAGTCGGCGTTTTAATGTCTAGAGAAAATCTTGAGAATGAGTTCAATGGAGACTTTGGTGTCGCAGCCCCCACTTACGAGGTTTGCTAGCCCTAGGGTGACCGTCAGCACAAAGCCCAATGTTCTATAAATGTAATGGGTATGAACAATACGGGAAGGTGACAGAACATCTCACAAACCTCATGCACCAAGGAAAACCAATGTTCTGAACAAGAGAACGAATAACCACCGGGAAGAATATGCCACCAATAGCAGCGCCAGACGTCACAAATCCCATCGCGAGGCCACGTCGTCGTTTGAACCAATGTGCCATGACGGAAACAGTTGCAGAAAATATACCTCCGCATCCGAGCTAGATGGTTGCTACATCAGAAAATGGAACGACGAAATGCGGCGGAGATGGCACATACTCCTATAGCGAAGCCCTGACAGAGTAAGAACTGCCAGTATACCTTGCACTCCGGTATCAAGAAAGTGGCAACGACAATCAAGACACTTGAAGATGATATCATGACACGAAAGTATCCGATATCAAAAAGTCGTCCAGCGAGGAGGCCAGGAAGAAAGATAATCGCGTATTGCACTGATCCTATCCACGCGCTGTAATGATGCTGTTAGACCCAGCAAAAACTATAACACCTGAAACGTACATGGATGAAGGCGAAGAACTTGATAACACGACTTGCTCATAATATGCCTGGAAAGTCTGAGATGTATTTACTTTTAGTTGCTGCCACAGAGCTACCGATTTGAGTTCTTACACCCCATGAATTGACGAAACCAAACCTGTAAAAACGTTAGTTCATATCGACGGTGAACAAGACAATCACGTACGTTGAGAACGTGCTGCACATTGCCTGTGTATCGTTAGCAATCGAACCGATTCTGAAACCTCAACACATACATACTCACCCCGAAAACTACCAACCAAGCACGAATCCCTCCATCGGGAAACTCTGTATCTTCCTTCTTCGCTGACGCCTCCAGCACATATTCCGGATTAGCTCCAGGATCCTTCTCTAGTTCGCTACCTGCCAATTCTGACTCCTCCCGTGAATTATTCGAAGGCTCCAGGACGTCGCGCTTGCTTGAGGACATGGTGGAAAAAGTCAACCCCTCTGGGATGGGTGCAATATGTTCCCAACAGCCCTTCCCGAGTTCAAAATGGCCCTTTAAATTAAATACATCCGGTTAATTGCCAAATGTGGATCTTTGAGCCTTGATGATCATGTAGAAATGTTCGACTTTCATCATTTTCTGCCGTCCCCCCTCGGAGTGAAGAGGCAACTTTAGTCAAAGTGCTTCAGCCGTGACCATTACCAGTGGTATCAAGTTCATTGGGTTTGGATGCTCGAAAGCTAGGCAGACCTCGCCTCGAGATGGAAAAGAGTGGCGGTGGAGGCGGTGGAGGCGATGGGAAGAAAGCGAGGCTGTTTCTACGATGGAACAAGGCTCGCGTCAACGTCAACTGTTGAACGTTGAACTATGATCCCAGTGACCCACTACATATCCGTATCCTTCAATCAGTGCTATAACACATATCTGGATGATACTGAATTTTAGCTTTAGAGACCTAAAATACAATATTAACTGTCTCTGTCAATAACGAACTTCCCATAGGTCACGATAGTGATGCGATCTCTACCGTTCTGCACCTCGAGCACGGTTTCGACCTCGAATGACTCGCGCGGAACATGACACGCATGACAGCCAACGTAAAAGACGTCGACAAGATGAATCATGATATATCTGATTTCTAGTATGAGCAAAAGGTCAGTTTGCCTTGCACCAAGTTGGCAACAATACTACCTTGCTATCACAAGTGATGTGGAAGTGAATCACGGCGGCTTCCTCTCAAAGTCTGCGCTGGCCTTTATCAACCACCAAGTGTATCTTACCACCCTTTTTGAGGTCTTTAAACTGTATATATCAGTCAATATTATTACTCAGGTTGCTGAGTGGGAGCCACGAACCGTCAACTCCCGAGTACGCCGACCACTTTCAATTTCGTTGATACGATTTCTGACGTTCCTGAGCATACCCCGGAAGCCTTCAGCCTCGACAACTTGTCGTGCCGCATTTAGAATCAGCATTGAATCAGGTCTGACATTGTGATGCTCCTATGGAAAAATAAGGAAGGGGAGGATTTTAGCTAGATAGGGAATTTACGTCGATGAATATGATGTTCTTCCTGTCAAGCTCTTTCAGGAGCGTGTCAGCCTGTCGCTCGATTCAGATCAAGTAAGGGAATACCTACCTTCCAGGAAGTCAGCACGGGTCATGATCTGTCTGCATCTCCACTAGCAAGTCATCGGGTAAAAAGATAATCGGAGGAAAAAGTCGAGGTTGATACGTACATAGGGTATGAAGGGGAGCGGTAATTCCAAAGGATTGATTCCAGGGTTCTCCCGTTCCTGCTCTTGCCTTAGCTTGACAAACTCCTGAAGAAGAAGCCAGGAACATGAGCTCCATTTTTGCTGCGTAATGAAAGTACGTGAGTAGAGAAGTTTTGATAAAAACAAAGCCAGTTCTACTTCATCTATTGCATTGTCGTTTGAGTCACAGTCGACAATAAATCCTACAGCGTGCATTAGCCACTGATCAATCAATAGAACCGCATCCCGGCTTACCTATCTGACTCAAAAGCCATGCCTTCTCTACTTTCAATAAGTGATCGGCCATTTCCTTGACATTTCTTGATCCCGCAATCTGAAAACGTTTAGGGCACCATCCCCGAAGCAATGAACCAACACGAGTTCATCAAACCTTATTCAAGTACGAGAGTCGTCCGCCGACTATTGAGACGGCCCCTGTTATCTCTGATGGGTCTTCCATTATGTGCTTCATTTCCAGTCGCATGGCAGTGACAGCCCTCACAGCAACGTCCGCAGCAAAATCGAATATTGATACCACCTGCAGATGCTACTCTTTAGATCCACAAATGGAATAGGCGAATACAACACTTACATGCATCCTACTGGCAGGCTTGTCTATCGGGCATTTATCGTAATTGCGAAAGGAAGAAACAGATCAATGATTTACGCATCACATAGAACGGCCAAAAGTTATCCCTGTGAACGAACAGGTGAACCGATGACGAGACTGGAAAACGAGGTTTGACTCACATAGTAAACATGATTGACACGATACCGCATCTCGCCCAACTCTCGGCACGCTGCTGAAGCAGAAGCAGTATATTCCGGCCATCGTTGTCATTATTAAAGTGGTGCACATTGGTGACTATGAGAACTAGGGGTTTGCCTCGTTGCTTGACACATCTGAGGGCAACTTTTTCAAGTTTGTTCAATGCTGGTAGTGACCCGAATTTTTAAGTAGACAGTTTTCGTAACCTGTGGAAAGCAATTACCTCTTTCAATGTCAAGTGCCGGTCCACCTATTAGTATTGCGTTCAAGTCAGTTCCTGCATCGTGAAGTAGACACGTGCCTTCACGAGGATCTCGCCTTTGGAACAAGTTTGTTAAGTCCTCATTAAATTCATAGTTGAGTGCCCTTCCAAGTCGAAGCCGAAAGACTTCCAGGTCAGGGTGTGCTTCGCATATGGAAACACCATCCGCCTGTATGGCATCTGTCGCATCGAATATCATCCTTTCTTTTCCAGACCCCTACGAAACACGCGTACTTTCAGTTGGCCGCATTCAAGTGACCGGCTCAAAGATACCTTGGGACCTAGCAGGATATAGTAATACCCATGTTCTTCACCTCGTATAATGCGGTCGATGAGATCTTGTTCATTTCTTCGAAAGTATTGAGTCCATGACGCACCCCCGACTTCAGAACTCTCTGAAGCGGATGTGGATTCTTTGAGGTAGTTTGTGGCAACTTCCATCGTGGGGTCATACCCAGGAGCGAAGGCAATTTCAATCTGTAAGTGACAAATAAATGCGTTGGTTAAATCGGAAAGTCTTTAAACTGCCATGATCCGCACTTTGTTCAACACGTTCGCCTTGTACCATTGTAGATACACGATACCGCCAACAAAAACTAGCAATGGGAATCTCAGTTGTAGCTTGTAGATAGATACAGAGCTCATTACACACCTACTCCTAGACCAACAATTGTCGATAATGCAACATCCAGAAGCGGTGAACGTGTAACGCGAGCGTTGCTGCCCGTTCCTTCAAAATTAGGACTTCCTGTGCCTGGACGTTCGAACAGTATCCTTTCGCCAACTTTGTGGTCTTCTGCGGGTCTTGGACGAGAAGTCTTTGGATGTGACAAAACTGGAGGCTGGGGTTTGCGCAACGTTGTAGCACTGGAATCAGAAGGGTCTTTTGATGCCAACGTGGAATACAGTGAGCGCGTGGAAGGAATCCTCCGTACAGTGAGCTTGAGTATCGTCGAACAACCGCCTCGAGAGACGAACCCAACGTTGTTCATGCTCGTTCAAAATCAGTAGCTTTGAGGTCCTGCCAGACGCGTGTATGAGGAGGTTCAAGGCATGCTGCGAGACGGGAGTCACCGAGATTCATGCTCGAGGTTTGTTTGCAGCCAACATGAGGAGTCCTTATGTTATATAAGATCTTGATCCATGAGATAAGCATAGCTTGCGTTCAATATGCCGAGGTGAATTTCCAGCTTCATGAAGAAAACGGAAAAGAGTTGTCAGCACTTCACAGCGACGGTGTCGCGTGGCCTGTTCAAGATGCGGTGATGGCCGGAATTTATAAGGCCGGGGCCAGGCCCGAACCTTCGTGAGCAGCACGCCTCCTACTAGTTCTGCACAGGTACTTGCTTACCTCCAAATTTTTTTACAGACAGTCTGATTTACTTTCCTTACGAAAACGCTGGACCCGTCTACACATGTACCCATGAAATTGTCTTCGCGTTAGTGTGTCTAGTTGGCCACTGGAAACTGGGCTGAACGAAAGCATTTGGTGTCAGAATGTGGATGTCAAGATGAGGGCATATATCATTGTTTTTTCCGGATCTATATTCACTCTTCTCTCTAGCCTGCACATATTCGAGAAGCGATATCGACTATTCATACTTAAGCCGCCCAAGAATCTTTTCAGCTGAATCGCATCTCCTTTGTACACTGCAGTGACTCAATTGTAACGGTCAGTCAGCAACACTGATTGTTCTATCCCTTTCGACCGCAGTGGACCTTTAAGCTAGTGGCTTGGCATGAGTGGTGTTCTATGGTTGACTGGTTGTACAGGGTCAGAGCCGGGGGTATCAAGGTGAGGTGACGTTGGGATTACAGGGGTGAATTCGTGGTGTGGATGATCATACCGTGACGCTGAGGTGGGCACGTATCCCGGATAGTGCGGTTGTACAGGATTAGGGTGGGGTGTATATTGCCAAGTTCCACTAGGTGGAAACAGATTATACCATGGCCGCACTTGAACGACAGGATGATCATGACGATGGGTCGAGTGAGATGCAGACCCCCTTCTGTTCATCAGTTCGCACTGTGCACACACACAAATGATTTCCTTTGCGTCGACGATGGCTTGCAATGGATCCATTAACAGACTACTGAGTCCGACAAGCAATAAGCCACTTACAACACGCCAGACATGCCCAGATAGCGTCTCCACTCTTGTTCGGCAGTCTTGTGCCGCAGCATATACAAGACAGAGTTATCCCCTCATTATGAGGTTCCGGGATTGCATTCATTCCTTCGGCACCCTCGCCGCCCGCGCTATCGCCTTCTTCCTCCGAGAATTCATCATATGCCCTCTCAGCCGATCGGGATTGGACAGCACTCGGCGGGTAGAAGATGGGTCGGGTAGTCTGCGAATGACTCCCTAAGCTTGGTACAGACCCGATGCCTGCAGACGATGGTGTATGAAACAGAAAATCCCGTGTGCTGTGTTGCGTTGAAGTAAAGCTGGCATAAGCGATCCACTCCAATTTAAGCGCCTTGTCAATGAGTCCGTTGAGACCCATTGAATGCACCACTTGTAGTGTTTTAATACGGCTTCCATTCAACCCGCAGCTCCACGCTCTGTCAGACTCAACGACTTGCTGACTGCAATCTGAACAAAGTGATTCCTGGAGTCGCTGTCGGAATATGTATAGAAACCGATGCCCAAAAATGGTCTCTTTACAGTGACTGCAGGTCGCATTGCTAGACGGACATGTGAATAAGAAATGGTTGATGGAATCTCAAACTCACTAGTGAACGGTTGGCCAATGGCTTGTACGTGCCAACCAGACACATATCCTTATTGTCGATGGGATGAGACTCTCACGTTGGATCCTGACCATTTCCCCGATCCCTCTGGAAGATAAGGGACCGACAAAGAGCTGTTGCTTGAAAAGAACAACAGCTCTTCGGATCTGCTTGAACCTTTGTCGAAGAAAACCTTGGTCGAATCCTGCACCAGTCAATCGAACATAGTGGCGTACAGCTGTTAATGCAAATCGCCAATGCCAATCTACAACATCTCCCGGCCTGTGATAATCCGTGGGTGGATATTTTTTGTCCAAAGACTCCCTGAGAAGATGGATCCATCGAGAGAACGAAACCCGTCCAGTAAGACGATCTTCTGAATAACCCCACTTTGCAGATATGGTGGTATACCGCTTCTGTAATGTGACAAGTCTCTTTAGTTGAGACTATCGATACTTCTCAAGGCAGGGCTAAGACTTACATCTCTGGATTTCAGCTTGCTAGCAATGTGAATATCAAAGTCTTCCCCAGATTTGCCGATTTCCGAAATGCTGAACGTTGCTTCCATAGTGTTGGTAGTCGAGTCATAACTACCCCGAATGAGAATGATGCCTTTCGGATACATGCCTGTACCTTCGAAAGACCCTATATCTTCATTCCAGTTTGACACGCAAAACTGCACTGAACGCAGGACCTCTTTCCCGTCTGCATCAACAAAATTTCCGTTCCAGCAGCCATTCATTCCATTTCCAATGTAAGACTCGAAGTCAAGGGTGTCAGTGACCGGTTCGGGCTCAACTTCAGGTACACCAGCGATCAACCAGTCAGTGGGAGCCGGAGTTATTTTGTCGTCAACATCCTTCATCTTTGCGGTAAGTTCGTATTTCGGATTGTGGTTTCGGTAGATACCATAGTACTGACCAAAAGGTGACTAAAAGTCTTTGAAAGGCACCAAAAGTACTTACCATTCCAAACGAAAACTTAGACAGCTCTGTACGAGGATTACTTTTGCCCTGTGAGAATAACACTGATGTCCATTCAGTGACTGCCCTCATCTAAGGATTTAATCCTTACTGACTGCGAAGAGAATCAATCCGGGATAAGACCGCATCGAAGAGACATTCGAGCGACTGACTAGATATAGTCATTTCCTTTGGATCTAAGACGACGTCGCAGGCGAGTCGAACAAGAGCCAAGTGGCGTCGCAACAGCAGATAGATCAGAGGGAAAAAATCCTTGCACAAAGAAAGCATCAGTGAGATGGATTTGTCGGATAAGAGATGCTTCTTACTCTTTCAATATGGTACCGACTTGTGACAAGCTCAACAGTATCTAAACTATCGATCTGATAATGAAGGGCGTTGAGAATGACATTCATCCTTTCTTCCTCTTTCTGGGTATACGAGGAAACCCTTCGATTTAGTTCACCTTTCGGTGGGTCTTCGCAAGGGTGGGTCGACGACAGGACTTGATGTAAAAGCCTCATACCGCTCACGTAACGGTCAATGGCATACCGGTTGAGTGGTAAGACTTGTGTCTGTAATAGTCGGTGTATATCTTGCAGAATACCAAATATTTTTTGGGAATAATGCCAAACTGCGAAGTGGCGACCTAAAAGATTCGCGTCAGTTTCACCATTCCGTCTTGGATTCAGACATTCCCTTACCGGATGCCCAATAAGCGAGCCAATGTAAGAGGCTATCCCCATTGTTAGCATACATATACAGATATCACATTAGAAACTGACTAACCTCCAGTCTTCCGGACGTAACCAGCACACCCGATTAGCTTCCCACACACTTACAAACCCACTAGCATCAGTGTCGAAAGCTTCACATATTGGTTGGAGATTAGTGAGAGTCAGGCTCTCAAGTGCCCATTTATCCTCGATTTGCCTGCTTGCAGCCTCCTTAACGAGCGTCACAAGGGTGGTCCCGGTCGCAGCTGCTGATCCTGGCGCAGGCAGTTGCTTGAGATACAAGTCTATGTTGTGCATATCTTGATGCTGTGCAACGAAATAGTCATGTAGAGTATGAACGAAGTGGCGGGTTTTAACAAGGAGCGGCCATCTCTGAAGACAAATGTCAACTTAAATGATGCATTGAGCAGTCAGCACGAACCATGTCTTGCCAGACCTTGCGCAGCTCCTACAGAACATGTTTAGCAACACAAGCATGGTAAACGCTTAGGGTTAAGGCACACCAACCTTGTCATAAATTCTGTCGTGCGGACCTTTGTTTGCTTCCTCTACAGAGCGGTCCCCTTGTTGCACAACCACCTGTTCAAGTCGCTCAAAGTATTTTTTTTGTTGTTCTGACAGCTCCCGGAACTTTTGTTCCTGGGCGTTAAGCTTGCGCAGATACACATCTTGGTTGGCTTGGACGCCCTGATCCGGATCCTCCTCCATGTCCTTTCTGAGCAAGGTGACTTGATTTTGCATATCCTTCGAGGTGGTTGAACTGGGATCGACGCCTGGGCCATTATGAGTTGTCAATTGTGACGCAGCTGAGCTGTAGACGTCAGATACTCCACCCCATCCACTCATTGGTGCATATGCAGGAACTTGAGCCGGAAAGACCCCTTGTGGTGTATAGGATGTGGTCACCGGGGGCGGGGGATATGATGGTGAAGAACTTGACCATGTGCTTGGCGCGGGCATATGTGGTGACGCGGCCGGGGGTTGCCACGTCGGAGGATATGGAGATGCTGAGGTCGCAGGAGGAGGCATAGCCGGCACATGCATAGGAGAATAATGGGACCCAGTATACGCCAGAGGATTAGCATAATTATCGTCGGGCGGACGTTGCGATCCACGTTGCGATTCTTGACCCATAGGGGCCCCAGCTACGCTGCTCCCCGGAAGAGGCATAGCCGGGACATGCATAGGAGAATAATGGAACCCAGTACGCGCCCTCGGATTCGCATAACCATCGCCGGGCGAACTTTGGTATCCACCTCGTGATTCTCGTCCGACGGGGGCCCCAGCTGCGCTTGGTTGGGGGGCGCGATTACCTCCGCTCGCCGATGTCTGTGTTTGCGGTACCAAGTCACTGAAGGCCAAGAACAAGTTCATTGCGTCTGCATCCATCAAGTTCACAGTTACTCACCCATTCATCACTTGAACCAATTGCGCAGCCAATTGATCATCTTCCATCACCTTCGCCAGACCCCCTTTCGCCTTCACAAATTGCCAAACATCTTTCTCTGGACGTGGTTGCAGTAACTGAAAGACGAGTAGCATATCGAGCTTATCATGTACCGAGTGTAGTGATTCTTGCATCTGTGAGATCCCCTCATTGGCGGTCCGAATTTCCTTCGTGATAAATAAGTTGAGACGGAATTCTAGTTCTCTTTGGTGGTCTGAAAAAGTATCACCGAACTCGGCCAGCCGAATCTCGTAGAAAGGACTTTTGATGATTTTAACTATAGCTGGGTCAGGCCGTGCGAGGTATAGTGAAGACGTCAAAAGCGTACATATTCTTCCTTCCTTGGAGTAGGCATCGCAAAGATTACCACATCCTTTAATGTGCTTTTCAATTTGATCGCACAACGACGCGATCATCTTTTCGACAGTGTGAGGCTGATCATTATAATCAACCTCTTTTGCTTGTGGTATCGATCGGAGGCTAGTGGACTTTAGCCCACTTATGGGGAACCATTGGTTAGGTACTTACTGAAGAAGGACCGTCATCATATCCTGCATCTTCAGCATCAAAACCATGACTCTATCATCGTTTTCTTGTCTCTTGAGCGCCAGACCGACAACTGCTTTGAAGGCAATGACCACGAGTTCTGCATTAGGATTATCTTATCTCAATACTTTACTATTGTTCGAATTATCGGAGAGAAACGCACCAATGCATGGATGTAAGTCCTTTACTTCATCGAGGACCTTTATTAACACTTCACTCGTATCCGCAAATCCCCCGATCTTGCTTCTGATCTCATTTACCTGATCGTCCTTGCGATTTGAGGTCGCCTGTTCGGGTTTTGTCGTCACTTCTTTTATACGGTTCACTATGGGACATCGTCAAACCATGTTTCGTATTTCTAAATGGTGATCGCACCTGCATCTGTGATTATTTGAACGCCAAACCATCGAATTTTGGAGCTGTTAGATGCTTTTGATTTGCCCCCGCTGAGCTTCGCAGCGGGAGTCGCAGTTGAATTGTTCGACATCCTGGGGAGTAACGGCGACCAGCGACAAGCAGAGTTGTCATATATCCTGACGATGATACGTAAGTAAGCTGCAGTATCCGGGTCATCACTGATATTTGATAGATTGCAGTTCGACCTACAGTTGTCACAGAAATACCTGGGCGTGGCGCGCGTATTCAAATTGACTGAAGTAAGTTATATGAAGGCCCATTTGTCTGGTTTTACAGCTTCGGCAAAAGAGAGGCGATCTTAGCGTTGTTCAAGGTCGGATCCTGCCAGTGTGAGTATGCTACAACCTGCAAGACTTAGAGAACCTGTGAGGAGAACGCTCTCGAGACAACCAGCCCCCTGGGTCAGACAGATGGGCTTGAATATCCGAATAAATTGTCCGTTAAAATGTGGATTGTGTGATGATATATTATCCTCTCAAATCCAATGGATGAATCACCTATAGGGCGCTAATGACATATAGGTCAGGCCGGTCAGGTGGGATGGCGCAATGGCGTTTGAGTCAAATTGAATGCTCGTTCAACATCTTCTAGATAAATTTGATGGTCCAATAACAATTTCTACGGAGATGTGGCATGAGAATAGTGAGTTGATAATAAGCAGTGGATCAAAAATGCGTACTTCACACCAGTTTTTAATATTCCAACTCTTACAACCCTCCGAGATCCCCCAGCCTTCAGCTCGGTGTAGCGCTGTCCTTCTTCAGTCATACATGACGTTTGTCGGAATGTTATCGGTGTTTGCAGGGTACAATGTCGAAGAGCAGAGGCAAAATTTTATCGTGAGAATACGCGCCGTGCGTGCTTCAAGTTCCTGCCTACATGATGTTGACCAACCGACCAGTTGGCTAACGTATCTGGCTCGACGAGGGCTGCTAGGTTTGTGGCGCCATTTGGGTCTGAAGTATCAGACGAAATCCAGTAGAAGTTGGGTTGGGAGAAGCGAGATGGGTCGTTGGTGTCAGACTGGGATACCTGAGCTTCTACCAAGGTGAGGGCGAATAACATCGCTTTTGCGTTCTCTTATTGACTTCTAGTCTGGTACATATCAGACTTGGGTATTTGGACAATATCGACCGCCCTTACACGACCCCGGCCATCAACTTCACGTCCTACCAGCTCAAAAGTTGCGGATACACTGTCCATATCGTCCTCTGGACATAGTCTACACCTCTGCTGGCCGAAAAGGAACCTACTTCCTATCAATTACATGTCGTCCATACGACGACTCCGAAAGCTGTCGAAAAAATATTAAGCGCATCGCTTCCAGTCAGCCAACTTCGCATTCTTTCAGTCTAGACCTCGACGCATCGGCCTAGCTTCTCCAGCACGTCTACTTCCTCTATCATCTTTTCTCTCAGGAGATGAGGTATGTCATTCATGGTCGTTGGCTGCTCAGAAACTCGGCATGGTGTCGAGGGCAGAGAGGAAGCTTACCAAGTTCAAGAGTTGACAATCTGGCACGCATAACACGTATGACAGGAGGGGGCGAGTATTTTTATGCTGGTACCATTATCACTCTATTTTCAGCTCATGACGTCGATGCGTCTAGTTTCTCATCGTGAACTTTAAACAAGCGAAAATCGGTGATAAACCTGCGCATAAGCAGTTTTTTCCCCTGGATAAAAAAAATCAACCCAACCAATATAAACCTGCAGTCTCGCTCGTACGTAAGGATTGGCCTGCTACATCCCGAGACGTACATTGAACCAAGAACGTTTTGAAATGAATCAAATATCCCTGGACATCGCAGTTGATTAGTTGGAACAGATAGTCAGCAATATTATTTACTACATCCCTTTTGAATGCATTGAAAAC
Source organism: Moniliophthora roreri (assembly GCA_001466705.2). Classification (NCBI taxonomy): domain Eukaryota; kingdom Fungi; phylum Basidiomycota; class Agaricomycetes; order Agaricales; family Marasmiaceae; genus Moniliophthora; species Moniliophthora roreri. Next base: position 248,731 of record LATX02000035.1, on the reverse strand, counting down.
TTTTCTCTCTCGGTAAAAGATTTCCTCGACCCCGAATGCTCCAAAAGAAAAACGATTACGTCCTCTACTCGTTTCTTCACGCACAAAACATCGAACCGGAATCCTTGACCATAGCAACGTCGCGCGTCCAAAGTTCTACCGCCCGTCATATGTACCATATTCTCGGGCACCTCGCAACTCAATCTGTGGATTGACCGTGCCAAATGGGGTCGTGTTACCCTTCGTCTGCAGAGGTCCTTCCACTTTAATCAGATCACTTGAGCTGTCGATCAGTTCCGCCCTGAGTGGGGCACCCATTTGTTGCCTGTCTATAGTGTAAGACACGCTATACATTCCTTTGGTATGGAAATTCCAGACAGAGGTTTTGGAGTTTACGACAAGCTGCTCGTTCAAACTGTCTAAGCAGAATGGAAAACGGTGCCGTCCTCAACTAGGCCTTTTTTACTTAGATTTCGGCTATCATGACATTGACTTCAGCTATTCCTAGTGCGTGGTTCCTTCGAGGTACTGTAGACCTGACACGAATAATATCAGTGACGTTCATGGGTGAACTGCTAAGAATCGCTGCGGGGTTCAGATCGTTCAGATGCTAATGACTATTGGGTGCGTGAATACAAGATACACTCTAATAAGTACATCTAGTCAATAAGAAACGAACTTGAGCTACTTATCATCATTATTTATCACCATCATTACTAGCCTCGTCGAACGATGTCTTTTTGACCGCGGGGTCCAACGTCGTTTCAACATCGGTGGTTACTGAAATATTAACAGGCCTAGGGTTCTCTTTTGCCGATATACTCATGCTTGGTAGGCGATACGTAATGGAAGGTTCACTGTTTTGCAATGTCGAACCGGAGGGAATCCAAGACAGCGTCTCGTCGGTAGTCGTGAATCCTACGTCGCGTCCGTTCAGGATACGGATTCGTGCATTGAGCAGCTAAGACATAATGGATCAGCATCCTGAAACGCTTGTCAGGACCATTATCGTGACTTACTACCATGAGACTGTTGCTATAAAATTTTGACAAGCATGTGGCTGGTACTAGGTGGTAGTTCGCATGCTTGAAGATGAGGAAGAACATCAAATCCAAGACGGCAAATGTTGAAGTAATGAGACCCGTTTCAATGGTGAGTCGAATAAATTTCACCAGAATGGCGTTCGTAGCACGGAAGCCATTCCGAGAGGTGCTCAGATAGTAGAGCATCGTAACGGTAATTAGCACGTCGCACGCAGCGGTACCTTTTGGTGGAACCGAGAAGAGAACAATTGTGAGCAGATAGCTTTGGAGAACTCGATTGAAGGTAGACGAACCTCCAAGCCAGAGCTGTTAGGCTATGCGTTAAAGACGTTGCGATCAAGCCTCGGAAGGAGAACTCACTATGGTGGCAGCTTGATTTTGCTCCTGAAGCTCTGACCAAACACCGATCTCTTTGCAGTGCACACCGGCCCATATACTCCCCGAGCACTGTACGAGAGAAAGCTGGAACTCCTCGGTCAGAAACGGATGTTACAAACATGCATGGCAATACGAACAACACCGATCACGATGGGAATATAAAATGAACGGCTGATGATCCATATGCGCCATGCAAAGAAAAGTTGGACTGCACAGCTCACTGGAACGGATATGATGACCATGGAGGAAACCTACGACGAATCATACGGCGTACCTATCCCGGTCATCATCGGAACACTGAACCAGATTAGACCGACTTGGTCAAAGGCTTCCATGTTTCCCCAACCGAAACCAAAATTATTGAAGGCATCTTTCGTGCACAGAATAGTCTGTACAAGCTCGAAAACGTATACTGAGGCTACAATCCCTTTGGGGATCGACCGGTCCCTCGGGAAAGCCAGATAATAAAGATCTGAAACGAGTGACTAAGTCTTTCTCAGTGTATGAGAAACAGTGTCCTTACATGTCTGGACGCTGAGGGCCCCAAATAACCCCCAATTGAAAATATTTCCAAGAAACTACGAGGTGAACTTCAGCGGAACCATCTGCGTCGAAGAAAATTATTGACTGACGATTGGGCCAGTTCTGTCGAGCAAGTCAGTAAATTCATGATATTTAGGGAATTGGACTTACAGCTCCACAATGTTGGGGGGAATAGGCAATGGGCTCGACATTCTGGGTGGCTGTCCGAGCGTGGATGTTCGGGTTCGACTAAATAAATGAGGCCTACGATGAACGAAGACTTATATGTTCAGTCCCCGAATGTACTTGGCACGTGCAAAGACGACAATAGGGAGTAACAACGTTAATTCATTGGGGAGAAGCACTGACCGTAACATCACATCTATCTTTAGTACAATCACTGATTCAGCTGGCGAAAACCGGATCCCGCGGTGGACCAATAGCAGACCTGGTCTGTCAAGCCTTTCGTACCGAAGCTGTGACTGCTACATGCGAATAAGACCGTATTTCCGAAACCCACAACCCACAGGCGAGCCTTTGGATAGAGACAAGTATTCTGACGAGATCTACGACTGAGATAGATTAGTGGATACCCATGTGGATCCTTAAGAAATACCCACAGAAACTAGCGAGTACTTCTTTCATTCGGAGGACACATTGAATGCGATCCGATTTGCAGTGGTGCAGAGAGGGAGAAGCTTGATGGCCATTGTTTGGTCGAACAAATAAAAGATAGGCGCGGCTTGGGCGCGGCTGCTGAATCTCACCCTCCATCTTACCATACCCCGCAATTCAGTGGAGATTATGTCGCTGTCAATGTCTTCTTTACGAATACTTGGGGAACTCTCTGGAAATAGAACCAATGCCGGGTTCTTGCCGGTGGGCCATGGCTGCTCTAGGTCGAAGAGATAATCATAGAACGATGGGTTCATAACGCAGCACTTCCTACATTCCCACTAGTCAAATCACCCCGCGTTTGTTAGATCTCCAACCATGCCAATTGTTCAACCAGACGATTTGGTAGCGACAAAACTCGATTACTTGGTCATTGGGGGCGGCACTTCAGGCCTTGTGGTAGCAACTCGGTCAGTTTCCAAGCAACCATATATATGTTCGCGTACCTCACATGACGCACTAATACATCTACCATTCAATAGCTTGAGCGAAGACCCAACCGTTACCGTCGGTGTGATTGAAGCCGGTGCAAATCATGCAGGAGACCCTAGCGTTGACATTCCAGGTACTTGCCCACTCATTCTTTGACTATATTTTAGTAGTGATTCATGTCGATTAGGGAATATGACCAAGAATGCACGTAATCCCAAGTACGACTGGGAATTCTATACAGAGCCACAAGTCTACGCCCACAATCGCAAGATTCAGAGTTCTCGTGGTAAAGGACTAGGCGGCTCGTCCGGACTTAATAACCTTGCATTCGTCCGTCCTGTCAGCGAAGAACTTGACGCATTTGAGAAACTTGGAAATCCTGGCTGGAATTGGAACAATGTACTAGGGTTTATGAAAAAGGTCATCATTCCAGTTATGACTACACGCGAAAGTAACTAATTTACGCTGCGTGCAGAGCGAGCACCTTTGCGTACCACCGCTCTCTGAAGGAGAGAAGAAATCGTATGCAGTTGACCCCGATCCAGCATATCACGGAACAGATGGTGGGTATAATGAACGCGTATCGTATCTCCCTGGGCTCAGTCTGAAAGCTCGTATGCAGGTCCAATTGCAGTGTCATTCCCGCCCTATGTTTCGCCCATTCACAACAAGATTCTGGACAGCTTGGAAACTCTCGGGTTACCTCGCAACAATGAACCTGTAAGGCTATCTTACCTGTCCCAATTCGACTAGAACTGACTATTTATCCAGAACGCAGGGAGGAACGTCGGCTCGTATCTTGTGTCTACTTCCGTAGACCCGGTCACAGCAACGCGGTCCTATGCAGCCTCCGCTTACCTCCATCCTCATCTGGACCGTAACAACTTGCTTGTGCTGACTGAAGCTTTCGTGACCAAGGTGACACAGCACCATTGTTCCTGTCCAGGAATACTTCTTGACAGTTTATTGCTTCTCAGGTTCATTTCGATGGTGCTAACGACAATTTGAAACGAGCTGTTGCGGCCGACTTCATCAAAGAGGGACAAAGTTACCAAGTGAAAGTGGCGAAAGAAATCATCTTGTCAGCCGGTGAGCATCACTGTACGTACCTTCCGGATGTAGTCTGACGTCAGTCGCTAGGAACGTTCCAGACCCCTCAAATCCTTGAAACTTCCGGCATAGGTGACCCCCGAGTTTTGGAACCGCTTGGTATACAGTGCATTATCAACCTACCGGGTGTCGGAGAGAACCTTCGTCAGTATGCAGTTCTAATCGTACATTGATGTGTCTGACGCTCGACAAGAGGACCATATGAAAGCGCCGACAGTCGTCCAAGTCCAACAGGATCTGCAAACTCTTGAACTGTTGCGCAACCCCGATGAACTCAAGCTCCAACAGGAATTATAGTGAGTCTTGTGTTATATTTGGCCTTTCGATTCTAAAAGGTTCTTCAGCAAAGAGAAGAAGGGTATCCTGGCTGGAATGCTGTCTTCATGTTTCGCATTCCTTCCCGGAAATCTCATTGCCGACTCTGAGCACGTAAAAGCTTGGAAAAACCTTGCGAACGTCGAGAGTTCTGCTCCTGAGGTGTTTGCAAAGACTCACCCTGATGTGCTGAGAGGAATCAAGAAACAGTACAAGATTCTGGAACAATGGATCGATGATCCTGTTCACCCTCTTGCTCAGTATGTTCTTCTTGTTTCTAGAACCAGCTGTGCATTTAATGAGGTTGTAATAGGTTACTGAATATCAATGGGCACTTCCCAGTCGTAGGCTTGACTCCAGACAATTCGAAGCGCTACATGACACTCATTGTGGCTTATACGCACCCGTTTTCGCGCGGCTCTGTACACATTACGTCTGCTGACGCTCAAGTTCGACCAGCGATACAGCCAAACTACCTCTCGAATCGGGCGGACCTTGAGATTTTATCGAAGGCGATTGAGTTCACTCTTCAACTGTACCAGACCTCACCGCTCAGGGACCTTATTGTCGCTCCTGTTGCCCCTCCTTTCTTTAAACCTGATGACGAGGAAAAGGTCCATGAATTTGCTCGGGAGATTCTATCTACGGTGCACCACCCTATCGCTACTGCTTCGATGATGCCTCGAGAAGATGGAGGGGTTGTGGATCATAATCTGTTGGTATACGGGACTTCGAACTTACGTGTGGTATGTGCTTCCTAGGTCTGCATGATTCAGAACTCTAATTCTAATTTGTCTCTAGGTCGATTGTTCTATCATTCCCTTGGTACGTTATGCTCGATGAGTGACTAAACGAGTACTCACATCAGCTCTCTTAGCAAATTTCATGTAACATTGTTCCCCTTGCGTACGCTATTGGTGAAAAGGTAGGCTCATAGGATCGATCAGTATGATCCCTTCATCTAACAAACGATGTCGTTCCCAGGGTGCCGATATCATCAAACGACACAACTCGGTTGTTTAACCGTCTCAGTAATAGTTTTCGCACCACTTTGACGTGTACAGTTTCTATTCATATATCATCAATCGGATTAGAGTTCGCTGTGTAGTAGTTGTTGATCATGTATATTATTGCAATGACATTTGTACCGTTGATAGGTGGGTCCTTGATGATGTGAACGGATCTTCTTGATCTATACGCCATATCCAGAATAGCATCCTATAATATTCGCAGCGATAGCGGGAACGCGTATGGAACGCTGAAGAAGACGAACGGGACGGAATAACATTCACCCCCTTGAATATCAATCACCGAGGGTGCCTATTCCTGCGAGCTCTGTGCTATATCCCCAAATCACTCGCTCCTTGACAATACCTGACGTGGGAAGGCTGTTGGAGAACACCTCAGCGTCCCCCAACCGCACGAAGCTACAAAACGCTTCCGCTGAAACATCAGATCCTGATGCTCGATGTCCGAACCGCTGGATCCAAATGGGCGAATAATGGCGAATGTCACGAAAAAAAAAAAAGAACTCCGGCGCGTATGGATATGCAACGCATGCCTTAAATTGTGCGTACGATCCTGGGAATCGAAGCGAAATCTAAGGCGATGTTAAGGCGACAAATGAAGAGTCAGGCGTTTGTTGCCGCTGCAGTTCGTGATCAATCGCCGACAATTCAAATCCAGATCTCTCTGAATGGTCCTTTCATACGGGAACCTAGGCCTTCACCCGACACAGTGACATCAATGCCCCCGAGAAATTCATCCCCGAAACGTTCTAGATCTCGACTTCTGAGACGATCGAGAGAGGATTCCAGTGATACCAAGCAATACTGCTCGCGGAGCCGTGGGCAGAAACAGGGAAGGTTCGGTTCTGACAATTCATAAGGTCTATAGCATTCATGTCCTTGATCAAGATCAAATGTGAGTTACAAGTGTCCTTCATGTGCATACGCATCATCATTGCACTCCCCGATACCCAATACATATCCCACTCATACTCGTCCTTTTATCTTCCAGTTCAACAGTAGTTGACGCGATAGCAGCATCAATACAGCTGAGAGTACGATGATACTCCCTAAAAACGAATGAATCAGCTCATGTACATGCATCACGATTGCACACATACCAGCGTAATATCCAACGGCCGGGAAGCCCCCAGATGAATGCTCAATGGCACCACTTATAGGCGGTCCTAAAAGGGCACCCAGTCCAAGTACTGTCATGGCGATACCGACACGTTGTCCAACATCCGATGTGCCTCCCATCGCAAATATGGGGTTGACCAGTATTGAAATGTAGGCGCCTGAACCGAAGCTTCCAGAGTACCAGTCAGTTTTACGTCCAGTGCAGCGAAGATTAATGGAAAATCACCCGTAAATGATAGATACGACGATCAAGGAAGGGACATCCCGTGCAAAAGGCCATGCGTAGGTCATCACAGCTGAGAGCAGGGTGAAGGGTATGATGATGTTTAAAGGACCTAGTGAACATCAATGAAATCTCTTGATTCGGATATCGGAGAGATCGAAGCTTACCCCACCGATCAGAAAGATATCCGGTCAGCAAACGAGCGAATCCAGAGGCAGCATTGGCGATGGCAGTTAGGTATATGGCAAAACCCGGAGAAACACCATAGAAGATGGCACTGCTGTTGAGGAATGTCAAGGCTAGTGTGCGAGATCAGTCGGTGATACGCGAAAGAGAATACACCAGTGCCGTACCCGTATACATTCCGAGCCAAGCTACAAAACTAGATAGACAATACACGTTGTAAGGTGCAGAGCTAAATAATCTTCGTTGGAGCAATCCGTGAAGACCACCTTTTGAAGGAGGGAGACGGCGTTTTAAGGTCTTGGTAATCATGAGAACAGCGACCTCGATACCCCGAATTTCACTTACTAGATTCGCTAGCCCTAGAGTGACTGCCAGAACGAAACCTAAGGTTCTAAGAAGATCATGAGAAAAAGGTAAGGGAACGTTATCAGAGAAGAAACAGACCTCATGCACCAGGGAAAGCCGACGTTTTGAAGAAGTGAACGGACGACTACAGGGAAGAATATGCCGCCAATTGCTGCACCTGATGTGACAAATCCCATTGCAAGGCCACGCCGTCGCTTGAACCAGTGCGCTACGACAGATACGTTCGCAGAGTATATACCTCCGCAGCCGAACTGAACAAGCCACTACATCAGAGAACTGAACATCCAAATACAGCAGGGGAACCCGTACCCCTACAGCGAAACCTTGGCAAAGTAAAAATTGCCAGTACGCCTTGCATTCTGGTATCAAGAAGGTGGCAACGACAATCAGGACACTTGAAGAGGATATCATGACACGAAAATAGCCGATATCGAAAAGACGACCAGCGACAAGTCCAGGAAGGAAAATCAACGCATATTGTACTGATCCTATCCACGCACTGCAATAAACGGATTAGGCGCAGCAGAGCTATGATATCTCAAGGAACATACATAGATGAAGGCGAAGAATTTGATAACACAACTTGTTCATAGTACGCTTGGAAGGTCTGGGAGGCATCTTCAGTCACTTTGCTGCAGCAGTTACTTGATCGAGCCCTTACACCCCATGAGTTTACAAAGCCGAACCTGTAGATATATATGAGAACGTGCCAGAGATGAGCAAGATGAACCACATACGTCGAGAATGTATTGCACATTGCCTGCGGCATGGTCGAGAATTGTCAGTCGTCACTGTCGATTTCAAAAGGCCAGAGACGTACCCCAAAAACTATCAGCCAGGCACGAAGTCCTCCGTCAGGAAACTCCTCCGTCTCCGTTGACAGCTGCAGCCCATCGTCCGTGGTTGTTGCAGCTGCACCCGAATCTCTACGACTGGTATCCTTCTCGCTCTCTGTCGTTTCAGACTGCTCCGGAGAATTGCCTGAGGACTCGAGGACGTCATGCCCGTCATGCTCGGTTGCAGGCAAGGTGGACATGATGAAAGACGATAACCTGAGCGTAATCACTCATGCTACCCGATGCGTGGAAGATGTTGCGGACAAACAGCCCTCTACAACATTGGTTAATTTAGTCACCACGAATGGAAGCCGAGGGTATGGAGCTTCGAAATCATGGAAAATTTCGGGAACGTGGTGGCCGGTGCACAAGCCGGGGTAAAAATATGCGTTCAGTTCTGGAAATTGCCGAACGTCCAAACGCCCAAAATACTGATTCTGCGGAGAAGCGAGGTGCCCATAGTCAGGAGGCCCCATCTGTGATCATTTGAGCGAGCAATGCCATTGAATATTCGCTGCAGTCACGGCTTGCTGTGCCTATTCAGAGGACGGAGATATCGACGCAGTCGCGGGAATGAAGAGAGGAGTCGTCCCACGGTTTTCCTCGGCTCTTCCTCTGTCATCACTGTACATCATCCCGCCTATCCGCATTCTACAGGTAGGAGTACCTCGATCAGAAAGCCTTCAATTTCTGTTGATATGTCCTCGATCTTTGCTTGAAGCCTCCCAATCCTGGAAGATTTTTCCACAGCAGGACCCATAAAACTTTGTCTTGAAAAAGCAGCATGGGATACTCAACAGCTCGCTCATGCATTCTGAAGCAGAACACCTCCAAAAACGCATTTTGCGGAAGCTGGATTATCACATTTTGCCGTGCTTAACGCTGGTGCGTTCTCGAAAATAACCTTTGCAGTTCAATTTTGATCATCATCCGCTACTAGCTTTGGCTCGTCAATTATTTGGATCGTTCCAATGTCGGTAACGCGAGGTGCGCCTCCGTTGCGTTTCAAAAAAACACGGAGAAACTAATTCAGTGTTAGGATTGTGGGTTTAGAACGTGACCTAAATTTACGGGGCAACCAATTCAACGTTGCTGTTACCGGTAAGCCTCTCGATTTTCAAGAATGACTCGGATTGCTGAGCTGATGTCCATAGCTTTCTTCATATCGGATGTTATTTTCTTATCTCGTCTTGCTTTTGTTAGCTGACTGTCCTATAGTTACCTCTTGATCGATGTCCGTGAGTCGCTCCGGATGGCATTCCAGGTCTTGTACTCACTCTGTCCTCACGCAGCGGCAACGCTCTTTCTGAAACGAATCAAGGCTAATCGATGGATTCCGGTCATGGTCGTGGCTTGGGGCTTCGTAACGATCATGACCTGTTTCGTACATGATTTTGGGGGCTTGGTCACCGCACGATTCTGTCTCGGCATGTGTGAAGGAGGTCTGCTTCCCTGCATGGCATGTTCCCTTCTACTATTTTTGATCGTCCAGGTGTTGAATTCAAATTCTGCACAGCTGCTGTACCTCAGTGATATGTATCCGAGAAAGAATCTGAACCTGAGGTTTGACACATCAATCCCGATCAGGGTTCAGTTTAGGACTAATGATTTCTCCAGGATTGGTATGTTCTACGCCGGCGGTAAGTCGTCTCAACGTCAAATGAAGCCTAGCTGACTTGACTTCAGCTTCTATGGGTGGCGCTTTCGGAGGTAAAGCGATTATTGGGGTACATACGATTTTTTATGACCTTGCATAGGGCTCCTGGCATCCGCAATCGTAAATATGGATGGTTTAGGCGGACTGGCCGGGTGGCGGTGGATCTTCATCCTCGAGGGAATTGCTACGATACTCATTGGGGTATCAATGGTCTATATCCTGCCACCAGATTTGATGTCTGCCGGATTCTTAACTGAAGAGGAAAAACGACATGCAAGTGAGTTCTTATATCGTTATTGAGGTATTGTATCAACATCTACATCGTAGTCATGCACTTCACTTGTGCATCCGAGGATTCAATTGCCTCAAATAACGATGCAAAGGAAGCGAATCCATACGGCGGGATTACGGCTTCAGACGAGCTAGAAACTTTCGAGATGGGCGAGGTTTGGCGAGGTAAATCTCTTTCTGCCGGTTGACTCATACTCACAGTCACTAGGTTTGCGCGACATTCAAACTTGGTTGACCGGAATTGCGACACTTGCATTAATCGTCACTCTGTATTCCTATGCCCTCTTTCTGTGAGAAGTTCATTTATCCTTCATTCATTCGCTAACTTTTTCGGACGAAGACCGACTATCATTACGGGCTTAGGCTACAGTGGGCAGCAAGCCCAGCTGCGTACCGGTAAGCCGGTGCCTTATCTCCCTCTTGAACTGGCTAACAGGGGCCTAGTACCGCCATACGTTCCAGCAGTATTTCTAACAGGTATACGATCTGGTTCTCCTGTCCTTCGTTGGCATCTCACATTACTCTCAGTGTTGGTCGCGTATTGGAGTGATCGACTACGGCTACGGATTCCGTTTGCCCTCGCTCTGCTGCCTCTCACAATTGCGGGTGCGTTTTAGTTGTCCTGAACTATGCTGTGTGAAATTCGAAGCATGCAGGTTTTGTCACCGCTATACTGGCCCACGACAACGAAACACGCTATGCGGCCGTCTTCTTGATCGTCGCTGGAGCGTAAGGCAAAGGACTCGTATTGTTCAGCTCGCGCCACTGAAAAGACGTTTCAGCTATCCTTGCACTGCCAGCGTCTTGACAATCATACCGAACAACACGAGTGGTCATTATAAGAGAGCGACTTCCATTGGCCTCCTGATTGCATTAGCAAACTGCGGGTGCGTGCCTCTGTTCTTTCGAAAAATAGCGTAGTTAAAAATGAGCAGAGGATTCATATCGACATTCGTATATACCTCTGGTAAGCTGCTCTGCCTTGCGTCACACCCATCGGACCACGAAACAAGAGTTTTACAGACCAAGCGCCGCGGTACATTAAAGGACATAGTGTAGCCCTTTCGTTCACGTGCCTGGCTTGGATCTTGTTGGCTTGCAATATGTAAGTGTATCCTTTCTGAATCTCACCCTAGCAAGCAGTGCTAACAGCGACTGTACAGGTTGTATTGTATGTATGAAAATGAGGCACGTCGAGAGGGCCGTAGACAAGCGAATATCTCTCGATATCAAGAACTTCAAGCAAGGGGGAAAACGAAGGCACCTATTGGCGATCGACATCCGGATTTTCGTTTTGTATTGTAGATCATACGTGAACGCGTCGCTACTGAATATATACCTTCAAAGCTTGAAATAGGCGAGAATGGATCCTACATCATAGATAGATCCAGGTAGATCGCGTAAACTCGGAACCGAACTAAGCGATTCTAGGTCTTGAACCACAACGAGTTCCAACTTCCACTAAGTTCTAGCTTTAAACTCCTGCACTACTCCTCCTACTCAGGGGATCAGCATTGATGGAATTACTTACCAAAAGGTATGATATCTATATTGAGCAATATTCCTCTCACTGATTCTCAAGCTGAAGACATCAAGCTTTTTTCAACATCGTGCAAGTAGATCTTCGGGTTGTCAAAGATAGTTGTATTGCTACGTATTCATGAGCTTGGACTGCCAGCGGTGCGTTTCTTATGCTGCACATGAACTGACAGCACTGACACCATCATTATCAGGTTGCGTTGCGATGTTTTTGGCACCTGGAGGAAAGCGAAGCGTTGGAGGAGAATGCAACCTCGGAGATAGATACCTCGATTGTGCCGTGTTTCTCCCGCGCCTCCAAGGCACCAACAGTCAAAGGAACAATCTATCACACCCTGACCAACTTGTACCGTAAGTCCGTGCTGTTGTCGCTGTCTACTCGAGGTTTTTGACACATGAATTCATCTCTAGTGAGAAAAGTGGAGCTCGCTAAAGATAGCTCGGCACAGACGGCTATTCTCAGATCAACAGCAGATGTTCCCGCCTAACGGCAACACGCAACAAACGAAGCAAAATGGCGTGCCGTCGCTCCGAAACTGGCTCCAAAGGGAGTAGACTACTATTACTGGATGACGGATGAATAGACTACTGTCACTGGATGGATGGATGAATGTTCGTTGTTTACTACCGCGACGTCCATGGGCTAACAATCTTCCGATACTCGCTGAGGGGTCGTTACTTCCGTGGCCTGTTCGTACGCATCCTGGTGGTCGAGAGTGCTGATGACGTGAGCTGATTGGGCGAAGCTACAAGCATGGGAAGGGTACGGCTAGCGTGGAAGGTATGTTCCATTTCCCAAGATAGCCAGGACGCTGATGACATGGGAATGGTTGTTAGTGAACATGTCAAGAGTTTTGAGTGCAATTAACGAATGCACCTTGCAAGGAACAAGTGTAGTCGACAATGCCAGCTGATAGTGGCGTCTATGTCTCTAGGTTCCTCACTGGTCCTTCCTTTCACTGAGCGGATGTTGGAGTGTTGCATCAAATCTCAGTACCATCACCACTCTTTACTATTTTGAGCTTCTCGTGATCGGCCGTCATTTCCTGGGAACAGGCCGATCGGCTCGTTTAAAAAGTTGCTCGTTAATGCATTTGCTCAAACGCCTTCTGCTCAGCATGCGCCTGCTGTGGGCATTGTCGTGTCTTTTCGCTCTGGGCCTGCCAGCATATGCCAGACTCTTTAACTCAATATCCGAACTGAAAAACCGGAACTATGATTTCGTCATTGTTGGCGGTAAGTTCCGTCTGTCATTCAACTTTTATCAAGTCTTGAACTATATCTATCATACAGGTGGAACTGCTGGAAGTGTTCTTGCTAGTAGGCTTTCGGAAGATAGGAAGAACAAGGTCCTCGTCGTTGAAGCCGGAGTCGAGTGGGTTCTTTGATCAGACCACTATATTTATACCCTCTGATCTTTCATTACGTAGTAATGCTAATGTGCAAGACATCATAGTACCGTTCCTTGGCCCAGGCGCATTCAACAGTCTGGTCGACTGGAACTTCACGTCCACACCGCAGGTCGGAATGATGAACAGAACGATTCCTTTATCGAGAGGATTCGTTTTGGGTGGTAGCAGCAGTATTAGTGAGTACTATCTCTGACTTTCCAAATCTAAGCTCAAGTTTACTAGATTTCATGGCCTGGAACAGAGGTTCGAATGATATGTGGGACAACTTTGCTCGGCTCAGTAATGATTCTGGATGGTCCTGGGATTCGGTAGCAGACTATAACTTGAAGGTGCGTGTCGCCTTATGCAACATGACCAGTCATTTGACTCATTAATCTTCATCAAGGTTTCGCGTCTAACACCACCTTCAGATGGACATAACACCACCGGAGAAGTTATTCCCTCAGCCCATGGCAATGGCCCAGTATTGACGAGTCTACCCGGGTTCGAAACGGAGCTTGATCCTAAAGTCACTGATACTGCAAAATCAATGAGCGGACGTTTCAGGTATAACGAAGATATCAATGCTGGGGATATGCTTGGGTTTGGTACGCCGGTCTTCATTCATACTGCTCGGATAGACTGACCGTAACAAAAACCTCAGGTTTCATGCAAAACGCTATCGGAAACGGAGAACGAAGCAGTGCTGCTACCTCGTATCTTGTACCGGCTCTCAATCGCTCCAATCTGGACGTAGTTATTCACTCGAGAGTCACGAGTGTTCGTGCTTCGCGGCCTAGTCGCAATGACGAGCCGACAATTGACACTGTGGAGATCGCTCAGACTGCCAATGGTAGGGATTGCTTCCATTTTCATTCGCACTTGATTCTGATGCTATGTGCCGGCTAGGCCCCCGAGTGAACGTTACTGCCTCTAAAGAAATCATTCTGAGCGCAGGCGTTTTTGGAACACCCCAGATCCTGATGCTTTCTGGAATCGGCCCTCAAGAAGAGCTCACAAAACACGGTATACCTGTGGTACTGAATTCACCAGACGTTGGAAGGCACTTGGTCGATCACCCACTGCTGGCCAATTACTACGTCGTCAACTCAAACCGCACATTTGACCCTGTTTTGCGAGATGAGAGTCTGATTGGCCCACTACTTCAGCAGTGGGAGGCCAACAGGACCGGGTTGTTGGTGATCCCTGCAGCTGGAAACACTGTTTCATTCCTGAAGAATCCCCCCGATCTCTTCCCCGGGTTTGATCCTTCTAGTGGACCAGGGAGTGGTAACACAGAGATGATATTTTGTGTATGCTCTTTGTTTCTATTGGTTGTGCATAACGATCTTACCATCTGAACCCTTTAGAATGGCTTCGAACCCCTGGGCGCTACGCCGCTGCCTTCCAACGGGAGTTTCATGTCAGTGATCACAGCTGTCGTATCTCCAACATCTCGTAAGTTCTCTACGTCTGACTATTCTATCATGCATCTAACTGTATTCATAGGAGGCGCACTGACTCTTAATACAACTAATCCCTTTGATGCACCTCTAATCGACCCTCAGCTCTTTACCACCGATTTTGATGTTCAAACCATGGTACAGGTCATGAAGGATGCTGACACTTTCATCTCTGGACCAGCTTGGCAGGGATACGTTATTGAGCCATTTGTCAACTTTGCAAATGATGATGAAAGGGCTACGTACGCAAGAAACAATTCTATTACGGTTAATCACTGTGTTGGTACTGCTCGGATGGGTCCTGGTGGTGTCGAAGGCGGAGTTGTCGATTCAAGCTTGCGAGTCAAAGGCGTGAAAGGCTTGTGGATAGTTGATGCTTCAGTCTATGTAAGTCGCTCCGTCTTCGTATCGCTATTAGGTTCCTAACCTTATTCTTCTATTATCAGCCTCAGATACCGGAGAATCACCCTCAGGCAGTCGCGTATATCCTAGCAGAGCGAGCCTCAGATCTAATCAAAGCCTCCCACTATTAGCCGTGAACCCGCGTAATTGCACTGCATAATCTTGTGTCTTTGGTACCTCATATAATAGTACAAATGTTCCCAAGATGCTATGGTTGTGAAACTGCTTTAAATGAAGTGAACACTTCTCCAGAATTTCAGCCATTTGTCTGCGTCCACTGTCCCCATTCTTGGGACATTGCGTAGGGTTGGCGATACTGACTCGGCTACAGCAGTATCAAGCGATGCGAACCCCAGAACATTGGTGTGGGCTTGAGCGTTGAAACGGCTATCCTCCCGGAAAAAGTGGAGAATCTTAAGCGCGGGTATTTGCGATAGATGCTCGGGTGAGGAAGTGCATTTACCCTCAAAGCCTTCGACTGCCTGTATCCATTCCGCGTACGGCACTAAGGGCAGCTCTAGTGCTTTGGAGAAGAAAGCGGATATTTCAGAGACAGGGGTCGGCTGTGGATGGGCCAAATGCAAGAATGGAACCCGAACATCCCGAACGTCGTTAAGAACTCGTGCGGCGCAATCAACAGGAAGGAACGAGGCGTGCTTTAGTCTCGTTAGAATTGAAGCCGTCGTGACAAATTCATGGTGGACGTACCCCTTGAAGTTCCGGTAACATTCGAATAGTGGTACTGGATTTCAGAATCGTAGGGAACCATTCCTTGGTTGTCCAAGCGCCTGAGACGCCGCCGCTAAGTTGGCCAAAACGAATGATTGTAGGGCGCAGTGAGGTTTGCGTGCGAGCGGCTTCGAGAATCCGCTCAGCGATCGCCTTGGATTCCTCGTACCCTTGGCCTTCAGCGTCCCTCAAATCCGGTAAAGACGATTCTGGCATCATTTTGTTTACAGAGATGTCTGTCACGAGTGTCAAAACACGAAAAACCGATGCACACTTATGCACGCACTTCTGAAAACACCAATAGAGCTTGCGAAGAAGAAAGCAGGAGGTTGTAATTGGGATGACGAGAGTGCAAAGTCAATCAAGTTTCGAAGTCCCACTAATAGGCCCTGGAAAGATAACAGTGGAACGACCCAGTTGACATCCCATGCTATGAGGTGGGGTAAGCATGAGGCACCCAATAGATGCGTATATACTTGCCTAAGTGATATATATGTGTAACACTGTGCCTCATCTGAGCAAATGCAGAATCAGCGACGAGCTGTTGCCTTCATCCAAGCCTCACCTCTTCAAACTTGGGCGATTGCAAGCCAAAATAGGACTGTGTCAAGTCCACGTCGAGTAGATCGAGCTTGGGGCTAGACAGCAGATTCAAGTCTAAACCCTGCTGGGTGAAGGTGTCCTGCTGTCTCCTCTGAGTGGGTACACATCCAACCTTTCGGTTCAGAGCGTACACTCGTGAAACCGAATTATCGTTGAGTACCGTGGCGAGGAAGTTTGATCCGAGTGCACCAGTCGTCCCAGTGATTAATATGACTGTTTCGGATGTTTCGGTCACTGGGTCTGGAACTGGGCGCATTGAAGGAAAGCTGGTAATCAGAGGCGCCATGATCTTTTCCATCTCTTTTACGCGAGAGGTGGTTGAAGTTGGCGGTTCTCTAGAGCCTAACTGCAGGAACGAGTGGAGGAACTGAGCTATAGCTTGAGGTGACTGGTGCTCGTAAACAAAGTTTCGGAGGGACTTGGTGGGAAGTCTAGAGCCGATGGCTTCTTTGAGGGAGCCACGAATGATGACTTCAATACGGGTGACCTGGATGCTATTGCAACCGTAACGAAAGACATCCTCATCCTTGGGTACGTGTAGCGGGATGGTTTGGAGAACGGCTTGCACGAAGTTCAGAATGTTCTCAAAGTGCCAATCCGTGGGGAATAGTACGTTCGAGGAGACCGTCTGCTCCGCCAATTTGTAAAGCTCATCGATTTCAGGAGTGTACGCCTTGAGAATTGCTCCACGCCTGAGAGATCCTTTCTCCGTGTACATGAACGGCTTCGACGGACTGGTGGTTAGGATCATCTGCAAATACATAAGCATGAGCTCAACATTGGATGAACGACATACCTCAGGGAATATGCGGGAGTAAGAGGCTGCGATTCTATTTGCGTCGTTGACCTTCGGTCTGAAAGATGGTAAGATTACGAGTGACGATAAAGTATCGGGGACGTACTGGATATATTGACGAAAATTCATCAACATGGCACGATCATCTGGGTCGAACACGGATAAGTCTTCAAGTTGAATCAAAACACCAGTCTGGTTCCTTCCGTTGCCGAACACGATGGCCGACTTGACTTGAGGGTCTGTTCCTATGATCTGCTCCATAAGGACGGGATTGGTCTACCAGAACCATGAGCCTGTGTTACGACGGTGCTGTAAACGCTACCTTTTCTCCGCTTGGATGAACGATGCGGTCATCAAATCTTCCACAAACTTTCCAGTATCCAGATTTAGAAGGATGCTCGACGAATGAATCCCGAGTCGCGTAGGCTCTTGCATCACCGAACGTTGAATTTGATAGAGACAGTCGTTTAAATGGTTGCTCCTAAAGCCATGAATCAATATCATGTCTGGACACCAATTACAACGGACGAACGACGATCATGAGTTCGTGTAAATCATCTCCGCGATCGACAAATACACCACCAGAGTGTGCGGTTAGGGGGAAGTACTCCCAATCCATTCCTTGTGGGGCTTGGAAAAGGTTCAGAATAGCTATTCGTTCGAGAACTCGTCACTACGCACCTGGGATAAAAGACCCGACTACACCTGCCTCGGCCCTAAGAAAAGGTGTCAGTAAATACCTGAGCCATGGCTTAGCATAGAGGCTTACAATCCATAGAAAGGAGCAAGCTGCACCCCTTGGCTGGCAAGGTAATCGCCTATTTCCTTATTGAGCAGACTTCCCGTAAAGATCTGGCGGGCGTGAGATTTATATGATAACCTTTACAGGTACAAGTGTGCGGTTACTCACCGCTCGTTTCACTTTCTTTAAACCCTCGACCTTCTCTGGATCAGCTGCCCAGCTCTGGAACGAAATCAATCAAACTGAGATTCCATGGGGATGTCACTATCCCTACCTCCAGCAAATTCGGAAACGAAAGAACGTAGTCGGCGTTCAGCTTCACAAAGGCTTGGTATGTTGCCTCCGGAGACGGAAACCTCGCCGGCGTTGAAGGGGTGAATACCGCAATAATCATTCCTGAGGACGCCTGGTTTTGCAAAGTCAATCTCGGCAGGATTGAATTTGAAGCCAACATACAATATACGGTAGAAGGTGCTTTCCCGTGCCATGGCTCATAGATGCTGAATGATAGGCGACCACCTCGTTGCAGAAATTAACAGCTCCAAATACTATAACATAGATTATTATCAGAACACAGAAAGTTGGGAACAAATCTCACCAGGTGCCATGGCCAATTGCAATAGGAAGGCGTGCGTCCATGGTATAGGTTTGGGCAAAGAAGTTGAGCCTATATATGCGATTAATCCTTTGAAAATGATGTTTCGGTAGACCTCATACCTGAAGAGTGAGAATAGATTGCAGGGAAGTCCAAGTCGTAATTTCGTTTCGTCAAAATTGGATACGGACCGTCCCGAAAGATATCTCCAAACTCTGGCATACGCGAGCCTCGTAAAGAGCGCGAGTATGTATGAACCATGAGCTCAGATGATTCCTGAATGAGCTTGCCGACAGCGGGCTCTGAGCTATAAAATACATGTTCTGCGCCGACCTTTTCGGCAAGGTGGACGACAGCAGCGGCAGAGTTACGCGGTGAGATAGTTATATAGGAGATACCGGCTTTGAGCATCCCCAAAAGGACGCAGAAATGGGTCACGGTATCTTTAGACGGCCGTTAGCGTTTCGCGAGAAGCAAGCAAGTCAATACCTACCAGTGGTCGCGACAACAGCAACAGGGGGTGTATCATCTGAAATGTCATTCAGGTTGATAGACATGGCGGACGCAATCCGCTCTGCAGCGCGATGCGATGCTGGAACTATCTCTCGATACGTCAAATGGGTATAACCCACTGGAGCGCTCTCATACATAAAGAGCGTTTGGCCTGGATTATTCTCGAGATGCCAGTCATAGATCTCGGGCAACTTCAAAGACCCATCCAATGGAGGCATCTTGAAATTACTCGACGCGGAAGCAGCATATTCAGAAGAAGAGAAGGGGAGGTCTCGAAGGAACTTCTCGGGTGCCATTGTTTTCCTGATCTTGCATCAGAGTGCCTCAATGACTTTATGAGTGACTGGAACTGGAGGTTTTCCTTAGTTCGGAACGACTACGTCTCCGCCAACTTTGGACTTTGGAGTTTGAAGGGAACATACCAATGCCCACAAGAATCAGAAATCATCAGAAATTGTTGCTTCCAAACCGAAATGAGAATAGTTGTTTCATACTATGTTTGGACTGACATCGGATCGTGTCAATTCACGAAAGAGAATGCGTAAAGTTTGAAGAACGAACCTGCTGCCCGACACTGCATCATATCCGCGGGAGAAGAATAGTGTACTTTGGAAGTAGTTTCTGGAATGCGGAGCTGATTCTTCAGTGAACCAGAGTCCTATTTCGTGGATTTTATGCTGGTGATCCAAGTTGTCCCCGACATGAGTGGGGAAAGCGATAAGCCGCGGGCGCTTGTGTAACGTTAAAATCTCACGGTCACTAACCTCAGAGGGCACCGAGGGAGTTTCAGTGAGCATCGGGGTTCTATACTGTACATCCTACATGAAAGCCATAAGCAAGAAGATACCAGAGCTAGTTGATGCTTGTATATAATATGCCTCAAGTTACTACTCTCATTTACCCGGACGCCAACAATTATAGAAGACTTCTTCCGCGCCCATCAACTCAGTGGGTTCAGCACCTGCAGATTTCGCACATTCCACTGACAACAGAACCGTTTTGAGCCCATGTCTCCGTTTGGCTAGCTTCTCCAGCATCGGTTTTAAGGACAAGATCGAGCGCATGCGAGGACATAATACGGAGTTTTAAATTTAGACCTTGCACAACATTTCGAGCATGAAGTGTATGTCATCCCGCCCTGTTCCACATCTCCAACACTTCAACACGACAGCGTGCATTACTGTAACATGGCCGGCCCGTCTTCATCCATCACTGCGGATCTTGTTGCTCTGTGAAAGGCACAGAAGTCAGAACAAGGTTCACTCCCGTCCCCAGAATAACCTAGCGTGAATGGACCCGCTTGCCAAAAGATAAAGAGTGCCATCGCGATTAGCCATGATGATCATCACTCCAAATCTCACGATATCACGAACCCGAATCTTGGGATGCGAAAACTGATAGAACCTTAACAAGGCTATCAACGACAATGTGCGGAATCTATTTGAAAATTTGATGGTCAAACGGCCGAGTTGTGTCGTCTGATGATATCGGCACCCTAGAAACAACACCGTTTGTTAGATGAAGGGATCATACTGATCGACCCCGGAAGCTTGCCTTTTCACCGATAGCATATGCAAGGGTAACAATGTTGCATGAGATTTGCTAACGGAGCTGATGTGAGTACTGGTTTGGGTAGTTTTCAAGCATAACGTACCAAGGGAATGATTGAACAATCAATCTAGAGACAAATTAGAGCTCTGAACCATGCAGTCCTGGGAAGCACGTACCACACGTAGGTTCGAAGTCCCGTATACCAAAAGGTTATGATCCACAACTCCTCCATCTTCTTGAGGCATCATCGAAGCAGTACCGACAGGGTGGTGCACCGTGGACAGAATCTCCCGCGCGAATTCATTAACCTTTTCTGCATCGTCGGATTTAAAGAATGGTGGGGCAACAGGAGCGACAATAAGGTCACTGAGCGGTGGCGTCTGGTACAGTTGAAGAGTGAACTCAATCGCCTTCGACAAGATCTCAAGGTCCGCCCGATTCGAGAGGTAGTTTGGCTGTATCGCTGGTCGAACTTGAGCGTCAGCAGATGTAATATGTACAGAGCCACGCGAAAACGGGTGCGTATATGCCACAATAAGTGTCATGTAGCGCTTCGAATTGTCTGGAGTCAAGCCTACGACTGGGAAGTGCCCATTGATATTCAGTAGCCTATTACAACCTCATTGAATGCACAGCCGGTTCTAGAAACAAGAAGAACATACTGAGCAAGAGGGTGAACAGGATCATCGATCCATTGTTCCAGAATCTTGTACTGTTTCTTGATTCCTCTCAGCACATCAGGGTGAGTCTTTGCAAACACCTCAGGAGCAGAACTCTCGACGTTCGCAAGGTTTTTCCAAGCTTTCACGTGCTCGGAGTCGGCGATGAGATTTCCGGGAAGGAATGCGAAACATGAGGATAGCATTCCAGCCAGGATACCCTTCTTCTCTTTGCTGCAGAACCTTTAAGAATTGAAAGGTCAGATACAACGCAAGACTCACTATAATTCCTGCTGTATATTGAGCTCGTCGGGATTGCGTAACAGCTCAGGAGTTTGCAGATCCTGTTGGACTTGGACGACTGTCGGCGCTTTCATATGGTCCTCTTGTAGAGCGTCAGACACATCAATGTACGATTAGAACTGCATACTGACGAAGGTTCTCTCCGACACCCGGTAGTTTAATAATGCACTGTATACCAAGTGGTTCCAAAATTCGGGGGTCACCAATGCCGGAAGTTTCAAGAATCTGAGGGGTCTGGAATGTTCCTAGCAGCCGACGTCAGATTACATCTGGAAGGTACGTATGGTGATGCTTACCAGCCGACAAGATGATTTCTTTCGCCACTTTCACTTGGTAACTTTGTCCTTCTTTGATGAAGTCGACCGCAACAGCTCGTTTCAAACCATTGTTAGCACCATCGAAATGGATCTGAGAAGCAGTAAATTGTCAAGTAATCCTGGACAAGAACAATGGTACTGTGTCACCTTGGTCGCGAAAGCTTCAGTCAGCACAAAAAGGTTATTACGGGTCAGATGAGGATGGAGGTAAGCGGAGGCTGCATAGGACCGCGTTGCTGTGACCGGGTCTACAGAAGTAGATACAAGGTACGAGCCGACGTTCCTCCCCGCGTTCTGGATAAATAGTCAGTTCTAGTCGAATTGGGACGGGTAAGATACCCTTACGGGCTCATTGTTGCGAGGTAACCCGAGAGTTTCCAAGCTGTCCAGAATCTTGTTGTGAATGGGCGAAACATAGGGCGGGAATGACACTGCAATTGGACCTGCGTACGAGCTTTCAGACTGAGCCCAGGGAGATACGATACGCATCCGTTGTACCCACCATCTGTTCCGTGATATGCTGGATCGGGATCAACTGCATACGATTTCTTCTCTCCTTCAGAGAGCGGTGGTACGCAAAGGTGCTCGCTCTGCACACAGCGTAAATTAGTTACTTTCGCGTGTTGTCATAACTGGAATGATGACCTTTTTCATAAACCCTAGTACATTGTTCCAATTCCAGCCAGGATTTCCCAGCTTCTCAAACGCGTCAAGTTCTTCACTGACAGGACGAACGAACGCGAGGTTATTAAGTCCAGAGGAGCCGCCTAGTCCTTTACCACGAGAACTCTGAATCTTGCGATTGTGGGCATAGACTTGTGGCTCTGTATAGAACTCCCAGTCGTACTTGGGATTACGGGCATTTTTGGTCATATTCCCTGATCACAATGTAAAACATGGTCAAAGTATGGATGGGCGGCGAGTACCTGGAATGTCAACGCTGGGGTCTCCTGCATGATTTGCACCGGCTTCAATCACACCAACAGTGACAGTTGGGTCCTCACTCAGTCTATTATTGGACGGCACATGTGTTAGTGACTCAAACCTGATCATAGTTGATTGGAAACCAACCGAGTTGCTACTACAAGACCTGAGGTGCCACCTCCGATGACCAGGCAATCGAGTTTTGTCGATACAAAATAGCCTATTTGAACAATTGGCATGGGCGAAAAGTGAAAGATGCGAAGATATTTGGTTAGCCTGGGTGTGAAACGCCAGAGTTAATAGAATGGACTGCGTTATGACTCCATTGTTCCGTGTTCCTCGAAGTTCGAAGCCTGGCGCTACGGCAAGGAACCGGCAGCCATATTTCGTTGGTTATTTGGAAGAAAACTTTGACAGCTGTGTGTGTTCCTTCGCCGAATAGAGTAAGCTGCGAGAACGATGCAGCAGGCCACAGATGAGAGCGTGATTGTGATGGCCGTGTCTCTGTTTGCCCGACCAAACAATCGTCGCGATGTCGACTGGAACCAATCTTCAACCTTGCCATACCCTGTCTTCTCCCATCCACCGTGACACTCCATCACTGTCATTTACTGTCATTTCATCCCCCCCGAAAGAATCAAATCCTGGGCTCTATCTATTTTTTGGTGGGTAATTTTCATCAGAATCATATGGATAACCACTCATCTATCTCAGTTCACTGTAAAGCTCGCGTTGCAACGTCTTGCTAAATCCAATCAGTGAGTGTTTGCATGTAGAAGGCGCATAGTGACCGAAACTCTAAATCACCTGAAAGAATGCAGGCGTACTCCATAGATTTTCGGCTTTCCGCAACAGTGGTTCCCACCAGCGCTGATCGTGCCAAAGATATCCATGGTGCTGTGCACCTTCTGGTCCAATCACTGTGTTTTACTTCCTAGCGTCGTATTTGCATCGGCCAAATACCATCAACCTCTTTGAACATATATATTTTTGCCCATTGGACTCGACGACTCCAGGTAATCCAACACCAAACAGCGTTTCTCGACTCAGACATCTAGTCAGCGACTCAGTAGCCAAATGTCTGACCCGTCGTCTATCCCTCCCAACATCGTGCAGCTGTAAGCCTCATGAATACCGTAATCTTGTGAGATCACTGACATGCTTTATAGAACTGGTCCCATCGTAAGCAAAAAGGCTTCTTTAATGCAGACTCATTCACTGAAATTTGTCCTGTAGTTTCTTGGGAATATCTTCAATTGGGCGTTATTCGGTGCCCTGAGCGTTCAAATATGTAAGGTAGTTTTTTCTCATGAATTGAAATAGCACTCAGTCACCAGTCACCAGACGTTTATTATTTGGCTTTCCCGAACGATCGCCCGATTCCTAAAGCGATTGTTGCCACAACATTCGTCCTCGAGCTTTTACAGACCGTCCTGGCTACAAAAGATGCCTTTGACTACTTCGGTTTTGGTTTTGGAAACATGGAAGCTCTCGATCAAGTCGGCCTGATCTGGTTCAGTATTCCGATGATGACTGGTATCGGTACGTTTAAGAGCGTCCGATTTGACTTCCGCTGATGAAACCATATTCGTATCAGTGAGCTGTGCGGTCCAACTGTTCTTCGCGTGGCGTATATGGGTCATCAGCAGCTCTATCTATATTCCTGTTGTAATCAGCGTGGTACGTACATGCTGTATGTGTATAATGTCCATATCTAACGGAAGGTTCCTACAGCTCTCTTTCGTACAATGCGCTGGAGGTTTATGGACTGGTGTTCATTGCAAGGAGATCGGTGTTTGGTCCCATCTCCAAGAGGAGAATCAAGCACCTACCATCGTGAGTCCCTTAATCCTACCTGATTCTAGTCACAAGATGTTTACCGCTTACTTTAGGTCTGGCTCGGAGGTGTGTCTACCTAAAATCGGATTTATTAAATCATTGTACTGATTGGTCCCTTAACGAAAGGGACTGCTGCGTGCGATGTGATTATCACCGTTACTATGCTTTACTGCCTGAGTACCTCTCGTAACGGTTTCCGTGCCACGAACGCTATTCTAGTCAAATTCATCCGTCTCACCATCGAAACGGGCCTCATCACTTCGACGTTTGCCATTTTGGATTTGACGTTCTTCCTCGTCTTTCAGCATGCAAACTATCACTTGGTACCTGCCACATGTTTGTCAAAGTTTTATAGCAACAGTCTTTTGGTGGTAAGTCATATTATATCATGATCTTCGCAAGTGCCTCGGACGCTGACGATTGGGTCTAAGCTACTCAATGCACGGATCCGTATTCTAAACGGACGCGACGTAGGATTCACAACTACCGACGAGACATTGTCCTGGATTCCGACTGCTTCAGCGTTACAGCAGCAGCAAAAGAGTCAACCTTCCGTTGCATATCGTCTTCCAAACATGCCGACGAGAGGAGACTCTAGGCCTGTCAATATCTCAGTGACCACTGATACTCAGACGACGTTGGACGACGCGGTCAGGAAAACATCGTTCGACGAGACCAGCAATGACGGCTCGAAGCCCATACCCGTCTGAAGTGAGAAGCTGTAGCATGAGTGTTTGACAGACGTAGTTGATTTGCTCGAGTTCCCTGCGTAAATATACCTCCTATGTATTGGTTTGACCTAGGGAAATGAAGGATGTACCTCCAAATTGAACCTTGATAGTATACAAGCTGGAATATTAGTAACTATGGATTACCTGAGCCTTTTGGGCTTTTCGAATTCCTTGTCTCGTCTTCTGCCAGTTTAGTCCACTCGGCCACCGAGCTTGACGCTGACGGCAAACTAGGCACGTTCGAGATTCCTATCTCCGGCAAGCGCCGGAAAGCACTCTCCTTTTACCACTCGTCATTCAACCAGCAAGACCTCACAATCGTCGCTGCCTGCCCTGGACTTGCGTGCCATTTTGAGCGGCTTCTTAAAGAGTTGTACCTGAGTTGGTCTTCGAAGGATCAGGATCCCATAACCTTGTGGATAAACGCAACGCAAATTCACGGTACGTTCGGTCCTCTCTGGCACCCTGGAATGATCAGTCTGGCCTTACTGTTACCAGGATAGAAGCTTACATTTACGCCAAATCTGACACTGCGCCTATATCGCTCGTGATTCGATCTTCATACCACCACCCCTTTCGACCTTCATTCAGCCATGGATTTCTGTGAAGTATGTTTTGATGGTTATCGCCCTGGCAGATCTATATTTCTGGAGAAGATGGTCATAGGAGTCATTGAGGATTTTGAAATACTCGTAACATCCAAGGAATGGCGATCCGTCATTTTGCCACCTTCATCGACCGCTTCCAAGGGCCTGATAGGACGGTTCTCTTCACTCAACCGTTTGGACGACCTACTAAACTGTCGGGTGACATCCGTGAACCATTACAGACCGAATAATGAGCGGGTCATACAGAACGAGATAATCCTGGCTCGTATGGTTTTCGGCAACGATGTGAGGTCAATCAGGTTTGAATGCGATGGAGATGTTTTTGGCGGATGCACGTATGTACTGCTCATATCTTCCCAATAGAATACTAACCATTGTCTTAAAGTTATAGATTTACTGACTCTCGTGTTATCATCTGCAGAGATCATGGACCGGGTCGTCGTAAAAACGATTACGTCCTCGTTCAGTCTTTCAGTGTGCCGGCTAATCGTTCTTTCAACGTGCTTCACTGCGTCTCACTTACCGAGTCTATGAATCATCTCGACCAACTGCAGCCATGGACACCTACACGATGGGCTGCGACGTTTTTCGACTGTGCCCGCGAGATTTGTGGGGCTCCGCAGATCATTCGAGAACCTACGTCCAGATGGCGCGGATACTTGGGACTTTTCGGAGTATTTGGCGAATACCAGGTTCATGATTTGGAATCGCAAATGGACGCGGTAGAGCCTCAAATGGCTAAGGGTGACCTGACGAAGACGCTCTTCTCGTCTATATGGTCCAGTATCCTGAGCGTCTGTGGCCTTCATACAAAAGTCTTGCCTTTGGACGAGTCCAAACCAGATTCTCATTCTGATCAATCAAGGCTCGAAGGTTTCAAAAAGGAAGAATCTCGAATCGATCCCAAACAGCAATTTATCCTTGCCTGGCAGGCGAGGCTAATGAGGACAATGATCGCAGAACTTGGTGGACAGTGCGAAGTGGATGACGATAAAGCTTCTCTAACGAGCTCTATTACGCAGATAGGGGTTGCAGATGACGTTATGGGCAAAGAAGCGCAGAGTATTCTTGACGAAAATGTAGGTTGCAATCGCAATGATATTGGATACCTGACTGAGCTCGTTCTACTGCAGGAGAAAAATGACGCTGATTTCGAGAGCAGCCACGGAGCGATCATTGATAACCATATTCAAAATCATGATTCGGCACACTCTAGTCCTTTGACGAATCATTGATGTAACTCAACCAAGCTGTCCTCATCGTAGTGTCCAGCCCAGACCCAAGTTGTTCTCTGTACAGAGTTATGGACGACGGGTTCTGCTCTATGGACTCACTCACGTATTTAATCACTCCTCGCCCTTGCTTGCCTTCTCCCTCTCTCTTTTCTTTCTCTGTATCTCATTCTTTTGCTGGGACCATGGGAGACAAGACCACCGTCTCGAAACGGCCACTGCATCCTTACTGCCGCACACGTTTACGCATACTTAAGTACCTCCATTCCTAATCCTAGTAGCAGCCTGATACTTGTCTACCCTTTTCAATTGCCCTTTTCATGTTTCCTTCACGATACAGAGTCTACCTGAGCAACTTTCAAAGGGTATGATACAGACAAAAAACGCGACTCATATATATACAGTATAACTATAACGACCGAATCTCATGCTTTTCCTTCCTGTTCCCGTCTTCCGACCCAATATGATCCATTTGGCCACTCGTACTCGGCAATACTCTTGGCGAACATTTCAATACTAGAAACGTCCATTGAGCCTGGATTTCTGATGAGATCTAGATACGACACTAACCTGTATCCCTCATTCGGGTTGCTGGGTACGTTGTAACGACCGCGAGAGTTGATCGAGCAAGGTGTCACAAAGTGTTCATGTAGATGGTCAACGAATTCGAGCACGTTACGTTCCATGGTGCCAGAGACGGCAATATAGTCGATCAAGCTATCGGAAGATACGTTCGTGCCAAAGAACAATAGCGCAGCAGAGGAACCGCATACCTGAGATGGATAACATACTCGCAAAGGCCAACACCACCAGCATGAGGGCATACGGGAACACCAAACCTGACCAGTTTTGACGTGAGTAACAAATGTGTGTCACGGTGGAGCGATGCTCACTTGGCAGCCATGAGCAACACACTGATGACCTCGCTAACGCCGGCAAGACGACACGAATCGATTTGGCAGACATCAATTGCATCTGCTTGAAGCAATTGCTTGAAAACCATTCGGTTGTGTGCATGCTCTCCGGTAGCAACACCGATTCCATGTGGCTTGAGGGCCTTGCGAATTGCAGCGTGTCCGAGTATGTCGTCGGGTGCTGTTGGCTCCTCAATGAACCTTGATGCCTCGAGTATCAAGACAAAAGTCACGAAAAAAGAATAGAGTAAAGACATACCAAGGCTTGATCTCCTCCAAACCCTTGACATAATCGATGGCTTGTTGAACATCCCAAACTTGATTTGCGTCAATCATAAGCACAGCTCCAGTCGGACCGGCATTCTTTCCCTTGAGTTCGTTGCTATTGGGATCCCTGGATTTGTGGTCGGGAGGGAGGTATTGAGGGTCGTCGATAATGGATCTGATGATTTTCCCGCGGCGCAAATCACTGGCTTGGTCTGCTCCAACCTTCATCTTGAAGTGGATAAATTCGGCAGCGACGGCTTCCTTGATGAGACGCGCAACCTTGTCGTCGCTGTATCCGAGCCAACCAGCTGATGTCACGTATGCGGGGTATCTGGGAGAGGTTAGATTCGAGATGCATGGCTTCCACAATTTGGTAACGCACCCAACTTGTCGTACGAGCACTTCTCGTACGAGCTTCCCGTTCAGCTTTGGTAGCCTCCTTCTACTTCAGCATTTCCAGAGCTTCTTGTGCGCAGCTGATTGAATGGCTCAACCAAGACTTAGCTCTGTCTTGCAACATACTGTATCGTATGCAGTTGAGAGACGGACCGACTGGGAGCTCGTGATGTTCTAGGCCCAGTTGATAATGGCAAACAGATGTATATTTCCTTGACGCGACCGCTGCAAAATTCGCATTTCTTCGTCTCCACCACCACGCCCAACTCATTACCTTCCTTTTCTTCGTGGAGCTCCCTACATTTTCCTAGTGCTTTCCTTGAACTCATCTCTCTCGCCACCTTCGTTTCCCAGAACTGCTCTCAGGTCTCATGGAGCACGCCACCAGTTCTTCTCCTCCCAACTCCGATCCTGTCGCTCGAGAATTGTCTGGCGTGTTTGAACCTTGCTCTCTTTACTCCTTCACCACTGATTGGTTTCGCCGCCTTTTGGACTTCCGCCATGCCTCATTCACTCGTCGCCGTACCTTGGATGATGTTTACGTCCTTACTATTCGGCATTTACGTTTCGACGATCCCCTTCACGAGTCCCTGCAGATATTTATCGAGTGGGGACAAAGTGGCGCCAAGAGGAAAATTCGCCTTGAACGTTGCAAAGGCCGACATAATGAAAATAAGCCAAAATTGTACGTGTTTAGACTATGGATCTTGCAGCCATCTTCATGATCGGGATACAGGCGACAAATTTTAGACCTCTTTGCCATCAATTCGGGAACTTTCGATTCACTCGATATCTTCAAATTATCCAGTGACCCTGATTCGGCAACACTCGAATCTCGTCTCGTCCGCTGTATCACTTTCGACGCGAAGAGCTTACCAATCCTACGATTCTGTAGTCTTGCAATGTCCCTCACTATCCTAGCCCCCGATTATGGTCGGTTTCGTCACAACTCCCTGTGGTACGCAACATGTCTATTCCAACTATCAGTAGAACTGGCCGGCGCCGACCCATCAAACATCGCCAAAGGGCCTGCTTTCAGTAAACTAGGGCGAGTTTACGGGGTTAGGATCCTAAACGATCAAAATTGCTCCTTTCGCTTCCTTTCTAATCGGCAAAACTCGCTTGAAATGCAGTTAGCCGTCCGCTATGGCTTGGAAAAGGAGAGGTTCAGTTTCGAAATGGTTCGAGAGGTCAGGCGCGCGATGACAGAGGGCTGGGAACAAAAGGAACCGGATGAGAGGCAACGTATGAAGAAGGAGCCAAGAGAAAGGATCAAACTTCTGCAAACTATCCTTGAGCAATTCATGAGAAAGCAGCTTGAGGATCAACAAGATTTCCTCAAGAACTTGAGGGTCAGTCAATCACACAGTATGCCATTTTGATTTCAAGCTTTGCTCAGGTACTCAGAGCTTCTCTTTTGACAGGTGGAGGGATTTAGACTTCAACTGATCAAACGACTCCTAGCAGCAGACGGCGACTGTAATTTCAATTCAAGTGTTGTCAGCCAGGAGTTTTGAAGACGGCAGGTCGCAGGTGGAGCATATCAAGCAAGGTATGCCATCACCTTACCTACTTCCCATGTTTTTACGACTAACCCTCAAGTCGCAGCACAACCATTCCTCTCCTTAATCCATATAGCTGTTGTACACCCTAATATTCTAGCCAATGTATCGAAGGGATTGGTTTTCCAATAACATTCAAATCTTAGTAATATGAATTAGATATCGGTTTCGATGATCGTGTCCTTGGGCTCCATGAGTACTTACCTGAGACGCGAATTAGCTGCGACGGTAAACGAAGGATTCTCCAGTGAAGGCCTACCAGAATCAATGCAATCAAAGCCCCTAAGGTTCATGGGGGTGACCGTGGGAAGTTACTTGGCCCCCAACCAGCATCGTTGCCAGCTGCTTGCCCTGGTCTTGCATGCCATACCAAGTGGCTGGAGTTCTAGAGAGGCTGCATCTCCACGACGCCAAACCCAACGCTCTACGTCTACATCGTTCGCGATTTGATCCTTATCCCATCACCCCTTTCGACCCTCATTCAACCATGAATTTCTGTGGAGTATGTTTTGATGGTTATCGCCCTGGCAGATCTATATTTCTGGAGAAGATGGTCATAGGAGTCATTGAGGATTTTGAAATACTCGTAACATCCAAGGAATGGCGATCCGTCATTTTGCCACCTTCATCGACCGCTTCCAAGGGCCTGATAGGACGGTTCTCTTCACTCAACCGTTTGGACGACCTACTAAGCTGTCGGGTGACATCCGTGAACCAATACAGACCGAATAATGAGCGGGTCATACAGAACGAGATAATCCTGGCTCGTATGGTTTTCGGCAACGATGTGAGGTCAATCAGGTTTGAATGCGATGGAGATGTTTTTGGCGGATGCACGTATGTACTGCTCATATCTTCCCAATAGAATACTAACCATTGTCTTAAAGTTATAGATTTACTGACTCTCGTGTTATCATCTGCAGAGATCATGGACCGGGTCGTCGTAAAAACGACTACGTCCTCGTTCAGTCTTTCAGTGTGCCGGCTAATCGTTCTTTCAACGTGCTTCACTGCGTCTCACTTACCGAGTCTATGAATCATCTCGACCAACTGCAGCCATGGACACCTACACGATGGGCTGCGACGTTTTTCGACTGCGCCCGCGAGATTTGTGGGGCTCCGCAGATCATTCGAGAACCTACGTCCAGATGGCGCGGATACTTGGGACTTTTCGGAGTATTTGGCGAATACCAGGTTCATGATTTGGAATCGCAAATGGACGCGGTAGAGCCTCAAATGGCTAAGGGTGACCTGACGAAGACGCTCTTCTCGTCTATATGGTCCAGTATCCTGAGCGTCTGTGGCCTTCATACAAAAGTCTTGCCTTTGGACGAGTCCAAACCAGATTCTCATTCTGATCAATCAAGGCTCGAAGGTTTCAAAAAGGAAGAATCTCGAATCGATCCCAAACAGCAATTTATCCTTGCCTGGCAGGCGAGGCTAATGAGGACAATGATCGCAGAACTTGGTGGACAGTGCGAAGTGGATGACGATAAAGCTTCTCTAACGAGCTCTATTACGCAGATAGGGGTTG
The DNA here is from genome assembly GCA_001466705.2 of Moniliophthora roreri. Classification (NCBI taxonomy): domain Eukaryota; kingdom Fungi; phylum Basidiomycota; class Agaricomycetes; order Agaricales; family Marasmiaceae; genus Moniliophthora; species Moniliophthora roreri. The sequence goes on along the minus strand of LATX02000035.1, from coordinate 216,961 downwards.
CAGATGACGTTATGGGCAAAGAAGCGCAGAGTATTCTTGACGAAAATGTAGGTTGCAATCGCAATGATATTGGATACCTGACTGAGCTCGTTCTACTGCAGGAGAAAAATGACGCTGATTTCGAGAGCAGCCACGGAGCGATCATTGATAACCATATTCAAAATCATGATTCGGCACACTCTAGTCCTTTGACGAATCATTGATGTAACTCAGCCAAGCTGTCCTCACCGTAGTGTCCAGCCCAGACCCAAGTTGTTCTCTGTACAGAGTTATGGACGACGGGTTCTGCTCTATGGACTCACTCACGTATTTAATCACTCCTCGCCCTTGCTTGCCTTCTCCCTCTCTCTTTTCTTTCTCTGTATCTCATTCTTTTGCTGGGACCATGGGAGACAAGACCACCGTCTCGAAACGGCCACTGCATCCTTACTGCCGCACACGTTTACGCATACTTAAGTACCTCCATTCCTAATCCTAGTAGCAGCCTGATACTTGTCTACCCTTTTCAATTGAATTTCATGTTTCCTTCACGATACAGAGTCTACCTGAGCAACTTTCAAAGGGTATGATACAGACAAAAAACGCGACTCATATATATACAGTATAACTATAACGACCGAATCTCATGCTTTTCCTTCCTGTTCCCGTCTTCCGACCCAATATGATCCATTTGGCCACTCGTACTCGGCAATACTCTTGGCGAACATTTCAATACTAGAAACGTCCATTGAGCCTGGATTTCTGATGAGATCTAGGTACGACACTAACCTGTATCCCTCATTCGGGTTGCTGGGTACGTTGTAACGACCGCGAGAGTTGATCGAGCAAGGTGTCACAAAGTGTTCATGTAGATGGTCAACGAATTCGAGCACGTTACGTTCCATGGTGCCAGAGACGGCAATATAGTCGATCAAGCTATCGGAAGATACGTTCGTGCCAAAGAACAATAGCGCAGCAAAGGAACCGCATACCTGAGATGGATAACATACTCGCAAAGGCCAACACCACCAGCGTGAGGGCATACGGGAACACCAAACCTGACCAGTTTTGACGTGAGTAACAAATGTGTTTCACGGTGAAGCGATGCTCACTTGGCAGCCATGAGCAACACACTGATGACCTCGCTAACGCCGGCAAGACGACACGAATCGATTTGGCAGACATCAATTGCATCTGCTTGAAGCAATTGCTTGAAAACCATTCGGTTGTGTGCATGCTCTCCGGTAGCAACACCGATTCCATGTGGCTTGAGGGCCTTGCGAATTGCAGCGTGTCCGAGTATGTCGTCGGGTGCTGTTGGCTCCTCAATGAACCTTGATGCCTCTAGTATCAGGGCGAAAGTCACGAAAAAAGATAGAGTAAAGACATACCAAGGCTTGATCTCCTCCAAACCCTTGACATAATCGATGGCTTGTTGAACATCCCAAACTTGATTTGCGTCGATCATAAGCACAGCTCCAGTCGGACCGGCATTCTTTCCCTTGAGTTCGTTGCTGTTGGGATCCCTGGATTTGTGGTCGGGAGGGAGGTATTGAGGGTCGTCGATAATTGATCTGATGATTTTTCCGCGGCGCAAATCACTGGCTTGGTCTGCTCCAACCTTCATCTTGAAGTGGTTAAATCCAGCAGCGACGGCTTCCTTGGTGAGGCGTGCAATCTTGTCGTCGCTGTATCCGAGCCAACCAGCTGATGTCACGTATGCAGGGTATCTGGGAGAGGTTAGGTCCAAGGTGCACGGCTTCCACGATTTGGTAACGCACCCAACTTCTCGTACGAGAGCTTCCCGTTCAGCTTTGGTAGCCTCCTTCTCCTTCAACATGGCCAGAGCTTCTTCCTTCGTGATCGCATCTGAAATGTAGCGCCATGCAGCTGATCTAACGAGTTCTTCCTGGAGTAAACTGTGAAGATCTAGAGGCACCAAGACCAGACGAAAACAACACGTACCGGCGTAAAGTCAACAACAAGCTTCCAAAGAGGCTTTTGACGAGATCGTGCATACATATCCCACACTGCGTTATTTACTGCACCAGATGCGATGTGGATGACGCCCTTTTCCGGACCAATCCTTGGGAAGACGAATGATCAGTTTAAATTACGGATTCTCCATGTCAAATTAACTGGCTCACCAACGAAGCTGAGGATCCGCCAGAAGATAATCCCAAGTTTTTCCCATATCAGCAAAAAGATCCTCTGTTTCCTTTCCGACAAGCCGGTTGGCGACTTCTCGAATTGCAGCACAGACCTAATATCGGTATTGACATCAGAGGTAGACCTCATACCAAAAATGCAACGTCACTCACAATCTCGTTTCCACGTCCAATGGTAAAAGTCATTCCATGTCCGACGAGAGCCGAATCTGTCTTGAGCGTGACATAGGCCGAGGAATAGTCGCAGTCAGTGTTCCTAAGTAAAGCCCCAATTGTTCAACATCATGCAGAATGCGAAACCAAAACAGCTGAAACCTACATAGCATCGGTTCCATCTCCAGTTAATGAGGTAGGAAACCGGACGTCTGAAGATCTATGAATGCCTCTGTTTCGCAAACGTCGAGAATGAGTTGAAACCCACCGTGAGTCTCATATCCGGTGATTTTTGGCATGATCGAAAGCGAAAATTAAACTAGAGAGGGTCTGGGGCGAAAAAGAGCTATTCCATGTGGAGGTTGGAGAAAGACTTTATACCGCCCTCCCCTTTCCTCAACCCGGAGAGGAGAGTCGGTCCGTGGGTCCGGTTTTCCGGGTTACCGCCTTTCACCGAGGTCATTCCACTGCTGAGCCGATCCCAGTTGACGTTTACTGCACAATTTACGCGAGCATTTCGTTCTTCTCTGAGCAAACCAGCGCGAGAGAGAGAGAGAGAGAGAGAGAGAGAGATACGTACTCAGTACTCAGAACTTAGCGTAGAGTCAAGTTCACCGTTAGACACCGAAGTAACTCTATTTCAAAAAAGGTTGCGCCCACTATGTATTAAAAATCTATTTTGAGAAATGAATCACATCTGTGTTGTTCCGAGAGTCAGAAAATTGTCAGAAAAGGACCAAAGTAACAGGCAGCACATAGACCTACAATACATAACCCACATGAAAAATAAATAATAATACCCGCGATTATTCCTTCAATGCAACTGACCAGTCGCAGCTGACGGTACATAAACACCGTCAGGAATGTGCGCAGTGGGGGGAATAACAGGTGTGGTGTCCTGCTCGTAAACCGGTTCACCATAACTCACGACAGGCCACATCTGGCCTGAACCATTGTGATATTGAGGAACGCTCGGTGGGTACTGAGTTGGTCGTGGAGAAGCTAACCCAGTCGTGTTCGACCGTGGGCTTGCGTAATTGTACGCCATGGGAGGTGTCTCGGGTTCAGCAGCAGGATTCGGTGGGGGTGAAGTGGCGGCATACGCCATTTGGGTAGCGGTGGGTTCCATCTCTGGTACGGTGGTTGGGTTCATCCTCGGTGTAGTAATTGGATTCATCCTCGGTGTAGTGGTTGGATTCATCCTTGGTGTAGAGGTCGGATTTATCCTCGGTGTAGTGGTCGGATTCATCCTTGGTGTAGTGGTCGGGTTTATCCTTGGCGTAGCGGTGGGATTTGTAAATGGGATAGCGGCGTGATATACCCCAGGGGTGACAACAGGATTCATTATCGGCGTTGCAGCGGGATTAACCATGGGTGAATACGGAGCAGTGACAGGATCTTGCACTGGCGTATCTCCTGTGAATACTTGGTCCTGGTACATCACGTCTGCAATGGCAGGCCATACTTGACCATTGCCGTCCGTAAAAGGCTGAATGACACCCGGTAGTGACTGACTAGGCTGTACAGTCCGGACTTCTGGAGAATCCCCTGCCGTCAGATCCAGCTCTCGTACATCCAACGTCCCGGATGGTTTGTAATTCCGGTAGTGATCTCCATACCATGACGTGGCAATCGCAGAACGATGCTTTGGTGCTGTCCCATAAGGTGCCTTCTCGCGAACACGTTTCTTCGTCTGACCGGGATAATAATCGACCGTGACACGATCTTCAGCGACCCATGGCAAGGAATTGATGTCATGTATAAACTTTTTGACCCTAGAGAAATATGAATGGAGGGAAACGTCTGACGCTGTCTCAGACGGTGAGGCCATCTTCCTGTAGTCAGGCGCAGGTAGCGGTTCGACGAATTCTGGACTGCCAATTATGACTTCTGGTGCGATGTACTGTGGTTGATATGTATGATCCACGGCTGTCGTGCCATCCTCAGTCGGAGATCCATAATGCATGGTGTCGTCGGATAAAGAGGCAGAAGGTCGCTCGCTGCCAGCACCTTCCTCTTGGCGGCTCACCGCATATGGCGGACTATAATCGATTCCTTGTGCCTGTCGGCTGCCAGATCCCCACTGAATCGAAGCTCCCTGCATGGCCCTCATCAATCTCCGAGCCCCAAACTTGAATCCTCCAACAAATCTGTTCTCGTCTTCTCCTTCATCTTGTACATCTTGCACCTGTTGTTGTGCTTCGACATCTCGAGTATTCTCCTCAGTGGCAGGTCCAAGATACGGGGCATCTGGGTCTACATTCATTCCACCGGAAGGGGCCGGAGAAGGCATTACTGCGCGTCGAGTATGGTCATCTTCCGATCCACTGCCTGTTCGTCGGGACCGATAACTTCGATGCGACCGGGGCGACATCATGCGGGGCGAACTGATCCTTGGAGCTGGAGCATTGGGAGGGCTGCTAACATTATTCATCATGAGAGTCGTTATCGAGGTAGGTCATGGATGAGATCGTGGAAGTCGCGTTGCAGAAAATATTTCAGGTCCAGAATATACCTCGTGTTCAACTTGGGGTCCGTGCGGCGTGCGTCATTTTCTCAGGCAGTCAGTCACGGTCAATGTTCAACGTTCAATAATCATTGTTATTCTACACAGGAGCAGATGTTTCTGGGGGGAAAAGACTCGAATTATCGCGTTTTACCTATCCCTTTGCCCAGGCCCAAGCTTTTCTCTTCCCCCGAGCCTAGAAGAACCGATTTTGGTGTATCCCCGACTTTATTCGGTCGCGAACATTGTTCCCGAACGTGCAGGCTCTCGAAAGAAACGTAAGCATGGTCATGGAAAGAGCGCACGAAGATGAGGAAAGGGGTGAGAGACACAATTGGGAGCCTGGAGATCCCTTGGTTCATATCAGGTCGCGACCCATCTACTCCGACCCCGATTCCGGCGACTGTGCGCGGTACAATTGAATTTCAATCTCGGGTACACCCTTTGATACCGCGCGAGGGAGGCACGCTCGAATATCTTGTAATAGCGGCTCCTGATCTGGAGCCATCGTTGAGATGTCCACCCGCCTTCGTCTACCGCATCCGATATGAACCACTAAATCAACCCTAGACAATGTAGGGAACGAATCACCAGACAACAGCTCGTCAAGGTCTTTCCACTGGGAGATTCCCCAAATCCTTTGGTAATCGTGGATATTCAGCGTTACATCCAATTTTGCCGTCAGTATGATTCTACAGAGATTCCGATGTGGTGTCGCGAGGGTCCCCAAAAGGGATACAGACGAAGATATGAGGAATGGAAGGGAGCCGTCGTAATAGTCATCCCCAGGGCTTATAGATATCGTTCGAAGGGCGGTGAAGCTGGCTAGGATTCGAGATCTCCTAAGATGCACTGCCAGAGGAAGAAACATGTTTATCAGCCATTGCAAGGATAAATGTAGAACACGAGCCGACCTGTTAAAGGGTCTCGAGAAGTCAACTTGCTGGTAAGCCAGTCTTGCCTATAGTAGCTCCGAGTAGGTATGGGAAGCTCCAGCCGCGCAACGCTCCTGCCAGTGAGTCGACAGAATTGGTCGAGGCAGGAAAAATTGGGTTTATAGATACCATTGCCGACCCAAGACCGGTATTTCTGCCACGACAAGGACAATCTTGTCAATGTTGACAAATCGAAAGAAGGCCCAGTGAGCCACATGAAATACTCCACGGAAAAGTCGGCCCCAATTAACTGCAGCTCCCGAAGCTGCCGTGGTTTACCGTTCTCAGGAATTCGTTGTTGCAGGGCAACGCCAGCTTCGTATTGAGGGGAAAAGTCTTTAAAAGGATTGGGAGTTGCCAGACGCAATGTGTGGACATTTGGCAGTGCATAGAAGAGATCCGGTATGTCTCTGCACCCCTTCATCCCCCCAACGCCATCTAACACTGCGAGAACGGTCACTGACCGGAAACCCTTGACCAACCGCTGCTCTACCGGTCCCCATCGTATGGTATTACGCACGGTTAGTCCCTGAAGCCGTGTCAGTGCAGACACAAGAAACCTCGCTGGTGAAGTGCGTAGATACGGGGTACCCATGCAGTCGTCACCTGGATCGGAGAGGTATAAGAATCGAACGTATTCTCCAAGGTGAGGCGAGTGTTTGAACTTGCGGCTCCAGAATTGACAGGATGCGCGGCAATCTATCCGAATGGTGCAGAACAATTTGGCTTGAGCAGCACGACACCAAATGCGTGAGACCAAGGCCAGAGTTTGGAGGCTTCGAAAGTCGACTTCCCTAGCATCCTGGGAATCCAAACTCTCCAGTATGAGTGTGACCAACTCCAATGGCAGAGACATAGCCCTATGGCCTTCTCCTTGATTATCGACATTCTCTTCGTGAGAGGACCTGTCGACAGTTTCTGTTTCTTTCTCTTTGGATGTTGTGACGCGGTTGTCGGACCTCGCCTCAAACTGACATTTTAGACTTTGTGGCATCTTCTACTGGATGAGAATCGATCAAGAATCAAAGTAAAACTGCGCACCAGTGTCAGGAGTGATCAGACAAATGTGGTTGAAAATAAAGGGGCGTAAAGGGGCGTCCAGCTGTGTTGTGGTCACGGGCGACGAATGATGACATAACAGGATCTAATGATCATCCAGGTTGTACATTTTTGTATTCCTAGTTATTACCCTTGAACAATGCTACAGCACTGTCGCTCTGCCGCCCTGCACACCCACTGAAATTTGTCCGAGTTCCTGGGCCTGCTTCTCATCCATTCAGCCTTGCTTGATCAGCCTCAAATTCCATCTATGTGACGAAGGTTCAGCTGGTCTCTTACGAGGGAACGAGGTCTAATCGCGTATCAAGTATAGACGGCTGTCAATGACCTAGGTTACAGATTTCATCATACCTTCCGGGTAGTTGGATTTCTCCTCAAAGCCAACACCATCACTCGCTCGTGAACCACACCTGTCTGCATAACCGACAGATCGTGCGCGAGAGATTTATGATGCGAAAACCACTACCGGACCACGATAGTCACTTTTATTGAATAGTTCTCTCGAGCGGATTATGGATCCACGGTTGCCTTAAGAAAACTGGGAGATCCGTGACTTTTTATGGGATGGCATGTCCTGGATAGTGAATCACCGGGACTTGACCCGCATATACCTGAGAAAGATGGTGTCAATACAGTAAATATCCCAATGAAACCGAGAAAAAACACAGCGACGCACCAAATGCTACAGTTTCAACGCGATGAATTTTGGTCACGTCGCTACTTCGTGGGCTGACATGGTTGGAAGGCAGCAAGATTTTGAGAGAACATGTCGAAGAATTTCAAAGTCTTTCAAGCCCTACTAGTACCATGGTCTTCAGGCGATAAGAAACGGAGTAGAGAACCAGTAATGAAAACATGCCTCCATATCCATCTCCCTACCACTTTCAGTTTGGCATTCGCCAATTCTACACAGCTTGATTCTCTTCCGTACCCCAAGTGCCAGCATAGACAAGCCCGCATCGAACTTCGCGTTCAACTCGAAGATTAGAGAGGGAGATGACTGTCAGAACAAGTCGTGTGTTGGCACGAGCGCTTTGCCTGCCGCCCATACTTTGCTCTTCACCACCATCAAATCGACATGGCTCGACATGTTCGCTGTGCCTCAGCGTAGTGACCTTCTATCTCTGGAATATTTGAAAAATTACTGATGTAAAATATCTGGATGTAGGTCGAATCACGAGAATCTTCCTCGAGTCGAGCACTGACTTCCCAGCATTTCTCCAGGAATAAAAAGTTTTTTATTTGGAACAACCTTGCAAGTCTATACATGATTGAGTGTTGTTCATGTAGGTGGTTATGCTTCTTTGGCTTTGGATAGAATCGGATATGAAGTGAGTAGTTTTCGGGCTATTCTGTCTTTATACTGAATTCTGCACTCAGGGTCTAGGGCTAACTCGCATCTCAAGACAACAGGGCCTATGGAGACACTCCTTCATGAACGCGTTGTACACCCGTGGTGTATAGAGGCTACTTTCTTCACGTCATTTCGATGGTGCTGTCCTTCTACTCCGGGATAAAACGAACAGAACGAACGGCCCTGTATACAGACACTCAATCATTTAGTATGTCCCAACCGAGATGTCCTGGAAGGCCATGTTCAGCTGAATTATCGTGTAAATAGGGCCTATAACACCACTCACCGAATTCTTTGAAGTTGGCTGTCACGTTCTACTTCGCAATCAGTCGCTATGGGGGTCCTCTACTGAACAAACGTGTTTTAGCTCGCCTTGAAACTTGTTTCGTGACTGGGAGGGAGCCTATTAGATGGGCATGATTTCAGCCCAAGCCGATGGAACGTCTATTCGCCGAAGCCAGTGTATCAGAGCGCACCGGATGATAAAGAAGGCATCAGCGTGTTCCTGGCGTGACGGTCGCTGGCTGACATGCCAGTACTGGTGTTGCGTGGATGGAGGACGTGAAACATAGCGCGATGAACCCTTACGGATTCTGCTGGATCTACTGCCGGAGCTGTGGGCTTGGAATCCGATTCTTCGGTAGGTGAAAATTCTGTTTGACCACTCACTCGCTTGTCTTCTCTAAATTCTCCTACTTCCAGATGCTTTTCCAAATGCCATTTAGCCTAGAGCAGACCTTGGCAAGCTCTTCAGTGCTAGAACATCTTCATATCTTCCATGCACGAGCTCTGACTTCACCGCCTGCGCGTCAACTACGACCAACAGATCCGCGTTGACCTCCATTTCTCTCAGTTTCCCCAGCGGGCTACCGTCTTCCCTGGCGGCGCGGACGATAGTACTTTCTTGAACGCAGAATCGTGCAGGTGTGTTGGCGTTTTCACTGTCACGGCAGCGAAGTGGCATCAATGTATCCAATCCTTGACCTGGAGGAGAAAGAAGGCTGGTCAGCTTCAGCCTAATCGTCAACGTTATGAACAACGTTCAAGTTGAACGAAAGTACAGACCGTTCGTTCACTCACCGTGGCCTTTCATCCTGACATCTCTCATCTTCTAGATACCTTGCACCTTCAATGGTGCATAATCCAGCCTTTTCAAAAACCGAATGCGGTTGTCCATCAAGATTGTTCGCGTTGAAGGTCATGCTAGGGCCCGCGATGACACTCGTAATATTTGGCCACAATTGTGGTCACGTTCATTGGTGGGAAACTTGCCGGGCGCTTCAACATAAAAGCCACCGCGTTCATTCACGCACACTCCCATTTATCGGAACGTCTTCCTCCTCATTACGCATAAAGCATTCGTGCATCTACTCGTACAGACTGCTTACCTGCTCCCATCTGTCCATCCAACCGTCCAGCACTTCAATTCTTCTCGTCTATTGAAACATCTTCATTACGCGAGTCCCCAAATCCTTCATTATCCCCAACCACACTTCATCGAACTCCATTCGTCTCTCACTCATTCACATTCCTACACCATGTCACGAAAAGCTGGATCAGACACGTCAGAACCCCCACGTCCTCCAAACGCGTGGATTCTATTTCGCAGTGAGCACGCGGCTCAAGTCAAACAAGAATTGGAGAGAGAAAACGGGAAGGCACCACAACAGGGGGAGATATCACGGATGATCGCGAAATTGTGGAACGCAAATAATGCGACTAAGCAAGATTACCAAGTTAAAGCTGAACAAGTGAGGAGACAGCACCAGCAGAAATATCCAGGGTATCGGTACAGGAAACGGTGGCAAGGGAAGCTGCGGGAGGAAAAAGTGAGAAGACAAAACCAAGAGGAGCTCGAGCCTGCTTCAGGCCAACAGACCCAGGTTCGGACGCGAACCCAAACCAGGATGCACCCATACAGGATCAATTCGCCTGTCGTTCCTCAATCGCGTTCTCCTTCCACCAGTGCTACTCGGCTCCCCCTTAAGGGTATTCTTGTTCAGAATCCCCGGCCCCCAACTTCGTCATACCCTAAAATTTTTGGCGGGACACAGACAATCGTCTACTTTGGCTCGCTCGATCTCACCCGCGCCACTGGCTTGTATGGCCCTACCAAGGTATTTTCTTTCACTTCATCTCTACTTTCTGTGTCGCTGATGTGGTTTTTAAATCTAGGATAACGGAGATGTAAACATTCCTCCGCCGTCACCAGCTCTCGAGGCGTTGTTGCGCTTGCGATTTGATGCGACAATGGCAACCTTTGACGAGCAACGCCAACCTGTCCCCGATCATGAGATGTTGGAGGGGAGGCAGCTTACGATCGAACAAGGGAGCGTACAATATGATCCAAATGTACTCTGGAATCAGGCTCAGGTATTTTCATCGCGTGTTGTTTATAGTGTCTGTTGCTCATACATATTTATTCTAGGATCACCAAAGGGTAAACATAAACGCGCAGACGCAAGATTCAGCCATGCTTGCGTACCCGAATGCTATTCCCGACGTTGATGGCCCTGGGGCTGACTTTGCGCCTCAGCCTGGTTCACGGCTACCTTATCCTCAGTCCAGCTCGACCCGTCCCCAGCTCGAAGTCTCTAATGGTCCTTCAGGGCCAGGGAGCTACGAAGATTCGACTGGTGCTATCGAAGCATCCACGAGTTACGAAGCTAGTTCCGAAGACGCTTGTCTTCCTTTGTCGCCATCGATTTAATTGGACCATAGGTTTCTTCAACCCATCGTACCCTGAAAATTTGGCTAACCGTTTCCAAAATGCACTCATGAGCTGTAACGACGGTGCCAGTACTTCCTCGATGTCAGAAGTCTCGCCGTTCTTGACATTCGGACTGGTGTAGTCCCTTGTAGCGGTCATTGTCAAGTGTCCAACCAGCGTTCGCGTCTTTCTTGGTCTCCATCGTGCTATCATCCGTCTATTCATACCTGGGACTACCCACAGTACTTATGATATCTACTTTCTCCTTTCTGCTACTTGCCTCGATTTGCTTTATACATCTGTATTATTATTGCCAACATTCATCTGAAATTATGTCCCGTAATGTACATGGGAATGAAATCATCATATTACATTGTTTGAGTCGATTCTGATTACTACTTAACAGAGCAGAAAAAGGGAGAGCGTAACGATGGTGATACATGATACATACATACATACATGGACAGCCTAACTAACAACTTGAAGTCAAGCGAGTAGGGCGTCAGCTGTGGTACGAAAGCCTCGTCTCGGATCACAATCATGGATTTCGAGGTTGAGTAAATCCTTCGATACTGTTCGAGGCAAGCATGCTTGAATGGCTCCACGCAACTGCTCCTGATTCGGATTGAGTACAAGGAAGCACATAGATCCATGCTGTTCCACACGCTCTCGACCCAATCCTCCCATGGCATGAACGACGAGATCGACCACAGACAACACAGGGAATGCATCGCCAGATAACAGCTCGTCAAGGGTTTGCCAGCACCCCTCGGGTGCTAGAGACCCCCGCAACTGGTCCCGATCTCCCACGTACAGTCCTGCTGTCAACTTGATTCGGTGAAGATCCGAATGTGGTGCTGCAAGTGTTTTCAGAAGGCAGTCGGCTGTGGATATAAGGAATGGCAGGAAGTTGTCAGTTTCCTTGACACATATGGATATCGTTCTGAGTGCGGTGAAGCCGTTTAGAATTCGGGAGCTGATAAGATGCCCTAGGAGAAGAAGCATGAACGTCAGCGAACACTATCAGCAGAGTTATTCTACTAAACTGACCTGTGAGGAAGTCCTGTGGATTGCTTACGGTGATAACATGGGACATTCCAAGTTCCGCTTGGTTGCTCGGAGAAGGAATGAGAAGCTTCAAAGTCGTGGTGTATCCGCCGGTGAGCCGAAGGAATTCGTCATGAGAGGAGAAATCGAATTCGTCTTTTTTCACCGATACCGGGAACTCCCGCCATGCCAAAAACAGATTTACTAACTTTGACAGGTCAATTGAGGGTCCTGCGAGCCACGAAAAATACTCCATGCTAAGATGGGCCCTATATAGCTGCAGTTCTCGAAGTTGCCGTGGCGGTATACCATCTTCAGGAATCCGCTTGCCTAAGATGGCACCGGCTTCGTAAATCGAGAAAAGATCATTATCATCACGGCCATCGACTGCCAGGCGCAATCGTTCAACATTTGGCATTGCGTAGACGAGATCTGGTATGTCTCTGCACCCCTTCATACCCCAGATACGACCGACCACGAGAGTTGTCACTGACCGAAAACTTTTGATCAGCCGCTGTTCCACTGGGCCCCACTGTTTTATCCTATGCATGGACAGGCTCTGAAGGCGTGTCAATGTGGAAACCAGAATCTTTGCCGGTGAAGTGCGTAGGTACGGAGTGCCCATGCAGTCGTCATTCGGATCGGAGAGGTGTAGGAAGCGAACGTATTTTCCAAGGTGAGGCGAATGTTTGAACTTCCGGCTCCAGAATTGACAGGATTCACGGCCATCGATCCGTATGGTGTGGAATAGTTTGGCCTGAGCAGCACGACACCAAACAGGGGAGACCAAGGCTAAAGCTTGGAGGAGCTCTCGAAAGCCTTGCTCAATATTCGGGAGATCCAAATCCTCCGACTTCCAAAGTTCTCTTTGTCTACGAGGTCCAGATTTAGAATATATGTGACAGGGAAGGCTTCGACGGACTTTGTATACGGGGCCCAAATTCTCCACAATGAGTGAAACGACCTCCAAAGGTAGAGGCGTGATCGTCTGGCCTTCCCTTTCAGCTACTGCACGGCCCTTGGAGACGTTAGACGAAGCTCCGATGGATCCTCGCTCGATGGTATCGGCTGTCGCGACGGAGTCCGCACCTGCTGCATCAACTTGGCGGCGTTTGCTCGGTGGCATCTGTTACCTGAAAGTCCTTAAAGACACTCAAGTTCAATATTAGTGCCACGTACCGATAGAAACAAGACCAAAGAACGATACGAGAGGAACCGAGAACCGCTGTATGAGCTCAAGATGGTTCAAGAACAAAGAGTCGCCGTGTACGTAAGTCGTGGTCAGATTAAGATAAGGCTGTAGTACGATGAATTAAGTCTTTTTGTGAGATTTTTGAGTGAATTACGTGGGAATAACTTTCGAGTCTGTACTAGTCCAGACACATGCACGAAACTACCAATCTCCCGGAATACAAGCTTGCACGAGAGTGAGAAGCAGTGCACCACGGGAATGAGGCCGCGGCGCCGCTGTTATATACGTTGAAGCAGCCATCGCGACCATCAGATCAGTGTGTTTCATGATTGTAAGGTCGCGAATAGGAAGAGGCCATGATTGATATAAGGAAACTACTGAGCGGAGTAAGTGTGTTTAGTGTAAAGGGTTCCCTGAAATCCCACTCACCCGTTTAGTTGTATTTTGGAACTCAAAGGTTGACTTCGAGTCTTAGTAAACCTTTTGATATCGTTCGAGGTAAGCATGTCCCATGGCTACATCCTCCGGGGATGGGGAGAAGCCTAACAAGGCATAATAGTCCGCTGGTCCGACGAGGTAAACAGTCAACTTGACCATAGTTAACGAGGGGAAGGCGTCTCCGGACAGCAGCTCGTCAAGAAGTTGCCATCCGAGGATCTCACAGACTTCGTCCAATCGGTACCACCTTGTTGCGTTCAAACCCGCCGCCAATACAATATGACGAAGATGTGGCAGCGTGCTGAGGGTTCGCAGAAGGGAAGATGAAGGGCATACGGGAAGTGTGAGGAGATCATGAGATTCTTCGTAACCGAACAATATCGTTTTCAGCGCAGTAAAATTCTCCAGCACTCGAGATTTTATGAGGTGTGCTAAAGGGAGACAGAGATACGACATTGGCTGGCCTATTAGAAAATCGCACGGATTGTCCAAATAGATACCAAGATCCGAGACTTCTTCGTCACTAATTGGAGAGCAGATGTTGAAAGGTTCAGGTATGTAACTCGTCCGCCGATGAGCCGAAAGAGTTTGTCATGCCAGGAAAAATCGGGCTCGAATGGTTCGTCCAATGAAAAGTCGGATCACGATAAATGAAACTTGTCCAAATCTGACAAGTCGAATGCGGGCCCAGTAAGCCACATAAGATAATCTATGCTAAGTTCCGCTTCATGCAATTGAAGTTCCTCCAACTTTCGTGACTTGCCGTCCTCGGGAAGTCGTTGTCGTAGCGTGGATCCGGCTTCGCGGATTGGGGGGAGCTCTCGAAGGACGTAGGATAATGGGCCGAGTCGCAGTGTATCGACGTTTGGCAGTGAATAGAGAAGATCTGGCAAGTCTCTACTCTTCATGCCCTTGATATTGCTTCGGTCACCGACTGGAAACGTTTGACCAGGCGCTGCTCTACCGGACCCACAAAATTGTTCAGGTCCAAGTACTGAATACGCGTCAATGCTGAAGCAAGAATTCGAGCGGGTGAAGTACGCAGGTATGGCATACTCATGCAGTCGTCATCTGGATCGGATAGTTCAAGTTCTCGAACGTAATTCCTAAGGTGAAGACAGCGTTTGAATTTCCGACTCCAGAACTGGGATGATTGACGACAGTCTATCACAATTCCATAAAACATCTTTGCTTGGGCAGCCCGACACCATACGCGTGAGACCAGTGCTACATTGTTGAGCAGGATTCGATCCTCCATGTCGTCCAGAATGAGTTTGGCTACCTCCAGCGACAGAGGTGTTCGCATTCCAAAGCCTTCTACATGATTTGTAGAAGGTTCATCGTGCGAGTCGGATGAGGATCCGACGTGCTCCGCCCTGAACGACGTTTTCGTAGCTCGATGTTTCTTGTTATGTGGCATTGGTTTGAAGCTAAAAATACCCAATTTGATGGCTCAGAGCCGCATACTAATATTGGGAAGATAAGGCGATATACCTTAGAGTCGGTGTGGAAGTATATGGTGACGGTCAAGTTGAACGCGTTAACGCGTTTTACTCGGTACCTACAATCATGAGATGATTGAGATAAGATAATTTTCAAAGTTCGCTCACTTGAAAGTGACCTCTGGGAAGTGAAGGAAGCTTCAGGCTTCCCGCTGAGATGACTGAACCTGGAGTGGAATGGGCCTGGAACTCTGAGCATGAAGCCGGAAGTGGGCTCAATGTCGGAACCCGACACGGTGATGCCGGACCACCCGGGGCTCCGATGACCACCTGCGTCGAATCTTCCCGAGGGTGGGACGATGGTTTCGAAAAAGAGTCGGAAAAACGAAGGAGAGGTCTGAGCTCGCTGCTGCAGACCCTGTGAGTCGGAGAGGAGCGAAGGGGTCACATGACCTCGTTCGCTCCCTTGAGATCTTTAAGCCGAAAATTGCACCTTCAAGCTTCAAGCGAGATCAATGAAGTTCGAGGACAAAAGTATTCAAGTACAGAAATGATGCATATATATGTACACAGAAGGTAACAACCAATCTGTAAATAAGTAACGTTCCAGCTATTCACGGAATTGAGCAGATCGGGTCACCGTTTTTAGGCCTTGGTATCGGAGTCCATATCTTCAATGAGGACCTCCTCAGATCTACCCAGATTCGCGTACCAAGGCTTGCATCTGACAAAGACCTTCCACAACTCACAAGAAACGATAAACACAAGCGTCATGCCCACGATGACACCCCATTCCCAACCAATACCTGTCTGGTGAAAGACATCGTTGTTGAGGCCGGGAACGTAGACGGTCAAGGGTACACTGGCGCATCCAAGAATGACAGACCTGTCATAAGAAAAAAGTTAGTCTGAATCACACATAAGATTTACGATGTGCTCACCAAAAAAGAACTTGGTTATCCCAGAGATCAACCCAAAAAGGCTGACCAGGCGTTATATTGAGTAGAGGTCTATCCAACGCCTTCAGCTCCCAGGAGTAGAACAAGATGTCGAAAATGAGGGTGGCAAACACTACGGAACGAGCCCGAAAGACAGGTATGCAAGCATCCGAGTCGGAACGGTTACAGTCAATGCCCAGATTGCCATCGTATTTGCCCCAGATGACAGCGACAAACTGAAAACAAATATGCTTAGGATTGATAGAAATAGAATCGCTTGAATAAGGACTCACGCTCAACATTGAAGTTGTACCCATGATGACACCGTAGAAAATACAATCTATAATGACTGGCCACGTGAAGATACCGGCTTTGACGTCGTGAGGAGGGCGCTTCATCACATTAACGGCAGCCTTTTCGAGACCCAATCCGAACGCCGGAGCACTGTAATCACGGAAGGTCAGTCGCGATATTTTGTGAAGATTGCAAAAAAGTGTACCTTGAGGTAATCATATTGATCCATAGAACAGAAAGCGGCGATAGCGGGAAGACAGACTGATCTTGCTCATCTTTAAAGGCCAAACCGATAACCAACAAGAGGACTTCGCCAATGTTGACACTTAGCAGATGAAGAATGAAACGTTGGATATTGTCGAATAATCTGCGGCCTTCACGAATGGCGGAACGAATCGAGTCAAAGTTATCGTCAGTCAGGATAAGATCTGAAGCGTCTTTGGCGACATCAGAGCCTCCCATCCCCATTGCGATCCCGACAGGTGCAAGCGAAAGCGCCGGAGCATCGTTCACTCCATCACCAGTCATAGCGAGGTACTTTCCTCGGCGGCGACCTGCTTCGATCATACGGACTTTGGTTTCTGGAGAGCAACGAGCGATGACAAGTGGAAGGGTAGGAAGAGCATCGATTTCTTTATTGGTTAGTCGATTGAACTCTGAAGCCTGTGAGCGTTTGTTTGAGTCTAGATAGCTCAGATTCATCACTCAAAAAGAAAACCACGTACGTGCATGATTGCACCCTTTGGCGCATCGGGCTCGACAATCCGGAGCTCCCTAGCAATGGCAGTGGCAGTAGCCGCATGATCACCAGTCAACCTGGAAAGCAGTTGAGGTTGAGGTCTTTCAAATGTTTTCCAATGACGAGGAAACTCACATATGCACAGTAATTCCAGCCTCTTTACAAGCCTTCACAGCTGCGACACTCTCTGGACGGGGAGGATCGTAAATGCCAACAAGACCAATGAAAACCAAGTCGCGTTCCACTTGTTCACGAGTGAGGCGACTAAGAACCAAATCCACTTCACTCTTTTCACCAGCCGTAACGACAGAATTCGAGTCGTTCAACTGCTTCACATCACCCGCGACATCAAGCCTCCTAGAGGCCAATGCCAAAACTCGTAATCCTTGGGCAGCAATCTCTTCCATCGATGCCAAGACGGCAGTACGAGCGTTATCGTCAAGAGGCGCGACATCAGCCACTGTAACATCAACCATATTTTCTTCTAATCGTGAGATTCCCGCGTCCTTTCCATTCTTCAAGTATGAGACGCTAGCGTCGAGCACGCGTTCGACTGCCCCCTTGAGGAGCACGATGGGTTGCATATGGAATGATTGATCGGTGTAGACAGTAGACATGCGCTTGAGAGAAGAGTCGAAAGGATATTCGTTCTTTAGAGTATAACGCTTGCTTTCTGTAACCGTGTCGACGGTCTGTGAATCGGTTTTTTCGGTGAGTGAATCAGCGGTATTCAGAACGTCAACGAGGGATGGTCGGCCCATGCCCAGCTTGTGAGCGAATACTTGCAAGGCTACTTCGGTAGGGTCGCCGGTACTGGTCCACTGGTCATCCTTGCCTTGGCCAATGCTTGAATGGGAAATATCAGATATGTGCCTATAATGTAACGAGTCACTCACGTAGCAACGTTACACAATGAAGCGACAGTGACCAGCTCCTTCAAAGCATTATCCATCTCAGCGGGATTGATTACAGCGCTGTTGGAATCGTCAGTCTTGTTCGACGACTTGGTCTGCTCAAGGACACGGCCTTCAGGGTTTAATGCACCAGAAGGGGCTTCCACTTTGAATTGGCGAGGCGCGTCTTGCGCGGATGGGATCCAAACTGTCTTCACAATCATCTTGCCTTGGGTCAAAGTACCAGTCTTATCAGAACAGATATCTCTATATATCAATGCCTGAAATGAGCAATGCTAGTCGATCGATGGGGCCAAGAGGCTGACTCACGTTATACCACCCAGGGCTTCGAGGGCATTCAATCTCCTAACAATGACATGCTCTTTCGCCATTCTTATGGTGCCTGCTGACATGGTAATGGTCAAGACAGCGATCAGACCCTCAGGAATGACACCAATAGCAAGAGCGATTGCGTAAATTGCGACCTCAGTAGAGATATCGAACTGCGCTTCGCATGAGCCACTGATCAGAACCAAAAGTTTAGCGACCACCCACCTCTGCTACACCAAACACGACTATAGTCAAGCTAGATATCAAAATCAGTTACTACTAATCCGAAAAAAAACGAAACAAGCAACAGCACTTACACCACGGCTGCAATCAGTAATACATATGCAAGCTTGCTGAGCCTAAGGATATTCTGAAGCGTGAGATATTGATCATGGAGATGTATGTAACGTGTCCACATACTTGATCTGGAGTGGGGTTCCAGTACGAAGACCTGCGATTGTCATGATCTTCTCGTAGATGCGAATCCTCCTTGGCATGTCACTCTTGTCATCTGAACGACGATTGGTCATCGACAAGGCAATGCCTCCCACTTGAGTACGCATCCCAGTTGCCACTACCACTCCACGTCCACGCCCTTTCGTCACCACTGTGCTAGCAAACGCCATATTCACCAAATCACCCGCGCCAATAGCGACAGCAGATCCATTTCCTGCATCCATTTCAATCTTCATGGCTTCAGTAATCTTTTGAACAGGAAGGGCTTCGCCAGTCAACAGGGCCTCGTCAATCTCCAAATTCGACACGGAGACAAGACGAAGGTCGGCAGGTACAACATCTCCCATCTTGATGTTCACGATATCACCGAGAACGACATTCTTCGCGGGAACAGAGACAACTTGTCCATCTCGGATAACATTGGCGGTTGGAGAAGAGAGGGATCGAAGAGCATCCATACTCTTCTCGGCCTTGTACTCCTGGAAGAAACCGACGAGAACGTTGATGGCGATGACGGCGGTGATAACGGCACCCTCGACCCAGTCACGTACACCATAGGAGAGTGCCATAGCGGCGACAAGGACGAGTGTCAGAGCATTGGCGACTTGACGGAAAAGGACTTTGAATGGGGATGCACCCCCTCCTCCGTCGAGGATGTTTTCGCCATGCCTTTGGGGATTGTTAGTAAAGCGCGTCATTCCACTAACTATATTACTCACTCTGTGAGCCTTTCTGTGGCTTCTGCTTCAGAAAGGCCATTCGTTGAATGACTGTTTAGGTGTCGAACAACCTCGAGTCCATTGATAGCATGAGTGCTCTCCGGAAGAGCACCGTAAGGTCGGTTCGTGGAAGGTTTTGCTGACAAGGCGGAGGTTCGTCCATGGGAAGGTTGAGAAGCTATAACCATATGTCGGGGATTCACAAACGCCCATCCAGCACTTTTTAAGCACGGGTTATGTCTTGGCTTGCCCAGACTTGATCATAAATCGAGGTCCTTGTGCCAAGAGAAAAGTGGCTGTTTTCGGAAGGTGGTCTCTCCGCTTTTGGCATTGAAAGCTGTTGAGATGAAAGCAAAAGAGAGAGAGGAGGTTTCGTGGCAAGACATGGCGCGCATGGTGGCCAAGTAGGAGGTAGGTAGGAGACGTTCTTGACAAAGCTCTTGTATCCACGCATTCAACGGTACGGGAGATTTATCGTCATACTGAGATGCAACTTGAAGTCACTGATGTCAAACGGGATGTCTGTCTGTATGTCAATTAACGCCGAACATGCCCCAGAAATGAAGGGCAGCTCCATTCAATCGTCATAATTTGGTTGGAAGGTGTACCGGTCCTCGGTCAGCTGAAGAAAAAAGATTCAGTCCAGAAACGTTCCCACCAGGCAGGTGATGTTGGAACTCACCTGGACCTTTGAAATGGAATCAAGCCGTGCAACTCTCCGAGTACTCAGTACAGATACAAGGATTCCACTTCTTGGCTGCGGTGACGATGGTGACTGGTTGGAAGAATGGCCGATAAGCAGGAGGAATTCGCTAAGGCTTCGGTCCAGCACTCAACCCGTTGCTTCCTTCCCGGCACTACCTAGAATTTTCCACTGTAAGAACGATCATTCCATGTAACCTGCGTATGCTTCGTAATGCGTGTAGCGGTTTCTGGTGGTAACTTGTTTTGCGACGGGTCCGATTCTATCGAGACAAGGGATGTACGAAGAGTATTAGCCATAGCCATAGCCATTGCGCCGCTCCAGTGTGACAGCGAAATAGTTCAACGGCGAGGAACGCAAGAAATTTACCGTGGGAAACAAGCAAATGATTGGGCCCTTGCAACTTCCATTTCACTTCAGCAAAGAGGTCTTCATCCCCCACTTGACAGCTCAACGTCTCCCAAGCTCATACCAATACTTGCACTGCTGTTCTATGATTGCAAATGTCGCTGGAGGGACGAACGTTGGGCCCTAGAAATGCATAGCAGGAGATAGCAGACTTTTCGGACAATACGGCGGCAGGCGGTTATGACACCGGTGGGACGAACATTGCAGGAATTAGCAAACTCTTCTCGGACAAGACGGACAACGGATGACTGTCTCATGGTGCTCTCGAGCTTACTCAGTACGAACCGAGGGACCGCTGTCCAAATTTTTGCATTGCAATCGAGGAGATTAGACAACTGTGAAATTGGCTCAGGCTGAATTGTAAATGGCAAGAGGATCCAATTACTGCGCGCGTACTGCAATACCAAGGATGCTGTAAATCCGTCGACTTTTTACGGGTACTTGCGATGACCTCACTGCAGAGCCAACCCCATTGATCCGACTGAAGGGCTTTGAACGCGACCCTTGAGTCTGGTCAGTTTCACCACCCTTGATCGCTCTGACGCTCACATTCGTAAACGGCGACGTGTCGTAGCCGTTATGGGCTGCGCCGGGAAGCAATTTAATAACTTGGTAGGGTGCTGTGTCTCACTGCAAAAGTTACTTGACGGTGTTGCTCCTGTGGGTTCAATGTTCAACCGGCCCTCTCTTGTATCTTCCGCAGTAAACGTGTTTGACTGGTACCTTGATTGCTCACACCACAACTCGCCATGACAATTTATTCGCGGCACGGCGGGTTCGTGTACCCATTGCTCCATGCGTCCTTGTTACATACCGTCTCGCTTCACAACCTCTGTATGAACTTACTTTTTTTCATCTCAGTGGCCAAGAGTCAGGACTGGCCTTTTCTTTTTCTTTTTTTTTTTTTTTTTGAATTTTTTCTTTTATTCTGGAATTTCCACCAGAGG
This sequence comes from Moniliophthora roreri, assembly GCA_001466705.2. NCBI lineage: Eukaryota > Fungi > Basidiomycota > Agaricomycetes > Agaricales > Marasmiaceae > Moniliophthora > Moniliophthora roreri. The sequence goes on along the minus strand of LATX02000035.1, from coordinate 195,551 downwards.
CGCGTGTCTGTACAAACAGCTGATCGTCACCCGAGGTCGCATGCGGAAGAGCTTACCTAACAGGCCCCTGACATTTGGCGATTCGGATTTGCATTTAATTTTTTTTTACCTTTTTTACCTACATTATCACCCCTCCTGCATTATCACCCTTCTCACTCCTTTACTCTCGATTTTTATCGATTGTCCAGCGACGTTAAAGAGACGATTATCTATACGAATCCAGTTTATACAAGATCACGATGGCCTCTACCACCGCACCTCAAGCTGCCAGCGCGAGCCCCATGCCCGCTGGTGTCACCAATCCCGACTATAAACCTCTTCCAGGAAGACTAGGAAATCTAACGCAGATACAGCTACATGCGTTGGAAAAGTTGAAGAAGGAGCTTCAGGAGGAAGGTGCATTTGTCGAGGAGAGAATGGATGATGCGACTCTCCTAAGGTGAGTATCATCCCTTCCCCCCTATTTTTTTTTTTTTGTCTACCGATTTCTTTTCATCGTTCTTTATTACTCTGGGAACGATATTCGAATGCTATTTCTCCCTCGCTGTTTTGCGGTATCATCAACTTGTGCGATGTAGCATCTCCTGATTGGGTTGTGCTGACGATCAATCCTGTGTTACAGATTCCTTCGTGCACGTAAATTCGATGTCGCGCTGGCAAAAAAGATGTTGCTCGAGTGCGAGCAGTGGAGAAAGGAATTTGGCGTGGACGACATTGTCAAGTGAGTACAATGCCTTTCTACGGCACATGGAGATACCCCCTGACGTAGATGATACGTGTAGAAACTTCAATTTCGCGGAAAAGGCCATGGTAGACAAGTACTATCCTCAATATTACCATAAAATGGACAAGGTGTGCTCTATTTCACTTTTTTTCTTATATCAAGTTGAATTGACGACTCTTGGTGTACAGGATGGACGCCCAATCTACGTTGAACGCCTGGGCAAGCTAGACATCAAAGCTCTTTACAGTATTACTACACAAGAACGTCAGCTCCAACGCCTCGTTTACGAATACGAGAAATTTATCTCCACCCGTCTTCCCGCATGTTCCGAGTCCGTCGGTTACCCCGTCGAAACATCATGCACCATTCTCGACCTCCACAACGTTTCCCTCAGCAACTTTTACCGTGTCAAGGACTACGTCAGTAAGGCGTCGTCCATAGGCCAGGACCGCTATCCGGAATGCATGGGCAAGTTTTACATCATCAACGCCCCATATCTTTTCAGCACCGTGTGGTCCTTGATCAAGCCTTGGCTAGACGAGGTCACCGTTGCCAAGATTGCCATTCTCGGCAGCAACTACAAGGACGAGTTGCTCAAGCAGATTCCTGCTGAGAATTTGCCCAAGGATTTCGGCGGCAAGTGCGAGTGTGAGGGTGGATGTTCACTGAGCGATGCTGGTCCATGGAATACCCCAGAGCGGAGGGAGAAGGAGCAACAGTTTGAAGCCAAGAAGGCGGAGGGTGCAGTAGCACAGAACGGAGATGCCGCGGCGGCGGCTACTGCCGCTTAGAATGACGATGACTTCTGGAAGCATCGTGTTGTTTAGCATGCATGTTGGGTGTATGTACAGGTTATACCTTAATGTCCGTTCCCATTTCATATACTGTACACAACAAGCAAATCGGAGTTTTTTTTAAGAACGTGATAACTCAATGTGCATGACACGTACAGATACACAAATATACGTCTAAATGCGCCATAGATTCATACCACCCAACCGCGACAATCCTCTGAGCCACAATGACATACTATCGAGCCACCTCGTACCTTGCCCTTCTTACCATTCGCTTTCCATGTTCTGGCTGCACCTGGATCATAGTCAAACGTGAGCTCAGTTCCGGCTTTTATATCCTTGGCGGCGTAAAAGACCAGACTGGGCAAGTTGCTCTAAAAATTTACTATTAGCCAACCGCAAGGTGCTTATAACCCAAGTGGTATGTATTAAACAAACCTCTGGTACAGTCTGCCAAACAGCAGAGTAGACTTTTAGATTGGGTGAACAAGAATGACTGGTTGGGATGGGTACGTTAGTTCTTCCATCCTAGATAATAATATAGCATGCCCCGCAAGGGTAATTCACTTTAAGAATCGAGTCCAGTTTCCTGTAAGAAATATCAGCACCCAAGATCACTCTAGTTATTCTGCAGTTGATCGACTCACCACAAAGCCGAGAATCAACAGTATAAGATCTATCTTCATCCACCGTCTCTTCTGTCCCATCCTCTGTCCCATCCAAATCGAAACAGTAGGCCTTTTCGGCACCTCTCATTTTCTCTGCAACGTGTCGATAGCTATAGCATGGCGGTTAGGGTTAGGGTTAGCTTGCAAGTAACGAACGACAGTGAACTAACATGATTTTGCTGCCAAACGCGATGAGATTAGCATCCACACACCCAAATCGCAGAGACAGGAGTAAACTCTCACCCAGTATACAACCCCAACACTTTACCCTGCTCTATATCCTGCGGTGATCGTACTCCCCATCCGCATTCCTCCGTCTTGAATATCTCTACAGGTACATCTCGAGGTCGTTGAGCAACACGATTCGGACAGTCTGGACCGCATTTGCAGTACTGATCATGATATAAAATGTTTATTATCGTCAGCGGCGGAATGGCAGACCCTAAAGAAAAAGAAAAAAAAACCCCTCGCACCTGATTACATTCTACCACAAGTATAGGACCATCATTGTCAACTTCATCATAATAAATAAAGTAACCTTCGTTCTGTAGTTTTGAATCAGTCAGTCATTCGAATGACCGTGGAAGCAAACGAAAAACAGACATCTGCAGAGTACGGAAAAGTTGGCGAATTGTTGCTATCCAAAACAGGGTGCGCTTGTTGACAACCACATTTCTTTGCTTTGGTGCATGACCGGTGCGTACAAAATTCAAAGAAACCTTCTGGGTCTGGAATCTCTTTGTCAACGTCACTGCAAGTAAAAAAAAAGTCGCGCGTGAATACGATTATTGGGATGAAAGCAGAAGAAGAAGAAGGAGGAGGAGGAAAGCACGTACTAGACGTAATCGTTTTCAAGATATTCAAAATCAGAATCGAGAACTGGGATCTCTTCATCGTCGATATCGTTCACAATCGTAATTCCTTTGGCGCTGACGAGTTTTGCGGCGGCGTTCCATTCTCTTTGCAAGATCTCTCGTCTATAGGTCTCGTGGTCAGAAAGGAGAAACGAGGAAACAAGATGCGTAGTAAACTTGCCTTGACAATGGTTCAGAATCATTCGAGCACCCTTTTTGAACTGAACGAGGCCCTCTGATGTACACTTCGGACGGCGCGCGTCTGATACGTGCCTGTGGGACGGCCTACAAATGGCAGGAGTCAACAAGAGAGATCCGATGTGCAGGAATAGGATAGGATACACGCACCTTCTCTTTTCCTTTTACTGAAACCTGTGATGGAGTTGCAGGCCTTTCACGTCTGGCCGGGGTTTCTCTGAGAGTCATGGAGTGGTTGTCGTCGTCCTCCGAGTCGGAAGTGATAGTTTTGATAGACGTTCCCTTGTGAGGCCTACCACGTTTACGCGCTGAAGAGGAGGTGCTAGCCTCTCTCATAGTCACGTCGCTATCCGTGGAGTGTCTCTTCAAGTTGGGTGTAGATGTAGACGATACCGGGGTTTCGGAAAGCTTCCTCAAGCTCTTCGCGCTCGAAGAAAGGGTCGATGAACTTCGAGTTTGTCCTGAAGCAGACGACGAGCCAGCAACCGAGGGAGGGGGTCCCATACTGATCGGTGATATAAACCTGAGTTGGTCGTAAGAAGTGCTGCTGCCAGAACGGGTCGATGAACTTCGAGTTTGTTCCGAGGCAGACGACGAACTAGCAACCGAGGGAGGTGGTCCCGTACTGACGGGTGATATGAACCTGAGCTGTTCATAGGAAGTGCTTCTGACACCGCGAGGATCTGTCGTCTGTCTTCGTTTTGCTGGTCTGGTGGACGGTCCGGGACTGGGGCGACGGCGCAAAGAGCTTGCTACTTCTTCCTCCTCCTCCCGTTCCTTCTGCCGCTGCGGTTGTATTCCATGTTTGATTTCCAACTCCCTCATCCGTTCTACGAGATTCGGCCGATGTGAACGTCCTTTGCGTGATGCCTCCAACTTCTCTTGGCCCGCCTGAGCATGGAAATGGGTGTCGGTACTCAGGAGATCCAAATCAGACCAGATATTAATATCCGAGGACTCCTCCGCGAGCTTCTTTCGACGTCTGTCTGACTCTTTCTTCCACCCTTTCAAGACATCATCTCCCTCAATACCTTCCTCGTTCCAGGTAGAATTTGTTCTATCCTTGCGTGACCAGGTTTCCCAAACAATCTGCAGCGCTTCGGCGTGAGTTAAACCTCTACGAATTGCCTGTAAAGTAACGGGATACCTCATATCTGGAAGGAAGGGGGGGGGGGGGGGGGGGGGGTTTGAGTCGGACTCTGCATGTAGACTAGGTTTAATGATGCACATACCTTGTCTTTCCGTCTCGAACCTCTTCTCCTGCAATATGCAATGGCCATTCCTGATCCGGGTCCATACCGCTCCAATCCTCCGCCTCTGAGCTCGAGGCTTCCCATAGCCCAGGATCTTCAAGTTCCTCGTCAAGTTGCTCGTCTTGTCCGATTGTGTAGGTTGACATTCCTTTGTTGATTGAGGGAATGAGGGAATGGTTGAACTTTGAGTTGATGCGACCCTGAGTGAGACTGCGCCATGTGAACGCGGGCGCTTCTTGTTTACCACGCAGTTACCGCGCCCCGGAAACATTATCACGCGTGCTGGGTGCGGGATGCAGTTTTTATCTATATCCTCAAAAATCTACCTCCCTAAACCCGAAGTTATCAGGCCAGCGACAACCCACTCATATACACCCCTCCAGCTGATATCCACATTATCCGGGGCAGAGAAGCTTAGAACGCTTTAACGCCTTCCGTTCGATATATTGTCTCGAGTCTTGTGTATACTGATATCCGTGTGTCCCCGAACAAGGGCAAGTCAGTGGCGAGTCGGTCAGACGAAGAAATAAATATCCCCCTTTACCCGTGTCTCGAGAAGATCCAAGGGCATAGCAAGTGCAGCTGCGAATCGATTGGCCTTTGGTGCGCCAAACGTCTTCCTTGTTAAACTTCAGCGGTACTTACACCTTGCGGTAGTATAGTACATCGGTATGTCATAGATCCACCACTAAACAAGTCACTGGGGCTCCAAGTCCGCATATGGAAAAACGCTTCATTGCCCTATTTCTTCCTGCGTCCACCGCCTTCCCTGACCTACACCTTCAAGTTCATCGACACCGTCCCTTCCAAGCCGCTCGAATTTATAGAGACAGTTCCTTCCTTGGAAATATTGCACAGTCCTCCAAGTTTTGCGACCATTACCCTCAGGATTTCCACCTGCCCAGCAAGCACCTGCTTTCTGGGATCCTCCCTAATATCATCTTCAGATTTGGCTTCTCTCATTTTGGCTTGATCACCGTAAAAGGCCACTTTGAACTCGTCCATTTGCACTGGCGCCTCTGTGTCAAAACCAGACATACTTAGAAATCCAGACCATGCTGCAAAGAGCTTCTGCTTGAGAGTTCCCATCGTCATCCGAGTCATAGCTTTATCCATCTCCCTCTCCGACTCGGTGTCAAACACTCGAATTTCGCATTTGTCGTTCACTAACCGGAGGGACCCTAGGCACCCACGACGGCTGAAGGCAAGTCCTCTACGAATCTTGGTAGCCCCACACCTCTCGCGAGCGCAGTGAAAGAACGTGGCAGCCCACCACATACTGGTCCATGGCTGGCTGCTGTACGGCTGTATCAGCCGAGAGACAGACTCGGCAAGTGAAACACAGTCAAGTATGTTGAATGACCCATCGACGGGGACTGTAAAAGATCGTACGAGGGTATAGTTGTATTTATGTGCTGGATGATCTTCACAGATGGTAACATAACATCTGTAGGTTTCAGATGAGATTGGACATGACTGTATGATGAAGGCAAGAATACGTACTCATTCCGACTCAGTTTAGTCCGTTCCAATTGAATTGACCTTCGATCTTCGCCAAACTACAGATGGGCTACGATGATTTCGTGCGTGCTGTCCCATTTTTCAGATCTGTAATGATCCACGTGTGTCACCAGACAGGCTAGTAAGTCCTCCAAATAGCGGCTTCGACTTGGCTGATGGCGTGAAGATTGAAACCGTGGCGGCTCGACGATATAGGTTAGCCAGTCTGAGATTGACATCAGGAATGCCTCTTCTTCAACGACTCCCCTGACTTCCTTCCAAGTATGGAGAGAATCGAGGTAGTAACAAGTACCGCCACATATTTCACATCCAATACGCCTCATGTCGGAAGAGTTGCCGTTTCGGATCTGGCGACGATGTTGAGAGTTAACGAAGCTGACTTTAATGAATCATTGTTCGTAAGTCAATACATAGGATCAGCTCACCAAATAGGACGATGGTTTGTTGAAAAGGAGGTAAAAGGAGGCAGGTCACGCCGTGACCCTCAGATTGGGCGATGACTCACGCTACGTGGATCTGGATTTCCACCTCCAACACTGTCATCCATATTCCGCTTTGGGCCGTTTTCAAACTGAGATATTCGCATTTCGAGCCCTCATGGGGTAGACTAATTGCACAAGGGAGTAGCGAGATAACAAGAACAGAAGCATAAGCAACGACACGATGATAAAGTTATGCCACTGCACAGGTTCAACTAAGCTCGGAAACGTGGTACGGTCCTACAAGAAGCCAATACACTGATAATGGCCGGTGCCCCTGACGTGGACCTGAATAGAACTGGCTGCCGCTCTCGAATACAGAATGGTAGGCGAGAGACACTCTTTCGCTTGTGACGCATCCTAATCATAAGACAAAGAAATGAGCGAATTCGTTCGAAAATCGTATAAATGACCGTACTAAATTAATACACCCCTTTGCATTTCTCGGAGTACCCATTTAATCCAAGTATGCGAGTTCGCCATACTCTTCCACGCAGGGACTGAAAGGAGCCGTGCGATGGATGTGATCATTCGCTCATCGTTGAAGCTGAGACGATTAATCGTAATGCGTGTCTTTCGGGAGAGGTATATTGAAGTCTGAAAGGGTCGAAATTCCGCATTTTTAGTCTTCTATGTACCCACCCTCTGTCCCCCATGTGCCTGTGAGCTGCATCGGAGTTGCATAGTTAGGGTGGTAAGTGCTTCCACCGACGGCGGGTCCGACGCAGAGAAAGTAGGCAAAAGTAAAATGTCGATAGGAGGCTCTCTGATCTGGTCTGTCTGGGTGGTGGGTTTACGGTGCTATTCATGCGGCTCGCGTTCGAGGCGTTCCGAGTGCAGTAAGTCGCCATGGTCGACACATCGTACTCAATAGAAGTGGTGTTTGCTTTGCGTCAATGTCGGACAGACGGAGTCTCCATAAGAGTGCATGGAGTTCGATGAATTCCAATGGATTGGGGTTTCGTCGAATGGGTAGAGTGAGGCGTTTCCTTTTCCTTGGTGTTCCCATTGCCATTTAACTTCTCTCGAAAGTAGAAAAATCGTTTGTGCAGATGGCGGACATGAACACCGCAAACCCCACTTAGCGACTTGAGATCAGTTACATACATAAAAGCCGATAGTAGGCACTCACCAGAGCCCATCGGATCCCTCATATGCACACCCTGGACATAGATATCCATTCCTGAAGTCGTCAATCCGTGGATAGAGATATGCAGAACAAGGACTTCCGAGTATATCTAGCCCTTATTGTGGAAATGGCGTGGGGAAAATCGGTTGATTCATGAAGACAGTGACGGAAACCGGGTCCAGGCTGCCAGAGCTGACAATGAAAAATGTGAGAGGGGAGGACATGATGGAAGTCCAGGTCAAAGTTGGATTTTTTTAGGCGCTTATACAGCTGTTTCTTTGACTACCACGTTCTGAAGGTCAGTTATATCTTCGTTAGACGATTTATGTTGAATAACCTCTTACTTCCCATCTTTAATCATAGGAAAATAAGATATTCAGTTACTTCTATGGCGCGAACTGTCTTGTGCAACAACTGCCACCACACTTTCAGCACTCAGGAACCTTATCCACGACCAGCAGATGGGATTACTCTTTCAGATGCGGAGGTAGCATTGCAGCTCACGATTATCGACAAAGAACAGGCAGAAGTGGATCGGCACAATCTCGAAATCGCAAGGTTATGGGATGTCATTGGCAAGTTAGAAACAGAGAGGGACAAGCTTTTGATGCGTATCTCAGAACGTCGTAACTTGGTTTCTGCCATACGCAGGATTCCAGTAGAGCTCTGGGACACCATTTTTCATCATGCCGTTGCATCTTGGCCCCATGATCCCCATCCTCCCTCGGATTATTCGCTATATGTGCACTTCAACCATGGTCAATGGAAATCAGATGGCTCACACACAGTATCACGACCAGGAGACATCCTAGCACCTCCATTGATTCTATCCCAAGTCTGTTTTCATTGGAGAAAGCTGGCTCACTCAATGCCGCGCTTGTGGTCTTCCATTTCAGTGGATATTTACGGTCTGCGTGCAGACATCTGTCCCCTTCTGAAGGTGTTCTTCAACAACTCGGTGGGTCATCCACTGAGGGTTGAAATCAAGGACTCGGGATGGCAAGCGACGAATTCTCCTAGCCCTCAGTTGGAGCCAACGATCAATGCTGGTTATGATCCGAAGAAAGCTGGACTTGATGCTTTCCTCTCCTTGATGAGAGAGATGCATCGATGTACAGAGCTTCGCCTTGATACTCACAGAGATGTAGTCGCTGGTTTGCAGCCAAGGGACCAACCGTACCCTACATTCCCGATTTTGCGTTCTTTCACAACCATGGTGGCCGCTTACGGAGAGTTGCCAGAGCTACAGTGGCTCTGGAGTGCTGTACGACAAGCACCGCAACTCAGACACGCCGAAACGTTTTATCATCACCATATCCCCCCGATTCCCTTTGAACGACTCACATCCCTCAAAATCCAGACTAGCATAAGCTTTGGTCCTCTTGTCGCATTGTTGCCGACTTGCAATTCATTAGAAACCTTGGAAGTTCTGAACTTTTGCCCAGCATCAGTTCAAAATCAACAGGAAGCAGCCCCTCCTATCGTGATGGCCTCGTTGCGGAGTCTTACCGTCACTGTACACAACGCAGAGGATTTACAACTTCTCTTCTCCCCCCTCACACTGCCTTCCTTGGCCACCCTACGGATTTCGTGCTTCGGATTCGAGTCACAGGTGACAGGTTCTCTGCACGAACGGCCGTGGCAATGTATTCACGATACCCTACGGAGATCGGAGTGTTCTCTGAACTGCTTATCACTAAACATTTACGCCCGCGCATTCGTTGACACAAGTCAAATCTTGTGCCGAATCTTTGAGCATTCCCTCAAGTTGACAACCTTCAAGCTCATATTGCGCGAAAGTCACAATCAGCCACTAGAGGGTGTTCAGCCATGTCTAGCCGAATTGTTGTCCAAACTTTCGATCCAAGACCTCCAGTCCTGCACTTCCCAATGTTTGGTTCCAGAACTGAGGAACTTTCACCTCGTTGTGTATCAAAATAGGGATTCTCTCGCAAAGACCAGAATTGGAGAGGATATGCTGTCGTTCGCAGAATCGAGATCCAAACAGCGGCTGGCAATGCTTGGGGCAACCACCGTGTCGCCGCTGGCCAAGCTAGGAATGAGGATCTACAAGACTCCTCGGTGTATCGAAGGAGAGAATGAAGGTACCTTGCCTAGGCTTGAAAAGAAGGACCTGCTACAACGAGTTGAGCAACTTACAGTGGGTGGAATGACGATTTCTATAGATGAGGTCCAAAACTAGGATATCGCACCGATATAACACACACAGATATCCATTACGATCCTTCGTAGTGTTTTGATACACTATCGTATTGGGAAGCTTCACTTGTTCCTACATATCACTATTTTCTGTCTTTTTTTTTACAGGTCTTTTGCTATGTACATTACTTTCTGAATCTGTTATCAGTGGATACGTACCTGGAGCGTCTGTATGTCGTGGAAGAAGCCAGTACTCACCAGAATTAGGTGGAACGACTCGCATCCATTGAGTCCGAAGTTCGAATTTGCAAATTCCACGGTCCCCTCTCTTTCAATCACCACGACGGTAACGTTGCCACTCGACAACTAGGTCGGGCGAAAGGAGTTGAATCTTGATAGGGTTTCGTGGGATATGCATTGCATGCTCGCGGCTCCAGTAACAGTGACCCTATTATCACTGTGACTCTTCCTCTTTCACCGTGTTCATCATCCACAATGTCAGACGTTGAGATGAATGATGCAGGTAAGCATGCTCGATTTAAATCCCTTAAAATACGCATCCAACGTTAGTCTCAGAATTGGTATATGATCCAGATCAAGACCCGGACGAAAAACGAGCCGTTAGGAGGGGATATCGCGAGTTTGACAAAAGATTTGAAGGTAGTAGCTGCGTATTTCCATCCATATCGCCAGACCTGAAGTGTCTCTACAGGAAACACGCAAAGGACGACCGAATGGCTGATAGAAGGGGTCAAGCAGAGTAACGACTTGTTTAAACAAGGCGAGTCAGACACTGCTTGTGGTAGAGGACGCGTGTCTCAATTTCACACAGTCAAGAACCCTGGCGAGGCGACTCTCGACTCAAATATTCTGGTTAGATTGACGACGAGTGCCCACCAGAATGCAAGGAATCTCAAGTCGGGCTCCGGGTCATTCGATGTCGACGATTTTCTTTCAAAGCTGTTCACTTTGATGGGTGGACATAGAAAAGACAAACGCAATCCGAATTCCTCAGACAATGAAGATGAAGGCAACTCCGCGCTAGATTGGGCGATGATGGGGAGAAATGCCCTCGCCAAAAGCCGACGAGTGCCCATGGTTAGCTTCATGTCCGTGTCTATTAAATCATTGCGTGCGTGTGGCGCCATCTAATGAAGCCTTACAACAGGCTAGGCCCATTATCCATCGAGCAGAAGAAGCGGGTTACAGTCAAAAGGGCCAAGTTGGAGAAAAATGATGTCGACGCAAAGAAGCCGCAGGAGATCAAGGAGGAGGACATTTCTCGTGCTGAAAATGAAACGACGAAGAATGTTTCAATCGTAAGTCGTATACTCTTCGGGACCGCGGCTACTGATTAATTCGCGAGGTAGATCGCGAACAAGTTGGATGAATTGGGCAAGATCAACCTATTCCGATTCTTCATTAATCCCAAGGATTTTGCTCAATCTGTCGAGAATTTGTTTTACCTCTCGTTTCTTATCAGAGACGGAAAGGTGGCAGTCAGCCTCGACGACGAAGATTCGGAGGAAAGCGGCGAACCAAAGCCAGTTATATGTGAGCAGCATTGTTTGTCTCCCCGATGATATCAATGCAACTAAAATCCAATGTAGATCTGTGTAGCCCACCATCTGACGAAGACTACAAGCTAGGTATACGCAAGAGTCAATCAGTGTTCGAATTTGATATGCCAACATGGAAGGTGTGTGCGATGTTTTTGCCTTCAACAAAATGTTCATCTCCTACCTGACTGAACTCGCTTGGCAGAGAGCTATCGAAGTTTTTGATCTGAAAGACCCAATCATACCACACAGGGAGAAGACCGAGATGCATATGAGGATCGGTAATAAGTGGTATGGTTGACTCTCTGTCTTTTGATGTAGTTTTTATTGTACATACTAACGTTGATATCATACTAATAACGTTTCCCCTCGCAAGTCTTGCATCCATCGACATCGCCGCTGCAGTTGATACGTCCGAGGTACGCACGACGGTACATCTCTGACTACAGTTTGATTTGTCAAAGGCACTGGTGATGGAGATCTATCGTGCAGACGAATTGAGTTGGTTGACATAAAAGCTAATCAGATAACCCTTACGACTGAGGGGAAGTCTCAGTTCCAAAGGAAGCAAATGAGACGAGGAACGCCGACGCGAGACGAGCGCCGCTGACACGTCGTCTTCCCTCAGTGAGTGAGTAATGTTGAGATAACCTGGGGACTTGAGGCGTTCTATGAGGCATATCGGCCTGTGAACGTGATCATTGATGGGGAACCTCAGAAAGCGCCCGTTGCTCTGAATTCCCACTTACCATCATGATAGCGTCTGCGACAGCTATCCTTCCTCGGCTCTGCTCAAGACCGATTCAGTTTCGTAGAAAGATCTGGTTCTAGGCTGACGGGATATACGTGCGTAATGAATCATTTCTCCATATCGCAATGATCTGAATTTTGCTGTTAGCGTAACTGTGCACTTTAGCGTATACAAGGAAACAAAACCAAAAAAAGTGTCCATGCAATGCCAAATGTTTCAATATAGATCTTTATCCTGTCAAATGAACGACTGCGTCACTACAGCCACCATCGCTCTCTCAGAGCACCGTGTCAGATATGTTACTGGCCCGTTTGGTCCCTGATATCGATATTACATCTACAATGCCCGACTTGTCGATAATTGATGATGGGAATATCCGCTATGAAGACCAATTGACAATTGGTAACGGGACCGAGATTGAATATTGAATGGTCATGTCCAACTACATACTCCATGTTGAAACTTGCTCGGCGAAAGTCGTCACAACGTCGAAACGGCATTGGGACACCAACTCCTTCCGCACCCCCATCCTTGGCATCCGTTACCCCCCCTTTGCGATGATGAAGAAGAGTTGAAATCGATAGCGGGCTTGGGCTTGTTAGCTCCACTTCCACGATGTACTGATCTCCCATGTCGTGAAGATGGGTTGACTACTTATATGGGCGGGTGTCGGAGATCATGGGTGGGCGGGCGCCTCGTGTCACGATGTCAAGGGGTTTATGGACATCAAGGAACGTTGCACAGGTTGTTGGGGGGTTACAGCAAGTGGGGAAACGTGGGGTATGATAGTCGTCTTGATTGTGATCCGCCCATCGAGTTACTGTTCGTGCCCAAAAAAAGGATCTACACCCAATCTTTCTTTTTTTACATCAATATGGATGGATGGACGTGTCCAAAGTAACTACTCGTGAAACAACCAACGTATCTAGTCGTAAGTAGCATAGTCTACACATGTCATAAACATAAATACAGATAAAGTACATATTCTTTAGTTTTTTCTTCTTTTTACTGTTTTCCTCTTTCTTTCTTTCTTCTAGACCAAATGAGGCATGAAACCCAAAATCGAAAGCAAATAACGATAGCGATGACGATGAATTAGGAATGGGGTGTGTAATGGATTAATGCAATGCAATGCGGTGAATTATGCAGGGGAAAATGGAGTGTGTTGAGTCTTGACAGATGGAATGGATGAAGGAAGGTTCTAGAGGCACGCGCGGTTGTCACTACTGACAGCGCAGCGGAACCAGAAGCCCTCCGAAGACGAAGTCGAACAAGATACGAAAGTCGAATGAATTGAAGACGGGGAGGGGGGGGAGGGAAAAAGGGGATATGTAAGGAAAACAACGAATGCCGAGCGCCAAATCCGGTCAAGGGTCGTCGGTGACCCAGCGTCGGGCGCGGCCTTGTCCCAACACAGCCAGCTGCGTCATCAATCAATCCACATTCAACTCCCATACGAGACCACCGCTCCCTGTTCTCGATGTGTTACGCGTCGAGAGACCCAGGAAATGGTTCCTTCCCATCAAAAAGTCAACCCTTTTAACCCCTCGCTTCTCTTCTGCCTGCCTAGCGGCGGTATCTGCAATGCTTCGGCAACGGTTAAAGTATGCCTTGTTGACCTTCTTTGTCACCTCTAGAGAAGGAATCGCCTCGTATTCTTCGGGATGAACGGAAATGTGCATATCACGGCACAGTGCGAGAAGTACGTCTAGCACTGACACGTATGAACGAGTAGGCGATGCGGGGGTGACAGTGATATCCCATTGTAACATTGGCGATGTGATGGTCAATGATGATACCGGAGGTTCTGTAGCAGGTTCCGCCATGATGCTGTTCGAGGGTGAATGCTCGATAATGGAGAAGGGAAGTGAGAGGTCATAGTGGATGGCGGGGCTCTTGTAGGGTGAGAATGCGAGGAGAAAGTGGAGTCGCATTGGCGCGTTTGCATGGTGGGCATGGGCGAGTTTCAGAAAGTGGGATGTATGGGGCTGGTCTGCCTTTGATAACAAGCGAGAACGCATGATCTGTTGAGCTGGATGAGGTGTAGTGGCGACGTGAACCAGCTCATCTGGGAGAGTTCTCGATGACAGAACGGAAAGACTCTTTGAAGGGATATAAGGAGGATAGATGGTGTTCGTCTTGGCAAATCGTACGTGCTTCATGATGGGTCGTGAAATTGAGGGGGGTTTGGAGGAAGGGGACGGTGGAAATCACGTCGGTTTAAATATTTTCGGCGTCCGTCATCGGTACACGCTGTCCCCGAACTTGACATCCAAAATAAGTAGGACTGAGGCATTGTCGTCAGAGTAACAACAAGGGACAGCCATTGGAAACAATATACCCATTGTGAGTAATCAGTTGCAAAACAACCATCAGGGATCCAAGGAAACATGGGCGGTAAGCGCTTGCGTTCCACGTGGACAAATTCGAGTCGGCGCCAATTATAACCATGCTTGGATTCAGAGAGAGAGAGACACCGGGGGATGGACAGTTGATCACGACGTGCACAGAATTCGATATTTCTGACAGAACAAGGGAGGATGGGAACACAGCACTGACTGTAAGAAACTCAACAAGAAATCAATCAATCCTGGATCGTCACCAACCTCGACACATCATCAGGTCGCCAGAGAGCCATCTCTGTAAATCTCATTGCCTAACCCAGACACTGATATTCTCTGCGTGTACTATGATAATGCCACGACTGTATAAAAAACAGCATTTTGAGTCATTGTGAAACAACATAAAGGCGGCCATGAAAGGATCACATTGATTATCGACGTGGATAGCTGGACTATGATGATGATGATGTTCGGGGCCATCCTTGTACTCTAGCTTGTCAACATGGTTCTAGACAGCGCCCCCAATTTATCGTCAACATCCTCAGCCGAGAAGAAAACCCCAACCGACTTTCAACATTGTTCAATAGTGACAACTCTAACCAAAGTTAGAAATTTGGGTATGCGAGGATGTTCGTTCATCTTCGGTGAGTGACGACCGCAGTCGAACATCATCAAAACCCTAGAATCCCACTACATATAGTTCCGTAACCCAAAAAGAGGCGAGGCGGTGAATTCCGTAAGACGTTGAAAGTTATACAAAGTTGTATCGCACACAACATATATGATGCGATGTTCAGATTTCAGCGCAGCGCACCCGACGAACGAGAAGCGCGGCCGAGGGTTCGAAGCAAGACTCAAGTCAAGCCATAGTCACTGTGGGGAGAATAGACATGAAAAGAGGCATATTTGCGGCAGAAGTAACATGTGCTGTATAGACTGACATCTCAAATATCTCTCTATCAGTCCAACACTCCAACTAGGTTTCACGATGCGATGTACTGTTGTTAACCCAGCACAGGAAAAAGGGAAACGAATCAAGACTCGTAGCCTATTGAGCCAAGTGAGTAACACGTTGTACACATGGTCTCCGTAGGAAATACGCTCACCTATTTTTTCCTATTCATATACGTTCAGTCTCAGTAGTCCCTTTGAAACTGTTCGAGGTAGGCAGCCTTGAATTGCCGCAACTATATCCTGCCTAACTGGTGTGCCGGCTCCCAATAGAAACCAGTACGTAGCACCAACGAGATAGACCGTAAAGTCGACTGAGGATAAAGATGGAAAGAAACCACCCGACAACAGGTCGTCAAGGGATTTCCATTGAGGAATTCCACAGGCCCCTTCCAGCCTATGTTTCGTTCTCGCATTAAAACCTGAAACAAGTTGGATATAGCGAAGATGCGGAGCCGCAAGAGTTGCCAGCAGGGCGGAGCATGTACATATGAGGTACGGAAGGAGATCACCCGACCGCTCCACATCCATCGATATCGTTTTTAGCGCAGTAAAGTTTGCAAGGTCTCTGGATGTCACAAGGTGCGCTAATTTATAGTGTATGAGAGCTAATGAATTGCTTGGACAGGTGTGATGAACGTACCTGTCAGGTAATCCTGCGGATTGTAATGATAGATATGAAAACTCGAGTCTTCATAGTCGCTCGGAGTCGGTATCGTAAGGTCTAGCAAGGTGACATGACCGCCTATAAGACGGAAAAGCTGATCATGGGTGGAGAAATCGGGTTCGGCGCGGTCATCAGAGGGTAAGAAGTCTGACCATGTCATGGAGAACTTTTCCAATTTTGATAAATTGAATGCAGGGCCGGTAAGCCACATCAGTATATCGATGCTGAGATCTGCCTCATCTAGTTGAAGCTCCCGGAGTTTGCGTGGGGTACTATCGGGGGGCATGCACGATCGTAGAATGGCGCCGGCTTCGTATATCGCGGAAAGTTCGCGAAAGTCGTTTAGCAATGGACCAAAGGTGCCGAGACGTAATGCCTCGACATTGGGCAGAGCGTACAAGAGGTCCGGCAAGTCTCTGGAACCCTTCATACCCTTGATATCCCCCACTGATAGATCCGTGACTGTTTGAAAGCGCTTTACCAAACGCTGTTCCACCGGCCCCCATTGCATAATATCTTCCAGAACTAGGCACTGGAGACGCGTTAATGCTGACACGAGGGATTTAGCCGGTGATGTACGCAAGTATGGTGTACCCATGCAGTCGTCGTCTGGGTCAGACAGACATAACTGTCGAACATATTCACCTAGATGGGGCGAATGCTTGAACTTCCTACTCCAAAACTGGCATGCTTGACGGCCATCGACCTCGATTGAACGAAAAATCATTGCTTGTGCAGCTTGACACCATACACGCGAGACTAATGCAGCGCTTTGGAGAAGGTTTCGGTGGTCTTCCGCGATATCCAATTCTTCCATGATAAGGGCGACGACTTCTATTGGCAAAGATATACTCCTCGCGTCTTTTTCGTGATACTGAACGTTTTCGTCATGAGATGGGGCATGGGAGGAAGATCCAACGTATTGTGACTCTTTCTCGGCGACCGCGACATTGACCGCTTTCATCCTTTGAGCATTTCTTGAGCATTTACTCCGGGGCATGACTTTAGGCTGCAAATTTATCAGGAAGTATTCGAGCTAGAAAAAGTCTTATCACGCACCGAAACCGAGAACACGATGGATTCTACGTGTGAGGTGTCCATAGCACAGTCATTGCTTAAAAACAAACACTTGTGACCAAAAAAGACGCTTAAGGTAATGCGGCCGTGGGAGATAAGATCCCCGTGGAAGATAAGATAACGGGAAGGAGTTGCCCACAACTCGGCGCAACACTAGTACAAAAAATGCCGTATACTCTACCCCACCATAGGCCATTCTCCCCATTCTCCTTGCGCAAATCGGAAGAACCCAACATTTCCGGCATCTACTATTGCAACCACTACAGTCTTTTTTCCAGCTCTCAGTGCAGCGAATGGATTAGGTCCTCTAGGCGGCTGACCAGGAGGCGGTGGTTTTCGATATTTAGGTGTAGGTATCGGTAGTTCCGGCGAAATATCGTACAGGGCTGTAAGCTCGTGTAAACTTGGCATAGGGGTAGTTCGTGCGCTGAGAGCGGACAATCAGTTCAAAGTGTAGTGCTACAAATTATGGGTCAAACGTACTTGACAACAGCAATCTGATAATCTGGTGGTCCGGGACAACTTTTTTTGAATGGCGTTGGTGGTTTGTACAGGTTGAAGAAGAACCTGTATGGAGAATCCGGGGCTACTAGTGGTTTTTCAGGTGGAGTATACAAAGGCACGCCGTGCCCAGCGGGTATGAATCGAATTTGGCGGAATATATCACCTAAAAACACATCAGTACAATCAAAAATACCTAGGTCAGGGTAAAAACAGACCATATGTGATTTTTCCGAATATCCATCTGCCAAATCTTACAGGAGCCCACCAATTAAAACCTTGTCTTCCTAATAGACGGTTAAGTATGTAACATAGAGAATTTGGGATGAACGAGAAGATGTCTCGTATTCGCTGCATAATCATCCTCCCTGGAGATGGAGGAACAGGTAGTTTTAATGACGGAAATGGTGCAGCAGCTGGGTAATGTTCATTTGGTGGTACCGTCCGTGTAACGGCGTAACCAAGACGCTTGAGGTATGCGTACACCTAGACAACACTCAGCATTAATCGAGCGAGAACCAGAACAAAGTACGCACTTGATACTTTTCCAGAGTCAAATCTTCCTTCCCCAGCAACTCTGAGTACGCCTGCTGCACCGTCATGGGTACACCAGCAATCAACTCGAATGGGTTTTCTGCGGGTGGCCCTTCGTACGCGTTAGCATAAGGAACTTCGGATTCTCTCCAGCAGAAAAGAGATCCTCTTTCGATAAGATATATGGCCTCTTCTGGTAAGAGCTCCAGCCGTTTTTGAATCTTGGTACTCCCATCCGCAAGTATCGTTGGACGAGGTACCGAGTGCCCCAGAGCACTGATTATCTGACCCCTAGCAATGGGTACAGATACTCTTGCGAGCTCTGGGTGATATATCCCATAGCTCAAAGACTTTCTATGGCAAGGTTAAAAAGGTTGATACAAGGCAATTTTTTTCATGAAACGCACGGTGATATCGTCCTCGTCGTTCTTAACGCATCGAACATTGCATTCCTAGACCGGTTCAAAATGAATTGCTGCAGGTTCGACCCCCCTTCTCCAGTAGGCTCAAATTCCTTTTCACCACGCTTTGGTATAACTGGCCGAGCAGATTGAGGCAGTAATTTTGTCCAGTCAAGGCCACCTTCCTCTTCATCGCCTGAAGATTCTTCTCCATCTTCGTCAATGTCGTCTCCCTGAGGTTTCTTGGGTTCAGCATTGGGTTGAGCAAGAGCGTCGTCCATGGTGGAAGAGGCGGAAAAATGACTCGAGGTTGCCGATATTTGCACGCGTCGTCGACGCGATACCTTGCTTCTTTGCCGCCATGTCACACGACGCTCGCAAGCCGACGTTCTTACAATCTTTGCTGGTATGTGGTTGGAATATTCGTTATATGCATTTTTTTTTTTTGCTGAATTTCTTTCAGGCAGGTGGTGCAGCAGGAACGGCAGTCGATCTCTTATTCTTCCCTATCGACACCATAAAAACTCGTTTACAATCTTCTCAAGGCTTTGCCAAGGCAGGTGGCTTCAAATGGGTATACAAAGGCATAGGCAGCGTCGTCGTGGGTAGTGCACCAGGAGCAGCGGCGTTCTTCTCGACCTACAACTTTTTCAAACAAAATCTACCCATCGAAACCTCGAGCCCGTTCAACCATATGGTCTCAGCGACCGCAGGAGAAGTCGTACGAGTCCAGCCTCCCATGTTCCGAGAGTCTCTTCCAGCTGAACTACGTCTGTTCTTGTCGCTGGGTAGGCTGCATGCCTGATACGGGTGCCAACAGAAGTCGTCAAGACGAGAACACAAACGGCTAGTTTTGGAGCTCAACACCAGTCCTCATTGTCTGCTCTTAAGCTCACGATAGCACATGGTGGATTTAGGGGGTTGTACAAGGGGTTTGGGATTACCGTCATGCGAGAGGTGTGTGTTCCTATTCCTTCCGAATAATCTTCGTTTCTGACATTTACCTACGTCAGATACCCTTTACCTCCCTTCAATTCCCGCTATACGAGTACCTCAAGCGACGTCTGGCTGATACCCTTGATCGACCAACCAATCAAGCACGGCTTTATGCATATGAAGCCGCTGTGTGTGGTTCTATAGCCGGCGGGTTCGCGGCTGCACTTACTACGCCTTTGGATGTTCTCAAGACACGGGTAATGTTGGATCTTCAAGTGGGTATCCATCTCTTCGTTTGACCGACTCGCCGCTGACTTGCCCTTGTTCAGTCTGGAGGCGCACGGATATCAATATACACAAGACTCAAGACAATATATCGAACTGAAGGTGGTAAGGCGCTCTTCTCTGGTGTCGTGCCCCGGACAATGTGGATATCAGCTGGAGGTGCGGTATTCCTGGGTGTATATGAGTGGGTTGTCGGTGGTCTGATAACTTCGGGCTTAGGAAGCTAGATTCATAAGAGCAATTTGGGGATTAGGATTGAGATTTGTACATAGATTTAGAGATAAATAACTGCATCGTGCTCTATTTTTTGTGCCGGGGTCACGGTACCTGCGTGGTAAACAAGCGCGCCTGCTGCACTCTTTTGGTTCCTTTCCTCATCAACGCCCAACTCATATCCTTTCATTTTTCATTTCCGTTCGTTTTTATACATTCTCATCCAAGCCCTCACGCCAACACGCGCACAATGGCTTCAACTACTAGTCTTCCTGGATCTTCCAATCCTCTCACCAGTATGCTCGCTGTAACCCTTCCACCCCTTTGTGTCCCCGCCATTCTGGAAAAGATCAGATTTTTTGAATGCGACACACTAGGATTCTTGAGAAGCCAATTAGCAGATCAATATGCCTCCCTACTTCGACAGCAAGACCTCGAGAGCGTCGTCGCTCTCTCGATGAAACATCGCCGTACGAAGACGGGGCCTCTACATGAAGTAGTCGAGTTCCAGGTTATGCTGGGATCAGAAAAGCGATACATTCAACTTGGTCGATCAAAGGACGTCTTCCTGGAAGACAAAAAAACCAGCACATTTTGGTATGTGTTCGAGTTCACTGGCCATGATATCTTGTTCAATGGGATACAGGCAGTCGTTTACGAACTTGTTCGCTCTAAATTGTGGAGTCTCGGATTCCGTCGTGATTGTTACGGCTCCAACAGGGTCAGCAGGCAATCGCTACCAAACAATAAGAAGCGTCACTTTCCAATACCCAACCCTCCTCAATGTTATCCATTTATCAACTCTCGCCGCTGCGCTCTCCCTATGCTCCCCCAACTACGGTCGTTTCAAACATAACTGTGTGTGGTGGGCGACTTCCTTGTTCGACATGGCGCTAGATGCATCTCGCACTGATCCTTCAAATGTTGTTCCCGGTGATGGTTATCGCAAGCTTGCATCTGTATACAAGATCCGAATACTGGATGGCGACTGCGGCCTTCGCTTCTTTTCAAACAATCAAAAATTCTGGATATTCTACTCAACCGTTCGATTCGGGATGCGACGCGAGCGATTCGCAATTGATGTGGTCAAAGAAATATGTTGTAATCTGGAACAAGAATGGAGGGACTTGTCTTTGGATGAGCGTAAAAGGATGGACAAGGAGCCTCGGCGTAGAGTTCTGCTTTTGCAGCGGTTGCTGCAAGAGTAGATGCTCAACGTGCTCAAGTCTCAGCGCGAGAAGGTGGAGGAGAAGATGAACACGATTCATTCGGCCCCTCTCAGGAGCTTCTTACTCAAAGATTACCTCTTAATAGGTGAGAGAGATTAAGGCTCGAGGGTTGCGCGGCAAGAGACGTATAACTGTTTGGTGGCTATCCCTTCTCGCCTGTGCAAAGCACTTTCTCAGACCTCTCTCCATTGACAGATGAACCTATCAGATGGTTAAGGGCTGTAAGATTAATTGTCAGACTGGTTGTTTGTCGAGGAGGTTACGGCAGTCGACAGCAGATTCCAGTGCTGAGCGGATGGTAGGCTTGGATAAACTCCTAGGTTCAATGCCAATGACACATACTATCTTATACTTACGACTATTGTACTATATCTGTCAGGATCTCTACGTATAGATATTTGTAATGAGCAACGTATACAACACCCGACTCGGACTTTTTCAGTACTACTCGCGATCCTCATCAAAGCTGAGAGCTACAATCAGCTAAATCATTTGCGAAGAAAGTTGTGGGACGTACCGAACCCAGATATGTCAAGAAGACATGTCCAATGCTCGAGACCACGAACTAGCCGCATCGAACAGCTGTTTTTCCACTGACTTTAGTGTTTAGCGCTATGTGTACGACTTGTTATATATGCCCCCAAAACGTGGAGTTCTGTACTAAGTGGCGGGGCTCTGAGTTGCACACCCCCATCGTCCTCATCTATGGGAGGAAGGAGATTGGTTGATGATATAGTACAGGTAGGTCATCGTGTCTGTGGTACTAGTTGGTGATAGGCGTAGCTAGGTAGATATTTGCGGTCTGCGTTCAACAGCAATGTCTCCCTCCAGCATCACCTTTTGCTCAGAAAACTTTTCAATGAAGATACTGCAGGCATGACTGGCAGAGGCGACGTCGGCAAGAGGTTGGAAGTTACCGATCGCTTTCCCTTTTTGGAGGAAGGCGTGGCCGCTCGGGGATTTTCAAATCCCGCCACCCCTTGCTTGATTGTGACCTGCCTCCTTTTTGCCTCCTTTTCAACAGACCATCGTCCTATTTGGTGAGTTGATTCCTATGTATTGAGTAGCGAATCATTCAAGTCAGCTTTATTAACTCTTAACAGGACCCAACTGTCGCAAAAATCGTATCTTTCGACATGAGGCGTATTGCATGTGAGATATGTGGTGGTACCTGTCACTACCTTGATTTTCTACATACATGGAAGGAAGTCAGGGGAGTCGTTCAAGATGATGCGCTCTTGATGTCAATCCCAGACTGGCTAGCCTATATCGTCGAGCCGCCATGGTTTCAATCTTCGCGCCGTCAGCCAAGCCGCTATCTAGAGGACTTACTAGCCTGTCTAGTGACACACGTGGATCATTATAGGTCTGAAAAATGGGATAGCACACACGAAATCATCGTAGCCCATCTGCAGTTTGGCGAAGATCGAAGGTCAATTCAATTGGAACGGGCTAAAAAATTGGGTGCGTATTTTTGCCTTCATCATACAGTAATGTCCAATCTCATCTGAAACCTACAGATGCTATGTTACCATCTGTGAAGATCATCCAGCGCATAAATACAACTATACTCTCGTACAATCTTTTACAGTCCCCATCGATGGGTCATTCAACATACTTGACTGTGTTTCACTTGCCGAGTCTGTCTCTCGGCTGATACAGCCGTACAGCTGCCAGCCATGGACGAGTATGTGGTGGGCTGCCACGTTCTTCCACTGTGCTCGCAAGAGGTGTGGGGCTACCAAGATTCGTAGAGGCCTTGCCTTCAGCCGTCGTGGGTGCCTAGGGTCCCTCCGGTTAGTGAACGACAAATGCGAAATTCGGATGTTTGACACCGAGTCGGAGAGGGAGATGGATAGAGCTGTGGCTCGGATGACGATGGGAACTCTCAAACAGAAGCTCTTTGCAGCGTGGTCTGGATTTCTGAGTATGTCTGGTTTTGACACAGAGGCGCCAGTGCAAATGGACGAGTTGAAAATGGCTTTTTACGCTGATCAAGCCAAAATAAGGGAAGCTAAATCTGAAGATATTAGAGAGGATCCCAGGAAGCAGGTGCTTGCTGGGCAGGTGGAAATCCTAAGGATAATGGTCGCCAAACTTGGAGGACTGTGCAATATTTCCAAGGAATGAACTGTGTTGATAAACACAGGCGGCTTAGACGGGACGGCGTCGATGAAGATGTAGGTCAGGGAAGGTGGTGGATGCAGGAAGAAGCGTTTTCCGATATGCAGACTCGGAAGCCCAGTGAATTGTTCAATGAGTACTAGAATTTACGACATACCACCGCCAATGTGCCCTGACCTCCTCACGAGGTCATAGGGCTGATGTCGTGCGATCTCTCCCGCTCGCCAACGCTTGACCTCAGAAGATGATTCGTTGACCTCCTATGAGACCCCGGGTTCGATCAGGATTCCGCGCGGGTAGCAATGCCATCACGGCTTGCATTACGGCTCACCTTTTTACGGTTCCTATTCCGTGCCGCCGATCCTTTCGCTTTTGAATCATTCCAATTTCTAAGTGCGGCAAACACATATATTATTAATACAGAGTACAACATGGTGGGCCTAAGCTACCATAAGTTCCCTTGAATTTAAGACTGTATATATGACAACAATTACCTGTAGCAATAATATGTCAGTAAGTTGCCCTTTGTGAGTGAACAGTTCAAGACTTACTTGCTTTGCAACACTTCTAGCTTGAAGTTGTGGCAGAGACCTGCTCATGTAAGTTAGTGACAATGAGATGAGATGGGATGTATTGACTTACCATGAACAGAATCCAAGAACTTAGAGGAAAAAATTGCTGAAGTTCAAAAGTTAGAGAGGGAGAACATGGGGTTAGGAAGCAAGAGTGTCTTAAAGTCGATTGTCTTTTATGCCATGTCAAAAAATCAAACACTGGCAAATATCAGTAAGGGAGGATACAAAGCTGTTGAAGCAGAAGGCTTATGTGCCATTGGAGGCTATTGGCTGGGGCTGCCACTTATATTCTGAGGTGCACTCAGTTTTGCAGTTATGCCATGTGACTTCTTGTGCCCAGAGTTCCAGACCTCTGATGAGCTCAAATTGAGGTCCTCCAAGGTCCTAGCATGATGTCTCTCAACCTCTTGCTATGAGGTCAAACCAACATCTGACCACTTTGGTGGTGTATACTACTGCAAGACAATATAAGTCCATTTTGTAGTACAAAGTTTGTTATAGTCCTGTTGAAGTTGAACAAGGTAGATGTTTGAAGCACCTCTGGCCAGTTGATTTGCAGCTGCACTTACTATGCCCTCAGTGGATCTTCTCAAGACATGGGTAATATTGGATCTATAGTAGAGCTGTAAAGACTAGGGCTTCTAGTGGATCAGATGATCTGCTGTCATCCAAGTGATGAGAGGTTGGATTCCAATAGTAGATGGGCTCCTTGACAAGCACCATCTGACAATGAGTGGTGGATGGATCATGTGGTGCAGATGGTTGTCATTGGGCCTCATTAGGTTGACCAGAGTTGTGCCCAGGGCCTTCTGTGATTACTTTTTTGACCTTTATAGCAGTAGTGGGTGATATATCAGCCATTATCTGTCTATCTGACTAACCTTTGACTTGTCTTTTAGCTGTTTTGGGCAAGAGGGGTCCAAAAACTTAATAAGTACATGAGGTTGAAAAAAATTTTTAAGGCTAAGTGGAGGTGGCCACCCCCCCTCCTGCCTTATTGGGTATGTTATTCCCACAGACATATCCAGAAAGGGTAAGTAGAGCTCAGATATGGGAAAAAGATGGAATGGTCACAGTGTGACCAGGTGAGGTGTCGCCAAACAGGAGCGTGCTGAGAGGAGCCGCTCTGCACAGGATTGAGGAGGTCGAGGCCTTGGGCCTGAGTCTGGAGGGAGAAACGAACTGTGGAGGCAAATGAGGCCGTCGAGGGATCGAGGAGAGGAGAGGGAAAGGTCCTGTGGGTATTGAGGCAGTGCGAGCACAGAAATTGCAGAAAATAAGAGCGTCAAGGTTGAGTGTAGCGTAGCGTAGAAAGAATGCAGAAAATATTCCCAGTCATTGAGACTGGTCTGATCAACATGAGGCGAGTCTTGAACTGGACATGTTCTGGGGGTATGAGAGGGTATTATAAGAATGTACTCACTGCAAAATTCTGGAAATGGTTGCATTGGAACCTGGAAATCCTGGAGAGTGGTGAAGAACAATGGGCATAGCTTATAAAGATGAGTGAGTGAAAGGAAGCATGGAATACTAGGGTCAGGTTTTGTATGTCATGATGAAGGTGGTTTGGAACATGAGGCATGTTGAGTGCCAGGGTTCCCTAGGCAAAATCATCCTTTGATTTGTTACGAACCCATCTTTTTTGCACTTTCCAGGCTGCACTGAAGCCTTTCCAGCCCAGCAAAAAGATGAATTTCTTCATGTGGACCAGATGTGCTTGGTGTTCCCTCACTTAGCAAATTCTGCTTTGTCACTTGCTTGTCACTTGCTCACCACTTGCTCACTGCTCACAGCTGTCCTCAGGGGCTTTGAGGTCCCTTTCAGCACTTCCTGACTGGTATGTCTACGACATAAGCCAGTTTCAGCTGTCACTGACAAGTTCTTCATTGCTAGATGAGCCAAGACATCTGTACTCACTTCCAAGGGGCGATGGTGGGGCTTGAGAGGAGAATCTGAGCTAGAAGGAAATAGGCTGAGACCGTCAGGATGCTAGAATGCTATGTGAGCCTTATTTATGGAGATGTTTCTCACTCTAACTATTTCAGCCTTTGCAGAGTGTATATAAAGCTCAGCTACTGTTGCCTTCAGCCAACCTTAGTTCTATCCCTAGCAATGACCACTGGCTCACCTACACCTTCTCCTTCCATCTCTAAGCTCACTATTCAGCTCAACCTAGCCTCTGTCACCCCTTCACCTTCACTGGCTGTTGCCACAGCTAGTGCTAGTGAGACTGATGATGACAGTGATGTTGTTGACATTTCACTGTGCAGCAACAAGTCAAATCCTGCCCATTCCTTTGGTATTCATGGCCTTCAGAATGCAGTCTATGACTACACTCGCCACCCAACTTTTTTGGGTGGCGCAGAAGCCGATGATGATCTAGAAAGGGAGCAGAAATCTATTGGATTGGTGCAATCTCAAGACAGACATGACAGTGACGAGGAGAGCAGCATTGAAGGAAGCAGCAGTGAAGAGAGCAGCTCAGAAACCCATGGAAAGGCTGTACCAAGCAAGTTCTCAGCTGTTCTGACTGGTGCTTCAGAAGGAGTCACTGAAGGGACTGCAGCTAGTTATCGAGAGTAAATTTCAACTATTCACTTGAGGACTGCTCTGTTAATGACCATTTTCTTTAGCCTCATGCGACAACACACTAAGTTTTTGCATGAACACAGTTACATCAAGCCCAAAGAGGAACTTACACCAGTTCTCCACGCAAGGATGCCCCCGAGTTGATCTGTGCATGGATCATGAATGAGTAAGTGATTTATCTTCTTGGCCATTCTCTTATATTAATGTTCCTCCTTTCAGATGTGATTCTATCAAGCTTGACAGCACATTACGGCCAAAGTTGGAGATTTGCTCAGGATACCAGCATGCTCAGAAACAGCATGCTTCAGCCACATTTGGATTTGAGTGAATTTATAGATTGGAGAACCTTCCTTGGCATGAGAGTGACAGCAAGCCAGGTCATATGGTCGGGAATCCATCAGTGTCACAGCAAGTATCATTGTACATGGTGAGCCTCCGACATTGTAAGGTATGTAACTACTTTCTAAACTATTTCACTACTGACTTTCTCTTGTTTAGGTCAAGGATGGAGAGGAACCAATGAGTGCTCGTGCAATCACCCTGGTATGATATTCCACTTCAGCATGTTTGTCTAATGTTACTATCTACTCTAGGATATCATTGGCCACATGTATGACTTTAACCGCAAGAGTGAAAACTTTGACATCAAACCTGTGATCGCACAGAAGCGCAACAAGGATGAGAAGAACCCTGATCAATGGGGAGGACCAAGGCTGTGCCGTCTGATGCAGTTTATATACTGTATCTCGTTTGTATGTCTTCTCAGGATTGACGAGGCACTGAAGATCAATTTCGACTATATTGAATATGTTTCGGAAACTGATGGAAAACTCCTGAAGCTTACACTTCCCTTTCGCAAGACAAATCAGTATGGCGGTGAGTGCTTGTCTTTGGAATGTGGAAAATCTATACTGACTATGTTTTTAGACATTAAGCCTTTCTTCATCCAAGAGTTTCCACCAGAACTAGCACATCTCTGCCTGGTTCGAGCATACAAGGAATGGATCTGTGTCTCAAGAATAACGTCAGGGTATATCTGTTGCAAGGTCAACTCCGGTGACCAACCTTCTAACAATGATTCTGATGCTATGGTTGGTTCATTGGTGCTTTCTCTTGTGATCCATTCAGCTGACCAACTGATCACAGACATCATTGTTCTTCCTTGAAAAATTCCGCAACAACCTTATTGACATCAGCATTGATCCCAACCCTTATGGTACCCACTCCTTTCATCATGGTGGCTGTCAATAGCTTTCAGTAGACCTTTGTTGGGCAATTTGG
Organism: Moniliophthora roreri; assembly: GCA_001466705.2. Lineage (NCBI taxonomy): Eukaryota > Fungi > Basidiomycota > Agaricomycetes > Agaricales > Marasmiaceae > Moniliophthora > Moniliophthora roreri. Next base: position 167,756 of record LATX02000035.1, on the reverse strand, counting down.
AGAATTTGTGAGTGGGGAGGTTGGAGCATGGATTTTTCCCATATGACTATCGTCAAGTACCTCATGTCCTGGAATGATGACCCAATGTATCCTCGTGAGGACTTTTTTTAACTTTGAACATAGGGGTATACAATGTAATAGATGTGGTCGCAATTGTATGTGCTATGGTAGATAGGTTATGTAACTACTTTCCTGAGCTGCATGCATCTGCTGTGCATGTTTCATAACACATCTTTGCCATTATGCACACATTACTGTAGCATTTCGAATGAGGGCACAACCTGTGACCGGGAAAATGAAATCTTAGTTTAGACTACTCACTACATCGCCTGTGACATTGCAAAATTTTCATGCAAAACTACTATTTCTAGGCTGGATTTTTCTCAGTATCTTGCCACCAAAGCACTTCAAGGATTTGACCAAGCTCACAAGAACCAGTAACTGTCACGACTATTCATGCAAAAACATGCCCTCAGTGACCTGTATCATTCAAAGTGCTCAAAATGCTACAATATATGTCTAATCTATCTCAAGCACCCTACTCTACTTCACTGTATTTCCATTCTTCAGTTTGGTATGGGAGTATGTGATCCCATCCTCACCACCTGATCCACAAACAACGTTGTTGCTATTAGTTGGTTCATCTTCACTCTCTATCACTATTACTGGAGTAGATTTACTTGTTGCCTTTGACCCATGACTTGAACTGCCTCTACTGTATGTACTGTGTTAGACATATAAAATGAAGAAAGAAATACATACCTCTTAAGCAGAGCATGAGCAGCTGGCTTTAATAACCCAGAAGCCTTGCATTTTGTTATTGGATCTGGAATCCATACTCCAAGGTCTGTGGCCCCCATTTCCTGTATGCCTAACTGTTCAATGAAGCTGGCAGTGGTCACAGAAAAGTGTCAACAAATGACAGAAGGTGTATTACAGTCTGAATGTGAGTAAATCTGTGTCCTTTGAGAGAGAAGCTCGATATTCATCTGAAATGAACCATATTGAATTGAGTGGTGCTTTGCGTTATATGAGATATCACCCTGTACATGTTCAATTCAGACTCTGACTGGGGAAGAGTAGAGACTACTTAACTCACAAAAGCAATCATTCTAAATGTAGCACCTTCAAGAACATGATGGAGCTGCTTGCAGAGGAGAAGAGGGTTTGGGGAACAGGTGTTGACAGAACTAAGCAATTTGTGGAAGGTTTGGTTGACTGGGCTTCCATTGTGATGTGTCTGGTGGTGTAAATCCTAAAGACCAGGAAGTGATAGGGTGTAGATAGAGGTTGAGGATGTGAAGATTTGGAAATGACGACATGATGTTGTTAGCTGCTTTGAGATTCTGAGCACTCATGAACTGTTGGGAATTTGTACAGAGCTCCTTTTGAAGATGAAGATGCTAATCTGCTAAGAATATCTGAAGCCTAAATTTGTCATGACAATACTGCTCAAAACCCTCCACAAGTCCATCCCCAAAACCACACTGGGCTATAGCCAAGGCCATCTTGATTCCTGCATCCTCAATCCCCTTGTTATAATTACCACCCACAATAAGTATAATGAGAATGAACCTTGCCCAAGTCAGCAACAACTCTTTATTATTTTCAAGTGTGATGCTTGAATAGATGTATATATCATCACATATGGCACTGGTTTTGACTTCTGCTGGCCTGAAAATTGTCTAAACTATCTTTCACCTGAATTCAGAATGTACTTACTGTTTGAAACAAGGTTCCAAATACAAATGCATTGCTATCATTAGTCAGAACACAATCAACAAGTCCTTGAATGTTCATCTGTGCAAGTTCAGCCTTTGCTTCACCTGGAGCCTAAGAAGAATGTGAGTAATTGAACTTTTGTAAGGTGGCAAGGCACTTAGCAGTACCTGATGAATTTGGAATCCAAATCCCTGAATCAAAATCTTTGCCTGATCATAGAATGTGATAGCTTGGTTGACAACTAGCTTTTCTACTGGGTGGTTCAGGCCATCAAAAACAAATATCAAGTCAATGTTGAGCTTGAGGTAGCAACAGAGCTGGTGGAAAAAGGGATTCAGGGGNTCACGACTATTCATGCAAAAACATGCCCTCAGTGACCTGTATCATTCAAAGTGCTCAAAATGCTACAATATATGTCTAATCTATCTCAAGCACCCTACTCTACTTCACTGTATTTCCATTCTTCAGTTTGGTATGGGAGTATGTGATCCCATCCTCACCACCTGATCCACAAACAACGTTGTTGCTATTAGTTGGTTCATCTTCACTCTCTATCACTATTACTGGAGTAGATTTACTTGTTGCCTTTGACCCATGACTTGAACTGCCTCTACTGTATGTACTGTGTTAGACATATAAAATGAAGAAAGAAATACATACCTCTTAAGCAGAGCATGAGCAGCTGGCTTTAATAACCCAGAAGCCTTGCATTTTGTTATTGGATCTGGAATCCATACTCCAAGGTCTGTGGCCCCCATTTCCTGTATGCCTAACTGTTCAATGAAGCTGGCAGTGGTCACAGAAAAGTGTCAACAAATGACAGAAGGTGTATTACAGTCTGAATGTGAGTAAATCTGTGTCCTTTGAGAGAGAAGCTCGATATTCATCTGAAATGAACCATATTGAATTGAGTGGTGCTTTGCGTTATATGAGATATCACCCTGTACATGTTCAATTCAGACTCTGACTGGGGAAGAGTAGAGACTACTTAACTCACAAAAGCAATCATTCTAAATGTAGCACCTTCAAGAACATGATGGAGCTGCTTGCAGAGGAGAAGAGGGTTTGGGGAACAGGTGTTGACAGAACTAAGCAATTTGTGGAAGGTTTGGTTGACTGGGCTTCCATTGTGATGTGTCTGGTGGTGTAAATCCTAAAGACCAGGAAGTGATAGGGTGTAGATAGAGGTTGAGGATGTGAAGATTTGGAAATGACGACATGATGTTGTTAGCTGCTTTGAGATTCTGAGCACTCATGAACTGTTGGGAATTTGTACAGAGCTCCTTTTGAAGATGAAGATGCTAATCTGCTAAGAATATCTGAAGCCTAAATTTGTCATGACAATACTGCTCAAAACCCTCCACAAGTCCATCCCCAAAACCACACTGGGCTATAGCCAAGGCCATCTTGATTCCTGCATCCTCAATCCCCTTGTTATAATTACCACCCACAATAAGTATAATGAGAATGAACCTTGCCCAAGTCAGCAACAACTCTTTATTATTTTCAAGTGTGATGCTTGAATAGATGTATATATCATCACATATGGCACTGGTTTTGACTTCTGCTGGCCTGAAAATTGTCTAAACTATCTTTCACCTGAATTCAGAATGTACTTACTGTTTGAAACAAGGTTCCAAATACAAATGCATTGCTATCATTAGTCAGAACACAATCAACAAGTCCTTGAATGTTCATCTGTGCAAGTTCAGCCTTTGCTTCACCTGGAGCCTAAGAAGAATGTGAGTAATTGAACTTTTGTAAGGTGGCAAGGCACTTAGCAGTACCTGATGAATTTGGAATCCAAATCCCTGAATCAAAATCTTTGCCTGATCATAGAATGTGATAGCTTGGTTGACAACTAGCTTTTCTACTGGGTGGTTCAGGCCATCAAAAACAAATATCAAGTCAATGTTGAGCTTGAGGTAGCGACAGAGCCAGTGGAAAAAGGGATTCAGGGGGTTTAAGGTTCTATGCAGCCCATTTCAGGCAACAGCAGCGGAAAAATGAGCAAGGAAGTTTCTGAAAATGAGATTGAGCCCAAAGGATAACTGTAGGTTACAAAGTGTATACCCTGCATCTACACTGAAGATGAGGTCTCTTGATTTACACTGGTTGATCTTGAACCCTTTGTTGGTAGCGAGGTGAATCAAAGAGTGCTGTTCACAGCTTGACAAGAGGTGTATCTATCCAACAAATCAGCCCAAACATCTTTGACATACTCAGAGAACCTACCCATTCCCACTTTTGAATTCCCATCTCTGACGTTATGGAAAAGAGGCACAAAAACTCCATAACAAGTCTCCTTTATACTTTATAAGGCCTCCTGTATTCAGTGATCAGACACAGATAGTTAAGGTTACTGTAACACAGTACTACATTCACATATCAAGATTCATGTATCAAGATTCATGTATCAAGAAAACAAAAGTAAGCTGGATGTCACAAGGAACTAACTTGCCTGCACTGCTTTACAATGTGCAGCAAGTACTTTGCTAATAGCTGTGAAAGACATGTGTTCTCCCTTGTCATCTGTGAATTCAGCCCAAAACTCCTCATCCGTGCGTGGAAGATAATAGTCAGCAACGTGCTATAGGTGGTTATTAGTAGATATTTTAGCACCATTCGTGTCGGGCTACTTACCTTCCAGACATTATATAGCTTTCCTATCTTCCCCCACCGCCAGTCAGATGGATCATGGCCCTCACCCTTGTGCGAAAATACTTGATCCCAATATTTGTATGCAATTCTATGTCCCTGGATGATGACAGAACATTCTTCAGCAACAAAGCTAGCCAATGAGTTGTCCCAAACCTGACAGAGATCTTCAATCTTCTTGAACGAAACAGCAGGCAGACAAGGGACATCCCTGCACATAAATTCCAGAGTGATGTCACCACAAATTGTGATCTTCCTTGGCCTCTGATTCACAAAGGTGATTGTGTTGCTGTGTGGCCCGTTTATTTGCACTGACACATGACCCGAGGCTTGTGTTTGTTCTGCTGGTGAAGCAGCAGCTGACAAGGTTGACAGTGGTTGATGTAGAGGTGTGGATGACGAGGTCAATGGCAGCAAAGCCAATAGTGATTGAGAGGGAAGTGCAGGTGACAAAAGTAATGGTAGTAAGACTGATGGTGATCAAGATGGAAGCATGGATGGTGAGGGTAATACTGGTCATGGTGAAGTCGGTGTTGTTAGTAGGTGGTTCACATTCGCAGATGGAGTAAGAGTTGGTTGGCCCAGCGGGCTCACTTGAACCATAATAAGCCCACTGAACTCCTTCTTGATTGCCGCATGTAAGTCTGATACCGAGAATCGTTTCTCTGACTAAAAAGCTGGAGAGTAAGCAACTATAATCAAGTGAAATACCATGAGCTTACCTCTATATCAGCATCCCTCTGATCTGAGCCCTGAGGCACCCTTGGCTTGTAATATTTGGGGCATTCTTCAGGCAGACAGTCAGCCTAATACATTCAATTAGACAAAGAGCATTAGTATCACAACAGACTAATATATGTATTTCAGATGTTCCAGTGCTTTGGTGGTCTTGAGCATCTGTCGGTACCCATCTGATCCCTCATCTACCTCGCCCATGAGCTCAGCATGGTGTTGCTGGGATTGGCTAGTCTTTGCTTTCTTTGCCTTTGTTCCATCTCAAGGGCCATGCAGGGCTTTATAGGGGCACTTCTTTCCCACCTTGTTCCTATTAACATTCAGTTTCTTGATTATTCAACATCTCAAGCCAGACTCACCAATCCCACTTCTCAGGATTCTCACTGAATTCAATAAGCTTGCTCCAGAATGCATCAATACCCAAGCTAGTAGAGAGGCAGTAAGTTTGGCACAGCTTCTTGAGTCCTCCAGCTCCAGTAAGCTTGAGAGTCCAGCTATGAAAGTTGGTGATAGTAAGTCTCGACTAACCAGGCTTTGAACTAATTAAGACTCACAGTTGATGCTTAACTGGCTCCCTGCCCTCTTTCCTGGGTGCAGGGAACTCATACTCCTTTTCCTGCAACTCTGCATCAACTGCCCCTTTCTTTGCCATCACCCAATACCCAATCCCAGCACTAATCCAAAAAAAAGATCCTATCAGGAGTCCAACCAAGAACACAACTACAGCAGGTGCAGTATGAGGTAAGACAGGGGTGAGACTGTCAACAGCAGTGAGGAGGTTGAAACTGAGACAGCAGTGGCTGGAGTCATTGCTGGCAGTGGAAAACTCGACAATCGATCTAGGTTTGGGCCTTAGCGAGTGTGAAATGTGAGAAATATGACATATTGAGGTGAAATACATGAGGCACGATGGCAACAAGTGTTGGTGATGATGGTAAAGAAAAAGGCCATCACACGGCATTGTTTGGCAAGGGGCCTTGAGCCCAAATAGGACCAATGCCAGATGGAAATGGACACTCAGGTGACAAATGACCCTGGGACCAGTTACAACAGCATGACATTTCTATCTTTCTGCAGATAGAAGTCATTTTCCAGGCTTGTCATTGTCACTCACTTTCTCCCATGTTGATGTTAACCTCCTGTTGTCCTGAAACCCTTGGAAATATAGGTGAAATTCAAATAATAAAGTAGATATGTCAATTTTGGGAGCTTCCAAAGCCCAAAAAAAGCCTATCAGGGGCATGATTTAGGTGAGGTCCAAAAAAATTTTAATGAAGTTTGGACCCCCTACCCCCTCCCCACCCTGGACTGGAAATTTAGATCCTGCACCTCTCTTGGTTTTGGGTACAATATCTGAACTTGTCTTGACTCTGTACACAACAAATAGATATAATTCAGACACTTTGGAATGCCACACAACTAGATCAGTGTCCCACACCTGAGAGTCCTGTCTGTTCTCCCTCCCTCCAAGTGACTCCAAACATCATATTCTCAACATAACATCACATCTTGAGGGTCTATAGGGTAGCTTGAGACTTGCTGAAGGGATTGGAGGTGAACAAGAAGACAATACTAACAGAGAAGCAAAATTTTCACTATAGGAGAGAGGTTTCATTGTGAAGCACTGGCTTAGCACCCATCTGTCAGATTATTGGACCATCTAATGGATACCATCACCATCCAAATGGATGAATCCATATTCAATTCTAATCCAATCTACTAGGAGCCCTAGTGAGGACAGAGGTGGGGTGAGTGTAGCAAAGAAAAAGAATACATACTATATTACTAGCCCTATCTATTAAGTTCTTTCCCATATCAGGGCCTAAGGACTAGTATTGAGAGTACCATTGTGTATATAGAGCACTTTGCTGGCATTCCAGTGATAATTCTGGAAAGGGAAACAGGTATAGTGGCAGAGGGCAGGTTTGATGTCAAGAGGCACTTGTTGATAAATATTTGTGATATTAATGTTTGGGAGACTGATGCAGTGATGGCAACAAAAGAGGAAAGGTGATGAAACCAGCATTGTGGGGAATGCCAAGTCAGTATTTGTAAGTACTCCTTTGTGTTTTTTGTACATATATCTATCCTCTGACTCTATCTGCCTAACTCCTAGCCACCTAACTGCTAACTGCTAACCTCTAGCCCCTAACTCTAACCCAAACTGCTAAACCCAAACTTCTAACTGACTCAGCATAAGGTACAAGCTCTTGACCATACTTTCTAGTCCTTAACCTCTAACCTACTCCCACTGAGAGTAAGCTCTTCACAAGTGAAGGTCCTTACCCTTAGTGGAGCAGCACTAATTTGTCTAAGATAAGACTAGTGGAAAACTACCCAAAAGATAACCTCCAAAAGTTCTATCTCAAGTTGTTGTGCAAGTGTGGATTGACATNCAATACCCAATCCCAGCACTAATCCAAAAAAAAGATCCTATCAGGAGTCCAACCAAGAACACAACTACAGCAGGTGCAGTATGAGGTAAGACAGGGGTGAGACTGTCAACAGCAGTGAGGAGGTTGAAACTGAGACAGCAGTGGCTGGAGTCATTGCTGGCAGTGGAAAACTCGACAATCGATCTAGGTTTGGGCCTTAGCGAGTGTGAAATGTGAGAAATATGACATATTGAGGTGAAATACATGAGGCACGATGGCAACAAGTGTTGGTGATGATGGTAAAGAAAAAGGCCATCACACGGCATTGTTTGGCAAGGGGCCTTGAGCCCAAATAGGACCAATGCCAGATGGAAATGGACACTCAGGTGACAAATGACCCTGGGACCAGTTACAACAGCATGACATTTCTATCTTTCTGCAGATAGAAGTCATTTTCCAGGCTTGTCATTGTCACTCACTTTCTCCCATGTTGATGTTAACCTCCTGTTGTCCTGAAACCCTTGGAAATATAGGTGAAATTCAAATAATAAAGTAGATATGTCAATTTTGGGAGCTTCCAAAGCCCAAAAAAAGCCTATCAGGGGCATGATTTAGGTGAGGTCCAAAAAAATTTTAATGAAGTTTGGACCCCCTACCCCCTCCCCACCCTGGACTGGAAATTTAGATCCTGCACCTCTCTTGGTTTTGGGTACAATATCTGAACTTGTCTTGACTCTGTACACAACAAATAGATATAATTCAGACACTTTGGAATGCCACACAACTAGATCAGTGTCCCACACCTGAGAGTCCTGTCTGTTCTCCCTCCCTCCAAGTGACTCCAAACATCATATTCTCAACATAACATCACATCTTGAGGGTCTATAGGGTAGCTTGAGACTTGCTGAAGGGATTGGAGGTGAACAAGAAGACAATACTAACAGAGAAGCAAAATTTTCACTATAGGAGAGAGGTTTCATTGTGAAGCACTGGCTTAGCACCCATCTGTCAGATTATTGGACCATCTAATGGATACCATCACCATCCAAATGGATGAATCCATATTCAATTCTAATCCAATCTACTAGGAGCCCTAGTGAGGACAGAGGTGGGGTGAGTGTAGCAAAGAAAAAGAATACATACTATATTACTAGCCCTATCTATTAAGTTCTTTCCCATATCAGGGCCTAAGGACTAGTATTGAGAGTACCATTGTGTATATAGAGCACTTTGCTGGCATTCCAGTGATAATTCTGGAAAGGGAAACAGGTATAGTGGCAGAGGGCAGGTTTGATGTCAAGAGGCACTTGTTGATAAATATTTGTGATATTAATGTTTGGGAGACTGATGCAGTGATGGCAACAAAAGAGGAAAGGTGATGAAACCAGCATTGTGGGGAATGCCAAGTCAGTATTTGTAAGTACTCCTTTGTGTTTTTTGTACATATATCTATCCTCTGACTCTATCTGCCTAACTCCTAGCCACCTAACTGCTAACTGCTAACCTCTAGCCCCTAACTCTAACCCAAACTGCTAAACCCAAACTTCTAACTGACTCAGCATAAGGTACAAGCTCTTGACCATACTTTCTAGTCCTTAACCTCTAACCTACTCCCACTGAGAGTAAGCTCTTCACAAGTGAAGGTCCTTACCCTTAGTGGAGCAGCACTAATTTGTCTAAGATAAGACTAGTGGAAAACTACCCAAAAGATAACCTCCAAAAGTTCTATCTCAAGTTGTTGTGCAAGTGTGGATTGACATGATCAGAGTTGCCACATTTAGAATGCTAACAAAACTCTTAGCTATGTTAATTCTCTCTTATTGAAGTGTTCTACTTTGAAGTGTTCACCTCCAAAGGAGTATAGATGGGTTTTAAAATGGGTTTATTTCACAACACACACAAGACATAAAGAACATGGTACACAAAGCACAAATGCAAGAGCTACAGTCCTGTACAAAGACTTGATAGCCAATATAGTCTAACTCTATGGAATTCAAGACTTCTTTAAGACAACTACAGCACACAGCATACTGGAAAAGGTTCTAGACCAATTTCTACAAAGAGTTCAGTGCAGGCATACTCTTTGCTAAGACTCTAAGTGTGTCACAACCTGATACCCAACACAGGCCACATTCCAAGTGCCCAAGGCTCCTTCTTGGTGTAAAGTGTCTCTTAGAAAAGTGCTATAATGCACTCAAGATGTTACTCTTATCTCTTACTATGCAAGTTTGTTATCAGATGTCTATCTCTCTGGAGTCACTCAGGACCAATCTCCAGGGCCTGAAGTAAGAAAGGAAAACTGGAATGGCACACAAATTTATACACCAAACAAACTTGTCATGTATTCACAATCAGAGGGGGCAGTGTTACTTCAGTATATATGAATATCTAGCTATCCTTATATATGGTAATTTGTCTAAGATAAGACTAATGGAAAACTACCCAAAAGATAACCTCCAAAAGTCTAACTCAGTTTGTTGTGCAAGTGTGGATCAACATGATCAGAGTTTACTGCACTTAGAATGCCAACAAAACCCTTAGCTATGTTGATTCTCTCTTATTGAAGCAATCTACTTCAAAGTGTTCACCTCCAGAGGAGTATATATGGGTTTTAAAAGGGTTTATATCCAAACACACAAACACACACACAAGAACACAGTGCACAAAGCACAAAACACAAGAGCTACAGTCCTACCAAAAGACTTGGTAGCTGATATAGTCTGACCCTATGGAGTTCAAGACTTCTTTAAGACAACTACAGCACACAGCATACTGGAAAAAGTCCTAGACCAGTTTCTACAAAGAGCTTAATTGCAGGCCCAATTCCTTTGTTAAGACTCTAAGTGTGTCACAACCTGATACCCAACACAGGCCACACTCCAAAAGCCACCAGAACTTTTGGTGTAAAGTTATCTCTTAGAAAAGTGTTATATTACTTGTGCAGCAACAACAACAACTCAACACTTGTGAAGCAAGATGTCAAGTTACTAGGTTCAAGTTTGAGTTTGTCAAGTTCATTCAGAAGGTTCAATTGTTGACTAGACACAAGTTGATTTAACTAGGTCAAGCTGAAGAGCTTAGACCTAGTACTACTCTACTTAAATACAAGCTTTGTATATAGTTGTTTACTTTATAGAGAATGTTATAGAATGTCTTGGAAATGTGTGTTTTGTAAGAATAGAAAGTGATTAAAAGAACAATGAAGTCATAAGATGAATAATATGAAGAAGTTCTTAGAACATTGAAGAATAATTAGTAAGACAGATATCAAAAAGGGAACAGGGAAAGTGTAGATGTCCAGATGTTAATGAGAAGCATAGGATGGGTGTCAATAAGATAGAATACAGTGAAAGGGAAATAGGCACTAAGTAAAAAGAAAAATTTGTAACAAAAAGTGCTATGAGGCACTAAAGATGTTATTCTTTGTCTCTTACAATGCAAGTTTGTTATCAGATTTCTATCTCTCTGGAGTCACTCAGGACCAATCTCTAGGGCCTGAAGTGAGGAAGCAAAACTGGAATGGCNAGTATATATGAATATCTAGCTATCCTTATATATGGTAATTTGTCTAAGATAAGACTAGTGGAAAACTACCCAAAAGATAACCTCCAAAAGTTCTATCTCAAGTTGTTGTGCAAGTGTGGATCAACATGATCAGAGTTGCTGCACTTAGAATGCCAACAAAACTCTTAGCTAGGTGGATTCTCTCTTCTTGAAGGGTTCTACTTTAAAGTGTTCACTTCTAAAGAAGTATAGATGGGTTTTAAAATGGGTTTATTTCACAACACGCACACAAAACACAAAGAACACAGTGCACAAAGCACAAACACAAGAGCTACAGTCCTGTACAAAGACTCAATAGCCGATATAGTCTGACCCTATGGAGTTCAAGACTTCTTTAAGACAGCTACAGCACACAGTGTACTGGAAAAGGTCCTAGACCAATTTCTACAAAGAGTTCAGTGCAGGCACACTCTTTGCTAAGACTCTAAGTGTGTCACAACCTGATACCCAACACAGGCCACATTCCAAGTGCCCAAGGCTCCTTCTTGGTGTAAAGTGTCTCTTAGAAAAGTGCTATAATGCACTCAAGATGTTACTCTTATCTCTTACTATGCAAGTTTGTTATCAGATGTCTATCTCTCTGGAGTCACTCAGGACCAATCTCCAGGGCCTGAAGTAAGAAAGGAAAACTGGAATGGCACACAAATTTATACACCAAACAAACTTGTCATGTATTCACAATCAGAGGGGGCAGTGTTACTTCAGTATATATGAATATCTAGCTATCCTTATATATGGTAATTTGTCTAAGATAAGACTAATGGAAAACTACCCAAAAGATAACCTCCAAAAGTCTAACTCAGTTTGTTGTGCAAGTGTGGATCAACATGATCAGAGTTTACTGCACTTAGAATGCCAACAAAACCCTTAGCTATGTTGATTCTCTCTTATTGAAGCAATCTACTTCAAAGTGTTCACCTCCAGAGGAGTATATATGGGTTTTAAAAGGGTTTATATCCAAACACACAAACACACACACAAGAACACAGTGCACAAAGCACAAAACACAAGAGCTACAGTCCTACCAAAAGACTTGGTAGCTGATATAGTCTGACCCTATGGAGTTCAAGACTTCTTTAAGACAACTACAGCACACAGCATACTGGAAAAAGTCCTAGACCAGTTTCTACAAAGAGCTTAATTGCAGGCCCAATTCCTTTGTTAAGACTCTAAGTGTGTCACAACCTGATACCCAACACAGGCCACACTCCAAAAGCCACCAGAACTTTTGGTGTAAAGTTATCTCTTAGAAAAGTGTTATATTACTTGTGCAGCAACAACAACAACTCAACACTTGTGAAGCAAGATGTCAAGTTACTAGGTTCAAGTTTGAGTTTGTCAAGTTCATTCAGAAGGTTCAATTGTTGACTAGACACAAGTTGATTTAACTAGGTCAAGCTGAAGAGCTTAGACCTAGTACTACTCTACTTAAATACAAGCTTTGTATATAGTTGTTTACTTTATAGAGAATGTTATAGAATGTCTTGGAAATGTGTGTTTTGTAAGAATAGAAAGTGATTAAAAGAACAATGAAGTCATAAGATGAATAATATGAAGAAGTTCTTAGAACATTGAAGAATAATTAGTAAGACAGATATCAAAAAGGGAACAGGGAAAGTGTAGATGTCCAGATGTTAATGAGAAGCATAGGATGGGTGTCAATAAGATAGAATACAGTGAAAGGGAAATAGGCACTAAGTAAAAAGAAAAATTTGTAACAAAAAGTGCTATGAGGCACTAAAGATGTTATTCTTTGTCTCTTACAATGCAAGTTTGTTATCAGATTTCTATCTCTCTGGAGTCACTCAGGACCAATCTCTAGGGCCTGAAGTGAGGAAGCAAAACTGGAATGGCACATGCAATTATACACCAAACAAACTCATCATGTATTCACAATCAGAGGGGGCAGAGTTACTTGAGTATATACAAATATCTGGCTGTCCTTATATACAGTCCATAGAATATATCTACAAGAAAATATAAATAATGTCCAATAATTCAGGAAATAATAAAAGAGTGACTGAGATGCTAAAAGAGAGAATATTCAGATGTCATGGAGTCTGGCCATTAGAGGATCTGATCATATCCACACAGGTATCTGCTTTCCAGGTGTTCTGAACTCTTAGATATTTGATTTTTCTCTTTTCTAGATGGGTCTGGATTGACAGATGAGTCCATCCATTCTGCATTCTCTTTTCCAGCATCTGCACAGCTGCTGATGTCCAGGTTTCAAAGCTTCCAAGGCTGGAACATACTGTTCCTGTTCCTGTCTCCTTTGATAATTTGTTCTTGATCTTATCTAGGACTTTGCATTTCTTATATGTCTTGTTGTATCTGTAGTCACATAGCTACACTTGTTCTGAGGTTGCATTGCCTCTTGTTAAGTAATTTCATCTATTTGCACCATGTTAGAATTCTTTATTAAGAGATCATCTGCTTTGATTCTGATCTGCATATTGAATTCCAATGTCTGATCATTCTGATTGTTTCTTTCCAAGTCATCTCTCTGTTCTGATATCTTCTCTAAGTACCTCTGTACTGTATGACTGCATGTTGCACTTTGCAGATGTCATAGAAAAGTGAATAAATTGAAAAATCCCATTGATAGCACTTTGAGAGAGCTCAGTTAACTAGCCAACATGTTTGTATGGTCATAGTTAGGTTCCCTACAGGTTTTGGGAGTGATCTGCTTCAGATCTGATACATAGATAAGTCAGAATGTACAGCTTAGACACCTCTGTATAGCATATCATATAGCTCTTTGTACTTGCCAACACACTGTAGCTTCTCTAAGGCAATGACTAGCAGACTGGGCTCACTCTAGTCCTTATTACCCATTATCTTGTGTCATATTAAAGTGCTATGAGGCACTAAAGATGTTATTCTTTGTCTCTTACAATGCAAGTTTGTTATCAGATTTCTATCTCTCTGGAGTCACTCAGGACCAATCTCTAGGGCCTGAAGTGAGGAAGCAAAACTGGAATGGCACATGCAATTATACACCAAACAAACTCATCATGTATTCACAATCAGAGGGGGCAGAGTTACTTGAGTATATACAAATATCTGGCTGTCCTTATATACAGTCCATAGAATATATCTACAAGAAAATATAAATAATGTCCAATAATTCAGGAAATAATAAAAGAGTGACTGAGATGCTAAAAGAGAGAATATTCAGATGTCATGGAGTCTGGCCATTAGAGGATCTGATCATATCCACACAGGTATCTGCTTTCCAGGTGTTCTGAACTCTTAGATATTTGATTTTTCTCTTTTCTAGATGGGTCTGGATTGACAGATGAGTCCATCCATTCTGCATTCTCTTTTCCAGCATCTGCACAGCTGCTGATGTCCAGGTTTCAAAGCTTCCAAGGCTGGAACATACTGTTCCTGTTCCTGTCTCCTTTGATAATTTGTTCTTGATCTTATCTAGGACTTTGCATTTCTTATATGTCTTGTTGTATCTGTAGTCACATAGCTACACTTGTTCTGAGGTTGCATTGCCTCTTGTTAAGTAATTTCATCTATTTGCACCATGTTAGAATTCTTTATTAAGAGATCATCTGCTTTGATTCTGATCTGCATATTGAATTCCAATGTCTGATCATTCTGATTGTTTCTTTCCAAGTCATCTCTCTGTTCTGATATCTTCTCTAAGTACCTCTGTACTGTATGACTGCATGTTGCACTTTGCAGATGTCATAGAAAAGTGAATAAATTGAAAAATCCCATTGATAGCACTTTGAGAGAGCTCAGTTAACTAGCCAACATGTTTGTATGGTCATAGTTAGGTTCCCTACAGGTTTTGGGAGTGATCTGCTTCAGATCTGATACATAGATAAGTCAGAATGTACAGCTTAGACACCTCTGTATAGCATATCATATAGCTCTTTGTACTTGCCAACACACTGTAGCTTCTCTAAGGCAATGACTAGCAGACTGGGCTCACTCTAGTTCTTATTACCCATTATCTAATGTCATATTAAAGTGTTCTGATTCAAAAGTAATGTAAATCAAATAAAATTGGGTCTTTTCTAGGTTTGCCATATTAATGGTTCATGGAATATATCTACAGAAAAATATAAATAATGTCTAATAATTCAGGAAATAATAAACAAGTGACTGAGATGCTAAAAGAGGGAATATTTGGATGTCACAGAGTCTGGCCATTAGGGTATCTGACCATATCTGCATGGGTATCTATGTCTCTAGATGTTCTGGACTCTATAATTTGTATTTTCTCTTTTCTAAGTCAGGTATCTATGAGCAGATGGTTGTATCCATTCCATTTCTTACAGCATTTTCCTTTCTAGCATTCACACATCAGCAGATATATCTAAATCAGATATACAATGAAGTATTAGCTCAAGCATATGATCCCTCCAAAGATAGGAGGAGAGCAATAAGCCAGAAATCAGATAAGACTGATAGATGAGAGAAGAAACATGAGAGATAAGAATGAGTCAGTCAGATAGGACAGACCGAACAAGGAAATACTTGATGACTCCTATGGAAGTTGAGAGCATTTCTGACCATTGAAAAACAGGATAAGGAACTCCTATGCAGCAGCAATGGATTCTGAACCTAGATATCCATATACCACACAGAGGGCCTAGCTCAAGTCATGCTTCTGATACTCAAGATTGTATTTATTGGTGACCCACATACCTATGTATGGTATGGGATTACTATTGTGACAAGGGACTGAACCCATATATGTTCATTTTGTGATTTTTCTGTGACTAGTATGATATATACCTATTATTATAATTTTATTGTAAATATTTGTTTTCAGTAGTATATAAGAACAGCCATTTTGTAGGTAGGAGCAAGAGGAATCTGCCCCACCACTATGCAATTTGTATGTGGCTATTGTTTGTGTAGAGAAATCACATTTGATCAGATTTTCCTTCTCATGTCAGGCCCTAGAGACTCAGAGTAGACCTAGTTGAGATATAAGACTATATACCAAACTTGATAGTGACAGCAAAGCCAGATATTTGTTCTGTGCTTTAGTGGATAGTCGTTTTCAAGTCAAGAGAAGACTTTGTATCAGAAAGTTTTGGTGGCTTTCTGAAGGCAGCTAGTGTTTCACTAGTGTCAATGCATCTTAAAGAGGGCTCAGGCTATGAGAGTAGAAGTTTTCCTGCTTAAGTGTATTCTAATTGAGTAGACACATCTTAGCGAGGGCTCAGGCTACCAAAAGTAGAAGTTTTCCAGCTTAAGTGTGTTACAGATTACAACCAAGAGGGTTGTATTCAGTACAAGGGATACTGTAGTCTTTGATTACTTGGGTTATCACTTCAGGGTAGTCTTACCATCACCTCAGTGCAATTAGCTGTTGTATTTAGGCTTGATTGAGATAGTAGAAACCAGAAAATACACAATAAGGAATTTATTAAACAAATATATCCTTGTAGCCTCTACATCAATAAACAAATACATGCTTATTCAGTACACAAACATCAAATAGAGTTTAAGTGCAGTAACTCTGATCACACCAAACCACACTCTGCACATTACCACACACACATAGACAATAGGAGAGCAGGATCTGATCAACAGATCAGCTCTTTGTGTAGCACATTCAAGTGGTATTATTACACACTTCCCCTGGTTGATAGCACCAAACTCAGCACTTGATTCTTCAAAGACCTCCCCACTCCATTCATTCTCTATGTCAATTCCAAGTTGTTTTAATGCCTTTATGTTCTCTAAGATCATTGCTGAGTAACTCAAGTTGCCAGTATACTTTCAGGCAAGTTTTTGTAATATATCAAAGAGTTCCGTGGTAGTTGGTGTTGGTAACTTCTTATCATAAGTGAGCATCTGAAAATGTTTATGAATATCATCACACTGAAAGTAAAGCCTGAAGTGGGAGATGAGTTGAGATATTCACTTTGAAAGAAGAAAAGAACTGCTTACCTGAGCAAGTCAAGCATCTGGCAGTCAAGAATGAGAAAGAGAAGCTGTGCTGCTTTGTTGAAGTCCACCTTGTTGAGGTCTGCAGGACAGCATCTTTCCAGCTTAGTAGTACTGTGTCCAATTGTCAAAGGATCATTTGTAAGCTCCAGACCATAATAAGTGGTAAATATTGAGCTGATATCCATCCAGTTCTGATGCCACCCCTCATTGAACTAGTACACCAGCACCATGCTGTCAAAGGGATTGTCCTCAAACTGGAGAAAGTGCTGCATTTCTAGCCCTTTCATCACTGTGAGTCCATCACTCCCAATTGGATGCTTTTGCTATTTGAAATAATCAGCTGTTTGACCTCCTTGTTCAAGAAACTCAACAATGCCATCATGAAGCTCTGTGTAAATGACTTCATTCTGAGGACAAGCTGAAAAAGTGTGCACCTTGGATTTTGTCATGGGGAGCTGCAGCCTTGTGGCATGAAGATGGTACAACTCTGTCACTTCAGGACTAAGATGCCCCATTTCTGGAATATGATCAACAACAGCCTGGACAAACTGCAGGGCTATGATAGTGTTGAGATGCTTCTGGTCAATAAGCCCAAAAAGCTTCTTAACTGTTACTTCATAGCAGCAGCTTCATGCTCAAGCATTCTAAATTGAAGGTATCTACATTGACATAGTCTTCAGCCTTGAAACTTGACTCAAAAAGTCCAGTATTCAATGTATTCTTGCATTCAAGTTGGATATCCTGTTGAAGGTGGTAATTGTAAACATTATCAATACAATGAACATTGAGTTCTGTAGGGTCATGGCCTTGCTCACAAAGAGTTTGTTGTTTGTGTTCACCTAAAGCATTGGCTGTACATGTGCATGTTGAAAGGCTTGGCATTCTACCAATGCAGCTATGCAAACAGAAGAGCTCAGTTGGCACAAGAAATGCAAAATGAAGCATCCCTTCTGCCAAGACCTCAATTAGCACAAGAGCTGTGCAAAAAGCTCAACTGTCCAAGTATGTTGGTCAGAATCTGGAAAAAAGGTTCAGTTTCTACAATGTCAAGGAAGAGGAATAACTTACAGGATCCACTGAACATTGTGTACAGATGACATGAACACTATTTTTCTTCTGGACTGCCATAGACTTGAGTATCATCCTCCCAACCCTCTGATGTCATGAAAAAGTCATGCAAAAACTTCTGTGTTCCTGAACCAATGTTCTCCCATGTCACTTCTTCTCCCAATGCTTGTGATTGCTTTGAGATGTGTATGTGAATCTCTTTTGCTTGACAAGCTCTTTCAGCCTCCTGAGTTACTTTCTGCTCAGTAATCTGTATACCAAATGATGTAAGACCTGCATGAGCAGGTCATATTTTCTTGAAACTTGGTTCAAAAGCATACAGATTGTCACTATTATCAGGCTCCCAGCCATAAGATGACAGAGCCAAGTTCCCACAATAGATGATGGCCATGCAGTATTATCATGACCTCTCAGAAAGTGAGAGAGCATAGATCTCTGTGTGTCTATAATAAGGCCCAGCAGCAGTTTTACACAGAAGTGGTGCAATGCCTCACTATAGGTCCAATTCAGATCTTTGAATATGAACCAAAAGAAGGCATCAGTGTGCTGCTGTTGTGCTGTGTATGTGATCTTTTGCCTCTCCATTCAATTCTCAGGTGGAATCCAAATGTCAATGTCAATGTCTTGAAACTGGTGGCATAAGATTGGTGAAATCTTTGGGTTGTTCATATGCTCTGCCAATAAGAATGGTAAAAGAGGTCAAGGTGGTGGTCTAGGAAATGTTGGTATTGCAAGAGAAGGAGTAGGGTATGCATAAATCTGAGTGCCTGCACTGTGTGGTGTAGAGAAACCCAGGCTGGGCTGGTGGTGCAAACATCTGCACAGGTTCCCCAGAGAGCTGCATAGGCTCCTTAGCAGCCTTTCTGCAATGTTTTCAGGTGGAAGACTGTGTCATGTCACTAGGGTTCTTGTCATTTTCTCAGTGCCTTCATTTATTGCATGGTCTAGACTTTACAGCCACAGAAGTACAGGTTTCTGGGCTTAGAGGAGAAAAACCCAACATATTAGAGGTCAGAGATGAGTCACCAGCATAAAGAGTTGTGGTTCTTTGTGCTTTCTTAGGTGAATTGTGAATGCTGGTAGATCCTAGTGGTTGGACATTTTCATGGGTCAGGGTTGTTTGTGAGGGTGGATTAAAGAGTGTATATTGTATTGCTGACAGATCTAAATAGAATGGAGTCATAAGAGGTGATAATATGGCAAACCTAAAAAAGACCTATTTTTATTCATTTTACATTACTTTTGAATTGGAACACTTAATATGACAGAAGATAATGGGTAATAAGAACTAGAGTGAGCCCAGTCTGCTAGTCATTGCCTTAGAGAAGCTATAGTGCATTGGAAAGTACAAAGAGCTATATGATATGCTATACAGAGGTGTCTAAGGTGTACTTTCTGACTTATCTATGTATCAGATCCAAAGCAGATTACTCCTGAGACCTGTAGAGAACTTAACTATGGCCTAATGAACACATTGGCTAGTTAACCAAGCTCTCAAAGTGCTATCAATGGGACTTGAATTTCTGTTTTACCTTTCTATGACATCTGCAAAGTGCAATGTGCAGTCAAACAGTACAGAAGTACTTAGAGGAGACATCAAAACAGAAAGACGACTTAGAACAGGAACAATCACAGAACAATCCTTCTCTGAAGTCAATATGCAGATTCAAGTCAAAGCAGGTGATCTCTTAATAAAGAGTTCACCAGCAGCAGAACAACATGAAATAAAGTAACTAGTCATCTTGGAAAGAAGGAAATCACCTCCGAAGGACATCTACTACCTACAGACAGATACAACGAGGCATACAAAGGATATCTAACACATAAGAAGTCCTAAATAAGACTGAGTGTGCATTATCAAAGGAGATAGGAACAGTAACAGCATGTTCTGATCTTGGGAACTTTGGCATCTAGGCCTCTGCTGATGTGTGGATACTAGAAAGGGAAATGCTGTAAAGAAAAGGAACAGATACAGCCATCTGCTTATAGATACCTGACATAGAAAAGAGAAGATACAAATTGTAGAGTCCAGAACACCTGGAGACATAGATACCTGTGCAGATATGGTCGGATACCCTAGTGGCCAGACTTCATGACATCTGAATATTCCCTCTTTTAGTATCTCAGTCACTCATTTATCATTTCCTGAATTATCAGACATCATTTATAATTTTCTGTAGATATATTCTATGGACCATATATAAGGACAGCTAGATATCTGTGTATACTCAAGTAACTCTGCCCCCTCCAATTGTGAATACATGACAAGTTTGTTTGGTGTATAAATTTGTGTGCCATTCCAGTTTTGCTTCCTCACTTCTGGAGATTGGTTCTGAGTGACTCCAGAGAGATAGAAATCTGATAATGAACTTGCATCGTAAGAGACTAAGAGTAACATCTTAAGTGCATTGTAGCACTTTTCTAAGAGACACTTTACACCAAGAAGGAGCCTTGGGCACTTGGAGTGTAGCCTGTGTTGGGTATCAGGTTTTGACACACTTAGAGTCTTAGCAAAGAGTGTGCCTGCACTGAAATCTTTGTAGAAATTGGTCTAGGACCTTTTCCAGTACACTGTGTGCTGTAGTTGTCTTAAAGAAGTCTCGAGCTCCATAGGGTCAGACTATATCGGCTATTGAGTCTTTGTATGGGACTGTAGCTCTTGTGTTTTGTGCTTTGTGCACTATGTTCTTGTGTGTATGTTTGTGTGTTTGGATATAAACTCTTTTAAAACCCATATATACTCCTCTGAAAGTGAACACTTTGAAGTAGATTGCTTCAATAAGAGAAAATCAACCTAACTAAGGGTTTTGTTGGCATTCTAAGTGTGGTAACTCTGATCATGTCAATCCACACTTGCACAACAACCTGAGTTAGACTTTTGGAGGTTATCTCTTGGGTAGTTTTCCACTAGTCTTATCTTAGACAAATTAGCAAGGCAAATCAATAATGAGAGGAAGAGATGCTTAAATGCATTGAGGAGTGAAAGCACTATGTTGCAGCAGACAGGAAAATAGTGCCATAGGAAAGCAATAATGCTAAGTAAGAGGCCAGTCCCCATTCCCACATATGTTTGAGTTCAGACTACTGCACACTAGGGCTTCTGGCAGATCAGATTGGGGTCTCAGATTCAGATTGTGGATGACATCCTCAACAATCTGTAATCCCTAGTGAAACTTGAGGCCAGACAATGCCAGACAATGTCAGATGGGGACAAGAGTCCAATGAGAACACACTACAGATTGTCTGAAATTATAATCATAGACAAGGACAGATGAGAAATAGATAATGATTGGATCAATTATTATTATTATTCTACAATACTTTATGAATACAGATGGAACAAGACAATACACAACAAGTTGTGCTGATGTTCATAAATAGCTTGCTCTACCTGTCACCATCTGTGCCTCATAATCCCCCCTACTGCCTCATATCTAGTTTCTTACACTGGTTATTGTGCTGTGGAGTCTCCAACCACTGACATGTGCTACTAGATTGAACCCAAATGCCTAAATCATATGTGTGGAGGAGCCTGAAGTATTTCATGGTATCAGTTCCAAATCTCATTGCTGAGCCCAATATTGCCTACCTTGGACTCCTTCACACAGTGTGGTAGCCCTTGGCATTAGTGAGCATGTTTGTATGTCAAACACCATCACCCTTTTAGCACACATCCATACCCAAGAAGATAGACTGACATACTGCGATTTTATGGACTTGGTTTGCACAGGTGGATTTCGCAGTGGTGTTCTTGTTATGTTGTCAATTCAGGGGTAGACACATGATACATTTGCTAGTGTCATTGGTTATGTAGAAACCTGTTAGTAAAGGGCTGGCCTGATGGCATGGAACACACACCCTGTCAACTACTGCTTTGCACTGCTCCAGCAAACTCCTCCTGGCCTCCCCAATTGTATATACAAATCCAGTAAATCCAAACCATCCTCCTATAAATGTATCTCGTAGTAGAATCCATTCAGAAGCCTATTGACCAGCCTAAGGTCCTGTGATGTGGCACTTCACCAGGGTATCTGAAGATGATTCCAGCTCCACAAGGCTGTAATATCCTGTATATATCATTGATATGATAGTGAGAGGTCACTCAAAGGTGGATTGAGGCAGGAGAATTGGACTTAAGCATGGGGAAGAAAGTTGTAGGTGGAGGCAGTTGGTGGGGAACATGAAGAAAGAAGGCAAGTTACAGCAATGTCACTGTCTTGGGCTGTCTCTGGGTAATATCATAATCTGATGAGTGTGTCTGAGTTGAAGCAATTAGCAATGTGAAATTGCATGAAAGCATCAATCTATTAAAGGGTGTTGTTGCCAAAAATAACACTCATTGCCTGAGATCATCTGATATCTTTATTAACCACCATTCCTTGTCTGCCCTCATATTATTTTGTCTGACCAGACAAGACCTCATCCCAAGTCCAGGGCAGTTAGTGATACTCTATTGTCACAGATTGCAGGAACACTCACAATCTGAGAGTCAGAATCAAGTCCAGGACAGTCAGTGATGCCCTACTGTCACAGATTACAAGAACATTCACCTTCTGAGAGTCAAACACTCACCCACTGAGTGCCAGAATCAAGTCCAGGACAGTAAGTGATGCTCTATTGTCACAGATTGCAAGAGCACTCACTGCCTGAGAGTCAGAATCAAGTTCAGGACAGTCAGTGATGCCCTATTGTCACAGATTGCAGGAACACTCACCAGTTGAGAGTCAGAATCAAGTCCAGGCCAGTCAGTGATGCCCTATTTTCACAGATTGCAGGAACACTCACCCGCTGACAGTCAGAATCAAGTCTAGGACAGTCAGTGATGCCCTATTGTCACAGATTGCAAGAGCACTCACTGCCTGAGAGTCAGAATCAAGTCCAGGACAGTCAGTGATGCCCTATTGTTACAGATTGCAAGAACACTCACCCACTGAGAGTCAGAATCAAGTCCAGAACAGTCAGTAATGCCCTATTGTCACAGATTGCAGAAACACTCACCCGCTAAGAGTCAGAATCAAGTCCAGGACAGTCAGTGATGCCCTATTGTCACAGATTGCAGAAACACTCACCCGCTGAGAGTCAGAATCAAGTCCAGGACAGTCAGTGATGCCCTATTGTCACAGATTGCAGACTCAACTGTCTAGTTGTTGGAAAAATAGTCAAAGCCTGTTTCAGAAATATATAGCTCTGTATTACCTGCATTATGTGAAGATTTTGCAGTATATTTATATTCCTATCCTTGTTTTGTGTTTCAATACTGCTGGCTCCACTATTGTCTTGGTCCTTTTCATTACGAACTTTAGAGGGTCCCGTAAAACCCAATGTTGACCCTGTTAAAATCCAAGGAAAAACTTCCAATCACAGTCACTGGAACCTACCAATCTCCTGCCATATTCAACTCTGCCCACTGACTACTATTCCAAGTCTTGCAAACTGGACATTCATAACCACTAGAGATCCTCTTCTTTTTCTGCCATAGGATGACACTCATTACAATCTTGGTTCCAGGCACCACTCTTGCCCATTGTTCTTCCTCACTCCCAAGTATAATAACCTGTCTACCTTCATCAATGGACAGGCTATACTGACCTTCTCTTACAAATTTGAGTAAGACATCACTAATTGGATCCCTTCGGTAGTGGAAGAACCACTCCAGGTATTCTCCAACAGACTAGAGGTATTATAACAGTTCCATGAATGTAACATACTATTGAAATGCCCACCCACCTCTGGCCGTGCCAATACTCCATCAGGAAATACATGGCTTCGACCTGCTCCATCAATGATAGTGAGCCCAGGAGCAACAACAGGCCCTATGATATAAATTTTGAAGCATGAGACTTTAAAAGCAACATGATAGGCACTCAACTCACTAGTAATGACTTGGACTTGATTACCCCATACATTATTGAATTGTCCACCCATGATAGTGAATCCTGAGCTGCCTTGAAACATTGTTACAGCATGACACTGGTGTGATAAGTTATTGGGGTTATTGGGGTCCTCAGAGGTGGGAGCAGGGCAGGCTGTTGGTGGGGTTGCTTGCTTTGGGTAGGGTGTTGGAAGTTGTTTGCAGTAATACAAGGCCAGCATACCTCAGGCTGTGAGTTTAGTGTAGTCAAAGGGGCAGACACCTCCAAGGCAGGTAACCTGGTGAAAAAATTTAGTTTTAGATGGTGACACAGGTGACTAAGAACGCACGCATTGGGGGGAGGTGCCTTGCAAAGGACAGCAATGACTCTGCCTGTAAGACTTTTGAACCAATCCATGAGTTTGAGGCCTATGTTTTTGGTGGTGACAGTAATTGAAGAAGTCGAGCAGAATGTCAAGGGAAAGAGGGCAGGGAGTAACTGCTCAATATCAATACCCACGAGTCAGCCTTTGCGTTTGCCTTAGCCTCAAGGATTCAGGCCGACATTATCAATGTGCTTTCATTCGTAGCCAGATCACCGGTCTGGGTCAGCTGCGCAGCTTATTTCCCCCGATACGAATATTCATGCGGTTGTCGCGAAAAGGTTGCAGGCGAGAATGATCGTGACTGAAGCTTCGAAAAATGTCCGGGTACAGCCGAACGTGAAACTATTCAGGACGATTGAGAACTAGTCCCGCTGTTATGAACACAAAAGCCTAAAGAAAACGAGCACAGAACAGGGATGACAGCAGTAAGTTTGAACCCTTAGGAACTTCAATGTTACGATAACAGGGCCTCTAGTTTGCGTTGTGTCGAAACGGCTCAATACACAATATCTAGTTGAGGAAAGGGATATTTGATCAAAGCGTTTCCGGTTGGGCAGCAATAGGAAGCAAGCGCTCTTATTGATTGTCGGCCGCGCCATCACCCAAACCATCACTACGAAATCTAACTCTAGCTCATTCAACGTCGGTTTTCATGCTCTCAGCCCCGCCCAGGTCTTGCTTCAGTCATATCCCGTTCTCAGAAGTGTGTCATTTACAATGACGAAGCCCGTTGGAACGACGTAGGTGTCCCATGTCTACGTCCTCATCCCAGAANTGGAACCTACCAATCTCCTGCCATATTCAACTCTGCCCACTGACTACTATTCCAAGTCTTGCAAACTGGACATTCATAACCACTAGAGATCCTCTTCTTTTTCTGCCATAGGATGACACTCATTACAATCTTGGTTCCAGGCACCACTCTTGCCCATTGTTCTTCCTCACTCCCAAGTATAATAACCTGTCTACCTTCATCAATGGACAGGCTATACTGACCTTCTCTTACAAATTTGAGTAAGACATCACTAATTGGATCCCTTCGGTAGTGGAAGAACCACTCCAGGTATTCTCCAACAGACTAGAGGTATTATAACAGTTCCATGAATGTAACATACTATTGAAATGCCCACCCACCTCTGGCCGTGCCAATACTCCATCAGGAAATACATGGCTTCGACCTGCTCCATCAATGATAGTGAGCCCAGGAGCAACAACAGGCCCTATGATATAAATTTTGAAGCATGAGACTTTAAAAGCAACATGATAGGCACTCAACTCACTAGTAATGACTTGGACTTGATTACCCCATACATTATTGAATTGTCCACCCATGATAGTGAATCCTGAGCTGCCTTGAAACATTGTTACAGCATGACACTGGTGTGATAAGTTATTGGGGTTATTGGGGTCCTCAGAGGTGGGAGCAGGGCAGGCTGTTGGTGGGGTTGCTTGCTTTGGGTAGGGTGTTGGAAGTTGTTTGCAGTAATACAAGGCCAGCATACCTCAGGCTGTGAGTTTAGTGTAGTCAAAGGGGCAGACACCTCCAAGGCAGGTAACCTGGTGAAAAAATTTAGTTTTAGATGGTGACACAGGTGACTAAGAACGCACGCATTGGGGGGAGGTGCCTTGCAAAGGACAGCAATGACTCTGCCTGTAAGACTTTTGAACCAATCCATGAGTTTGAGGCCTATGTTTTTGGTGGTGACAGTAATTGAAGAAGTCGAGCAGAATGTCAAGGGAAAGAGGGCAGGGAGTAACTGCTCAATATCAATACCCACGAGTCAGCCTTTGCGTTTGCCTTAGCCTCAAGGATTCAGGCCGACATTATCAATGTGCTTTCATTCGTAGCCAGATCACCGGTCTGGGTCAGCTGCGCAGCTTATTTCCCCCGATACGAATATTCATGCGGTTGTCGCGAAAAGGTTGCAGGCGAGAATGATCGTGACTGAAGCTTCGAAAAATGTCCGGGTACAGCCGAACGTGAAACTATTCAGGACGATTGAGAACTAGTCCCGCTGTTATGAACACAAAAGCCTAAAGAAAACGAGCACAGAACAGGGATGACAGCAGTAAGTTTGAACCCTTAGGAACTTCAATGTTACGATAACAGGGCCTCTAGTTTGCGTTGTGTCGAAACGGCTCAATACACAATATCTAGTTGAGGAAAGGGATATTTGATCAAAGCGTTTCCGGTTGGGCAGCAATAGGAAGCAAGCGCTCTTATTGATTGTCGGCCGCGCCATCACCCAAACCATCACTACGAAATCTAACTCTAGCTCATTCAACGTCGGTTTTCATGCTCTCAGCCCCGCCCAGGTCTTGCTTCAGTCATATCCCGTTCTCAGAAGTGTGTCATTTACAATGACGAAGCCCGTTGGAACGACGTAGGTGTCCCATGTCTACGTCCTCATCCCAGAACTGACGATGCGTTTCTTTCTTCAAATATCCAGCTCAGGCGAAGATTCACTCCGGAAATCGAGGTGGTGAAAGTTTCTGAGATCATGGTCATCGCGACGAAGCAGTCTCTCTCTTTTATATCATGCTCTCTTACCCCACCATCTCCATTGTCATATGCCGCCGCTTTTTTTTTTTTTTCTCAACGCAGATCCAACTCAAAGCTTACCACCGTGACTACCCTAGATCCTTCTATCACACACTCGAAGACCAAAAATAGAAACGCCTACAAGCACCATTTCACCACCGGGAATTGTACCTCCACTATCCTTGCCTTCAGATCCTAATCAAGAGGTCACCCTCTTAAATCACCTCTTCGCTGAAACCACAGCCACCTTTTGGCACTCTCCCATATTCACTACACATCTGTTCACTTCCTGGACCAGAGGGTCGAAACGGCACCACCCAACCTCCTTAGTGGAGGAAAGGGTACTAGAATGTGGAGGCCCACTAAGAGTTACTCCCTAGCCGCAACTAAAGCAATTACGACGCCCCAAGTTCTCGCGAAGATGGGAGGATATCCGATGGTGGAAACGGCTGAACAGCCTCGCAGGAAGACAGTAGCATTTGACGGTGCATTCAAGTCGTGCACCCTATTCGACATATGCTTTCATTGTCAAAAGCCCCAGAGTCCCATGTTTTTAAGAGTACGGGTGGATTCGCAGACGGTGTTCTTTCAAGATTTTGGACACGGGCCTGGGCGCAAAGGGAGCAATCGTGAACCGAACAACGGGAAGTTGTTGCTATCAATCGTTCTCTTTTCATTTCACCTCAAGTTTCTGATATCTATCCTTCGTTCCTATATTGCCTCCTTTCATGCCATAATCACCGTTTCTCGAATCATACATGTAAGGAGCGCTCGGTGGCAACATCTTTACAATAATGAAAATGCCAGTTGTTGATAATACAAAGGTCTCCGTGAATGCAGTGGCGCTTATTAGTAATAAAGGTGAAAAGTCAGAATCCCTACTCAACAAGTACCAATACCGCACGAGAGACAGAAGTCCATGTAGCCGCATTGGTTGTAGTAGTAAGCGTGGCGTGCAGACCTTTAGCTTCAGAGGTTCCATCGCCCGTACCAGTAGCCTTTGTACCGTTCTACACGATAGACGCATTCGACGCAGCTATCTCCAATGTAGTGATGATATCCTGATCAGACAGACGCACCCAGTACGCGTGAATGTCTCCGCAGATCGTTGGTGAAACAAGAAGCGTCCGAGTTGTAAGGACATATACGATTTCACATATCAAGGCGATTGTCGTGTTAAGTCTTCATTGCGATATGGAAAAAGAAATGATTCATTACGCACGCATATCCCGTCAGCCTATCATGATGGTAGGTGGGAGTTCAGAGCAACGGGCGCTTTCTGAGCCCCATCACGTTCACAGGCCGATATGTAAGTCTCATAGAACGCCTCAAGTCTCCAGGTTAGTCACCCAGGGAGGGCGACGTATCAGCTGCGCTCGTCTCGCGGCAGGCGTTCCTCGCACCATTTGCTTCCTAACCTTGACTCTGAAGGGGAGTCAGCATTCCCAATAGACTAATGCTTTTATGTCAGCAAACTCAATTCGCCTCGCACGATAGAAATCTCCATCACCAGTGCCTTTGACAGATCGAACTGTAGTCAGAGATGTGCCGACGTGATGGGTACCTCGGACTTATCAACACCTGCAGCCTACGGCGATGTCGATGGGTGCAAGACTTGTGAAGGGAGACGTTATTAGTATGATATCAACGTTAGTATGCACAGTACAAACTACATCAAAAGACAGAGAGTTAACCATACCACTTATTACCGATCCTCATCTTAGTCTCCTCCCTATGTGGTATGATTGAGTCTTTCAGATCGAAAACTTCGATAGCTCTCTGCCAAGCGAGTTCAGTCAGGTAAGAGATGAACGTTTTGCTGAAGAAAAAGGTACTGCACACTAAAGCTCCTGGCAGATTGGATTGCATTCGATCATCCGACAGATTGGGGTCTCGGATTCGGATTGTGGATGGCGTCCTCGACAATCCGTGATCCGTGGATTATCATCCGTCAGATGGCGGATAATCCGATGGTTAGATCACGTATACAGGGCGTTGGATGACGAGCAAGGCACGAGGGTGAAGAGGATGATCATGTCAACTGCCAGGTAAGATTGGGGTTGTAGTCAATGTTTTTGGCTACATATGACATATGATTAACATCTACAGAGCGCCTATTGGGTGGAATCCATCAGAGTGAACAGGGCATGAAGGGTGTGGGTGTTTGATTGCGTACCCAATACAATATACTGACTCATTTCCCAATTCTTGTCCTCCTCAGTCTTGATGCATTGAAATGGATATCTGTGTCATTATAGAAGGCATCCCTAGAGCCTTTCGGGGGTATTAACGAAGTATCAGAGGCTGGCAGAGCGTGCAAGAAGGCGACGCAGAGGCGACGTCGGAGAGGAGAGCAAAATTTTTATCGTGGGAGCGAACGCCAGACCGCAAGCGCCAGGTTAGCGTCCATCTGTCGGATNAGCTGCGCTCGTCTCGCGGCAGGCGTTCCTCGCACCATTTGCTTCCTTTGGAACTGAGACTTCCCCTCAGTCGTAAGGGTTATCTGATTAGCTTTTATGTCAACCAACTCAATTCGTCTGCACGATAGATCTCCATCACCAGTGCCTTTGACAAATCAAACTGTAGTCAGAGATGTACCGTCGTGCGTACCTCGGACGTATCAACTGCAGCGGCGATGTCGATGGATGCAAGACTTGCGAGGGGAAACGTTATTAGTATGATATCAACGTTAGTATGTACAATAAAAACTACATCAAAAGACAGAGAGTCAACCATACCACTTATTACCGATCCTCATATGCATCTCGGTCTTCTCCCTGTGTGGTATGATTGGGTCTTTCAGATCAAAAACTTCGATAGCTCTCTGCCAAGCGAGTTCAGTCAGGTAGGAGATGAACATTTTGTTGAAGGCAAAAACATCGCACACACCTTCCATGTTGGCATATCAAATTCGAACACTGATTGACTCTTGCGTATACCTAGCTTGTAGTCTTCGTCAGATGGTGGGCTACACAGATCTACATTGGATTTTAGTTGCATTGATATCATCGGGGAGACAAACAATGCTGCTCACATATAACTGGCTTTGGTTCGCCGCTTTCCTCCGAATCTTCGTCGTCGAGGCTGACTGCCACCTTTCCGTCTCTGATCAGAAACGAGAGGTAAAACAAATTCTCGACAGATTGAGCAAACTCCTTGGGATTAATGAAGAATCGGAATAGGTTGATTCTTGCCAGATTCTTCCAACTTGTTCGCGATCTACCTCGCGAATGAATCAGTGGCCGCGGTCTCAAAGAGTGTGCGACTTACGATTGAAACATTCTTCGTCGTTTCATTTTCAGCACGAGAAATGTCCTCCTCCTTGATCTCCTGCGGCTTCTTTGCGTCGACATCATTTTTCTCCAACTTGGCCCTTTTGACCGTAGCCCGCTTCTTCTGCTCGATAGATAATGATAATGGACCTAGCCTGTTGTAAGGATTCATTAGATGGCGCCACACGCACGCAATGATTTAAAAGACACGGACATGAAGCTAACCATGGGCACTCGTCGGCTTTTGGCGAGGGCATTTCTCCCCATCATCATCCAGTCTAGCGAGGACTTGTCTTTATCATCTGAGGAATTCGGCTTGCGTTGGGCTGTTCTATGTCCACCCATCAGAGTGAACAGCTTTGAAAGAAAATCGTCGACATCGAATGACCCGGACCACGACTTGAAATTCCTTGCATTTGGTGGGCGCTCGTCGTCAATCTAACCAGAATATTTGAGTCGAGAGTCACCTCGCCAGGGTTCTTGACTGTAAAGTTGAGACACGCGTCCTCTACCACAAGCAGTGTCTGACTCGCCTTGTTTAAACAAGTCGTTACTCTGCTTGACCCCTTCTATCAGCCATTCGGTCGTCCTTTGCGTGTTTCCTGTAGAGATACTTCAGGTCTGGCGAGATCTATGGAATACGCAGCTACTACCTTCAAATCTTTTGTCAAACTCGCGATATCCCCTCCTAACGGCTCGTTTTTCGTCCGGATCTTGATCTGGATCATATACCAATTCTGAGGCTAACCTTGGATGCGTATCTTCAGGGATTCAAGTCGAGCATGCTTGCCTGCATCATTCATCTCAACGTCTGACATTGTGGATGGTGAACACGGTGAAAGATCTAGAGGAAGAGTCACAGTGATAATAGGACCACTGCTACTAGAGCCGCAAGCGCATATCTCACGAAATTCAACTCCTTTTGCCCGACCTAGTTGTCGAGTGGCAACGTCACTGTCGTGGTGATTGAAAGAGAGGGGACCGNTCTAAACAGAACGACCTACGAAGATCGTAATGGATATCTATGTGTGTTATATCGGTGCGCTGACCTATTCTTGGAACTCATCTATAGAAATCGTCATTCCACCCGCTGTAAGTTGCTCAACTCGTTGTAGCAGGTCCTTCTCTTCAAGCATAGGCAAGGTACCTTCATTCTCTCCTTTGATGCCCCGAAAAATACTGTAGACCCTAATTCCTAGCTCGGCTAGCGGTGACACGGTGGTTGCCCCAAGCATTGCCAGCCGCTGTTTGGATCTCGATTCTGCGAACGACAGCATATTCTCTCCAATTCTGGTCTTTGCGAGACGACAAATATCATTTTGATACACAACGAGATGAAAGTTCCTCAGTTCTGGAACCAAAACTCGGGAAGTGCAGGAGTGGTGGTTTTGGATCGAAAGTTTGGACAACACTTCAGCTAGACGTGACTCAACATCCTCTAGTGGCTGATCGTGACTTTCGCGTAATATGAGCGTGAAAGTTGTCAACTTGAGGGAATGCTCAAAGATTCGGCTCGCATTCGGTCGTCCTTTGCGTGTTTCCTGTAGAGATACTTCAGGTCTGGCGAGATGTATGGAATACGCAGCTACTACCTTCAAATCTTTTGTCAAACTCGCGATATCCCCTCCTAACGGCTCGTTTTTCGTCCGGATCTTGATCTGGATCATATACCAATTCTGAGGCTAACCTTGGATGCGTATCTTCAGGGATTCAAGTCGAGCATGCTTGCCTGCATCATTCATCTCAACGTCTGACATTGTGGATGGTGAACACGGTGAAAGATCTAGAGGAAGAGTCACAGTGATAATAGGACCACTGCTACTAGAGCCGCAAGCGCATATCTCACGAAATTCAACTCCTTTTGCCCGACCTAGTTGTCGAGTGGCAACGTCACTGTCGTGGTGATTGAAAGAGAGGGGACCGTGGGATTTGCAAATTCGAACTTCGGGCCATCTCGAGATCTCAAATTCAATTCCGAGTGTTATCGGTTCGTTCATCTCACGACAAAATTCTGGACTGTGAAATGCAAATCAAAGTTTCGAATGAAGCTTGGGAGACTCGAGCCTCGAAGTGTATTCCACCTAATTCTGGTGAGTACCTGATATTAACTGGCTTCTTCCACGACATACAGACGCTCCAGGTACGTATCCAATTCAGAAAGTAATGTACATAGCAAAAGACTTGCAAAAAAGAAAGACAGAAAATAGTGATATGCAGGAACAAGAGAAGCTTCCCAATACGATAGTGTATCTAAACAGAACGACCTACGAAGATCGTAATGGATATCTATGTGTGTTATATCGGTGCGCTGACCTATTCTTGGAACTCATCTATAGAAATCGTCATTCCACCCGCTGTAAGTTGCTCAACTCGTTGTAGCAGGTCCTTCTCTTCAAGCATAGGCAAGGTACCTTCATTCTCTCCTTTGATGCCCCGAAAAATACTGTAGACCCTAATTCCTAGCTCGGCTAGCGGTGACACGGTGGTTGCCCCAAGCATTGCCAGCCGCTGTTTGGATCTCGATTCTGCGAACGACAGCATATTCTCTCCAATTCTGGTCTTTGCGAGACGACAAATATCATTTTGATACACAACGAGATGAAAGTTCCTCAGTTCTGGAACCAAAACTCGGGAAGTGCAGGAGTGGTGGTTTTGGATCGAAAGTTTGGACAACACTTCAGCTAGACGTGACTCAACATCCTCTAGTGGCTGATCGTGACTTTCGCGTAATATGAGCGTGAAAGTTGTCAACTTGAGGGAATGCTCAAAGATTCGGCACAAAGCTTGACTCGTGTCAACGAATACGCTGGCGGAAAGCTCTAACGATAAGCATACCAGAGAACACGCCGATCTCCGTAGGGTATCGTGAATACATTGCCACGGCCGTTCGGGCAGAGGCCTTGTCGTCATTGTCCACAGTTCGAACCACGAAACGCATAAGGTGGTCAAGGAAGGTAGGGTGATGGAGGAGAAGAAAGGTTGTAAATCATGTGTGTTGCATGCAAAGACGGTAAGATCCCGCAACGAGGTCACCATGATAGGATGGGCTGCTTCCTGTTGATCTTGAGCTGGTTCCAACAGTCCTGTGCAAGTGAACCGAACATCCAAGCTTTCTAATGAATTGCAAGTCGACAACAATGGGACAAAAGGACGAAGACTCGCGGTAATGTGGATTTCGAGGGATGTGAGTCGTTCAAAGGGAATCGGGGGAATATCGTTATTATAAGCCATTGCGGCGTGTCTGAGTTGCGGTGCTTGTCGTACAGCACTCCAGAGCCACTGTAGCTCTGGCTTTCGGTAAGCGGTCACCGTGGTGGTCATGAAGGAACGCAAAATCGGGAATGTAGGGTACGGTTGGTCCCTTAGTTGCAAGCCAGCAATTACATCACTGTAGACATCAAGGCAAAGCTCTGCACATCGATGCATCTCTCTCATCAAGTAGAGGAAAGCATCGAGTCCAGCTTTCTTTGGATCATAACCAGTATTGATCGTTGGCTCCAACTGAGGGCTAGAATAATCCATCGCTTGCCACTCCGAGTTTATGATTTCAACCCTCAGTGGATGTCCCGCCGAGTTGTTGAAGAACATCTTCAGAAAGGGACGGATGTCTGCACGCAGACCGTAAATGTCCAGTGAAATGGAAGACCACAAGCGCGGCATTGAGTGAGCCAGCTTTCTCCAATGAGAACAGACTTGGGATAGAATCAATGGAGGTGCTAGGACTCGGATCTCTCCTGGTCGCGATGCTATGTGTGAGCCATCTAATTTCCGTGGACCGTGGTCGAAGTGCACAGATAGCGAATAATCCGAGGGAAGCTGGAGGTCATTGGACCAAGATGCAACGGCATGATCAAAAATAATGTCCCAGAGCTCTACTGGAATCCTGCGCATGGCAGGAGCCGAGTTACGACGTTCTGAGATACGCATCAAAAGCTTGTCCCTCTCTGTTTCCAACTTGCCAACAACGGCATCCCCGGGCTGTAGCCTTGCGATTTCGAGATTGTACCGATTCACTTCCGCCTGTTCTTCGTGTATAGTCGTGAGCTGAAGTGCTACCTCCACATCTGAAAGAGTAATCCCATCTGCTGGTCGTGGATAAGGTTCCTGAGTGCTGAAAGTGTGGTGGTAGTTGTTGCACAAGACAGTTGGCGCCATAGAAATAATTGAATTTCTGATTCTTCTAGGATTAAAGGTAGGAAGTAAGAGAATATTCGATAGAGAGAGCCTATCGAAGATATAACTGACCTTCAAAGAACGTGGTAGTCAAAGAATAAGTTGTGTACACATCTACACAAAATAGGATCTTTTAAATCATGAACCATCATGTGGCAAAAGGTCATAGCTCTACAAAATCTGATCGGCTCTTGCCACGAGCAGCTTGTACCTCTTCTCTAGTGACCATTCCTGCCACCACGGGCACAAGCTCGCTATCACACTAGTCTTGTGGTACTTCCTAGTTAGGAACCGCGAGCGTTTTTTCGTATTAGCTAAGTAACCAGACATGCGCACCAGCTCTCACCGTGTCTCTTCCTACTTTCATACTTTGGACTTGGTAGATCATTCTGAAGTATCATTTGGCTTTGTATTGTTTGATTTTTTGGATGAAAAATGGCATGTTTTGGGCAATATACGCTGTACAGTGCTTGCAGTCGAGTGGTAGTATCGTCAGTCTGGGTCCCCGAGACTACTATCACACTCGCCCCACGAGCACTTACTTCAATTAGGCTGCGAGGAGCGAACCCGAAGGTTCATGCTGAATAGCTTGAAGCTCAGCCCAGGGGGGAGGGAAATTTTTTTTTTTGTACATGGGGTCGAATTTTTTTAAGGACCGTCGCGGTGAACCAACCAACCACTGACTACCATATACGGAAGGTGGTTCACATGACATCACCTTTTTGGAAGGCGCTAAGTAGCAAGCGCCTGACTAGCGCTGGTCCTCTTCCCCCTTCGCATTAGCTAGGTTCAGCGAAGTGCGAGCACAATATACCGAAGTCTGCAGTAGAATGTCTCAAACTGTCTGTAAGGTTCATCTACATTATATTCTAGGTACAGGAGCCCAAGCAAGCAACTGCAAATCTCTAGGGATTGATATCTGCTAAGATCTAAGNTTCGTATAACATGAGCGTGAAAGTTGTCAACTTGAGGGAATGCTCAAAGATTCGGCACAAAGCTTGACTCGTGTCAACGAATATGCTGGTGGAAAGCTTCAACGATAAGCATTTCAGAGAACACGCCGATCTCCGTAGGGTGTCGTGAATACATTGCCACGGCCGTTCGGACAGAGGCCTTATCGGCATTGTCTCCGGTTTGATCCACGAAACGCATAAGGTGGTCAAGGAAGGTAGGGTGATGGAGGAGAAGAAAAGTTGTAAATCATGTGTGTTGTATGCAAGGACGGTAAGATTCCGCAACGATGTCACCATGATAGGAGGGGCTGCTTCCTGTTGATCTTGAGCTGGTTCCAACAGTTCTGTGCGAAAGAGCTGAACATGCAAAGTTTCTAATGAATCGCAAGTCGGCATCAATGCGACAAAAGGACGAAGGCTTGTGGTAATGTGGATTTTGAGGGATGTGAGTCGTTCAAAGGGAATCGGGGGGATATGGTCATGATAATCCACCGCGGCGTGTCTGAGTTGCGGTGCCTGTCGTACAGCACTCCAGAACCACTGTAGCTTTGGCTCTCGGTAAGCAGTCACCGTGGTTATGAAGGAACGCAAAATCGGGAATGTAGGGTACGGTTGGTCCCTTGGCTGCGAACCAACGACTACATCACTGTCAACATCAAGGCGAAGCTCTGCACATCGATGCATCTCTCTCATCAAGGAGAGGAAAGCATCGAGTCCGGCTTTCTTTGGATCATAACCAGCATTGATCGTTGGCTCCAACTGAGGGCTAGAATAATCCATCGCTTGCCACTCCGAGTTTATGATTTCAACCCTCAGTGGATGTCCCGCCGAGTTGTTGAAGAACATCTTCAGAAAGGGACGGATGTCTGCACGCAGACCGTAAATGTCCAGTGAAATGGAAGACCACAAGCGCGGCATTGAGTGAGCCAGCTTTCTCCAATGAGAACAGACTTGGGATAGAATCAATGGAGGTGCTAGGACTCGGATCTCTCCTGGTCGCGATGTTATGTGTGAGCCATCTAATTTCCATGGACCGTGGTCAAAGTGCACAGATAGCGAATAATCCGAGGGAAGCTGGAGGTCATTGGACCAAGATGCAACGGCATGATCAAAAATAATGTCCCAGAGCTCTACTGGAATCCTGCGCATGGCAGGAGCCGAGTTACGACGTTCTGAGATACGCATCAAAAGCTTGTCCCTCTCTGTTTCCAACTTGCCAACAACGGCATCCCCGGGCTGTAGCCTTGCGATTTCGAGATTGTACCGATTCACTTCCGCCTGTTCTTCGTGTATAGTCGTGAGCTGAAGTGCTACCTCCACATCTGAAAGAGTAATCCCATCTGCTGGTCGTGGATAAGGTTCCTGAGTGCTGAAAGTGTGGTGGTAGTTGTTGCACAAGACAGTTGGCGCCATAGAAATAATTGAATTTCTGATTCTTCTAGGATTAAAGGTAGGAAGTAAGAGAATATTCGATAGAGAGAGCCTATCGAAGATATAACTGACCTTCAAAGAACGTGGTAGTCAAAGAATAAGTTGTGTACACATCTACACAAAATAGGATCTTTTAAATCATGAACCATCATGTGGCAAAAGGTCATAGCTCTACAAAATCTGATCGGCTGTTGCCACGAGCAGCTTGTACCTCTTCTCTAGTGACCATTCCTGCCGCCACGGGCACAAGCAGTCTTGTGGTACTTCCTGGTTAGGAACCGCGGGCGTTTTTTCGTATTAGCTAATTAACCAGACATGCGCACCAGCTCTCACCGTGTCTCTTCCTACTTTCATACTTTGGACTTGGTAGATCATTCTGAAGTATCATTTGGCTTTGTATTGTTTGATTTTTTGGATGAAAAATGGCATGTTCTGGGCAAAATACGCGGTACAGTGCCACTTGCAATCGACGCGGAAGAAGGCAGGGACAGGCGATTACCTAATACAAAAAAACAACGCCCGCAAGTTCGGATTGTTCCAGACTACCTTGTGATGTGGTAGTATCGTCAGTCTGGGTCCCCGAGACTACTATCACACTCACTCCTGCCCCACGAGCACTTACTTCCATTAGGCTGCGAGGAGCGAACCGAAGGTTCGTGCTGAATAGCTTGAAGCTCAGCCTATTCATAAGTGCCATCGGAACGGGGAGCGCCCAAAAAATCCAACTTCGACCTGGACTTCCATCACGTCCTGCCCTCTCACATTTTTCATTGTCAGCTCTGGCAGCCTGGACCCAGTTTCCGTCTCTGTCTTCATGAATCAACCAATTTTCCTCACGTCATTTCCACAATCAGGGCTAGATATACTCGAAAG
The DNA here is from genome assembly GCA_001466705.2 of Moniliophthora roreri. Lineage (NCBI taxonomy): Eukaryota > Fungi > Basidiomycota > Agaricomycetes > Agaricales > Marasmiaceae > Moniliophthora > Moniliophthora roreri. Next base: position 130,225 of record LATX02000035.1, on the reverse strand, counting down.
CCCTTGTTCTGCATCGCTATCCATAGTTTGACAATTTCGGGAGTGGATATCTATGTCACATAGTATGTCCAGGGAGTGCATATGAGGGAATCTGATGGGCTTTACCTACTATCGGCTTCTATGGGGTGTGACTGATCACAGGGATTTTGCGGTGTCCATGTCCGTCGTCTGCACAAACGATTTTTTTTTCGAGACAAGTTCAAGCGGCTAATGGGAACACCAAGGAAAAGGAAACGCCTCACCTTACCCGTTTGGCGGAACCCCAATCCACTGGAATTCATCGAATCCCGTACACCATTGCGGAGACTCCGTCTGTTCGACATTGACGCAAAGCAAACACCACTTCTATTGAGTACGATGTGTCGACCATGGCGACTTACTGCACTCGGAACGCCTCGACCGCGAGCCGCATGAATAGCACCGTAAACCCACCACCCAGACAGACCAGATTAGAGAGCCTCTTATCGACATTTTACTTTTGCCTACTTTCTCTGCGTCGGACCCGCCGTCGGTAGAAGCACTTACCACCCTGACTATGCAACTTCGATGCAGCTCACAGGCACATGGGGGACAGAGGGTGGGTACATAGAAGACTTTAAAAATGCGGAATTTCGACACTTACACCCCTTTCAGACTTTAATATGCCTCCGCCGAAAGACACGCATTACGATTAATCGTCTCAGCTTCAACAATGAGCGAATGATCACATCCATCACATGACTCCTTTCAGTCCCTGCGTGGAAGAGTATGGCGAACTCGCATACTTGGATTAGATGGGTACTCCTCCGAGAAATGCAAAGGGGCGTATTAATTTAGTACGGTCATTGATACGATTTTCGAACAAACCCGCTCATTCCTGTGTCTTAGTATGATTAGGATGCGTCACGAACGAAACAGTGCCTCTCGCCTACCGTTCTGTGTTCGAGAGTGGCAGCCAGTTCTATTCAGGTCCACGTCAAGCATTATCAGTGCATCGGCTTCTTGTAGGACCGTACCACGTTTCCGAGCTTAGTTGAACCTGTGCAGTAGCATGATTTTATCATCGTGTCGTCGTTTATGCTTCTGTTCTTGTCATCTCGCCACTCCCTTGTACAATTAGTCTACCCCATGAGGGCTCGAAATGCGAATATCCGAGTATGAAAACGGGCCAAAGCGAAATACGGATGACAGCGTTGGAGGTGGAAATCTGGATCCACGTAGCGTGAGTCATCGCCCAATCCGAGGGTCACGACGTGACCTGCCTCCTTTTACCTCCTTTTCAACAGACCATCGTCCTATTTAGTGAGTTTATTCCTATGTATTGAGTAGCGAATCATTCAAGTCAGCTTTATTAACTCTTAACAGGACCCAACTGTCGCAAAAATCGTATCTTCCGACATGAGGCGTTTTGGATGTGAAATATGTGGTGGTACTTGTTACTACCTCGATTCTCTCCATACTTGGAAGGAAGTCAGGGGAGTCGTTGAAGAAGAGGCATTCCTGATGTCGATTCCAGACCGGCTAACCTATATCGTCGAGCCGCCACGGTTTCAATCTTCACGCCATCAGCCAAGTCGAAGCCGCTATTTGGAGGACTTACTAGCCTGTCTGGTGACACACGTGGATCATTACAGGTCTGAAAAATGGGACAGCACGCACGAAATCATCGTAGCCCATCTGCAGTTTGGCGAAGATCGAAGGTCAATTCAATTGGAACGGGCTAAACTGAGTCAAGTTGGGTGCGTATTTTTGCCTTCATCATACAGTAATGTCCAATCTCATCTGAAACCTACAGATGCTATGTTACCATCTGTGAAGATCATCCAGCACATAGATACAACTATACCCTCGTACAATCTTTTACAGTCCCCGTCGATGGGTCATTCAACATACTTGACTGTGTTTCACTTGCCGAGTCTGTCTCTCGGGCCTCGGCTGATAGAGCCATACAGCTGCCAGCCATGGACGAGTATGTGGTGGGCTGCCACGTTCTTCCACTGCGCTCGCGAGAAGTGCGGGGCTACCAAGATTCGTAGAGGACTTGCCTTCAGCCGTCGTGGGTGCCTAGGGACCCTCCGTTTAGTGAATGACAAATGCGAAATTCGAGTGTTTGACAGCGAGTCGGAGAGGGAGACGGATAAAGCTGTGGCTCGGATGACTACGGGCACTCTGATGCAGAAGCTCTTTGCAGCATGGTCTGGATTTCTGAGTATGTCTGGTTTTGACACAGGGGCGCCAGTGCAAATGGGCGAGTTGAAAATGGCCTTTTACGCTGATCAAGCCAAAATGAGAAAAGCTAAATTTGAAGATTTTCGGGAGAATCCTAGGAGGAAGGTGCTTGCTAGGCAGGTGGAAATCCTGAGGGTAATGGTCGCAAAACTTGGAGGACTGTGCAATATTTCCAAGGAAGGAACCGTGTTGATAAACACGAGCGGCTTGGACGGGGCGGTGTCAATGAAGATGTAGGCCACGAAAGGCAGCGGACGCAGGAAGAAATGGTACGATGAAGCGTCTTCGACACAGCTAGTCTTGATGCTAGATTCTACTACTCGTCTCCCGGTATCACTAATTATAATGTTAAGTCTTTGACATATTTGGAGGTCTCAATACAGTGGACATAGCGTGCCGAACCTAGTTTAACCAGTCTAAGTGACCTAGTTTGCAGACCATAGACATTCGAATGTAAACTACGGGTTTTTTATTTTGAAGGAACGCAAGTACATGAACGAACGTGGAATGAAAACGAGTGCGTAAAGGGTATAGCAGCGTATGCTGGGTGTCAATAGGAAGAAGAAAGGTGAAAGGAACAATATTCAGTCTTTGTAGTGCCCAAAGACCAAAAAATACGACGTGAAAGGCGAATAGCGACAAGAGGGAAACGTTTGAATCAAAGGATCGTACGCTCGTCATGTTGCTCTGTCATCCCCTACTCATCCTTCGGGTGGCTCTTCTTCTTCTTATGCACCTTTCCCGTTGACGGGCAATCCTTGATAGTGGCATTGTACCATATTTCCTCAACCTTGTACCATCCTTCCCCGTTGTCGGTGGGAAGATTGTTTGTCCACTCAACCAGAGACACTTTCCACGTGGAACACTCATCACAGGTCCTTTGCACGACGACATTGAAGTCTGACTTGTGCACTTTGGCGTTCGTGGGTCGTTTGTGAGGGACTGTCGTTGGCCAATAGTCCGGGTAGGCACCTGGAACCCCGACTAGTAGTGGTTCTGAGAACTCATAGTTTGGAATATCCAGCGTGCTAGTTGTGTTGTGAGTTTAGTCAGAGCTCGAGACACTAAAAGGTGGTTTACGCACACTAAGGCACAACACAAGGCCGGAGGATTGGGGCAGGGAGGGACATCTGATAGCTCTGACCCTGGTCCTGGACCGCCCCCCTTGGACGGGGATCTGTCCGCGTAAGACGAAAGGATGAGGGAGGAGAGGATGACTCCGGTGGAACGAGAGATGATCTTCATGTCTTGCAACGTTTGACAACAAAAACTTGGTATAAGTGAAATCAACTTGGAACTTCCGCAATGAAATAAATATGGTTTTGAAAGGGACCGGTTCAAGTCCGAGCGTCCGAGTGGATCCGAGCCGTAGATGCCTAAAATCATTCACGGAACACTCTACGCTCGAAACTCTAGAGATACCTACACAATTATTCCTCAAATTTTGCGAGTCCACAAGTATCTGTCCCGATATCTGCTGTTGCAGACTAGTCAAACCTGGGGAAAGTACTCCCCTTGCCAATGAGTCTTGCGGCAGGACGGTTGACCAGCGGTCCCGGATGGGAGTCGGATGATGAGACTGGCAAGAGCCCGTGCCTAAGGAATAAGAGGTGTGATACAGTAATAACGTATGAACCAGGACGATAAGAGTGCAGGTGTTCTATTACTCTCCGAATTCCTCCAAAGATGAATTCTCCATACTGTACGGCCTCTGCCAAATTCTTATATTGCTTAAAGCGTAGTGCTGTCATTAATCCATCCGCTTCCCTAATCCTTGAACCATTATATCCGCTAAGATGATCGAACGGGTTGTCGGGATGGTTGTCGGGATGGTTACAGGAAAGTTGTCATCTGGTATAGCCTATAGGGTGCCTGGGTAATTTAAGCTGAGGAGGATGAAAGAAGGAGGGTGAGGGTGTAATGAGGGTGTTTGTAAAAGGAGAATCCGAGGCCTCACGCAGTCCAGCTCAGAGTTCTCACGGTTCATACCATACCAGCTCCACGGTAACTCCCATGTCGTTAGTGATATCTTCGTTCAGCTCGAGCCGCGAAGCAAAGATTCCCGCTATTTTCTTTAGTAGCGGGTCTTGGTCCAAAATCACGAAAAGTTCCCACGTACTCTCGCCCTGTTCTGCTCTGCTTGGTTTACTAAGCAGACTACCAGGAATTCCCACGCACTCTGGCTTGCCCTGCTTTCGTTTGCTTGGTCTACTAAGCACTTGACCAGGAATTCCCACCCGCTTTTGCTTACCTTCGCACTGCCCTGCCACAGTTAAAATCCATATCCATTAGGGCCTAGGTTCTGATTATCTCATATGCCTGGCAAAACACGTCGTTTCTTGCTCTGCCTGTCGATAGAAAGATAGCGGGCGCTGCCGGTACGGCCCCTACCCCGATTATTTCCTGGACTGTTCGATCATTCTCGCAAGCTATATAAGAGTCCTGTATCCATCAGCATGGCATTATATTCGAAGATTCCAGGGAACCGAATGTATTGGTGAACGAAAAGAACGAATTTCGGCTCATCGACTTTGAAGAAGTGGCAGACGAACATGCGTGTACGAATTTGACGTGACTAAAACGACGCTGGGCCCTGAGGAACGGGAGGACTATGCTCCATTCTTTCAGTAATTGCAATACAGATGGGCTTTTGGATCAGAGGTGCACAAGACCTTTTCTCTACTTAGGCACTCGCAGACTAACTTCTGTTTCTAGAGGAAGTAGAGTTCTTCCCTTTTTTTCGATAAGACGGTCAGCCTTGAGCGGTAACCATCGTTTCGTGCAAATTTCTGTCATCCTCTTCCCAAGGACGAGGAATTGTAGGTGCGGGTTAATGGAGTCTAGAGGAGTCGCAGGCTGCGAGTTGAGGAATAGGCAAAGAGGTGCTTTGAATGTTCAAAGGACTATTATACTGGTATTAACTCTAACATGTAGCGATGCGTACTGTACAGTGTACGAATAGATTTTCTACCACAGTATGGCAGATGACCCGACTTCTTGACAGAGCGCTTAAGCAATGAGGCACCCAGACTGTGCTTACTAATACGCGACTAGGACGCGTCAGCGCTTTGCACTGACTGCCTCCTTCCCCCATTTCCCCCACTTCCCTCTCAACCGTCGTCCAAAATGCCTCTCGAAGCCACAATGATGATTATTGATAACTCGGAATACATGCGGAATGGGGACTATCAACCAACCCGCTTCGATGCTCAAGCAGATGCCATCAATGTCGTATTCCAAACCAAAGTAGATTCAAATCCAGAAAACACAGTCGGTGTAATGTCAATGGCAGGGAAAGGGTGAGCATTCTTCACCCTTCCATGCAATACCTTTACTTTAACTAGCCAATAGCCCCGAAGTACTCGTCACACACTCCAAAGACCTCGGACAAATCCTCCAAGCCATACACAAAACATCCAGTAAAATTGGCGGAGCAATCGATATACCTACCGCTATCGCCGTTTCCCAGCTCGCCTTGAAGCATAGAGAGAACAAGAATCTCAGACAGAGGATTATTGTTTTCGTCGGTTCACCTCTCGATGGTCCTGCAGCAGATGAGAAGGGCATGGTCAAGTTGGCAAAGAAGCTGAAGAAGAACAATGTCGCAGTTGACATTGTGTGTTTTGGTGATGGAATTGAAGAGCCTGACGCAGAGGGAAAGACAGTACTCAAGTCGTTTGTGGAAGCCGCAAGTAGTGGTGATAATTCGTGCGTTTTTATGGTCTTTATGTTTCAACTGGACACTAGCAATGCACTTGTGCAGGCATTATGTGACTGTACCTCCAGGACCAAACCTCATATCAGATGTACTCATAACATCACCTGTTCTTTCCGAGGATCGTAGTGCCAGTATCCCAGCAGAGCTCGGAGGCACGGGCGGTAGCGGACCGTCGGGATCGACATCAAACGCAAACGACTTTGAGTTTGGCGTTGATCCTAGTCTGGATCCTGAGTTGGCGATGGTGCGTCCGAATCTGATTCTACCGATACATATCCGGCCTCGATTCTCAACTACTCTTTACAGGCTCTTCGTTTATCGATGCAAGAAGCACAAGCAAGAGAGGCTGCCGAAAACGCATCCGCCCCTGCTTCTAATGCTCCCGAAACCAATCCTTCATCCGCCGTACAACCAACCTCGACGACAACGGTTCCGGCAGATCCAACAGATGACGAAGAGGAAGCGATGCTCCAGCAAGCTATCGCCATGTCTCAAGGCGAAGATGTAGATATGGAGGGTGGTACTTCGACACCTAAACCTGGAGATGTAGGCGGGATGGACGAAGATGAGGAGGATGAAGACGCGGCTATCGCCAGGGCGATTGCGATGAGTATGGAGGACCAAAGTCGGAACCAGGACAAGGATAAAAAGTAGAACATACCCTGCGTTAATTTCCGTGGGCAATCAGTATCTTTTTCCCTCTTTCTGTTCCCCTCCGAGGGCGTAAACAATGATACCGCACAACAGCTTTAGACAGACTTTGACTTTGACTGGCATTTATATTGCCCCTGCGTAAGTTGTCAGGCGCTGAGGTGGATCTCCTTCCCAAGTTATTCCACCACTCCGCGTAGATCGAGGTGATTGCCCATTCAAACGCCGCTCCAGGCGGTATCGATGCTCTTGCGGTTTGGGCCAAAAGAAAAATGAAAGAGCTCGTCAAACCTCGAGAACAGCTCCGAACTATGTAGGTCTGCAAACTTAGATATCGTGAATTCCCGGACCGCACGCGGACAGCCGGACAAGAAAAAGAAGGTATGCTAGTGCAGACTACGAAGCGGTGGTGTGAGCCGTGACGTCAAAAATCGATATTCCTTTTCTGGACTCGTGCGCAACCCATAAATTGGAGAAGGTTCCGCATCTTTCCTTCATCTCCTACTTCCATCTGCGTTCACAATGGGTCTCCTTGATACCGTTCCCGTAGGTACTCCTGGGATTCCTGGTCAGCTCTTTCGCTCATTTCTTTGGATTCTAGACTGGCGTTCTCACTGGAGAGAATGTCGTAAAAGTCTTTGACTATGCAAAGGAGCACAAGGTTTGCCAAAAGTCTTTTCCTACGACGTTATCGAAGCTGATTGAAAACTTTTGCAGTTTGCCATTCCTGTGAGTACCAGCACGTCGTTGAGTTATCGAGACGCGAAGATTGAATGATAATACGTCGATTTCATACGAAATAGGCCATCGTGAGTCGCCTACGACCAGCTTCTTGATTGCGGGAAGAGACTGATTCAATCGATGACAGAACGTCACCTCTTCTTCGACCGCAAACGCCGTTCTTGAAGCTGCAAGGTTGGAGTCTGCGAGTTTATCGATCAAGGCATCACCGCCTCATTGACCGTTTTCTTCACCCACTCAGAGACATCAAGGCCCCAATCATCCTCCAAGTCTCCCAGGGTGGTTCTGCCTACTTTGCTGGCAAGGGTCTCGCCAACGACAAGCAACAAGCTTCCATCGCTGGTGCCGTTGCCGCCGCTCACCACATCCGAACTGTCGCCAAGCACTATGGCGTGTGAGTGTTTCCTTCTTGGTCCGTTAGCTATTTGTATTAAGTGCTCAAATTAACAGCCCCGTCATCCTTCACTCTGACCACTGCGCCCATAAACTTCTCCCATGGTTCGATGGCATGCTTGAAGCCGACGAAGCCTACTACAAGGAACACGGCGAACCCCTCTTCTCTTCCCACATGCTTGACCTCTCCGAAGAGCCCAAAGAAGAGAACATTGCCACCTGCGTGAAATACTTCAAGCGCATGGCTCCTCTCGGTATCTGGCTCGAGATGGAGATTGGTATCACCGGTGGTGAGGAAGACGGCGTCGACAATACTGGTGTCGATAACGCTGCTCTCTACACTCAACCCGAGGATATCTTTGACGTCTATGATGCTCTCAGCAAGATTGGTCCGGGATTCTCGATTGCAGCTGGCTTTGGTAATGTACATGGTGTGTACAAGCCGGGTAATGTCAAGCTGCAACCGGGTCTCCTTGGGAAGCACCAGGCGTACACGGCGTCAAAGGTTGGTGCGAACACAAAGCACGAGAAACCCTTGTGAGTGAGGCTTGTGTAATATCGGGACACCGTGTTCCGTTGGCTGACTGTTCCTGTCTTTGCTTAGGTTCCTGGTCTTCCACGGTGGATCTGGCTCGACAAAGGAGGAGATCAAGACTGCTGTTGAGAATGGAGTCGTCAAGATGAACGTTGACACTGATACTCAGTTTGCGTACTTGCAAGGCATTAGGGTGAGTAGTCTTTCAGCGTGGACATATTGGTCGGAACTCTGACATGTGATTGTTCTTCCTTTGTAGGATTACGTCCAGAACAAGAAAGACTATTTGCAATCTCAGGTTGGTAATCCTGAGGGACCTGACAAGCCCAACAAGAAGGTGAGCTCGCCATAGTCATTACCATCTCCATCATCGATACTGACAGAGAGGATTCCCAGTACTATGACCCCCGTGTCTGGGTCCGTGAGGGTGAGAAGACCCTTACTGCTCGTGTCAAGGAAGCTTGCCAGGACTTGGGCAACGTCAATCGTCTCTAAGCTGTGCATACATCGTCATCATTGCTTTCGAACGTTGATCATGGGAACGAGGAAGGAAGTGACTGAAGTAGATGGAAAGAAATCTAAAAAGTGTACCACTTGCTGTAATTATGTAGTAGATTATTAAATACGCTTGTCGTGCAGACGTTGTAGATCATAGATTGGAGTTCAGCCGGGCGGGGCGTTAAGCGCCGAGGCCGCGAGTTTGAACCAACTTAACCGCTACTTGGCACCATTACCGCGTTCATTCTTCCATTATTCCGTTTTCTCAAGTGGATGCGTAGTTGGTTAGGGATTACTGTAGGACGACGTTTCCCAGCGGAACTGCCGCTCTACTTTTCTGCGGCGGAAAGGGATTGAAGGAGCGGGCAGCGGCCGTATGGTGAGTTTTCATGACCTTTCGCACATTATTCTTCTTGGAAATCGCGTCGTTCCGGATATGCGTTATAGAGCATCATTTCGCAGGGCACGTTGCGACACCAAGATGGAGGAGTTGAATGGAAGACTTTCACAGGGCCGTACACAACAATGAGGTGTATTACAGCCTTTCGCACATCGATAGTTTCATATTGGGCCTTACATTCCGTTTGCCATTTAGTACTCGATCCCAGCCACACGATGTACCAGGCAAGCCGATTCATTCCCGCAAAGAACATGCCAGCCAACAGCCAACGCCTTTCATCCGACATGGCTCGAGAAACTTCAAAGTCAAACACGATACTTAATAACGCGCAATAGTGAATGTGATTAAAAATGCAAATTGCTGGGAATTTTTTTACGTCTCTTCTTGCTACTTGGAAGCCGGAACTGGAACTGGCAACGCACCCTTGGTTCGCACATACTTTACGAATGCCTAAAGTTTTGCTCTATCAACGTCGGTCTCTATCCAGATGTGCCGGTTTTCACCTTTCCGCTCAAGCTGCCCATATCTGTGATACTACACACCCCGAACAGAGAAAAAAAAAAAACGCTTGTCGACTTTCTCAATAAGCGGAGTTAGGAGCTGCCGAACCTCTTCGGATTTGTAGCGCACTGGGGTAGCAAGTCAGCAAAAGGAAGGGGAAAGGAGGACGAGCTAGTTTGGAGCACTCGCTTCTAACCACTGGCGCCAAGTATCTTGTGGCGGCAAACGGAGATTCCACAAATCATATCCGGAGACGCGTTTGGCAAGCTCGCCGCTCGCCTTTCCTGTTATAATCGACTGGGAGGGGAAGACTTGCAACAAATTTGATAAAGGCTTCTGGGGAAACTTCGTAGCCGCTGTAGACTGCATAGGTATCGTAGCCGTAGCCCATGAAGATATAGCGTCGGGCTTTTGAGGGTCTCGATGCCATGTGGCAGCCGCTCAACCTCTTAACGCAAGGCATTGACTCATTGACTCCTTACTTCCTCAACGACTCCTGGAATCATACAAACCCCTCAGTATTCGATCACTTCTCGTCGACTATTACAAAAGTGTTCGGAAGCAGATGGAGGAGGGCACAACCGCAGAGGAGCTGATAGAAGCCCGGGAAGAGATGATGGAAAAGGCGGAGAGGAACTGGAGGATCCGGTATGTTGCTGAATTACTTATCAAGTGGACAGGTGTGATACTAACAATGGTCGGCAATGTACAGATGTCCCTGGCTCCAGCCCAAGTCTGAGTCGAATGCGAATGCTTATCCGCATCTCATTGTGTTCGTACACGAACCAGTGACGAGTCCGATAGTAGCCTGTGGTCGCAGTCGCGATTGTTGATCATTTACCATCACTACGAACATATTTTACTTATTCTCCCAAATACATTTTTACACGCTACTTGCTGCAGTGGGCTATCAGGGTCCGATGGCAAGTACGAGTCCGTTTTCTGGCGTCCAGGCGTTGTAGCTAACCGATGATGAGAGCGAAGCCGAACGACGAAACGAGCCAAACAAAACCATCTTATACCTTCCGTATAAGGAAAAAAACTGACAGAAGAAGACGAAGTCCTCGTAAACTCGGACTTGTAATCTCAACGACAATTACCTCCTACAAAATGTGGATCATGGGACTCAAAGGGCAAGCCGGGCTGGGAGATCTCGGACGATGCCAAAGATGGTGGTGATTCGGACCTGAGTAGGGTGAGAAATCATGAAAGTTCAAGCGCGCCCTCAAGCTCAGCTGCTCAAGGTGTTGAATGTAAGTATTCCGATACTCGTCGTATATTGAATTACTGATATGATGCAGCGAAAGTCAGTATTCCATACGCAACCGTAATGCTGAGTAGCAACTTCACCACCTTTCCGTTCTCATCATGCTTGACACTCCTACAAGGCTACAACCCTACAACCGTGACCGAATGACTCCTCTTTGATCGCGACACTAGATACGGCATTTCAAATACTAAACCAGGCACGACTTTCCGAACAAGGTGCGTAATACACCCCGCGGAGTAATTCGCAACTTAATCAGAACTGGCGGTCATTCGTATACTCCGCTATTTCGCTCCACACGCGCGGACAAGTACCAAATCAAACCAGCTTTACAGTCAGGATAGGACGCCTAATCACCGACATCCTGACAGATCTGACGTTTAACGTGGCATCCTCGTGCACATGCGATGTAGGTGTCATGTTGCGTCTCCTGGCGACCTCAGCGATCTGCCCCTTCGACGCCATCCCCCGACCCCCTTATCCTCATGGCTGGGGCGTTCCATAGTGCCAGAGACTTTGATATTTCTGGAGGAACCTTCAATGTAATCCATGGTGTGCAGAATAACCACTTTAGTGCTCCTGGTGCGTGTTTGATTACTGGCATAGTCTACCTAGTTACTCATCATCCACCACAGACGACGTACTCCGATTCCTTGCGGGACGTGCTTCCGGGAATGCAGCTTATAACGCAGGGCAACGTTTCCCTCCGCCCAAATGTCATCCGGGTACCCGCGTAAAGGTTCTCGAAGCACTGAGCAAATGGATTGAAGACGATTCGAAGAGCACGAGAGTTTACTGGCTCCATGGCCCCGTTGGGGTAGGAAAGTCTGCAATCGCCCAGACGCTGTCGGAGAAGTACGCCAGTACAAAACTGGCTGCGGCTTTCTTCTTTTCGCGGAATGATGCAACTCGTAATGAACTGGATTCATTTGTTGCCACAATTGCATACCAGTTCTGCACGTCAGACACTCTTCGAGATGTCGTCGGTCCCCTTATCCTCGAAGCCATTCGTTCGAATCCCAGGATCTTCGACACCTCTGTCGAAAATCAGTTCCTTAGATTGCTCCTTGAGCCATTTTCGAAATTGACACCAGCGCAGCGACAACAACTCCCTAATCTCATAGTCGTGGACGGGCTTGACGAATGTGTTTATATTCCATCCCAAGAGAGGCTACTGATGATCATCGGTGGCGCCATTGCTTTCTCTGCCTCATTCCCCTTTATTTTCCTCATCTGCAGTCGTCCCGAGCCTACAATTGTTGATGGTTTTGACGATGCAGGTTTTGCATCTAATCTCAAACGCCTCTCAATCTCATATGCGTATAAGGATATCCAGAAATATCTCGTAGAGGAATTTGCCCGTCTTCGAAAGAAATATCGCGCTGCTCTGCAGGAGGAGGACGAGTCATGGCCTGGTGAAGGCGCAATCTGGGCACTTGTCCGGAGAGCCTGTGGACAGTTCATCTTCGCTGCCACCGTCATCAAGTATATCGATAATCGGGACGAGCTACCCCAGGATCGGTTGAAGACAATTTTGACAGTGCAGCCTGGCGGCGTTCTGGACTCTCCATACCCTGACTTGGATCTACTATACCGACAAATTCTGTCGATGTATCCCAATTGGGATCGGGTTCGTCCGATTCTGAGACTACTTGTCACTCCTGACTTCCGGCCTTATGGATTCACACGCACCAACTGGTACCTCTCTACTCCCTCCTTTCGATCGAAATCCATTATTGCGGCACTTTTGAAGCTGAGAGTAGGTGAGGTGGAAACATCTTTGTCTAGGTTACATTCAATGATATACATACCGCCACAACACCACAAAAGTTGGGACGCTGTGCATATTTTACATGCCTCCTTTGCCGAGTTCCTCCTGGACAGCACACGCTCAGGAGAGTATCACACTCCAGTGATGTCTCTGATGGAATACTGGGACCTCGTAGGCGCGCTGCTGCTTCGGGAATTCTCTTCCTACACGCGAGACTACCCGCCATATTGCATGCCACGCCAATCGTTCCTTGCATCGTTTGAAATTTGGCAGGACAAAATTGATGGTGCTAAGACGGGTCTGATGCCCTTCGCACTTGACCACTGGTCACATTATTGCACCCGAATAGTCGGGTCGCCAAGTGATGACTTACTCGTTGCGTTGGACGAATTTGATCCTTATTCTGTGCTCACTATGCTAATTAAGCGTACGCCAGGCGTATGGTCATGGGAAATGCTGTGGAATAAGTCTTTGAAGTGGGCACAGGTCTGTATTTTCCTTTCCTTAATTGTATTGTTACCTGATTATTGAACCAGTTTCTTGGGGAAAGAGCTCCTAAAAAATTTATTTCAAGGTTGGAATCGTTCTTCTCCGGATTCCACATTGGCCTCGCCCCGGAACCTCATCCACGGACAACCTTGGAGCTGGAAAAGGCATTGTTTGGATCTATGTTAATGCGCGGACCCCCTAAAGCTTTCCTGGTTCTTCCCCCTGCCATGGACACCAGTATTCTTCCCGAGAATTGGCTCGTGGCCCACATTGCTTTTGATGCCACCTTCCGCAATTCCGGCTTACAGTACAGCGTGAATGTGACGCGCATAACAGATAGAAATGGAAAGGTGCTGAGGACAAGCACCAGAATATCCCATTCCAAGAGCCATATTCGCAATTCCAAAGAGTGATAAGGGCAGTGCTGAAGACGATGCTGAGAAGCATACAGTCCCGACCACCGCCGCGGTTGAGGGCTCCGCATCCTGAACTGTGGTCGAAGAGAATTGCCTGGAACGCCCTCCTGTCTTCTTCGCGGCCATGTACACCCATACTGTTGCCAGCTTCCGACATTTTCCAGAGCCCCATTCCCCATCCATAATCCCATATGCCTGGCAACTGGATTACGAATTTTCGAAAAACGTCCTAAAGGGTACGATACGAGACAGCACTGGCACCCCTTGGCTAGGGACGAACAAGGTCGAGCAGATAACCACACCAAAACGGAGCTATGATTGTACAGTTGCACCACCACCTTCCGTACTCTGGTTTCTGATTACATTTCGCTAATAAAACACTTCCTTTCATGGACGTTGCTCATAACCTCACACTATCTCATTCTGTTACTTCGAGTCATAGTGACTACGTTAGTAGCCCATCAGTTCCCCTATACTCCCCCCGTCTCTTCGTGCAAAAGTGTATCATGGCAACCACCATTGTCAACAAAGTGAATACTGTGTTCCGACTACTAAATGTCTTAATTAGCATAGTTCGTCGCAGCAGACACGAAAGATAAAAGGGAAGGAGCATACCTGCCGAATGATGTCCACAAATACCGTCTCCTCCCTCGTGATAAATACTTGGCGAGACTAGCGTGTGTCGTGTTCGCAGTACGGTGGTTTGCTGTATGTATGAGGGAGTAGCGACGCCGCGTCAAGCCGGTCAGCTCTCGAAGAAGAGACAAAGGGAGTGCGTACATCAGGATGCGTATGAGCTCTATCACATTCCAACTGAGCCTCGTTTTCGTTACCACTCTCAACGTCCATTTGTGCATCTAGTTGAGCGTTCGTCCCCGTCTGATTTGGCCGCCCTGGAGTCTTTGAGCTCCTTCTTAGAAGCTTTCTCCTCGGATGACTCCTCCCTTTTTCTTGATAACGGAAAAATCGGTATGTTCCACATTCCGAGGCGAGCGCAGTCGGGTTGGAGGTACTGGAGGATGCGTTCTGTGCGTTTAGTATCGATCGATGGGAATAGGTAGGGGGCGTGACGGATCCATAGGAATGGGAATACTCCCTTGAAACCCGAACGTCATTCTTCTCCATTCCCGGGACTTGAGGTGGGTGATTAGGTTGACGTATTCGCCGTTGGACATGGTTTCAGGAGTTGAGGGGATATTTGGCGTACTCCCCCAGGTGGTTAGTAGAGGAGCTGGAGCATGGAGTCTATAAGCTTTCGTAAGGGTAGTTGAGAGTACGAGGAAGTGGGAGGAAGGTAAGAAAGAACGAAAGAATGTACCCATAACCTGACGTATTCGGTCTTCCACAAAAGCTAGGAACAAAGCATTTTCGCGGTCAATTGATATCTGCCGAATCGGAATTGCGAGTCTGGCTATCCAGAGTCGTTCCTTATCGCTCCGAGGTCCTAGCTTCATCTAGCAAATATGCGAAGCGTTCGCAAAATCGCCTTGTCGCCTTCACAATGAATTGCAGGCAGGGCGTTGAAGGGTGAGCAGCTGTATTGAGAGTTTGACATCGTGAGATGGGGTTAGGAACGTAAGGGAAAACCAGCTTTTGGATACGCCAAGCTCCTGGTGGCCGGCGTCACCATTGAGGCCGTAGCCGTTGACATCTTCATTATTGACCTTCGGTTCTGCGGTCCTTTCGCCTTCTCCTATAATGGCATCTCCGTTTGTCTGGTAAAGCCTGTGTGCATAGCTGGTATGATAGGAACTGGTGTGTCGCGGTCGGAATCCAGATATGCATAGTGAAAGATTGTATGAATTGGACGTACCAACATCAAGAAGCAGGTATACAGCAATCTGTTCTATCTTTGCCAACAATCCTTCTTAGTCTGGAACTCTCTTCCAGATCCAACGAATGCAGGAGATTTACTATTAGGACCTTGTTCCTGCTCGCGTTCTTAGGTCGAGTAAATAGCTGATAAGGGGCACAGAATACGCACCCTAATAAGCTAACATCTTTCTGCGTTCTTCTGAAGCCGCGGGGGTTTGGAGAAGACTAGAGTTGCCAAAATGGTTTTGGGGTTCAGTAGGTTGTGACTGAAAAAAGCGTCAGCAGGACAAGACCGGGCGCTAATCGCGTTGCTCGATCAATTCAACCACCATCACGTTGGCGCACTAATCGCACAATCCAGGGCATTGACTTGGTGTCAGCTTACTGCAACTACTTCTCTTCGCACGAAAATGCACAAAAAAGTCAGCTCGTGGATTCCCATCTCCTTATCAAACGGGATTGGGATCCGTTAGATACTGTCCCAAAAAGGAGAAGCTTAACTAGCTTCGAACATTGAATATTGGCCAGGTTTATCAATC
This sequence comes from Moniliophthora roreri, assembly GCA_001466705.2. Classification (NCBI taxonomy): domain Eukaryota; kingdom Fungi; phylum Basidiomycota; class Agaricomycetes; order Agaricales; family Marasmiaceae; genus Moniliophthora; species Moniliophthora roreri. The sequence goes on along the minus strand of LATX02000035.1, from coordinate 114,283 downwards.
AGCACCCTTGATAGGAGGAATGCTCACACAGTTCGGGCATAGTTTTCTTATTGTCGCTCAACCCTGTTTGAGACTTCGATATCCTTCTCTGTCGTTGCTCGACGAATTCTTCCAGTATGGCTTTCAATAGCCCTAGTGGAGTTAAGATTCGTGGAGGAGCTCATAACGTGGTCCACGGTGATCAAAATAGCGCGAGCACCACAATCTATAACTTCAGTTCTGCTGGTGAGTGTTCGTTCGGAGCTCCGCTGGATCCTTTGATACTCATCACTCGCTCGCTGATTGCAGGTGATACGAGCATACTTCAATCCCTCGCAGCGCGTGCTGCCGAGAGTGCGGGCTACAATGCAGAACAACGTTCCCCTCCTCCGAGATGCCATCCAAACACCCGCGTAACAGTCCTGGACAGGTTAAGCAGGTGGATTGAGGGCAATTCGAAGACTACCCTAGTCTACTGGCTTCATGGTTCTGCTGGCGTAGGAAAGTCGGCCATTGCCCAGAAGTTGTCAGAGGATTACGCTACCACGAGATTGGCTGCAGCCTTTTTCTTCTCCCGAAACGACGGAACTCGCGACAGGTTGGATCGATTCGTTGCAACCATAGCGTACCAATTCTGCACGTCCAACTCCTTTCGAGACGTCGTCGGCCCTTTGATCATCGAGGCTATTCGGGCTGATCCAAATATTTTCCACACCACCTTCGAAAACCAGTTTCGAAAATTGCTACTCGAGCCATTTGCGAAATTGAAACCAGCCCAGCGACAACAACTTCCGAATCTCATCGTCATCGATGGACTTGATGAATGTGCTGTTCCAGGATCTCAAGAGAGGTTGCTGAGGTTCATCAGCGATACAATCTCCTTCTCCACCGAGCCATTCCCCTTCATACTCCTTGTATGCAGCCGCCCCGAGCCCCACATCCGTGACGGCTTCCACCTCGCATCTTTCACTTCGAGACTCGAATGCCTCCCAATCTCAGATACAACGATCCGATTCTTAGGGCACAAGTCTGAATCAGATTGTGATATCGAAAGATTCCTGTCACACGAATTCGCCCTCCTTCGAAAGAAGCATCGAGCTGCTCTGCGGGAGGAAGACGAATCATGGCCTGGCCCAGATGCCATGCGTGCTCTCGTTTGGAGAGCCAGTGGACAGTTTATTTTTGCTGTCACCGTCATCAAATATATTGATACTCGTGATGATCTACCTCAGGATCGCTTAAAGACGATTTTGATGATACAGTCTGAGGATATTCCGGACTCCCCATATCCGGAACTAGATCTGTTATACCGACAGATTCTGTCGACATGTTCCAACTGGGATAAAACTCGTCTCGTTCTAAGAATTCTTGTCACAAAATCCCTTCCTAACACAGGCTTATATCCGATTCCCCCGCGCTCTACGTTCATTAAGGGCATCCTGAAGCTTAGGGCAGGCGAAGTCGAGACACTCTTGTCCAGGCTTCACTCCGTGTTACGGATACCTGACGACGAAAGCTCCAACATACACATTTTGCATGCCTCCTTTACCGAATTTCTCTTGGACCGCTTTCGGTCGGGGGAGTTTTGGACTCCAAGGATGCCAAGGACGGAGTACTGTGACCTTATAGCCGTCTTCCTCCTTGACACGCTTTCCTGCCTTGCGACATCTTACCCTCCGTATTGCTTTTCATTCGCTACGGCATATGAAAGTTGGCAAAAAAGACTCGGTGAAGAGGACGATCTGACAGTATTCTCAGTTAGATACTGGTCGGATTACTGTGTCAAAGTTCTTTCACCAAGCGCCGACTTACTTGCTGGATTGAACAAGTTTGATCCTTATCCTGTTGCTGCCATGTTACTTTGTCGTTCGCCCGAGAACATGTCATCATGGACATCCAGATGGGCACAGGCTATGGTATGGGCGCAGGTGTGTGAAGTCCTTATCTCGTAGATCGTGCCAATACCTGACTTGTGATCTAGTCCCTCGAAGGAGCTCCTCAGGCGTTTATATCTAGGCTGGAATATTTCTTCTCCGGATTTCGCATCGGCCTTGCTCCGACATCTCCGGTCCAGACGAGCTCCTACCTGGAAAGCTTCCTCTTTCGTCCTGACGATGGTACCGATGGACCAATTCAGGAATGGCCTCACGTCCCATTTGGGCGGCTCGGGTCGCATAGAAACTTCTTACCGCTGGTACTACCTACCACGACTGACGCTTCTGCCATACTCCCCGAACATTGGGTCGTGGCCAACGTTCCTACTAAAAGGAACGACTTGTTCTTTCGAATCAATCCGGCCCGTAACATCGAGATCCTTCGAAAGCATTGGGTTGTGATGAGCTGCATTGCAAAATCGAATCAGCCAGAATGTGATTCTCCCGAAGCTGCTCGGAGACGATTGGAACCACTTGACATCGAAGACCTAAACGCGAAGAAAATGAACAATTCCGATGGTGGGTGGCATTTCGTCCCGGAAATATCTAATCTGATCTTTTTACTAACTATCCGATTTTCAGATACAATTCCTCAGAAAAGTGCCATCGAGGCCCGTGCACCCGACACGTCTCCGAGCGGATGCAACAAAGCGATTCGAGGGCAAATCGCGCACGACTATATCGATGACACGGATGCGGAACCTCAGACAGCGACCCAAGGTTCAGCGAAGTCTACCCCTCAGGCTGACGTAGTTTCTAGCTCGACTAGATGTCAAAAAACCAAAGTACAGGGTTCTCTTTACACCTCCGAAATATTGCAACCTCAGCCATCTCGATATCCACGTTTCGGTGCTGATATAAGAAACGCTTTCGAGTCCGACGGTAAAGCACCTCTTTTGCCCCGAAAATAAGTAGTGTTTGCTAACGAACCTCAAGTCGAACTTGTAGATACACCAGTACCCCCTTGTTCCCAAGAAGAGAATATCAGGATCCAGAACAACCGTATTGCAGATGGCTTTCCCCAGTTTCCGGAAATGATCATCACGAACACTCGGAAAGTAACGCAAGTCGCTACCGAGTTTGTACCTGATGAAGTACAGGACACACTTTACACTGTGGCTGCCCGAGCTCCGGCCCAGCATGACGATATCACAAATGCTCTTCCTTCAGGGATGTTGTGGGCAGGTGTCCTGGTGCTACTGTGCTTCACCAACTGGATGCTCGCAGCGTTGGGCGTGTGAACGCAGGTCCTCAGAGCAAAAGCATCAGACCAATTTCGGGTCTCGGACAAATAACTGGCTTGACCTAGTTTCACGTGTATCTCGAGATGCAGTCCACTAGAGGAGGCTTCTATCGAGGAGAGTTTCGAAGCTGAGCTGTGGGACTCGGGTTGAGAGCCCGAGGTGACCAATCAATGTTAACGTCAGTTCGTATCATCACGTAAACCCCCACTTTGCAACTTACTTGAGGCAATCATGTTCGGTGCGATGGTTGAAGCTACTTACTGGTCGCACGGGTACATGTATGCTTCCAAATTGTATGTCAAATTGCTGATACTTTGCATAGCAACGAGGAAGCGAAATTTCTCGTCGCTGTCGTTCTCTCTTGAATCACGGCGCCGAGATCCGGCTTTTCAAGCTACAGAATGCGATCAGTTGAGTGGCAAGTAGGCATGATTGTGCTGTATAGTACAGCGTCGTTTCTAACAGGGATGGTAGGCGGACTTCGTCGACGTGTCTTCAACGCTTTCCCTCCAGTTCCTCACTATCACGATTGCTGCCAGCGTCTCTGGTAGAACAAATTTGGTCTTCCAAGTAAGTACTCTTTGTACATTGCTTATACAACAAGACTCGGAGTCACTTATGTAACTGCAGATGAAATTCTTTGATAGGACAATAATTTCATTGTTTTCCTTGGCCGAGATGCCATCCTACAACCTTCCATCATGGCAGCTGGGTTCTCTACCTCAATGAACAATGAAGCTCTTCGCCATCGGCGACCTGTTTTCATGAAATGATGGTAGCTGAGTGTTCCCCACGCTTCCACTTCAGGACAAAGATGGAATATTTCCCTTTGTCCTGCTGAAATGACCGTGGCCATGGCTCACGGCACTCACACGCTATCTCCGTGACTACGCCCTGCGTATAAAGGGCAGGATTGCTCTTCTCCAAGCCGACAAGTCCTTGGACACGAGTTCCTCGTCAGTTATACTCCATTCCTTATTTTCTCTCCGTCACTGACCTTTCCAACTTAGAATTATCTCATCATGTCCATCATGTCCACCAGCACCTTCAACCCTTACCATGGGCGGCCGAACCTCAATATTGGGATCGCTCTCTTTCACCACTTGGACCACCGAGGTCGCCTGAATCCGCACTGGGCAATCATCGCCCATGAAGACGACTATTTTGGCCGCGACGCTAGGATCTTCCAAATCGCCCGCGACGAAACCAGTAACTGGGTCCTCCGCCATAACACCCGCACCGTCGATCGCGAGGATAGGACGCTTATCGGCATTATAAACGTCGGTTCCATCATGCAGGACAGGGGTTGGCTCGAGAATTTTGCCTCGCAATTTCCTGCAGGCAAAAATGGTTCGGATCCAGGCGCATTGAATGTTTGGTGCGGCGCAGCATGGGTCATTCGATTCCTCTGGGGATTAGTCCTGCTTTCGGTGTTGACGCTACCTGTTCCGATTTACGAATTTTTTGGTTACGCCAAAAAAACAGAGAGTACGGTTATTGAGACGCGTCAACTTGTACCCAACAGGGTCGCAGTTGTGAATCTAGTCTGATCATATGTTCTTTCTACACGAACTGTCGGACAGTCAGCCTCATTCAGCAGGTAAACCACTACGATTGTGGGTGGTATCGGCATTAGAACGGCGATACGGTATTATGTACGAAGAAGGTATAATAACGTTCATAGCGTTTATTGATAGAACATGCATGGTTTCTTGCTACAATAGCAATGACCTGACGGCGAATCCTAAGTGAAGCAGTGAGCATCTCGAGAACACAAGGGTTAGGAATTCAATCTGAGGCTACTCGTATACGACACGCAATTTGAAAAGAGCACCGTAACACTCCTTAGCAGCTTCACGAACCCATTTAGTAATTCTCGTTCTGTCCCTCGCATTTCGGGTCAAGCCGCCGGTCACCATGATCCATAAAACTTGAGGAACACGTCAAGAGTCAAAACACAGGATCAACTAACCGCCGCCGAAACGCAGGACACACCATCGCGTCCACCAACGAGTGGTCCTCCATAAGCTTGAGCTTTTCGATGCATGACTGGACATTGGTCTCTCGCGATGAACCTGGTTCAATGTTAATCATTTGAAAAGAGTAGATTGTAGTGTACAATATCCTATAAATAAGGGCTAGTCAAGTTTTCTTTTAATGGAGGGACGAGATGTAACGCATGTATGTCAATGATCTTTCGGGAATCTGTCCAAGAACTTGAACACCTTTAGTCCCTCCTCAAACGCATTAACGAGCTTCCCAACGTCATCAGCAACATACACCCCTTTCCTTCCAATGACACTCCTCCCCGTAAACACCTTATCCAATGCCTGCTTACCTCCGCCAATAGCACCAACTGGTTTTCCATACGTGTACGCTACTCGGACAATCGTCATTGGTCGCGCAGAGGGATACCACGAGGTGAACGATGCCTCGGCTGCGTCGTACAGGTTGTCTGTATGGTCACAAACGATGACTCCATCGAACAAAGTACCGTCTGAGCCGATGTAAGTGGCATCGACGCCAGTGCCTAGAGTCTCGGCGATGACAACTCCGTGAACACCCTTGGCTCGGAAAGCTTGAGCGATAGCAACGGCTTGTTCGACGGAGGCAGTGGAGCCGTTGAGGTTGGTGGCAAGAATACCAACATTCAGACCAGCAATGGTCTTGAGCGTTGTGTTGAAAACGGAAAGGTTGATAGTAGTGTTTTTGTGATAATATTGAGGGTCAGGTGCTGGAGCCTCGATGTTGATAGCTGAAGCAACTCGTTTGGCAAGGTCATTGTCGACCCTGTTGAGTTGCGTGATGAAATTTCTCCTGACATCGACAGACTGGACGCGTGCCAGCTCAAAACGAAGAGCGCTTACAATCATCTGCTGCTCATCCGGGGAGTTTGAGTTCCAAAAGAGGCGAGGCTGGCTCCAATGGTCTGAGAAGGTTGGCGACATCTCTCTGACATATCTCCCATCAGTGATTCGTCGAGCGGGTGCGGTGAAGAAGCCGTTTCCGACCGTTTGGTTAGCGGGTTTAGGGAAGCCGTGATTAAGTGTGTTCGGGGTGTATGGATAAATATTGGAGTGAATGAACTGTTGGCCGGCACCATTGCGATTATTGTTATGGACTCCAAAGCGACAACGATTGATAGGGAGTTGGTCAAAGTTGGGCGAGCCCATGTTACGGTTGAGTTGCGTATCGACATAGGAGAACAGACGGCCTTGAAGAAGAGTATCGTCTGAGAAATCAATGCCAGGAACAACATTCCCTGGAGACAGCTGGAGACAATGAGTGTTCGCCTTTGAAAGTGAACTCGAAATGAACACTTACCATAAGCTGTTCTGTCTCCGCAAAGTAATTCATCGGGTTCCGATTCAATACAAATTTCCCGAGAGGTGTAACCGGAACGAGTGTCTCGGGCACTATCTTTGTCGGATCCCGCAAGTCAAAGCCATACTTGAGTACATCCTCCTCGTCCATGATCTGCACACCAAGCTCCCATTCTGGGAAGTGACCAGCTTCGATGGCATTGAATAGATCCTGACGATGGAAGTCGGGATTCTGGCCGGATATAATGAGGGCTTCGGGCCAGATGAGACTAGCAAGTCCCTGCTGACTCTTGAAATGAAATTTGACGAGCTTAGATTTGCCGTGACGGGTGACGAAACGGAAAGTGTGAACGCCAAAGCCATCCATATGGCGATAGGAGCGTGGGATACCATGACCGGACATGGCCCAAAGGAGTGTGTGAAGTGTGGAGGGATTCTGGCTGAAGAAATCGTACGCGGAATCGTGAGCTGTCGCAGCTTGGGGTATTTCGTTGTCAGGACGAGGTTTAACGGCTTGGATCAAATCCGGGAATTGTATAGCGTCCTGAATGAAGAACACTGGAATATTGTTCCCTACAATATCTGAAGTACGGTCAGTGAATAGTAGTATTACAAAGGCTGTACCCGCACCATAATTTCCTTCCTCTGTATAGAACCGGAGAGCGAATCCATGGACATCTCTGACTGTATCTGCACTTCCACGGGATCCTGCAACGGTGGAAAAGCGGACAAAGATCGATGTCTGCTTCCCTGGTTTGCTCAAGAAGGCGGCGGCGGTAAGGTTAGACCAGTCACCATACGATTCAAAGTAACCGTGAGCCGCGGCGCCTCGAGCATGGACTAGAGATGATGAGAAGATTTCAACTTTTCAGATGAACCAAACTCACCAATTCGTTCAGGGATATTCGAGTGGTCAAAGCGAGTAATCTTGGTCCGGAGGACAAAGTCTTCGAGTAGAGTTGGCCCTGTTTGACTAGCTTTGAGAGAATGGGTGTCATCGACGGGAGTGCCGGAGTCCGTGGTGGTGAAAGAGGAGGAGTCATCGACGACAAATTGCTTCAGATACCCGTCGTCGCCAGGTAAGTTGCCTTGATTGTCCGCACAGAGTGCTAGAACAATCAAAGTGAAGTTGACCACGAGAAGATGTAACCTGCGCATGTGAATGTTCCTGGCGGGGGGTACGATTTCTTGATCCAAATTGTGAACCTTTTAAACGAAGCGCTGAATGAAATACACATGACCGAAACTGGCTTTGCTTGCTTTCAAACCAATGCAGTTCCGATTGGCTGAACCGTAATTAGCCGAAAAGAGTCGAGGAAAAAACTCGCAAAGCTTGAATCCACCACCTGCCAACGTCTAAACGCTTCTGCACCCTTGGTCAACAGTCCTTCGTGGCGTCATCAGTGTTGTGCATCCAAATCTATCTGATAGATGATCGTCCTGAATAGCGTACTTTTCAGGCTAGCATAGTTGAGTTGTACGGAAACGCGGATGCAAGAACAGAAGCAGAAAGTGCACTGTACAAGGCTTAACGGTCATAACGGAGTATCACGTAACGAGCTTGCCCAATTCGGACCGTTTTTCGTCCCGCTTTCGCACTGAAACAGCCGCACATTCTAGCCGCACCGTCTCGTCGATGAAACATTGGAGGCAAAACTCGAAGCAAGGTGCCAACGTCGAGACTGGGACACTTTGGGCTTTCTTCCGCATGTCTTTGGCGGCTCCGGTAGAAAGCTTTGATCATCTGAATCAACGTCCAACACAACTCGATGGATGGATAGATCTCTGACAGTTTGCAATATGAGGGATTTGCGGAAGAGGGTCCGCGCCACGATGACCGAGCTATGGCGAGTTTTCAATGGCTTTGCATGTGATGTGCTGTGTGATAATTCAATGATTTCCTATAGCTATGTCATGACAAGAGAGGTACAACTTCTGAAGCTCCTTGGCGGCGCCCATCCCAAGATCAAGCCGTCTGGATGTTCATCAATACCTATGACGGAATAGAGGAAAAAAGGCAGCTCACCGTCCTACTCGTACACCGATCATGCCTTCGCATATCCCTGAAGTGGGCGAGGTAGACACACTGTACACCATACAAGGCTTGATGCTCTTGCGAAGTTGAGCATGTGAGCTATTTGGATTATGGATAGTCAGAAGGAGTGAGAAGCATATAGCTACAAGAGAGCGCACCTATACGCTCATCATAACCTCTATCGCCGTAAAAGCGGTTACAGACGTATACTGAGTGCACCTTTGATCAGAGCGTGTTTTAGTTTCGAGTTTTGGGTAATCGCTGTATATTGTGAAGAGATGATGGGCGTCGCCTGATAAGAGTAGAAAAAGATAAAAGAACGCACATCACAAGACGGTATAGTAATGACGCCTCCAATTCCATTTCACACTCGCTCGCTCTTCTCTGCCTTCTCTTGTTGTCCTGGATGTCGTTCAGAGACAGAGAAACATGCCGCATAGCGAGAAATGTCCAGGGCCAACTACATCAGCCGAACGTCAGTACTGCATTCATGGAAACTAAAGAATGAACTTGCCAACCACCTGTCCAAGCGTTGACGAAACCATCCCTCCTCAAACACGTTGAGCGGACGAAGGAGAAAGTGTACCCCTCTCAGCCATAAACTCCGCTTTCAATAATGGACCATTGGTGAATTGAACGAAGTGTCGTCTGATATGAAGAGGAAACCCATTCTGGCCACACCGAGAGCGGGTTATATGAGTTTGAAGTAACAGTCCATTGTTGCTAATCTGCGAGTCGGCATTTTTGGTGAAAAAGGGAGGAAAGAGATAGATATGAACACAGATAACACACCTAAGAGGATCCATCATTGAACCCAAATCAACAAGGCCGTGAATAAAGCTCGTCGACGTTACACTAGGCACCCTCGTTCTGCAGACGAAGCACGGAATATCGGTTGGATAATAGGCAAACGGAAAACCTGGTATCGAGGTAGAAACTGAGAATGCTTGACCATTGACGATGAAAATGCCAAGTCTCGAGAGGCAAGATGTCCATGTTAAACGTTAAAGTTTAAACGTTCATCGTTCATCACCGGTCCATGTTCCCCGACAACAGCCGGGGAACCAGGGTTGCATCTCAATCCTCTCCATCCTCAAAATTGTTGCTTCCATTTGTTGAACTTCCCTATTTTTATGTCTGTTTTTGAGGGCGCGAGCGCCTTTGATATTTCTGGAGGAACTTTCAACGCAGTCCATGGTATCCAGAACAATCACTATGGTTCTTTCCACCTTGATCCTTCAGGTGAATCTTTGCTACATTGGGCATCGTCATTGACTTACAGGCTACAGATGGCATTATACTTCGAGATCTCGCAGCTCATGCTGCCGGAAATGCAGCTTACAACGCAGGCCACCGTTTCCCTCCGCCAAAGTGCCATTCCGGTACTCGCGTCAAGATTTTCGAGACCTTGACCCAGTGGATCGAGGATGATTCAAAGACCACTCGAGTTTACTGGCTTCACGGTTCGGCTGGTGTAGGGAAGTCAGCGATTGCCCAGACACTATCAGAGAAGTATGCCAGCACGAGATTGGCTGCATCATTCTTCTTCTCGCGAAATGATACAACTCGCAATAAGTTGGATCCGTTTGTCGCCACAATCGCATACCAACTTTGCACATCGGAGTGCGGGGCCCTTCGAGACGCCGTTGGTCCCTTGATAATTGACATCATTCGCTCAAATCCTCACATTTTCCGTACCACAGTCGAAAATCAGTTTCGTAAACTGGTTCTCGAGCCGTTCGCAAAGCTGAGTCCGGAGCAGCGACTGCGTCTTCCAGATGTCATTATTGTCGATGGTCTTGACGAATGTGTCGACTTTCGGTCCCAGGAGAGGTTGTTGGACATGATTGGCTACGCAATCGCTTTCATAACCCCATTTCCCTTCATTTTCCTCATCTGCAGTCGCCCCGAGCCTCAGATTCGTGATGGCTTCAACAATGCAGACTTTGATTCCAATCTCCAGTGGCTCCCGATTTCCAGTAAAGCGTATGAATCGTACCTGGATATCGAGAACTATTTCATTAAAGAATTTGTCCGCCTTCGAAAGAAGTACCGTGCTGCCTTACGTGGCGAGGATGAGTCATGGCCTGGTAAAGATATCATCCGGCGACTCGTCTCGAGAGCAAGTGGACAGTTCATCTTTGCTGCGACTGTCATTAAATATATCGATACCTATGATGAACTACCCCAGCAGCGGTTAAGGACAATTCTAATGAAAGAGCCTGGTGTCATCCTGGAATCCCCATATCCTGACTTGGATCTACTATACCGACAGATTCTGTCAATGTGTCCTCGTTGGGACAGAGTCCATCCAATTCTGAGACTACTTGTCTCCTCTCGCTATAGTCCCAATATATATTACCCCACCTTGTCTCGCCCCCTTCACTTGTCTCGCCCCCTTCACTTGTCTCACCCCCTTCACTTGTCTCGATCAATATCTACTATTACATCTCTTTTGAGACTCAGGGAAGGTGAAGTTGAGACACTCTTGTCAAGACTTCATTCAGTGATACACATACCTGATAATGAAGTCTCAGACCTGCACATTTTACATGCTTCCTTCACTGAGTTCCTCTTAGATGGGACACGTTCAGGAGCATATCATACTCCAGCAATATCTGATGAAGAGTGTACAGCCTTACTCTTCCTTCATATACTCCCCACTCTTACAAAATCTTACCCTCTATATCACATGCCATGCCGGCCACTCATTGCAACCTTTAAGAGTTGGCAAGAAAATCCTCTAGAACAAACTGAATCCAGGCTGGTACATTTTGCTGTCAAGAATTGGGCAGAATACTGCATCAAAGTCAAATCACCAAGTGATATCCTACTTCATCAATTGGATGATTTTGATCCTTATCCAATTGCTGCTATGCTTTTTATCTGCTGGGCAGACTTTTGGGATTGGACAGATTGGTGGACAAGGTGTATAAAGTGGGCACAGGTATTTATTCTACTCTTGCTAATTATAATTATAATCTAATTTATAAATTAGTCTCTTGGGAAGAAAGCTCCTCAAACCTTCATTTTGAGGTTGGAGTCATTCTTCTCTTCATTTCATATTGGATTTACATCTGAACCTCATGAATGGACAACTTCAGAGCTGAGGGAGGTTCTTGCTTTGGGTAAAAGACCTCCTGAAGATTTCTTCTTACTGGTTCTTCCCCCTACTATAGATATTAGCATTCTTTCTGAACATTGGCTTGTAGCCTATGTGACTTTTAGGCCTTCCCCATTTCTTGCAGTTTGGCCATCTGTGAGATGCATAGAAGATAGGAAAGGCAGAGTAATGGATACAATGCCAGAATCTCCTCTTCATACAGATGGTGAAGATGATGATTATTGGAGCAATGGAACTGATGAATTGTAGATATCTAGTAATATTAATTGCCCTTTCTGTTGTGTTTAAAGATAGTTGTAGTAGCTTTACTCTGGCTATTAAGTTGTAGTTATTTTGATGATAACATGTTGGACTTTAAGAGATCAAAACACATTTCTATAGAGATGAACAATTTGGCTCTTTAGAGAAATAGAATCAATTGTAACCTAGTAGAAACACCTGCTATCACCAAATGATTGGGCCTCTGAAACTCAATATGCCCTTATCCACATGATCATGTTAACCTGAAATAAAATAGTTGTAGTTAGTTAATGTGATTCAAGATATCTGACTACTGCTAGTAGGGCTTCGTACGGATTGGATGCGGATTGGATGCGGCTGCATCCGCTCGGATGATGGTTGTTGAGAGAGCAATCCGCATTGCCGGATGGTATCTGATGGATGGGGCAGATGATTGTCAGATGGAGGTTAAAATTTTTTTGTCAATTTGGTACATACATCTAATAACTATCGAGGCTTGTAGTCCTCTTTGAGAGCATCTTCAAAGACAAGGATACTGCAGTACAACATGAGCATCGCAGTTGTCTTGCCTGAAAGACTATGCTGATGGAGACCAATGACATCCTTCCCCTGACTTAATGCACGTTCGACAGCAACCAATGAGCCTATGTGGTTTTCAACAAACATATAACAAGTTGGAGGGCACTATACTTACCTGGTATAGTAGTGAATTTATGAGAGGTTGAGGTTGAGGTACGTTTACATGGTGGCTGTGATGCTTCTTCTTCTTCTGAATTAATGTCGGAAGTGGCATTGTCGTCATGTCTGCGGGTGGGTTTGTGACGCTTGGAACCTGCTGGAAGGATTGTTGAGAGGTCGGGAGGGTTGTGTTCACCAGCCATAGTAGATAACAATTGTGTAAACTGTTTTTTTTTCTTGCGATGCAGCTACTTGGGGTACGAATTTCTATTTCATAAACTGTACAGTTACACCGGAATATGCTGATGTACTACTCTCTCCATCCAGCGTTCATCCTCAGACTGGTTGGATGGCAATCTGCAGATGGAGTGCTTTTGAGGAGGCAATCCGCCATCGGAATCCGACTCACAATCGCTTGGATGCCGGCGGATCATCCGATCTGACCGAAGCCCTAACTGCTAGTAATATTCCTCTAAATCACTCATAACCAAAGTTTCTTGTGCAAGACCTTTGATGCCAGTGCTGTCTGTTCTGTGCACTTCCTCTCAGTTGCAATAATCACATTTGCTCACTCTGAGTAATCTTCTACTATTTCTTCTACCACCATTCCACCACTATCTCTATATTTCTACTGTTTTTGATGCATATAGGGCAACAGCCAACAGTACCAATCCTTACTACAGCTATACAACATTTCATTAGAGTAACCTACTGCTTTTGATAGGCATTGAGAGACTCTTGCCATAATGAAAGATGGAATTTGGCAGTGAGTAAGTAAAAGAAGATGCTGCTGCCACCCTGCCTACTGCCTATTAATTGATTAGAACTTCAAAGAGCTAAGAGTAGTCAGTGTGGCCACTTCTTACTTAAGCATCAGCTGTGCCCACTTTCTCTTTTTAGTGACACTTCCTGCCAGCCTGATCAGAAAGTAAGTATCATTTGAACACCTTCTATGTTTTTAATAGCATCATGGCATAGTGGATATGCCTGTAAGTGTAGAGAGGCTTTGTCATAGCTACAGTTTAATCCTTTTAGGAGCCAGTTTTTTTTTGAAGACCATGTAGCAGTCTGCAGCATGTAGTGCTGATGCAAAGTGCTTCTCTACTTAAGGGTTTGGGTTTGGAGTTAGAAATAGGTAGTGCACTTAAGAGCTTGAATCTAGGTTGAGATGTTTAGGGTAGGTTAGAGGTTAGAGGTTAGAGGTTCAGGTTAGGGGTTTGTAGTTAGAGGAGGGGAGGAATGCTCTGCAGTGAGGGTTCAGGGTTAGAGGTTAGGTTTAGCTTTTTATACTCTTAAATTTAATTATAGAAATATTTTTTATTTATAAAACATAGGTTAAGCTCAGAATCACTCAGAAAAGTGTTAGAGTGGGTTGTGTTGCCTTATTAGAGTGCTGACAGTGCACAGGAAACATGCTGATGGCTGACTAAGAAGTGTTCATACTGAGCACTCAAGAGCTAATACTGTGAATTTGTATGAGTCTATCTTGAGTTGAAGTTTGTGACAGTTGATACACCCAGGTTTTTTCAGATTAATACAAAAGTAGCAATGGCTAATATAGCAATTTGGCAAGTGAATTATCCCAGGTTATATTGCTTAAGTTCTTTTTTTTTTTTATCTATCTTAGCAAGAAAAAATCTCATGCATTTGAATCTGAGGAGCTCCAAAAAATATGTAATTTAATTGAGTATAAACTAAAGTTTTTAATGAACTACATATATCTTTCATAGCATCAGCAAAATGGACACCTAAATATAATAAATTATAATGTATTTTGCTGATTTTAGTCCATTATAATAAATTAAAATCAAGCAATGCTATTACAATACATTAAAATGCATTAAAATGAGACTGGTGTTATTATAATCCATTAAAATACAATAAAATGGGATGGTATTATTATAGTACATTAAAATGCAATAAAATGGGATGGTATTATTATAGTATATTAAAATGCAATAAAATGAGACAGGGTTATTATAATGTAGTAAAATAGATTGTAACAGAGGCAATCAAAACAGTGCATTTTTATGCCTTCCAGATGACAGGAAGAGGACTCTATAAAGTGAAGGGAAGCTTTTGGTTGGGGATTTGATCAATAGAAACAGCAAGAGGGTGGAGATAGGTCTTTTGAGTAAGGGGATATATTGTACTATGTGTGGTGGTAAGCATATGGCACTGTGGTACAGTGGTCTTGAGCACTCCGCAGCTGCTGAGGTTGCTGACTAATCCACCTTGAGGTTGAGGGTTCGACTCATGGAGGTTACAACAAATAAATAATATTTTTTTTTGTCCCTGACCCCCCAGGTGGGGCCGATGCATTATAATGGCTGAAATACATTATAATAGCCAAAATACATCATAATAGCCAGAATACATTATAACCATTTTGCTTCATTTTAATCCATTAAAATAAAGGAACAACAATTATATTACATTAAAATACACCATAATGATTATAAAGTATTTTGGCTATTATAATGTATTTCACTCATTTTATTCCAATATATTTAGGTGTCCATTTCGCTGATGTAAGGCAGCCACAAGACAGACCAGAACATATGAGGTGCAGAGTGCAACTGCCATTCTACCTCTCTAGTGGATGTGTCTAGTGTCATTTGAGCATAAAGCATTTTTTGCTTAAGGCAGCAATTAGTATCAACTGGAGCACATTAACCTAGCACTAGGCTGAGAGAGCAACCAGGACAACCTCAAATGACAACCTGAGCAGATTATCAACTTAAGTGAAATTGAGCATACTATCCTTAAGTGTAAGTTGAAATTCACTTGATAAATAAATGTCTCCAAGTCTCTGCAATTCAGTACTTCAAGGCACCTGTTTGCCATAGCACATTCACAGTCAATTTTAACACTTTATAGCAGCAATATAGATGTTTTCAATAATCTTTGGTGGATGTAACAGCATAAATAGATGTTCAATTCATAACATGAATGTGGAGACACAATGCTCCATAGCCTATTAGCCTATAGCCTCATCAGGTTCTTCAAAGCCAACATCTTCAAGTAATCACTATCTCCTACTACTCTGATTATGACAGATTGCACACCATATCAGTTTCAGTAGCAGAGTTCCATCTGAAATGACTGCATTGCTGCTAGTTGTAGTAAAAGAAAATGAGCTAAAAGTTGCATTGAAAGGAACTCACAACACATCTTGAATGTTCTATCCAAGTTTTGAATCTCTTGCTAGTGATGACAATGACAACCACAATAGGAATAATGTCTAAGAGGCCATGAGATCAATAGTTGACACTGTGAGGGCATAGATTGAAGGCAGTCAGGCTCCAGCTCTAAAGCTATTTGTAGGTGAGCAGCTCCACCTGGTGGCTCTTTGCTTTCTTCAATGCAAAGAATTACCCACAATATTGTTGTATGCATATAGAAAGACATTGGAAAACCTTGAGGATAACAAAGAAACTAAGAAGAATATCATAGGGGCAGTCACTGTCAATTGTCAGTGTACTTGTCCCAGGAGCCACTTGCCTATAACAGCTTGGCTAGCCATTATGGGCAAGCAGCTCCTATAGCTTGGCTCTGGAGCTGCTGGATCTGGCAAGCAAGCTGAGCTATTGTGTCAAAGAATACAGGTGATATATGAGTTGCCACCTAATCATATGTTTCTGCTCCACTTACAGTTTCTGATTCTCAACTACAATACACATTTGATTTGATATATTTCAGACTCATTTATTCAATTCACTAATTAAATTCCAAGTTTACAGTTTCATGTTATAGTATTTATTCATTACAAACACCTTGTAACACCTCAGCCATTCACACATTCAGTGTGACTGTCTGAGTACTCATTAGTTGTTATCTATGACAGGTTATGGGCCCTGTTGCTAAACAACTGCATCAGAATACAGTCTACACAAAAACTTTGAATAATGGCTCACCTGGATCCACATTCACTCCATCATAACATCTGTCAATACTCTGAACAACTACTTGAATATTACCCAATTGCCAGACAAAGAGAAATTCAATGGTGAGAACTATGTCTCATAGAAGGAGAACATACTCTGTTATGTCAAACTGAAGGGCCTGCACTTATACTAGCAAGAGGAAATCACTATTCCAATTCCTTCAATCATAATCACCATTAAAAATAAAGATAGCAATACAACTATGACCTCTCCCACACTCAAATCTACCCCAATCAATAACTGCTGTTCTAATCACCTTGAGTATGAGCAATGGGAAGTGGTTGCTAATATATCAAATTTATAAACTGTTACGTTCCCTCATCATTTTCTATATGCTTCTCTTTTCCTCAGACTTATTACACCTTCCCAGCCTCCCTTCTGTTCTCATATCACATGCTTCCCCTTTTATCAGACAAGTACACTATTCCCGCTCCCCTTTTCTTTCTCATTTGTATTTCCTATATACTGATGCCCCTCACTATTTATTAACAATCACCAAACTAATCACTATATACAAATATAGTAGCTACAAGATCAGTTGTACCTATTTAAGTGCTCAAGCAGAGACAGGATCTCTAGCTTGACCTAGTTAATTGATAACTTGTGTTTAAGCAATGATGAGGACCTCTGAACTTCAACAATGGTTGAACACACTCAAACTTGAACTTGAAGCTACCTTTACTTGCCCTTTTGTCGATGATATGCATAACTTTTACCTTTTATTTTGCACACAAATAGAGAATATTTTGCACTTTTATGGTTGAAAATGACATAGATAAGGGAATTGAGGACTAGTGTGAGCCCTGAACAGCTAGTCAAAGTGAGTAGTAGAGAAGGATATAAAATATTAGCAGAGTAATGGTTGATGGTAGGCCATACAAGGGTACCCGACCACTGCTAGTATGAAAATAAACAGCAAATCTGAACACAGAGGAGCATCCTGAAACCTGTAGGGAACAACACCACATAANGTATCAGGTTGTGACACACTTAGAGTCTTAGCAAGGGGTGTGCCTGCACTGAGCTCTTTGTAGAAATTGGTCTAGGACCTTTTCCAGTACACTGTGTGCTGTAGTTGTCTTGAGGAAGTCTTGAACTCTGTAGGGTCAGACTATATCGGCTATTGAGTCTTTGTACAGGACTGTAGCTCTTGTGTTTGTGCTTTGTGCACCGTGTTCTTTATGTTTTGTGTGTGTGTTTGTAATATATACCCTTTTAAAACCATATATACTTCTCTGGAGGTGAACACCTTGAAGTAGATTACTTCAATAAGAGAGAATCAACCTAGCTAAGAGTTTTGTTGGCATTCTAAGTGCAGCAACTCTGATCACATCGATCCACACTTGCACAACAACCTGAGTTGGACTTTTGGAGGTCATCTTTTGAGTAGATTTCCACTTGTCTTAACTTAGACAAATTAACACCCTCCTTTATCCTGAACCCACTCCCGATCCTGACATTAAGCTGAAAATTGAACACACCCTCCGAAGAGTCCCAGCCCTTGACACCCTTGTCGCCAACACCAGTAGTCCAGTTTGACCCTCAATTTGAGGAAGGCGTGGTGGCCAGAGAAGGAGAAGAGGACGAAGAGAACAAGCCCCCCCAATCCCCATGCCTATCCATGCTTGAACTACCCATTGACCACTGACAGAGCGACAGATTGCTGCTGCCAATTCCAGCAGAGACGTGGATGGACCATGCCTCTGCCTTGTGTGTGAACTAGACTGCCATCTTCCCCAAAACTGCCCAAGCTACTTTTGTAGGTGATGCCTCTACTATGCACCTGGACATATCGCTGCAGGATGCACTGTCCACCAATGGTCTTCACAACTTTCACATAGAAGGGCTGGTCAGGATAGTGGTGCTCTGTTGGACCATAACAATTGTAATGATGACGGATATGACAATCATGACAGAGAACGATGATTGGGTATTTGTTGTCGACACTGACACCAAAAGGAGGGAGTTCTTGTTCATGGGAGTAAATCTGAAAAAGGTTAGGTTAACAGACATCAAGAAAGAGGTTGAGGAGAGGATGGTGGAAGGATGGCAACCAGGGTCATCACAAGGTGAAGGAACAATGGAGGATGTTATGTTCCCTTGTCATTTTCTATATGCTTCTCTTTTCCTCAGACTTATTACACCTTTCCAGCCCCCCTTCCATTCTCATATCACATGCTTCCCCTTTTATTGGACAAGTACACTATTTCCACTCCTCTTTTCTTTCTCATTTGTATTTCCTATATACCGATGCCCCTCACTATTTATTAACAATCACTAAACTAATTGCTATATACAAATATAGTAGCTGCAAGATTGGTTGTACCTATTTAAGTGCTCAAGCAGAGACAGGATCTCTAGTTTGACCTAGTTAATTGATAACTTGTGTTTAAGCAATGGACGAGGACCTCTGAACTTCAACAACGGTTGAATGCACTCAAACTTGAACTTGAAGCTACCTCAACTTGCCCTTTTGTCAAGTTAGTAGTAACGTTGCTGCACAAGTAACATAACATAAACTGTACAATTTTCACACATATGAACATCAGTTAAACATATTTAAATGGTTGAAATGATAATAAACATGAGAATAGAAGGACTGATATGAGCCTGAGTAGTCAGTCAAAGCCTATATATGCCTAATGGCACAAAGCTACAAGTAATTTATGCTTACAGTATGCCCCACATAGGTATTAAGTCACTTATAGACACCAAATATTGTGCATTGAGCATTCCAAAACCTGTAGAGACCTCTATACAGTGTTGGTTCAAGTAAACACACTGATAGTTGAACATATATACAGTATACCAAGGGGATATTTTACTTTTAAACAACTTTCATCTACCCTCAGAGAGCTCATTCAAGCTCAGGATGATACCTATAATATACCAAGGGAGAAGACATAATAATATCTAAACCAAATTAATAATGAAGTATTAAAACAACTATATGATTACTCTGCATTCAGAGATGGTGAAAAGATGATCACTTCAAGATCAGAGGATGCAATAACACAGATATCTGATAGAACAGATGGCTAAGATGAAGCAATGAGGAGCCAGGAATGAGCTCAACAAATATGACTAAAAGAAACAAGGAGATATTTGATGATCTATATATAGTAGTTTTATTGTTGATCAAGATGGTTTCAAAGATGCTCTTGCTTGTGGAGTAGCAGAGTTCAAGGCTATTTTTAGATCAAAAGCACCCTTCTTGTCTCTTCTGCCTCTGGAGTATATGGCCAAAGCATTGTCCTTCTTGGAACAATCAATGTTCAGTCAATTTCCACAAGCAGGTGAACAGCTTCTCAATGTGACTCAATGTCAATTCCAGTAGCAAATATGCAGTGAACTGGTTTTGGCCAAAGCACCAACTATGTGGACACAGTCTCTTCAGCCTCACCCAATTGCTCACCATTGAGATATGAAACATCAGCCCATTCACCATAGACTCATGCACTGATACCTAAGTTCATAATCTCTTTCCAAGAGAGTAACTCTGCTATTAGTACAGCTCAAGAATCTTTAACATGAATAGGAAGTGATCACTCATGCCATTCAAGTAAGTTTGACACATTTCTTAAGGTGATATAGGACTAATTCAGATCTAGGCCTTCAAATAGGACTGGCCAGTGGCAGATGATTATCACAGTGCCTCATCTAGCTATGACAGACAATCTGCAGGTACACTTTCTATTGTCCAGTTCTTCAATGATTAAGCATATTATTTAGATCCTTTATCAAGAACATCAATGAGATATATTACCAAAGCACAATCTTTATGTCTCTTTTGGAGACCTGGTTATCTATCATCTCATATCAGAAATATTACTTGTTTGTGGAAACAAGCCAACAACTCAGATCTATCAACTTCTTCCTTGATTCATATTTCACCAGCCAAGGCATTTCTTCCAGTTTGAAGATGAATGCCATCATGGCTTATCTGCCTACAGAGAAACCCAATGAGTTATTGACTCTACCATTGTGTTATAGAAAAATATAAGCAGGGCCTTCTTCACTTCTGGCTGTGCACCATATCTAAATGCAAAACCCAAAAGGATCCAAGATATGCATTGTCAGAGCAGGATTGCTAGCTATAGTATCAACTTGTTGGGGAGTGGGTCAGTGTAAACTGCCAATGGGAATGAGTTTGGTTTTTTTCTCCTTTAACCTATTTCAACCCAAATCTGCACTGGGACAGTCACTTGAATCTTGAAATGTGTTGTGCCTTCTAGTACACCAGAGAAACTGTTACTATTTCCTTTGTCTCACTATATTTCATAAGTAGTAGGAATAAAATGAAAGCAAGTGATGGCATTGGATTGATTATAGTGATAACACATATATGTATATGTATATATTTGTTTACAGTTTTGTATTATTGCCAATAGGCTCGTGACCATCTGCGTTCGCCATGTGGCTGCACTTTTCACTTTTGGCGAAGTGGCTGGTCCAGACAGCACTTGGAATGGAGAGTCACACTTTGTGACAATGAACTTAGAATTTTTTGTCTCGATGCCCAGTGCACTTTACCAGCTACATTACAAGTCCTGCCCCTCATCCCCTCCCTCATCTTCATCTCTCTCCCAATCGTTGTCCATATTAAAAGAAACATCTTCAGCTTCCCTGATTTCCAAGGTAGGCTTGTCTCTATTCATTATTTCCTCCAACTCATCTACATCCTCGTAGTCACCCAGTTCATCTTCCGAGTCATCTTCAACCCCTGACACCACCACTTCAGCCAATTCTTGATCACTGCTAGTAGGGCTGACACCTGTAGAAAGTGGAACCAGCATGGTTTCTGTGGTTTCCGGCACATTTTCAGGTAGTTTGCCATCTTCCATCTCGGCATCCCCCTCACAGCCCTTGCCTATTACAGGTACCATTTTTTGTCGTTTCTAAAGTCGGAAAAACCCCTGATTGTAGTCATCAAGAGGGCTGTTTGCTTGTTGGGAGAGTGTCTCGAGGCCTTCTGTTACATTGTCTCGTACCAGTGTGTCATCATCTTCCAAAGTCAGTTGGTTCTGATTGATTCTGTAAACATTATTCTCATCCAAACTTTTCATCAAGGCCTGAATGTCACTCCTCAAGTCCGGTGCAGTGTGTTTTGTCCCAATATCAATGCCAAGAGCCCCTTTCATCATCCTTGTCAAGTGTCGAAGTACAGGAACACATGGTGCAATCATGGCAAGCCAGTCCCAGGAAGCATTACTCCCATAAGCCTTATAGTATGCCTAGATGGACTTTCCAGTACCTATCACTACCAATATTGATTGTACATACCTTATTCCAGTAGTTGAAATGCTCTTGCACCAAGTCAACTTCAACATCTGAGTTTGGATTGCCACCTGGATTCAGGATCCAGTTATTCAACATGATGGCCCTGTATGGTGGTCATGTTAGTAACAGTTAAAAGCAAGAAAGAATAACATACTTGACAGCAGGTGGCCATACAACCTTGAGGTTGTGGATGAGAACAAGCATCTTGTATGCATATTTTGTTTGACTGTTTGCTCAGAAACTTAGAGCCCAAATTTTAAGGACAAGGACCACTCACCCAGAATCACCAGCCTTGATAGTGTCAGAATACTCCTTCGACAGCAGCACATCTTGCATGAAGAGAAGCACATTCTCATAAACCATATCACCACCTTGTACACTGCCAACACGTTCATTTTGAAGCTTCTCGACAGTGTATTTGTTAGTGTAGGTATCATATATTTCTGTTGCATGTTTCTTCAGTTTCTCCCAGCTCACATCTTTTGCATACTCCTCCAGAGATGACTTTCTGGAAACAAGGAGTAAGCAGTGCAAGACACGAGCATAGGGCGATGTAAAAATCAGGCAGGGAGTTATAGCAGGTGCAACAAGGGGATAGATTCAAGTGGTGGAGGTTCTGAGCCACAGCGTAATTGAATAATTGGTTTTGAAGCTTATCTTGTATTAAAGTATGTATAAATACAGGAATATTGTCAAACTGAAGTTGTAAGATGGAGGGAGGAAGAGGAATATAGTCAGCGAAGGTTGCACAGGTAGCGGCGGCAGCGAAATTTTCTAAGTGCAATGTCACAAGGGGGGATTCCGCCATTTGAGTTCCCATCTGGACCAGTCACTTCGCTGTGTGCTCTTATTTACCTGCCAAACAACAACACATCAGGTACAAACAAACTCACCTGCACACGGCGAACACGACTGGTAGCGAGTCTATATTGCCAACAATAATGCCTCCCATGGACAAAGTACAACAAACTTTCCCACAGTCATGTAATTAATCCTCTGGCACATACATTGCAAAGGAAGCCTTATAGTTCTGTCAGCATCTGCTCATGTCTAATGATAAGGTATTAAGGTTAGCATTAAAAGTGTATTTTCCTTAGTTATACACTACTCTTCATACCCATATCCTACACTGTTCCAACCCCTCTCCCTGCAGAAAATGCTTTCCACACGGTCCCGTTGAATTTCAGATCATTGCAGACGACCAGGCGTCGAGTGGACTACATTGCCTACATGCACTCCTGTAATGTTTCTGTTTGTGTTTCCTTCTTCTACTTGTATTTTATGAGGAGACGGATTGGGCTGAGAAGGGCGGCAACAACGGGAAAAGCTGGAAGGAATGACAAAGCCAACGAGAACCCAGCTTCCAACCTCTCCGAAGAGCAGATAACACATCAATTTTCTTTTACCGATGTATCCACTACAGTACACGAATAGATAACTAGTAAAGCTTCGTTGAGAACATCTGAAGATAGCTTCAAGACCTGAGACCCAGTGAGGTTTTACCGGACGCTATCAGACATTATCTGACAACGCCCAACCTTGTCTGATAACGTCCGATAACGTCCAATAGTGTCCTTAACTCGCACTTTTTCGGACGTTATCTGACGTTATCGGACACTATCAGACGTTTCATAGGTAGCAACTGACAGGCTCTATTAGGCATCGGATTCCGTCTGATCGTGTCTGATAGTGTCTGATAATTAGGTATATTGCTGAGGTACTAGAATACATTAACAGTGCTACTGAGTACAACTTACGTACCGAAAGACCTTGTCTCCGAGTCCCAGACTCCCACTTTGCCCACAAGAGTGGCCAATACCCTCTGCCCCGACTCCAAACCTTCTGCCCAACTTCAACAACCTGCCCTGACCGAAGCGAGGAGCGTTACTCTAATGACATGGCCAGCTGCAACACGTAGAATGTTTAGTATAAGGATAATGGGGTTCTGGGGTCGACTCACGAGATTTACTATTAGCCGTATGTTGAAAGTGGTTCGGCGGCGTTGTCTGAGTCTTCTCCGAGGTGCCTGATGCGTCAAACTATCCTTAGTTTCGCAAAAACGATAAGTAATTAGCACACGTACCTCGCCTGTACCATATTTCACTGCTGGTCCACATCAGTACTCATCATATCTTGAACCATGGAATTTCACCTTGAGACGCCGAAAGAGCCATACAGACGGGGAGAAGGAGTGAGTGGGAGCTGTTGAGAAGTGGGGATGGTAGTGGTTAAGAAGAAAGAAGTGAGCGTGGGGAAATCTAGGGCACAGGGGAATTTGAGCCGAATTGTGCACGGACCGCAAGGCACAAGTTTTGCTAAGTCCATCTCGAGCCGTTTGGTTACGCTTCAAGCTGGAGGCCCAGAAAGAAGTCAAGCTATGTTGATCGGATGGACGTCAGGAAACGTCAGGTGCGTGTCAGATTTTCATGGATTTGTCCGATAACGTCTGATGCTGTCTGATAGTGTCCAGTAACATCTCGTTGGGCCTGAGACGCGGATATGTACCAACTAGCCTTCACCCTTGGAACCAAGGAGTAAAGTATTTCCTTTGTTCAACTCTCCTGTCAGCCCAATCTGGTTCCAAATTCCCGAATGCACCCGTTCCTACAACGAACCCGCTTGAAATTCGTTTTGTTTAACATGCGAACGGGATACGATATTAATTGAGATGATCTGACCAAAGTTGTATTAATATGAACATGCCAGGTTCGAGAAAGACAACAACTCACCTAATGAAATAAAATGGACTCTTTTTTTCATACGCCGTTGCAAGATTCCGCCAGAACGTCCATACATCGGATTCTTTGGTGGTCAGATTGCGAACCTACGAGCCTGAGATAAGCTTTCTGGCATTCTTGGCCTGCGCAAAAAAAAAGTAGATATCCAGCGATTTGCACGGTAAGCGAGGTGATAGCTGGTCTGATCGTGATGCATTTTGATACAGCAACAAGGGTTGCGGGTCTCTATCCTTTTCCACGCCGCACACTCTTCCTTCATCGGTTCGAGGCAGAGCTCAAGAGTAAGACCATCGAGGTGAAGCCCCTAGCTGGCGGGAAATTATGAGGGATTCGGAATGGTGTTCATATAAACGTCGACGCCGTTGTAGCGGTATGAATAGAAGGAACAGCGCCAATGGCGACGATTTGTGAAAGTTGTTGGTCAATTGGCCGAGTGTCAGGTCGGTAGTAATGAGATGTATCGAGGCGTGATTCATAACTCTTGCCCCGTGTCATTTGCCAGCCGCAGAATACCAGATCAGTTTTTTCGGAACTGCTCGGCCTTGTTACGACGGACTGCGTCAACAGCATGAGAAGCATACTTGTAAAGAAACGCAAACGACGTACCTCGTCCCTTCCTCAACGGAATAGGTATGTAGCAATTCCACTCTGACAATGCGTGCTCTGCATTCCCTAGACCGCTGCGTCTGGGTAGCGTGGTGCGCCTACGGCGAACGAGCTGATAGTATTTCATAGCACGATGGACGGCGGAGCCATCTAGTGAGGCTGCGTTCACGTAACGGGGGGCTTTGGGTGAAGATCGATGCATCAGCTCGACTGCAGATTCGCCGCCGAGCCTCATAGACTTGATCGGCAGGTGCATTTTCAAATCGAGAAGAAGCCTGCCTACTCGTGGAAGTTGACTGAACGTTGGATATTCCAAGAAACGACGATGCTCCGGTCATATAGCCTAGAGGCGGAAGTGATAAGGACGGCGATTTTGTCTATACTCGAGTCTAAATCATCCTGTAAGCATTGAAGGAGGTATACATAACGGGGAACGCACCTTGGCAGTAGCAAATTTGCCTTGAGCTTTGCAATAGCTCTGAACCCTCTTCGCTACTCCTCGAATAAGAGCACTGGGCTTCTCTAAAACTGCCCTTAAGCGAAAGTCAGGATACTACCCTAATCCATCTCCCTTCTCTCTTCCATCTTTTACTGTCTTGCCTCCAAGCATGCCAGTGAATGATATTGAGCTCGAGCGCGGTCATGGTTGACTTGTGCTTGAATGATGGATGAATGAAGGTAGCAAATTTGAGAATGAACCGGTACAAGTAATACCGTGTACCGTTATGACGTCGTGGTGGGTCGAATAGCGTACCGAGAGGTGGACAGGTCGTGGATGCTAGTAAAGAGGCCTGTTTTTCGAGTTGAAACTAAAACGCCGTCTTTCTTTCCTGCACGCGAATGATTGGAGGGCGTACTGTACAAGATCCACAAGTTAATCTAGGACAGCTATTCTAGAGCTAATGCTTCTCCCCAACCTAGGCCTGTGCTTGTAGCATCTGGTTTTCGCTTAGATCCAATGTCGTCCTAGGTAGTCGTGGAAGCGGGTTAATTAAATGGTCGAGATCTTCGGTTGTGACGGAGGTGGAGGTACCACGGACTGCGTCCTACAAGACATGAGCCGTAGACCGCGATGATGTAGTGAAAGCAACGTACAGTGGACCATATCCATGACTTGTCCCCTTTTGCTTTCGAGCCCAGAAGCCTCAACATCCTCCGCTTCTGTCCTTCCTTGATGTTGAGTAAATTCTGTTCTCCAAAATTTTGTTAGTCAGCTGAGAGTAGAAGTAAGAGAGGGACAGAGAAAAACGCACTCATACACTGACGCGAGCGGACAGCAGTACGGTATATAAATAACACTTAGTTGAGTGTTCGATCCGGTCTAAGGAAGCCTGTTTTCACGGGTCGATTGGATTCGTATTTCGGGAGTCATGTCTAGATGCTGTTAACAGACGATGAGTGTCTTGTGATAGGAGCGAAAGAGAGGAAGTCGTTGGAAGGGAAGACACTTTGTGTTCGCTATTGTATGGAAGGTTCGTTAACACGCATGAGCTGAATGGTGGGTCTAGTTTTGGGTTCCATTCGAAAAGCAAAACGCAAGAGACGTATGGTGGTTTGCTTCCAAAACAGACCACTTGGAAGCGCTCCGAGCGCTTGGAGGCGCTTACCACTCTTGGCCGGCATCGCGACCTCTTTCAACGTTCAAAAATTTCAAGCACCCCTTTCGACCCATCACGACGCTACTGGAGCACCCACAGATATCACTCATTGTCAAACTCACCCCACCTCACTTTCTCTCATCCGTCGTTCTAGTGTAAACCAGCTCGATGTCGGCGCGTTGAAGAGCGGTGAGCGAAGACTGAGTTATGGTGATAATTCGGTTGTTGATCAAGATGGTCCCGGAGGGGGACTCAACGGCCTTACTTGTCAAGTAGCAAAAGGTTCAAACCCATCGTGGAGCTTAGGACCAGGTTGTTGCTAAGGTGCGTTCGCCGATATTTATACCTCCCTCAACGTCCTAGTAAATTTCATTTTTGATATGATTTAGACCGCAAATGTCAACAAAATGTGGGCCGGATGCGCTTTTTCTGCCTTCACTGGAGCACATGGTCGGAGCATCGTCATGCTTGGAAACGACTATCAATCGGTCAACTTCCACGCGCAGTCGGGCAGCCTCTCGACTTCAAAATGTACCTGCCGACATCGTTTCCATCGAGTATATGAGACTCAATACCGACTTCGGCAGCGAACCCGCAGCAAACCGGGACATCGACCTTCAGCCTCATCCAATGGTTCCATCGTCGAGCTATGAAACAATATCAGCTCTGCAACTGTAGGCATGCTATGCTACCTACGTTTGACTCTCGAAAACCCTCCATGCTGTTCGTACAGCGCGAGAGTTTTCGTCAACCGAAACCGATCGAAATTGTGAAGAAAGGCTACGAAAGGCTTCAGAAGCAAGTAGAGGCCCGGAAGAAGAGCCTGCACACGTATGGGAAGCAGGACTGCAGTTTATCGATCACTCACGCCATTCAGTAAGTTTGACGTGTTTCTCAAGGTGATCAGTACGGGAATAATTTAGATCTAGGCCTCTAACTAGGATCGGCGGATGACCATCACAGTGCCTCATCTGGCTACGACAGACGACAATCTACAGGTACGTTCCCCATTATCCAGTTCTCAACAACTAAGCATACTCATATCCTTTATCGAGAACATCAACGAGACATTCCACCAAAGCACTATCGTTACGTCCCTTCCCCATATCCTCTGGATACCCGGCCGTCCACCGTCTCGTATCAGGAATGTCGTTCGTTCGCAGAAGCGAATTGACAACTCGGATACATCGACTTCTTCCTCAATTCGTATTCCGCCAGCCAGAGTGTTTCTCTCGGTTCGAAGACGGATGTTATTGTACCTCGCCTACCTCAATGAGCTGTATGATGGGCCGAATATCGAGTTTGGTAGCGATTTGGGCCGTCTTTTTCAGCTAAGCTCCTTTTATCGCCTTCATTCAGCGACTCTACTGTCGCGTTACGGAATAACGCAAGCCAATCCTTCCTGACTTCCGGCCGCGCACCATGCCACCAAATGCAGCAGCCAAGAGGAACCGGTGCAGGGTCCATCAGAGCGAGATCGCCAACCAAAGTACATGCCTATCGAATTGGAGAAAACGGTTGAAACTTTTTGAGCCAGAGGTACGTCTCCCATCCTTCTTTCCAAACATGGTTCTCATGTCCTTGTTGCTTGACCTAGGACACACGACGACCCAAGGCGTGTCATGTCGTCGTGTTTAGTCTGACGACATAATTCACTTCTGGACCTTGGTCACTACGTCAACTGAATGTGAGTAGCGTCTTTCTCGAGATAATACGGGACTAAATCACATCCTGATTCCCAACTAGGACTGGCGCACCGCAAGATCGATTATCAACCTTCACAACTACAAGAGCGACACTGATTTGTTCAGCGGCAAATGCTTTGGGACTATTCAACACCGGATGCATAGGCGGTCAAGGTGGTGAAGCGGTTGATCCGATTTGCCGTCTCAGACTATTGGCCGAGATCGTCCATCATCCAACTGTACCTGGCTGCAAGGAGACAAAAGGTGTACTCGTTTTCCGCTGCAGGTCTTATTCCGCAATCCGAATCCGAACCAGTGATTCCGAACGGTAATTAAGTGGTACCAAGTCTCGAAAGCCATAGACTACAATATCTCCGAAGAATCTCGCTTCGATTGGCAGTCTACGTCCCCCAAGGAATAGGGTGCTCACCCGAAGCTCGATGCAGACCCATGGGCGTGATGTCCTTGCCCCCCCCCCAATCGACTGCCCGAACACAGGAACGGTGTTGGGGACCATATTCGTATCTCACACAGACATAGCGTTCACCATGTCAGTCTCAGCATGGCTTAGCTTGCTAACGCTCCGTACGTTCAACCTTTCTGACGTTGTACTTAGCGTCTGATCTCGATATTTCTTCAGGTTACCACATATCAGATGCAAATTAGGATTTCGATCCCAAGCTACCAACGTTTTGGCAACACTTGTTGCACTTTCTTCGGATACCCAGACTGTACCCTTTTCCGTACCGACTCTACTATTGGGCTTGATTCGAACTTCTGCGATTCGCTGTTATTTCGCACTTGATACTGTTTCCAACCTGTACTCGTCTTATACACTACTTTTCATACCTGTATCCTGCACTGATTCCGTCCCTTCCCCTTGCAGAAAATGCTTTCCACACGGCCCCATCGCATTTTAGATCATAGATGACCAGGTGTCGAGTACTTCATGGGTTGAATTCGTGTATCCTCTTCTACTCATCTTCCACCCATGAGCATTCGCCTTACGGGGACAGCGCTTGGACAATGATTCTGGACGACCGCAGGCATTTCTTCCTGCCTCCCACCACGATGCGACATACCTTTTCGAAAGCCCTTAGCTTCTTCGTTCTCTATGTTTAGAAAATTGTCATTGTCACGCTCCCGAGGCAAGTCTGTATCGCAGGGCATCGTGTACTTCGTTCAATCTTCCGATGTGTACAGCCCTCTGAAGTAGTACGGTCGATCTGTCAAACTATAGGCGCCGAACGCTCATGTCAATGATCATAACATTCTTTCGTCCTCGTGGTGAACAAAAGCTGTTGACGCCTCTTTCCTCCACATCCATCATGTCGTTTTTCCCCGGTTCCTCGAATGTCACCATTAAAGACGGAAATTTCACAGCTTTCGCAAGAGATCAATATCACGTTGAAGGAACACTGGTGCAGACCATGCAGTACTTGGGCCGACAGGAAAGAGAACGGACAATTTGGGATGAGGTGTGTTGATTGTTTTGCTTGAACTGTTTCGCAGTCATTTACAAGGTCGAGCGTTTAGTACACACGAGTTCCAACGGGTAAAGTCTACATTAAGAGAAGTATATTGGCTACAGATGTCAGGAGATACGATGACTTTGACTGGTGGAACATGAACGCTCTCCGTTCCATCAACATTGCTTCTATCCATGGTGAAGACACGGAATCGGAGTTCGTATACATCTGCTACAGCGGTCGAGATGCTTTAGAAGTTAGAAATCAAGTTTCTTTCATTTGTGACATGCTCACTCACAACACTCTTTTCACGTAGGCTTTTCGTCGTGATTTTGAGCAGTTCTCCCGGTCTAGGTACGCTGCTCTCACCTTGATCGCAGTAACTCGAAGCAAACACCCTCATTATCCCCAGGAATGTGCATACTGCTCAACTCTTTGGCTATAATGATGGCCAATTCAGTCTACCAGCACTGATCTTTTACGATGGTGAGACGCTTCGAGGCCTTTTCTATTTTTCCATCATACTGGTTTTTCTTGTGCGCAGCGCTTGTGCCGGTTGCACATATCTGGGAAAGGAATGATTTGTCGCCCCTCATTTACGTATATTTGTCTCATCAAGTGCGCCTCGACTCCTTTACCACTCTAAAATGCTCTTATCTGTGCTTCTACAGCTTTTAGCAGTCCCAATAGCTAATCGCGAACTGGTACGCTCGGTTATACCAAATCTCCCAATTTTTTGAGATTTAGGGACCCATAGGATTTTGGTGAAGTGTGGGTGAACCCAAGAACCGGCGCACTATGCATAGGACCATACGTCGAATACTCGTCTGGTGAACTGTTCGTGGATTATACCGACAAAGACCAAGTTAGCACTATTCTTGAGCTTCCTTTCCTATCCCTTCAAACATACAATGACTCCAATGCCATTTTCGATCTATTGGTCCGGACCTTCGACCCCATCCTAATACTGTATGCAATTTGTGACTCCTACAATCGTATCACGGAATGGGTAGCTGATGACTCGGAGGACTTGGTATCCATGCTATCGTCTCTGCTTGATGGGGTTTACAGCAGAATTCGGCGAGAGATCATTGCTAGATGGCCAAAAAGGAACAAGCAGCATTACAGACTATGGGGTGTGGAGGGTGTCCCAAAGCAGGTGAAGGAAGATGCCAGTGAACTTTCCAATGGTTCAGTGCGGTGTGTATAGAACTGTCAACAAGGAGAGTTCTGTGAACTGACAAAACTAGTTTGGCAGTCAAACTGTCAGATATTCAACATCTGCAAAACCAAGACTTTCATGTGTACTATAAACCACGTCCTCAGAAGGAAAGGAAAATGTACTCATATGCCTGGCCAATGCAGGCACATAGTGTGTTGGGTGAGCATGGATCTCAAGAGGAATGGGAGGGATATTGTGAGTTGTGCCACTTTCCTTTCCAGTATCTTGGCACTGACACTCACAACAGCCCTTCTCCGTGGGTTTTCAATATATTTCCAATGCAGGAATGAACAGCTATCACAAAGGAGCAGCAAGTTCTCAGCTGACAAAGTCTACCTCTTCATTCGAGCAGTTCCCTGCTCATCAACCTGCAGGTCCATATGGAATGCCTGGCTGCAAAAACCAAAATACTTTTGGTCTTTTGATCCAACTGGAAATGAAGAGATCTCAGAGGCTGGTCGTCGCTCCTTAGGACTTCCCTCCTTCACCACAAGATTTCAAATTAAGCACCTATTTTGGTCTCATATTGCATACACCGCTATACGACAACTTCATATCTCGGAGGGCTTTGATCCTGCAACAAGGGACTTAGCCCGGTCCCTAAATTTCCCACTTCTTGAAACCATCGGAGACGAGACTCGGTTTGAAGAGATTAAAGGTATGTGCAATGTCTTTTGATACTCTTCCATCACTGACCATGTGTGTCAAAGCTCAATCTGTTCAAGCCTTCCAACCTATGGATGTAGATAGCAAGCTTTCCGAATCGCTATCAACGCTTGCAGTCAATGTAGCGGAAGGCGCGATAGACCCACTCCTCAAAACTATCGGAAATGGGACTCAGTTCGAAATGATTAAAGGTATGTACGATGTCTTCTGATACTCTTCTGTCACTGATCATTCTCAATCTATTGAAGATTTCCAACCCATGGATGTAGATAGCGAGCCCGCTGTACCGCCATTAACGCTCACAGTCAATGCGATGGACGTCGATTAACCCCGTGTTCATGGCAATGACAACCCGAAGCCTATGCTCGACCCGCCCCTTGAATGACCCGTACCTGCTGTCAAACATGGTGCCTGCCTGTTCGAGCTCTTTGGACTCTTCATAGGATGAAGATACTGGCAGTGGAACACATGGAAAGGACCGGGTTCGCAGGCCCAGGAGCAGTAAGCGCGAGATGCGAGGCACTACCGGAAAATGTTACCCCCAATGAAGCAGTCTGAAGGCCGAAGCAGAATCCAGCTTTCGTTGGAGCACCCCTTTCCATCTCTTCCCTCGACTCAACACCCATTCTTCGCGTACTCAGAAACATTATTCCTTTGCTTTGTGCTCCGGTGAACCAGTTCACATGTAGTGCTTTACTTTCTTTCTTTAGTGTCTAGTATTCATGCGTAGTGTGCCGATGCTTTTACTTTTTAGTTCCTTCAGCTATAGTGTTGTGTGTACAATCATCATAGCGCTTCGTAGACAGAAGATTTCTCTTGTTGTATATAGTTCGGCTGTAATCAGACGATATGATTGTATTCTGTTGCTCCCGTGAATCTCATGCATATCTGTGTCCCTTGCATTGTTCAACTCGAGTCACATCGCTGTCAAACTGCATCGGATTCTCCATAGCACAAAAACTATGACTACATCAATAATGATAACCTCCCCGACCTATGAATGGTTGCTTCCAATCATCACCGCTCCTCGTCGCATGGCCATGGCACCACTCGCATTCGTTCACGCAGCCCCCGTCTTACTCTTCCCTGTCGGCGCCTGGGATCATATTGACAGGCCTCCCGCTCACACTTCACGAAGACGATAGGGTTCTCTTTGGTGAACAGTCTTAGGGAGCTTCACGTCCCGCATGCCACATGTTCTACGAGTTTCGTCCTAATTAGTTATTCAATTTCAGAAGACCCAGGAAAGTAAGGGCGTACCGATATATCGATGCAGAACCTTCTCGACAGGTTTCTGTTGAAACCGGCTCTTATAATAAGAAAACTTCCGCATCCCTAGACAGGGCTTATCACACATTTTCGGCGAAGCTCGGACGACGCACAGTTGCCTCTATTCCTGAGGGCGGAGAGACATATGTACAACCTATGCATTGCACGAATGCTGTCTTCCTATTATCTTTGCGATGGGTACTTGACATGCTTGACAGGGCAATGGTGTATCGTTTAAGAGCTAATAGAGAGCAGAGCAGGATTCGCGGCATGCTGGAGGGAGCCGAAGGTATAAACAGCTATTCACCGTTCATGATGTTAGACGTAGAAATTAAAAGGGGAAAACGGGAAGGCGTACCGTGGAATATGTTATTCAAGCCTAATTGACCATTCTCAACACCCGTCGGAGCATCTAATTGAGCGAGATGGAGGTCGTCTGCGTCACCATCAAATTAGCGTTGGATACGTGCTGGTAATAAGATGTAACGAGACATGGTTCATAACTCTTGCCCCGTGTTGTTTGCCAGCCAAACACAGAACGCTAGGTTATTCAGGCGGAACTGCTCGACCTTATTACGACGGGCTGCATCAACAATATGAGAGGCATACTTGTAAAGAAACGCAAACGGCGTACCTCGATCCTTCCTCAATGGGATAGGCATGTAGCAATCCCGCTCTGACAGTGCGCGTTCTGCACCTCCTAAACTGCTACATCTGGGTAGTATGATGCGCTTTCAGCGGACGAGCCGGTAGTATTCCATTCAACATATCGCGACACCCACACACCAAAGAGCGATCGTCCGTTGAAGCCTCTGTCTACGAGAGACTAAGTATTCCATAGCACGATGGTAGAACCATCGAGTGAGGCCGAAGAGACTGCGTCCACATAGCCAGGGTTTTGGCTGAAGATCGACGCATCAGCTCGACTGCAGATTTGCCGCCGAAATCAACGTTAAGCCTCAACTTCGATCGGCAAGCACACTTTCAAACTGAGAAGCTGTTTATGGAAGTTGACTGAATGTTGGTTGTTCCAAGAACGACGATGCTCCAGCCATAGAGTCTAGGCGGGGGGACGAATGTGACGATTTGGTCGATACTGGGTATTTCGATTGATTCGGATGGCCTGTGACCTGTGACTTGTCCATCCGGACTCAACCATTCGGATGGAGGCCTGGCGGTCCGTGACCGCCGAAGATTTTCGGATTTTAGCGCCCAAAATCAACCTAAAACTGCCAAATTTGGAAGTTTTTTTGGTGGTCACAGTCCGAGCCTATTCGGATGGACCCTCCGTGACCTGTGACCATCCGAAAATATTCGGAAATTTTGAGCCCTGTGACGCGTGACCATCCGAATCAATCGAAATACCCCAGTATTCTCAGTCTAAATTATCGTTTAAGCATTGAAAGAGCTATAGATAACGGGGAACGCACCTTAGCAGTAACAGATTTGCCCTGAATTCTTCATCGCTCCACAGATAAGAGCACTATCCTTCTCCAAGGCTGTTTTTCGCCTGAAAGTCAAGATACCATTAATCCATCTCTTGTCTCCAAACACGCCAATGAACGACGTTTGAGTTCGAGCGTGGTTATGGTCGATCTATGCCAGAATGGTGGATAATTGAGGGCGGTAAGGGGTGAATCGGACGACGAACAGTACCAGTAGTGCCGTGGTGACGTCGGGGTGGGCCGAACAGCGTGCTGAGAAGTGGACAGGTCGTGGATTCTGTCAAAGAGCAATAACCGCCTGTTTTCCAAGTTGAAATTAACGTTGAAACTGAACCAACATCTTTGGAGAGAAATTCTTGTCACGGCTTTCCATAGAAGACCAGTATGAAAAGGCGTATCGTGTAGGATCCCACGGTTGTACCTAGGACAGTTACTCGAAGGTTTCTCTTCAACTCAGGTCGGTCCTTGGAGCATCTGTTTTTTGCCTAGATCCGTGTCGTCCTAGGTTGTAGTTGGAATTGGGTTCGGTGTCGAATCGAATTTATGCAAGGTCCGTTATTTACGCATGAGACGAAGAGTAGGTCTAGCTTTGGGTTCCATCGAAAAGCAAAACACAAGAGACGTATGGATTTCTGTGAGGCAGATGATGTTCGCTTCCAAAACAGCCTGAGGCACTTGGAGGCGCTTAGAGCGCTTACCTTACCGCTCTTGACCGGCATCCACGACCCCTTTCAACGTTCAAAAATTTCAAGCACTCTTTTCGACCCATCACGACGCTACTGGAGCACCCACAGATACCACTCATTGTCAAACTCACCTTACCTCACTTTCTCTCATCCGTCGTTCTAGTGTAAACCAACTCGATGTCGGCGCGTTGAAGAGCACTGAGCAAAGACTGAGTTATGGTGATAATTCGGTTGTTGATCAAGATGGCCTCGGAGGGAGACTCAACGACCTTACCTGTCAAATAGCAAAAGGTTCAAGGCTATTGTAGAGCTTAAGACCAGGTTATTGCTAAGGTGCGTTCGCCGATATTTATTCCTCCTTCAACGTCCTGAACCTCGTCTTTGATACGATGATCTAGACCGAAAACATCGACAAAATGTAGATAAAATGCGCCGTCTCTACGCTTTCTCTGCCTCTACTGAAGTATATGGCCAGAGTATGCTTGGAGACGACCATCAATTAGTCAGAGCAGTCGGCCAGCTTCTCGATTTCAAAGTCTACCTGTCAACGTCGTTTTCATCAAGTCTGAGACCCAGCACCGATTCCGGCGGCGAATCTGCAGTAAACCAGAACGTCAATCTTCAGCCTTACCCAATGACTCCACCGTCGAGCTATGAACAGTATCAGCTCAGCAACTGTAGGCACGCCACGCTACCTACGTTTGACTCTCCTCCCAAGGAAAGCTCGCATGTTGTTGGCACAGCGCGAGAGTTTTGTCAACACGTATGGGAAGCGGGATTGTGGTTTATGGATCACTCACGCCATTCAGTAAGTTTAACATGTTTCTCGAGTTGATAAGCATAGGACTAATTGAGATCTAGACCTCCAAATAGGAGTGGCGGATGATCATCACAGCGCCTCATCTGGCTACGATAGACAACAATCTACAGGTACGTTCCCCACTATCCAGTCTTTCAACAACTAAGCATATTACTTAGATCCTTTATTGAGAACACCAACGAGATATGTCATCAAAAGAATTATCTTTATGTCTTTTCCACGTATCTCGTATCTTCTGGAGATCTGGCCATCCATCGTCTCATATCAGGAATGTCGTTCGCTCACGAAAACGAACTAATAACTCGGATCCGTCGACTTCTTCCTCGATTCATATTCCACCAGCCAAAGCGTTTCTCCCTGTTCGAAGACGGATGTCACCGTTCCTTGCTCACCTACGGGGAAATTCAATGAGTTGTGTGATAGGCTTAGTGACTCTGTCATCGTGCTATGGGACAACACAAGCCGATCCTCCTTCTGGCCACGCACCATGTCCAGATGCAGAAGCCGGGAGGATTCAGAATATGCATCGTCAGAGCAGGATTGCCGGCCAAGGTATCGATTTGGAGAAGACGGCTGGAACCTTTGAGTCGGAGGTACGTCTTTCATCCTTCCTTTCAAGCGTGAATCTCACACGGCACTATCTTTTCTCCAAGATCGAGCTTGACTTAGAATACAACCCAAGATGTCGATGTGTCGATGTGTTTGAGGAGTGGTTATGATCCACGTCAGGACCTTGGTCCTTGCATCGTTTAATGTGATTCTAACGTCTTTCTCGAGATAACAGGGGGGGCGGGGGCTAAATCTCATCTTCACTTCTGGCTAGGACTGGCGCACCACAGGATCGACTATCAATCTTCACAATTGCAAGAGCGACAATGACGTGTTCAGCGAAAAATCCTTTGAGCCTGTTCAACACTGATGCGTAGGCGGTCAAGGTGGTGAAGCGGTTGGTCCGATTTGCCGTCTTAGACTATTGGCCGAGATCGTTCATCATCCAACCATACTTGGCCGCAAGGAGACACAAGGCGTACTCGTTTTCCGCTGCAAGTCTTATTCCGCAATCCAGATCCGAACCAGTGATTCCCAACGGGAATTAAGTGGTACCAAGTCTCAAAAGCCATGGACTACGATACCTCCGAGATATCTCGCTTCGGCTGGTAGTCTACGTCCCTCAAGGAATAGGGTGCTCACCCGAAGCTCGAGGCGTCCGATACAGGTTGTGGTCCCGCGGTCCTTGCGCCCCAATCGACTACTCGAACACAGGAATGTTACTCCAGACCATATTCATATCTCACAGACATAGCGTTCCCTGTGTCAGTTATAGCATGGCTGTAGCTTGCTAACGTTCCGTACGTTCAACTTTTCTGATGTTGTGCCCAGCATCTCTGATCTCGATGTTTCTTTAGAATGCAAAGTAAAATTTCGATCCCAAGCTACCATCATTTTGGCAGCACTTGGTGCACTATTTTTGGGTACCCGGACTATACCCTTTTTCGTACCGGCTCTACTATTGGGCGTGATTTGAACTTCTATTCGCCGTTACTTCGCACTTGATACTGTTTCCGATATCAGTACAGTGTTATGTAGACTATATACCTCTGATAGGCTATTAGACATGTCCTACTCTACAGAGTATTATATAGAGCCCCGCCAAAGCTATATACTTCTAGGTAGCGAGCCGGATTTCGGACCTATCTCTTATACGCTACTTACTTC
This sequence comes from Moniliophthora roreri, assembly GCA_001466705.2. Lineage (NCBI taxonomy): Eukaryota > Fungi > Basidiomycota > Agaricomycetes > Agaricales > Marasmiaceae > Moniliophthora > Moniliophthora roreri. The sequence continues at coordinate 76,579 of LATX02000035.1, read as the reverse complement.
TCATACCTGTATCCTGCACTGGTTCCGTCTCTCTCTCCCTGTAGAAAACGCTTTCCATACAGTCCCGTCGAATTATAGATCATCGTAGATGACCAGGTGTCGAGTACTTCATGGGCTGAATTTGCGTTTCCTCTTCTACTCATGTTTCACCAGTAAACACTCGCTTATGGGGGACAGCGCTTAGGCAACGATTCCGGACGGCAGGCATTTCTTCCTGTTTCCTTCCACCACGATGCGACATGGCCCTTTAGCTTTCTCGTGCTACATGTCTTATACATTGTCATTTTCACACTCCCGAGGCAAGTCTGTATCGCAGGGCATCGTGTACTTCGTTCAATCTTCCGATGTCTACAACCTTCTGAAGTAAGTAGTCGGTCGATCTGTCAAACCTAGGCGCCCACCGCTTGCTGTCAGTGATCATGACATTCTTTCATCCTCGTGGTGAAGACAAGCTGTTGACGCCTCCTTTCCTCCATATCCACCATGTCATTTTTCCCCGGTTCCTCGAATCTCACCATCGAAGATGGAAATTTCACAGCTGTCGCAAGAGATCAGTATCACGTTGAAGGAACATTGGTGCAGACCGTGCAGTACTTGGGCCGACAGGAAAGAGAACGGACGATTTGGGATGAGGTGTGTCGATTGTTTTGCTTGAACTGTTTCGCAGTCATTCACGAGGTCAAGTATTCAGTACACGCGGGTTCCAAAGGGCAAAGTCTACGTCAAGCGGTCTATATCTATTACGGATGTCAGAAGGCAAAACACGCTCCCCGAACATCAACACTGGAGGAGAGTGGATGCTCTTCGTTTGATCAACATTGCTTCTATTCATGGCGAAGACAGGGATTTGGAATTTGTATATGTCTGCTACGACGGCCAAGATGCCCTTGAAGTTTGAAATCAAGTTTCTTCAGTTCGTGACATGCTCACCCTGCAACCCTATTTTCATGTAGGCTTTTCGCCGTGATTTTGAGCAGTTCTCCCGGGTTGGGTACGTTGCTACCACCTTGATCACAGTAACCTGAAGCAAATACCCTCACTATCTCCAGCAATGTGCACACCACTCAACTCTTCGGCTACAATGATGGTCAGTTCGGTCTACCAGCACTGATCTTTTATGATGGTACGGTGCTTCGACGCCTTTCTGATTTTTCTATCACGCTGATTTTCTTGCGTGCAGCGCTTGTGCCAGCTCCACATATCTGGGAAAGGAATGGTTTTTCGCCACTCATTCACATATATTTGAGTCACCAAGTACGTTTCGGACTCACTCAGCACTCTAAAATGCTCTCATCTGTGCTTCCGCAGCTAGTAGTAGTCCCAATAGCTAATCGCAGACTGGTACGCTCGGTTATCTCAAATCTCCCAATCTGTCGAGACTTAGGATCTACAGGATTTTGGTGAAGTGTGGGTAAACCCAAGAACTGGCGCACTATGCGTAGGACCATATGCGGACTACTCGTCTGGTAGAAAGGTGGTGAATTATACCAACAAACAGCGAGTTGGCACTGGCAATCGCGAACTTCCTTTCCTATTCCTTCAAATACACAACGACTCCAATGCCATTCTCAATCTATTGCTCCGAACCTATGGCTGCACCGCAACACTGCGTGCAATTTGCAGAGCCTCCAACCATGTTACGGAATGGGTAGCTGATGAGGACTTTGTATCCACGCTGTCGTCTCTTCTTGGTAGAGTTTACAGCGGAATTCGACGAGAAATCATTGCTAGATGGCCGGAAGAGATGTGCAAGCAGCATTACAGACCATATTGTGTGGAGGGTGTCCCAGAATGGGTGGAGAAGCTTTCCAGTATCCGCTACAATGGCTCAATGCGGTGTGTATAGAATTGTCAACAAGGAGAGTTCTATGGGCTGACAACAGTAGTCTTGCAGTCACGCCATCAGATATTCAACTTCTGCAAAACCAGGAATTTTGCGTGGACTATAGACCGTGTTTTCAGACAAGAGAGGACATGTTCTCATATGCCTGGCTAATGCAGGCACATAGCGTATTGAGTGAGCGCGGATCTCAAGTGGAATGGGAGAGCTATTGTAAGTTGATTCACTACTTCCTTTCCAGTGCTGTTCAATAACTATTGAAATAGCCCTTCTTCATGCGTTTTCAATCCGTTTCCAATGCAGAAGTAAACAGCTACCAACAAGGAGCAGCAAGATATCGATCGACCAAGTCTACCTCTTCATTCGAGCGGTTCCCCATTCATCGTCCTGCCAATCCATATGGAACGCCTGGCTGCAGGAACCGAAATACTTCTGGTCTCTCAATCCGAATGGGAACGAAGAGATCTCAGAGGCCGATCGGTGTTCTTTAGGACTTCCCTCCTTCACCACAAGATTTCAAATTGGGCACCTAAGGTGGTCTCATAGCACGTACACTGCCATACGACAACTTCATATTTTGCAAGGCTTTGATCCCTCAACAAGGGACTTAGCCCGGTCACTTGATCTCCCACTTCTCGAAACTGTTGGAGGTGAGACTCGGTTTGAAGAGATTAAAGGTATGTACAATGTGTCTTCTGACACTCTTCCATCACTGACCATGTGTCTCCAAGCTGAACTTGTTGAAGACTTCCAACCCATGGACGTAGATAGCGAGCTTGCTGTATCGCTATCAACGCTTACAGTCGATGTGGAGGGAGACGCGATGGACGTCGACTAATGCCGTCACGGTGTTCACGGCAATGACGTCCCGAAGCCTACGCCCGACCCGACCCTCGAATGAGGCTGTACAGCCTGTACCTGCTGTTGAACATGGAGCCTGCCTGTTCGAGCTCTTTGGATCCTTCACAGGAGGAAGATACTGGAAAGGACCGGGTTCGCAGGTCCAGGAGTGGTAAGCGCGAGGTGCGAGGCACTACTGGAAAATGCCACTTCCAATGAAGCAGTCCGAAGGCCGAAGCAGAATCCAACCTTCCTTGGAGCACCCTTTCCATCTCTTCCCTCGACTCAACACCCATTCTTCGCATACTCAGAAACATTGTTTCTTTGATTTGTGCTCCGGTAAACCGGTTCACATGTGGTACTTTATCTTATTTCTTTGGTATCAAGTCGTGATGGTATCCGCGCGCAGTGTGCCGTGACTTTTACTTCTTATTTTCTTCAACCATAGTGTTGTGTGTGCAATCATCGTAGCGCTTCGTAGACAGAAGATTCCTCTTGTTGTACATGATTCAGTCGTAATCAGATGATTGTATTCTGTTGCTCAATATACAAACCAGATGCTGCCTGTGTTCCTGTAAATCTCATGCATATCCGTGTCCCTTCCAGAGCTCAATGTATGGGTCACATCACTGTTGTAAGAGGAAGTCGAACTGCATCAGGTTCTCCATAGTCCTCCTAATCCTGTTCTCCAAGATTTTGTTAGTTCAGAGTAGGAGTAAGAGAGACAGGAACGGACGCACTCATACACTGGCGCGAGCGGACAGCGATACGGTAATAAGACCTAATTGAGGGGTGCGATCTGAGGAAGCCTGTTTTCATAGATCGATTGGATTCGTATTTCGGGAGACATTTCTAGATGCTGTGGGCAGACGATGAGCGTCTTGTAATACTGTAGGAGCGAAAGAGAGGAAGTCGTTGGAGGGAAGCAGAAGACACTTTGTTCATTATTTCATGAAAAGTCCGTTAATACGCACGAGCTGAGAAGTAGGTCTAGTTTTGGGTTTCATAGAAAAGCAAAACGCAAGAGACGTATGGATTTCTGCAATTCTGTGAGGCAGATGATGGTTACTGTAGGCACTCGGAGGCGCTTGGAGGCGCTTATCGCTCTTGGCGGGCATCCACGATGTTCAAAACCTTTTCAACCCGTCACTACTGAAGCACCCACAGATACCACTCATTGTCAAATTCAACCCATCCCATCTTCTCTCATCCATCGTTCTAATGTAAACCAACCTCGCTCAAACTCGATGTCGGCGCGTTGAAGAGCACTGAGCAAAGACTGAGTTATGGCGGTAATTTGGTTGTTGATCAAGATGGTCTCGGAGGTCCCAAGGGTCCTGCTCTTGTCAAATAGCAAAGAATTAAAGGTTACCACGGAGCTTAAGAGAACAGGTTATTGCTAAGGTGCGTTCGCTGATATTTATTCCTCCTTCAACGTCCTAGTAAGCTTCATTTTTGATATGATTTAGACCGCAAATGTCAACAAAATGCAGGCCAAATGCGCCGTCTCTATGCTTTTTTTGCCTTTACTGGAGCACATGGTCGGAGCATCGTCATGCTTGGAAACGACTATCAGTCAGTCAACTTCCACACGCAGTCGGGCAGCCTCTCGAATTCAAATTGTACCTGCCGACGTCGTTTCCATCGAGTATATGAGACTCAATACCGACTTCGGCAGCGAACCCGCAGCAAACTGGGACATCGACCTTCAGCCTCGCCCAATGGTTCCATCGTCGAGCTATGAAACAATATCAGCTCTGCAACTGTAGGCATGCTATGCTACCTATGTTTGACTCTCGCAAGGAAAACTCTCATGCTGTTCGTACAGCGCGAGAGTTCTCGTCAACACGTATGAGAAGTAGGACTGCGGTTTATGGATCACTCATGCCATCCAGTAAGTTTGACGTGTTTATCAGTATAGGAATAATTTAGATCTAGGCCTCTAACTAGGATCGGCGGATGACCATCACAGCGCCTCATCTGGCTACGACAGACGACAATCTACAGGTACGTTCCCTATTATCCAGTTCTCAACAACTAAGCATACTCATATCCATTATCGAGAACACCAACGAGACATTTCATCAAAGCACTATCGTTACGTCCCTTCCCCATATCCTCTGGATACCCGGCCATCCACCGTCTCGTATCAGGAATGTCGTTCGTTCACAGAAACGAATTGAAAACTCGGATACATCGACTTCTTCCTCAATTCGTATTCCGTCAGCCAGAGCGTTTCTCTCGGTTCGAAGGCGGATGTTATTGTACCTCGCCTATCTCCAGGAAACTCAATGAGCTGTATGATAGGCCGAACATCGAGTTTGGAAGCGATTTGGGCCGTCTTTTTCAGCTAAGCTCCTTTTATCGCCCTCATTCAGCGACTCTACTGTCGCGTTATGGAATAATGCAAACCAATCCTTCCTCACTTCCGGCCGCGCACCATGCCACCAAATGCAGCAGCCAAGAGGAACCGATGCAGGGTCCATCAGAGCGAGATCGCCAATCAAAGTATATGCCTATCGAATTGGAGAAAACGGTTGAAACTTTTTGAGCCAGAGGTACGTCTCCCATCCTTCTTTCCAAACATGGCTCTCATGTCCTTGTTGCTTGACCTAGGACACACGACGACCCAAGGCGTGTCATGTCGTCGTGTTTAGCCTGACGACATGATTCACTTCTGGTCCTTGGTCACTACATCAACTGATGTGAGTAGCGTCTTTCTCGAGATAATACGGGACTAAATCACATCCTGACTTCCAACTAGGACTGGCGCACCGCAAGATCGATTATCAACCTTCACAACTACAAGAGCGACACTGATTTGTTCAGCGGCAAATGCTTTGGGACTATTCAACACCGGATGCATAGGCGGTCAAGGTGGTGAAGCGGTTGATCCGATTTGCCGTCTCAGACTATTGGCCGAGATCGTCCATCATCCAACTATACCTGGCTGCAAGGAGACAAAAGGTGTACTCGTTTTCCGCTGCAGGTCTTATTCCGCAATCCGAATCCGAACCAGTGATTCCGAACGGTAATTAAGTGGTACCAAGTCTCGAAAGCCATAGACTACAGTATCTCCGAAGAATCTCGCTTCGATTGGCAGTCTACGTCCCCCAAGGAATAGGGTGCTCACCCGAAGCTCGATGCAGACCCACGGGCGTGATGTCCTTGCCCCCCCCCCAATCAACTGCCCGAACACAGGAACGGTGTTGGGGACCATATTCGTATCTCACACAGACATAGCGTTCACCATGTCAGTCTCAGCATGGCTTAGCTTGCTAACGCTCCGTACGTTCAACCTTTCTGACGTTGTACTTAGCGTCTGATCTCGATATTTCTTCAGGTTACCACATATCAGATGCAAATTAGGATTTCGATCCCAAGCTACCAACGTTTTGGCAACACTTGTTGCACTTTCTTCGGATACTCAGACTGTACCCTTTTCCGTACCGACTCTACTATTGGGCTTGATTCGAACTTCTGTGATTCGCTGTTATTTCGCACTTGATACTGTTTCCGACTTGTACTCGTCTTATACACTACTTTTCATACCTGTATCCTGCACCGGTTCCGTCCCTTCCCCTTGCAGAAAATGCTTTCCACACGGCCCCATCGCATTTTAGATCATAAATGACCAGGTGTCGAGTACTTCATGGTTTGAATTCGTGTATCCTCTTCTACTCATCTTTCACCTATCATTCGCCTTATAGGGACAGTGCTTGGACAATGATTCTGGACGACTGCAGGTATTTCTTCCTGTTTCCCTCCACCACGATGCGACATGCCCTTTAGCTTCTTCGTTATACACGTCTTGTACATTATCATTTTCACACTCCAGAGGCAAGTCTGTATCGCAGGGCATCGTGTACTTCGTTCAATCTTCCGATGTGTACAGCCCTCTGAAGTAGTACGATCGATCTGTCAAGCGTGAGTAGTTTTTGCCCCGAGATAACAAAAAAATTCAACCTGTGCAACATAACCCGAGATAATGAGCAGAAAGAAAAGGTATGTTAACCCTTATTATTTTCATACTAACCCTACCTCAATCTAAAGGACTAACATAAATTAAGACAAAAGCCTTGGTGTATTAACTCTTGTTCATCCCACCAATTTCAACCTGAGATCAAGTGCCTGTAATTTACAATGTCAACTATCATTGATACTGAATTAACTTTTGCTATAACCCCAATGCCTGATCAAAATCAACCCTAGTTAATCTCCTTGGTAATAACCTGTACTCCTCAAGTCATCTCAGCCAGAGTTGGAACATGTAGCAACTTGTGCTAACAATGTTACCCTTAAATGTTAGCCTGACCTAATTTTGCACATACTGGGGTATTTCCAGGGGGGAGGCAGGCTGTGGTTCCAGAACACCATTTTCTTGAGCCAATTTTTTTCTGAACTTTGAACACTTTCTCAGTAACCAAAGGTTCTTTTATGACCACCTTCATAGCAGAAAGACTCAAATTTGCTCCTATATACCTTTTGGATGCTGGTCCAGATCAGTTTCCTGCCCACCCATGGTTCTTGGGGCTTACTCACAGGTATTTTAAGGGTTTGTAGTGGTGCGGCTGTATAGGACTGGGAGTTCTCCATAATAGAGTTACATTATGTGCCTTCTTGAACCAACTTACACTCTGAATACACATATTATCCTTAGATCTTAGCAGATATCAATCCCTAGAGATTTGCAGTCACTTGCTTGGGCTCCTGTACCTAGAATATAATGTAGATGAACCTTACAAACAGTTTGAAACATTCTACTGCAGACTTTGGTATATTGTGCTTGCACTTTGCTGAACCTAGCTAATGTGAAGGAGGAAGAGGACCAGTGCTAGTCAGGTGCTTGCTACTTAGTGCCTTCCAAAAAGGTGATGTCATGTGAACTACCTTCCATATATGGTAGTCAGTGGTTGGTTGGTTCACTGTGACAGTCCTTAAAAAAAAATTCAACCCTATGTACAAAAAAAAAATTTCCCTCCCCCCTGGGTATTTTGATTGATTTGAATGGTCACATGTCACAGAGCTCAAAATTTCTGAATATTTTCAGATGGTCACAAGTCATAGAGGGTCCATCCGAATAGGCTCAGACTGTGACCACCAAAAAACTTCCAAATTTGGTAGTTTTGGGTTGATTTTGAGTGCTAGAATCTGAAAAATCTTTGGTGGTCACAGACCACCAGGCCTTCATCTGAATGGTTGAGTCTGGATGGACAAGTCACAGGTCACAGGCCATCCAAATCAATTGAAATACTCCAGTATTCAGACCCAACAAGCCTTGGATAGGTAATAAATATGTTGCACCAAACTGCAATATACTACCTCAGACCATTAGAATAACCTAACAAACCACCTCTGACTAATATGAGATAACCCACTGCATGCTGCAACTCAACCTAAGATAAGTCTCAATGCCTTAACCCTTGTTCTATTCTCTGGAACAATTCCAAGGTGTCATAACTGTGTTATATTGCTCTGGCCCAATGCTGTAGAGTTCCTTGAGTATGTAGGGCCTGATGTGAAGAAGAAAAACTGTTGAATGGTACACAATCTATATACTAAACAAACTCATTATATAATTACAATCAGAAGAGGCAGAGTTCCTTGAGTATAGCTGTCCCAGTTGTCCCCTACTCTTGACAGTCACATGAGTCACATGCTTTTCTCATGCCTGGGCTTTGTGACCTCAGATATTCCTGTAATACTGTAGAGTACAATGGAATAATGAAATTGTGATCTGAACCTTGTTCATTATGACTCTCCCTACCTCCAAAACCTCAGAACCTTGTGTATGCTCTTCAAAAAGCTGCAAGAATACTCTTCTGCCAACTGAAACCTCAAAAACCTGTATCAAATGCTAGGAAAGGAGTTGTAAGAGTCAGAGACAAGCTCATGAAGCAAAGAAGAGAGCATGGGATGAGCCCAAACACCCTCCATCATGCCCAGCTCTCATATCACTGCAAGAGCAAGCTGTTCTGGAGGTAGAAAACAGTGACTGTGAAGGCAATAAGGTATGTCAACTATTACTTGTCAACTGTATTGAGTACTGAAGTTGTTGGGAAGATAGAAGGATTTGGCAGCATTATGAGAAGCAACAAGGGGGAAGCTGTCAATAAAAAAAAGTTTAGCACTCAGCAACTACAATCATTACAATATGTGGAAGAGTTGAAAGGCCAGTAGTATGTCATAGCCCAAGAATCATAATCACAGCAATATTTTCTGCTATGTTGAGTTGAAACTCTAGTCAGATTTAGAAAAATTGCCAAAGACAAGCAGTGATGTCATTCAGTAGTGCCATGATATTAACTGGAATCAGAAGATAAACATTAAATGACAGTAAAGAGACAATCTATCATAGCATACCTCAAAGCCTTCTTTTGGCCTCTTATTTATGACTGCCAGTCTTCTTGTTGGCTACTCTCTCATGTTGGTACAAGGTCATGATACTCTGCTCATAAACCTGATCAGATTACCTGGGGACAACTGAGGGAAAGAGGCTAGGTGCTATAATGATTGGTCAAGAACTGGGCCAAAAGAAATAAGTATTGACAATGTAGACATACTAGCATTGTACCTGGTGCAACCAAAATCCATTGACTCTATCTGACCAAAGACTATGCTGGTGTCACTCTATATAGTCTAGATTTGATGGCCTGAGAGACCTGAATTATCTGTGTGATAAATGGATTGAAGAGCAAGCAAAGACAGTGTCATTGTTGTTGCCAAAGATGGATAGTGTGATTTTTTTTTCTTGAACAAATGTGAACAGTCTCAAAAAGGAAGGTGAGATGTAGAAGAAAAGCTGCTGTGACTTGTGAAAATTTGAGGAGAGTGTATTAGTATATTTGAAGAGCTATTTCATAGATATTCACATATAGGGTTTTGATGTGGAAAATGTTCTCATCAGAAGGTGGAAACCACCCAGTCTGTGCCTTCTACTATGCCAGTTTACCTGGGAACCATAGGTGGAAGTCAGCATTATGAGTACACACTAATGAAGACACCATGCCACTACCAACTGCCTGTATCCAGTTTCATCCCTCTTTCAAAGACTTCTTATTGAGCAGTCATGGGCATCATGAACATTATGAATAACATCAAAGGTAATACTGATCAATGGTGTGAGTCAGGGAAATTTTCTTGCAGTCTAGACCTCTGATCTCTTGCTGTGCAAAAATTTTTAAAAAAAAAAAAAAAAAAAAAAAACTCACATTCTCAAATCTTTCATGATTTTTATATAAATCTCACAGTTCTATTCAATGTACAAACAGAACAGCATAGAACAGCACAAAGTATATAAAAAGAAATACACACTTATATGTAGACAAACACTTATACACACCAACCATCAACCTGATTCTGATTCCAATGGCAGGACAACACCTTACAAAGTTTTTCTTCAAAAGGGAATTCTTTGTTGAAAAACTGTTGGGTTTGATATTTAATATCAGACTCTGTGAGGTTAGCATGAATATATCCACTCTTGCAGACCATATACCTATATATTGTTTTTGCTCTGTGGGGGATAGGTTCAGGCTTGTTTGAGATATGAGATGAGCTGGTCAAGAGCTTGTATGTGAGAGGTATTTTGCTTGACTTTGCTATTGATGATGGCTAACAGGTACTGCTGCCTTGGTTCTTTGTATGGCATGAGAAAGATTTTTGTTACAATGAAGTCTAGATACAACTGCCCAGCTTCATGGCCTTAAAGGAAGAGGATTAGATTACAGTAGTCAGGAAGTAGAAAGTAACCACACACTGTGTGCATATACATGGGCCAAGTGGAAACCACCTAATGATCCTACTGAAATAGTAGAATCAAAAGACCATTCCAGAGCTTCAAAGTTCACCACATCATCTGTGTCATTCTCTGTTGATGGTGGTGTTTGGTTGCCATTATAGAATGATGGCCACATGAGGTATTGCAAATTGACTGTGAACCAACACTTTGGGGGAAATATACAGTTTAAGAGAGAGTCAAGTGGACCATAAGTCAGGTGCTTGAAACAGAGGGGTTTTGAGAAGAAATGATAGAAGTTCCAGCAAACACAGTCTGGAATCCCCTCTAGGACAGCAGCAGTGCTGGGAGGAGGCATCAAGATATTCAGTGGTGCTGGTCTAGGCAGAGCTTCAGGAGGTAGATTGAGGTCATTCCAGTTGCTGTTATCATGGTTTAAGCCTGACATAACAGCTGTAGTGCTTTGAGGACAGTGCTGCCTTGAGAAGGCCACACTTTATATGTGTACTGCAGGCTTAATACCAGTGGGTGATTTATATAAATCTTCAGAGTATTGTTTCAATACAACTGAGGTTTGCAGGGAACATGCAAGCAAAACTATTCAACTGTGTGAAATGTGGAATCTTAGCTGAGTAATATTCAGGAGAATCTGGATGAGGCCTATCAAACAATGCCAGTTGGTTTGGGTGTTTGGCCATGAATATTCCTGCCAGCAACAAGCACAGCATAAGGAACAGGTTTTCTACAGAGCTCAGAGTAGTAATATATTATAGCAAGGGCTAAATATAATGTTGCCATCCTTCAACAGCCAGCCAACAAGATAAAAGAGAAGCTTGAACATATTATCCATCTAAATTGTCCAACTCTGAATGGAACTAAATGCAGAGAACATTGTTATGTAGCTAATAGACCTACCCAGCTCATGTCAACCAACTTGTGTAACCGATTGTTGCCAGAGAAAGTACAAGAGGACATTTTGTAACCATGAACAGAATAGGTATGCAGTTGTATTATTGACACAGTTAGAGTGACTTTACCAGGTCATTACAAATAAATGCTTTTATTGTTTCTGCTTCCCTTGTTGTGAATATTGTTTCATTTGGCAGACACCTGCATAAGGCCACTCATACACCCTTGGTGAATCCCTATCCAGGTTTGAAGGCAATCATGTCACTTGTTTCACATTGCATAGAATATCTATATACATCAGCCTACACATTGTTCATTCCTCCATTCTGATTTTTTTACTTCCTTCTTTGTTCCATTGACAATGTGGACTACTTTGTTGCACTGGATATAAAGGAATCATTGTGGCACCTTGGTTTCCCACCTAATGACAAGATACCAATGGCAAGGTGCATCCTTTATGTCAAGAGTGAAGGGTAGGCTGACAAGCATGGGGTGTAGACTTTTGGTGGACATTAATGAGTCCTTGCATGCCTACAATGAACTTTCCCTCAACTTAAGCAACCTAGGAGAATACCTATGGCATGAGTTTGAAGTCTTCTGCACACAGCCTACAGTGGCAGCTTACCAGACAGACAGACTTAGACTCCACTCAGTGCATGTGATGATCAACTTCCATTAGAAGCTATAAGATGCTATAGAAGGGGTAGACAAAGAGAATTGGCCACAGGTGTCATAAATTGGTGATTTTGGGAACAAAGAGAAGTTTGGTTTAGTTATCTATATGTGAGAGTAGGTACAGTTTTTATAGTAGATTTTGTGTTGTATATCAAATGAGTCCTGATGCTAGAATTTGTATAATACCTGAGACTAGAGAATGAGACAAGTAAGAGAAATATAAAATGGTTGAAACAAGTCTGAGTATGTAAAATGCTATTTCACGACAACAGGTATGTATTCTAGCTTACACCACTATTATGACAACTGACATATTGCTCAGTTTGAATGGCGGTTGCGAAGTTCAAGCGGGAACACTTGGATTGACCTTATTTTAGTATTTGATTTGATGGATGCTTTCGAATATGTGCGTGACAGGCTTTTGCGTGCCGAGGATGTGAGGGAGTTGCGTGAAGGACGTATAACAGTAACGGTGTCGATAGTATGACCATGTACACGAGAGCAATTCCTAACCGAGTTCGTACCTGACTGCACCCATAAGGTGCAGGCTTGATATCCCAAGTTGACACCACTTTGGTTTAGTGTAGGATGTCGTGTTAGGGCTAGTGTAAGCTATGTCGGGTTGATTTGAGCACACAGTGGGGTTGAACATGGTCTGAGTGCGCCGGGTTGCTTTAACAAAATCATTTCAAAAATCTAAGTCGGGGCAAAAACGTATTTCGCATCTGTCAAACTATAGGCGCCCAACGCCCATGTCAATGATCATGACATTCTTTCGTCCTCGTGGTGAATCCAAGCTGTTGACACCTCTTTCCTCCACATCCATCATGTCGTTTCTCCCCGGTTCCTCGAATGTCACCATTAAAGATGGAAATTTCACAGCTTTCGCAAGAGATCAATATCACGTTGAAGGACCGCTGGTGCAGACCGTGCAGTACTTGGGCCGACAGGAAAGAGAACGGACGATTTGGGATGAGGTGTGTCGATTGTTTTGCTTGAACTGTTTCGCAGTCATTCACGAGGTCGAGCGTTTAGTACACACGAGTTCCAACGGGTAAAGTCTACATTAAGAGAAGTATATTAGCTACAGATGTCAGGAGATACGATGACTTTGACTGGTGGAACATGAACGCTCTCCGTTCCATCAACATTGCTTCTATCCATGGTGAAGACAAGGAATCGGAGTTCGTATACATCTGCTACAGTGGTCGAGATGCTTTAGAAGTTAGAAATCAAATTTCTTTCATTTATGACATGCTCACTCACAACTCTCTTTTTACGTAGGCTTTTCGTCGTGATTTTGAGCAGTTCTCCCGGGCTAGGTACGCTGCTCTCACCTTGATCGCAGTAACTTGAAGCAAATACCCTCACTATCCCCAGGAATGTGCATACCGCTCAACTCTTTGGCTACAATGATGGCCAGTTCAGCCTACCAGCACTGATCTTTTACGATGGTGAGACGCTTCGAGGCCTTTTCTATTTTTCCATCATACTGGTCTTTCTTGCGCGCAGCGCTTGTGCCGGTTGCACATATCTGGGAAAGGAATAATTTGTCACCGCTCATCTGCATATATTTGGCTCTCCTAGTGTGTTGTGGACTCTTTTACCATTCTAAAATGATCTTACCCGTGCTTCTACAGCTATCACTAGTCCCAATAGCTAATCACGATGTGGTATGCTCGGTTATCCCAAATTTCCCAATCTGTCGAGACTTAGCGACATACAGGATCTTGGTGAAGTGTGGGTGAACCCAAGAACCGGCGCACTATGCGTAGGACCATACGTCGACTACCCATTCTACAGACTGGTCATGGATTATACCAACGAAGATCAAGTTAGCACTGGCAATCACGAACTTCCTTTCCTATCCCTTCAAATATACAATGACTCCAGTGCTATTTTTAATCTCCTGGTCCAAAATCTCGGCCGCACTGCAACGCTGTATGGAATTTGTGAGAACCCCGACTATGTTTTGGAATGGGTAGCTGGTGGAGAATTGGTATCCATGCTATCGTCTCTGCTTGGTGGGGTTTACAGCAGAATTCGGCGAGAGATCGTCGCTAGATGGCCCAAAAAGATGAACGAGCGGCATTACAGACCATATCGTGTGGACGATGTCCCAGAGTGGGTGGAGGAGGATGCCAGTCAACGTTACAATGGTTCAGTGCGGTGTGTATAGAATTGTTGACAAGGAGAGTTCTATGGGCTGACAAAAAGTAGGTTTGCAGTTAAACTGCCAGATATTCAATGTCTGCAAATTCAAGAGTTTACTGTAAACTATCAACCGTGTTCTGAGAAGGGAGGGACGTTGTGTTCACAAGCCTGGCCAATGCAGGCACACAGTGTGTTAAGTGAGCGTGGATCTCAAGAGGAAGCGGAGGAATACTGTGAGTTGTGCCACTGTTTTCTTTCCGGTGTTTTGGCACTGATTCTCACAATAGCCCTTCTCCGTGGGTTTTCAATTGAATTCGAACGCAGAAATGAACAGCTGCCACCCAGAAGCAGCGAGTTCTTGGCCGACAAAGTCTACCTCTTCATCCGAGCAGTTCCCTATTCATCAGCCAGCAAATCCATATGGAATACCTGGTTGCAAAAACCAAAATATTTTTGGTCTTTTGATCCAGCTGGGAATGAAGAGATCTCGGAGGCTGTTCGATGTTCTTTAGGACTTCCCTCCTTCACCGCAAGATTTATAGTTAAGCACCTATGTTGGTCTCATATCACATACACCACCATACGACAGCTCCATATCTTGAAAGGTTTTGATCCTGAAACAAGGGACTTAGCCCGGTCTCTTGATCTCCCACTCCTTGAAATTGTCGGAGACGAGCCTCGGTTTGAAGAAATTAAAGGTATGTGCAATATCTTTTGATACGCTTCCATCACTGACCATGTGTGTCAAAGCTCAATCTGTTCAAGCCTTCCAACCTATGGATGTAGATAGTAAGCTTGCTGAATCGCTATCAATGCTCGCAGTCAATGTAGCGGAAGGTGCGATGGACCCACTCCTCAAAACTATCGGAAATGGGACTCAGTTCGAAATGATTAAAGGTATGTACGATGTCTTCTGATACTCTTCTGTCACTGATCATTCTCAATCTATTGAAGATTTCCAACCCATGGATGTAGATAGCAAGCCCGCTGCATTGCCATCAACGCTCACAGTCGATGCGATGGACGTCGATTAACCCCGTGTTCACGGCAATGACAACCCGAAGCCTATGCTCGACTCGCCCTATACCTGCTGTCAAACATGAAGCCTGCCTGTCCGAGCTCTTTGGACTCTTCATAGGATGAAGATACTGGCAGTGGAACACATGGAAAGGACCAGATTCGCAGGCCCAGGAGCAGTAAGCACGAGATGCGAGACACTACCGGAAAATGTTACTCCCAATGAAGCAGTCTGAAGGCCGAAGCAGAATCCAGCCTTCGTTGGAGCACCTCTTTTCATCTCTTCCCTCGACTCAACACCCATTCTTCGCGTACTCAGAAACATTATTCCTTTGCTTTGTGCTCCGGCGAACTGGTTTACATGTAGTGCTTTACCTTCTTTCTTTAGTGTCTAGTGTTCATGCGTAGTGCGCCGATGCTTTTACTTTTTAGTTCCTTCAACTATAGTGTTGTGTGTACAATCATTGTAGCGCTTCGTAGACAGAAGATTTCTCTTGTTGTACTTCGTTCAGTTGTAATCCGACGATATGATTGCATTCTGTTGCTCCCGTGAATCTCATACATATCTGTGTCCCTTGCATTGTTCAACTCGAGTCACATCACTGTCAAACTGAATCAGATTCTCCGTAGCCCTCCTCGTACGCAAAAATATGACTAAATCAATAATGATAACCTCCCCAACCAATGAATAATTGCTTCCAATCATCACCGCTCCTCGTCGCATGGCCATGGCACTACTCGCATTCGCTCACGCAGCCCCCGTCTTACTCTTCCCAGCCGGCGCCTGGGATCATATTGACAGACCTCCCGCTCACACTTCATGAAGACGATACGGTTCTCTTTGGTGAATGGTCTCAGGGAGCTTCACGTTCCGCATGTCATGTATTCCTCTGTGAGTTCACCATAATTAGTTATTCAATTTCAGAAGACCCGGGAAAGTAAGGGCGTACCGATATATCGATGCAGAACCTTCTCGACAGGTTTCTGTTGAAACCGGCTCTTAGAATGAGAAAACCCCCGCATCCTAGACAAAGCTTATCATACATTTTCGGCGAAGCTCGGACGACGCGCAGTTGCCTCTATTCCTAAGGGCGGCGGAGAGACATATGTACAACCTATGGATTGCACGAATGTTATCTTCTTATTATCCTTGCGACGGGTACTTGACATGCTTGACAGGGCAATAGTGTATCGTTTGAGAGTTGATAGAGCGGAGCAGGGTTCGCTGCATGCTGGAGGGAGTTGAAGCGTGTGAACAGCTATTCACCGTTCATGATGTTATCCAAGCCTAGTTGACCACTCCCAACGCCCGTCGGAACATCTGATTGAGCGATGGAGGTCGCCTGCGTCACCATCAAATTAGCGTTGGATGCGTGTTGGTAATAATGAGATGTATCGAGACATGATTCATAACTTTTGCTCCGTGTCGTTTGCCGGCCAAACACAGAACGCTAGGTTAACTATTCGGAACTATTACGACGGGCTGGATCAATAACATGAGAGGCATACTTGTAAAGAAACGTAAACGGCGTACCTCGATCCTTCCTCAACGGGATAGGCATGTAGCAATCCCGCTCCGACAGTGCATCTGGGTGGTATGATGCGCCTACAGCGGACGAGCTGATAATACTTATTCCATGGCACGATGGTAGGGCCATCGAGTGTGGGTCAAAGAGACTGCGTCCACATAGTGAGGTTCTTGGCTGAAGATCGACGCATCAGCTCGACTGCAAATTTGCCGCCGAAATCGACGTTGAGTCCCAAACTTGGTCGGCAAGCACACTTTCAAATCGAGAAGCTATTTATGGAAGTTGACTGAATGTTGGTTGTTTCAAGAACGACGATGCTCCGGCTATAGAGTCCAGGCGGAAGAGACAAATGTGGCGCTTTGGTCGGTATTCTCGGTCTAGATTATCGTTTAGGCATTGAAAGAGGTACACATAACGGGGAACGCACCCTAGCAGTAACAGATTTGCCTTGAGCTTTGCGGTGTCCCTGAATTCTTCATCGCTCCACGGATAAGAGCACTGTTCTTCTCCAAGGCTATCCTCACCCGAAAGTCAAGATACCACTAATCCATCTCTTGTCTCCAAATACACCAATGAACGACGTTTGAGTTCAAGCGTGGTTATGGTCGATCTATGCCAGAATGGTGGATAACTGAGGGCGGGAAGAGGTGAATCGGACGACGAACGGTACCAGTAACGCCGTGGTGACGGTCGTGGCGAGCCAAACAGCATGCTGAGAGATGGACAGGTCGTGGATGCTGTCGAAGAGCAATAACCGCCTGTTTTCCAAGTCGAAACTACACCAACATCTTTGGAGAGAAATTCTTGTCACGGCGTTCCATAGAAGACCAGTATGAAAGGGCGTATCGTATAGGATCTCTCGATTGAATCTAGGACAGTTACTCGAAGGTTTCTCTTCAACTCAGGTCGGTCCTTGGAGCATCTGTTTTTCGCCTAGATCCGTGTCGTCCTAGGTTGTAGTTGGAATTGGGTTCGGTGTCGAATCGAATTTAGCTGGTCGAGGTCTTTGATTGCGACAGAGGTGGAGGTACCACAAGACGTCAACTATGGACCATGATGGTGTAGTGAAGGAAACATAGTACCGTATCCATGACTTGTCCCGTTTTTGCCTTCATTTTCACAAGCCTCAATCTCTTCCCCCCCGCTTTTCGTAAACTTGGTTGTGGTGTCGTTAGCTCGGGTGGGTTAGTAGAGCGGATTCTGTTTCCCAAGTTTTCACTAGTCAGTTGAGGGTAGAAGAATGAGATAGAGGAAAAGACGCACCCACAGATGCGAGCGGATAATAGTATAGTAAAACACTTTGATCTGAGGAAGGCTACTTGGTTCATATTTGGAGATCATGGCTGAGTGTTGTGGGCGGATGGTGAGTGTCGTGTCATAGTGGAAGAACGTTTGGCGTGGGGTAAAAGTTTTCAGAGTTTAAACAGTCGGGTGAACCAGAAAGTAGGCGGGGCCTGTGGATACGCAGCAATGGTTCGTTTTATCCAGATCTGCAATTGAAACGCATTTTCTACCAGTTTCGAGTCGGGGATGTGGTCGTTTAACGTTTAACCGGCGCCTTTCTCCCACATTCGCGCTCTGGCGTTTCCTACATTGTCAGTCCCTATTTCAGGTCACTACTTATGATATCCCTCTCAGACGAACGGGTTTTTGTGATGCAGGCTCGGAAACAACATCAAATCCAATAGAAAAGGCCTAGCTCCCCGAATCAGAAGGCCTAGGATCACGCCTCAATACGGTGCTTCCAACACGGCACTGCCCTTCACTCTCAACCGACAAACCCTTGAGAACCTTTAGGTTCTCGTTCTCCATGTCTTTTAAGATATCGTCGTAAGACTCCCGAGCGAGGCAAGTCTGTTGGGATCTTGCAAATCCTCTGATGCGTTACTCTCAAACTAGTCTGTCAAACTTAGCCGCCCAGCGCTCAATGACAGCGATCATGTATCCTCGTGGTGACTGCAAGCTGTTGACCTCTTCTTTCCTCCGCATCCATCATGTCGTTTTTCCCTAGTCCCTCGAATCTCATCATCGAAGACGGAAATTTCACAGCTGTCGCAAGAGATCAGTATAATAATCATATCGAGGGAACTTTGGTGCAGTACTTGGGCCAGGCAGAAAGAGAGCGGACGGTTTGGGATGAGGTGTGCCGATTGTTTTGCTCGAGCTATTTGTGGCCATTTACAAGGTCAAACGTTTAGTACACACGGGTTCCAGTGGGCAAAGTCTATATCAAGCGAACTATATCTGTTACAGACGTCAGGAGACAAGTCACGCTTCCCGACTATCAACACTGGCGGGGAGTGGATGCTCTTCGTTTGATCAACATTGCTTCCATTCATGGCGAAGACAGGGACTCGGAGTTCGTGTATGTCCGCTACGACGGCCAAGATGCTTCTGAAGTTCGAAACCAAGCTTCTTAAGTTCGCGGCACGCTCACCTGCAGCTCTCCTTTCATGTAGGCTTTTCGCCGTGATTTTGAGCAGTTCTCCCGGTCTAGGTACGCTGCTCTCACCTTGTTCACAGTAACTTGAAGCAAACACCCTCATTATCCCCAGGAATGTGCACACCGCTCAACTCTTCGGCTACAATGGCGGTCAGTTCAGTCTACCAGCACTGATCTTTTATGATGGTGCGATGCTTTGAGGCCCCCCTGACTTTTCCATCATACTGATTTGCTCGCGTGCAGCGCTTGTGCCAGTTGCATATATCTGGGAAAGGAACGACTTTTCGCCACTCATTTTTACATATTTGTCCCATCAAGTGCGTTTTGGACTCCCTTAACACTCTAAAATGTTCTTATCTGTACTTCTACAGCTAGGAGTAGTCCCAATAGCTAATCGTAACCTGGTATGTTCAGTTATCTCAAACCTCCAAATCTGTCGAGACTTAGGGACCTACAGGATTTTGGTGAAGTCTGGGTGAACCCAAGAACTGGTACACTATGCGTGGGACCATATGTCGAATATTCGTCAGGTTCCAGAGTGCTCGTGGATTATACTGAAGAAGATCAAATTAGCACTGGCTATCGCGAATATCCTTTCCTATCCCTTCAAACATACAATGACTCCAATGCCATTCTTGATCTCTTGGTCCAAACTCATGGCCGCACTGCAACGCTGGGCGCAATTTGCGAGTCCTCCAACCATGTCATGGAACGGGTAGCTGATGAGGACTTGGTCTTCATGCTATCATCTCTGCTTGGTGGAGTTTACAGCCGAACTCGACGAGAAATCATCGCTAGATGGCCTAAAATGATGAACGAACGGCATTACAGACCGTACCGTGTGGATGGTGTCCCAGAGTGGGTGGAGGTGCAACCCAGTAGACGTCACAATACTTCAATCCGGTGTGTATGGAACTGTTGACAAGGAGGGTTCAGTGGGCTGACAATAGTAGATTTGAGGTCACCCCATCAGATATTAAACATCTACAAAATCGAGAGTTTGACGTGGATTATCAACCATGTTCCGGGAGAAAAAGGAAAATATGTGCGTATGCCTGGCCAACGCAGGCGCATAGCGTGTTGGGTGAGCGCGGATCTCAAGAGGAATGGAAGGGATATTGTGAGTTGTGTTACTGTTTTCTTTCCAGTGCTGTTTAATGACTCTCACAAAAGCCCTTCTCCGTGGGTTTTCAATTCATTTCCAAGGCAGAAATGAACAGCTATCGCCGAGATGGAGCAATTTCTTGGCCGACAAAGTCTACCTCTTCATTCGAGCAATTCCCTCGCCATCAGCCTGCAGATCTGTATGGAATGCCTGGCTGCAAAAACCGAAATACTTTTGGTCTTTTGATCGGGCTGGAAATGAGGAGATCCCGGAGGCTGTTCGATGTTCTTTAGGACTTCCCTCCTTCACCACAAGATTCCAAATTAGGTACCAAATGTGGCCTCATATCGCGTATACAGCCATACGGCAACTCCATATCTTGAAAGGCTTTGATCCTTTAACAAGGGACTTGGCCCGGTCTCTTGATCTCCCACTCCTCGAAACCGTCAGAGATGAGACTCGGTTTGAAGAGATTAAAGGTATGTATGATGCCTTCTGATACTCTTCTGTCACTCACCATGCATGTCAAAGCTCAATCTATTCAATTTGAACCCATGGATGTAGATAGCAATCTCGTTGTATTGCCATCCACAGTCACAGTCGATGTAGCGGAAGATGCAATGGACCCACTCCTCAAAACTGTTGGAGATGAGACTCGGCTCGAAGTGATTAAAGGTATGTACAATGTCTTCTGATACCCTCCTGTCACTGATCATGCTCAATCTGTTGAAGACTTCCAACTTATGGATGTAGATAGTGAGCTCACGGTATCACTATCAACACTCACAGTCGATGTGGAGGAAGACGCGATGGATATTGATTAACCTTGTGTCCGTGGCAGGGCGTACATGAAAACCATTACACCTCTTATTTTCTTCAACCATAGTGTTACATGTACAGTCGTCATAGCGCTTCGTAGACAGAAGATTCCTCTTGTTGTACGTGATTCAACTGTAACGAGATAATTTTACCCCGTCGCTCGATACACAAACCGGAGGCTGGTTGCTTTCGATATCACCGTTCTTCTGTATCACTACTTTCATTCGCTCATGGCAACCGTGTCTTACTCCTCTTCCCAACAGACCTCCCGCTCCTATTTCACAAAGAAGATACCGTTCTCTTCGGTGGTCGGTGTTCCAGAGAGTTTCACGTTTCGTATGTCACATATTCCACTATGAGTCCGTGTTCATTAGTTATTCGTTTTCAAATGATCTGGCAGAGAAGGGGCGTACCAATATACCGATGCAAAATGTTCTCAGCATGTTTCTGTTGAAACCGGCCTTTATAACAACAAGACGTCCGGCATCCTAGCTGACAGTACTTGTGGCGAAGTTTAGATGACGCGCAGCTGCCTCCGGTCATTCCTAAGGGCGGAGAGACATATGTACGACTAGTGCACGAATATCATCTTCCTATTACCCTTGCGACGGGTACTTGTTGTGCTTGACAGGGCGATGATGTATCGTTTAAGCGCTGATAGAGAGCAGAGCGGGATTCGCTGCATGCTGGAGGGAGTCGAAGCGTGCAAACAGCTGTTCATCATTCATGACGGTAGACGTAGGAATTAAAAGATGAAAACAAGAAGGCGTACCTCGGAATATGTTATCTAAGCCTAATTGACCATTCTCAAGGTCCGTCGGAGCATCTGGTTGAGCGAAGGGTCGCCTGCGTCACCATCAAATTGACATTTGGTACGGGTTTACTACCGTCTTCGTCTTCTAATTCTGAGTTCCAATCCTTCCTTCTTCGTGATTAAGGAGAAGTCGAGGTCTTGGGTTGCTGTGAGCGATGGTTGGCATCCTGTGTCAGCGCGCCGGTTCTTAGACCAGACTGAGACACGACAAGGACAGAGAAAGAGAATTCTTCAGTTCCCCGAACATTGCTCCCTTCTTCTCCGCCATCTTCATTTCTTCACGAAAGGTTGCAAGAGCGAGACCTAGCCATTCGCTCATCGTTTTGCCGTTGATTTCTTTGAAATTGCTCTAAGTAGGTGTATTCGGAAGTCATACAGCATTGCGCAGAAAACGTCGTGATGGAGACTAGAGTGCGTTATTAGTTCTTGTATCGTGAAAATCAACGTGAGGAGGGTAAACACACGCAACTAGGCTTATTATAATTATCCATGAGTTTCGTGGTCATAATCTACGGAGAAGAGGCGGCACAATTTCTCCCATGTTCGCGCCTGATTGAACTTGGAGCATTAGATTGGGACAAAATTGAAGGAGCAAGGCCTTATCCGAAGAGGTTGGAATGCCTTGTTGGCTTTGGTTTCCGAGCCGGGGAAGTAGAGGCATGCCCGTTAGACACAAGCAATATGGCACAGTGTGACCATCGGGTCTCTTTCGCTCGTCGGAGCTCTCTTTCTACTCGAAGTAGCCAATCATATACATGTCCATGGTCGTGAAGTAGGAAGTGGATGCTAAATGTAGAAAATAGCAGCGAATGGGAATTTCAACCACTAATGCTCCGTTCTTGCCCTACCCATTTCGACGCCACTTCCCAGCTGTGGTGAATCAAATACAAGAGGCTCTCGTCAAAGTCCTGTTTTAGCCAATCGGGTACTACTTCATTATCGAATCAATTAACTCAGCATCTAGGGTGATGAATGCTTACTGGGAAAGTAGCCAGGCCACTGGATACAATCAATACCAGGCGAGACGAACTCCGCGTCTTCCCTCTTCAGCATTTCCTTGGCTTTCTCCGGTTCCCACGTGACTGTTGGTCGTTGGCCGGTGATCGAAGCAATCGCCCCAAATATCCACAGATAGCGTCGCTGTCCATGCTCGTTCTCGTACCACAGAATTGTCTGTTTCTTCCTGGTGGCTCGAAATTCTTGGACAATCAAGGAATGATATGCTCCCGTCGACAATGCCTTGTCAGAGTTCTTGGGACAACCGTGCTTTAGCTAGGAGAAGTAGCTGATCTTCATCAAGGACGAAGCCAAATACAAACGGGACTGGCACCACATGACGAGCTCGTACTCCCCGCGTAGCCGCATAAATCGAGTACAAGAGACTTCGCTTGAAGTCCTCTTTCAGCCAATTGGGTGCTAATGAATCGTCAAATGACTTTATTCAACCGGACTGATAAGCACGCACCACAGAGGTAGCTAGGCCATCGAGCACAAAAAATGTCTTCTGAAACGAACGTTTCCGCCTTTTCCTCTTTCAACGTCTCCTTAGCTTTCTTGCGGTCCCATTTAATGCTTGGTCGTCCGCCTGTGATTGAAGCAACTGCCCCAAATACCCACAGGTAGCGTTGCTGTCCGTGCTTGTCCTTGTACCGAAGGAGCATCTGCTCCTTCTTGGCAGCATCGAAATATTGGCGAACAATCACTGAATATCCTCCCATCGACGGGACCTCGTTGAAGAGTTCTTCGGACAACCGTGCCTTGGCCAGGAGACTTAGCTGAGCATCGTCGAGAACGAAACCAAATACAAATGGCACTGGTACACCTGGCACCGCATAATGGGGAGTTCCCTTCTCCGTAGTCACAGTATCAGGTATCTGGGGAATGGTGGATTTGGTGAGTGTCTCCATGGTTTGAACTGAAGTGGCACTAAGTCACACTGTCACAATTGAAACACCGGACATACGGATAGCATCGCGCGGTCGGCGATCGCTTGTGTCTAACGGGCATGCTTCTACTACCCCGGCTCGGAAACCAAAGCCAACAAGGCATTCCAACCTCTTCGGATAAGGCCTTGCTCCTTCATCCTTGTCTCAGTCTAATGCTCCAAGTTCAATCAGTCGAGGTACGAGCGCAAAGCTGAATCTGTATACGATACTGAAATCATATTCTTAGTGTTGACTTCTACACCCGGGTACACCTTTTCTATCATCGTGGAACACGACTTGATCACCCAAAATCAACATCGTTGCCGCAGAACGTTCATAAATGATACACCACTTGGCCTTGGAGCTCTTCCAACCTAGCTCCTTAGTAGCCAACGACACCCTTCACTCTCAATTCACCAGCATCTTATAACCAATTGTCATTGTCCATCGACGTCGCCTCTTTCTTTTCTTCGCTGGAATCAGTGCCGTACCTCACGTCAATAGTCATTCTGAATCTCTACCGAGTATGGATTCGACCCTGCCATTTAGTCTATCTTGATGGCCTCGTTTTCAACAGACGGATGAAGAAAGAGCGTGCGGCTTAGGATAGAGAACAGAGGTTCGGTAGCGGATCAGATGCGGACTTGTGGCTACGCTCACCGTGGGCTTGGGACGTCAGAAAATTTCCTTCCACAATGCAGACCTCCGACGCCATGGTTATCTCAGCGGCTAGGCTCGTTGCCATGCAAGTCGTTGAACATCGACGTGCAGGTCGTGAGTGTCAACAAGTAGAGCTCGGGCATGGAGGTTCATGGTTCAACTACCAAGAACCTGATGTATGGACCTGCTGGCAGGATCTTGCAGCGGGGACGCACGAGAAGGTGACAGGGGCACCCAGTTCATGGGGTAGGTACTAGGTTCTCGTCTTTTCCTCCAATCTCGATATGCTATATTGACTCAGCATCTGCCAAGGTTACCTCAATAACCATATCCAAGCTTATCTTCTGCTATGCCTATTGCTTAAAGGGCTCTTTCCGTATCAAATTGGGACATTTTTCGAGGTGTCCAGGAAGGGTTGTATTCGGATGTTTGGAACCAGTCATACGGCCTGAGTGAGTGCGCTATTCTGTCGCTTTATCTTCGGAATAGACTCAAATGTTTTACTTTCGTAGGGCCAGGATCCTCCAAATCCATCGATCGCGAGCCCGGCATCCACTTTGAAAAGCACCGAACGCGGGAAAGGCGCAAATCATCGTATCGATAACTCCATGTTCACGTTCAGAGAGACGAACAGAAGGGCAAACTAGCGACGAAAACGGGAGGCATGGCCGTAGTCCGTTCGCTGGTCGCTGACATTGTCCAAATTGGAAAGCTCCATCCAGAAGTCTGTCGACGATACACCGTCCCGTCAGGCCAACCATCATCGCGACCTTCCTTGTTCGTTGGAGATTGACTTTGTGCACAGGCCGAGAATGGCAGCGAGTCTACTTCGGGCTCGGAGGTTCACATTCCAACCACCGAGAACACGAAACGTTTTCGTAGACTGGTGGCCGTTACGCTACTAAAGATCTTGCCGCAATGCAATTCGGTTGGTAGTCCGGTACCACAAAGTTCTTATGGTCCCTATCAGCAGAAGAATCCGAAACTCGACGCGGACCTATGGATGCGTTATGACCTGAACTTGGCTTTACTTCACCGCTTGGACATAGGAACAACGGTCTCTCTCGAAATCAGCCAATATCCACAAGCCGGCGAGCAGCCTCTCGGTTTAAAAGTGCACCTGCCGAGGTTGTTTTCATATCGATGAAACTCAACATCGATCCCAGCTGGCACGTTATTCATCCGGGCCCCTTCTACGTGGGCCCCTTCTACGTGGACCCAAGAATTTTTCTGAGTCTTAGCGTCGCGTTATGGAACAATACTAGCGGATCCACTTTCATGCTGTACGAAGGACAAGCAAGTTGAATCTATCGGGCTTGAATATGGGGTGAGGAATCGAATAATGCGAGTGATACGGGAATTATAAGGCAGCTGTCACTGCTGCGGCCTTTTATCATGACCGAAAACGTCGCTGGACAGGTGAGCCGCATCGGCATCGTGCGTGAAATGGAAGAGATCTTTATAGGGACTTTTAAGCGCTGAGAAATGGCTGACACCGCCATCTTGGGTTTATTGATGGTTGTCAAACTATCGCCTGACCATCCAAGAAAGCCGTCAAGCTCAAGAAAGGTAAGGGAGAGTGAGCAGTGAACATTGCCAAAGGCCGCTTCATCATCCGGGTTTGAGGTGAGCGTGAGGAAGAGTGGGAGGAGATGCTTGAACACGTCTTCAAATCATAATAGATCCAGAGCCATCCGATACCATGCTGGCATGCTGAAGCCTGGACATGATTGGGACCAGGACTCAGTGTGAGTCAACAGCTAGATCACACTCGATCAAAATTGCAAAACGGGTCGCAGTGTCACCGTGCTATCCAGGCAGGCAAGGGTACGGTACAGGACTTGTACGGCATCGGTTTCTGAGTACCGCAACCTTACACTTGATCAAGACCATATACATAGATAGCAATGCTGTGTATTCCATCGCATCTCTCCTTCGTCGCGTTCCACGGCAATGCCATACAAAGTCGGAATACAGACGATTGAGGGTCCTCACAGCTGAGGTGACACATACGGGCCAGGACCGAATATCTAAGGGTCGAAACGTAGCAAATGCTGGCGAACATATCACGTTGTGATCTGATGGCATCGAGATGACCGATGCAGGCGCATCGATGCAGTGAGGCACATTCCATCTCTTTCAACTGGAACTGGAGCTGGCCTCTGACCATAAGAGGGCCAGCACCGTTGACAAAGCGTTTTGGCAGGTAAAACGAATGAGACATATTCGGCTGTGAGGTACCATCAATGTCTATTTTATTGCAAAGACACGTACTTTACCATAGCGATGATTCGTGAGATGGGTCGCATCGGTGCCTGACGCGGGAAATGGAAGAGAGCCTTGACCTGCTTTCGGGCACTGAAAGATGGTTGCGGGAGAACCGACTCCACGAATACAATCTGATACACACCAGTATCCGATGCATGTTACGGGAAGGAGTTTTGTCGGGCACTCCTCTGTTACAGAAATGTACACAAAAATGTGCACCTTTGCCATCATGATTTCATTTGACGGTTGTCGAATTATCGCCAGACCAACCAAGAAAGCCGTCGAGCTCGTTTAGTATATAGTGACACCAATGTCCTGAGCCTGTCTTCGTTCAGTACGGTGCGCCGGCATTTTCCTGTCTAGTAACGATCTTGACCAGTTCTTCTGCTACGTGGGCAATGTGATTGATACTGGGCTATCAGTTCTGTAAAAGAGAACTCGGTCAGTTAGAGCGGCACGATTGGGGAACCGATGGATGCACTTCTGTCCTGGTGTGTTATCCTGTGATTCCTGATCTGGGAATTCCTTGTATAGGTCCTGAGTCAACCCTAACTCTGATGTCAGTATCGGTTTTGAAGGTTCGAGGTTAAGTAGTGATTAAAGTTCGGGGAAAGTTGCGGACAACTGGACGTGATTCTTTCGTCATGTAAAGAGGGATTGCTGGAGGTACTGAATCATAAAACCAACGTGAAAGGGAGCCTGGAGCTAGTATACCCAGGAGTCGAAAGAACAGGAAGGCGGAAGAAATACGTGCCTTGCAATATGTTCATCATGAGAACCATCGTCCTAGATATCATGCCTGGCCGGGTGAGCCGCAACGGTACACGTTCCGCCGAGGCTCGATCGGACAGATCAGTCTATACGTTGCGTTAGCTTTCTTTTCGCCAATACAGTAGGCAACAACAAAGGGCATAAACGTACCGATACACTGATGCAATTGTGCCTTTTAAATGAGGCTCACAAGACGGCCAACAACGCGAACTACTAACTAGGTGATGCGCGGCTGTGTTCATTATTGCTGGTAAGAACAGAAAAAGAACGAGAACGGGAGGCACGCACCTGCGTACACATCTTCTTACAGCGTCTGTAATGTGCGTGAAGATCAACTTCTTATTACCCTCATGAGGAATGCTCGTCGGTTGCTAAGGTGTACCGTCTCCGCAACGGGATCCTGAAGAGAGCAGAGCTCGGCGCGTGATGTGGGAGGGGAGCGGCCGAGCTGTCGTAGTACTATTTAGTTCTCTACTATATTGAAGAAGGAAATGGGAAGTGCCGCACCTCGGGGCCTATGCAATCCCTATCCCCTTTAGACCGAGCCTCACAGTCACTGTCAACCCCAGTTGGAGCATCTAGTTGAGCGAAAGGGTCTCCAAGATCAACATCAAGTTCGTTCTGGGGTCACTGTCGGAATCCGATCTGTTCGTCTAAGAGGTCTGGAACCCTTCTTCAATTTCCTTGAATGACTTTTCCTTTTCTTCATGTCGGAGCAGTCCAGATTTTCGGTTACTACTGCAATTTGCGATGCGACAAAGATTGAGGTACCGTTATACGCGTCCTGCGAGCACAATCAGCGACAGATCATAATGATACGCAAGTAGGGAAGGAACCGACGAAATTTATAGATATCCATCCCCCTCAGCGGCCTCCGTCCACTCATTCATGAGCAGCATTTGTCTTTTGTAGAAGTGTAGATAGGGTCTGCTTGTTCGCCCGGGTGCAGAAGATCCTCGGAAAATACCACGGCCTTCTTTTTTCAGGAGTCTTGCTACTACTACAGGAGTGGCCCTGGTCATCCTATGTGTGCCGCATGTTAGACCAAATACAACAGAGGGTACGGAGAAATCGAACCAGGTCTGTGAGTGCAAACTCCCCAAACATTGCTTTTGAACTTCATCTTCCCGACTCCTTCCCGACTCCTTGCCCAGCAAGTCCTATTCGTTCCTCGGGACCTAAATTGACCCGCTCACCATTCATGGATGGTGGCACTCAAACTACCCCGGACTTTTAAGAGAATAATGTCGTCCCTGCCTTGTACTGATAACTGGAAAGGCAGCTATTACTCTAGGCCTATCTGCAGTCCTCTCGAGAATGCTGACAGTGTCAGGTAGGAAAGGTTGGAATGATATGCTTTTTCAGTGGCTTCTGTCACGGGTATGAGTATCGCAGTGTAAAAAAAGAGAATAAACCACGCACTTGAGCTTATCGGTGAATGGACTTTCTTGTGGAACATCGTGAGAGACGTTCAAGTCGCGGCGCTAAGTGAGCGCTCCACGTTTCAACATCGACAGCCATCACCCATGGTTCCTAGACAGCGATCTTCTGTAACCCGCATCGTAACTCTCCAACCAAAGGCATCGTCATACCCCTCCTTCTGCGACACCAGCCCGGTTGATAGAATGTCGACACAGTCTCTTTCAGAAAAGGCCCCACGGAAAGACTCTAAATATACGCAAGGGGCACTTTTCCTCGTTCTGCAAGTCGAAGCACTCGAGGTATGAAATGTAAATTTGAATCAGTATATCGTACTGAGATAACCCTCTTGGTTCCAGCCTTCTATTATGCCCAACCACGTCTTTTTTATTACCATTATACCCGGTATTGACGTCGTCGCAGAACATCGCTCCCAACATCACTCACAAAGGGCACACTACTGGACCTCAGAGCTCTGCCAATCCTTACCCTCTTCGTAGCCAATAACACGCCGTAACCCTGCTTCCAGCCGACTGACAACTACCAACGCATCGTCATTACCGACATCACCCCTCTTTTCTTGAACGAAAGCTAAAGGTGGACCACAACTCGTTCTTTTCATTCGTACCGTGGCGTTCTCCGACCTCTCACAGGCATAAACTCAACGTGCTAGGGCTTCACATTCGGAGGTTCGGGGCCTGCCATTCAAGTGAGTGCAGTTTCGTTTCCTTATCTTCAAGTAGACTCAAACTTTCTAGCTTCATATGGCCAAGATCCTCGAAATTCACTGATTACAAGCTGGCACTGATTTGAAGAGCACCGAACGCGAAAATGGTGCAAGCCATTGGATCAACGCTTCTCCGTATACATCTTCAGGGGGCGAATAAGTGTTTGAACCGCGGCAAACTACCAACAAAAACTGGAGGTGTGGTCGTGGTAACCCTCATTAACCGTTCGCCGATCACTAACATTATACCCAGGCAAAGTTCTATGCGGAGGCCTATCGACGATACACACCACGACCTTCCTTGCTGTACGAGTCGTTGGAGATCGTCTTTGTGCGCACGCCGAGAATCCCAATAAGTTCACCTCGGGCTTACAGGTTCGCATTCCGACTACCGAGAGCCCGAAGCACTCTCATAGACTAGCGGGATCTCATAATAAGGAGTAGGATGGTACACGCTACCTATAGCTAGTTTAAATGGCGCCCTTGGTGAGTCGCGCGTCTTCTCACAGACGATAAGAGGCTGAACATTCTTCAAATTAGAATTGCACTAAATTTGGTTTTCATGCTACCATCGTTCTGAAGATCTTGCTGTAACGCAACTCGGCCTCCAGAATAATAGTGTGCTCTCTAGAGACCCAATGTGCCCGATGCAGTCCTGCAGGTGTGATATGACCTAAACTTGTGTTTCATCCTTGGGCCCCAACGGACTGCTCAATGATTCGCACCACATTCATATCTCACACACAGACCCAGCATTCGCTGTGTCAGTCTGACGACGGTAGCGGCTTGCTGACGCTCCGTGTGTTCTTTTCGACGTTGTACCACAGCATCTCTGATCTCGATATCCCTTCAGGCCACCGTATTTCCAACGCAAAGTAGGATTCCACCTCCAAGATACGACTGGTTCGACCGCACTAGTTGCACGGCCTTCGGATACCCAGACTGTACCCTTTTGCATACCGAATCTACTATTGGCCCCGGTTCGAACATTTGTGATTCGTCGTTGTTCTTCAAATTGATATTATTTCTGACCCCTCTCCTGTACTCATCCCACACGCTACTTTATACCCGCACCCTGCTCTGATTTCGCTTCCTCTCCCCGCAGAGAAACTACACCCACAGCCCCGTCACATTCTAGATCATCATAGATGTTGATGAATCGATATGTAGACTTATACTTCATGGAATGAACTGCTTTACCATCGGTGCACCGACTGGAATTCACTTTGCATACCACACTTGAGGTTCGATTTCTTGGTGGTAAGGCAAAAACATTCGTCTCGATCAACGGCTGTACTTACAGACTCCCCGAATTAGCCTGTCAAACTGTAGGCGCCCAACGCTCATATCAGTGATCATGACATTCTTTCGTCCTCGTGGTGAACACAAGCTGTTGACGCCTTCTTTCCTCCGCATCCACCATGTCGATTTTCCCTAGTGCTTCAAATTTCACCATCGAAGATGGAGATTTCACCGCTATTGCAAGAGATCAATACCAGTATAATAATCACGGAACACTGGTGCAGTACTTGGGCCGACAGGAAAGAGAACGGACGATTTTGGACGAGGTGCGTCGATTGCTTTGCTTAAACTATTTTGCAGTCATTTACGAGGTCGAGCGTTTAGTACACACGGGTCCCAGTGGGCAAAGTCTATATCAAGCGATCTATATCTGTCACAGACGTCAGAAGGCAAAACATACTCTCTGACCATCAACACTGGAGCAGAGTGGATGCTCTTCGCTCGATCAACATTGCTTCTATTCATGGCGAAGACAAGGACTTGGAGTTTGTATATGTTTGCTACGACGGCCAGGATGCCTCAGAGGTCCGAAACCTTCCTTGAGATCGCGACACGCTCACCTGCAACTCTTTTCACGTAGGCTTTCCGCCGTGATTTTGAGCAGTTCTCCCGTGTCAGGTATGCTGCCCTCACCCTGACCACAGTAACATGAAGCAAACACCCTCATTATCTTCAGGAATGTACACACCGCTCAACTCTTCGGTTACAATGATGGCCCGTTTACTTTACCAGCACTGATCTTTTACGACGGTGAGGCACTTCGACGTCTTTCCGATTTCTTTACACTGATCGCCCACGTGCAGCCCTAATCCCAGTGATGCATATCTGGGAAAGAAATAACTTTTCGCCACTTCTTTTCGCATATTTGTGTCACCGAGTACGTTTTGGGCTCACTTGGCATCTTGAATTATTCTCATCTGTGTCTCAACAGCTTTTAGAAAACCCAATAGCAAATCATGACCTGGTATGCCAATTGTACCAAATCTCCATATCTGCCAAAACTTAGAGCCCTGCAGGATTTCGGTGAACTGTGGATGAACCCAAGAACCGGCGCACTATGCGTAGGACCGTATGTCGACTACTCATTTCACAGATTATGTATGAATTACACCAACAAAGACCAAGTTATCACTGGCAATTACGAATATCCTTTCCTATCCCTTCAATTATACCACGACTCCGACGCCATCTTTGATTTCCTGGTCCAAAACTTCGACACCAGCGAAATGCTGTACCAAATTTGCAAGTCGTACAGATATGTAATGGAATGGATACCTGATGAAGACACTGTACCCATTCTGTCATCTCTGCCTGGTGCAGTTTACAGCAGAACTCGGCGAGAGATCATAGCTAAATGGCCAAAAACGATGAATGAGCGGCACTACAGAGCGTGGGATGTAGAGGGGGTTCCAGATACAATGTTTGCAAATGCCCGTGTAGACAATGATAACTCAGTGTGGTATGTATGAAATTGTTGACAGGGAGAGTCCCATGGGCTGATAAAAGTAGCTTTGCAGTCACAGTGTCAGATATCCAGCATCTACGAAACCGAGAGTTCAATGTGGACTATCAACCATGTTCCCAGAGAAAAAGGAAAATATGTGCATTTGCCTGGCCAATTCAGGCGCATAGCGTGTTGGGCGAGCGCGGATCTCAAGAGGAATGGGGGGAATACTGTGGGTTGTGTCACTTTTTCCAGTATTTTGGCACTGAGTCTTGCAATAGCCCTTCTGCGTGGTTTCTCGATCCATTTTCGATGCAGAAATGAACATCTATCAACGAGGAGCTGCAAGTTCTCGGCCGACAAAGTTTACCTCATCATTCGAGAAGTTCCCCGTTCATCAGCCTCAAAAACCATATGGAATGCCTGGCTGCAGGAACCGAAATACTTTTGGGGTTTTGATCGGGCTGGAAAAAAAGAGATCTCGGAGGCTGACCGATGTTCTCTAGGACTTCCCTCCTTTACCATAAGACTTCGAATTGTGCACCTAAGGTGGTCTCATATCGCCTACACTTCCATACATCAGCTCCATATCTTGAAAGGCTTTGATCCTGCAACAAGGGATTTGGCTCTGTCTCTTCATCTCCCGCTCCTCGAAAATGTCGGAGATGAGACTCGGTTTGAAGAGATTAAAGGTATGTACGATGTCTTCTAATATTCTTCCGTCACTCACCATGTGTGTCGAAGCTCATTCTACTCAAGACTTCCAACCCATGGATGTAGATAGCGAGCTTGCTGAATCACTATCAACGCTCACAGTCAATGCAGCAAAAGGCGCGATGGACCCACTCCTCAAAACCGTCGAAAATGAGGCTCAGTTTGAAGTGACTAAAGGTATGTACGACGTCTTCTGATACTCTTCCGTCACTGATAATGTACATCAAAGCTCAATCTATTCAAGATTTCCAACCTATGAATGTAGATAATGGGCTCCCTGTATCGCTATCAACGCTCACAGTCGATGTGGAGGAAGATGCGATGGACATTGATTAACCTTTTGTTCGCGGCAAGGTGCATGTGAGATTGTAGAGTTGGGAATAAGGTTTTCGGGCATAACTATACCAGTCACTCGCCGGTCATGAAGCAAGCTGTCAGTGGGGCATAGCCGAAGTCGGTTCATGACAGCGCGAGCGTGGCCGCTGGTGTTAGCACCCAAACACGTTTTCGAATCCCTCCAAGGATTTCCTTCCTTTATGACACGACAAATGAATGTGTCAAGTTGAGATGGCGTGGGCCGGAGATTAGGAGCGTCGGGAGTGGTCAATACCGACTTTGCGTTGCTAAAGTCGTTTGGACTATCGTTCATTCGTGTAAGCGACGAACGATCCGTAGACGACTTCTTCAAGCAGGGAACCATTTGCACCGGCGACCCCTTCTACGTAGATACTGCTATGATGCGAGTACGTGCATTAGTACTCTCGTTGTTGCCTGTAGTTGTAAACGAACAAACACATACTTCTTGTACCAGTATAACAAGCACAATGAGTCGTATTCTACGTGTTGCTTCTCCAATTCCCAGCCCTCAATCAACAATACCTCATCGTCAATCACTGCCGTTCTTGAATTCACTGAATGCTTCAAGGAGCGTGTTAGAGTCACCTTTCCCGTATGCCTGTTCATTTTTCATGTTCAACGTGCACCACATAGAGCAGAAGAGAAGGAAACATACCGTCTCATTATACTGCGTTAGCTTTCTTCTCGCCAATACAGTAAGCAAGAACAACGGACATGAACGTACCAATATACCAACGTAATTGTAACGCATTCTCTCCATCTTTTCAGTCAAAATAAGGCTCACAAGACGGCCGGTAACGCGAACTACTAGCTGGGCGGTGTGCAGATATATCCAGAATCATTGGTAAGGATAGAAAGATAATGAGAAAGAGAGGCACGCACCCGCACACACATCTTTCTACAGTATCGGTAACATGCACGAAGGTCGTCTTCTTCACCTCATGGAAAACACTTGTCGGTGCCATGGCATATCATCTCCGCGACGGGGTCGAAGAGAGTAGAACTTGGTGCGTTATGTGGGTGGGAGTAGGAGCGGTTGAGCTGTCGTGGTGATATTCAGCCCTCCATTGAAGAAGGAAATGGGAAACCCGCGCCTCAAAACCTGTGTAATCCCTATCCCTATCCTTTCTCGATCGGGCCTCATAGCCATTGTCAACCCTAGTCGGAGCATCTAGTTGAGCGAAGGGGTAATCTCCTAGATCAACGTCAAGTTCGTTCTGGTGTTGCTGTCGGAA
Source organism: Moniliophthora roreri (assembly GCA_001466705.2). Taxonomy (NCBI): domain Eukaryota; kingdom Fungi; phylum Basidiomycota; class Agaricomycetes; order Agaricales; family Marasmiaceae; genus Moniliophthora; species Moniliophthora roreri. The sequence goes on along the minus strand of LATX02000035.1, from coordinate 41,874 downwards.
CCCGGTCTGTTTGTCTAAGAGGTCTGGAAATCCTTTTCAATCCTCTTAAGACTTTCCTTTTCTCGACATCGGAACAGTCGAAGTTTTCGGTTACCGCTGCGATTGGCGATGCGACAAAGTCCGAGAAAACCGTTATCCGCACCCTGCAAGCATAATTAGCGACAGATCACAATGATGCGCAAGTAGAGAGGGAACTGACAAAATCCATAAATATCCTTCCATCTCATTGATGAACATAATCTGCATTTTGTAGAAGTGTGGGTTGAGTCTGCCTGTTCGCCTGGGTGCAGAGGATCCTTGGAGAATACTGCGATCTTTTTTGGCATTCCGAAGGGAAGAGTCAAAAGTCGAGGTCTTGGGCTGCTGCTACTACGAGAGTGGAGGTCGTTCTGTGTGCGTTGCATGTCAGAGCAGATATGACAGAGCGTACGGGGAAGACGAACCAGATCCATGAGTATAAACTCCCCAAACGTTGCTTTCGAAAGCTTTGTCTTCCCGATTCCTTACCCAGCAGACCCTACTCGTTCCCTGGACCTGCTCGCTATTCGTGGGTGGTGGAACTAGAAATATTTCGGACTTTTCAAGTCGTCTCCGCCTTGTACCAACGGACCTCTCGAGAATGTCGGCAGTATCGCGTAGGAAAGGTCGGAGTTGAATGCTTTTTCAGTGGCTACTGTCGCGATTATGAGTATTGCTGCGTAGAAAATAGTGAACAAGTTACTGTATGCACTTGAGGTTACACATCCGTAATTGGTGGAACATTGTAGCGATGGAGCGGCGCTTACAGTGAGCGTTTCATTTTTCAACGTTCAACATCGACCGCCATGATCCATGGCCCCTGAACAGCAATCTTCTGTAATCCGCATCGCAAATCTCCGGGAAAGGAATCGTCATATCCCTCCTTCTGCGACACCAGCCCGGTCGATACAATATCGACACATTCTCGTTCAAAAAAGGCCCCGCTCTTCAAACAAGCTGGATCAGATCACAGAGCCGTGGAAAGTTCTCAAGTATACGCAAAGGGCACTTTTTCTTGTTTACAAGTCGAAACAGTTGAGGTACGGAGTGTAAAGTTAAATCAATACATCATACTGAGATAACACTTGGCTCAGCCACATCTTTTTCGTCACCACTATACCACGGAACACTGGACTCTACATGGTCGCAGAATATTGGCCCCGACATCGCTCACAAAGGGTACACCACCGAGCCTCAGGGGGCTCTGTCGATACCCTCTTCATGGCCAATGACACGTTATAAGCCTGCTTCCAGCCAGCCGACAACCACCCGTATCGTCGTTACCGACGTCGCCCTTCCCTCCTCAAATAGAAACTGAAGTTGGACCACAGCTCGTTCTTTTCACTTATACCACCAGGACGTTCCCCACAAGCATAAGCTTAACATCATGCTGGTGCTCCGATTTCAATGGTCTTGATTTCGAGCTCAGCCTCAAACCGACAAAGGGACGGCGTGCAACGTGGATAGCGAACAAAGACCCGGCGACAGCTCAATGTTTCTACTGCATCGAAGAAGGATGCACGTACAGATCGGACCAGCTCTCGCCGTGGGCTTGGACGACAGGAACTCTCCATCGATGGTGCATAATACATTCTTCCGACATCGTGGTGGTTCAAGCGGTCAGACCAGCTATTATATCGTTTACCAGGTTATTGATCAACTTTGCCTGTAGACCGACAATGCCAACACGCCTAGCTTAGGCTTGCAGGTTCACGATTCGACTATCGATAACTGACACATTCCCGTAGACTGGTGCGATCTTGAAATAGTCGCAAGGATGCCCAGTTCACGAGGTGAGTTTTAATGGGGGGAATATTGTAAGTTTTGTCACCTTTCTTTTCAGTGCTGTCTAATAACTATCAAAATAGCCCTTCTCCGTTGGTTTTCCATCCATTTCCAGTGCAGAAATGAACAGCTATCACCAAGGAGCAGCAAGCTCTCCGCTGACAAAGTCTACTTCTTCATTCGAGCAGTTCCCCGCTCATCAGCTTGCAGATCCACATGAAATGCCTGGCTGCAAAAACCGAAATATTTTTGGTCTTTTGATCCAAATGGAAATGAAGAGATCTCGGAGGCTGATCGACATCCTTTAGGACTTCCTTCTCACAAGATTTCAAATTGGGCACCTACAGTGGTCTCACGTCGCCTACACTACCATACGACAACTTCATATTCTGAAAGGCTTTGATCCTGCAATAAAGGACCCGGCCCGGTCTCTTGATCTCCCACTCCTTGAAGCTGTCAGAGATGAGACTCGGTTTGAAGAGATTAAAGGTATGTACGATGTCTTCCGATATTCTTCCATCACTCATCATGTGTATCGAAGCTCAATCTATTGAAGACTTTCAACCTATGGATGTGAATAGTGAACTCGCTGTATTGCTATCAACGCTTACAGTCGATGCAGCGGAAGACGCGATGGAGGTCGATTAATGGCACGTGAGGCTGTACAGTTCGGAATAAGGTTTTCGGGGCAATTTCGGTCAGAACCGAAGTCAGGTCACGGCAGAGGCGACAACACAAGCCCAGCGGAACGCCTGGAGCGATGCAGAAAGCAGGCACTCAGCCCATGATCAGAGGCTTGCGACTCATTATGTTGAATCTATAATCTCAATTGCACGACGTTCCCAGCGGAGACTTGAGTGAAGCAAGTAGAGACTACGTTGATACGTGCGCGCCCGTTAATTTGGCCTCAGATCGAAATGCTAATTGGTAGTTTGCTAGTAAAAGATGGTCTGGCATGAAAAAGAAATGACTTCTTAACATACCCATTTGTTCATCCTTACACATACAACTCGTTATATATACTACCACAACGGCGACGACATCTGTGTGAACACGAGACATCATTCCGAATCTCCAGCTCATCTCCCGAAGATAAACCGCGATTTCTGTGTGCGATAACGAAGATCCGGTGTCAGCTCAACACTTTTGCTGCATCGAAAGGGGATGCACGTATACAGTGGATCATGGTTGCGCTCACTGTGGGCCTTGGAAGACATGAACACGCCATCGACGACATCAAAGCGGTCAGACCAACCGTTACTTCACTTACCATGCAAGTCGTTGATCATTAATTTTATGCGCAGGCCGAGAATTTGAATACCAAGTAGCCTAATTCGGGCTTGCGGGATTCACAATCCGACTACCAAGAACCTGAGGGGTGGAGTCATAGAGGTACTGGCGGAATCTTGGAAGCCCAGTTTGTGAGGTAAATTGTCTCTTTCTTAAGTGCAGCATGTCATATTAACGCGACTTTGGCCAGGACATCTTAACCAGATCAGAACGGGTTCAAGCAGGTTCAACTGTTATAGGAACGGGTGTATTCGGGAGTTTGAGCCAGGTATGACCGACAGATGGGTCTAACGAAGGAAATGAGTGAGCGATTACAACTTTGTTCTTGGTTCCGAGAGCGATGATTCTTTAGTACATATTCGTAACTTGGGCATCGAAGCCGTCGTCAGATGTTTCCGATGATGCTTTGGTTGCCGATTCGTGTATTGGAGTAGATGCATTGATAATGGCAAAATGAAATGACATCTATTCCTCTGAGTGATAGAACATCCATCATATTGGGTTCTCGTTGAATTTGACAGATTTGCCTTCCTCGCTATCGCTAGTCCTTGTCGCCGCCATTCTCAACCCGATTCATCTTCTTTCTATCGCCATGAACTTGTAAAGCCCCCATTGTCGCCGGGTTCGTTGAGCGCTTCGAGGAGTATGTTGGAACCATTTCTTCTTGTACATCTGCTCAACTATTCATGATCAACATCCGTGCCAAAGAGACCAGAGGAAAAGGCAGCTCACCGTCTCGCTACACCCTGTGCGACGATAATACGCTGTCCCCACGTTATGCAGGCTGTAAAGCTGGGCAAGGGAGACTTTTAATCGGTGCGGTACATGTCCCAAAGTCGGAGGCTTCTGATGCGCCTTCTGTGTTCGAGATACTGAAGTACGAAGCCTACGTAAAGAGGAGTCTAAAGGTATACTCAGCAAAGTCGAAGGAACAGGAGGGCGGAGGATACACGTACCTATCGAGACCTTACAATACGCTCATCGTAAGATCCAACTGTGGACGCTATGCCTGGTCGGGTGGCGGTACATGTTTAGCTGGGGTTCGATAGGAAAGGGAAGGTCTGCACGTTTGATTGGGCTTTGGATTGGTGTGTCGCACTATTTTGAGTATTTTGTGATATAAAGAGAGGGCGAGTCGTATGAAGGAAGGAAAACGAGGAAGAACGTACCCCAAGTCTCTTATCGCGCTCGCCTACTCTTTCCCCGACCACTCTTTCCCACCTGGCACATGCAGCCCAACGATGTCCGGGTTGACTACATCGATCAAACATCTGCACTTTCTTCCTTGTAAAAGAAAGCCGGACGATAACCTTAATGTACTTTTTTGCGCCATGTAAAATCATCTACCCTCGTTAAGTATAGGTCGTCGATCAGTTTTCCTGGCGTTTCGATTTCATTTCCTTGGCGAGTGATGGGGCTGGTTGTCTGGCAAGGTTATTCTGTTAGCTCTCGTTGATAATTCTATGCAAGGCGAAACGAGTAGGGTGAAGGGTAAGGAATACGGGTGAACCCTACACCTCTCAGCCGCAGGATGCCTTTCAATGGTAGGTGTTCCATGAAATGGAAAATACAGTCTGTCGAGGGAAGGAAACCAACTTCTGCCTAGTACCAAGTCAATAGTGGGATCTATGAGTTTGCGGTAGTAGTCTATTCCTAGTCTGCGTTGTATATTGGTGAGAAGGAGAAACGGAAGGAGAGAAAAGAGAATATATACGCACTTGACAAAATTCAGATATAAACCATGATTTCCACAAGGACATCAATGCTGGGCTATCGATTCGGATTGGAGCACGAAACAGTGAGAGCTTCGCAACAGTGCGATTCAATACTGAGTGCTGGGGATTCCAGGTACGAGTAAGAGTTGGGCAGCGTGCGACAGTATGCGGCGTCTAGACAAGCCGATAAGACTAATAGATCGGCGCTTACACCTTGCTATTGTTCAACCTATCTTTATCTATTTCTCTTCACTACAAACAGAATGCGGTCTTGAATACGTGAGACATAGCCTTGGTCTCGTTCCCACCAGCGGGCCTCCGCAGGCCCACATACCACATGTTCTCACTTGACAGGTGCCAAAGATTTCCCCCATTGTAAATCTGTCGTCTTGAACTTGGTTGGAATACAACCGGAGCAATAGCCATGAAGACACCCTCAAGCTCGCAGCACATGCTGAATGCTAATTGGTTGCATTTACTGTAAATATGGAATACATAGGGTAAATATACATATATTTTTTTAAAAAACCTCCTTAATACCGAACGCACAGCCCGTTCAAACCCCATCATTGAAGACAATAGGTTGCTGGCTGGGTAACCACCAAGATAATAGCCTTCACCTGGAAGATCTCTCCCATGATGGACTCCCAACAAACGTCCTACCCCTTGGATTAACCCAGAAGAACTGCATTCCCAAGTCTTCGAAATTGCCAGATGGACTGGTTTCAATCGGATCTACAGTAGAAATTCAGCCAAAAAAAAAAACAGTGAACCACTTGCGAGAATTGCACTCACTCGATCCGGAGCAGTTGCAATTATTCCAAATTTTATTCTTCCGACCATTGTTCTCGGCGTTGAAGTACCAGTCCCGCCTTCGTCTATCCGCCAATGTCAATGTACCATTGTCGTAGCATGCATTCAGCACTGTGTTCCTCTTTCCCTGCTGCCTGGTATCGAACTCAGTACTCAACTCCGTGGGAGACTGGTTATCATAGTCGACCCATGCCACATCTGTAAATGTGGGGTCATCTGTTGATAATAATTCAGGAATCTGATCCAGCACTGTGGTCTAGTAAAATTACATACTGGACAATATGCAGCCATTTACGGTCATATTCCAATCACCATTGTCATATGTCCCATACACGATTTGTGTACGGCGGAAGTATGGATCTTGGGTGATAGTCCTTGTGCGTCTTGTGCGGCGATGATTCACCGTTCTCGCTCGAGCGTCTTGGATGATAACCGTTCCATTTGAGGTCCTGTTGCCGTTTCCGTTGTTGATCGTTTGATATATGATCCCCATGTCCTGAACTAGTGACGAGCATGGTATATGAGCACTTCTGCTATGTAGACAGTGCAAATGATACTGGCCTATTCTGTAAAAGCATGCAAGGTCAGCTAGAGCAGCATGGTTGGAGAACCAACTATGTAGATCACTCACTACTGCCTCAGTGTTCAACTCGGGAATTTATTGATGTGCGTGTCAATGTTGATGGTTTGTGTTGAAGCACAGTACCTGTACTATACTAAACTAGGAACATTAGGAACACTAGTTAATGTATTACTTGCGTCTGTGATCAACTACGGAACATACAAAGTACGTTCCTGAGCTTCTCCGGAGCTTGCACTACAGTCATAGGAGTGCTCCCTCGTCCAGTAGGAGTATTGTAGCCTCATGCACAATACAGTAGAACACATGTAGAATTCATGTATAGTTCCTTCCGCTGTCAGAGGATTGTATTGTGTCTCTCCAAGACACATTATTCTTGGATACTTCGTCTCACAAGTATTCAGTAGCTTACATCCATAGCTTACTAGGTTTCTCCGTTTATCTACGGAACTTATCCTTTAGAGTAGTATAAAAGCAAGCATGTATGTAGCTACATTCCTTAGTTCAATTTACATTGACTACTCTGCACATCGCACCTCTACAACCCTCAAGGTTATAACAAGTTCTCGTACAAATGTGAGTTGAGCACATTCCACTGCGCTTTACGTCTCCGTTCTGTCTCAACAGGTTATGGGCCCCGCATCGACAACTGTGTTAATGGACACTCATTCTCATTGGTCAATGTTGAATGGGACCATTACTCTTGTCAAGCGCTCGTAACCCGAGATCTTGCAAGAGGTACCTGTGTAGTCGACGCCTTAACTGGCATTAGACCACAATCACAGGTTCTAGATGGTCTTTGATTTGCAATCAGATTTTGTAAATACCGTTTACAGCTACGTCAGTCCGGGTGATGAGACCGGATGACATGAAGGAAACACCGTTGACCAAACGTATGAGGATTCATTAGCATTCTTGTCGATAAAGGCTCCATACACCTAAAAGTCATACCAGCACTTACGCCCTCCTTTCCTATAGCCTTTTATCGATAACAATGTCTAACTCCAATCAATCTCGTATTCCCCAAGTCTCTCTTGTTGACCCAACAACTGTCCGAATTCGAAACTCGGATGACGGGGTCGGCATTCCGGTTTACAGTTACCATCCTTTGGAATTACTTGAACCAGTTCAAGTTTTTGATACTTCTGTTGGCAATACATCGGGATTATCGGTTGTTCCTATCTTTAATGGTGACGACTTCAGAGAATGGAAGCGCAAAGTCTTGGCATATCTCAATTTGGCTAAAGCGGCTTATGCCCTTACCAATACAATGCCGGTGACTACTGGTGAAGGTGCTACCACCGTCACCCCTGACATGGAAGTCGTCAAAGAATGGAAGACCTCAAATGCCCAAGCTCTTGGCCTTTTCCAGCTTAAATTGAGTCCTACTTTGCAGTGGATTATCAAAAATACTGCTAAAGAAACATGGGACGCTTTGAAAGCTGAATATGACATTCCAAGCCTTCCGGAAATTTTTACCTTTTTCCAAGGCCTTGTCATGGCACGCACTGCCGAAGGTCAAAATCCCGATCATAGTGCCAATCTCATCAGACAATGTGTTGCGAAATTGTCTGAGAACGATTTCCCCGTTCCCTCCAATTTTCAGGCTATGTTCCTTCTTAACTCTCTCCCAAAATCATATGAGACAGTTAAGACCCAGATGTTCGTCTCGAACAAAGGGAAGGATCTTACCTTCGACAATATCCTCCCCTTCATCAAACAAGAATATAATAGGCGACATATGGATGGGGTTGCTGCTTACGCCACTCGGATTTCTGGTGTTCAACGATACACCGGACAGAGCCCGAATTGGAATGGACAGAAGAAGTTCCGTCCTCGCAATCCTAATCCAAATTCTGGTAAACCAAATAATCAAAACCAGAACTCTGGAAATAAAGGGAACAAAGGCAAACAGCCTGCGCAACCCCAACAAAATCAACAGAAATCTGATGGGAAGAAGAACAATAAGAAGAAGTCGAACAAGAAAGGAAAAGGGAAAAAGCCTAATGGAGCAATCTCAGTCATGATGGCTGAGATCACAGATTTGCCTCAAAAGGAAGAACCGCAACCTCCTAGAGAGGAAAAACCTTCCGAAGATGGCAAAGTTCCGACTAAATGCGTCAACCATTTTTGCACTAGTCCAGAAAAGACCGTCTATGGTATCTTCACAACTGGACGAAATCGCAAAACATGGTATGTCTGCAAGCAATGCTACAATATGCATTCCCATTCCTTCGCTAGACAGAAAATTCTCCAAAAGGCAGCCCTAGTACGCCTTCCCATCGACGAGACGGCATACGCTTTTCTCCGAGGAGATTTTCAGCTTAGCAAAACTTTCACTGTCCTTAAGGTGGATAAAATTCCTCCTAAGACTCCTCCTACTAAGGATGAAGTCAATATTGGAGATATTTTTCCATCAGAATCATTCGAGCATATTTTCGGTGATCTTCCATCCGGAAAACATCTAATTAGGCACAAGTACCCTAACCAGGTACGAGATGTTATTCCAACCGAAATTTCGGAGTCCACTGTTCCTCGAATCCCTATCAATACATTCGAGAACAAACAACCTCACAAATCGGACCATGGTCGTGCCATGAGGAGATGGTCGCGACACATGGAAGCCAAAATTCAGGCCCGGATTCCGAAGGCTCAATATGATCCAACAATGATTCCAATGCCCGAGAATGTTAAATTCCATATCAAGCTTCTTAACGAAAATCCATCTATTGATTCAACACTTTTTGCATCACACCGTTTTGCAAAAATCATACTTGACTTAATAGAAACCAAAAAGGATTATATTCGAGGAAGAGCTCAACTGCTCGGACATGATTATAAGAAGCAACCTGCTATTGTTGACTTCTTGGATGCATTGGACGTATATGCGAAATACCCCCAATCGACTTCCTTCGCCCCTCATTCCACTCCAATCTCTTTTTGCTCAGAAGCCTGTCATAAATGTACTTGGCGAGATGAACGCCATACAGAATTTTGTGGCATGGGACTCTGGCAAATGGCCGATCATGATGACACTGGTGACAGGTACTGGATCTTCTTCACTCGGATCAGAAACACACTGTTCCGACTCCGTGATCCGATTGAACCACTCGTCGAGATCCTAAACTGTGTTGTGACGAAAGAGCATAATCTCTATATGCGGAATTATGCCAAAATGGAATTCCATCGTCATCCTTCAGCAGTTTGTGAAGCAGATTGCCAACGCTGTACCAGTGGTTTACCAAAGCATATCACATACCTTAGTAAGGGGGAGTACAAATTCAATCAGATCGCTCCTGGAAAATACGTTCATGAAGACCCAACTAATCCTGGGATCGAAGCGGGTGAACGATTCAAATTTGGTGATCATCCTATTGATTATATCGACTGGAATACACCAAATCCATCCAGAGCACCAACCCCCAAACTAAACCAAGACTTTAAAACAGTCTTCTGTGTCACATGCAATTATCCACATCATCTTGACAATTGGCCTGTCGCCGCCACTTGCATCCCAATAATGTTTAACTCTGTTCAGGAAGGCTTTCCTCCAAAACGTAATCCACGCGGCTTTAACAACAAATCTATTAAAAAGCCATTTACGGAAGCTCTTTCTTCGGCAGACGATCCGATTCTCCTTAAAGACCCTTGGAAGAAGGAAAAGGATTATGCCGACACATGGTTAAACAAGGAAAGGAATAACAAAGTTTGGGATTCCCTTAATCCCAAAAATCCCTGGAATGCAACTCTTCCTCCGAAACCCAAAGAACGCCCTATTGTCAAGAAGTCCGAGAAGGAACTTCAGGAACAGCGAAAGAAGATCGCCCAAATGTTCCAAGACAAGGGATTAGCTGCCGAGCACCGATGTGACTCACCGGCCTGCCAAGCTAAACACCCTGATGTCATTGACAAGCGGATGGGTAAAAAACCATATCGATCAGCAACTATGGCTGATGATATTCGGATCAAATCGAAGGAAGAATCAGCGGCAATTCAAAAAGAATTAGAAAAGAACCGGCAAACTACCAAAAACTTCTTTGGTAATATTTCCAAATGCTTCCCCACTATCCAGTCTAATCTTTTGCCACNGCCACTATCAGCGCTCGATGAACAATTTCTTTCTAATTCTGTAAATAGTAACATTGTACAATGTATGATGACTAAAATTAGTGATAAAAATGTTGTATCTTTAGAACCACAAACAAATGAATGGGCTCTTGATACTGCTGCAACCAATCACATAACGCCTTTTAAGTCCGATTTCCTCGAGTTAAATGAAATTCCTACAGGACCCAAGCAAATCATTGGTGTTACTGGTTCAGATGTCATAACTCATCAAGGAACAGTAATCATTCGTCATACCAATTCACTTGGAGAAACCCATACGGTCAAACTTTATCCGGTGTTCTATTGGCCTAAAGCAAATCATAGACTTCTAGCTGGGAATAAATATATATACCTTATCGTGTATTGACAAACTGTATGAAGCACTGCAAAGGATTTTCCATTGAGAAACAAGGATCTAAAAAGTCTTTGTGTAAGGGATGTGCTGAAGGAGGAACAGCATCTAAACCTTACCATAGTTCTCAAAAGCGTAAAGAAAATATCCTAGAACTTATTCATATGGATATTAAGGAGTTTCCTATTNTTGAGTTAAATGAAATTCCTACAGGACCCAAGCAGATCATTGGAGTCACTGGATCGGATGTCATAACTCATCAAGGAACAGTAATCATTCGTCATACCAATTCACTTGGAGAAACCCATACGGTCAAACTTTATCCGGTGTTCTATTGGCCTAAAGCAAATCATAGACTTCTAGCTGGGAATAAATATATCGTAAATAGTTACAATATCAAATATTCGTTCCCAGAAACCTCAATAATTACGAAAGCTAATGGTAAACTCTTTATGTCGCTACTCGCGAAACCAGAAAGAGATGGGTATACGTACCTACATGCTTCCTCTGTTAAGCAGAACGAAGCAGTTACCATTCTTGCTTTCAAGATTAAATCAACTGATCCTGTAATTGCTCATAACAGATTTGGTCATATACCTTATCGAGTATTGACAAACTGTATGAAGCATTGCAAANAAGGATTATGCCGACACATGGTTAAACAAGGAAAAGAATAACAAAGTTTGGGATTCCCTTAATCCCAAAAATCCCTGGAATGCAACTCTTCCTCCGAAACCCAAAGAACGTCCTATTGTCAAGAAGTCCGAGAAGGAACTTCAGGAACAGCGAAAGAAGATCGCCCAAATGTTCCAAGACAAGGGATTAGCTGCCGAGCACCGATGTGACTCACCGGCCTGCCAAGCTAAGCACCCTGATGTCATTGACAAGCGCATGGGAAAAAGACCCTATCGATCAGCAACAATGGCTGATGATATCCGGATCAAATCCAAGGAAGAATCAGCGGCAATTCAAAAAGAATTAGAAAAGAACCGGCAAACTACCAAAAACTTCTTTGGTAATATTTCCAAATGCTTCCCTACAATACAGTCTAATCTTTTGCCACAAGTCAAAATTGGAGATAAAATGTTCCAATTTGGCAAAGAACCGACTCCACCTCCTTACGAGTTTAAAGTTGGGGAAAACACTTTTAGGAAAATCACCAAAAAGGAAGCCCGCAATATGGTACTCGAACATTATGGGGATAGGAAACTTTTCCAACCCAAACCTGTTCGACCTCAAACTCCTTATCGTCCGAAAGGAGACACACTTGAGGTACCCGATATTGACATAGAGGCACCATCACCACCTCCCAAACCAGTAATGCCGGATCTGGGAATTAACATTTCTTCCATAACGGTCAATAACCCTCAACCGGAAGTTCCCGAATTTATTCAAGGTTCTTCAAACATCCAAGCTCGTGTTGACATCAACATTGCGGATGTTGTTCCTCTTGATGATAAAGATTCTCAAGGGAAAAATGGAGGGAAGAACCTGAATATGGGAGACTTTGATAAAGAAGATTGGGACGAAAATTATAATGATTACGTTCATAACGAAGTGGACTACTACAATTGGTATGATCAAATTGATCTTAAGAGCAGCATCACTAATGAATTGCTAGAAACGAACATTGATTCCAAGCCAGCGCTCGATGAACAATTTCTTTCTAACTCTGTAAATAGTAACATTGTACAATGTATGATGACTAAAATTAGTGATAAAAATGTTGTATCGGTAGAACCACAAACAAATGAATGGGCTCTTGATACTGCTGCAACCAATCACATAACACCCTTTAAGTCCAATTTCCTTGAGTTGAATGAGATTCCAACAGGACTCAAGCAGATTATTGATGTCACTGGATCAGATGTCATAACTCACCAAGGAACTGTAATCATTTGTCATACCAATTCACTTGGAGAAACCCATACGGTCAAACTTTATCCGGTGTTCTATTGGCCTAAAGCAAATCATAGACTTCTAGCTGGGAATAAATATATCGTAAATGGTTACGATATTAAATATTCGTTCCCAGAAACCTCTATAATTACGAAAGCTAATGGTAAACTCTTTATGTCGCTATTTGCGAAACCAGAAAGAGATGGGTATACATACCTACATGCTTCCTCTGTCAAGCAGAACGAAGCAGTTACCATTCTTGCTTTCAAGATTAAATCAACTGATCCTGTAATTGNGATCGGATGTCATAACTCATCAAGGAACAGTAATCATTCGTCATACCAATTCACTTGGAGAAACCCATACAGTCAAACTTTATCCAGTGTTCTATTGGCCTAAAGCAAATCATAGACTTCTAGCTGGGAATAAATATATCGTAAATGGTTACGATATTAAATATTCGTTCCCAGAAACCTCTATAATTACAAAAGCTAATGGTAAACTCTTTATGTTGCTATTTGCGAAACCAGAAAGAGATGGGTATACGTACCTACATGCTTCTTCTGTTAAACAGAAAGAAGCAGTTACCATTCTTGCTTTCAAAATTAAATCAACTGATCCTGTAATTGCTCATAACAGATTTGGTCATATACCTTATCGAGTATTGACAAACTGTATGAAGCATTGCAAAGGATTTTCCATTGAGAAACAAGGATCTAAAAAGTCTTTGTGTAAGGGATGTGCTGAAGGAGGAACAGCATCTAAACCTTACCATAGTTCTCAAAAGCGTAAAGAAAATATCCTAGAACTCATTCATATGGATATTAAGGAGTTTCCTATTAATTCTTACCACCAAAATCGTTACACATTAGTTCTAATCGATGACCATTCCTCAGTAGGATGGATTTATCATCAAAGAACTAAGAATCAATTTGAAACACTTACCAGCTTTAAACGCTTTCGTGCCCTAACCGAGAAGCAAACTGGTAAAATAATTAAATGTGTTCAAACTGATCATGGTGGAGAATTTTTTGGAAATGAGTTCCAAACATATCTTAAAGATAATGGAATTCAAATGCGAAACTCAGCTCCTCATATACATCAACAGCAAGGAAGAGTCGAACGTTCAATTCGTACTCTTGCGGAANATAATCCTCAACCGGAAGTTCCCGAATTTATTCAAGGTTCTTCAAACATCCAAGCTCGTGTTGATATCAACATTGCGGATGTTGTTCCTCTTGATGATAAAGATTCTCAAGGGAAAAATGGAGGGAAGAACCTGAATATGGGAGACTTTGATAAAGAAGATTGGGACGAGAATTATAATGATTACGTTCATAACGAAGCGGACTACTACGATTGGTATGATCAAATTGATCTTAAGAGCAGCATCACTAATGAATTACTAGAAACGAACATTGATTCCGAGCCACTATCAGCGCTCGATGAACAATTTCTTTCTAACTCTGTAAATAGTAACATTGTACAATGTATGATGACTAAAATTAGTGATAAAAATGTTGTATCTGTAGAACCACAAACAAATGAATGGGCTCTTGATACTGCTGCAACCAATCACATAACGCCTTTTAAGTCCGATTTCCTTGAGTTAAATGAAATTCCTACAGGACCCAAGCAGATCATTGGAGTCACTGGATCGGATGTCATAACTCATCAAGGAACAGTAATCATTCGTCATACCAATTCACTTGGAGAAACCCATACGGTCAAACTTTATCCGGTGTTCTATTGGCCTAAAGCAAATCATAGACTTCTAGCTGGGAATAAATATATCGTCAATGGTTACGATATTAAATATTCGTTCCCAGAAACCTCTATAATTACGAAAGCTAATGGTAAACTCTTCATGTCGCTATTCGCGAAACCAGAAAGAGATGGGTATACGTACCTACATGCTTCCTCTGTTAAACAGAACGAAGCAGTTACCATTCTCGCTTTCAAGATTAAATCAACTGATCCTGTAATTGCTCATAACAGATTTGGTCATATACCTTATCGAGTATTGACAAACTGTATAAAGCATTGCAAAGGATTCTCCATAGAGAAACAAGGATCTAAAAAGTCTTTGTGTAAGGGATGTGCTGAAGGAGGAACAGCATCTAAACCTTACCATAGTTCTCAAAAGCGTAAAGAAAATATCCTAGAACTCATTCATATGGATATTNGTCATGACGAACTCAAATCACTACAAGAACGTAACGTTTACAAACTTGTAGATTTACCTCAAGGTCGAAAAGCGATAAAATCCAGATGGGTTTTTGACGTCAAAACAGATGGCCGTTATAAGGCACGACTTGTAGCAAAAGGTTTCTCACAAGTCGAAGGAATAGATTATGACGAATTGTTCTCTCCTGTAGTACGCTTTGAAACCGTTCGCGTATTACTTGCACTAGCCGCTCTTGAGGATTGGGATATCCAAGCGCTAGATGTCAAAACAGCCTTTCTCTATGGCGAACTTGACAAGGAGATTTACATGGAACAACCACAAGGATTCGTCAAAGGTTCAAATAAAGTTTGGTTATTACGCCGTGCATTATATGGTTTAAAACAAGCCTCTTTATCATGGTGGTACCAATGCACTAAATCCATGGCCAACTTAGGATTTAAGCGCTGTATATCAGACGCTGGTGTATATTATTTTATACGAGGAGATGATATAATCATTGCCATCGTATATGTAGATGATGCGATTTTCATGGGTTCAAATTCTAGCCTTCTTCACTCAAAGAAGAAAGAATTCATGAAAATATGGGAATGTAGAGATTTAGGTGAACCTAGAGAATTCCTACGAATGCGGATTACTCGAGATCGAAAGCGACATACTCTTTCACTTGATCAAAGTGACTATCTCGAGAAAATCATTAAACGCTTTGGTATGGAAAACGCCAATCCTACTCGCACTCCATTACCTGCTGGTTACAAACCCACAGCAAACAAAGGAGAAGCGAACTCTACAATTAGATCCCAATTCCAATCAGTGATCGGATCACTTCTATATCTATGCTTAGGTACCCGACCTGATATTACCTTTCCGGTAATCAAACTTTCGCAATATGGGACAAATCCTACTCAGGAGCATCTCAACNGGAAATGATATAATCATTGCCATTGTATATGTAGATGATGCGATTTTCATGGGTTCAAATTCTAGCCTTCTTCATTCAAAGAAGAAAGAATTCATGAAAATATGAGAATGTAGAGATTTAGGTGAACCTAGAGAATTCCTATGAATGTGGATTACTCGAGATCAAAAGCAACATACTTTATCACTTGATCAAAGTGACTATCTCGAGAAAATCATTAAACGCTTTGGTATGGAAAACGCCAATCCCACTCGTACTCCATTACCTGCCGGTTACAAACCTACGGCAAATAAAGGAGAAGCGAACTCTACAATTAGATCCCAATTCCAATCAGTAATTGGATCACTTCTATATCTATGCTTAGGTACCCGACCAGATATTACTTTTCCGGTCATCAAACTTTCGCAATACGGGACAAATCCTACTCAGGAACATCTCAACAAAGCGAAATATATCATTCGATACCTAATTGGAACCCGCAAATATTCTCTTACTTACAAAGATAAGCAAGGAGAACAAGGTTTCATAGCATATGCCGATTCTGACTGGGCTACAGATGAAGACACTAGAGTCTCACAAACAGGTTATCTCATTAACTTCGCTTGTGCTCCAGTCTTCTGGGTTTCACAAAAACAGNAGATGATGCGATTTTCATGGGTTCAAATTCTAGCCTTCTTCACTCAAAGAAGAAAGAATTCATGAAAATATGGGAATGTAGAGATTTAGGCGAACCTAGAGAATTCCTACGAATGCGGATTACTCGAGATCGTAAGCGACGTACTCTTTCACTTGATCAAAGTGACTATCTCGAGAAAATCATTAAACGCTTTGGCATGGAAAACGCCAATCCTACTCGCACTCCATTACCTGCCGGTTACAAACCTACGGCTAATAAAGGAGAAGCGAACTCTACAATTAGATCCCAATTCCAATCAGTGATCGGATCACTTCTATATCTATGCTTAGGTACCCGACCTGATATTACCTTTCCGGTCATCAAACTTTCGCAATATGGGACAAATCCTACTCAGGAGCATCTCAACAAAGCGAAATATATCATTCGATACCTAATTGGAACCCGCAAATATTCTCTTACTTACAAAGATAAGCAAGGAGAACAAGGTTTCATAGCATATGCCGATTCTGACTGGGCTACAGATGAAGACACTAGAGTCTCACAAACAGGTTATCTCATTAACTTCGCTTGTGCTCCAGTCTTCTGGGTTTCACAAAAACAGAAATCCGTAGCATTATCCAGTACTGAAGCCGAATATATGGCTTTATCTGACTGTGCTAGACAGATCAAATGGATAATTAACCTATTCTCTGAAATCGAATATCCTATAGCAAAATTACCATTGCTTAGTGATAATCAAGGTGCTATTTTCATCAGTAAGAATCAAGTTACTGAAAAACGAATGAAGCACATTGATATTAAATATCACCATATTCGAGAATGCGTTGCCAAGAAGAAAGTAGAAGTATTCTTCATCCCCACAAATCAACAACCTGCGGATCTTATGACGAAGAATTTACCTTGGGACAAATTCCAACGCCACAGAGAATTTCTCGGCCTTACATTCTTTAAGACCGATTCCTCCATATAGCTCAATCACTACAAAGTTTATCACAAACTTAGTGAGGGGGAGTGTTGAAGCACTGTACCTGTACTATACTAAACTAGGTACATTAGGNGCACATCGCACCTCTACAACCCTCCAGGTTATAACAAGCTCTCGTACAAATGTGAGTTGAGCACACTCCACTGCGCTTTATGTCTCTGTTCTGTCTCAACAATTTTTCATCCTGAGAACTGTCCATTCCAATGCCAAAAGATTTCACAGAACCTTCTACCAAGTCCAAGAGGTGAAATTGGTGTATTTTTCTTGATACTCTCGGATTAGGCCGGAATTTGACCGCTCTTAGTACTGCTCACTTCAAAAGAATTGACTTTCTTCTGAATTCCATTGGATACAAGGTGGCATGGGTATAACGAGGGTATATTGAGGGTATTGGCGGTGACATGGAAAGAGAGGCGGCAGCTCACTGTACTGGTAACCGGCTACCCGACTGATTAGCTAATACAAAAAAACGCCCGCGGTTCCTAACTAGGAAGTACCACAAGACTAATCTGTATCCATCTTTTTGAGCGCCAAAGGAAGTGATGAGGTGAAGGAAAGTAATTACAGCCTGAGCACGAGGCATGAGCTATAGCGCCCGCGTAGGCTTTCTATGAGGGAATGAATTAGTGACAGATGAATCAACCATCACTGAAAAGTCAGAGCCCAAAACGCGATAACAAAAGGGTGTGAACTGGCCACGTACATTTCCATCTGCCAGATTACTTCTTCCGAGTCTTTTGAATATCCTCGAGTCAACGTTTCAACCATTAAACCAAAAGTTTTGCAACGTCTACCATACTTGCCGGGTTCCGAAGTGAGAGTAACAGGGAAAGCTTGTCGTCATCGCCGCCGCTCGCGTAAGCGTTAGGCGCGTCGCCATCGTGTCATCCTTTTTTTCCTCTACTCTCATCTCATGAATGGGCCAACAATGTTACCAGCACCCATACTCCACGAATTCCGTCATTTCCAACTCGATAAATACTCTTATCATGATCCATACTTTGACCAACACCCCGTCTCGAACTCCCATACCTCAAGGCTCAATGGTACCATGGCGAGCAGCCATTTCAACCCCCCGGCCTGAAGGAAGGTGCGGCGGAATATCTATATTATGAATACCCGGAAAAGTGTGCTATCGGCATTGGGGATACGGGCAACGGCGAATACAACTGTCTCTTTTCCATCGTCGTCAACATAATCAGCCGACAGGAACCGGGAATAACTGAAAGATATTGATCTGCTAATCAATCAGAGCGTTCAGAATATCCCAGACACTATCCTTGTTTCCCTCACTTTACGAGAGCGGAAACAAGCTCTATCTGATATCTGCATTGACCTGCACGAAGCTACACGTTTCTCCAGAGCTCTCCATCACGTTCAGAGCTCATGTTTCTCAGTCTTTCCTTCAAGTTACTCCTTACTGCGTACTTCGGCGACTGCCTCGTGTCTGATGCTGGAGAGTGATTCAGGAAGCCAGAATGTGACATATCCCAGATCTACTTAGCAGGCTCTAGTTGTATCACGAAATCCCAGTGCTCTCCCGCTCATGGGATACGGTGCAGGCTACCTCTTACATACGTAGATAGTACAGCAAATGTGACGCTGAATTCATTGATTTCCCGACATACTTGAGACAGAAAACTGTTCCAAACGAAGTTCGCATCTGACATGACGGTCGTAATAAATACATAAAGATCACAAAATAAGTAGCCCAGTGATACTCAAAGCTCGCTTTTAGGAAGAGCATCATAAGCTGGGCAGAGCTCGTCCCAAGCAGCTACACCGAGAACGGTCAGAATCGTCTAACAAAGTGCAGATAATGACGTACGAGGAACTGTATCAATCCATTCCGTCCATTCATCCGATGCTTCAGCAAGAACGACAGCGAGACCGCTAGTCTCAACGGTTCAATAAAAAAAACTGGGTGAGAGATGTGGAAAGACGTACAGTTCGAGATGCCAGTCAATGTGGCAGTGGAGGAACCAAGGTCCAGGATTGTCAGTGAAGAAACGGAAGGTAACTTTGTCTCCCCCCTTGCCAGAGTTGACAACGTCTCGACGAACCTGCGTAATTCATAAACATTGACAAGGTATCAGAACGACAGAGATGTGTACTGGGTTTTTGAAATTGTAAGTATCGGATCCTGCGACTCGAACGACATCGAATGCGTGCTGAAGTAAATGTTAGCACTAGGACACCGACTTTGATTAGAAGACAACTGGGCACTTACACCATGCAGATGTATAGGATGTTCAAAGCCCTTCACGCCAGCGCCCGTGATGCTGATCTCAATGCTAGAGTTTACCGGAAGTTCATATACCGATCCTGCAGGTAACAAATCACCAGGCTTCTGAGCACCGCTAAGAACTTGCAGAAGCACTGGGAGGGTAGGTGACACATATTCTACGCCGTTGATCGCAAAGTGGTCGCTCGACTGTTCGAATCAGAATCAGCCTTGGCCCGGCCCACGTACAACGAGAAAGGAAAAACGTACAGTGCTAATGTGCAAGTTCAAAGCAAAGTCCACACCACCGGGGAATGGTTGACCTGGAGCTCCAGGGTTCTCACTAGCGATAGGGTGAAGATCAGCTTCGTTGAGCATGTTGTCTGGTTCCTTGGCGGCAACAAAGTTATCCGTTGGCTCGTTTTCGGGTGCACCGACGTAGCGAAGGATAGCAGAGTTGATACCATCGTTAAAGCCGCCGTCACCAACAGAGGGGTCGGCATGAATCCAGTAGTTTCCAACAGGCTGGTTGGCTTCGAGCTAGTGCAAGTAAAAGAGTGAGTATGTTTTTAAACGAGATTGGACTTTGGAAACAACTTACAATGAAGGAATAGCGCTGACCTGATGTAGTGTGAGTAGTGTGTTATAGTTACGATGGTGTATGAAAACTAGTGCCCACCAATGAAAATACGGAGACCATCGACTTTTACAGGCTCATGTAGGATACTGTCAGCTTCGATGACGGTCCTGCACGAAGGTTCAGTATCCACTGAAGAGAGTTCAACCCTGGCTTACATGTCGTGGTTATCGATGGAAAAGGTATAGTCTGGTTCACAAGCGGTGTTGATTAGACGCATACGATATCTGCGAGCTTTAATCAGAAGAAACATGTACAATCAGTGGCAAGCACCTACCGCTTGCCCTGTTGAACTTGGATCACTGAGAGCTCGGTAGCACCGCCCTTTTTCCATCTGGAAAGAAACTAAGTGAACAAAGGCCTTCAAACGAGGCTGAAGATGTGCTTCACCGTCCGAGACCATTGATGAGCGTCGAGTCGGGAGTTCTTTATGAAACAATTAATTTCATTGACAAGACGATGCGAATATGAATACTAACGGAGCGACCAAGGTCTTCGCCTTCTCATGGTACCAATCGGCGAGCGTAATAACAGTCGACTCTGCAGAGCATGTGAGATATCTTGATAGCGAGCCAATGCAGTAACCGCTCTTACCGTCGTCAACATCGTACATATCCTTGAAAGGATCATCAGGGTCATAGATGACAATCGGTCCTCGAAGACCATCGCAGTATTGCGTCGCTAAATTAAATATTATCAGAAAAGTCTCATGTGGCAGAGGAGGAACGTACACAAGTGAGAATGATACCAGAATGTTCCTGCCTGCTCCCTTACTGGGAAATCGTACAGGAAACTGGTTCCGTGCGGAATTGGGCATTGATTGACAAAGGAAGGGCCATCGGCCCAGTTGGTATGAGCTTGGAAGAAGCCGTGCCAGTGCTAGCAATGTAATCATTTGACTGTGTGCTGTAAAGATGAGAAGAAATTGACTTACAATACTGGTCGACTGTAACATGGTATCGTCATGCAACTGGTTCACGACGTTGATCTTCAAGGTGTCACCCTACATCAATAATCATAACTGTCGTCAGCAAGCGCTCAATCGAGGATGCCTGTTGGAAAGCCTACCTTGTTGCCGACGATGAGAGGACCAATGGTAGTGCCACCCGCAAGGACCGCACTTCGACTGAATCCATCGGGACTGACGACGCCATTAGAGATGACCAAGTCAGTCTCGGGACCTATGGCTGCATAGGTCCTAGCAGTAAGCGCGAGAAGAATGAAGGATAGGAGTGTGTGGATGCGAGCCATTGCAATTCTGCAAGAGCGCCGATGAGGCAAATAGACTAGAACAGGCTGGGTTTTATACCTGTGTTTTCGGTTACGACAGAGGTTGAGAGACAAGGCAGAGATCAATCATTAACGACACATCCGCGAGAAAAAAACAAGAGATAGTTGGGTTGAGCCATGTTGGGCAGAGAACGTTCATTAACGACACATCCGCGAGAAAAAATTAAAGGGGTATTCAGATTGTGCTGAGAGGCATTTCAGCGCAAACGATCGTGCTGTCCGGTTTGAGGGATAGCCGGTTGGACACTGTCGAATATCAACATTCCAGTTAGAGGAAAGGACGCGGGTAACAAAAATAACTGATTGACGCTTTGGGAGACACTACTATATGTTCCTCAATATATCGGCATCATTGGGTCAGGCTCTGAAATGCCTGGGGTTAGTGAGAGTGAACTGACCAGTGAAAGAGACTGAGACAGACCAACCAGAGTTCGATTTGCTATCCTTGTTTTAGCGAAGCTTCCATAGCCTGCCAGATAATAAATTGGCTATGTCCTTGAGCGAATGAGGATATACTTACCTGCAGGCGTGCCGATAGTGAAGGCGGAAGGATGTACGTCCTAATGCCCATCAACCGGTTACCTGCAACCGGAATTCATAGCGTACGGAGGTTCAACCCCACTTCTACTCTAAGCTAGTTCAGCTGAGGTGCTCTTTCTGAAAACAGCCAAAGAGAACTGACCTGGCTTACGTTCAACCTTCTATTCTGTGGAGCGATGACATTGTGCAATCTGATGACTTCTCGTAACAGCCAAACTAAACGTTGCGAGGCGTAGGATCTCCCAGCGAGGGACGGGAAAGATTGGACACGAAAAGCCTTGTTATCGACTGGTCTAGTTCTGGTATAAGGTTGGCCGAACTACAGCCTTCTGTAGCTCCGGTAGGCAACGCTGCGTCTGAATTCTGGAATGGTATGTAAGGATCAGAGATGGGACTACTGCTTTTCGAAAAAGACGCACCGGAAAATGATGTCCAACAGTCGGTGGCCAAGTTCGTTGGACTAGAAACTAGAGTCCTGCTTTTTACTAGGCTGTATAACCCTGAGGACGGTACTCCACTAACGCCAGCACGTCGCCTTCGAAAGCGTCCAGTACGTCACCACTACAACGCGTATTTCTGGCACATGTGTCTCATCCCACACATCTCTCCGGTACTCATTATCAGGGAATGACAATAGCCGTAGGATGAGCTATTTTTAGCTCCTTTTCGACTTGTTCTGCGATGTAGTCGATGTGACGAAACGAGAGAGCGTAGAAGTAGTTGATCTTCTAGACCTTCTAGATACGAACGCCAACCATGGAGTATTTGCAGTCCAGACCCCAATCTCTGAGCAATCCAGAGAGCAATTCAGAATGTCTTCCTCTGTTTTTCTCCTAGATATAGTCGCCGCAGAAAAGAATGGACGTCAAGTGGGAAGAACTTTGGAAGGATGTTACGACCCCGAGTTCCAATGACGGTAAAAACTGATGAAACAATTATCTAAATTGTATACTTGGTTTAAGAATAGCACACACAAGAAAAGAATGGTGCCCTGACGCCTATTGTACAAGAATAACAGCATGCTACTGCCTGAGAGTCAGCTGCCTTCAAGACGCCGAGATCAGACAACACACGTACAGCATTCGGCTGCCCCAAAAAGGATTCCTGCTCTGGATGAGCGACTCTAACGAGTAGTGGTTCCTTGTAGAACGAGCCATGTCGCCAGGAGCCGGAAAGCTAGTTTGCGGATTTGCCTTTGCGAGGTCAGACGGGGAAATTCGCAAACCAAGGATGCCAATGACCTGAACAGAATGTGGAGTGTATAGTGGAGTATCGAATAAAAAGTGATGTGTGCCGAGAAATGTTGAAAGGCATCGTCCAAGTTGTTTTGCAGCTGTCCTAACTCATTCTTCTGTTCTTTTTCAGAAAATAATCCTAGAAGTCGGTTACAGGTCAAATGCTGCAGTAGTCCAAGATCTCATCGAGAGTCCTACAAGTATCAGTCAGTGAAAGTCAATGGAAAGGTCGAATATGAACATACGACTGCAAACTACCGATCGCGGTATAAGCTTCGGACAACATATTCTTTGCACCGTCGACAGTGTTGAGGAGTTGTTGCAACATAATCCTCCGTGTGCTTCTAAGCCTGAACGTGAACACCTCGTCGTTATTGCCTTTGGCAGTCTGTCGAGCAGCCAGTCAAAACAAGATTCAGGAATGGCAAGGAATAGTGAGTCTTGGAAAGCTCGACGATCTTTGCGAGAGCGGCTGATCCTGCTTTCAACGGCGCAAATCCTGGTACCGCTTCGCCGAGAGTACTAAGTTCGGTAGCTGTACGTTCGGCCGAAGTGAATCCTATTTTCATCTTCGAGAACGAAGGTCCACTCAACTAGGAAGATTTTCAGGCCATTGAAAATGAGGAACGACTAGAGGTGACCGTACCTGAAGAGTTTCATGTACCTTCTTCACTTTACTTGCACCTACCGAAGTACGCCTAGCGAGAGCTCCTATCAAACTTCAGGACGAACTGGGGTTCTTCATACTTTTAAGAATTCTTCTAAAGCCTTGTAGAACGATAATGTAAGAAAGAGATATAGTGCGAAGTAGGTGAGGAACGCACTCATAGAACGGAGCCCATCGTGTATGAAGGAGATTAGTTCATCGACCCCGAGTTGTGAGTTTCGCTAGCTTCTTGTTCTTGATCGAGTTGACAGCCTAATACAACGACACAGCGGGTAAGTAACCTGAAGAATACAACCACAACCTCATCCTCATCAGGTTGTCTATCTGGCCACGTAAGTGCAAAGGATTTTCGGCGTCGATGGATTGGGCGTAGCGACGACGTAAATTCAGGTGGTGATGAGGAGTAGTAGCGGGCGATCTTTTGAAGGGCTAATGCTACTGAGGGCCATGCGCA
The DNA here is from genome assembly GCA_001466705.2 of Moniliophthora roreri. Classification (NCBI taxonomy): domain Eukaryota; kingdom Fungi; phylum Basidiomycota; class Agaricomycetes; order Agaricales; family Marasmiaceae; genus Moniliophthora; species Moniliophthora roreri. The sequence goes on along the minus strand of LATX02000035.1, from coordinate 17,542 downwards.
GTATCGTATACTGTTTACTTCCTATGGAAGAATGAAGATGAGTGGACTACTGAAGTGTCGGATGGTCGCATACGTTTGCACCTGCTAAGTACTCATCTCCTCTCAAAGAGCCTTCCATCGTTGAACCAAAGGTTTGCGACTGTTGCGACATCCACCACGCTTATTTGCTGGGAGTAACAGAGAAAGTTTGTCGTCATCGTCGCCGCTCGCGTAAGCGTCAGACACGTTCAACTTGTTGTCATCGCGTCATTCCAAGTTTCTCATCCGCTCTCATCTCACGACGCCAGTGACCAGCACCCCATAAACTCCGTCAACGTCGAGTCGATAAGTGCTTTTTATTATGGCCGTATGAAATAACAGCAAGAGGGGTATTGTAACTAGCAATACATAGCAAGCGAAAAAAAAAAAAAAAGTAAACTCATACAATTAATCGTACTAAAATATATTCTATCCTATCATGGACCACAATCAGCATGATCTCTTCGGAGTGAGCTCACGCGAGCTGCAGTCCCAGAACAATACTCGCACCGCACAAGGTCAAATCCGAAGTGACCCCCCTTATTCAAATGCTTTTTCAAGCCATCCGTATTGAAAGTCTTCTTGCATCCCTCCCACCCACACCTGTATCTCCTATCTTCGGGTCCTCCAACAATCCTTTCAGGTGGGTGAGCCCTCATACAATGATCACGGGGATTCTCATCGGGAGACAGCTCGTGGCCGCATCGCTTCCCATTGCTGATCCAGAGACACGGCACATCCTCAGTAACAACTTTGATGCCGTTCTGAGTGGCGCCAGGAGGCAAGCCAGAGATGGGGGCAGCAGCAGGGGCAATGATGTCTTGTTGCGGAACGAACATGTCGGGTATGGGGGTAACGACATTGGCATCGTGATAGACGGGATTCCCGTAAGCGAGAGAGCCAGAGGTGAATTGTAGACCATTGCTCGAGGTAGAAGCGCTCGGACCTGCTAGAGGTGCTTGGGCTTGAGTCGCTGAGTGATACGGGGTAGGTAGCGTGTGATTGGGATAAGGGAGTGTGACATTGCGGGATGCGACGCTGGTGGCATTTGCAACCTGCTGCTGGTAGCACTGAGGTGGTGCCAGGGGAGCTGCATGCTGAAACATGGGCTGATTTATGCCGTAGCTGGGGTGAGTACCACCTTGTTGTCCATCGATCGAAGTGTACGAAGAGGTGGTGTAGTGTTGAGGAGCAGAATGAGTGGACCGAATCCGACCTGGAAGAGGACGAATGGGACGTTGAAGAGCTGATACATCAGCTTCGGAGCGGGTAAGAGACGTATAGTGAAATGGGTTCGGCTTCTCTCCGATTGATGAAGGTTCACACAAGCTATGGACTTGCATGTCATCGGAAGGCGCTGGAGCACGCGGCAACGTGACCTGGGATCCTGAAGTAGCAGCTGGAGCGGTTGAAGTCGAAGCTGCTACTTTCGGTTTTGGCAAGGATGCCCGCTCTTTCGCCAATGTCTCCCGAGCCTTCCGGAGACAATCGTCGACTATCTGCTGATTGAACTCCAGGCCATTACGACGGATGTGAGCAAACTTCCAGTCGATGTTCATCACAATCCCCATTGCATAGCTCTTAGTTGTCAGCTCTTTATAAATTTTCCAAGACGCGAGAAGAAAGAGAGCGTCCCAGTCAGCCCAGTTCCCGAGTGCCGGAATCGTGACATTTTTTTCGAGCGCATAACAAAGTGCTTGAACGACTGCTGATATCAACATAGCCTGGGTAGGTCTTAAAAATAATTCTGGAGATCAGAAAACGGATCAAAGTGGGTGAGAGAGGCGAACGTACATTCCGGGATTCGTTTTCCTTTTACCAAGGATTTGATCCTTGCCAGGAGGAGACACGGTATTCTGGGCAGCAGATCTACGGCAAATAACACATCAGTTTTTTTCTGCTGAAGGGAAGAACGCGTAGACGTACGCGCCAACTTGAGTCGGCTTATTTCCTTTCACGATGGTGGCCGTGAGAGAGGATGTGGAAGCGATGACAGCATTGCTACCAGAGACGACACTTGATTTAATTCGTTTCCTTGTTGGCGCATCGTCTTGGGCGGCTTTTCCTTTGCCTTTAGTAGAAGTGGTTGAAGCGGTAACGGGTGTTTCTACCACGCTGAATTGAGCAACGACCTTCGACGCTCTCGTTTCGTTTGGTGTGGAAGTGAAGGTAGAGGTGACATATGAAGAAGTGAAGCGAACAGGAGCCTGTACCTTTCCGTGATCGTTGGGGAGAGCTAAAGCCGGGTGTACACCGATGACGGGATGTGGAAGCGTGGATATAGAAAGTCGCTTTGCCTTGAGGATGTCGCTAAACCTCTGGTCGAGAACTTCATCACCATCACTATTGCCTTGGTTGTATACCTTCTCGTCGCCAAAAAGGTCATCGTATGAACTGTATAACCAGTAAGCCGAATTGCTGCAGGTCTTGAATGAGAAACACGCACTCCGCGGATTCGTCGTGATCGCGAGTGGCACCCTGTCTTACAGCTTGTTTGCTGCCACAAGTTGATTGTCAGTAACATAAAATGCTCGAGAAGGCATAGAGGAACTCACTTCGCGTAGCCTGGCAGGTGCAACGACATCCTGGAGTGAAGAGAAAGCAAGACCAACACGAAGGTTGGAATGGAGAAGTGAAGAACGCGTCAAACCGACTATTTTACGGTCATTTCAAGTTCGCGGACAATGGACATGGACAGTATTTCTGATGCGAACATGGAGGACAATGGCCAGCAAACTTAATTTTGTGCCAGATTCACGGCAAAGCCACTTACTCTGCTTTTGCCAGTCACGTCCCCAAGTCATGTATCATGGCCACGGATGCGCCATTCCAGGCAGGGTCCTTTCCTGAATATTATCTTGCTACATAACAGCTCAGCGACATAATGCCCGAACTTTGACTTGTCTTCTTACCTTTGGAACATCAAAAAGGATATAACGTTGGGAATAGCAGGCTGGTCGCATCCATGTTCATTGCTACTGCTCTCCACTTCCAACAACAACCTGTCGAGTTTCCGCCCTCAAAAGATCAATAGATTACCATGAAGCTGACTTATCCTGGCCACATTACTATCGGCATGAAGTACGCCGCCCAGAATGCTGTGATTGTGTAAACTGTCGGTGTCGTATCCATGGCAAAGCACTTGGAAGTCTTCGTCCGAGGTGCTTCAACGTGGCACCTCACAATAAATCATGGCGATGGTTCGGAAACGGTGTTTTGCAGCGATTTGGCTCGTGATTACAACTTTAGATCGTGTTAGTGGTCCAACTAAACGAGAAAAAGAAAAGGGAAGTACTTGCGTACAGAGCATTTCGCGACGCTACGCACCCACGGAAAACCTCAATGCTACAATCGTATGTCCTTTCCCGTAGCGTTTTTATATCAACATTCAATTAGAGGAAAGGACGCGGGTAGCAAAATTACTGGTTGACGCTTAAGGGAATACTACATGTTCCTCAATATATCGGCATCATTGGATCAGTCTCTGAAATGCCTGGGGTTAGTGAGAGTGAACTGACCAGTGAAAGAGACTGAGACAGACCAACCAGAGCTCGATTTGCTATCCTTGTTTTAGCGAAGCTTCCGTAGCCCGCCAGATAATAAATTGGCTATGTCCTTGAGCGAATGAGGATATACTTACCTGTAGGCGTGCCGACAGTGAAGACGGAAGGGTGTACGTCCTAATGCCCATCAACCGGGTACCTGCAACCGGAATTCATAGCATACGAAGGTAAGACCCCACTTCTACTGTAAGCTAGTTCAGCTGAGGTGCTCTTTCTGAAAACAGCAAAAGAGAACTGACCTGGCTTACGTTCAACCTTCTATTCTGTGGAGCGATGACATTGTGCAGTCTGATGACTTCTCGTAACAAACCAAATTGAATGCTGCAAGACGTAGGATTTCCCAGTGAGGGACGGGAAAGATCTGATGCGAAGAGCCTTGTTATCGACCGGTACAACTCTGGTATAAGGTTACCGGAGCTACAGCCTTCTGTAGCTCCGGTAGGCGACGCTGTGTCTGGACTCTGGAGAGCCATGTAAGGATCAGAGATGAGGCCACTGCTTTTGAAAAGAGACGCAGCGGAAAATGGTGTCCAAGAGTCGATGGTAAAGCCCATTGAACTACTCTTGCCCGTTACCAGGTTGCATGACCTTGAAGAGCGCTACTCCACTAACGCCAGCACGTCGCCTTCGAAAGCGTCCAGTACGTCACCACTACAACGCGTATTTCTGGCACATGTGCCTCATCCCGAACATCTCCGATACTCATTACCAAAGCTTGACAATAGCCGTAGGATGAGCTGTCTTTAGCACCTTTTCAACTTGTTGTGCGATGTAGCCAACGCGACGAAGCAAAAGGGGGCAGAATAAGCGTAGAAATCGATGATCTTCTATCGACAGTGTTGAGGAATTGCTGCAACATATCCTCTACGTACTTGCTGAGTCTGAACGTAAATGCCTCGTCGTTATCGTCTTTGGCGGTCTGTCGAGTAGTCAGTCAAAACAAGATTCAGGAACGGCGAAGAATGACGAGCCTTGGCGAGTTCGACAATCGTTGCGGGAGCGTTGCTACTCCTTCCAGCGGCGCTAATCCTGGTACCGCTTCGCCGAGAGTACTAGGTACGATAGCTGTATGTTCGGCCGTAGTGAGTACCATTTTCATTCTCAAGAACGAGGGCCCGGTCAACTAGGAAGAGTTTGAGGTGACCGTACCTGATGAATTTCATGCACGTTCTTCACTTTACTCGCATCTACTGAAGTACGCCTAGCGAGAGCTCCTATCAAACTTCAGGACGAACTGGGGTTCTCCATATCTTCTAAGAACTCCCAAGACCCTGCAGAACGATGATGTAAGAAAGAGGCATAATGCTAAGCAGGTGAGAGACACACACATAGAGCGGTGATACCGAAAAGAGTCCATCGTATCGGTGGATAGCGTTTCGAAGTGAGGTGTTTTGGTATGAAGGAGATTGGCTTTGATTAGTCCGTCAACCCAAGATGTGAGCTTCACTAGCTTCTTGCTCTTGGTGGAATTAACAGCCTAATACAATGACACAGTGAGTAGCCTGAAGAGTACAACCATGAGCTCATCCTCACCAAGTTGTCTAAACGGCCACGTAAGTGCAAAGAATCTTTGGTGTCGATGGATTGGGCATAACGACGGCGTAGATTGAGGAATAGTAGCAAATGATGTTTTCGAGGATTTATGTTGCTGAAGGCCATGCGCAGAATCCGTATACTGCTGACTTCCTATGAAAGAATGAATTAGCAACAGATGGAATCACCACTGAAAAGTCGGATGGTCACCGCCTGCCAGACTCTCTTCTACTCCGGATCCCTTTCAGCGAGCCTTCAATCGTTGGAGAAAAAAATTTTCAAAACCAACCATGCTTGCTGGGTTCAGAGGTGAGAGTAACAGAGAAAATCTCGTCATCGTTGCCGCTCGTGTAAGCGTCGGGCATGTCGTCGTCATCGCGTCATCGAAGCTTTCTCATCCGACTCTCATCTCGGCACCAGCCACCCCAATGACCAGTGTCCATACCCCGCAAGTACCGTCCACTTCGACTCGATAGACACTCCAACTATGACCCCTTGGCTGGCATTCCATCCTACCCGCCTCAACTCCGACTGCACCAAACTTCAAAAGCTCAATAGCACTATGACGAGCGGCTATTTCAACCTCTTGGGCTAAAGGAAGGAGCGACGGAAACTTATATGCAAGAGTTATTGGAAAAGTCTGCTATTGTGATTCAGGATACGGGCAGCGGTGAGTGCAATCATCTCTTTTCCGCCGATGAGTACAACGGCACTTAACACTCTCCAAGCAGGTCCCAAAAACGGAGTTACTGAATGATATTCCATACCCAAACACATCGATATCATCGAGTTTATTGAGAAGGCTATAAGAGCTGTCCTCGCTTTCCTCGCGTCGCAGGATAAACTTGGAGCTATATAGAAACACATTGATTTTGACTATATTACAGTACATTATCCTATCCGATACAATGACAATGACAATAACAATAACAATAACGAGAGCACCAAAAACAAGTATAGCAAGCTTGTGTCCATGTCCTTTCAATACTTCCCAACAACTCCTTCATATCCTCATCGAGTTAAACAGGCGGACTCGTCGGCGCAGCGCTCACACTAATCGTCGTTGTGGGTGCTATCGTCGGGGGTGGCGAACTCGCCAACGAAGCAGTCGGTGCACATTTCACTTTCAACCCATTACTAAACGCCCCAAACGAATCCCCACTCAACACATCCCTCTCTCTACTAGCCGGAACCGTGCCCACATACGAGTTGAAGTTGTACAATCCACAAGGACAAGTATCTTGAATGGGCTTCAAACTCGTCTCGCTCATCACCTCTGCACCATTTCGACGAAGCGCAAAGCGCTGAGCACCGNTCCCAGGGGATTTAAGAAGGGAAACGACGAAGACATCGTCTGCCATGGTTTCCCAGCCATCTGGACGGCCTCGGAAGAAGTCTGGGTTGTTGGGGTTGTTGATTGGGTCCATCGTGGTATCTGAATGTTTCGTTAGCGATAAGAGATAGGTAAATAGCGGAAAACCTCACCTGTACTATCACAATTAATGTTCTTGGACGTGATACGGTACCAGTAGATGAGTTTCTCCTCCTTGATGAAGGAATTGACAGAGTTGGCCCCGGCTTTGTACGCTGCGATGAAAGGTCGAGAGAGCTCAGACCACCCAGTGTGAGGCATGTCATTCACCCATTTCGAAGCGCCATCGTCGACGTGTTTGGCTGAAAGAGGTCCAATGTAATGTGATTCGCCGTAGTCATTCCACGTAATGATCTCGATGAACGTAGGTTGGAGAGCGAGCATATCGATCCATCGGCGGTACAACAGCAAGTCGCTAGGGAAGACCCAGTTCTTGCTATACGATACCTCACGACCAAAGTGAGTGACTAAAAGGAACGTATTGTCAGACTCAGTACTATAAAGAGCGTAACATTGGCTCACAGAACCACGGCGAAACGCCCGCAATATACCCCTTCCCGACTAAAGCACGCAAATACGCCTGGTCACCCTGCTGCACAGTAACTAATTTCCCATTCTTCGGCGCCTTATTATTCCCATTACTTTGCCAGCTCTGCCAATTCAACGCCCCATCCAAAGGTCCAAAGTTTGCCGCACCAACATGGAAATTGGGTGCGAAATAGATATCTACACCAGCTGCTTTCCTAATCGCCTGAACATTCAACTGATCCCCAATGAATGATGACACGAAGACTCTGTTATTCCCAACGCGAAGTTGGCCGGGACGTTTGGCGTAGGAAGCGATTGTGGAACCGACGAGACCTTCGTCGCCTGGGTGATAGAAGTTGCAGTCAAAGGAGAGGAAGACTTTCACGCTGTTGCGAGCGGCAGAGTCGTATGCAAAGTTGAGCTGAGTTTCTTGGCCAGTGGCGATATTGAGTGCAAATGCGTCAATACCCAGGTCTTTGGCGCGACGCATGTCGTCGTCATAATCGGCAGCAGAGCCTCTGTTGCCTGTAATACCCATCTAAATAGGAGGGAGGTGTTAGTAAGAGAAGCTAAGGAGAGTATGGGTAAGGACGTACCATGAAATGGGCGAATACCAGCTTTGAGCTGGGAAAGCTTTGTCTAGCTGAGACTGATTTCTCAGAGGAGGGGCTTAGTCCTGGAACGAGTCCGGAAGCCAGAGACGCGCTCGTAGCACAGAATAGAAGAACGGTACCCAGCATGATGTGGGGTTTTCAGAGATTGGTTTGGTACTGTAGTCTGACTGTCATGCTGATTTATGAAGGCCGGGAGTATACCCCTGACCGACCCCTTTGTCTGAATGAACACGTCTATCAGACGCCCCCGATTCAAATCGATGACAGAGATAGTCTCGCGTGGGCTTTTGATGGAACCCAATGTGGAAAGTGACCACGTACTACACACGCAACGAGGAGAGTTTTCACCCTTCCAGCCCTATGCATTGCTCCAACTCTCATTGAATAAAGCGACGCTGCCATGAGTCAACACGGGCTCGACATGTCTCAGACCATCATCCGTACTCACCGGCGTCCTAGACGTCTCCCGTCTCTCCCGTCTCTCAGCCTTGTCTGTACCGGAACTGTGTCTGTGTGATATTGAACACGTCATTTCGGAGGCGAGACACGTTGATTCGCAACGCTAGGCTGTTTTTTAGCCTAGAAAGGACGTAGAGTGAGTCTTGGGTCAGTAATAAGAGAATGATACATACAGAGAATGCACGAAATCCATCATCTAGCTTCCTTTGAAGCTGGCCCAACTCATCCTTGTGGTCTTTGGCAAACAGAAACGCCTTGACACGATTCCGCGTCGGCTTTTGCAGCCGTAGGAGAGCGGACAGTATATTATCAAGAAACCTGTAGGTAACAGTTGGTGGAAAATGAACTTCTTCGATCGAGAAAATCGTGAACGTACGACTGTAACAGCTGGATATCTTTCCCAATCTCAGCAAGAGCTTCAGGTGGTGGATTTTTGGCACGGTCTAGCCTCTTGAGTAGCCGTTTCCCCACATCCTCAGCACGTTTGCTGAGTCTAAGTGCCTCGTCCTTGTTGCCTTGCGCAGTCTACCAGATAGTGAGTAAAGGAAAGATTCCTGAAAAGAGAGGAATAACGAACCTTGGCCAGTTCTACGATCTTCGCTAGAGCAACAGCTGCTGCTTTGCCAGGCACCATCACTGGTACAGCTTTACCGACAATCGCAAGAGCAGTGGCAGTATGGTGAGTCGACTATTGTGAATGCTACGCTCATCTTTGATGAGCGAGATTCTGGCAGCTTCCTAGTAATCATTCTGTCTTGCGCAAACGTTGTGAGACGTTGGAATCACTTGTGATGTGGATTTGGATGTTCTAGGACTTTCAAGATTTCCTTGACAGCGCCGTGATCGATAATGTGAGAGATGGAGGTAACGCGACGTGGAAATTTGAACGCACCCATAGAAGATACGATACCGTCCCGTATCTGTGACATGTCCAGGATCGATGTTGATCAGATTGCCAACAATATCGCCTGCTGACTCGATGACTTTCTTCCTCTTGTTCGACATGTCGGTAGCACCCGCGCTAAAGGAGAGCATCAGGTGCCTATAAGCGTAGTAGAGGAACACGACATACCAGTCTCTTGAGGCGAATACAAATCTCCAGTGGGTCATTGTCACTCGCTTGCTTGATAGGAGTGATCCATGGTGGCATAAGGTCGACGTAGATGGGGAGTAGAGGGTGTTGCAATGGAGGTGTGCAAACGATTCCAAGTTGCAAAGCCGTTGAGGCCGGACGGCAGTTCCAATACGTGTTCTCCCTTGGCGCCAGAAGGCTCGATCAGAAAGCTGGTAGCAAGTCGGCGTTTATGATCCTAATAGAGCTGTATATGGACTTACGAAAGGACTTTCTAAGACTTCACAGTTTGATGAATGCCCAAAACGATCAGAGTTGAGCGATATCGGTCATTTTGCTGCCGAATATCCATTGACTCTAAATTCCTCCTTCCAGACCTTCTCGGTATTCTGAGAGTAAGCACCAAGCCAAAAATTTGCGAAATGTACCATGCTTGCTGAGTTGGAAGGTGGGAGTGGTAGAGAGAGCTTGTCGTCACCGAGCACTCACATGACACATAACCGTCGAGCGCGTCGGACTCGTCGCTTTTCGCTTACTCTCATCTTGCTACTGAATCAATGACGACAGTTACCAACACTAATCCCTCGACCTCTACCGAAGTAATACCCTGATTGATACCATCGAACTCCAACTGGGTTCAACCTCAAAGTTCATTCAATGTGTTTTTCTTCGATGGTCTCGGATCCACAGCACCGTCACGGTGACGCGCAGCATCGGCTTCTCAGCTCAAGTAACGGGACTACTTTATGGGCTCACGGAAAGGTTCAATGTCGGTATACAGGTAATGGTGAGTCTAGTTATCTTCTTTGTTCTGCTGTGATGACATTTCACCCTCTCTAAACAGGTGGCCGGGACACCCCCATTCTTGCAGGACCAAAGACTTTGCAATAAACTAACAAAACCAAGCTACTCGAGATGACTATCAGCCATTCAGGACACTACTCTCGTTCCAGGATGAACTCTGAACAGCTTATATCCGGCACACTCGTCCATGTGCATGAAGCTACATATCGTACGTCTGTTCAGAGCTCTCTACGCTTATCCAAGCTCATGTTTTACAGTCGTATAATCTTCCCTTGCTCTGTGTCCTGACCCTTGGCAACTACATTCATGCTAGTAAAAAATGCGATTCGAGAAAAAGCATCCAGGAGGGATATACCTGAATCCTCAACCACACAAATCCATAAAGACAGAAAGCAGTACGAGTTCTGTGGAGCGTCATGGATACGGCGCTTACGACTATCTTACCTATGTACATAGGAGAGAAATGCGAATTCATCAATGCGAATATCCCAGCTCAACCATTGTGGGACCCTGGCCCCCGTGCAAAGTATAATCTACATTACCAATGCGCAGATTTTTGGGTTCCTGTGTGGTGGGCTCTGAAAATCCAAGCCAGCTGGGCACTTTAATAGCAATTCAATAACATGCAGCATCGTGATCGGCTATTGGCTTGCGAGAACAAAAAGAATATAAATTACCCATGGATCCGCTTTTTGAGAACATTGTACCTATGTAGGTGTAAGTACATTTGATCTATCATATGAATGTATGGAATAATTGAGAAGGCGAGAATACAAAGTCATGATTTCAGAAGGTGACCTTAGAAACAGGCTAACAGAGCCCTCGCTGCGACAGTTAGGGAATGGTGTGTCAATTGCTGGTTGTGACTTGCACTCGTTTACATTCAAAATCAAATTGGTTCTATCAACTCTAAGAGCTCAGAAGGTACTAAAATTGTTCATCGAAATAGAAAAGGACTGGTAACGGTTACGTCATAATTGATAGCTTTTCGGTGACTAAGGTGCCGTTTGTTGGCACCACTTTGATACCCGGACGACTGGGATGGGTTGTCATCGTCTCGGTCCAGAATGACGGCAAAATGGAGGTCGCACGGCCAAAAATTGCTATCCGACACTCATGTGACTGCGTGATCCAACGCGTCCTAAGCAAAGTTTCAAGCTAGTAATGCTTCTCCAAAGCATACCTTGTTGAGACAGAACGGAGATGTAAAGCACAGTGGAGTGTGCTCAACTCACATTTGTACGAGAGCTTGTTAGAACCTTGAGGGTTGTAGAGATGCGATGTGCAGAGTAGTCAATGTAAATTGAACTGAAGAATGTAGCTACATACATGCTTGCTTTTATACTACTCTAAAGGATAAGTTCCATGGATAAACAGTGAAACCTAGTAAGCTATGGATGTAAGCTACTGAATACTTGTGAGACGAAGTATCCAAGAATAATGTGTCTTGGAGAGACACAATACAATCCTCTGACAGCGGAAGGAACTATACATGAATTCTACATGTGTTCTACTGTATTGTGCATGAGGCTACAATACTCCTACTGGACGAGGGAGCACTGTTCGTTTTTCAGTAACTTGATTTTTACTGATGAAGATAGCACCTTGATTATCACTAAGCAATGGTGGTTTTGCTATAGGATATTCGATTTCAGAGAATAAATTAATTATCCATTTGATCACAGATCGTGTCAGTCTATTTCGGTAGTATTCGGCTTCAGTACTGGATAATGCTACGGATTTCTGTTTTTGTGAAGCCCAGAAGACTGGAGCACAAGTGAAGTTAATGAGATAACCTGTTTGTGAGACTCTAGTGTCTTCATCTGTAGCCCAGTCAGAATCAGCATATGCTATGAAACCTTGTTCTCCTTGCTTGTCTTTGTAAGTAAGGGAATATTTGCGGGTTCCGATTAGGTATCGAATGATATATTTTGCTTTGTTGAGATGTTCCTGAGTAGAATTTGTCCCATATTGCGAAAGTTTGATGACCGGAAAAGTAATATCTGGTCGGGTACCTAAGCATAGATATAGAACACTAGGCTAGTGACTAACCTTAACTCATCTAATTGTAGAGTTCGCTTCTCCTTTATTTGCCGTAGGTTTGTAACCGGCAGGTAATGGAGTACAAGTAGGATTGGCATTTTCCATACCAAAGCGTTTAATGATTTTCTCGAGATAGTCACTTTGATCAAGTGATAGAGTACGTTGCTTTCGATCTCGAGTAATCCACATTTGTAGGAATTCTCTAGGTTCGCCTAAATCTCTACATTCCCATATTTTCATGAATTCTTTCTTCTTTGAGTGAAGAAGGCTAGAATTTGAACCCATGAAAATCACATCATCTACATATACAATGGCAATGATTATATCATTTCGTGCATATTTCATTATATGTGGTCGATCTGATATACAGTGCTTAAATCCTAGTTTTGCCATGGATTTAGTGCATTGGTACCACCATGATAAAGAGGCTTGTTTTAAACCATATAATGCACGGCATAATAGCCAAACTTTGTTTGAACCTTTGACAAATCCTTGTAGTTGTTCCATATAAATCTCCTTGTCAAGTTCGCCATAGAGAAAGGCTGTTTTGACATCTAGCGCTTGGATATCCCAATCCTCAAGAGCGGCTAGTGCAAGTAATACATGAACAGTTTCAAAGCATACTACAGGAGAGAACAATTCGTCATAATCTATTCCTTCGACTTGTGAGAAACCTTTCGCTACAAGTCATGCCTTATAACGGCCATCTGTTTTGACGTCAAAAACCCATCTGGATTTTATCGCTTTTTGACCTTGAGGTAAATCTACAAGTTTATAAACACTGCGTTCTTGTAGTGATTTGAGTTCATCATGACATGCAGCCATCCATTTCTTCTGTTCATCTTTTGACAGAGTTAGAATGTCTTTGTATTGCCATTGACGTACGTTGTCAATTGACAATGCTGATGCTATAATGTAATCAAGGTAACGAACTCCCCCTTCCTGAGAAAGAATTTGTACATAATTGACCATTTCATCATCAGTCTGAGGTGGAGTTCGATCAATTTCTATTTGATCATGATCTTGTTCCATTTCATCCTCATTTGACTGTTGTATTTGATGTTCAGCAGGTGGAATTTCCTGCTCATGGTCACGACTACTACCTTGTATGAATTCTTGATCAGGACTATCACCTTGATCATTAGAATCAGGTAAGTTGTTATATGTACGTAGACGTAATCTATCTCGGATAGGCATACGACCCATTGCGTCTCCATACCGCTGTGGTACTCGAGTCTGTCTTTTAGGACGACTTTGTTGATGTTGACTAGGGTCAAACATCTGTACCCTTCGTCACATTCTCCTGTTTATATTATTTATTTCAGGATCTATTGGGTTTTGCGACGGTGCAGTATTTTTAGGTCATGATTGATCCCCACCATCATTCTGGTTCTGATGATGATCCACAGGATCATTACCTCCATTGGGATTATTAGGTTGAGGGAAATCAGGATGATCGTCATCATCATCATTTCCTCCCCCTTGATCGTGATTTTGATGACTGTCATCATCATTATCAGATCGTGGTCGATTAATACCAGTAAAAGGAATAGATAAGATTCCATTGGTTGATTGTAAGGTTCGATCAACTGAATTAGACAAGTACGGAAAATCTTCTTCATCGAAGTCTGCTTGAGCAGCCGTAAATATTGTCTTATCCTGTCGCATAAACTGATATCCTTTAGTATTAGGAGCGTAATCTAAGAATGTTATACGTTCTATTTTCTTCGAAAGTTTGTTCTTGCGTTGTTCTTTATGAATAAAGACATATGCTGAACATCCTGGTGTTCGGAAATAAGAAACATCAGGTACTTTCTTACTATAGATTTTGGTTGGAGTTTTCCACTCTAAGCATTTATTTGGAGTGCGATTATATACATGTACAGTGTTATTCATCATAAACTCCCACCAAGATTGTGGTAAGGAGGCATGATTGCGGAATTTTTCTGCTTTTTCCGCAAGAGTACGAATTGAACGTTTGACTCTTCCTTGCTGTTGGTGTATATGAGAGGCTGAGTTACACATTTGAATTCCATTATCTTTAAGATATGTTTGGAACTCATTTCCAAAAAATTCTCCACCATGATCAGTTTGAACACATTTAATAATTTTACCAGTTTGCTTTTCAGCTAAAACACGAAAGCGTTTGAAGCTGGTAAGTGTTTCAAATTGATTCTTAGTTCGTTGGTGATAAATCCATCCTACTGAGGAATGGTCATCGATTAGAACTAATGTATAACGATTTTGGTGGTAGGAATTAATAGGAAACTCCTTAATATCCATATGAATGAGTTCTAGGATATTTTCTTTACGCTTTTGAGAACTATGGTAAGGTTTAGATGCTGTTCCTCCTTCAGCACATCCCTTACACAAAGACTTTTTAGATCCTTGTTTCTCAATGGAAAATCCTTTGCAGTGCTTCATACAGTTTGTCAATACGCGATAGGGTATATGACCAAATCTGTTATGAGCAATTACAGGATCAGTTGATTTAATCTTGAAAGCAAGAATGGTAACTGCTTCATTCTGATTGACAGATGAAGCATGTAGGTAAGTATACCCATCTCTTTCTGGTTTCGCAAATAGCGACATAAAGAGTTTACCATTAGCTTTCGTAATTATTGAGGTTTCTGGGAACGAATATTTAATATCATAACCATTGACGATATATTTATTCCCAGCTAGAAGTCTATGATTTGCTTTAGGCCAATAGAACACCGGATAAAGTTTGACTGTATGGGTTTCTCCAAGTGAATTGGTATGACGAATGATTACTGTTCCTTGATGAGTTATGACATCCGATCCAGTGACTCCAATGATCTGCTTGGGTCCTGTAGGAATTTCATTTAACTCAAGGAAATCGGACTTAAAAGGCGTTATGTGATTGGTTGCAGCAGTATCAAGAGCCCATTCATTTGTTTGTGGTTCTACAGATACAACGTTTTTATCACTAATTTTAGTCATCATACATTGTACAATGTTACTATTTACAGAATTAGAAAGAAATTGTTCATCGAGCGCTGATGATTGCTTGGAATCAATGTTCGTTTCTAGTAATTCATTAGTGATGCTGCTCTTAAGATCAATTAGATCATACCAATCGTAGTAGTCCGCTTCGTTATGAACGTAATCATTATAATTTTTGTCCCAATCTTCTTTATCAAAGTCTCCCAAATTCAGGTTCTTCCCTCCATTTTTCCCTTGAGAATCTTTATCATCAAGAGGAACAACATCTGCAATGTTGATATCAACACGAGCTTGGATGTTTGAAGAACCTTGAATAAATTCAGGAACTTCCGGTTTAGGATTATTGACCGTTATGGAAGAAATGTTTATTCCCAGATCCGGCATTACTGGTTTGGGAGGTGGAGATGGTGCCTCTATGTCAATATTGGGAACCTCAAGGGTATCTCCTTTCAAACAGTAAGGAGTTTGAGGTCAAACAGGTTTGGGTTGGAAAAGTTTCCTATCCCCATAATGTTCTAGAACCATATTTCGGGCTTCCTTTTTGGTTATTTTCCTAAAAGTGTTTTCCCCAACATTGAACTCATAAGGAGGTGGAGTCGGTTCTTTGCCAAATTGGAACATTTTGTCACCAATTTTAACTTGTGGCAAAAGATTAGACTGAATTGTAGGGAAACATTTGGAAATATTCCCAAAGAAGTCTTTGGTAGTTTGCCGGTTCTTTTCTAATTCTTTTTGTATTGCCGCTGATTCTTCCTTAGACTTGATCCGAATATCATCAGCCATGGTGGCTGATCGATATGGTCTTTTCCCCATTCGCTTGTCAATGACATCAGGGTGTTTAGCTTGACAGGCCGGTGAGTCACATCGGTGCTTGGCAGCTAATCCCTTGTCTTGGAACATTTGGGAAATTTTCTTTCACTGTTTCTGAAGTTCCTTCTCGGACTTCTTGACAATAGGACATTCTTGGGGTTTCGGAGGAAGTCTTGCATTCCAGAGATTGTTGGGATTAAGGGAATCCCAGGCTTTATTATTTCTTTCCTTGTTCAACCATGTTTCAGCATAATCTTTCTTCTTTTTCCAAGAGTCTTTAAGGAGAATTGGATCGTCTGCCGAAGAAAGAGCTTCCGTAAATGGCTTTTTAATAGATTTTTTGTTAAAGCCGTGTGGATTACGTTTAGGAGGGAAGCCTTCCTGAACAGAGTTAAACATGATCGGGATGCAAGTAGCAGCGACTGGCCAATTATCAAGATGATGTGGATAATTGCATGTGACACAGAAGACTCTTTTAAAGTCTTGGTTTAGTTTGGGGGTTGGTGCTCTGGATGGATTTGGTGTATTCCAATCGATATAGTCGACAGGGTGATCACCAAATTTGAATCGTTCACCTGCTTTGATTGCAGGGTGATCTGGATCTTCATGAACGTATTTTCCTGGAGCAATTTGATTAAATTTGTACTCCCCCTTACTAAGGTATGTGATATGCCTTGGTAGTCCACTGGTACAACGTTGGCAATCTTCTTTACAAACTGCTGAAGGGTGACGATGAAATTCCATTTTGGAATAATTCCTGGAATAGAGGTTTTGTTCATTTGTCACGACACAGTTTAGAACCTCCACGAGTGGTTCTATTGGATCACGGAGTCGGAACAAAGTGTTTCTGATCCGTGTGAAGAAGATCCAATATTTGTCACCAGTATCATCATGATTGGCCATTTGCCAGAGTCCCATGCCACAAAATTCTGTATGCAAAAAGTGTTGAATCAATAGATGGATTATTGTTTAGAAGCTCAATGTGGAATTTGACATTCTCGGGCATTGGAATCATTGTTGGATCATATTGAGATTTCAGAATCCAGGCCTGTATTTTGGCTTCCATGAATCGTGACCATCTCCTCATGGCACGACCATGGTCCGATTTGTGAGGTTGTTTGTTCTCGAATCTATTTATAGGATTACGAGGAACAGTGGACTCCGAAATTTCGGTTGAAATAACATCTCGTACCTGGTTAGGGTACTTATGTGTCATTAGATGTTTTCCGGATGGCAGATTACCAAAAATATGTTCAAATGATTCTGACGGAAAAATATCTCCTATGTTGACTTCATCCTTAGTAATGGGAGGAGTCTTGGGAGGAATTTTATCCGTTTTGAGGACAGTGAAAGTTTTGCTAAGCTGAAAATCTCCTCAGAGAAAAGCGTNGGTATGTGATATGCTTTGGTAAACCACTGGTACAGCGTTGGCAATCTGCTTCACAAACTGCTGAAGGGTGACGATGATCTTGGCATAATTCCGCATGTAGAGATTATGCTCTTTTGTCACCACACAGTTTAGGATCTCGACGAGTGGTTCAATCGGATCACGGAGTCGGAACAGAGTGTTTCTGATCCGTGTGAAGAAGATCCAGTACCTGTCACCAGTGTCATCATGATCGGCCATTTGCCAGAGTCCCATGCCACAAAATTCTGTATGGCGTTCATCTCGCCAGGTACATTTATGACAGGCTTCTGAGCAAAAAGAGATTGGAGTGGAATGAGGGGCGAAGGAAGTCGATTGGGGGTATTTTGCATA